>OX422217.1:310985341-313385341 GCA_949130495.1 Sambucus nigra | reverse complement strand
GGTATACCCTTAGGATAGATTTTGGGCTATTTCGGGTAGCATTATGGGCTCTTTTAAGGGCCCGAAATTAGGAATTGTTGGTAGATACGATATTAGGGAGTTTAATTATGATATAATCTAACCTAATTTGGTTTCCTATCCATTTTTAATTAAACCTAGCAGTCAAAAACCTTCTGGGAGAAGTCAACAAGTTGGGAGAGGAGCAAAATAGGAGAGAGCAAGGGAAATTCAAGAGGAGTTCTTCAATCTCCCACCATAAGGCAATAATTTTCTTGCAATATATTTAATAATGTGTTTCTTGATATATAAGCATAGTTTGTCATATGATTTTGGGGTTTTTGATTATATTGGAGACTAATTCACATGACGATTTATGATTTGGGTTAATTAAGAATGATATGAATCTATCCTGCATTAAACTGTTGTACCTTAATGATTAAAACATGAAATTGATGGATTGAAGAATGTAGATATGAAATACAATATATGATTTAGAATGAAACTTAATTATTATGAATTATTCCCATGTTAATTAGAGGTTTAAGGCTGGAATTGATAATGAATAAATCGTAAGTTGATTTAAAGATGAGTTATGTTGCAAAGTTTGAATCTTGAATTTGATGTTCTTAGACCCATAAGATGGTGTAAAAAGGTTTAAAAACATTTACCTATACTTACCTTGGGTTAGAGTATCGATTGGGTAATGTTTTGGAGCTTGGATTGGGCAATAATAAAGGTTTTGGAGGCTATTCATTTTTGGTTATGCTTAAAATCGAATCGATTCTTTCCAGTGGTGAATCTATTCATATCATGAAGTTTTAGATCTTTTTGTTACGAATGCGTGACCGCCAGTTTCATATTTTTTTGATTTTATTTTAAATTAGTTATGAATTGTTTACTGAAGGGTGCACGAGATTGAAATATTTAGTTAAGGATTTTGGAATGGACTATAGTGTAGGCAAGATTATGTATATAATGGTTATAAACACTTGTGTATATATTTTCTTAGTTAATATGAATTCATAGTTGATGAAATTGAGGTTTACAAAGATTATAAGTCATTAATGGAGATTGGGGAAGATGAACACGTTTTAATTATAAGCAAATTTGGGCTCATTTCTGACGGGAATCGATTCGGCTTGAAAAGTGAGTTGATTCGAACCTAAGAAAATCAATTTGGCTTCGAGGGAGAATCGAGATTCGTTCGATGGAGTTAGGTTGGGTCATACCGGTGGAAATGATTGTGGGATTTTTACGAACTCATCTGAGTATGTGGGTGGTTATCCAAGTGAGTGATAATTAGCATAATTATAAAGTTAAGTTTATTAATGTGTAAACAATAAGTAAAAGTGTACTATTTTAATTAAGGTAGAAGATTAGTTTGGATTTTATTAATTGTACTATTCGACGTTGAGGATTGGATGAGACTAAGTGGACTCGAGAGAGAAATATCCTATAGTAGTGTGTATGCATTTTGCTTAGTTAAGGTCTTGAGAGATTTGAGGCCATAAAATTTACTTAGAAATTAAATGAGGAAATACACACACACACACACACACACACGTTACGAGAGGGTCTGTATATATAGCCTCATAGTTTAGAGACGTAATAAACTAAGAGTCAAATTTAATAAGGATTAGAGTTGATGATCCAAAGAACGTAATAATAATCCCATGTTTAGGGATCTAATTGGTTTGGGGTACGATGAAGAATATATAATGTCCCACTTGTTTTTATATGTTTAACCTAGTTTTAGAGTTTGTAAAGCTAATTGTAAATAATGATCCATTGATGTGAGGGTCTAGATGGTTTGGTATGCTTGTGTATGCATTATCCTATATATATATATATATATATATATATCATGTGATTATGTGTACATACTCCTACTCTTGGTGAATCCATCGGTTGGGGGTTGCATTCGATATCAGACCGTGTACCATACGTTGACTGAGATGTGTTATCATAGTGGAGGTCGTTATTTTAGATCATACATTTAGGGTCACCGCTTTGTGATGAGAGGATAAGTATGGATGGATCCATCTACCTAGCATTGGTACGGGCGAGGGGATAGTGTATTGCATAGTGATCTCCCGACCTATGTGTGTTTTATTTAAGTCCATTAGATGAGGGACTCCTCTACACTTGCCGATAGAGGCACAAGATGGACACCGAGGGTAGATGCCTTCGTGTACTATATATATATATATCAAGTAAGAATTTATGTAGTCTATGGATATACTTTAATAATGAACCTATGGCATGCTAGGTACTTTAAATGGTTTAATTGTATATCCCTTGTGAATGATATTACGGGAGTAGGTATTTGGGTTGTCTTTTTTGCATGTGTGGCTTAGCTTCCTTTGTCCTGGGTATGTCATGGTGACCTATCCTTTATGGTAGTGGGATAATAATTTTCTTAATTAAAAGATATTTAAACAGGACTACTCTTACATTTATGAGTCTAAGAATACGTAATAGAAATATATGTGTGGACCTTGGAGTGAAATCCCATTAAGTTATTAATAGTGCTCCATGGTAGTTGTTAATTATGTGATAGTGATTAATTGTCTAGATATAGAGACTTCTAGCTTAGTTAGGCCTTGGGTTGGGACATGTGGATAGTATTACACTACGGTGAGAGGTGAGATACTCATTGTATGTGAGAGCCGATGGAGGCATATATTGCGAATTGACTGTATCATTATTTATTGGTATTGAAAGTTATTTCTTACAACTTTAGAGAGTTGACGCAAATTATAAAATGTTTTCCACACAGTTATTATTATTGTATAAATAGGTTAACAGGATTGAGCGGTCAGGCTTGCGGTTGTGGTGATCCAGCTTGGTATTTGCAGAGTTTGAATAGCTGGTCTACCTGCATATTCGGAGTTACGTGGAACAATCACAGTTGTATTTTAGTTTGAATTTGTAGCTAGAGGTAGTTCAGTTGTACTATTTTATTCAGTGTAATAATTATAATTAGAAGTTTTTTTTATAGTGGATTCAGTTTTCACAGTTTAGTATTTCTCTTCATCATCTCTTATTGAATCCTTAATTGTGTTGATTTTAATTTACTATGGTTTTTAGTTTACGTTGATGTTGAGAATGATTTAAATTGTTTATACATCCTCGGTATTTCATGTGCGTCTTGTTCAACTGGGTGTGGAAAATCGCGGGTTGTCACAAGGACATACTAGGAGGAATTCCATTTTGGGGCATGTGTGACATTGACCGAGATGGTACCTTGGTGATAAAGACCAATTTTACATGGTCATTTTTACCCTCGGTCCTATAACCTACGTACCCATATCCCGAGGGTGTTTCATGGGGTTATCTTCATATAGTCTTGGCTATGGTAGATTATATGAATGACAAGATGGCGTAGAGATTTATCCATCTATTGGTGATTAAGTCTTATGTGTGGGGAGGCCTAATACTATAACCAGTACGCACAAGTGATCCCAAAAGGGAATAGGGATGTGACTTTGTGATTTTTGAGGTTGAGTTTGCCTAATTACAAGGTAGGTGTCGCGGACCATACTCTTGTGGATATTTGACTTAGTGACTGTCTTATTTCTCTATATACTTGAGATGATTAGTGCAGCATTTCTATGAATGCATTGATTATATTCAGATTATGTAGAATAATACTTAATCATGGGTTTACTTGGGTTTGGGCTAGTAGATGCATGTGATATTTAGGATTGTTTGGGTTTGGATAAACTTTAAAATTACTGAAATGCGAGAGGAAGATGCATAGTTATATTTTAGCCCAAATTCAGTTATAATCTTATTCTTTATAGACTTGCTGTTAACGTTTCGTGGACTTTACATTTCAGGACCTAGGCCACCATTGTCGCCTTAGCCTTGATCCTCTGATATTACATCTCATTTATGCTGCTAATCTTAGGATGTAGGTGTTGGGCCTCCGTGACCATTTCTCATTTATATTATTTCCATTTGGATGGTGCGAATTATATAGTTGTTGTTATATTCTATTGCTTGGGATTTATTAGACAGTTGTGGATGGTTGTGTAGACTTTACTATTGAGATTCATGGGATCAAATGTGATGTGTTTCCACTTATTGTTATTTAGTTATTTACTTTTACATACTTAGTTATTTATCATTCTTAGAATGGTAATTAATTGTATATACTCATGAATTGTTTAGTTTAGACTTGATCAACCTATTAATAGGTCATACGAGGTGTCACAGTTGGTATCAGAGCATTCCAGGTTCTTGTGTCCTAGGGGTCTTTACTGCGTCTATTGCTATTTTTACATTGCATTCTTTAATACTTTAGAGCCTTACATTTAGCATTTATGCTCTAATACTTTTACATTATTAATTCGTTCTAACGAAATCTCAACCTCATTCAAACAAAAACTTTCATTTCGTTCTAACGAAATTTAACTGTTGTTTGAACGATACTAAATAATATTTTTTTTCTTTAAAAAACATTTTAAAAATAGTTTTAAACATTTGTTAAAAAACAATCACCCACAATTGAATTTCCAAGGATCATAATCATATGCATCTATACCTGCGAGATCCTTGGAAATGCAAAGACAAACGTAGAACTAAACATGACAATATGCGTAATCTCTAAAGCTTTTCCACAACGTCTTCATCAAACATGTCATAGGATTACGATTTCAACAATATAAACCTATAACTAAAATTGTTTTGTCTGGAATTAGGGCGATATATGTAAATTAACTCAATTGGAAATTTGTCCCTACAAATCTCCCTCTTTGGCTATTCCGAGATAAACCCAAAACCCAAACCAAAAACTCCTATGGGCCATCAAGCTCTTTAAAATACTTAATCCCTAACCTAAAAAAAAAAATACATACGCTTGACAAAACATATGATGAGTAGCTTTGAATGCTTAAAAAAAATTACGACATGTTGTAAACCTGCACACTTAAAAATACCTCTAAATACAAAATAATATAACAAGTATAAAATATGTATTAGAATAAAATTCTCACTATGTCTAATAATCTCAACCTAGGTGAGACATCTTCCCTAAGATACGTATCTCCTAATCACAAAAGGAAAGATACCATTTCTCCTATTTTTTTGTTTCAGAAATAAACAAAGTAAGAATGAATAAAACTATTTCTCCCCCTATAATCCAAATCTCCCTTTAAATATGTGAACATGTGATACCAATTTGAAATAGGGAGTAAGGAATAAAATCATGAAATGGTGTAAAGTGAAACAAAAACACAACATGGCAACTCAAGCACAAACAGTCCAAACAATGATCAAATAATATCAATATTGATGAAAATAAGATACCAACTTGAATAGATAAGAAAGCATGAAATATTAATGCAAATAATCTGTGAGGACAAATTTTCACATCGAGTCAATTTTTGCTATTGACTTATTACCTTGGTCAAAATATGTAGTTTGTTAGGGTGTCGTATACTCAAGTCTAATATTGAAGATAAGTTAGCAGACGAATTTGAAAATCATGTTCAAATTGTTCGTCATGCCGCTTGCTCATTCCTAAAGGTATATGACATGTAGATATTTGGAGAAGGTCATTTTCGAGGCTTTAAATGTTCTTAAAATAGTTTCTTAAAAAATTATTTCTAATTTTTTTTTTTATTTTTCCAGGTCTTTTGAACGACATTTGATATGTTGTTCGAATGAGGTACATTACATAGTTCAAAAGAGACTTGTTCGAATGAGATTTCCAACAAGGAGATTTTTTGAAACCTTTGGCCTCCCTGGAATCACATTTTATAACTCGTTCGAAGGTCATTGCAATAATATTGGTACCCTCATTCAAGCGAACTTCAAACAAGGTACATCTAACCATTTATAATCTCTTTTGATATTTCGTTAGTTTCTTGTTCTAATGAGATAGGTTACGTTGTTCGAACCAGGTAACAATCTTGTTCGAACAATATGGAAATTTTTTCAAAAAATTAGTTTTTTAACAGTTTTCCCCACTCTCCCACTACCCCATTATCTCAGTTTTATTTTCCTATATAAGCAGGTCATGGGAGCAGTTTTAAGGGTCCTTTTTCATGAATCATTAAGCCTAAACACTTTGAAAAGTCCTTTCCAAATTTATTTGATCCTTTATGATCAAGTTTTCATAAATCAAACCCTAAAAAACATCTTCAAGACATGTTCTTGGATGTACAGATGATTCTGCACTGTTTGAGATGGTAAAGGCAATATGTGGATACCGAGGCAAGGAGTTGCAATAATGTAGTATTGGATTTCACACAGTTACAAATAGAGGTTTTTAGGATTGCACTTGTGTAGGGTTATCAAGTCAAGTTTTGTAAGTCTTTTGAATCTTCTTGTAAAACCGTATCTATTGTGAATTTGTCTAGGCTTGGACGTCTGAGGTTTTTACCATTTGGGTTTTCCTTGTACATCGAAGTGTCGTGGTTTGTTTGTTTATCATTACAATTTGATTCTTGCATGCTCATGTAGTAATTAGGTTAACAAGATTAAAACTGGAAAGATTCGACACCTCTTGCCTATACTTTTGTTTACTTGGTTATAGTATTTGCATATTTGGGTAAATTCAACATAGTTTTAATCGCAATCTCAGTAATTATTTAATTAATTAATTCTTTGTAGAAAATTAGTAATTTCACAATCAATAAGAGATATTGATATGATCATATAGCATGCAAAATTAATCTAAAGATAAAGAATTTTACAAACATGGATTAAATACAAATGCAAGGACTCAAAACAAATTTATACCATACATATAAATATGAAAATATACCAATGACACACATGCTCATATATATAGGTATAAATAACAACAAAACTGAAACAAAACACATAAGCTTTTCACACTAGCACAGTATCGACGTGTCTAAACATGCTGGATGGAATGAATGGCCATGAACTAAATACAAAGGAATTATAACCCAATCACTCAAAAATGTCCAAGGAGTTCTATTTGATTGCAAAACTTTATCAAACTAAGATTTAGTCTCAAGTGACAAGATAAAGTGAACTCAATGAACAAATAATCACAATGCAAACAAGCTTATAATATTAATGATTCTACAAATCAATGGTGTCATGATATGATGAGTATAACTGGAATTCGTTGTGAAAACCCGTTGATATTCAACTACAACACCCTTAAAGCTAAACATATATCATATTTTCACTCACTTCTTTTAAAGCTATCATTTTTTAAAATCAATCAAACAAACTAATTAGCCTTTAATCTTTGATTTTTTTTACTTTCATTTTTATTAGGCTCTTGCCAACTGTGGATTTTTTGCAAAGGAGATTTTCTCCTTTTGTCTCCCTTTCTCGTGCACCCTCACACTTTCAATAAAATCAAACAAACTCATGGACAACAGTTCTTACATGCACAAATCCCTCACCATTATAAAATATTTAGATGACAAGATTTATGGGAGAATATATCACAAATCTCAAATATAATATATGAAGTTAAAATTCAACAGAGCTCGTGCACATGTGCGGAGGCATATACAATGTTGAATCCTTTAAGAAAATCAAAACCGAATAACTCCATGGAAGCATGATTAAGAACAATCTAATCATTTAAAGTCCTAGTCAAATGTGCTAGACACACGAATATGGAATTAAGTGGATTCAAATACATCAATATTCCACACAAATTTTGTAAAACTTAACTACACATAAACCAAAAATATTTTTGAGTCTTTTAAACATTAAAAAAAATGCCAATTTAAAAAAAATTAATACAAAGGATAAACAAAATCTTTTTGTATTTTTCAATATGAACCAATAAATGAAAAATCAAAATACAAAAGACTCAAACTACATAAAACTAGAAAACACCTATATCATGAGATATAAAACTTAATGTATACAAACATGTGGACACAATCAATCATTAGATATATCATGGGAAGTATCATGTGAAAGCAAACAAGAGTCAATAACTCTAATTTTTAAAACCTCCAAATAGGATCT
The DNA here is from genome assembly GCA_949130495.1 of Sambucus nigra. NCBI lineage: Eukaryota > Viridiplantae > Streptophyta > Magnoliopsida > Dipsacales > Adoxaceae > Sambucus > Sambucus nigra. Next base: position 313,377,367 of record OX422217.1, on the reverse strand, counting down.
CTTAACCCACATAGGTGTAACGTGACTCTCTAGGGATTTAGGGACCTTAGTGACTCTAGAATTAGACTTTCTTCGATCATTTTTAATACCAAAACAAAAACGCCTAAGGTTACCTTCCTATAGTAATGTGTGCATATGTAGACACGACGAGGGGTGTTACCTAAGGGTTGACCTTTTCTAATATTCCTATCAACGGTTGACTCTATCAAACACATGGTCTTGGCTTGGGTAGCAGAAGGATTTTGATCATTGAAGTCAATCCCACACTTGTCATATTTGATTTGGACAATGCCTAACATTTTTTTCCAACTTCTACGACCAAGATTCCAAATCAAATTTGACACGACTCGAGTCTCCCAATCTCTTTTCTAGCTCCACTATCCTAGACTCGAGTAAATGCCTAGACTCTTAAAATTAAAAAAGCTCATTCTTCATAACCTCCATCAAAACTCGAAGGTTATCTCTCTTGCCCTCAATATACTCTAGCTTCTCTTGAAGAGTCCTATCACATGCCCTTTGATCCCCAATCAAAACACTCTCATAATTTCATATGACATATTCATTCAACTTAGCTTCTAATACCAAGTTAGCCTTCTTCACTCTCAACATTTCCGCATATAACTCGTGGAAGGTGACTTGGAGTTCACTCTCCCCCTCCTCTTCTTTATCCTCATATTCTTCTCTACTCACTCTACCATCACTCACTTGGGGATCACAAATGATGGCCTCAAAATTATCATGCCTAGAAATATCTTCACGGGAAAATTTCTTATCAGGGCTCGCATGACTAGCCATGAATGCAGTGTAGTTATGATCAATGAGGGAATCCGGTCCCTCTTTCGAATCACTATCACTAAGGGTAGTATTGTACACCTTCAGTTTCTTGCCCTCCTTCCATAGTTTAGTGGGGCACTCAGCTATCTCACATCCAAAGCATTTATCTGACTCATCCCTCTTAAAATTATCATTACAATTTTTAAGGAAGTGATCGACCTTGTTATACATGTTTTGCTCAAACTTTTTTGCATCTTTCGATTGATTTTGAAACTTGAGAACTTTCTTAATTTTTTTGCTAACATGGACATATCCTTGGACTCTATGGTAGACTCATCATTCGAAATAGGTGTTTCCTCCTTTTGGGCTTTCAAAGAAATGCCCTTTCCTTTGTTCTTCATTTTGGAAGAACATATGTCAAGCTTATAAGTTTGTAGGTCACCTACAAGCTCTTCAAGTTTCGTAGAGTCAAAAGTACCCAAGGAATTAAAACCGTCACTTTTGAATTAAATCTTTTAGCTAAGGATCTTAAGATTTTCTATATTAATCAATTTTTGGGTGTTCTCTCTCCAAATTAAAAGACAAGTTCAGAATATCAGATAATGTAGCATATAACCCATTGAATATTTCACTATCCTCTATCTTAATGGTTTCAAACTGACTAGTGAGGTTTTGGAGTTTGGAAGCCGTAACACCACTAGTCCCTTCATGGGTGAGTTAAAATATGTCCCAAACGTCTTTAGAAGTCTCACAAGTCATAATATGACACAACTCCTCCGGGTGACAGAACAAAAAAGAGCATTTAAACTATGTGAGTTATAATTTGCTAATGCCTCACTCCATGATTCTACGGGAGTGGGAGTACTATTTTCACCAACTAAGGTTGTAGGTAAAGACTAACCATTAAGTACTGCTTGTCATAGACGGTTATATATAGCCTAAAGTTTTGATTTCATACGCATTATCCAGTATGTGTAGTTAGTCCCATCAAATATCGGTGCCCTAGGGGCCAAAAGACCATCATAATAAAAAACACCAAAATTCATACCTAAACATGGATCTAAATATGATAACTTACTATTATAGATCGGGTACCAATTTAAAAATGCGGATGCTTCGGCAGGGATGGGTGTGAATACCAAAAAGTTTATTTTTTAATTTTTCAAGTTTAATGTAAAAAACTTTAAACAGATTAACCTAATAAAAACTTGTGCCCACACTACACCAAATCTGCCGAAGTGTCACGGTCATTGACCTTGACAAGTTGGACTTGTCAAGGTCAATGACCGTGACAATTCTAGGGGTGATAGCTTTTTTTATCACGGACTTGTCACGGTCATTGATTGTGACAAGTTCGTTAGACTTGTCACGGTCCTTAACCTTGACAGGTTTTGTCATGGTTAAGGACTGTGACAAACCTATGACACTGTTAAAAAAATTTTCATGGCCAATGACCGTGACAATTCTTGGATAAATTGAAAAAAAAATTGCTGGGCAGTTTGCCCATTGCCATTGCCCAACAGTATATTTGTACCTGTTATAGAAACGTTGTACCAGTTCAAGCATCATATATCCAAGTAAAATAGAGGTAATGCAAATATACATTCAAAATAGAGACAATATGCAGCACGATATAAACCAAATATAATTCAAATGTACCAACACATAAACAATTCAATTCAAATAATGTCACTACATGTCTTGGGTAAGGTTAAATTTGAGGAGGTGAGTAGGCCACACGATATACGAATTAACACACCCACGGATATACATCGTGCCGCATTATTTGCGCAACCACAATGGGGAGTCCTCCTTCTCGAGTATCACATGCGTGATGAGCACCTTGGACTCGATGTCTTGAAGCTCACGTCCATGAACTAGTCCACCCTGAACGATATTTGGGTTCCTCAACCCCTGCCCTATCCGCTGTCCATCAAATATGTCCAGTATAAACACGCTCGACCGACCAAGTGTCGACATCGATTGGTCGAAGGGAGTCAAATAAGGAAGTTGATCATCAAAGTCCGCACGTGTCGGCGATCAAGAAGCGAGGTCCACATCCTCGTCATCCTGCACCTCGTCCTCCCGTACCTCCTCCTCCTCCATATTCTCCTTCCCATTCCCTTTGAGTTTTTTGCCCAACGAACTCTTCAGGAATGAAAACATATCTTGAACCGTCACCTCCAAATGGGACAACTTCACGTTATGCGAGTCCACCGTTCGAGCTAACCCAGAGTCGCTCGTCTCCAATACGATGATCCTAGATTTGGCCACCTGCGAGCTCACCCCCTTGTCCTCCCCTTGCGATCAGAGCCAAGCACTTGTCTGAGTGCGTCTGTGGACAAAGATGCCTTGTCGGCATCAGACTGCGACTCATGCATTTCCTTAAGCTTTGACTAAAATGACAAAAAGCACATGATTAGTAAAATAAGTAAATTATAAAATTATAATGTAATTAACAAAAAGTAAACTGTCGGATTACTTACAATCATGTCCGCGACGCTCGAGGACACTTCCTTGTCCTTCCCCTTATTTGTCCGAAGAGCCACATAAGTATCGAGCCTATGTAGCCTACCCCCAGGGCCACTCCCTGTCCCCTGAAATAAAATAAAGTAAAATTAGTATCGACCCCACAAAGTAAAATAATGCAAAATAATATATTTCTGTAGTTATAGAAAAATTAAATCTTACCATCATCCTATGCTCCACCTCGGCGTTAGACGTCCGGCCGGAGTAGTGCACGCCCGTCTTTCTGCTTGATTTTCCCTCCCCGATTAGCGAGATGCTAATTGTCGCTCCCCGATCTCATTGTCAACGAACTGTTGCCATTTTGCCAAAGAGACCGGTTCCTTCGGCGGGACGGATTCACGCATTCGGATAAAGGACTCTCGTGTCTTCCCAAAGTACCAGGTCCACATATTTTTCTTCCACGTCTTGTGTTTCTCCCTCAACTGCTCCAAGACGAAATCACGTTGCTTTGGATCTAGGCTGAATTGTTCCTGTCTAATAAATCCAATGTTAGTTGCAAATAAATATAAACTTAGATATAAAATGAAATCGAAATCGAAATTGAAATTGAAATATTCATATTCATATTCATATTCATATTCATATTCATATTCATATTCATATTCATATTCATATAAATATAAATATAAATATAAATATAAATATAAATATAAATATAAATATAAATATAAATATAAATATAAATACATTACCTGTAGTGCCACCCAAACAGCTAACTTGAGCTCATATGGCACCTCCTTCCGACTAATGTACCCTGAGCCGATGATCGTCTTTACCATCTCTAGGGCCATCCCGACTTGTTCAATGGCCATCCCCAATTTTCCATATTTAGGGAGCCTAGGGGCCGAGGAGCCCTCGTCGCCTCCGCTACCACTGAGCCCAGACGACATCATCATAACCAACATCATCATCCTTGCCTTAATACCTGAAGGAGACATTTGCTGTAACAAAATGTTATTAGTACAAATCAAAATGAATTAGAAGAAGACATGAAAATATGTACAATTACTACAAATAAAAATGAATTGTTACTGTTAAACATCCACACCCCTCCCCCCCACACTGCCCCACCCCCCACCACACATACACACAAATAGCCCACCCCCTCCCATGCACAGACACCCTACCCTGCCCTGTCCTACCCCACCCCCACCACACACACACACACACACAACCCCACCCCTCCCCACCCCCGCGAGCAAGCCTTGATGTCGCATCACCCATCTTTAAGATCTAAGAATATAGATAAATTAATTATATTCGTTGTAAAATTTGAGTGTAATGTAACGTTATATAACATACATTTTCATTAATATTACCTCTTGTGTCAACCACAACCTAAATTCGCTATCCGATTGTACCATTGTTTTTCGTCTTTTATTGTTCTCACAAGCTTCATATTTTCTACATATTACAAAATTAATCATGTATAAAATAATCTAAAATAATGTTAAACATTATAATAATCAAAACTTACTTTTTCCATTCTTCGACATCTTCATGTGTGTCAAATAGATAACGAGCTATTTGTTCATGTTGCAAACTCGTTAATTTCACTTGTTTTCCCATCACATGACCACCATCATCGACGAACTCATTAGTGTCATCAACGTTGGTCGAGTCAGGAATATATTCCCAAGTATATATTGATGACTCCATGGTGATTTATTCCTCTGCGATTGATCCTGAAATTTATCGCATATTCTTGACGTAATCTTTAAAAACTTTCATCAATCTTTCAAACGGATACATCCACCGATATCTAACTGGACCTCAAAGAAGTGCCTCGTCACATAGGTGTACTAACAAGTGAACGCTCATCAGTAACCTCATTATCCTCTGCTTCATAAACTCCATACTCATCATCAACTAAATCCTCTAACATATTATGATCTACGTTGTCCCCTTCTACATCTATCCTACTTGTTGAAGGTTGTTGTGAAGGTTGGTTGGGGACAAAAGGAACTTTAAATTCACCTTGAAAACTCCAAAATCGATAACTATCTTGCATACCCGATCTTAACAAATGTAGTTCAACAATTTTCCACTCAAACACCTTACCATTCTTACACCTAGCACACGGACACTATAACTCTTCATCATTATGTCATCTCTTGGTGTATTTCACAAATTCGTTATCACCTATGCGAAACACATCACCCATTCTATTTGTCTCACCCATCCACTCTTTGTATTTTGGATATCCCATCACAGCTACCACAACCAATCACCTATTAAAGGTAAACAAAACTTAGATTTATAGTATGTTTCCTTTAATTATGTCTTATTTATAATTGATTTTTAAATTTCAATTTCAAATTCAATTTATAATAGAAATTTCTATTTCCTCCATCTCCTCTAAAGGGTGAGTGGTCCTATCCCATTCAAGACCGCATTTTTCTGTAATATACTTAACAGCTCATGCACATTGTTACGATTTGAGAAAAATTCGGCAGACTAGTTCTCCAAGTACACGATGTAGATTGACAAGTGTGAGTGTTATTTCAATTTCTCAATTGAAATAACAATCACACTTGTCAATCTAGTATGTACCCAGAGAACATTAGGATACGACTGCAGAACTTCCTCCAAAAGTAACAACTTTAAGCCACTAAGAATATTATACAGAAATTATGCAATCCCAAATTGTCCAAACGGGACAATTCGAGAGATCTCATTACAGGGGTAATGGCTCTCGAACGGGTCTAAGGGCTGTTAAATGCGTACGCATAAGAACTAGAAGGCTAGTATCTATGCGCACTATATGTAATTTCAAGTATTTTCATTTAATTATCATACTATATATATATTGTTCGATATACAAAGTAATTTTCAAAAAAAGTTAAAAAATCCCACCCCCATATGGACAATAATCCAGTGGTCATGCCACTTTAAAATTAATCAACCCAACATCGATCCACTATAATCCAACAACAACGTCAACAACAAATGTGTATCCTGTACTCCTTCTAATTCATCTACTCAATTAATTATTTTCATCAATTAAACTAACAATTAAAGTATACAATTATTAATTTACTAATTTACAATGAGGGGCAATCCTACTTTCATAATTAATCATATATTAATTTACTAATTTACAATGAGGGTAAATCATATATTAATTTACTAAAAAATTAATAATCAATCAATTCGTTTACAAGGGACACTACGCGCAAACACGCATATACACTCATACTACACACACATATACACACACACGCACATACACACATACACACGCAACCCCCACCCCTACCCCACCACCCACCCACCCACCCACCCATCCCTGCCCCCTCTCCCCTGCCCCACCCCCTTCCCCCACCACACACACACACAAAAAACCCCACCCCCTCCCCTTCCCCCACCACACTCACACACACCCACCCCCACCCACTCTCCCCCACCCCCACCCACCACACACATGCACACACACACACACACACACACACACACATATATATATATATATATATATATATATACACACACACACACACACACATATATATATATAAATGGAAGAGCGAGAGAGAGAGAAACTAACCTGAAAGAGAGAGAGAGAGAGAGAGAGAGAGAGAGAGAGAGAGAGAGAGAGAGAGAGAGAGCAGCGTAGAGAGAGAGAGAAAAAAGGAGGGAAGAAATAGGTGGGGGAAAAAAAGGAGGGGAAAGGGTTTTTGCTGGGAAATTTATCACGGACGTGTCATGGTCCTTGACAGTGATAGTATTATAAGAATTGTCACGATAATCGATTGTGACAAGTGCTTTTGTCACGGACTTGTCACGGTCAATGACCCTGACAAGACTTTGTCACGGACTTTTCACGGTCATTAATCGTGACACAAAATGTGTGTTTTTTGTCACGGTCAATGACCGTGACAAGGCTAGCCGCTGGAAGGGTGCCAATTTACCCATTTTGATGTGGTGCTAATTTTAAACTGAGTTGTAGAAATAAATCAATTTCCCCAATTTTATCTTTTTAACCTAAGACATGTATCTAGATGATTAGAAGATAAAATAAGGGAAACAATCACCCGACATGCTGATGTACGAGGAAAATCCACAACGGAAAAAAGTTCGGATGGCCCAACGAAACAGATCACTACGATAAAGTTTTATAAAAGACAGATAGTAGACTTACCTAATGACTCGTTGACCTCACAAGCCTAGATTCTCTTCTATCTTTGACCTCTACTACAAAGTACAACACAATAGTCCACCTACATAAGATGCCATAATTTATGAGTCCACACACATCTCGATATCCATCGATGAGGCTCAACAACTGTCTATGGAGTCAAAACACAGAATCACCACTTCTTCACCATAACACATCAAACACAGTATAAAGTCCACGTCACAAAACCTTTTCTCTACTAAGATGATGAGAGAAATGAACTTTGGTGTCCACAAACGAAGATCTCAAAGCATAAGAATAATGAAACTTGGATCTTTGAATGATTTTGGTGAAACTAGGGTTTGGGAATTTTGGTATAAAGTTTGGAAAACGTTTTTTGCCAAAAGGTCTTAAAAAATATGATGCCAGCACTCCTTTATATAGAAAAAATAAATTTTGAGGTGGAGGGCTTCCTTTAAACGAAATACTAGGGTTCGTTCGAATGAAATTCTTATCTCGTTCAAATGAACTGAGCACTCATTCGAACAAACAAACAATTTCATTCAAACGACCTTCGAACGAGTGTCCAATGGGTAGGACAGTGTTAGATTGAGAAATCTCGTTGGATGTTCATCTGAATTTTGTTCTAATGGTGCCCTTAATTCATTCCATCGAAAGCTCAACCTCGTTATAATGAACTCTCACTTTGTTCTAATGAAATTTAACTCTCGTTCGAACGCACTAAAATTTGTTTCTCTAAAAAATATTTTAAAAATAGTTCCAAACATTTTGTTCAAAAAAAAATCACCAAAAATTAAATTTCCAAGGATCATAATAATATGAATCCATACCCTTGAGATCCTCAAAAAGGCGAAGACGAACATGACATCCAACATGACACGATGCATAATCTCTGAAACTTTTTTGTTACATCTTCATCAAACATGTCATAGGCTGACGAGTTGAACAATACAAAGCCTAACCTATGACTTAAATTTTTTGGTTCGGAATTAAGCATATACATACAAATTGCCTCATTTGGAAATTCGTCCTTACATGTTTAGTATCTTTTAGATGTCGAACACTCGTAGAAGGTATGGACGTCAGCGACTGACAAAGAACATCGAATCGAAGGCCGTGGTACCTCATCTGCAATAACAACATCCACAACCACTACCATATGGGTAGGCACTCTCTATATATCCTATGGATTTGACCGCCATCACTGCCCAAATAGTATGGATGCTATATAGCATCAACAGTCACCTCCATGACCACCAACAATGGGTGCACCTATTCCTGCTCCTTATGACACTTCTTCCTAGGAGATATCTAGGAGTGCTTTGGGGAATCGGAACCAGCCCGAGTTTTTTAGATCTACTAATTTGATTGTAGCTCTACAGTGGATCCGTAATATTGAGTGGCATTTATGACTCATAGAGTATAGTAAGGTTCAGCAACAGATTATTGAGAGTTTTAGATTGGTTGGGGATGCGTTGTTTTGGTGGGAGTCTATTGCCACCATAGAGGATATGTCAAGGTTGACCATAGCACAGTTTTGGATGAATTTTAAGTGGAAATATATACCATCTTCTTAGTAAAAAAAGTTGAGGGCTCAGTTTGATAGATTAAGATAGGATGATCGAAAAGTCGCAGAGTATGAGAGAGAGTTCACTCACTTTTTGAATTTATTACCAGAGATTGAGAGTTTTTAGGAGATTAAGATGAATCATTTTATTTAAGGTTTAATATGGAAGATCAAGCAAGTATTGATGGGAAACTTGACGTACACCTCTTACACTCAGCTAATGGACACCGCATTTCTTCATTTTGATGATCATTATGAGTTTCTAAGATAGAAGTATCCAATAAAGGAGAAAGGGGGAGGGGGACAAGGGTTAAAAACTTCAGTATCTAGAGAGTTCTCCTGGGAATAGGGAGGATCCAATCAGCATCAGGGTGGGAAACCAAATGGGGAGAAACCCTCTAAGAGGTTTTATGGGGAGGACCATCTTTGCAGGGGTGGACAGGGTCAGTGCCACCCAAACACGGGCAGTAACACCAGGGCTAGAAACTTCGTAGATGTATTCCTTTGGTCTTACGTCAGGATGCCCATCATTGAACTAACTATCATCATGCAAGAGATACCCATTCTCCCAGATGTAGAACCTATAAAGAAAAGACTCCGTAGGTGTATGTCCGAATGGTCTTTGAAAGTAAAGGAGAAAGTAGAGAAACAACCGAGTGCCGATTTCATTTGAGTAATCAAATATCCCACTTAGTTAGCCAACATCGTACCTGTACTTACGACCAACAACAAAGTACGAATGTGTCTAGACTATTGAGATCTCAATTAGGCATGCCTTAAAGTTGATTTTTATCTATTGCACATCGACTCATTGGTAGATAGTACAACTAATAGCGTACTTAAATCCTTTATCGAAGAATTCACTGGGATACAACTAAATAAACATGCACCCTCATCACCAAGAGAAAACTAATTTCACTACCCCTTGGGGTACATACTGTTACACGGTTGTGCCCTTCGATCTCAAGATGGTGCAACTTACTAAAGATCAAACAAAACCATCCTATAAAAACTCATACATAGGAAGTGTAGGTTTATGTAAACAAAATGATCATTAAATCCAAAGATCGAGAAGGACACGTTCCATCACTCCAAAAATTCTTTCAAAGGTTAAGCCTCTTTAAAATGAGGCTAAATTCTAAAAAATATGTCTTCGGAGTCACTGGAGGGACATTGATCGGATTCATTGTTAGCTAGGATGGAATCGAGGTAGACTCTACTAAGGTAAGAGCCATACGAGAAATGCCACCACCATAATAGAGAAAGAAGTCAAAATGTTCTTAGGACAAGTTTTTGCTTGGGATTTTCAAAGGGATTTCTTTTATTTTTTATTTGGTAATTTGTATTCATCATTAAAAGAAAGATAATTATACTCTCTCCTCTCATGATGTAAATAATGATTTGTACTTCAATAAGTTTTTATCAATTGTAAAATATATGTAGAAATAATTAAGGTTATCTGACGTATTGAAAAATGGTGATTTTTGTACATAATTGAATTGACCTATTTCTTAAAGTTTTATGTTTAGTTTACATTATTTTAATTAAAATTAGGTAAGAGAATCGTATGTTTCTATTAGATATTCCAATTTAAGTAGAATCATGTGGTAGACTACTCCTTTACATGTATTTTGATATCTCCTTTCAAATCTTAATATAATAATTGGGCATATTTTGATATCTCCTTCCACACGTAAATATGGGAAAATGGGATTTTTAAGTAAATATAGATTTAATAAGTATCATAGGTGATATTTGGAGGGTATTGGAGCAAAAAACTTCATTTTGGAAGGAAAATAGTAATTTTGAGTTCTAGGTTAGTAATAGAGGATGTAGGTTGAAGACAAATTTGTTTTTGAGAAACTCTAGTTAAGTGCACCGTGCGCATGGATGTGTTTTGTTCTCATGTGAATGGTGGCATGCGCAGGATTAAGATTTTTTACCCATGCGAACGGTGGCATGCACATGACCAAGATTTTATACCGCACGAACCTAGTGAGATTTTGGTGAATTTAGTTATATTTTAAAAACCTGTATGATAATTTTGATCATGAACTTTTACTCAATGAACTCTTTTTATATGGGAAATGATGGAGTTTTAAAGCATAGTTATTTATATTTTTATGTCGAGAGATGCGAGGTTTATTTTAGCATTGCAGTCATTTGGGTTTGGAAACGGTATTACGCTTGGGAGTTTTTCATGTAATAGTTATGTTAAGTAGTACTCTTATTATTTAATGGCACTGGTTGATTATATATATATATATATATATATATATATATATATATATATATATTATCATTTGAGGTTCAATCATATAGTTATTATTTTTTTATTATCATCATTAGTTGATTCCTACTTCATGATTAGGATAGTATTTAAATTGTTTTGACTAACTATAATAATTAATAAATAGACTTGATCAACCTAATTATTAAAAATTATGGGGTTTCATAGTACATATCTCTCTTAGCATACATTAAACATTGCATAAAAATACTAATTAAGACTCATGCATCTCGCACACTACATCACGTGATAACTATATTTTGTCCCGTACCAGGGATTCACTTTGTTATGGATTTTTAATTCTTCGGAGTGAGGTTAACCTAAGAGATATGACTCCCACCTTACATTGGCCAAGTACGTTCGACATATATAAAACAGTTTCCTACATTGTACCACTTGACCGAACTCATAATGGGAGGTATATAGTAGGGAACTCATTCATTTATATCAAGTATATCGAATTCTCTCTCACATGTACCGTAATCGCGAGGTATATCATTGGTCAATTCACATACACTAAGGTATATCAACTGAATTTCCATACGTATTGATGAATGATTTCCCTTATAGGCAAAAGGTATATCATGGAAGTCATGCCAAAAGGGGGAACCCTTACACTAAAATTCCATGCACAACCCTCATATTGGCATCTACCCTAGGACATTCATACCTAGAATGACATTTCTAGAGTGCAACTCTGTTAGAATTTTGGGTCATCTTACCACCAAGATTTTTCTCCATTTTTGCTCGTTTTTAAAATAGGACTTTATCCGTGAGTCTAGAAACCAGTCAAATCATGACTTGCATTACTCTATGGACATTGTCCATCACAATTAATTATGTCGTATACCGCTACAAGTCGTCGAAGAATTGAGGAAGCTAACATCTACAAAAGATGATCCGAATTTCAAGAAGACTTCAACATTAATGCCCAACAGGATAAATTTTGGTAAAATTATATTTAAGTTCCATTTACATTTCATATTAAAAGTGTTGGGATATTTTTTATGAAAGTTAAAATATTTTTCTAATTATGAAAAATGGTAAATTTTTATAAATGGTTTTTTATAAAGCTAGTATTTTCAAAAACATTTTCTCATAAAAGTTTCTTGATAAAACATTTTCTAATCCCATATCTAGTTTTAATTTTTGAGGTTTCCAAGTTATTAAAAAGTCTGAAGTTATTTTGGGATCACCGCCTCAGTCGTTCAAACGACATCGTATCTCCTTTGAACGAGATGCTGTTTCATTCAAACGACAACATATGTCGTTCAAACGACATGAGTTTTAGGCTGACACATCACATCCTCAATTTTTATATATATGGGGTGTTAGACTACTTGTTTTTTGTGTGGAGAAACACTACTTTAAATAGAATACATTTTTGAGTGTTTGTTTTCTTCTCCAACAATTTAAAGGGTTCAAAGCTTTTGTTTTACAATTCACAAATCCCAATTACTTTTGTGTGAGTTGTTTTGTGGAACCCATGACATATTTGATGGTAGTTTACGATGATACACTAGGTGCCTTGGAAGGTACTGGGCTGACAATACGTGCCAGTTACGGGAGGTACTTGACTGATCGACTGCATATCATAGGGAGTGCTGCGGTGTTCCTAGGCTGACGACGACGAATCAATATCTACGGGTATTTCGTATGTCAATTATATTTTCATTATAATTCGTGTAAACCAACTTTTACAAATTATAGTGGAAATAAAAAGGTTTTTTCTCTTCGGGGGATTTTTTTTCTGAAATCTGTGTTTGTCAGCTTAATCATCGCATGGTTTAATTTATTGATTTGATTTGACACGTAGATGCATGTTTAGGGGCTGAATAAAATTGGTTTTCGAATTGAGAAAATTTAGACATCCAATTAAATAAGTGTGATTGGAATTTTGCGAGTTGATTTGAATCAATATCACACACGGCCTTTAAGGCATTTATAAATTGGCATTAGATCAGGTTACGCTAATTTATCACGTATTCCTATTTTCTGCAAAATTGTGTGATATTGAGTTTTTTTGAAAGATCTATTTTATGAAAAATTTGTCGCAATGTTTCTAAACAAAAACTTATATAATCGGTTGCCAATTTTTGACTGGTTTAATTATGCTTACTGGAAAGGCTGCATGAAATCCCACTTAAAAGCAATCAATGAGAGAGTTTAATTAATTTGTGAAAGAGGATGGACTCCTCCCACTATCACTGCTAATAATGTCACCTCTTTGAAACCTGTGTGGGATTGGATTGATGATGATTTTAAAATGTCTAGTTTTAATTCCCGTGGTTTGAGTGCTATTTCTGGAGCCGTCACCCCCGACGAGTTCCGTCGAATTATGACGTGCACCACGTCTAAAGAGGCATGGGATGTCCTCCAATTGACACGTGAGGGTACAAATGCAGTTAAAGAATCAAAGTTACAAAATTTGGCCACCCAATTTTAGACTATCACCATGTTCGAGTTGGAATATTTTGATGAGTTTTATGCACGTTTATCGAACATTGTTAACTCAATTTGTAATTTAGGTGAGCCAATTGTTAGCACGCATGTCGTTAAAAAGATTTTGAGATCTCTCCCGAAATGTTTTATTCCTAAATTCACTGTTTTGAATTCATTGGGAAAGTTAAATTCACTTTAGTTAAAAGAGCTCATAGGAGACCTACAAACTTATGAGATTGACATGTTTCCCCAAACCATTAAGGCTAAGGATAGAGACGTTTCTTTAAAGAGTCAAGTTAGGAAGAAAAAGAAAGAGAGAGTTTATGAGTTTGATTTTGAGGGAGAGTTTAGCATTGATGATGTGGCCTTATTTGCTAATTTTTTTTAAAAGTTTCTTAAAATGAACAAAAATAAATTTTTCAATAAAAATTATTTTGAGAAAAATAAAAAGAAATAAAAGTCCAAAGAGTGCAGTGAAATAGAGAGAGATGGTGATAAATCAGAAGAGAGTGAGGAAGAATTAGATGATATGACTTGTTTTGAGTGTAAAGGAAAAGGACATAGAGCATTTTTAGTGTCCTACTAGGCTAAGGAGAAAAGGGAAGAATATAGCCATGCTTGATACTCTTAGTGATAGTGAGGGAGACAAGTCCGGTAAATGTTTATCAGATGGGATGTGTGTAGATTTTTCGAGTCGCGTGAGCACACCCACTTTATCCCATGATGATTGTGTTCACGAGAGCGACGGTGATGAGTCGAGTGTTTCTAGTGGGGGTGAGAGCGAGTTTGAGAGTGGAGATGAAAGTGAGGTCCAAAAAGACTTTAGGTATTTGTACACCAAGACCTTGAAAAAAAAAGGTACAATAGGTTGGGTTTTATATTTAGAACAAAATAAAGAAGTTTTAAGGAGGGCAAAGTGTGACTTGACCGACACGTTGTCTAGTCTAATAAGACGTGCATCCCAACCAGAGAATGATCTCGAACGTGCTCGGGAGGTCAAAGTCCCTTTAAAGAATGCATCTAAGAAGATTCAAAAGATAGTTATCAATACCATTTTGTGTAGTGGTGAGAGCTTAGGAATAAGTCATGACGGTGCATCCATTTCTTTTGTGGCACCCGAGCCGGTTCCTACTTTAGTGTTAGATCCACATGTCTCTCGACCTGACCCACCTAGGCATCCTGTACCCGTTAGAAGAGCACGTCCTAGAGTTTTTGAGAGAAGTTGACCTAGACCTGCTTATGTTTGCTCCCATTGCAAAAAGAGAGGACACCTTAGGGAGTTTTGCTTTAAATTGGGTTATGTATCACGATTTTCTTCTACACATCTTCGCACACATGTACCCACCCATGATACTTTGCTTGCACATAACGATAGAGAGTTTGCACATATTTGGGAGCAAGTAACATTTTTAGTCAAGACTTCACACGATTTGATGAATTTGTTTCAAAAGATGTCACTATCTTTGGAAAACTCCTCTGTACCTAATGAATGAGGTTTAGACTTTTTGCTAGCATAAGATGATTTGTTTTGAAAGGCAACAAAAATAAATATATGCCAAAAATGGGCCAATAATTTTTAGTTTCATAACGTCATAAGAAAAATAAAAAGCATTATATTTTAATGAGGAAGTTTGGATGGAATTCAATACGATTTGCACGTTCTTGAAAGTCATGAAAAAGAATTGTGTAATTTTGGACGTTATTGATGTGGAAATCATTTATGCTTCGATTTGTTGATATGATTAAGACGATGTCATCTAAATTCAACAATTTTACGCCTAAGGAATATTTTGATGTTCATTCGTTAGGAGTACACTTATGCATCGTTCACACATGTCATGATTGAATCGATTTTCCTATCGAATTTGTTCACACCCATTCATTTTGTTTCCACGATTTGGTTGTCTTAGTGAAAATTCATTGTGTGTGATTTTTTTTGTAACATCATTTTTGCATTTTTCTGTGAAAAATATGAAAAATAAAAGATAGTTTGTTCGCCTTGGTTAATCGTGAAACCCCGATTTGATTTATTTGATATATTTTTTTCCTTGTCTATTTCGGGCAAATAAAAAGGGGGAGAACGAATTATGACCTTATGGGGGAGTTTACGTATGGTGGAGAATTGATTATGATTTCATGTTTATGCTTATGTAATTTCAAACTCGATACGTCACGAGGAATTTTCATTGTTTCATGTGTGTAGGTACAATTGAAGATTATTATGATGCACAGCCTGATGAGAAAAGCTTGAAGTTTGAAGAATTGATTGTTGAAGAAAAGTTTGAAGACTTGTCATTTTATCTTTCCACTTTTGTTTTTTGAAGGGTAGATTTGTATAGGTCATTTTTTGAGATTGATAATTCGGATATTTTTATTTTATACCGGCGTAAACATAAGGGGGAATTTGTAAGGGCATTGTCTGTCACAATTAATTATCTTGTATACCGCTATAAGTCGTCGAAGAATTGAGGAAGCTAACATCTACAAAAGACGATCAGAATTTCAAGAAGAATTCAACATTCATGCCCAACAAGATAAATTTTGGTAAAATTATGTTTAAGTTCCATTTACATTTCATACTAAAAGTGTTGGGATATTTTTTATGAAAGTTAAAATATTTTTCTAATTATGAAAAATGATTTTTGAAATTTTTATAAATGGTTTTTAAAAAGCTAGTATATTAAAAAACATTTTCTCATAAAAGTTTCTTGATGAAACATTTTCTAATCTCGTATCTAGTTTTAATTTTTGAGGTTTCCAAGTTATTTAAAAGTCTGAAGTTATTTTGGGAGCACCGCCTCAGTCGTTCAAACGACAGCGTATGTCGTTCAAACGATAGGAGTTTTAGGCTAACATATCACCACCTCAATTTTTCTATATATTGGGTGTCAGACTACTTGTTTTTAGTGTGGAGAAACACTGCTTTTAACATAATACATTTTGAGTGTTTGTTTTCTTCTCCAACAATTTAAAGGGTTCAAATATTTTGTTTTATGTAAGGACACAAATTTCCAATTGAGTCCATATATATAGTTTTGGCTCAATTCCGGACAAAAACATTTTTTCATAGGATTTTATTTAATTGTAATATTCAAGACCTATGAAGTATATGTTGAAGACGTAGCGGCAAAGAATTTAAAGCTTCATCAAAATGCCGGTTTATGTGCCTCGTTTCTACGTTATCAACTAAGGTTCCATGCTCCCAAGGTATGAATGTAATTATATTTATATAGGAACTTGGAACTTTGTTTATTTGGGTGATTAGGTTTAATACAACCTTGTTTATTTCAGAAATTATTTCAAAAGGACTTTATATTAATATCTATATATAAATGTTTCTGGGCCAAAATAGAATTTAACAAAATTTCTGAAACTCGTTCGAAGTTTCGTTCGAACGAGATTTTTCGTTCGAACCAAGTTCGTTCGAACGAGTTTTGCCAACGACCTGGTCATTCGTTCGATATGTCGTTCGAACGAGTTTTTCGTTCTAACGAGATTCTAACGAGCCCAGGCTGGTCGCTCGTTAGAAGTCTCGTTCGAACGAGAGTCAAGTTCGTTCGAACGAGACGCCAGGGCGGGAACAGTTTTGAGCAGTTTTTTGCAGTTTTCTCCCACTTTCCCCACTTGGTTTTTAACCAACTTTTACATACTTTATTATGTGCGGGAAACACATTTTCCAAGATAACTTTTCCTAACTTTTCCATTTCATATCCATCTCTTAGAGAGAGTTTGAGAGCTAATATTTTTAGGGAAAATGTTCATGTTTGGAGTGTCAATTTCTAAAGAAAAATTCATACACACTCTAGTTTACACCCAATAGTTGTTTATCCAAGTTCCATATATACATATCTTTACTTGGAGTTTTTGGCACCGGTTTTTCTCTACCGAATTCAAGAGACGTTTCGGGTTTGCTTCTACACCCCATCACAAAGAAGACCTTTGTTGAGATTCTACCCGTTTGGAGAAAGGCTCCATGTTCGGGTGACGGTGACCGTTTAAAGTCCTATCGGTGTATTCCGAGACCACGGTGGAGCTCCGTTGGTTATCCGCTAATTGGAGGTTGGTACAAGAAGGAGCATCACGGCTTGAGAGGGTTCGAGTTTAGGAAGTAAGTCTTTTGTCTTGTATTTTGTAATACCATTTTTAATGGATTTGAGGCTAGGGCCGTCCCGAGGTTTTTTCCCGTTAGTGGGTTTTTCCTCGTATATCGCGGTGTAGTGTGACATTGTTTAATTTTATCTTGCACAAAATTTAGAACGCATGCTTAGGATAATTTCAAGATAAAATTTGGTTTAATTATCACACTCATTTAATTTGGGACTTAAATTGAATATTGGGTAAAATTTGGTTTATTCAAGTCACTTGCATTAATATGGTTTCGCCTAACTTTGAATAATTGTTAATGATGACTTAGGCAAATTCTAGGACTTGAATTATTGTTTTAATTTGTTTCTTAAGATATTAAAACCCGGCCTTGTTTTGTTTTGTGGAACCATCACTTGTATTTAACGCTTCCGCATTTGTTTAAAAAAAAAAAGGAAATTACTATTTTAATTTGAGATTATTATTTCAAACCCGGGGATCCAACTCCGCGTCTACAAATTGGTATCAGAGCCAAAAACGATAAATTATTTCGTTAAAGATCCTTAATTTTTGGCTAAAATGGATTTTTCCCCATTTTCAAAATTTCCTATTTTTGATGGTTCTAACTACGCGTATTGGAAAGCGCGAATGAGATCGGCACTAAAATCTATCGACGAGAGAGTTTGGATGTCTGTTATTAACGGGTATTTCCCACCAACTCATCTTATTGAAAATGAACGTGTTTTAAAACCCGTCGATAGATGGACTGAAAATGAGTTTAAACTTGCCAACTTTAATTCCCGTGGTTTAAATGCCTTATTTAGCGCTGTCGCACCGGATGAATTCCGACGTATTATGACGTGTGAAACCGCTAAAGAAGCTTGGGATATTTTACAAATAACTCATGAAGGAACTAGTGTCGTTAAAGCTTCTAAACTTCAAAACCTCACCACTCAATTTGAAACTATCAAAATGGATGAAAAAGAAACTTTTGATAAATTTTATGTTAGACTTTCAGATATTGTTAATTCATCCTTTAACTTGGGAGAGAAAATACCTGACAACCGTGTAGTAAAGAAAATTTTAAGGTCCCTACCCGATAGATTTATTCCAAAGGTGACCGTTTTAAATTCTTTACCCACTTTAGCCTCTACGAAACTAGAAGAGCTTGTAGGTGATTTACAAACCTATGAACTGGATATGTTTCCCTCTAAAAATGAAAAGAAAATCGAAAAGGGCGTTGCTTTAAAAGCCCGCAAAGAGGTTAAACAAGTAGTAGAGAGCGATAGTGATAGTGACTCGGAAGATATGGCTTTGTTTGCTCGTAAATTTAGAAAATTTCTTAAATTTAACAAAGATAAAGTTAAAAATGATTTTAAGAAATTTGAATCTTCTAAACATGATAAAAACGAGAAGATTTCTAAAGCCGATAAGATCCCTAAACCTAGTAATGAAAATATTGATAGGGACGAGTCTAATAAATGTTTTGGTTGTGAAGGTTATGGCCATAGGGCTTTTGAGTGCCCCACTAAACTAAGGAAAGAGGGTAAATGACCCATTTCATATAATGCGACCCTTAGTGATAGTGATAAGGAAGAGAAGCCCGAATCCCCCACTAAGAAAAATTTTGTGGCTTTTATGGCACATGTGAGTGATAATGAGAACTCATCGGATAATGAAATTATAGCACATGCCACTTCCAAGGTCATTGCACATGATTCTCTTATTTTTGATGATAGTAAGAGTGAAAAAGAAGAAGAGAGTGAAAATGAAGATGAGGTTGATATGAGTGAACTTCAAAATGCTTTTCATGAATTATATAAAGAATCTATTAAATTGAAAAGAGCTAATTTGAAGTTAGAAGCGAGTTTAAGAGAGAGTGTCAAGGTCATTGATGAAAGTGCCTTAATAGAAGACCTTAGGACACATGTGAGGACTCTTCAAGAGAAGCTTGAATATGTAGAAGGCGAGAGAGATAGCCTTAGGGGTTTAATGGAATCCTTGAAAAAGGAGCTTCTTGCTTTTGAAGAGCGTAATTCTTTACTAGAATCTAACATTGTTGAATTGGAAAATAAATTAAAAGATTCTAGTAATGTCAAATTTGATTTGGAATGTCGTTCGGAAAAACTTGATAAAATGTTAGGAACAATCCAAATTAAAAATGACACTTTTGGTTTAGGCTTCAATTCTTGTAATGATTTTAACCCTAAAGTCAAAACCAATGTTTTAGGAGAATCTTCTAGGAATGCATTTAATGATCACTCCTTAGATAAATCTTTTCGACATGCTCTTACTTGTACCCATTGTGGTCGACAAGGTCATCTTAGGAAATTTTGTTTAGATCTTAAACGAATTCCTAGAAAATCCCATAGTAAAGTAACCACGATAGCTAATGTTTCTACACCCCAAGATAGTAATTCTTCATTAATTTGGGTTAGGAAATCCGACTTGGTTGCCTTACAAAATATGGATTTTGATTCTCATTTACTTACACATGACTCCTCCCTTGCTAAATCTAAAGGATAATTGTGTTAGTGTTTGCATACTTTAGCGTTTGTACTTCATGCTATATTTATATGCTAAAAGTATGCTTGTTTAGTCATTTTCTAGTCATTGCCTTACTTCATATCACATGCTAGAAATTATGACTTGTTTATCTTTTTGTATTATCTTTTGTGTTTGATTTAACTGCAAAATATAAAAAGACTTTTGTTTATCATTTGTCTTTTATTTATTTCATTTATGCTTAATGAAAACTACAAATGATTTTTGTTTAGTCTTTTGAGTATATATCTTTATTTTTGATTAAAAATGTTAAAAACTCAAAAAGATTTTGTTTTGTGTGTATTTTAGTTTGACACACTTCATGTGGCATATACTTGTGTTTGAATCCCATCATTTACGCTCCCACGTGGCTAGAACTTTTGGTTTAGATTTTTAATCCTTAAAATGTTCTTTACCATTTTTATGGAGTAGTTGGATGTTGTATTGTTCAAATGGATTCTATTTCTATATGCCTCTTTTCACACATGCACGAGCTTTTTTGAAATCTCAATGTCACATGTTATATTTGAGCTTTTTGAGGTGTTCTCCTACCAATCTAGTCATCTACATATCTATGACCTAGGAGGACTAGTGCATGTCAAAATCCGTTGCATGTGAGATTTGTGCGAAAAATGAAAAACATGATAAATAAATATATGCACGGGGAAGGGCTCCGAAAGGATAAATTAAATCCTTTGCGATTGTAAGCCACCGTTGATTGGATCTAAAAGAAATACGTGATCCAAAGGCCTAAAAACAGAATATTTGGCATTCAAAGAAAGCAATTGCCAAGGCCTATGTTTGTTTGATATATTCATTCAAAAACAAAAGAATATATATGCTTATTGAGGGAGAATTGGATGGTATATCAACGGTTTGCACAATGTCCGTTTATCCTAGTTGTCTTTAATGTCATGACTCTATTTGGTTTGTAGAATCACCATCATGCTAGGCTTGTATGCATTGTGTATGTTTGTTCATTGAGTTCAATCTTTATATTGTCACATGAGGTTATATTTAACTGTGATGAAGTTTGCAATCAAATGAGAACTCCGTGAACGTTTCTTAAGTGTTTGGGTCTAAATTTAATTGTTGCTTGTTCACACCCCTACACTTCCGTTTCCATATGATACATTTTTGCCATACGAGTGTGCAAACTTATTGTATTTTGTGTCATGTGTGTGTTTATATCTATATATATATGCAAGTGGTCCATTGATATATTTCTAGTATATATATATATATGATATTTGTTTGTCTTTGCCTTGTTTTTAATTGCCCATATGCTTTCATGTCTTATCACTTTAAGCTTTCACTTGCTGTTTCTTAGTTCTTTATCCTTTGCCTATTCCCGAACAAAAAGGGGGAGAATGATGATAGGGGGAGCAATGGTATCTAATCCTATTATTATCGTATCTTCGTTTGGGGGAAATTTATCTTAGGGGG
The DNA here is from genome assembly GCA_949130495.1 of Sambucus nigra. Lineage (NCBI taxonomy): Eukaryota > Viridiplantae > Streptophyta > Magnoliopsida > Dipsacales > Adoxaceae > Sambucus > Sambucus nigra. The sequence continues at coordinate 313,355,554 of OX422217.1, read as the reverse complement.
AGACGTCTTTCTAAGTAGGTCATGTGTTTAAAGGGAGAATTAATTTAGGGGGAGTAATTAATTAAAAATTGCATTTAATATTTTGATATTCCCTATGCATTTGATGAGTTTGCTTAAGTGTGCAGGAATTATTCTATAGCGGCATCTTTCTATGGCAAAGAGTTTAATCCTTGGGTTGAGTCAAGATTGGGCGGGTTATGTTTTGAGTCTAGTGAGCTTGACGGCCCTTTAGGATTTTTGTTTGGTTTTTGTCCCGGAATAGCCAAAGGGGGAGATTTGTAAGGACACAAATTTCCAATTGAGTCCATATATATAGTTTTGGCTCAATTCCGGACAAAAACATTTTTTCATAGGATTTTATTTAATTGTAATATTCAAGACCTATGAAGTATATGTTGAAGATGTAGCGGCAAAGAATTTAAAGCTTCATCAAAATGCCGGTTTATGTGCCTCGTTTCTACGTTATCAACTAAGGTTCCATGCTCCCAAGGTATGAATGTAATTATATTTATATAGGAACTTGGAACTTTGTTTATTTGGGTGATTAGGTTTAATACAACCTTGTTTATTTCAGAAATTATTTCAAAAGGACTTTATATTAATATCTATATATAAATGTTTCTGGGCCAAAATAGAATTTAACAAAATTTCTGAAACTCGTTCGAAGTTTCGTTCGAACGAGATTTTTCGTTCGAACCAAGTTCGTTCGAACGAGTTTTGCCAACGACCTGGTCATTCGTTCGATATGTCGTTCGAACGAGTTTTTCGTTCTAACGAGATATCTAACGAGATTCTAACGAGCCCAGGCTGGTCGCTCGTTAGAAGTCTCGTTCGAACGAGAGTCAAGTTCGTTCGAACGAGACGCCAGGGCGAGAACAGTTTTGAGCAGTTTTTTGCAGTTTTCTCCCACTTTCCCCACTTGGTTTTTAACCAACTTTTACATACTTTATTATGTGCGGGAAACACATTTTCCAAGATAACTTTTCCTAACTTTTCCATTTCATATCCATCTCTTAGAGAGAGTTTGAGAGCTAATATTTTTAGGGAAAATGTTCATGTTTGGAGTGTCAATTTCTAAAGAAAAATTCATACACACTCTAGTTTACACCCAATAGTTGTTTATCCAAGTTCCATATATACATATCTTTACTTGGAGTTTTTGGCACCGGTTTTTCTCTACCGAATTCAAGAGACGTTTCGGGTTTGCTTCTACACCCCATCACAAAGAAGACCTTTGTTGAGATTCTACCCGTTTGGAGAAAGGCTCCATGTTCGGGTGACGGTGACCGTTTAAAGTCCTATCGGTGTATTCCGAGACCACGGTGGAGCTCCGTTGGTTATCCGCTAATTGGAGGTTGGTACAAGAAGGAGCATCACGGCTTGAGAGGGTTCGAGTTTAGGAAGTAAGTCTTTTGTCTTGTATTTTGTAATACCATTTTTAGTGGATTTGAGGCTAGGGCCGTCCCGAGGTTTTTTCCCGTTAGTGGGTTTTTCCTCGTATATCGCGGTGTAGTGTGACATTGTTTAATTTTATCTTGCACAAAATTTAGAACGCATGCTTAGGATAATTTCAAGATAAAATTTGGTTTAATTATCACACTCATTTAATTTGGGACTTAAATTGAATATTGGGTAAAATTTGGTTTATTCAAGTCACTTGCATTAATATGGTTTCGCCTAACTTTGAATAATTGTTAATGATGACTTAGGCAAATTCTAGGACTTGAATTATTGTTTTAATTTGTTTCTTAAGATATTAAAACCCGGCCTTGTTTTGTTTTGTGGAACCATCACTTGTATTTAACGCTTCCGCATTTGTTTAAAAAAAAAAGGAAATTACTATTTTAATTTGAGATTATTATTTCAAACCCGGGGATCCAACTCCGCGTCTACAAATTACAATTCAAAAATCCCAATTACTTTTGTGTGAGTTGTTTTGTAGAACCCAAGACATATTTGCTGGGAGTTTATACTGCTACACTAGGTGCCTTGGTAGGTACTGGACTGATAATAGGTGCCACTTGCGGCATGTAATAGGGAGTGCAGCGGTGTTCTTGGGCTGATGACGATGAGTCGACACATGTAGGTATTTCATATGTCAATTTTATTTTTATTATAATCCGTGTAAACCGACTTTTACAATTATAGTGGAAATAAAAAGGTTTTTTCCTTTTGGGGATTTTTTTTCTGAAATCTGTGTTTGTTATCTTAATCATCTCATGGTTTAATTTATTGATTTGATTTGACATGTAGATGCATGTTTAGGGGATGAATAAAATTGGATTTTGATTTGAAAAAAATTAGACATCTAATTAAATAAGTGTCATTGGAATTTTGCGAGTTGATTTGAATCAGTATCACACATGGCCTTTAAGGCATTTACAATTGCGTACCCCATTCGTTTTTAGACTTGGGGCCTCTACGACAATTTACTTTCACCCTGGGTGGAAAATAATACAAGTGAAACATAATAATAGCAACTACACCGGGGTGATTTCCTTCCTACCTTTTTCAAATACCAAAAATATTTTTCAATAAAAAAATACCTTTCAGGTGCGACCACACTCCTTGTCATGGCTCCGTATTGGCTCAGATCTGCTATTAAGCCACCGCAGAGCTATACACCCTCATCGTCCACTTCAATAGAAACTAAACAATCCTTATTAAGAGTCCTCATGGAGAACTCTGATCAGAATGCAAATGCTTATCCAAATCCGATTCCCATACTTTCTTAACTTATCTTAACGACTGACAGTCTACAAGCTGATGTCTAATGAATGCAAATAAATAGAGGTTAAATTACTGAGGTAGGTTAAATTCCCGAGGTTCTAGAACCTAATGCTGCCTTTCCTCATGTTATGGGTCAGCCAATGCTTGAGCTAATAGGGTTCCTAAAAGAGTATCAGCAAGATCCTTACTCTCTGCATGTCCTACCTGTCAATGAGCCACCACATGCTTATTTACCAATGCCAAACCTTGATCTACTAGGGGCTAAACTTTTAATGCCCATTCTTATTGATCTTAAGGAGGAGTATTTGAATCGATTAAAAAAGGATATCAAGATTCTTTCCAAGAAGTTTTTCCAGGTTAAAATATCAGGGAAATATGTGGATTTCAAAAATTCAAAAATGCCCAATATCAATAAGTTCGAAGGTAGTGAACCTCCTATTGTGCCTCTTCGTTGCTACCACCATTCCATAAGGCTACTTGGGGCTACCGAGGAGATAATGTCTCTGATGTTCCAATAGACACTTAAAGAAAGTTCCCTCCACTGGTTCTTATGAGTATAAGAATATTGTATTCACTACTGAGAGTAGATCTGTCAATGGGTTGGGTTTAGACCCGGACCCGACCCGAACTCGATTTGTTAAACTTGGGTCTGAGCACTTTATCAAACACAGTTACCCAATTACCCAGTTACCCAATTATCAACTAATTAAATGGATCATATATGAATAGAGGTAGACCTGATTTGTTAAGGACTTGACCTGAAATCTCTCTCTCTCTCTCTCTATATATATATATATATTGGTTTATATTAATTTTTGTATATGTATTTTTATTTTATTGTGTGTATATTGATGCGAGGGGAAACCTAGTGTTTGTGTAGGGACACTGTCGCTGAATTCTGCTCCCGTTCTACATGCAAAAACCTAAATTACAACTACACTTGACAAGCAAGCGCATCGATAAGTCGGGTATCGTAAGAAATCTATAGGGAGTGATTGAATTTTAGATTTTAATTGTTTTAAAAACTCAAGAATAAAAGTGTAAAATAAATAAAAGAAAAGGTGATGGTTCGGAAAGGTGAATAAAGAAAAAGAGAAGTTACACTACACAAAAGTAAAGCGATCGAGCATTTTCAATTAAGCATAAACATCACACAATAAGGAATTCAATCCAAAGTTGTGAGATTAAAAATTTAAGGGAAAATGGTCACACGCGGATTAAATTCGGATTGTCGCTATAAACACTAACGTTTTGTGACAAAGAAAGTCAAACGCATAATAATCCGACTTTAATACGAGAGGTTTCAATTAAATGCAATTTTACACGAAACCCTAACTTTCTAGGTTGACCCGTAAATGGCAGAATGAAATCCCGACCCTATTTATCTATGGGCTAAGCATGAATTAAACTACTTTACACTAATTAAACTAATTAAAACAACTAATTAATGAACAAAACTAATAATCAAAGCGAGTAAATGAACAATAAATCAAGAAAACTAAGCTAGAAGATTATTCCCAAACAAACCCTTGAAAAACTAAGTAAAAAATGAAGATTATTACTCTTCAAAATGAAGAGAAAGTGTATTTATACAAAACAAATCCCATGGAAAACTTGTGAATAAAAGGAAGAAAAATAAATATCTGCAGGGCCGAATCGATTCGCATATCCCGAATCAATTCGGATGAAAAATATCTCGAGGCTGCCAAAGGGGTGAATCGATTCGCATAGTCTGAATCGATTCGTAATGGGGGGCGAATCGATTCGCATATCCCGAATCTGTTCAAAATAAAGGAGCTGGCACTCTATCTCAACCCGAATCGATTCGCGAGGGGCGAATCGATTCGGACCTACAAGTCTTGAATCATCTCCCCTGTTTTGGTTGGTTTGAAATTATATTCCGCTCAAAAGCCTGTAACTTCTTCGATATAGATTTGATTTGCGGCCACACGAAGTAATTCAGAGGGCTTCAACTTTCGTGAAGACATTGGGCCAATTGCCTAAATTATGAAATGGCTAAAATTCCCTTGCACGTGCGATTGTGTACGGAACTTCGTCGGAATGCATCCAAACTTCATACTAAGCATACAAATACCTATAAAAGCTCAATTAACCCCCGTAAAACATGTTAACAAAATTCGAGGTTGTCTGATTAACGAGCATAAATATAGGGATTAAGATACCCGAGGGAGCTAATAACGCATAGGTTAACAGGTGAAATACGCAATATTTGCATTGTATCACACCCCTAACTTACACATTGCTAGTCCCTAGCAATGAAATAGGAAACAAAAAGAACTATAAGTAAACGAAAAACATGATACAAGCACAAAATGAGATGAAAAATCAATAAAAAGATAAAGCCACTTTAGCGGGCGAACGATTGCATTTAGCGTATGCAATAAACCGTTAAACCCCTAGGTTACCCTAGTGGACGAGTGTCGTCTTGTGAGGGTTTTCAGGGATGAAACCGACAAACATGATATGGTTTCCTCAAAATATGCCCAACCCAACATGCGACAAACTCAACAACAATGGAAAAGATTTCAAACGCGTTATTAGCATATTGAATGAATTCAAGCTAAAGTTCGTTGTTATTAGTAGGTTGAATGCACCTCATAGAATTGAAACTTTAAAAGTGGGAGGGATGAGAGCATATGCAAGGTGTGATTTGGCAAAAACTTATATAAATCGGATACTAAATAAAGCAAACATAAATTCAATCCTCACGGGCATTACACTCATCAAGTGAATTCACTCAAAACAGGGAGGTAACACACGGAACATGCGGGCATAAAGAGTAAATGTAAATGGAAACTAGGCCGAACACATGTCACAAATGAAGAATGCTATATAGGAAATGATTTTTTTTTAATCTCAATGAAAGATGTCGCACATTTAAAGAGGCGAAATGCATTTTCACAGATTATCAAAACTATTTAAACTTTTAAAATAAATTCACCCTAAGATCACATAGGACTTTAATAGGGTTATAATGTAGGTTTGACTAGGGTACGAAATGAAGGATATATGTACGGATTCAAAGCATTCAGAATGAAAACTTGAAATAATGAAAAAAATGTGGGCAATATCAAAATTGGAAAACAAGTTCCAAAACAGCATTAGATATATCATCGGGGAGAGTAATCAAAGCTTATTGAACTATATACACAACGTTTACAACTTTCTCTTTCTTTTATTTTCTTCTTTTTCTCATGTTTTTTTTTGCTTTTTGCTTTCTCTTTTTCTTCACTTTTTTCACATCTCTTTTCTTTTCTTTACTTTTCAAACTCTCATATGCCTAAATTGCAACCACACAACAAAACATCATTAAATCCCAAGCAACATTCCAAACAAAGGTATGGAAGGTGTATGTATGGTGTATAACTCCAATTTGGAGTTGGTTATGGGATTTTGGGTAATGAAATGAAAGGATAATGTTTAGGCTCAAAGGGGTTGACTAGGGAAACTTATAAGGTGAGGTCAAGGCTAATATGGGTGGTATAACAAAGATGGCCTATGATCATTTCATAAAGTTTACGCAATTCTCAAGTCAAAACAATATATGAAAATCATGCTCAAGTAAAACATTTCATGAATGAACTCAATTAATGAACGATCAATGAAAGAATAGAGAGATTACCGACGAATTCAATGTTTTTAAAGAGGAAAGAATAGTGTATACACTCACAAACGACGAAAGGTACAAAGCTTACTCGGTGTAAGTATATACAATGCAACAAAAGATTACCGAGTTATAAAAATCTTAAACCAAATCAATATAACAAGGAAAGTGCATATGCTTATGGGATAAAGTTTAATTCATGAAGTTATTCACAATATCAATGATTTGAGGACTAAAGTCTAATAACTTCTAAAATCGAGAACATGCATAATTGATTTGTCAATTGGATCGGGCAATTATTGAAATTTATCATCGAAAACAAGACAAAATGCCCAACAAAAGAGAAAAAAAAGAAAGAAAATATTTTTGAAAATTTTCAAATTTTCACAAAAAAGCATACTTAGTAACTAAATGTGAGCAAATCCATGGACTAGACATGAAATTGATAGAATATCCTACACCCCCTAACTTAAATGTTGCATTGTCCTCAATTCACATTAAGAACACAACACAAAGAGAGGAAATAACGATATTACCCTAAATTGGAGCGGTCTCCGTAAGCACGAGTCCAATGAAATCTACAAAACAAGTTAGTACCGAGCATAGCAAAAACAAATAACAAAAAGTTAACTAATTACACTAAACTAAATTAAAAAGGAAAAAAAAAATAAAAAGAAAGAAAGCTAACTATATACAACCTACTATTTAGGCTTCACACTAACTATACACTAGAAGTCTAAATAGCTGAGGGTCCACCGTAAAAACAATTTGACTTTTGAGGATCACCGATGTACCCTCACATACAAGCATGCCCTCCAAAAATAAGAATTCGATTTGAACAACGGAAGGAATGTGTAAGGCGTAAGAAATGAACCATCGCCAAATAAACGTTTTGGTGTGACGATGGGGGATTTGGATAAAATGGGGGACAAGACTACATTAATCTCGGGAAAATCAAAATCACATCTCCAAGGTTTTTCAATTGGAAGGGGAGGTGGGGCAAGTGCAAGTGAATATCCCATGAGATGAAGCATCTCAAAATAACATTCCCATTTAAGAATCGGGTCAAAGTACTCAAGACTTTCAACCGATTCTTGTGATAAATTTAATGGTTCGCTAATAGTAGGGAGTAAAGGAAAGGAAGGACCAACAACCATAATACAATCAGAAGAATTAATAAGAGGTTGAAAATCGAAAGGGCAAAAGCTTGACTCACTCTCAATTATTTCCTCATCAATAAGGGGCGAAAGTGAAATGCAAGTTTCAACCTCAACCCAATTTTGTGAAGAAATAATCTCATCGAGCATGGCATCATTTTCAAGAAACCAAGCTTGAGAACTTTTGGATCGGTCATTAATTTCCTTTATCATTAACTAATAATCAAACGAACAAGAAGACATAGCATCTTCTTGTATGGTTTGCTCATAGCTAATGGAATCCCCGCTACTATTTAGAGAAGAATTAAAGTTATCTAAAGAGTTATAGCAAGACATTTCAAAATAGGCAATTCAATAAAGCGATAAGCACCGAGATTCCAATTGCTCGAAACAATCTAGAACAAGTCAAAAGGAAAGGAGAAAATAAAGAATAAATATATGAATGAAAGAAATACTACGAAATAATAAAACAATTAAAATCTAAAACACACTCCCTGAAAATGGCGCCATTTTGATGCGAGGGGAAACTGAGTGTTCGTGTAGGGACACTGTCATTGATTTCGACTCCCGCTCTACATGAAAAAACCTAAACTACAACTACACTTGACAAGCAAGCACAACGGTAAGTCGGGTATCGTAAGAAATCCACATGGAGTGATTGAATTTTATTTTTTAATTGTTGTAAAACCTCAAGAATAAAAGTGTAAAATAAATAAAAGAAAAGGTAATGGTTGGGAAAGGTGAATAAATAAAAAGAGAAGTTTCACTACACAAAAATAAAGTGAGGATCGGGATCGCATCCTAACACACGGATCGAAACAACTACTCATCAAGATTATGACTCGAAAGAAATTCAATCGAGAATTTACAATTAAGCATAAACATCACACAATAAGGAATTCAATCCAAAGTTGTGAGATTAAACATTTAACGAAAAATGGTCACACGCGGATTAAATTCGGATTGTCGCTATAAACACTAATGTTACGTGACAAAGAAAGTCAAACGCATAATAATCCGACTTTAATACGCGAGGTTTCAATTAAATGCAATTTTACACGAAACCCTAACTTTCGAGGTCCAACCCGTAAATGGCAGAACGAAATTCCGACCCTATTTATCTAAGGGCTAAGCATGAATTAAACTACTTTACACTAATTAAACTAATTAAAACAACTAATTAGTGAACAAAACTAATAATCAAAGCAAGTAAATGAATAATAAATTAATAAAACTAAGCTAGAAGACAATGAATAGTAATAAACAATACTTACAGACAAAGGGGTAAACACCCAAAATGGGGGAGAAAGGCAAAGCTCCCAAACAAATCCTTGAAAAACTAAGTAAAAAATGAAGATTATTCCTCTTCAAAATGAAGAGAAAGTGTATTTATACAAAACAAATCCCATGGAAAACTTGTGAATAAAAGGAAGAAAAACAAATATCTGCAGGGCCGAATCGATTCGCAAATCCCGAATCTATTCGGATGAAAAATATTTCGAGGTTGCAAAAGGGGCAAATCGATTCACATAGTCCGAATCGATTAACAAAGGGGGGCAAATCGATTCACATATCCCGAATCGATTTGGAATGGAGGAATTGGAACTCTATCTCAACCTGAATCGATTCGCGAGGGGCGAATCGATTCGGACCTACAGGTCTTGAATCATCTCCGCTATTTTGGTTGGTTTGAAATTCTCTTCCGCTCAAAAGCCCATAACTTCTTCGATATAGCTCCGATTCGCGCACTGATTATGGCCACGCGAAGCTTGTTTAGAGGGCTTCAACTTTTGTGAAGACAAACCAAATTGTGAAATGACTAAAATGCCCTTACGCGTGCGATTGTGTATAGAACTTTGTCGAAATGCATCCAAACTTCATACTAAGCATCCAAATACTTATAAAAGCTTAATTAATCCCTGAAAAACATGTTAACATAGAAATCCGAAGTTGTATGATTAACGAGCATAAATATAGGGATTAAGATACCCGAGGGGGCTAATAACGCATAGGTTAATAGGTGAAATACACAATATTTGCGTCGTATCATATATATATATATATATATATATATATATATATATATATATATATATAAATCTATATATATATTTTTTGTTTAAATTGGATTTTTTGGTCTATTTTTTTGTTTCAGCTATTCGGGTATTTGGTCGGGTTCTCGGGTCCCTAACGGGTCTGGGTCTGGATAGATTTTTGTAGACCCGATGGGTAATCGGGTAAGATCCAATTCGCTAAAAAAAATGCCCGAATCGGATATGGATATAGGTAGACCCGACCTGGACCCGACCTTTTTACAGGCCTAACTGAGAGAATGTAACAAAGTAATTCATGGATCAATACAAAAATAATGAAGAATTGGAAGTTACTCGATGTGATCTATAATTGTTTAAGAAAAACCCAGGGAATCTGTTAAAACTTTCATTTATGGGTGGAGGGAGAATGCTGCCACTATAACTAACTAACCATCAGAGGAAGAACATGTTAGAATCATGAAGAAAAAGTTTATGACACATATCGATCCTCTATGGGTAGCCAATCTTACCCCCATTTTAGAACTCTTCGGGAGGCCCGGGTTGAGATAGGAGAAAGTGCCAACAAAGTTAGAAGAATGATTTTGAATCAAAGAAACTAGGAGGTAAATTAGCTTCCTGTAAGTATGATAAGCCATTTATTATTACAATTTCAGTTATCAATAACATCTCTCAGCCTGTCACTTCATGGGCACCAGAAACTCATCCTGTTACAACACGGAAGGAATATACTCGCTCCATGCTCCCCTATCAAAAGTTTACCAAGACATCTTGTCCGGAAATCTTATCAAGCCTTTGGACCCTCGTCAATTTCCTTATTCACTTCCTAAGAAATTCATACATAATGCCCATTGTGACTTCCACTAAATCTCAGGGCACACTACCAACTAATACTAACACCTAAGAAATGTTATCCAAATCCTTATTAATAAATGTTTCATTGATTCTCCAATAAATCCTAATCCAAACATTCCTCAAAATCCTTTACTAGCACACCAAACAAGTGTGAATGCCATCCTCACCGATGAAGATCTAAAAATTTACCCATCTAGAAAAATCAAACCCATCAATACACCTACTCCATCTAATAGCTCTCCTAAACTTGTCCAAGTGTGACTATTCTTCTTTATACACACTAAAAAATATTTCAATGAAGCTCTCTCGCTTATAACAAGGGCCTGCATCACTGTCCATACCTTCTTAGGAATAAAGAGTATGGAGCTTTCAATTATATTAAAACAACTAAGAACTTTTTGACATTTAGCACACCACCAATGACATGTTTCTCTCAAGATTGAGGATTGATCACCTTCATCTCCTAGTAAGGGGAAATTTAAAAGACAAAATGTGTTTAGAACATATCCCACATAGTAATGTCAATGGGATCCAAATGTTGAAGAACAAGCATCTCATGCTCGTAATGGGGCTGAGCCACCGTCGGAAAGGGATCTTTGAGCCGATACTTCTAAAAAAAACCTTCCCCTGTTTGGTCTGGGATATTATCCATCTTTCAGGGAGCTTATGTCTCTTTGTCATCCATACCAGAAGAAAATATTAAAGAGAAAATAAGTAATCTCTAGTGATTCTCTAAATGGGCATCAAGGAGGGTGAAGATCTCCCCCTTTTGTTGTTTCGCTGAGCCACGGTATGGTGTTGCAAGAAAAAGATGAATCCAAGATTTAAGATCTTTTTATTAATAGATTCACCTGTACCTAAGACCCAAAACATGAGGTGGAACCCTTGACCATCAAGTCCGTGGACTCTATCCCCTCTGGCACTAAAAGCACTAACAACGATAAATGATTTGGATTCCACACAATGGGAATGGACCTATATGTGATTGATTCTGAGGCTGAGCCATCTACAAAGATTAACCCTACTGGTAAGCCCTTCCTTAATTAGTGAAGCCTCCCATTCAGACCAACTCTGCCTATCTAAAAGCCTACTATCTACCTCCTAGAAATGAACCTTAGTTTATTTATGTGACACCCTATAAAATTTAATACTAGATTGATCTCGTCTAATATAAACTGACGAGAACCAACTAATTGAATATCACTCTAATCATGACTTTAATAAACTAAATAAATACAATAAATAACTGAACATAATTAATAGGAAATCCCATACACGCCTGATACCATAGTTGACAATAATCGATGAAGATGGAAATAAGAGGTCGGGGTAGATATGACAACAACGTCCATGCCCAAGATCTTAAAAATGGTATATCCACAATGTTAACATCAAACCCAATTAGAATAAACTTTTAATTAAATTTGAGTACCATATTATTATGCATCTTCCTCTCATCTTTTAGTTGTTTTTAGGTTTATCCCAAACCCAAAGAACCCTAGATATCTCACGAGTCTACTCCCAAGCCCAAGTGGTCCAATGATTAAGTATTATTCATCTCGATTGATTATAAATAATAAATTTTAATTAATTTTACACTCAATAACACCATTGTATTATAACATAAGTAAATACATTTCATAAGTCCACTATTAACATTAGTGCGGTTTCACCTATGTACATTAACATATAATGGATCCAATCTACCCCCCACATAACTAAGGCCTACATAATGCCTTCAGGAACTCACGCATCATAATAGGTAGAGTTATAGGTTATCCCACCCTATAACTCCAAAATAACAATCAGGGATCATCACTATGCATCAACACCAATTATATGGTCCCATACCCAAGACCATATGAAAGAGTTTATCTCATATTATCATCATGGGATAATAGAGGTATAATAGTCATGTAGTGTCCAAGGTAAAATAATAAAGGTAAATCATCGGAGTACCAATTAACATCGCACATGCCCCATAATGATATCCCCTCTAGTATGTAATGCAACAAGGATTCAAGATCAGGTATGTTGCATATAAATTATAAGAATAGTAAACTATATCATATAAGGTTACTAAGTCATAATAAAATCTATTACTTTAACAATTTCCATAAGGTTAATTATTCGGTTCCAACATCAATTTCAACATTAATAATTAATAAGATTTGTATAATCCTACATGGATAAATATTCCTTTAAGTCATTATAAACTATCCCCCATTGATGAAACTAACTTAAAATAAGATATAAACCAACTTTGATCTAAACAGGGATGGTGGATCAATCAACTGTCACCGATCGATTGACCGATGGTGTTCATATTTCTCCAAGTTAGGGGATTGAAACTATTAAACCCCGATTAATGTATCTCAAGCTCCTCAAACAAGATTGTAATTCAGTATCCTTCCTATATATGTGATATAATATCAATCTAAACCTATATCTAATCATTTTTACACAATTCTACATAATTCTAAGGAACATACGATAATCAATTAATACTCTTCCCAAAACATTTTCCATTATAATTAAACTAGGAGACCTACAAAATCAACAATGTCATTAGTCTAATTCCTTATATTAATTAATCAATTATAACATAACTAATATTAATTTTCAATTCGTATTTATGTTATTTAATTCCGATTCACATGAATAGGAATTCAATTAAAAAATGAAATTAAAATCAAATCCTAATTGAACTTGCCATAATTCACAATTTGGTTGAATCCTCTTAGATGAAAAGCCCCAAATCCTCTTTCTCCCTTCCTTAGCCTTCCTCCTTAGCTCTAGGGTTGTATCCAAATTTCTAAATGGGTTTAGTATAAACCTAATCTTTATTTTATACAAATGACCCACGAATTTTGGCTTAGTCCCTTCATGGACCACAACCCATTAAGACTAAAACCCAATACAATTAGTCTAAATTCTATCCCAAGGCCCATGCTAACATATGAGACTTAAAAACCAAACTTTAAAAGTGTAAACAAACCTTCTAGCCACCCCAAAAGTCACTTGAATTATTCCATCAACTAATTATTTGTGTTCGTTAGATAATTACTATTTCATTACCATATTTTAAATTCAATTCAATTTGAAATAAGAACATAATTTTAACAAATAAATACACACAATTACTCACATATATAATTTATTTAATTTACTATAAATTATGATGTAATACATTATTCCACCCTCAAACAAGGACTTTTTCCCTCAAAATTGGAATTCATTATTTCTATACTAAAATATTTAGGAATATCTTGCCCGTAGTGTCCTCATAATCTATACACAACGTCTACTCGTTCATTAATCTAATACACACTAAGGCCTCTAATTATAAATCACGTTCGAATAACCCTCAACCAACTTGTATAACCGTTGGAAAATTAACTAGTGTCTCAACAACTTCCTCCTTTGTGTACCCATATCCCTCTCTTCTCCATAATGATGGAAAGAAGGTGAGTTCATTTGCTATTGGTCTTGCCCTATCCACTAGTGTGAAATAGGACCATGTATTAGAATTTTAACTTCCATTCCTAATCTGACTTCATAGTTTCCATCCCGGAGGAGGCCTTCAAAAGCACAGGATCTACCTCATATGACCCCAAGTCATACTCTTTTTTATCGCGACATCTTCTTTTGTCTGATCTGGAAATTGCTTTCATGCACTCTAATATAAACACCACTTATCCTGAACTTTTTCGAACACATTATCGAATAACAACTTTGTCTTAGTCACTAGGTCAATCTAACTAAAATATTCCCAGTTGGTTCCATGTCCTCTTCTAAACCACTAACCCCAAAATATAATACAAAACCATGGTTGTACTCTTCCACATCTACACTTGTATCTCAAGTCCTACAACCCTTCTAATGTTTTCAGGACCTCACCTTCTATAATGGAAGGAGCACCTTAAAACACAAACTATATCCATAATTGCTCTATTGTACCGACACAATTAACTCTTCAAATTACTAAACATCCAATAACTTATGGACTATAAAGTGAACCACATAATAAGCGGATCAACCAAAACTACATCTCGTAACTTGGAACCTTTTGGTACTAACATCCTTTGAAAAATAACCTTCCACTTCCATTGAACAATGAAAGGAACTCCGCCCAATTATGTCTCTTATAACATCTCTCAGAAAAAAACTTCAACGCTTAGGTGTAAACTAACCCTAACACAATTTTGGGTGTAATGACCACCAATGATACACATGCTTCTTCTTTATCATGGTGTCATCATTAAACTACATTATGAACTCATCATAACACTCCTATCAACACGTGGAAATGATCACTTGTTTCGCGTTATGACCATTTGAACTCCCATTATGTTTCAATGCTCAATTTTTAATCACGTATTATAGCATTGGGTTCACCCGCTTAGTTTAAGCAACTGAATGATGATGAAATGTTATATTCAAAATTAGATTTGTTCCAATAGAATCTTGAAAATCCCTTTAAAATCGAGTAACCACGTACTATCCTGATCGACACCTTTCTAGTTGATAGGTGGCCTGCCTCGACATACTCTCTACAATGTCTTTCTTCAACCTGATTCATAAATATGACTTACGCATAACTTGGTACATCTTATCCTTTCCGAAATGTATTGTGAACCACGAACTGCATGCATCTTCTAACACTACTCTCCTCATCCAAAACACTCTGTGTTCAACTAATCATCCTAGAGGTCTGAACTGATCGAGAAAGAAAGAAATCCGACTGATACTAGTTGTTGTACCTTCTCTTAGAAAAAGGAAACATAAGACTATGCCTGTATCACCCATGTCCCTTTGGCTGGCGCAATAGTCACCATTTCTAAAAATATATGAGATAATGCTATGCTTTGTGGGGCACTCTACCGTGTTGCCTAGACGTTCGGAACATCATCATCATGTTTGTTCTCCTAATGTTATCAGTGTAAAAGTTGGTCTCCGACTCAACACACTAGTTACCACATTCGACTTCCCCAGATGGAAATGCATAAAAAATGTTAACAACTCACTGTCCATAAAAAAACTAGCTACTATATACAAAGTACTCCTAAAGACACAAAAGTACAATAGGTTGGGCTTCTTCACTGTCCACAACTCATATTTCTTGTGTAACGTGTGTGACGATGATATACCCAAGTCACCATATGGCATGCGGTGTTAATCGCCTCCGCCCAGAAATGTCAAGGCACGTTTCTCCCAATAATACTAGATCTATCTATTTCTTATATCGTTTAGTTATTCCCCTTAACTATCCTATTTTTTATGAGTACGAATGGTGAAAAACTCGTATTTGATGCCCACTCCATCATATCTAGCTTATTTAAACTTAGTCACATTGTCACTATGCATTTGAATATTAGTGACACCGTGTAGATTTTATAGGACACGACACTTAGTTGTTAAGAACTCAATTGCATAGATCTTTTCTCTAAGAAATCCCATAATAAAGTATTTCAAAAATTCAACGACCATCACGAGAATGTATCTCTTACTATCTATGCTCTTCGTATGATTAGGACCCATAAGATCCATATGTATCAATTCTAATACTTGAAAAGTGGTAATGATATTAAACTTTTGATGGGGACTTTGAATTTTTTTCCTTATTGGCAAGGATCACAAATCGAGGAAGTTGACTTCTTAAGTGATTATAAGCCCCAAACTAGGTCCTTCTTCACTAATCTCTTAATGTCTCTCAAGTTCATATGACCCAGTCATTGATGCCAAAGGTCCATAGAGGAGGCAATGGCATTATTGAACACAAAGGAGGACTTAAGAATGATCCCATAACAATTATCATCCGTCTTCACTCCTTGAAGTAACTATTCACTGGATTGATCATATACGTTATACTCGGACCGCAAGAAATTTACCATAAAGTTTACATCATAAATTTGGCTTATGCTAATCAAGTTTGCTTTTAACCATTTGATTTACAACACATTGTATAGTTTAGGATATCCGGGTATCTCAACACAACTTCATCATAAAATACTAGACCTACTCCTATCTCCAAAAGTGACTTTTCCTTCCTTGCAATCCACAAGGGCGATAAAATACAATATATTACCAGTCTTGTGCCTAAAGAACCCACTATCAAAATACCATTGGGAAGTAATTTGAACCTTGCGAGCAACGTGAATAACTAGGGCTTTGTCATCTTGCTTCTGTACCCAAGTAGAGGTAACCTTTTGTTTTCCCTTACAGTTGTTGGCTCTAGTCGTAGCATTAAAATCCTTCTCAAAATGCATAGATATCATTTGAAATTATTCCATTAAGCTTTAAGAGGTCTCGACTAGGAACTCAACTTTCTCTCTAAGACTAGAAAATCTCTATATAGGTGTGTGAGAGTATGTGTACGTTTAGTTCTCCCTGACTTGTAGCAAAATTCCTTAAGGTGAACTTTCCTTTTAAAATAGGTGCAAACATAGAATTGTTTAGATCTACCTTGGTTCACTCATTTTGGTTGAACTTTATTTTTTGGTTTAGGTTGAGGCCCATACAGATCTACAACAAATCTAGGAACTATTTTTGGCGCGGCATGAGAAGTGGATGCACTATCGTAATTTATTCCTTGCCTATCCCTAAAGCCTAAAGCGGTAACTAAGAACATATTTCCAACCTTCTTCGATGTATCCTTTATAGCGACCTTGACCTCCTGAGAACGTTCGAGATCTTTCTCGAGTTGGTACATAAGGGCTTCATGTTTCTCATTAGTCTCTATTGAAGCTTGAAGATCTATCATAAGACTAGCCACTTTATTAGTCAAGTCACCATTTTTCCCTTTCCATTAAACAACTCTTTCTCCCAAAGAAACTCTCACTGAGGTCTCTTTCTCGGTCGAATCTCTCAACTCCTTCTTTAAACCAGTAACCATAAGTACCAAACCTTTATTTTATCTTTTCATTTTAAATTATTCTATGTAAATCTCGACGTAAGTACATTGAAGGCCACTCTCTCCCTCACTCAAAACATCATCTCCACCATTCTCTCCGTAATGACTAGTGTAAGAGGGTAGTCCCCTTGAACCTTGGGAGTGTAGTAATACCAGTTAAGGCGTAACCCCTATAGGTATGGTAATAAATAATAACCCTTGTACTCTTTAACAAAGACAAATGAACACACAATATTGTACATAATCAACACTCAAATTGAACGTAAAAACCTCTCGTGTATAACTCAAATAATAATAAAGGAAACTCAGAAGCAACTTATTCAAAGGGAAAGAGAAGTAAGCATCCTAGATACACCTTGGCAGGTAGCCAATACACCAAAAACCTCGAATATATATCTGGTTAGCTATTAAAAGCTTCACAATAAATGACAATGGTGGGTGAGTAAACTCTATAGTATGCAATAACTTCTCTCTGATATATACTCTCTCTATAAATAAACTCTCTAGGAAGAGCTCTCTCATATCAGAAGTGGTTGAGGACCATAAATAGTGCCACACCCCTTCTCAAGATGTCTCAATCCTCATTACTGTGAAAAAACATTGACTCATACTTTAAGTCACAAGCATTAAATGCGTAATGGGCCAGCCTATTCTACGCCGTAAACATTAAATGCCAAGACATGCCTTTTGCCTAACCATTGTGCGTCAGAGGACTGTCACAACAGAGGTGGCTCACCAACTGTCTAATAGCCCTAATACCATAGTGGTTTACACAAGTTTATATTGGACAGTGTTTAGCTGGCTGGTGACAAAACCTAAAGTAGATGTGATATTTGGTAGAGAGCTATTTGGTTCGAAACTCAATATACAATGGAACTCAAGTTTACTCTACGCAATCTTCTAAGATGAATGATATCTCGGTGTTTTACCAAGTGTATCTAAGATGGTCAAGATAAGACTTAACGCTAACTCACTTCTCAATCCTCCAAACCAGGTCCCTCTGGAGTTCCCACGGCGAGGTTATTTGATAGAGTATGTAAGATATCCCAGGCCCTGTCAGGTCTGGTCTCTTACGAGTAACATTTGACCTCAGACTCAATATTGTAATCATTACCGCATTATAATCAATGTATTTAAAACATACGATTTGGCTAAATAAGAACAAATAATAAAGAAAGGTTCTCTCAGCAAGTTTCTTCACTGAGCTACATCACCGAGCTTCCTCGTTGAGCGACTTCATTGAGATGCCTCGTTGAGCTACCTAGATATCTTCATGATGCTTCCTTCTTTTGAGTCTCTCTTATTAATTGGGTAAGCTTTTATATAATTTAGAGATTACCTTCAAGTCCCCCTACATTTTCCCCTTCGCGTAGAGATTTGTTGTGAGCACAAGAAATGTCGGCACGAAAACTTCTCAATCCTATGGGCCGTCTTCTTTTGCGAGATCAAGTTCTTCCATAAGTGCCTACATTGCAACTACTCCTGCTATTTCTGTTAGAAAAAAGTTAAATTTTCCCCGATGTACCTGAACCAAAGCTCTATAATGTCTGTGCGTATGGCGAAGGGACATTGTAACTTTTTTCTATTGTTATATCCTAACTGTGCTACCTTCTTCGTTACTTATTGGAATGCTACCAAATTACCTGTGGATCTTGCTATCATCATTATAACTTCTCCAAAAATATAAATTCTCCCCAATCTGCTTCATTCCGTTCTGCCACTAAGTGAACTTGTAATGTGGGGACATTTTCGTTAGGACTAGACCTAGTAGCCTGAATTCTCTCCGTTATCTCTTATCGAAAAAATTCTTGGCTTTTGGACTTGTGAAATTCTCTTTACTATATCTGAGTTTTGGGTGTTATAGCTTCAACTTGTTAAAAAAAGAAAAAATTCTCGTCGATGTACCGAAGTCAAAGTTATCTTCGCTCAGACTTATGGCAAGGGAACATCATGAATTTTTTGAAATGTTCTGCAATCAACCTCTTATTATTGGGAGATCAAAATTCTCCCTAATGCCTCTTTAACCTATTGTATCATCATTTGGTCTTACAATGTGAGGACTTTCTTTAATTATACATTTTGTCTTTGAATATATTTCAAAATTTCTGGCACCAAAAATCTTTACTTCTTTTGAAAGTAACCCTCTCTCTCCTAAGCGTCACCTCATTAATGACACGAGATTGTCTTTTCAATAGTTAGGCCACTACCCAAAATTCCACATTTCCATTTGTAATCATTATGGGCAGCCACACACGGGCATTAGTGGGAAAACTAGACCATTTGTTTATATTCCAAACCTTCAATACCTTAAACACTTACCCTTTTCTTTTTTCATGGTTTTATTTGCGATCATTGTCTCCAGAGCTTCAGAGAGAGAAAAATATTTTCTTTCACCATTCTTGATCACGTATTCACCTTGTTCTGTTTGCCATCTTCACCACCTACTACTCCCTTATTTCCAAAATGCTCTTTCTTCTTACCACCATTACCTCACCTTAATCTCCATTGGCTTCTTCATCTGACAAGCGTGCTATTGCAGTTGATCCTACCACCACTACTCTGCTTTCCACCACTGTCACTCCTACCCCTACTTTGGATGCCACCACCCTAATGGCAGCTCATCAAGAGAAACTTTGCTTCTATCGCTGTTCTCATATTTTTTCCAAGGATGATGAATACTCAACCATGTGAAAAACCGTCATTTTTAATGCTAAGTGTGATTCCTTAACACTTGGTGATGAAGAAGACGATTCTATGGTTTGGGGTTTCTTCCCCCCAGAGGGGACTTTGCATTTTCTCCTTGACCGAGGTGACTTCCCCTGTTCCCTGATAGACTTAGAAGGTCGAGGAGCTTCCCTAGCCCATTTTTCTGCCTGAAACACATATATGCGGACAACTTATGCTGATGCCCTCACAAAGGTTGGGTTACATCGGGATACATGGTTCGGTGAGGTTACCTTGTCTAAGCACAACGCACTTCAAATACTTATGTCTCGCTGTAACGTTACAACTCACACCTTCATGGATGCGTGTGTGCGTGGGGGGGGGGGGGGGAGTTTACCATTACACTAGAAGATGTTTGTGAGCTGATTGGGTTTGAGCCCCCTGGTACCTCGACTTACTCTTATGAGTTTTTATATGATGAAGAGACTACTACTATGGCCACATAGGATCGGATATACCAAACCTGCACGTGGTCTTCCAACAAAGCTACGTTCTCCCCTCTCATCAGTTATTTATTTTAAGCTCCTTTCGAAAATGATGGTTCCTCTAGTTTTGGCAAAGGCAAATGTACACCTTTATATTTACCAGCTTATATAATCGTTATCCTTTGTTGTTTTATGCTACCTAGGAAACCCAATGACCAGACCCAAAAGGACCTTATCAACATTTCTATTCATTTATCCAGGGGGTTCAAACTCCCTCTGACATCTATGGCTTTGGGGTCCCTCTATACTTGGTTAGACAGGACCGGCTTGGATATGGATATGTACATTGGCCACTATAACTTGGCCAACTTCACCAATACTATAACTCTGACAGGTTTCCTCTGTAGTCGTTATCCAAATATAGCTTCCTTCGAAAATCCATAACCCCGTTCGCACAGACCTCAAGCCTCATCAGTTATTTTAGTTTCATAAGAAACATAGTCTAAAGGACATTCTTCCATTATTGACAGGCCCAGTTGCTTCATCATGCATCCTTACAAGGAAGATGCTTTTCCCTAGACTTGGTCCTCATTCACTCATGAAGACAGAACGGTTCAAGGCACTTTAGAAGAGCTCATCAATGAAGATCCTTCCTTTTCCATCGTGCTCTTGTTAACCCCATGTTATCTTCCTTCTTACAACGAGTGGGGATCACCTCAGAACACTACAACCCCAATCGATGCTCTCGTTAATTTGTCTTTGACCAAGGGGTCCCTCACCCCGTTTTCCAATAATCCATTGCTAGGGATACTTTCTTTGAGGCCTGCTCTTTTTATACTACCTCAGCTTCCTCCTCTATTTTCTCGACGATTACCGAATGAATCATCATCCCCAAGATAACAAGGAAGGGCGATGTAACTTCTTTTTTAGCCACCAGATATTGGCCAATGAAGATGGATGAGATTCATGAGTTTATCAAAAGCCCACCTATTTACCTTAGCTTTCCGCCCCTTGAGTTGGGTCTCAAGGGTAACTCAGTCTTTGGAGTTGAATTTCCTCTAAGTCAAACCCAAAAGATCCTCCCATCAAGTTACCTCCTTAATGACCATGGTTGTTGCAAGTGTACCTAGGCCTAAGAAAGCTCGAGCGTAGAAAATGACTACCCCTATCGAAGGGGTCTCTAAAGAAGGTGTTGTGTCCATATGTGCTTCTTGCGAGGGTCCCTCTTAATCCCCTTCTAAGAAATCAAGGGCTTCAAAAAGTGGGACTTCTTCAAAATCCAAGTCTAAATACTATGTCCCCATTGAATCCTTTCCAATTACTTCCGTTCCACCTCCCATGTCTGCAAACCTAAGTGAGGAGATACGAGTGAAATGTTAAGCACAGCTTGAACGGGTACATTGTGACTTTCAACAACGTACTCCTTTTGTTCATCCCCTATAGTATTTCTCATAATACTGGTAGATCTAATTAAGGAGGCCACATTACGAATACAAAGTTCTAGAGTCCCCTATGCTGCTGGTGGCTTTAGTACAAGGAAGAAGGGTCTAGGTACAAAATCCCAGAAGAAATGTTCCTACAAAGTGCAACCACCACCTGCTGCCTTTGTTCCCAAGACTTCTCCTCCTCTATATCCTCTTGATCCCATTATCCTTAATGACAACCCTTAAGTGGAGAATGGTTCCACTGAAAGAGCTTTTGCAGTACCTTCATCACCTTGTTCACCCATAATTATTTCCTCCCATTCTCCTCCCGAGTAAGAGGTATGTTTTCCCCACACTTAACCATTTCTAACTTACCGAGGTATATTATCTAACAACTGTGAACTTTATCTTCTCTGTAGGAGTGTGAAACAGATAGACCTTCTCCCCCCATGAGCCCTTTCATGGGAGGACGTTTCAATGTTTTTGAGACAGTTTCATCTCTTCCTCGTTCTCCCATGATTGGGCTTACTTATTCTCACCATTCTGCTTCCCAACATGTAGCGGAGTCTTCCAGGAGAGCTTACGCCTTTGTGGAATCCTTTGGAGCTTTTAGTCAGCCAGAGGAGATTCTTTTGGCATCTTTTGAGGTGTCTCCCCTACCTATGGTTCCTCTAGACGTTTTTTCAGTATCTTTAAGTCCTCTAGAGGTAATAGATTTTTCTCTTTCAGTTATCTTTTCCTCTTGGTTGCATTTTAAGCTTAGTATATCTTGGCTTTCAGGTTATAACTACTTTGAACCTAGAAAAATATCTTGCTGGGTCACTTCTTCAGTTTCCTCTAGTGAGGCCTGTTATTGTGTTTGTCCTTTTCTCCACCATTACTGAGGCAAGTTCATTTTTTATGCATTTTCCCTCTTTTATGTGGTGGTTATTGTGTCTAACACTTTTATATTATTTACATCTTTCTCTAAGTTTGGCTCCTCCTTCTCGTTCTGGAATCCCACAGGTTCCTTAGGCTACCGTTGATTCATCTTCTCTCCCAGAGGTTCCTTTGTCCCTTGTGATGGTTGATACAACTGGAGATCAAATGACTTCAGTGGGACATTCCCCAATCTTGTCACTTATGTCTTTTTGTGAAGAAGGTGCGTCACTAAGGGTTGTGGTTCCTCTTTCTGAAGGCTCAGCTAAAACTTAGAGGTATGTTGAAATCACTCATGCAGCTGTTACTCATGCAGTTTCTACTAAGGTAACAACCTCCTTCTCCCTCATTTGCATAAGTCTTATCGCTGTGTCTGTTAAAACGAAGGATGAGAAAGCAAAACGTAGATTCTTTAACAATGGAAACCACTTGTTAAGGTTCGTCGCAAATTCTCACCTTTGAGGTGACTTAACAATGAAAACACACTTGTTAAGGTCTTTTGTAAACTCCACCTATAATGGTGACTTAACAATGAAAATACATTTGGTAAGATTTTTCTCAAACTACTCCTATAACGGTGACTTAACAATGAAAACCACTTGTTACTATTTTTTCTCAAACTCCACCTATAACGATGACTTAACAATGAAAACTACTTGTTAAGATTTTTCTCAAACTCCATCTATAACAGTGACTTAATAATGAAAACCACTTGTTAAGATTTTTTCTCAAACTCCACTTACAATGGTGACTTAACAATGAAAAGCACTTGTTAATATTTTTCTCAAGATCCACCTATAACGGTGACTTAACAATGAAAACCACTTGTTAAGATTTTTTTCCAAACTCATTCTTCTTCATCAAGTTTTATGTTGAGAGGAAGCCCTGTATTACCGAAGATCCAATTCACTGTGGTCCCTCACCTGCTGCCTCCACTGATCAAGGACCAGTCTTATATAAGGAAATATGTCACAATGATCGTGGTTCAACCGCAGATCTTCCAGGATGATAGTGAGTCTGGTTATGAGGTTCCTCTACCCCCACATGGCTCCTCATGAGTTTTGACTTATGGTCCTTCTCCAGTCTCCTCAAGCCTCTTCATGCAATTATTTTATCATTATACAAATCGTCACTCATCACCCTCAAACCTTCATTGCTGAGTACTTGCATTCAAACATATTGGTGATGAGATATAGGCTCCATGGTCTGGTATCCATTATTACTAAGTTTAAGAATACTGAAACTTTCAGTCTTACCAGACCCCTCATCAATTGGTACCTAGGAATTTTAAGGGAGATGGGCAAGGATGGCTTCCAACTGAACTAGTTGATTAGCCACTTGAAGATTTTAAAGAGAAAATAATTGGAGAACCATAGAGAGCTTTATCTGAAACACATAGAGGGCCAACGGGCTGAGGAGGATAGCTTGTTAGAGTTGTCCCATATGTTGGGAGCAGTTGATGAGGAAGTTAAGGCTGTTGAAGAAGCTCTACTAAAGGCCAAGTAAATATGTGAAGCCTTATTGATTGAATAAACCCATGTACAAACCAGACTTGAAGGTTATATTACTACTTAGATAACATGCCTGGAGGCTTCTTTGGGCTTTCCTGGGGATTTCTTCTCCTCTCCCGACTTGTGGTTTCTTCTGAGTTGAAGTCCCTTATTTTCTTGTGTTGTATTTTTTTTGCATTTTCTCATATGTAATTCTTGAGCAGTAGTTCCTAATTTTTTTTGTATCCTTTTCGATATATGAATTAAAAAATAGAATTTTTACGATACCATGCTTTGTTACAACTCTTCTATTTATTACAAAGATTAAACTCTTATAATTTACAAGAAAACTCTTTCTTCTTAACTCATCCACACAACAAAAGGAAATAACTCATAATGAATTTCAACATAACTATAACACAAAATAAATCTCTAAATGACGTCACTCTCTTAAACATGATAAACCTTTAACCACTTGTGAAGGTTTATCCTCTTTCATCTTAGAGATTAAGCAGTAACCTGAATTATAAGACTCCTTTACAATGAAAGGTCCCTCCCAATTCTCAGTAAATTTAGGCAATGGGAGCCCTCGAATGTGTTTCATCGCTGCCTTTAAAACCAGGTCCCCTTATACGAACTTTCTTGGCCTCACCAAGTTGTCATATGCCCTGGCGATCTACTTTGTGTACATTTGGAAGTGTTTCATCTCATTATCTATGTGTTCATCCAGTGCTTCCAACTATACATATTTACTTTGAAAAAGCATGCTTCTTCGCAAGGCATATTGGGCCAAGGGAACTTCTAGCTCCATTGGAATAATTTCTTCGGCTCCAAACATAAGAACAACATGGGTTTCCTCTTTGTCATTCGATAGGAACAAATAACTGCTTGAATCTTATCATTCCATTAAATTGAGAAATTCTCCATCATCTTGGTCAAGATATTCTTATTTATTTCTTTGGCTTGACCATTGCCTTTGGGATATGCCACTGTTGAGGTATGATGGATGATGGAGTACTTATTTATGATCATTGTTACTTCTTTATTGATAAATGGGGTCCAATTATCAGGGTATATAACCTTTGGGATCCCAAATCTATAAATTATGTACTCTCTAATTAAGTTAACCATCACATGTGTTGTTGCTCTCTTTGGTGGTATTACCTCAACTAACTTTGTAAAGTACTCAATTGCCACTAATATCCAGATCTTTCATCTCGAAGATAAATGTATTTCCCTTACCATGTTAAACACCCAAATGTTGAATGGGTTAGGAGTAGCCAAAGAGTGTAAGTCCATCGAGGGAGCATGGATCATGTTTTCATGCAGCTGGCACACCTTGCACTTTCAAACAAAGTCAGCAGAATCTTTCTCCATGGTTGGCCAATAATAACACAAGGTCATTAGTTAGTCATATAACTTTACCCCTCCGACATGAGCTGGTTCGTGAGCTTATTTTAGGACTTTGATTATCTCTTCCTTTGTGATGTATCTCAATGGCTTGTTAAAGTATACTCTGCGATAAAGCTTCTTCTCTCGGACATAGAATTATAGGGCCCTTCGCTTGAGTCCCATCCCATTAATTTTCTTCGTAGGAACAACTCCATCCTTGGTAAAATGAATGTAAGTCTGCCTCCAATCTGCCTGAGTTTCAACGAAGTGACATTTTTCTACCTGAAATAAAAGTTGACATTTATCACACCTTCATTACAACTCTGCTGCATCCTGCTTCATCGTTGGCCAGAAGTATCACTCTTTCTGGATTCTTCTTTATAGAGGGGTCTCAGTTGTTTCACAGTGTTTCTCGTGTGTCTTCTTAAACTTTCAATCTGTTTCCTTTAGATCGATGCACCTTAGTAGCCATCATCCCACGTTCCTCAAGTAAAAACTTCCTTGGCTTGAAAAATTCCGCGCTAGTTATTTGAGTTCCACCTTTCCTTCCCCACACTCAAACTATTTTTTGATGTCACCTCTCCAATTTGAATCATCTTCCATCAGTAAGATCGATTGCACCACCGAAGGAGATATTCTTCATTGTATCATAATAGTATTTGTGTCGGTTTTTATCCACTTTATGAGAAATAGTGGCATCAGCATCAGGATGTCGATTGATCATTCTAAGATGCCTCTTTATCTTTACCTGATGGAACTGGTTGATCAGTCATTGGATGATAATTCTGTAGGGCGCCAGACTGAGAAGCTTCAATGCATATTCACCGTTCACTTACTGGACCACCAAGTTTTAATCACCTTTGATGCATAGTGAACGGATGCCCCTCCAAAAGGCCTCTAGTAATCCCATTACTAACGCCTCATATTATGGATGGCCCTCCACTATGGCCTTCTTAGAGAGGATTGAGTTAGAAGATTTTATCCCAACACCATGACTCTTTGTGGCCTGTGCATTCTTGAAGATGAAAGTCCCAAACATCTTCATTTTTAGTTCAGATATAAAGGGTGGATGTTGGAGTAAGGGAAATTTAATTTATAGGAAGGATAAAATTTCTCTTCCCCTTCGAAAGGATAACCCTTGCTCCTCCCTTTTTTCTCTGTCGAAGAACCATCCAACTGTATTGTCCACTCTTTAAGGTTTGCATCCAAAAAGTTGGCGTACAAGTCATCTCTAGGAATTCTCTCACGGGGTGGCTCAAATATCCCAGACGAAAAGATTGCCAATAAATCTTTATATGCCTTGATCTTGATCGCATGAGGAACCACAAACTTTAAGTCATATTCTGAAAGGATGAGGAACCACCTAGATGCTCTTCCAATCAAAATAGTTCTTTCCAACTAAAACTTAATTGGATCACTAATGTCATGAGAACACAAGTCGTTCTCAAACATCATGTCAAATGTAGAATACAATTGAAGCAAGCAATAAGGAAAAGAACACAAAATATATAGTGCTTCAGCTATAAAAATGAGCCTATGTCCACTTTGGTGCTCTACTCTTATTATATGCATTATATCATACAAAGTTGTGCCATTAGAGGTGGTGGAACATGCCCGGATCATGTGACATGTGGATAAGTGATGCGAATATAGAATCCTTATAGAAGCTAGATAGTTGTCAAGTGTCTGAAGTGTGGGTAGAGGCTGCGGCCTATTTAAATTCAAGCAGCAACGTCTTGAAGGGTTTCGTGACCTATTTGAATCCAGGCAGCGGCCAAGGACTATAGGTGGTGCCGTTACCTATTTTAGCCCAGGCAGCGACAAATGTTGACCAAGGCATAAAAAATATATAGGGTCGTGACCTATTTGCTCCAAGGCACCGACCTGTTGTTAATGATTTCACAGATGTAGTGACAATATTGTGCATATCAATATGCCCGCAAGCCATAGTGCCAATAGGTAACGAGTTGGGGCTGCGACTGTATTATGAGAAATTATCGTAGTGTTAATGTTCTTATCTTCAAAGTCTTCTACGGCTAGTGAGAGGCGATGCTTCACCTTCCAGATCCCTCTTATATAAATGGATTTTGGCCGTGGCCATCATTACCTTTTCCAAACCTTGAGAGAAAATCGAGAGCAAGACTTTGTTAATTTCATCTTTGAGTTTTTTGACGAGTCTCCTGTGGTGGTTCAAGGCGGTTTGAGTAAGGGTACGATGGTTTTGAGGATGAGCAACCATATTTTATTGATTTCTAGGTATTCCTCGAATTTCCTTTGTGTTTTCTTCCATTTTTTTGGAATTTGCTACTTGAATCCATGTTTTTAAGAACAATTAGCTGAATCCATTTTCTGTAAACCCATATTTGATTTTGTCGACTGAATTTCCTAAATCCATTATGCTCTACGATTCTGTTCTATGCCTGGATTTCCTGAATCCCCATAATTTCTTATAATCTTATCCTAATCGATGTGTAACGTGGTTACTGTTTATTGAGTAACTGGGTTAACCAGGTGGGTTTTGAATAATGAAATGGGATTTTGATTTTTGGGTAGATAGAGTGGGTTTCGATGTTAATGTTGACATATGTTGGATTTTTGGGTAGTTTTACGTGTTTGGACTGGATTTTTTTGTTAGAAATTTGGATTTTCTGGGCTTAATACATACCTTGACCCCATTTTAGATTTTGTTTTTGGACAAGAACAACAAGAACATATTCTTGATGTTCTTGGCCAAAACCCTAAAGTCTTGAGTTTTCAATCTTTGAGAACACGTACTTAAATTAATTACTTGTTTGTGTATTTGACTGTGGTCGGTAGTATAAATTTAGCTACTTTTCTACGGCCTTCTGTCAATCCTTGGAGTTTATAACTCTCCCAGGCTGCAGTCTTTAGGTTCCATACTTGTATCTTTTGAGTTAGATGGGTGTGGCCTTGATTTCTATTTTTCTGCAAATTTGTATATTGCTTGTATTTTCTGTGGCCTCTAAGAGGCTTCTCTGACCATGGTGGCTGCATTAACTAACTGTAAAACCCTTTTTTTTCCAGGTATTGCTACAACCCTATAAGTTAGAGCCCTTTAGGTTTTCTGGATGACTTTTGGAAGTCTCATTTTGGCATTCCTCCTCCTAAAAATCCCTTTGTAAATCCTTTGAAGGCTATTGGGCCTTGTTTGCTTAAAGACTGCCCCAACTGTGTCACCATCGACTCTGACTTCACGGACTCCTTTAATTGCAGGGATACTAGTGGGGTTATGGAGATTATGGAGGAGGATAGAAACTCTAGTAGCAATCCTCCTGCTGAAGCGGTAGCTGTAGCCGCTACTGTCCCACTAGAGACTAGAAATACTCCAGCTGAGTCCTCTGGAAAAGCTATGGATAAAACTCTAAAGGACTTTGAACACAAATGCATCATGGAGGAGGAGTGAATCGCCCAGGTTTTCGCGACCTTTGAATTTCCTCAATCTACCATCCTATACTTCCTTCTGTGGAACAAAGATCATGTTTCACAGTTCCCAATGAGGGTATCTATTTTCCTTTGCACGCCTTCCTCCTAGGGCTACGGCTACCAATTCCTAGACTAGTTAGGAGAATATTCAGCTCCATGAATTTTTCCCCAACCCTATTAGGTCCAAATGGTTGGAGGGTCATTCTTTCTGCCTTAGTGCTTTGGCAGAAGAAATTTGAGAGGCACATTACTCCAATAGAGTTCTTCCACTTTTACTGTCCAAAGGAGAACTCCGTGG
Source organism: Sambucus nigra (assembly GCA_949130495.1). Classification (NCBI taxonomy): domain Eukaryota; kingdom Viridiplantae; phylum Streptophyta; class Magnoliopsida; order Dipsacales; family Adoxaceae; genus Sambucus; species Sambucus nigra. The sequence goes on along the minus strand of OX422217.1, from coordinate 313,326,108 downwards.
ACTTTTCATGATATTACTATTTTACTCTATGGAACAATAAAGAATTTTTGTATACTGAGAGGCCTTCTAGTGTTAAAAATTTAAAAGGAAATTTTTTCTTTGTCTCTAGGTAGAGTTAGACAATTCATCTCGAGGAGTCTGAGAGAGCGAAAACATATAAAATGCCACAGGCATAGGGGTGTCCTTCCAAAACGGGTGATCTATTGCTTCTGCTGTAATCTTCTAATTTTGCCAATATTTTTGTTTTACCTACTGCGGTTTTTACTGACATTAAGACTTGTGTACAACTCTTGATAATCTAAAACTCAACAGCAAGCAAAAGAAAAGAGTTGAGGGTGCGGCATGCTTTAGCAATAAAGTGAAAAGATTAAGTGTGCTGGTCAGTTTAGCGAGCATTTTTAAGTAAAATTATTTTTCTCACAAACAAGTGCCAAAGAAAATGAATGCTGAAGGTAATTCTCAACATCTTATTTTGCTAAATATTTAGTTGTTGCTTCTGTTTTTAACTTGGCCTAATTTGAATTTCTAGGGAAGGAGATTGACCGCGATCTCCTTACTACCTAATTTGTAAAAATGGATGAGGACGCAATTGTCCTTAATCAAGCCCCCAAAAAGAAGGGGAATAAGAGAAAGAGAGTGCCCAAGGCGATAACACCTATGTCTTAGCCCACTGCTGCTGCTAGGACTGAGGTGACCAACCCTTCAATTGAATGGGACGTAGCCAATGCTGATGATGTCGCGTCCCAGGATACGTAAGATGGTGTTGACGATGCCATTGCTCCTCAACTGGCCGCGACATGTCTAATGTCTTCTGATGGGGACTTCTAAGGTGGACACAACCCCATATAAGTTTCACCCTCTGGATCTCCCACTCTGCAGAATATTATAATGCCAACTTGCAACACCACAAAACAGGGCAAGAGTGGGTCCTGATGTTTGTTTGTAGCCTTAATTAATGCAACTTGATACCAATTTCTCATGGGATATAACTTCCAGGGTGGTCAGTAAGATGAGAAAGGTTGCAGACACTATCGATATCGACCGTCTAGTGCAAGAGGATCATGAAGACTTGGAGGAATATGGCCTCCACACTTTGTTATGGGTAAGTACATTCCATTTTTTACTTCCCGCTAATAAATATTTCTTTATATTAACAGAATTTTCAAATTTTAGGCTGCGGATGTTATTATGACCCAAGGGTCAAAATATGAAGGCCTATTCAAACTATATAGGGCTGCGAAGTCTTCTTATATGACTGACTTGGAGTATGCTAGAACCTCTTCTTTTGAAGCTGGTAAGCAATCTTATGCCACGACACTTGAGGCCTATAAGATGAACGCAAATGCTAAGGGTAACGCTACAGCTGATGCCCAAAGGAATGCATAAGAGAATCTCAAACAGGACCTAGAGTCATTAATTGTAGTTGAGGCAAAGGTTATAGAAGAGACTAGAAGTACTAAGGCCTCTGAGGACAAATGATACCTCTTCCAGAAGAGGTATGAGGAGATGGAGCATGGACACATTGCTGTCCTTCAGCAAAAAGATAATGATCATGCTGCAGTGCTAAAATAAAAGTATAAAGCTCATGCCGCAGCAATAAAGGAGGTTACGGACAATGCTGTAGCTATTTATAAACCTTTAACAAACTTTTTCCTTAACAATAACAAGGCCTATCTCAACAGCTTCCAGGAGCTTAGGCATAGGGTGGTTAAAAACTTCCCTGAATCGAAAAAGCAAATTCTAGCCTAGAAGCTCATTGATGCTGAGTGAAAAACGTCGCTAATGCCGTTTAATACAAGATTAAACTGTATAAGCAACTCCAAAAAGTTTGTTGGAGAAACCCTTTTCTTTTGAAAATAAAAATTATAAACAAGATGTGTTTACAAAGAAACTTATGTACGAGAGTAATTAAGACTGTGTAATTAGTTTTTTAAAACTAAGGCAGTTACAAAAATTCCGCACACTTATAGAATGAGATGAGTAGATGAAGATAATCAACACACAGATTTTAACGTGGTAAAACCTCTCCTAACAGAGGAAACATCCATGGTGACTTCTAAGTCACAAAAGCAAAAATCCACTAATAACAAATAATAGTTACAAACAATACAACATGCAAGCACACAAATCAACCTATTCTAAGTTTAGGAATATACCCCACTTGGTGTCCTTCTAACTTCTCATAGATCTGATTTGTTGATGATGTTCTTCCAGTTTGCTAACTTCCTTTGCTTTAGCTTCCTTACGTCGACTCAATGATCTCTGATCTTAAACACAACACTTCCAGTGTAGTAGTGTGTTAAGTGTTTGTGAAGTGATTCCTATTCACATGCATGAACTCACACACACTTAGATTTACAGACAGTCCTATAAAAATTACATATAAAGTCTATATGCAGTGATTTTAGTTTATTTCTTTCTCACAGAACTTCAACCCTTTTTGACCTTTATTCCATCCCAGATTCCACGGATATCTTGCTTATAAAATCGGACAAGATCTTAATCAATCTCTTTTTGAAAACATTTTTGAGATTGAAAATCTCCAAGTGCGAATCCAACTAGGTCAGGGTTAAGTTTCGTAAGAATAGAAACCAGAAAACATTTTCAAAACCAAATGAATAACGATTTTCTTAAATCCAGTAAAAATATGCAGATCTAGTGAAAATGTAACATGCAGAGTATAGATCCCGTTTCTATGGAAAAAGAAACAAGATCTTCACTCTATAGTTTAAGTTGTGAGCAAGATCAAAAGATCAAGAGGTTACAGCAACGATATGAACAAACCACTCTCTCTCTCAAACACTCAGAATGTGTTTGGGGCTGAATATGTGAAGGTTTGTTTCAGAGGCGAAGTATTTAGGGTTAGGGTTAGGGTTAGGGTTTGGCTAACAGTTTCCCTTTCTCTCCCTTCTCTCTTTTCTTTTCTCTCTTCTCTCTCACTTCTCTCTTTTCTCTTATTTTTTTCTCTCAGAAAGACGAATGCCCAAAAATCTTCTAAGGCTGAGAAGTGGAGGGTATTTATAGGGCTGAGGGAAGGTTATGGATGTTCGAGGGAAATCAAGGGATGAGATCAAGTCTTGCAGAGTTTGACTTGATCCAAAGGTTATAAAACAGCGGTGATTAAAAGGATTGTGATTGCTTCAAATGGGTAGCACCGGGATTAACTAAGAACACATGCAGACCCTCGATTAGAAATGATCTAATGATCAGTAATGAACCAGGCTATCCTCTCACACAACAAACACACATTGACGCATTAAGGGGATGACAAGTGTTGACATATGAGAGGCCCTCACACGCGCGTCAAATTAATTACAAAACATTACCCTGAAGTCTCTAGCACTTTGAGATCCTACCCAACCAAACATTTTAATGAAAACATAAGTTTCCAAAATAGAATATTAGCCCCACAAAATATATAATCCCATTTTATTAATAAAATCATTTATTACAAAAATGTTTAAAAAAGTTTAAAAAGGTTTAAAAATTATTTAAAAATTCCCAAAAAATTATTAAAGCTCCAATTCAAGGGGAATTAAACACACACTCAATTTTTAGCAATATGAACACATGTATGCACTTCTAAATGTGTGTAGTGTGATTCATTTTATACCTTCATAGATCATTGAAGAGAATTAGAGAGATTAGTTCTGAGGCTTTTTGGATTCTAGGATAGGCAACCAATTTTGTCAATATTTCCAAACTAGTTGAACACTTATACAGTATAGACTTAAGTAAGTCAAAGGTATAAGGGGATTCAATCTCCCCCTTTGGAAATATGAGACAAAATCTCCTTTGAGTTAGCTTAAAACTCGTAGGGAACCAAAAAAAAATAAAACCTAGTCCTATACAAAAGATACTATCTACCCATTTCCTAGAAAGTCAAAAATTACATAACTAAACTATTTACAAATTTTTACACTAGAAATGGTAGACAACCAGTAGAAGAGATTCCTGCAAATACCCACTAAGATCAAGTAGTTTAGATGAAATGTGAACAAAATAATGAACTCATAAAACTCTCAAATTTCTCCCCCATTTTGTCTTAAATGGACAAAGGGAAAAAACTTAAGGTCTTAAGAGTTTAATCAGTGCATACCATGCCTATAGAATTTCGCAAATACAGAAATCTGTTATAGTCTAGAGGTTTAGTGAACATGTCTGCAAGTTGCAGATCAGTAGGCAGGTAATGAATTTCTAATTCCTTAGTTTCAACAAGTTCGCGTATAAAATGATGCCTTATTTTAATATGCTTAGTTCGCGAGTGTTGAACTGGGTTTTTAGATATTTTAATAGCGCTTTGATTGTCACAATACAATTGTAATTGATCTTCTTTAATCCCATAATCGCTTAACATCTGTTTTATCCATAATAATTGAGCACAACAACTTCCTACTGCTATATATTCGGACTCAGCCGTAGATAAAGATGTACAATTCTGTTTTTTACTACTCCAACCAACTAAATTATTGCCGACATAATAACAGGCACCTGATGTACTTTTACTATCATCAGTACACCCGGCCCGATCAGCATCAGTTTACCCTATGATGGTGCTACAGGTATCCTTAGTATACCTAAGTCTAAGATTGAGAGTGCCCTTTATGTACTTTATTATACGTTTTACACTCGATAAATGTCTCTCTTTAGGGTTATTCTGGTAACGAGCACACAGACATACAACATACATTATGTCAGGTCGTGAGGCAGTTAGATAGAGTAGGCTACCAATCATACTACGATAGAGTGTGGAATCAACTGACTTACCATTTTCATCTTTACATAATTTAACAGTAGTACTCATAGGTGTTTTGGCAACTTTGGCATTGTCTAAACCAAATTTCTTAACAAGATCGAAGGCATACTTAGTTTGAGAGACATATAGACCATCAGAATTCTGTTTCACTTGAAATCCTAAGAAAAGTTGTAGCTCCCCCATAAGGGACATGTGAAATTCCTTGTGCATAATAGCAGAAAATGATTTAACTTCAGAGTTTGAAGTTGACCCGAAAATGATGTCGTCTACATAGACTTGGGCTATAATAATGTTTTTGTCAAAATGTTTGACAAAGAGAGTCTGGTCATTTCCTCCTCTGTTAAAACCTTTATCCAACAAAAAGTTGGAAAGACGTTCATACCAAGCTCTAAGAGCTTGTTTTAAGCCATACAGAGCCTGTTTTTAGACGAAAGACATGATTAGGGTATTTAGGGTCAATGAACCGTTTGGGTTGTTCTACATACGTTTCTTCGGACAGGATTCCATTTAGGAAAGAAGATTTGACGTCCATTTGATAAAGTGTGAATTTTAAGTGACACGCTATGGCGAAAAGAAGTCGAACAGATTCAAGACGAGTGACAGGGGCAAATGTCTCGCTGAAATCTATCCCTTCTATTTGAGAGTAGCCTTGAGCAACTAGTCTAGCTTTGTTTCTAAGGATTACCCCATTTTCATCAGATTTGTTCTTGAAAATCCAACGTGTTCCAATAAAATTTTTATTTTGAGGCCGAGGTACAAGATACCAGACATCGTTAATGACGAATTGTAAAAGTTCTTCCTGCATAGCAGAAATCCAGTGTGTGTCATTCAATGCTTCATTAACATTTTCCGGTTCCACAAGGGAGACGAAACATGCATAATTAGCATAATTTCTTAACTGGGATCTAGTACGAACTGGCTCATTAGGATTACCGACCACATTGTCAATGGGATGATCTTTAGAGACCCAACCAGGTACTTCTGGACTCTCAATAGATAATGAGTCATCTATTTCTGGTGAATCAGTTTTGAAATCATTTTCAGATTCAACCACAATAGGTGATTCAGATATCTTATTTTCGACAATAGTGTCGCTTACAATTACATTTATCGATTCCATAATGGCCTTAGTACGCAGATTGTATATACGATAAGCACGACTTTTTGGAGAGTATCCTAAGAAGATGGCTTTTTCACCACGCATTTCGAATTTAGACAAATGTTCTCTGTCCTTACAGACATAACATTGACTTCCAAAAGTTCTTAGGTATTTCAGATTAGGTTTCTTACCGTACCACAACTCATAAGGGGTTTGTTTAGAGTTTTTCCTAAGATAGACTCTATTAATAATATGACAAGCAGTTCTAATAGATTCTACCCAGAAGTATTTGGGCAGAGATTTGGCATGCAACATGACACGTGCCATCTCTTGAAGAGTTCGGTTTTTCCTTTCAGCAATACCATTTTGCTGAGGAGTTTTAGGGGGACTAAATTCATGTTTGTAATCGTTGTAGTCACAATATTCAACTATTCCCGTGTCTATGAACTCTCCCCCTCTATCACTACGAATGCGATTGACTTGTGTGTCCTTCTCATTTTCAATTCTTAGAAGAATTTTTAAAAAATTCTGAAACGTGTCAGATTTATGTTTCAAGAAGGCAACCCAAGTGAATCGTGTGAAATCATCAACCATGACAAGGATATAACTGTGTCCACAAAGACTAACAGTTCTAGAGGGACCAATAAGGTCCATATGGATGAGATCTAAAGGTCTAGAGGTGAGAATGTCTTTAACCTTTTTATGCGAAGTCTTAACTATTTTTCCTTCCTGGAAATGACCACAGACAACACTTGAAATAGGTTTAATTTTAGGAATTCCTCTAACTATCTCTTGACTAGACAATCTACCAAGGATATCATAACTTAAGTGACCCATACGATTATGCCAGATCTCATTGTCATCCATTCTGACAATGTTATAGGTTTCAGAATTAGTCTTGACAGTATAACAATTGTCAGGTGTTCTAAATCCTGTAATAATGCATTCACCTTTATCATTTAAAATTTTACAATTATTCTTTGAAAAGGTGACTGTATGGTCAGAGTCACAAAATTGTGATATACTTAGGAGGTTGGCTTTAAGGCCTTTAACTAATAGAACATTTTCGAGAACAGGCATTCCTTCTTCTTTTAGGGTTCCTTTACCTATGATCTGAGATGAAACTCCGTCACCAAAAACTACTTTCCCACCAGCAAATCTGGTTTTGTTTAAAAGTTTGGTTTCATCTCCTGTCATATGTTTGGAACATCCTGAATCTAAATACCAACCAGATGAAGTGTGTTCAGCTTTTAGAGCAGTGATGACAATGTTACACTTCATTTGGGGTAAAAGATCATCTTTTCTAACCCAAATAGCTCTAGTTTTAATTTTGCGCAAGTTTGCCCTCATTTGATAAAATTTTCGAGAAACAGTTTTTTGTCGAAAAACATTTGGAGCAGCAAACTGATTATTGTGAAAAATTTGAGCTTTTGGTTTAGGAAAGTTTCTAGGAGCCTTTCTCTTAAATGAACTCTTAGTTTTGGTCTTTCTATTTCGCTAGTTAGAGTTCTTATCAGGTTGTCTTGGAAGGACATAATTGTTACGATTTTGCCTAGAATAGTTAAAGTTCTTATAGACAGAAGTGTTGTACACAGGGGTGTTTAGACGCCGAGCATAACAACCTTCAATGGAATGACCATAAATGTCACAGTAGGAGCAATATTGATTTCTCGAGTGACGAACTTCCTTAGGAAAACTTCTAAAGATAGGTTTAACATCATTTTGTTCAGAAGTCCTATTCCTAGGAGGTATGGTCTTATAGGTAGAATCAACCTTTCTGATCAAAGGGTAGATGTATTTAGTCTTAAGTGCAGTCTTAGCCTTAGAGTTACTAGACTCTCCAATGTCTTTTTGTTGTTGCTTTTGATCAAATTCCTTTTTAATAAAATGAAAGTCTGAACATGTTTCGATTGGTCTTTTGCCCCCAGACACAAACTTAATAGGTTCAAGATTTGTAGTTAGTGGTTTGTTCTTAGGGAAAAATCCAATACCGGTTCTATCATCAGAATTGGTCTTGGAGTCAACAACAAAGTCAGTAAAACAATTTGAATTGTTTTCAAACTTAGAATTTTTTTTTGAAAACAGTAGCTGTCTTTGTTTTTTCTTCCTCCAGTTCTAATAACGTTCCCTTGTATTTCATTTCCAGGGTTTCAATAGTTTTAGTCAACTCTTTTAATTTTTGATCAAAAGTTTCAATTTCAGATTGATGAGTCAGACACTGGTTAGTGTACTCTTCAACATTCAACTTCATAATAAGACTTAGATCATCTAATTTCTTAGTCAGGTCTCTAATGGTCTTCTCCAGTCTAGTGATTTTTTTAAGAGTTTTAGCATACAAGGTATGGATATCAGGAAGGTCATCTGTGTCTGAGTCGCTAAGTGAAGTGTGTGTAGAGACCCCTAACGATTCAGTTTTAGTACTCACGCACCCATTTGCATCGCCATTATCGAGATCACTTTGACTCACACACATGGTAGTATAACTAGCAACATTTTCAGATAATAAGGCATCTAGGCCAGTCAAAACAGTATTCATACTAGCTAGAGTAGGAGCATCATTATCACACACAGGCATATCATCATTGTAAATGATCTTGGCATTAAAAGACATGCAAGGGTCAAGTACATTAGATGACTCAAGTTCCTCTTCATCAGAGTCACTTGAATCATTCCAGGTTTTACAGACATTGGCTCTATTGTGTGTGTTAGCTTTATTCAGATTAACTCTGCAATCGTGAGCAATGTGACCTAGTTTCCCACATCTAAAACATTCAATCTTTTTAAGGTCTCTAGTGGGTCTGGAATTGTTGTCCTTAGGATGTTTGTCAAGACCTCTCTCATGAGGTTTGGGATTAGACAGAGTAGGATAATTAGGCTTGCCTTGTTTAGTTGCTTGTTTGTTTTGAAATTTGACAATTTTCTTAAATTGTTTAGACATCAAGGCAATCTGATTATCTAGTTTGTCTATATTGCACTCCTCATCACAGTCAGAGTTGGTCAAATTAGACTCAAGTTTGGGTATCTTAGAGGCAAAACTCAAGTTAGAGTTGGGCTGTTTTCTTTGTGAATGATTTAATTGTTTCTTAAAGTCTAATTCCATTTCCACAGCCCTAAGTTTTCTACTGAGTAACTCAGGGGTAAGGTTTTGATCATTCATTTCCTCAATAGCATACCTCTTACTGTCAAACTTTTGTGGTAATGACCTTAGGATTTTAGAAACAATTTCATTTCTATCATAAGTAATACCATTAGCATGCAACTTAGTGACTATATCAGTCAAGTTCATGTAAAAATCATCAAAAGACTCAGAATCAGACATGATCAAAGAGTTGTACTGCTGGATAAGCATTTGGGTTTTAGCAGCTTTAACTCTTGAGTCTCCTTCATGGGCAGTGATTAATGTGTCCCATGCTTCCTTAGAAGTGGCACAAGATGAGATTCTCTTGAACTCATACTCATTAATAGACATAAAAACGACATTCTTGCCTTTATTGTTATTTCGAGAAATAGTTTTTTCTTCTTGGGTAAATTCACTTAAGATTTTCTTTACCCTCTCATCACTTCCTTCAGTGGCTAGTTTAGTAGGATAAGTGTATCCATTTTCAATAATGTCCCAGACATCATCTCCTAAAGTCCCTTAGATGAAGGCAACCATTCTTACTTTCTAGTAAGCAAAGTTGTTTCCATCAAAGAGTGGAGGTCTGGACAGATTACCAAACCTTTCATTCTTCTCGTCCATAGATAGGTTTTTCAGAAAACGATTTCAGAAACACAAGATCTTTTGAAATAAAAGTTAACAGGGCTCTGATACCAATTGAAAAACGTCGCTAATGCCGTTTAATACAAGATTAAACTGTATAAGCAACTCCGAAAAGTTTGTTGGAGAAACCCTTTTCTTTTGAAAATAAAAATTATAAACAAGATGTGTTTACAAAGAAACTTATGTACGAGAGTAATTAAGACTGTGTAATCAGTTTTTTAAAACTAAGGCAGTTTCAAAAATTCAGCACACTTATAGAATGAGATGAGTAAATGAAGATAATCAACACACAAATTTTAACGTGGTAAAACCTCTCCCAACAGAGGAAACATCCACGGTGACTTCTAAGTCACAAAAGCAAAAATCCACTAATAACAAATAATAGTTACAAACAATACAACATGCAAGCACACAAATCAACCTATTCTAAGTTTAGGAATATACCCCACTTGGTGTCCTTCTAACTTCTCATAGATCTGATTTGTTGATGATGTTCTTCCAGTTTGCTAACTTCCTTTGCTTTAACTTCCTTACATCGACTCAATAATCTCTGATCTTAAACACAACACTTCCAGTGTAGTAGTGTGTTAAGTGTTTGTGAAGTGATTCCTATTCACATGCATGAACTCACACACACTTAGATTTACAGACAGTCCTATAAAAATTACATATAAAGTCTATATGCAGTGATTTTAGTTTATTTCTTTCTCACAGAACATCAACTCTTTTTGACCTTTATTCTATCCCAGATTCCACGGATATCTCGCTTATAAAATCGGACAAGATCTTAATCAATCTCTTTTTGAAAACAATTGTGAGATTGAAAATCTCTAAGTGCGAATCCAACTAGGTCAGGGTTAAGTTTCGTAAGAATAGAAACCAGAAAACATTTTCAAAACCAAATGAATAACGATTTTCTTAAATCCAGTAAAAATATGCAGATCTAGTGAAAATGTAACATGCAGAGTATAGATCTAACGTTTCTATGGAAAAAGAAACAAGATCTTCACTCTATAGTTTAAGTTGTGAGCAAGATCAAAAGATCAAGAGGTTACAGCAACTATATGAACAAACCACTCTCTCTCTCAAACACTCAGAATGTGGTTGGGGCTGAATATGTGAAGGTTTGTTTCAGAGGCGAAGTATTTAGGGTTAGGGTTAGGGTTTGGCTAACAGTTTCCCTTTCTCTCTCTTCTCTCTTTTCTTTTCTCTCTTCTCTCTCACTTCTCTCTTTTCTCTTATTTTTTTCTCTCAGAAAGATGAATGCCCAAAAATCTTCTAATGCTGAGAAGTGGAGGGTACTTATAGGGCTGAGGGAAGGTTCTGGATGTTCGAGGGAAATCAAGGGATGAGATCAAGTCTTGCAGAGTTTGACTTGATCCAAAGGTTATAAAACAGCGGTGATTAAAAGGATTGTGATTGGTTCAAATGGGTAGCACCAGGATTAACTAAGAACACATGCAGACCCTCAATTAGAAATGATCTAACGATCAGTAATGAACCAGGCTATCCTCTCACACAACAAACACACATTGACACATTAAGGGGATGACAAGTGTTGACATATGAGAGGCCCTCACACCCGCGTCAAATTAATTACAAAACATCACCCTGAAGTCTCTAGCGCTTTGAGATCCTAGCCAACCAAACATTTTAATGAAAACATAAGTTTCCAAAATAGAATATTAGCCCCACAAAATATATAATCCCATTTTATTAATAAAAAAATTTATTACAAAAATGTTTAAAAAAGTTTAAAAAGGTTTAAAAATTATTTAAAAATTCCCAAAAAATTATTAAAGCTCCAATTCAAGGGGAATTAAACACACACTCAATTTTCAGCAATATGAACACATGTATGCACTTCTAAATGTGTGTAGTGTGATTTATTTTATACCTTCATAGATCATTGAAGATAATTAGAGAGATTAGTTCTGAGGCTTTTTGGATTCTAGGATAGACAACCAATTTTGTCAATATTTCCAAACTAGTTGAACACTTATACAGTATAGACTTAAGTAAGTCAAAGGTATAAGGGTCTTCACTGAGCATAATGAATGTGTGGCTAAGTTGACAACTGCCATGGAGGAGAGAGCTAGAAAGCTGGCTGAGGAAGCTGCAGGAGCTGGTGAGACTGAGATCACAGTAAATGATGATGCAAAAGATGAAGATGATGCAGCCTCATAGTTAACCATATTGGTCTCGTGTAATCTTTTTTAGGCTAAGGCCATGTTTGATAGGATTGCGACCATTTTTGATATAAAACAATACATCGTTTCTGTTATTTATGTATTAGGCTACAACCACATATTTGTTGGAAGCCATTCCTTCTATTGTAATTCTTTTTTGAATTTATCTTAAACATGCCACAGCCTTGCATTATTTTTTTTATTTATAATCTTGAATTGGCTGCATCCATATATGCAAGGCTACAACTACTTTCCTTTGCACTGCTTTCTATACCATGTTAAATACTTGAATGTTGAATGTGCATTTCCTTGTAATAGATCTTGGCATAAGGCTTGCTTTAATGACAGACTGCAGCTGTGTGGTACTTTGACAAAAATTGGCTGCGTCCCCAAAAAGCTACAACTCATTAAGGCTACGACCTAAAAACCTTAAGCTTTCTCAATTCGACCTTGGATTAGAAAAGATGATGCAGCAGTGTTGAATTAATTAGGAGGAGAAACTTCCTCTACCACGATCATTAAGGCCTTTGGTTCACTTTTAAAATTCTTCACAACTTTTGTTGTTCTTTCACACTCATTTTTCTAGACTTTAGATGTTGACCGCGACTTCTCATAGGCTTCAGTAATATCTTCTTTGTATTATCATTTGGTTTATGGCTCCTGTTGTGGTGGATTATGAGGAACTGCTTCATTTATCGGAGGCAACTAAGTCTTTGTCCCACTCCAATTAGCTGTATCTCCTTTTATCTTAGGTAATTTTCAAGCCTTCCCAGGTTGGACGGGTATTCTCAGGCCTCCTTAGGCTAGGTATTATCAAGCTTCCCCAAGGTAGGTATTTTCAAGCCTCCACAAACTAGGTTGTCAATAAAGCCACCCAAGGATTATTATGAGCCCTCAAGGCTAATTGAAGCATCCCGACAGATGAGAACGGGTATTATAAGACCCCATAGATAATTGAAGCACCCTGAATCTTCGAATGCTTTTGCAAAGTTAGGGATATTATAGGCTAATTATGGCTGTCACCCTTTCTGCTTAATAGACTCTTCCTCCCAAAATAAACAATCTTTGGAGATAATTGGCCATTAGGTTTCCTTTTAAAATCTGATAAATAGAGATTTTCCACAAGGTTATAAATGAGGAGATTAAGAGTTGATATATGACTAAAACTATCATTCTCTCTCTCCCCCTGTCTCTCTCTCTCTCTCTCTCCCTCTCTCTCTCTCTCTCTCTCTCTCTCTCACACACACACACACACACACACACACACACACACACACACACATATATATATATATATATATGGAGTTTGTAAGGGAAATACAAAACATATGTGTAAAAGCTACACTTTGGATTTAACAGAAAATAGAAACTAAGGTAGAAATTAATCACACGGCCTTTCAGTCAATAGTTTCATCCCTAAAGCCTCCTTTAGGAACCACTACATCATCCCTTGCCTAACTAGACTTTCAATTTCGTTCTTTAGAGAGAAGCAGTTGTTGGTGTCATGGCTATGGTCATTATAGAACTCACACCATTTGGCCCGGTCCCTTTTGTGGGGTGGTGAGCTCAACTTCTCAGGCCACCTGAGTAGTTTATCTCCGCTGATAAGCTCTATAACGTCTTCATGGATGTAGATCAAAGGTGAGTATCTCTCATATTTGGCTTGGGCTTATCCATCTTCCTTTTTTGAGATTTGGCTTTGAATTTCTCGGCTGCGATCACTTCTGTTGCTATGGTCATGGGCGTGGGGTCTGTCGCCTTTGGCGCCACGATTTGCATTGGAGTGAAAGATGCAGACTCCAACATTAAAATCCTCTGCGTAAAAAAGTTGACCTGGCTCTGAAGTGAGGTTTAGCTATCATACATATGGTTTATATTTCTCAGTAGCTGGGATATCTCTTTACTCCATTGTGAACCTGATCCGGAGCTTCCTTCCATTGCTTATGAGTGTTAATATTTTAATATATATATTCTAAGATCAAATGAACAATGGTGAGAAATCAAGAGATGCAAATAATGAACCAAGTCTAGTAACAAGGATGCATTCTTAGATAATCAGTAACATTATATTGCTAAGGCCGTGGCTAGAGGTACATATGTAGTTACTGTCATAGCCTTATCAATGGAATTTCTCCCATAATTGAGTTTGAGGACACTTTATAGTAACTCCAGTTTTCCCAGGTGAACTGTAGAAGATATGAAGACTAACTGCCTTAGGAGTGTCACGACATTCTAGCAATTAAACTTCCAGGCCACATCCTGCCTGAGGCACTGAAGGGTGTGATCCCAAAACTGGGCTCAAAATATGAGATCAACACATAGAAGATGTATAGAATAGGCCTACTCAGAGTTTAACAAGGGAAAAAACAACCTTTAGGTGCAAAAAATAACACAAATTTGATAGTAAACCCTAGATCATGGGTGCAGAAAGCAGAAATGGGGAGATAAAACTCTTCCCTAGTTACCCATCTTTATGAGGCTATTGCCTTTTGTGCTTTTCAACATTGTTTTGGCAAGGTAAAATCACCGGGGTATAGAAAACAGTTCTAAGGTCATAAAAAAGAAGACTAATGAACAAATTTGAAAAAGAACAATCCCCTATTCAGGGTTCTATGTGCAAAAACCCTAGTCCCATAACCCAAATTCCACCAATGAGACAATGGCTAGAGGACCCTCAAGGATGAAATAAGGTCTAAGGAAACCTAAAATGTAAAAAGGAAACCAGATTTAATACCTCGTTTCCCACAGACGATGCCAAAAAGATGATATGAGAAATCAGACACAAGTTGTTCTTAAACATCATGTCAAATATAGAATACAAGTAAAGTAAGCAATAAGGAAAAGAACACAAAATATAGAGTGGTTCGATTATAAAAATGAGTCTATGTCCACTTTGGTGCTCTATTCTCGTTATATGCATTATATCATAAAAAGTTGTGCCACTAGAAGCATACAAGATAGAGAGGGTAAGAGAATAAAATATATTAGCTAAGCAGGAAACCCAAATGTGGCCAGTGAGAGTTGATCGGAGAGGCTGTGGCAAGGGGTGAGCCCCCAGGTATGGTGATCACTAGAGGGAGAGTGAGCTGAGAATTTGGCAGGGCTTTTCCAATTTAGAATCCCCCCTAACAGTGAGGTTAGCACTTCTATTTATAAAAGTCATAAAGGTGGTGTCACATGCCCAGAGCACATAAGGTATGGATAATTGATGCGAATATAGAATCCTTCTAGAAGATGTAAAACTGTCAAGTGTCTGAAGTGTGGGTAGAGGATGTGGCCTATTTGAATCCAGGTAGAAATGTCTAGAAAAGTGCTGCGACCTGTTTGAATCTAGGTGGTGGCTAAGGACTACAAGTGGTGTTGTGGCCTATTTTAGCCCACATAGCAGCAAAAGTTGACTAAGGCTTGTTTGGTATAAGGCCTAATAAATGTATAGGGCCGTAAACTGTTTACTCCAAGGTAGAGACCTGTTGTTAATGTTTCCACGGATGTAGTGACAATATTGTGCATATTAATCACATCTTGTCATAATATGAATTGTGAAAGATAACATGTACTGTCTAAGTTTTTGTGCTACAAATACCAATGCTGAGCAATGTCTCTCTATACTACTGTACCTTGCCTATGG
This sequence comes from Sambucus nigra, assembly GCA_949130495.1. NCBI lineage: Eukaryota > Viridiplantae > Streptophyta > Magnoliopsida > Dipsacales > Adoxaceae > Sambucus > Sambucus nigra. The sequence goes on along the minus strand of OX422217.1, from coordinate 313,310,676 downwards.
TCCATGTACTATCCTTATTAGATAGTAGACTGTCCGTTCCTTCCCATGAACTTCCTGTGCCAAGAGAGCTCCAACAGACCTGGTGGTAGACTTAAGGTAAAGCTGTAACGGTATCCCTGCATTTGGAGGAATCATCATTTATGGAGAGGTGATAAGCTTCTTTAGCTTGGTGAGAGATTCTTGGTGAGCTTCCTCCCATTTGAAGTTCATGCCTTTTTGAGCAGCTCCATTAGTGTATGAGTTATCTCATCCAACCTTGGCATAAATCTTCTGAGGTAAGAGACTTTATCGACGAAACTCTTGAGCTCCTTCATTGTTCTTAGACATGGCATCTCTAGAATCGCTCGTTGTTTATCCTGGTCCATCTTCACCCCCTAACGATCCACCACGAAGATAAAAAACTTCCCGCTCGTGACTCCAAAGGTACACTTTAGCGGATTCATCTTCAGCATATACTTTCTTTACCGACTGAACACCTTCCTTAAATCATCCAGATAGGACTCCTCCTTCTTCGAATTGATGACAAGATCATCGACGTAAAATTCCAAAAACTTATGAAAAAGACATGGAAAATGACCATCATTATTCTCTGATATGTTGCTCCAGCATTCTTCAAACTAAAAGGCATTACTTTGTACGTAAAATTGCCTAACGGGGTCTCGAATGCAGTTTTCTCTGCATCTGTTGGATCCATCTTGATATAGTTGTATCCCACATACCCATCCATGAAGCAGTACATTTATTTCCCGACCATTGCATCAATCAAGCTATCAATGGAGGGAAGAGGGAACTTATCCTTTAGGCAGGATCTGTTCAAGTCCCTGAAGTCCACATAGATCTTGATCAGGTTCTTGTCCTTCTTTCTAACCAAGACAATGCCGAAAATCCAAAGTGGGTGTTGTATCTATTTGATGAACTCTGATGCCAGAAACTGTTGAACCTCTTCTTTGATATTCAGATCCAACTTTGGCTTGTAAGTTCTTGTGGATGGCTTCACTGGAATGGCTAAATGCATAATGTTCAGCATGTGGCAACTTATTTCTTCATTTATCCCCTCCATCTCAGTGTACTTCAACACAAAGACGTCTCTGTTGTAACACCTCATCTAATTAAATTTTGGGTGATCAGGCCTTTATTAAATTAAAACATGATTCCCATTTGGTCCATACTTAGCATCACTATAAAAAATATTTTAAAACATTAACTAACCACCTAGTATTGAAAAAGTGGGTGCCAAAATTTATCTTTTTATTTAAACAACAACAATGTGCGAAAATAATTACAATAATGAACATTAAATGCTGTTGATACCAAATTTAGTCTACTGACGTGGGCCAATCACCTAAAGACACGTGGTAGCCTACATGCCAAATACAAATACTTTAGACGACTACCCATCCAAATCAAGAGAATCAAAAGACAACTACGCATTAAATGCGCATTATTAGTATTATACAGATGTATATGTCTACTAGATAACAACGCATTATCCTTTCATATGTATAGCCTCAAGGCTATAAGTACATTATAACCTGCTCAAAAGAAGGGGACTTTGGATCTTTTGGTAAACCTATTATCGACATTCCAAATAAACAGTTAGCAATACAAACATAGTGGACGTAGGCCATTTTCATCAGGCTGAACCACTTTAAAAATCATTGTCTTATTAATTTATTTATCTGTGATTGATTAATTAGAGATAATCTTATTTTTTACATCAACAGATTGGCGCCGTCTGTGGGAAACGACTGTACTTAGCTTTTTTCACCAAAACAAGTCATCATTTATGACTGAGAATTTGGATTCCAGTAATTGAAACACTCGGATCCCTCCAAACCCTTCTACTCCCCCAAATATTCAAGATCTGGCTGGCATAATGGATAATTTAACCTAAGGCCAAACAACCATGCAAGAAACCATGCATCAACTTATACAAATTGTTCAAGGTGGAGTGCCGGCCCCATTTGCCATCTTCAAGAACTAGAAGAACATTATTCCTGGAGGCTTCTCAATCTAGACGTACTAACTCATATCATACTGAAAGATCTAGTGATCCTTCATATCAACCAGGTCGAACTTCATCAGTACGAGCTACTGATTCTCATCGAAATGTCACTCTCACCCCAGAAAGGACTAATGCTATCGATAGGTTGAGTAGAGTATCTCCTTTTGATCGATTGGTCCCTAGGAGGAATAAAAGTTCTCCTAGGATTGCGTCGAGGAACTCTCAACGAACATCCGACCTAAGGGAAGGCTCTGCTCAATCGCGCCCAACAACTCGTAATGAAAGGTCCCAAGAGGAAAACTCAACACGATCAGTTGCTCGAACATATAGGCCCGAGGAGGGAAACAAAGAATGGAAAGGCTCTATTCAAAGGTTAGAAGTTAGATTAGGGAAAATGGTTAAGGCCAAGAATCCTCTACAAAGAACTTTTGTCCAAGGAACACCATTCGTACAGGCAATTATGGATTTTCCCACACCATCAAAGTTAAAAGCTCCTATGGTGATGCCTAAATACGATGGAAAAATTGACCCTGTCCTTCATATAGAACAATACCAAGCTGCTGCCGATATCTATGCGATACAAAATTAGATGAGATGTAGGTCATTTTCAGGAACTCTTACGGGTCAGCTCAGATATGGTACAACAACCTTCCTTGGGGGAAGATTGAGACTTTCTTTCAACTGGCAGAGCTCTTTATAGGGAATTTCTATTTCAGAGCAAAACCAGTCAAACGAGTAGCACACTTACTGAGTGTTAGACAGAAGCCAGAAGAAAGTACAAGGAACTACATTACTCGTTTCAATAACGAGAAGCTTGAGGTAATTGATTACGAGGAGAAAACAATAATTACTGCTCTGATGAGTGGGCCGTTGCCAGATAAGTTATACTACACTTTGGCCAAAGATATGCCTAGGACCATGGCGGAACTGATGGAAAAGGCAGCTAAAATCACGAATGCTAACGAATCCATGGCTGCGAAGAAGAGTACAGACACTAAGGAGACCAAGGTTGAGGCTGGTAAAACCAAGAAAAAGGATCAAAAGAACAATGGTGGCAACAGTCAGTCGAAAGGTAAGCAAGCGCTGGAGCAGATGAGGAAGTATGGAAATTATACTCCCTTAAAAGTGGACATAAATCACATTCTGGAGGAGATCAAGAACAACGAAGAGCTAGCCTGACCAGGGAAAATAAAGGCAGATCCTGACAAAGGGGATAAGTCCAAATATTGCGAATTCCACAAAGACCATAGTCACACGACTAAATGTTGCATAGCTCTCCAGAATGAAATTGAAGCACTCACCAGGTGAGGAAAATTGGCTAAGTATGTTGATCGCCAAAATGGTAGAAATACCAGCGATCGAAGAAGGCAAAAATCTAAATCTCCTCGTCGAGCAAAAGAAGACAAGAAGAGAGATCATGAAGATGATCCCGACCTTCCTAAAAGAACAAGACAACCAGAGCGTGAGGTATTTTCAATCCATTTTGGATCATTTGAATGTAATGTTATTACAGGTGGATATGCAGGAGGTGGAGATCTTACTGCGGAGAAGAAAGCTTACCTCAATGAGGATTAAGCTTGCTCGTACATACACTGAATAAATTTGGCTGAAGATGATCGCCCGAGGAAGGTGAATAAGGACAAACTGGTCATTAGTTTCTCTAAAAATGACCTGGCAGGTCTACTATATCCTCATGATGACCCATTGGTGATCAAGATGAGAATGGAGGAAGTGGTGATTTCACAGGTGCTGGTGGACAATAGTAGCTCTACAGACATCATAATCTACCCATGCTTTGATAGCTTAAACCTGAAGTTAGCCCAGTTGCAGACCTATCATAGACCCCTCCTTGGTTTTACTGGAGAAAATGTTTTTCCACTTGGGACGATCAAGTTGGATATGCTTATTAGTACATGGCCCGCTTGTCGAACAGAAAGAGTATTCTTTTTCGTAATGGATAAAAATGTCCAATCAGCTTACAATATCATCATGGGAAGGGTAGGTCTAAAGAAGTTCGAAGAAGTACCATCTACTGTACATTAATGTTTAAAATTCCCAACCAATTTTGGAGTGGGAGTTGTGAAAGGCGACCAGAAAGTACCTTGGGAATGCTATTATTCATCTGTCGAACAGTAGGAACGCGAAGAATCTAGGAAGAAGACTACTACCTATAAAGTGGATGAAATAGAAGATGAAGAGATTGAAACATTAGACCCTAGAGATGAGTCTCAGCTCGTGAAGGGCCAGGTCATGGAGGCTACCAAAAATATCATTTTGGACCACGAACATCCGAAATGAATAACTCAAATTAGTGCATCACTGGATGTATCGATAAAACAGGAACTGATAGCATTTTTAAGGCATAGAAAGTATACTTTTGCATGGAGTCATGAAGACATGCCAGGGATAGCCCCGAGTTTCTTGTGCCACGAGCTCAGCGTGATCAAGGAGGTCAAGCCAGTGAAGCAGTGAAGAAGGGTGTTTAGCCCTGAAAAGAACCAAGCTATACAGGAAGAAGTAGAGAAAATACAAAAAGCCACTTTTATTGAGGATATTAAATATCCTGATTGGCTAGCAAATGTGGTGATGGTAAAGAAGAAAAATAATAAGTGGAGGATGTGTGTAGACTTCACTGATCTTAATAAGGCATTCCCAAAGGATCATTTTCCTTTACCCCGAATTGATCAATTGGTGGATGCTACCTCGGGGCATGAATTGTTGAGTTTCATGGATGCTTATTCTGGTTACAACTAGATTAAAATGAAGCTTGAGGACAGGGAGAGTACCTCTTTTATCACCCCAAGGGGAACTTATTGCTATAATATTATGCCTTTTAGACTTAAAAATGCAGGTGCGACATATCAATGACTGATGAATAAGGTGTTTGCAGAGAAAATCAGTCATAACATGGAGGTTTATGTTGATGATATGCTGACGAAGAGCAAGAAAGCTGCTGATCATCTAGTTGACCTAGGTCAGACCTTTGATCAACTAGAGAAATATCAAATGAAGTTGAATCCCACCAAATGCATATTCAAAGTACAAGAAGGCATGTTTCTCGGATATATTGTTAACCAACGAGGTATCGAGGCGAACCCTGAAAAGATCAAAGACTTATTGGAGCTGCGATCTCTAACTACGAAGAAGGAAGTGCAAAGTCTCACAGGGCGAGTTACAACACTCAACAGATTTCTTCAATTCTTGAAAGGCCTCCTCGCATTCATCATTCCACTCAAAAGTTTTTCGGAGTGTTTTGAAGAATGACTAGAACAGTGATGGGAGAAAGATTATACTTGTATCTGGCAGTTTCAGAGAATGCAGTTAGTTCAGCATTGATAAGAGTGGAGGACGAAATCCAAAAACCGGTCTATTACACCAGCAAGGCTTTCCGAGGAGTAGAGATCAGATATCCAAGGTTGGAAAAGTTGGCACTGGCAATAATCGAAGCGAGCAGAAGGATGAGGCCATACTTACAAGCCCATACTATAGTGGAGTATCCTGATATGCCATTGAGATAGGCTCTGCATAAACCAGAGAAGTCAGGAAGATTGATGTACTGGGCAGTAGAACTCGATGAATATGATATAGTTTGTGAGCCTAGATCATCACTTAAGGGGGAGCAGTAGCGAATTTTATTGCAGAGTTTACTCAATATGATACCTCCGAAGAACAGGAGTTTAATACAGACCAACCCGTGGATGTTACAGGATCATCAAATTTAACCCTCGACCTACCTCCATCTGTGGACGATCAAGAGAAGATAATCAACGAGCAGCGAGAAGTGTTAGGGGAAGATAAAAGGAAGCATAAAATATTCCACTGAGGAGCTCTATCTGACCAAGAGTTTGATAATGAAGTACTTGTGTGGAATCTGTATGTGGATGGCTCTTCGTGCACTACAAGCAGTGGAGCAGGAATTATTTTAAACGGTCCGGATGAGATTGATATGGAGTATACTCTCCGCTTTCAATTTAAGGCTTCTAATAATGAGGCTGAATATGAAGCTATAATCGTGGGTCTAAGTCTAGCCAAAACCATGAAGGCAGAGCAGGTCGTTGTATTCAGTGATTCACAGTTAATCGTAAATCAAATTCTGGGGGTGTATGCATCCAAGGGAGAATTAATGGTCAAATATCATGCAAAAGCAATGGAGGTTGTATCGAGTTTTACCGAAGTTCAATTGATCAGAATACCAAGAGTGGAGAATACAAGAGTCGATGCCCTAGCTCGGCTAACATCAGCAACACACACCGATCTACGAAGAACAATCCCAATAGAAATCCTGGCTGGTCGAAGCATAGACGAAGATTTGATGATGAATTTCATTGCCCTTGACTTGGGACCTTACTGAATGGATCCCATTAGGGCTTATATCGAAGAAGGGATTCTGCTACCTGATAAACTCATAGCTAGGAAACTAAACTTATTGACCAGTGGCATTTTATACAGAAGAGGAGTTATAGAAGGATTACAGAGATGTGTCCATCCCTCCGAAGTTAAAGACTTGATTGAAGAGGTTCACGAAGGGTCCTGTGGAGCTCATGTAGCAGGTCGGACGCTTTTGCAAAGAATAACAATGCAGGGGTACTACTGGACAATGATGAGAGCTGATTGTGCAGCTTATGCTAAGAAGTGCGATAAATGCCAACGTTTCTCTTCCATCCGAAGAACTCCCCAAGTATTGTTAACACCCATCACGTCCCCTTGGCCATTCTCCATGTGGGGGATAGACTTGGTCGGGCCACTTCTAACGACCAGGGGAAGATTAAAATACCTCGTGGTTGCTGTGGATTATTTTACTAAATGGGTGGAAGCTGAGACTCTCATTAATATAACATACAACAAAGTCTATCGATTTAGTTGGAAGAATATTATTTGCTGATATGGTCTCCAACATGCATTCATTACTGACCATGGAACCCAGTTTGACAACGAGGAGTTTGCTGCATATTATCATCAATCCAATGTACTGAAGAGCCACTCTGCACCAGGCCATCCCCAGAGCAATGGGCAAACTGAGGTGACAAACAGAACGCTACTGAATGGTTTTAAAAAAATGACTGGATGATGCAAAGGGAAATTAGATTAACGAGCTAGACTCTGTGTTATGGGCTTATCGCACTACACCACGAACAACAACGGGAGAGTCTCCATACATGTAAATATTTTGAAGTGAGGCTGTTATACCTCCTGAATTGGGTCAACCCACGCATAGAGTGCTTAATTTCAATTCTTTTATCAGTGACTTGATGAGAAGATTAGACCTGGATATGCTCGAAGAAGTTAGGGAAGAAGCAGCAATCAGGAATGCAGCATATCAACAACGAATAACTTTGTTTTACAATAAAAGGATGAAGAAGTGTGATTTGAAAGAAGGGGATTATGTGATGAAGAAAGTGATCCAAAAGAATAACAAACTTTAAGCCAACTAGCATGGACCTTATAGAGTAACTGCAGTTGTTCGTCCAGGGACATACACAATTGAAACTTTGGAAGGAGAAGAATTCAAGAATGCATGGAATGCAGAACACCTACGCAAGTACCATCAGTAATTGAAATCACTATGTAATAGAGTTTCTTCAATATGAATAAAGTGATGTTTCGCCCATATTTCCTTCTTTGTTGAATTTTTTTCGGAATATTAGTGCTACACACTACACAAACACAAATCCAGAGAGAAGTATACCACCAACTCCGATTGGTCAAAAATTCAATTACCACCAACTCCGGTTGGTCGGGAAATCAATACCACCAACTCCGGTTGGTCAGCAATTCAATTAACACCAACTCCAGTTGGTCGGGAACTCAATACCACCAACTCCAGTTGGTCGGCAATTCAATTATCACCAACTCCGATTAGTCGGGAACTCAATACCACCAACTCGAGTTGGTCGGAAAATCAATTACCACCAACTCCGATTGGTCGGCAAATCAATTACCACCAACTCCGATTGGTCGGGATTTCATTACCACCAACTCCGATTGGTCGGCATCTCATTACCACCAACTCCAATTAGTCGATAACTCAATACCACCAACTCCAGTTGGTCGGCATCTCATTAACACCAACTCCGATTGGTCGGTAAATCAATAACCACCAACTCCGGTTGGTTGGTACCAAACTAGCAAGAAGCTGGATGACCTCTCGGGGCGTTCACTGTCTAGGCAACCAGGTAATCCATAAGAGATTACTACAACTAAGCAGGAACCTGGGATGAAAATCATTCCATTGCTTAGGCCCAAAGAGTGATAAGTCACTGTAATCAAACAACAATTGATATATATATATATATATATATATATATATATATACACATTCACCAACCAACAAATAAGGACATTCTACAAGATGTTTCAAAGAAAATGAAATGATAAAAGACTAAAAAATTCTTCATTAAAACCAAGTCGATTACATATGATATGAAGTTTGATTCATTACATAAAAATATCCTATTCTACGGGTTTCTTTCCCTCTGCATTTGAAACAGGTTCTACCCTAGCTGGAGGATCATCTAATGCATAAGGGGAATTTACAAAGTTTAGATCTCACAGCATTCTGACATTCAATATGGATGGTCGATCAAGAAAGTGTTCTAGACGAGCTATCTCAAAATTTGAATGAAGGCTGTAATCATCGAGATACTTCGATATCAAAATTTGAGGAATAGAACGGGCTAGGATCCAATTAAGATCAAGCTTGAAGGGAGGCACAGACAAATTAAGAACTCCAGGATCATAATAATCCCACAGGAAATGACCTTGTTCCACCTTCAGGACACATAAAGCGTTCAACCACCCCTGATTATATCCTTCGTTGTTCGACTGTTACAAATGAGCATCAGGTGATATAGAGCTTCATTATATCCAGCCATCCAAAATTCCATGGGCTGTTTATGAAATTGATAAGTCAGTCTCTCAAGTTGCTCATGGAGATTCTTCACCAAAATTTTGTTACTTTCTAGAGCAGAACTCTGGGTGTATAGTTAATCGGTGAAATTCAGAATCTTCTTAGACATTTCTGCCAAGGCTTGGTTCTTCTCCATCAACTGAATGGCTTGATTCTATAAAGACGACTCAGTTCTCGCTTCTTCAATGATAACCCGACCAACCCTTTCTCATCCACGAGAATAAGATCTTACTCTACCACGAGTATATGTGGAGGGTCCAGCTCGTTTCAAAGTTTCTACCTCATATCGTAAGTTAGCATTTTCTACCTCCAAGAAGGAAAAACCTTCATCATTAATGGGGACCAAGGCTCCCGAGGAAGAGGCAGTAGATTTGAGTTATTTTATTTCCTCCTGCAAAGAAATGTTCTCCTGCTCCAACAACTTGGTGATATGTCTATGCTCTTTAATTTCAAGCTTCAGAACACTCTCCTTTTTCTTATGAGCAGATATGAACTTGTCATATCCCTTGTCAGCACTCAATTATTGGTACTTTTTCTCATAACTCTGATGAAGAAGTGTGGTGGATTATTTCTACTACTGTTGGAGTTCCTCGATCGTACCTTGGAGATCTTCAATCATCTCGTAGTAGTCCACATTATTGGCTATAGCACAATCGAGCAAGAATTTCAAGTATTGATAAGCATCAATTGCTCGTTCAGAGGCATCTGGTCCAAGAATATCTATGATTTGAGCCTCAATATAATCTGCATGACCAACTTTGAAATAGTCATGGCATTTCTTCATTAACTCTGAATCATGTGTTGATAAAAGTTCCATCATGGCCACAAACTAGCAAAGACAAAATGAAAAACAAAATCAACAAATGGTGCGAACAGAGCAAGAGAGAAATTCAAGACAAATAATAGAAGTTCAAATTTTATTTATCATGATAAGGGAGAACATAGTTCAAGGTTACATTCAAGAAAATAGCAAAACAAAAGACCCGAACAACTTTACACCTTCTCCTTACTTCCTATAACTTCTTCGGATGGTTTGGACGAAGGGTTAGTTGCTCGAAGAGCAGTGGCAGCTGCTCGGTAGATTTGCTAGCTGGTTGGAGTTTCTCGAAAGGTTGAATAACAAACAAAAATAGGGACCTGCTCTCCTTTCATCATAAATGATTCATATGAAGCATCCTCATCTTCTTCTTCTTCTTCTTCTTCTTCTTCTTCTTCTTCTTCTTCTTCTTCTTCTTCTTCTTCTTCTTCTTCTTTTTCTTCTTCTTCTTCTTCTCTAGGAGAGGGAGGAGGGCCATGAGTATGCTCCTGTAACAACTCAGAACTTTCATCAATCTTCAACTTCTTCAAGGCTGCTACCCATCCATCCCTAAAATATTTGACACTGGCATACTCCATTTGAGAAGACATAACAACCAGACCCTTATTCCAACCCTTGTCCCAACCAACACTGAAGGATTTTTTAATTGCATATTTTCTTTTTACTCTCTCCGAGGAGGTCCTTTCCCTAAGGAGCTCCTCGGCAGACTTCAACTTTTCCTCTACCTCTGCCTTATGTTGCTCAACATCTTGAAGCTTAGAAACATTTTCCTCAGTAGATTTAAGCTTGACCTTAAGCTCCTTGTTACTCTGTTCTGCTTCCTTCAATTTCTTCTCCAACTATTTGGAGGCAGTTTTAGCGTGATTTTGATTCACTTTAACACACTTTAATTGCTTCTCCCAAGCATCTTTGTCTTCCTCGTACTTCTAACGAGAGTCCATCAAAGACCGAGTTAGTCCATCAAAATCTTCTTCTACCCCACCTGAGGAGCTGGAAGCCCTGATAGCTTCATCTTTCTTCAAAATGCTATTGAAACACGTCACAATGTGAAAAAAGAAAGAACTTTAAGTCAATATATGAACATAGTATTAGAAAATAAAGGACTCAGTCTAACAATACTTACTGATGCAATGTGTTGAGCATCCAGAGTAGTAATTCTCTCACGAGAAAAAGTATCTTCAATGTTTTGGACCTCTAGGACAATCCAGGATCTTACCAAGCCCACAGTAGAGCTCGGAGGAACAAGAGCTGGAACACTACCTTCAACATTTGAAGGTTGAGAGATAGGTTCAACAGGTCTCTCAGAAGAGCTTGTTTTTAATCTCCTCAGAGGAGCAGGAGCATTTTCAATTAAAGATGTTGTCTCTATTGGTGAGATGACAACAGTCTCACTTGAAGGTGGGATGACAACAGTCTTACTCGGAGGCACAGGGGGATTTTTTCTAACTCCCTTGGCAGCAGTAGAGGGGGGTACATCTATATTCTTTGTCCCCTCCTCTGGGACATCTTGTTTATTATTATTTGCCTCGTCGGTGGAAAAGCCAGACTTGTCAAAAAAGGCAGGAGCTTTCCTCTTCTTCACTAGATCAGTAATAGGAATACTCAAGTGAGAAGAAGAACCTTCTACACTGGTCTCAGAGATTTCTACCTGATCAAGATCAACCACCACAAGATGAGGAAGAGCAATGAAAGATGAGGTGTAGCTTCTGTATTGCAACAAATAAGAAGCAGATCTAATATGCTCCCCAACAACAAATTGATGCAAGCCCCAGATAAGTTTTAAATGCTTTATATTAACCTCAGTTTCTTTTGGAGGTTTTATTTTACTTTCAATTGTAACAAAAAAAATCAAATGTGAGTGATGCATTTCATCAAATATAAAGAAAATAAGATTTCAAAAATAAAAACAACCTATCGCATTGCCATAAAGTGGACACCTGGGACCTTAGTACACGTCATCTCCACTTAATGGAGGGTGTTGCCAATTTTTCATCACAACTCCATGATCAAAATAATCCCTATTGGCATCGAGAAGATTGACAACTAACGCTCTATTCGAAAATCTAGTTTTTAAATAAAAAGTATTGTCACTATTAACCCATCTATAACAATACATAATCTCTAGAAGCCCCAAACGAGTTCCATGAAGTTGATTCAACCTATGTACGCCATTAACCACCTTCCACGTATTTGGAGCTACTCTTGCAGGTTTAATATCAAAATATTGGCAAAACTCCAAACACAGGGGATTTGGCGGGAAAGAAAAGCCATATTCGGCCACAAAAAGACTTGGGAACTAGTGTCCCTCAGCCAAAGAAGGTAAATCACAAGGATAAGAAAGTTCTTCCAAAATAACCCATGAAGGGATTGAAAACTCAGACCGAAATTTGTCTAACGATTCAACAAGATAAACCATGCTGAATCAAGTAAATAAAGAAGAGGGAAGAAAATCTTACAGAAGAAAGAGAGATCAGTTGTCAATGAACGATGGAAAAAACGAAGGCACAAGATATAGAGAAAATGAAGAGTTCAGAGATACAGATTTGAAAAGTGAAAGATGATAGGATTTCTGTCGTACTTAAATACTTCACCTCGGGAATAGAGAAAAATAATGATTACAAGGAAAGACGTTTGCATTTTGGCGGTTAAAAGAAGAAAAGGGCACGAATATCGAAGTGATCGTGAAAATTCAAAATTTTTATGAAGCTTGATATTATGCGCTCAAAAAAGAATTATATATATTGAAAATTTTCCTAAAATCTATGAAGATCACTAATCCAAGCAGTTTTCAAGCAAAATGTTCCACACTCTCCTTCAACCCCAACTGTAAAACATTGGGGGCTTCTGTTGATACCAAATTTAGTCTACTGACGTGGGTCAATCACCTAAAGACATGTGGAAGCCTACATGCCAAATAAAAATACTTTAGAAGAGCAACTTGGGCGCCCCGAGCAACTTAAGCGTACCGAGAAACTCAGGCGGTCCGAGCTACTTATCGTGCAAAGCATCCAAATTAAGAGAATCAAAAGACAACTATGCATTAAATGCGCGTTATTATTATTGTACATATGTATATGTCTACTAGATAATAGCGCATTATCCTTTCATATGTATAGACTCAAGGCTATAAGTACATTGTAACCTCCTCATAAGAAGGGGACTTTGGATCTTTTGGTAAACCTATTATAGAGATTCCAAATAAACAGTCAGCAATACAAACTTAGTGGACGTAGGCCATTTTCATCAGGCTGAACCACTTTAAAAATCATTGTCTTATTAATTTATTTATCCGTGATTGATTAATTAGAGATAATCTAGTTTTTTACATCAACACATGCAGTAATAAATAATAATAACAATCACCAAATAAATAGCTGAAATAAAATAATACCAAATAAACCATCGGTTCTCAAATCCAATATAAAAGTCCAACATAAATGAAAATATAAATATAAAGTCTAACTAAAATAAATGAAATAACTAAAGGCAACATACCCGAATGGAATACTGAACTTCCCCCTACACTAGGAATGAAATAACTGAAACGACTAAGTCCAAATCCTGCAAGCATCCACAAGTGCTGTCGCTACGCATCCCTAGAACAGATCATCCTGCAGGGCGTCCCTGTGGATGGACAAATAAAAGATTTTGGAAAAACATTTGCAAGTATGGGTCAGAGCCCAAAGTCCTTTTGAAAATATTTAGTAAGCATTTAAATTGCAAATGAATAGTTATTAGATACACATATTAGGTTGTGAACACTCCCTTGAGTCCCTCACCTCTCATCTATAGTGCGCACCTAATATTTGCAACTAAGACCGCCTAGTAACACTACCCATAATAACTAGGCCTTCAGTATCTAACTAATTACTAACCAATCTATCTCACCCGTACCGTCCATACAGTACGCTACAATATACCCTTAATTATCATTAAGTCCTTAGTTAAATTTCCCGTTAACTTACCCGTACCGTCCATATAATATGCCAATGAACAACTAGTAATTAACGTTTCCCTTTATTTCTCGGTGTACAATTCTAATCCAAATCATAACTTTCCTGGTTTACAATTCACTATATTTACTACCGTCGATTAATTATCCCAACTTAATCCTTATCAATATAAATCAAACCTTAATCTTATGCTTACTGACCTCCCCCAATTCTCCATATAATTACTAAACTAATAACAAAAGTTCTTCGTAATTCAAATTATGGGGATATAGAACAAAAATGCAAAATTGTGGTTTTTTGGGCTGCCGAATCGATTCACCTAGGAGGATGAATCGATTAGCCTCTGGGCCGAATCGATTCAAATGTAGCAGGTCTCTAATTTCCTCTACGTTTTTTTTGCGAATTCCAACCTTTGTAACTTTCTCAAAACTTCATGAAACTTCACGAAATTTCAAATCGACATGTCTAATCATTATATAAATGTATAATAATGATTTCTAATGTATAATTCTCATAAATTCATTAGAAATTCAATTCAAGATCCAGTTATCTTTCAAAATTCCATAAAACACTAGTTTTTCATGTTCTTCACTTCTTTCAATTAAGAACCCAAATTTCTTTATTTTAAATCATCCCAAACCCTCTGATTTTGTGTTACCAACATCAAGGAAAATATCTACATGCAATTCCTACTTCAATTCATGGATATTCCCACCCAAATACGTATTAAATCTTCCAAAAACATGAAATCAAACCCTATTCTACATGGGTATTGTAACATGCTTATAATAAATGAAATTTAAAAACTTACCTCTTATTATCAGGTTGGAAATTCATTGGGGGAATGGTCTGGTTTCTCTCCCCTCACTCCGATCTCGATTGCATCGGGTTCGGGGCGAAATGTGGTGTAGGAAGCTTGGTTTCCTCCCTCTCTTCCTCTTTTGTGGCCTCTTTTCTTTAAGCTTTGTGTTAACCGTAATTTCGTCTCTCAATATAAACCTACAATTTTCAGAGTTCTCTAAACCTCAAACTCCTGAATGATAGAAATGCCCTTAACGGTGTCGGGTTAGTCTAAAATCACCGCGAGACATAAACTATACACATGGGTATACTATTTTGACTATTTTGACACTTCCATAACTAACCTTGACCTCAAAATACCTTTCGAGTAACTTTAAAAAAACATTTTATTTCCACAAAAAAATATGGCACGCGTGAAAATAAAACTTAAAATGGACTGATTAAATCTAAATCACTGAATTAAATAATTTCTCCCAATTAAATAAATTCATAAATCACTAATTTAACTAATTTCCATATCCTCTAAAAATACGGAGCCTTACATTTGTATTCCCAAATCATCTCAACTAAGTCCCTTCTTTTTTCTTCGTTCAGATCCTTCGAAATGAAGATGGGCCTTGGATCTTCTCCTTCTTCAACTAGATCCAACCGCTCCAGCTCATGCAGTTGTGGCTTCGAGCGATCCATCATGTACTCTGGCTCTTCTTGTACTTCTTCCACAAACTCATATATGTTTGAGTTGTCTATAGCCATGCACTGCCCCTATTAGTCTACTAGAGTACACTCATATACCGGGTTAGCCTCTGAAATAGATCTTTCGACCACTTACTCACACCTTCAGAGGTGATAAATCACCTTTTAATCCTCCATTATCATCTTTTTGCACTTCGTGTTAGTCGTTACAGCTGCCTTTCGCTTCTTCTCGCTTGAAGCTTCTTCTGAACTATTTCTTGAAAACCTACTCAGCACACCATCATTGGGTCTCATGATCCATCGGGTCCATCCTAGTCCTCATCTTATCTCTTATTTATTTTGAGATATTCTAGGGTTTGGGATAAACATAATTGGCCTCCTTAGCTCCTTCTCTTCTTCCTGCTCCCTTGCTAATTTAACCATTAATAGGCCCCATCCTTTCTCTGATTTAGGGAACTCTGGATCCCTTAATTCTTCTTATCAGAACTCTTGCGTGTCCTATTCTAGCTCCGTGTAAAATGCTGCGTCCACCAGGTGAGACTCTTCAGTCGTAAAGAGCTTATTTGTTGCACGTATAATGATCTCAATCCCCTTTACATTTGCCTTAGCGCATTGGTGATATGCCGAAGGGACTAAACTGTAATTGTGCATCCACACTTTTCCTATCATAATGTGGTATAAAGTAGCACTCCCAATCACATGAAACTTATGTGTGAAATGAGATTCCCCATTACAATCCCTACGTTCACATACCCAATTGAATTGAAGGACTGGTTGTCATAAACAGATATCACCAAAGGCATTGATATCAACCTTGCCTCAGAGATATTGGATGCATGGAAGGAGTTGATGGGCATGATGTTTATGAATGCCCCCATCCATTAGATCCCTCGTCGTTGATACTAGCCGTCACTATAAGGGCCTATTATGTGGCAACCTTACAGCTCTAACAACGTCACTAAAATTAACTTCGGATAATAACTTCCATACCAATTTGGCCATGTACCCTTCCAGCTCAATGATGGAACTGCATTCTTTCATGCAATGTCCAGAATCGATTAAGTTATCTCTAGTTCACGTTTCTTTGGCATCCCCACATAATCAAAGAACCATGAGAATTTAGATGACTGCGATATAGCATGGTATACCAACCCTTGGTCTACTTCATTATTATATAGATTATAGACGTCCTCTACACCTCTTGTACTATCTTTATCATAGGGTATCACCACATTATCGTGCAGTTCTCTAATGCCTCTTTAAACTTTTCTTACTACCCTACCAGTTCCATGGCCTCCGATTCAGCTTCTTTATCATAAGTAACCACCAAGTTAGCTACATGTTCTGGTAGTGGTTATTTTTAACGTTGTCGTGAGGGATGTGAAGAGTTCCTGCCTTCATATGTTTGCTTATAATCTGCCTCAGTGAAACAGGTTACCATCAGATGGCTAATCTTTCGATGGATATGGAAGTATTTAGGATTGGGTCTTATCTCTATATTTGGCTCCATTGCTGGAGTATCTTTGGTCTCATAAATTGTCCCTCCTTGCACCATAGTGTTACAACAACTGACAGCCTCTTCAATGGTGTAAGGCAATGGCGGTGGATCTTCTCTATCTTTATTGAACTTTATTTTGTTATCCATTTTCATTTATTTTTCCCCTCTCCTGCATCGGTATATACCACTCATGGGGGTTATCCACATACCATAATAGCCTGCATCGACTGCCTAAATATCACAAGCACCACAACTGGGTTTAGCCATACGACTAATGAGATGTTCCTTGCTGCCTTCAAGAATACTGCAAAAGTTCCTTCGCACGTTTCGTTGATGAGGTGACAGATGTAATCCAAGGGAAATCCTTCAGCGCAAATCTGAAGTAGTTTATACTCCTTAGCCTCCTCCCTCACATCGAGAGACCTTTTTCTGAATATTCGAATATACGCCACCACTTCCTCCCCTGACCGTTGCTTTTCCTTACTCAGGCATGTTAACTTGAATTCATCTCTTTCCAGAAAGAACTTCTAGACAAACAGAACATGCATTTCCTCCCATGTTGAGACACTATTCGATGCCAAGTGAGAGTACCAGGTATATGCCCTATCGGTGAGGGATTTGGAAAACTCCCTAAACCTTAACTTCTTATTATTGTAATGATCTCCCAAATTCTCAATGGATCACTTGATATTCTCCTTCGGGTTTCCAACCTTTCCTATTTACTTCTCAAAGATAGGAGTAATTTAGTCCTTAGGGTAAGGTTCATTGCTTTACTCCTCAGGATAGGGGGTGCAAAAATCATCGTACATCGATTCTACCTCATTGGTTGACTGGGAGGAAGTTGCTATCATCTTTAGCATTTCTTTCTACATCTTCTTCCTCATTTCTTCTAAGGCAGATGCAAGAGTTTTCTCAGCTATTAGAGCAATGGTCCAAGGGACTATAGGAGGAATACATGCCACACCTGGGTACCCACCATTAGGATAGGGGTAGGTACAATATTCGTAGGGGCAGGTTCCATTGGAGTTGTTCTCGATGGGGCAATTGGAGCCTCCATTGGTATTATGAAAGAGCTAGGGTCTAGTCCTTCACCAAAATCTATTGTAGCTATAGAAGTCTATAAGAACTTAAATTTTTTTCCCATGATAAGGGATATCTGTGCCTGTCCCATCATAGCGCTGTTAGAAGCTTGAGTGATCGTTAGGAATTCTGTTTCCATTTGAACTGGGTGAACCTCTACTCGAGGATCCTCATCCCTAGAATCCTCAAGCTCCCTCATCGCTTGTTCTTTATTTCTCTAAATAACATCAAATTCAAGGGTACGATTAATGTTGTCTTGCTCCATACTACTAGAAGAATGCCTCCCCAGTGGAGTCGCCAAATGTAAGAGGGTAAAGCCTAGGAGTGTAGTAATACTAGTTGAGGCATAACCCCTATAGGTATGGTAATAAATGATGACCCAAGTACTCTTTAATAAAGACAAATGAACACACAATATTGTATATAATCAACACTCAGATTGAACTCACAAACCTCTCATGTATAACTCAAATAATAATAAAGGAAACTATAATACCCCGTATTTTTACCCATAATTATTTTATTATGAAATTTTGGAAATTTGGATTAATTAATTTAAAGGGAGAAAATTTAATTTTTAATTAATCCAATTCAATGGTAATAATTACTAGCGTGACGAGAGTTAGTAGTTATAAAAAATAATTATGTTGAAATCATGTCAAAAATAATTATGTTAAAATCATGTTGAGTAATAACTTTGTTGAACATTACGTAGTGAGTAACATATATTGTTTCGGAAATAAGAATATTGTCAGGGACGAGACACACGACATTTAAGATATAATTATTTGAGATGCATGTATGAGTCGCGTCACCATTATGTATTTGGGGGTTAAAAAGGTAGATTATTTTTATATAACTCGTATGACTATTTTGAGTGCGCTAGTGTATCCGAAAGGGTCAAAATAGTAACAAAAACTACTCGGGTGTTATATTTGGAGTCCGGAGCATTTTATCCCAAAATGACACCCAGAGGGGTATTTTAGTCTTTTGGGATTTTTGACCAATTAAATGGACAAAAATCAGGTTTTAATTAAAGGCAACGTGGGATAGAGGTGACTGTCAGTTTTCAACATACGTGAAAGAGAGAGATAAAGAGAGATAGAGAGAGATAGAGAACCAAGGAAGAAGAATCCATTGGATCCCTAAGCCAAGAACTCAAGCTTTCACTCAAAAAATTACACCAAAGCGTAGATCATGTCAAGAGGATCGTTCCCATACAAAATTGTTCGCATACAAAATCGTACTAGCGCATAGGTATGTGCGTAGCCCATTGGCTTGGGACTATGTTCACCTTCAATATGTGTATATGTTTTATTGGTTCTTGAGAGATTGGACCTGTTGTCCTTAATGCGTGAGCGTTGCAATGGGACTAGATAGCCTAATATGCCTAGCACCAGGGGTTTCTGAACCATGGGTGCAGTATTGATATATTTTTATGTATACATAGTAAGATTTTACATATGTATACTGAGTTCCTATTGTGTGTTTCATGTTGGCCGCTTTAATAAAGTATATACTTAATGGGTCATAGTTGAGAATTAAGAATTCTAGGAGAATGAGTTATAACATCCTTAAACCTATTCCTAAATAATAGTAATATATTGGTTATGGGTTATATAGATATTGTATCCGGCATAGTGATTATCCTACATATAGTTAGGTAGAGTGACGAGACTAGTATGGGTAGTTAGACTCGCTAGTTGTGCACATTAGATGAGAGGTGAGCATCTTAAGTGGGTACGCTAAGTTAACATAGATAATATATGTGCTAATTAAATATATTTAATCTCTTGCTATATTTAAATTATTTTCTACTCTGGATCTGACCCATTTTTCTGCAAGACTCTTGTCTTGTTCTATTATTTTAGGTGCTCAGCCATAGGGACACCAGACTTAGGAGATTCCATTCATTTGCCGAGCTGTAGCTGCTATGGAAGCCACAAGATATTGCTAGTAGACGTTTCTGAGTCTATTTCTCCTTATCCATCAGTCATTTCATTTCAGTTGGATATGTCGTCCCTCCTATGTTACATTCAGAGATCTAGAGTTGTCTTTATTCTATCTTTAGACTTTGATTTCATGTAATTGGATTATTGTATGGGATTTTGACTGGATGTGTTTATTCCAGTTCTTTATTTAAATTCAGTTAGTTCTTACCTTATGCTATTTTGATGTATGGTGATGGTTAGCTATTTCCCTTTATTGTTAATGGTTAATAACAAGATAAAATTTTGACACTAACCTGTTTAAATATTAAGTAATTAGTCTTTATTAAATTAAAATTTGAGTTTTCGACAGTGGTGCATTATCTGAACCAATTTGATATTCTAAAATAAATTAATTAAGGACTGATCACCTGGTAATTAGTTAGGCGAGGTGTTATAGGTGGTATCAAAGCATCAGGTTCTAGTGTCCTTAGGATCTGTGCGGCTTATTATGCTTCCAACATTGCTTCATTTGATATAGAGCCCTATATTTAGGATTATTAAATTCTATGGTGAGATTGCGTTCTCATGCTACAACGTGTATATATTAGTGAATCTTATTTGCGTTCGGGCGTGTTCGAACAATGAAGTATAACAGGATAGGGCCGTTGGGAGGACAACAGGAGGAATGGTTTGGTTGAGGTTGTAAAGTATATTCGGGGATGATGATCGTAGTCGAGGTCACCCATATTATGGCATAAGAGGCCAGGAATGTAAAGACGGTTAGGGAACATCATATGATTTTCAAGTGCTGCTATAGTCGAAAGTGGTGCCAAATTAGTCTCACCCAACGTGATAGGACTGGGAGAGAGTCAGATGAATCATTAAGGAGAACCATCAGTGGAAGATCTAGAAATACAGAAATTGTGTGTTAACCAATGAAGGTAAAGTATCCAAAGGCTTGGACTTATGGCGAAGTGTGGATAACGAGGAGTTAAAATTTGGGGAAAGATTTTCTTGACTCTTCAGAGAAAAGTTATAATTGTTGGAGTCAACCACCACATTTAGCAGTGGAATGTTGTGTCAATGGAAGGATCTTAAGAATGGTTTACGGTTTGACCGCAAGTTCCTTCATCAGATGTTCAGGTTAATATGTGAATGTTGTTCCGAACTCATCACAGGATGACCGGGAAGAGGTCCATGTGTGAAAATAAACTTAATTATTTAAAAAATCTTATGCCAGATAAAGTAGATACAAATGGAGAAGAGGATTTCAAGTGGCAAATCGACTCGTGAGAAAATTTGACAAAACTTAAAGGGAATCCAGCTAAATAGTCGATCCATATGATGACAATGTCATGCATTATCCATAGAAATGTTAATGCTTCTTTGTGAAGGGAGTCGTAGGAATCGAAAGATTTAGTTGGGGAGTAAGACTATATGAAACGCAGTTAGTGAGACACCACAAGGGGAAATTATGAGGGGACCCATTTAAACGATTCAGATAGCTGAATTCTCACCAAGAAATGGTGAATTTAGTGAGGGAAATTGAATCCAGTAGCATGTTGCTTAGGGACAACAAAGCTAAGGGAACAATGGGGGTAGCCATCAGTAATCGATCCTACCAAAGTTAGAGAGAAGGACAACATGAATATGGTCAGTATTATCGGTCATAAGTGGACTATGTATAGAGGTATTTTGCGGAGGGTGAAACCCCATGCGTTAAAATTTTCCTGAAGCGAGTAAAGGGACAAGAGTATGGTGCCTAGTAAAGGGAAATGATTAAAGTAGTTTTCTTTTGGTTTAGACATGCGTGTTATGTCCTAAAACCATTTGAGCATCCAAGGCGATTGGCAAGGTAGAAGTATGACTTTTACCCTCGGAGGATGAGGCATGTTTTATGTGACACGAACGAGTCCCTATATTTTGATTTTTGCTAGATTCACACATGAGATAAGTTTAATGCGTATATCGTTACTGTTACTATTATGTGAATGTTTTCCCTGGTATAGTGGAGTTATCTTTAGTGGTATCCACAGAGGATGAATGGATGTATTGATAGTGGTATATACCTTATTGTGGTTACTAGTTTTAGTGATGTATTATACGAGTATGATATTATCTTGATTAGGGTTTTATAATAATACTTAGACCAATAGTGTGCGGATATCGTAAGTCTATCGGGGTTGCTATCGTAGTGTGGGATGATTTGTTCTGGCGAGGCCTCACCTACAAGAGGGTAGGGCTCGCATGTGTACCATATATTATAAAGACTTCGAAGAGTA
Source organism: Sambucus nigra (assembly GCA_949130495.1). NCBI lineage: Eukaryota > Viridiplantae > Streptophyta > Magnoliopsida > Dipsacales > Adoxaceae > Sambucus > Sambucus nigra. The sequence continues at coordinate 313,288,709 of OX422217.1, read as the reverse complement.
TGGTGGTATCAAAAGGTTTGATCCCAGTATGTGTAGGGATTTGTTGTTATGATTCAGTGTATTGGGCTTACTGTTGAGCTCAAAGATTTTACTCATTATCATGTTTAGTGCTCAGGACTTGGTGATGGGAAGAGCGCATTGTTATATCGATCCTTTAGAGACGTGAGAGTTAAGATTTATATTCATATGTTTGGGGATAGGATCTTGAGAGTCCCGATTATATGTGTACGAGGTTTATGGAATGTGATTACCACCAATGCGGAGCAATAATGTAATTGGAAAAAATTTATTTTCTTAAATGTACGGAAAGAGACATGACTTTTATGTCGAGAGACGGGAATATAGGGGTACATGTTATGGAATGAAGGTCTAACGGATTTTGATAATCGACAATGCTAGGTAGTAGTGTACCGGGGGGTTCCTTGTTTGGATTTCGCTTTGTGAGACATCCCACACATGAAACTTAGCGTAAGGTTGGAAGTGGGGAGATATTTGGTCATTCGCCCATAAGTCTAATACCTCGGTCGCTATACAAGAATGTAGTTATAACTATAAATAGTTTAATTACAATATAAGTCCAGTCGAGCCAGTTGTGAGGTGAGGAGGCATTGGAAATTTTATCTTATCACCACAAGTTAAAGGGTGGAACGATGTTAAGGAGGATTTAGAAATTCAATTTCTAGGGTGATTGAGAGTACCCAAGTGTTGTAACCACGTTGTGAGCATAGGGGGAAATAAAGAATTGGGTGTTATGTGTGAAGCGGATGTGATGCCTATACCGGTATGCACGGTTATGGGCTGTGTGGGTATCCTGGTTAGCTGAGGTCAGAATCATCCGGGTTAAAGGAACGTGGGAATAGACATGTGAAATATATGCCTGAGTGACTAATATAAAGAAGTAGAAATAGTAAAGTAGATTAGCATCATGTGATAAGGACAATAATCCATAAATACGTGTGCAATAAGAATAGCACACCCGAATTTGGTTGCAAGGCCGAGGGAAGCCATTTAAAAGGGGTATTCCTTGAGAAGGGAAAAATTTAACTATTATGGAAAACACTCGGAGCGGATTTATACGTAGTCAAATGTTGAGAGCAACTTGCGCTTAAGTAGAATGATTATGTAAGTAAGGTATAAAAAGTCCACGTGGAGAAAAGTGAACGGGTTGGAACTTTTGGTATACGCCGAGGAATGAAGGACAGTATTAAGTATCACTTAATGGGAGACATTACAAGTGGAAGTCGATGTTGAGTGGGACATATTGATTAGTCTACATGTTCACCACTCATGGATAAGATTCAGTTGGAGAAAGAGGTTCAGCCAAAAAACTTTGTATCAAGTAGACGATTTCGATAATGAAAGAGGGCAGTCAAGTCGGTACAATTTTTTTGATGGGTTGCCAACCTCAAGGTAAGGTCAAGAGTTCCTTTGAATTTGTGGAATAAGTTGACCATGAAAACGATCGATATTCCTTTGGGGTGATTCACCATATTAGTTAGTGTGACCCAGCCTACCTTTGAAAAGAAGAATCGTGCCGGTACGTGGTCCTGCCCAACATTGTTCTGAATTAGGATGAGATTCTTGAACCCCACCTTCAATATGGGATTTCGAGAAGCAGTGAAAATAACATTTCATTTGGGAGCAAGTTGTATCACCTATAGTTGGGGAGTAGGCGAAAGATGATTAACGACTAGTGGAGCTGTATGAAAGTGACTTCAGACTCATTGTGGTCATTTCATATCCGCAGAAATTATAGTTGGTTACTGAAGTATATTATGATACTCGGGAGGAGTTATCACCTAATGGTAGAGTTGTGTGTAAGAACTCGCACCTTTTTATGGTGGACAAAGTATTTATTAGGGGTCTTGTGCAAAGAACCTTAACTATTATCCCACGAGTTGTTTAGAGGCGAACAAATAATCATAATTTTGGATTGGTCGAGTTAGAATCTGATGACTAAAGTGGAATAACCACATATTGTATTAGGTAACTTTTAGCTATCATAAGAGTTACATCGCCAGGAATTGAGATTTGAGGAACTGACAAGAGTAGTGAGATGTTCATATGGTTTCTCTCAGGATGGGAGTTTTTGTGTTTAGATAAATATGAGTAGTTGACATGTAGTGAGGTACGACCTCCCAATAATATTGAGATAATGGGGGCCAATGATGTATCGGCTCATCTTATTCGAATGTCATCGGGAAGGATCAAGATGAAGTGCCGTTATTGAAATGTGACCCGGTAACTGATAATGTGTTGAGGAAGTTAAACAATCTTGCTGTGAGGTGGGGGCTATAGTGATTAAGAGCCTTATTCGAAAGTTAATTTTGCATACTGATAAATTATCTAGAATTTTTTTACCAGGTATGCCTTATTTTTTTGAATTTCGGGACGAAATTCTGTTATTAGGGGGAGTATGTAATACCCCGTATTTTTATGCATAATTATTTTACTATGAAATTTTAGAAATTGAGATTAATTAATTTAAAGGGAGAAAATTTAATTTTTAATTAATCCAATTCAATGGTAATAATTACTAGCGTGACGATAGTTAGTAGTTATCGAAAATAATTATCTTGAAATCATGTCAAAAATAATTATGTTGAGTAATAACTATGTTGAACATTACGTAGTGAGTAATGCAATATTGTTTCAACAATAAGAATATGGTCGGGGACGAGATACACGACAATTAAGATATAATTATTTGGGACACGCGTATGAGTCGTGTCACTATTATGTATTTGGGGGTTAAAGAGGTACATTATTTTTATATAACTCGTATGACTATTTTGAGTGTGCCAGTGTATCCGAAAGGGTCAAAATAGTCAGAAAACACTACTCGGGTATTATGTTTGGAGTCCGGGGCATTTTGGCCCAAAATGACACCCCATAGGGGTATTTTAGACTTTTGGGATTTTCGAGCAATTAAATGGACAAAAATTAGATTTTAATTAAAGGCAACGTGGGATAGAGGTGATTGTCAGTTTTCAACATACGTGAGAGAGGGAGAGAGAGAGAGAGAGAGAGAGGGAGAGAGAGAGAGAGAGATAGAGAAGACTCCATTGGAGCCTTAAGACAAGAACTCAAGCTTTCACACCAAAAATTACACTAGCGCATAAATCGGGTCAAGTGGAGCGTTCCCATACAAATTTTCGTCCGAGAATCAAAAGTTCATTCCGAGGAAAGTTTTTATCTTGCTCCTCTTTTAGCATATATTGTTCTTGTTAATTTAGGTTTGATGATATACACTTGGTGCAATGAAAACTTAGGTTTAATTAGATTGCATTGTGAAGAAACCTTATTAATTGGAGATGGGTATGCATGTAGAGGTTTTTCCCTCTGTTAGACTATTAAAATCTGGGAATTTTATGTCTTAGTCACGAATTATTATAAGAGTTTTGGACAATTATAATTCTGGGTTCATATTTAGGAGATTTATTGGAAATTAAAGAGATTGTCGAATTCCATTTGAATATATAAGTATTTAACCATTAATTTGTATTAGAAAGTATGTTAGGGTGATTTGGAATAGTTTAGAAACATTAAATTAAAGTTGGGTTGAGTTTTGGTTTGGTATTGAAGATTGAAAATTGGAGAAAAATTGAATTTGGGAAGAACTAGGTCTGTTCGAAATTCTTGTTCGAAGACCTACCCAGGTCGTTCGAATGACCTCGTTCGAACGAGACTTCCAATGAGAATTCCAATGAAATTCTAACGAGATTTTGGAGTTCATTCGAACGAGATTCCTTTGACCTCTAACGAGATTCCAGAATGTCTTTTTAGGGTCTGTTTGGGTGGAAAAGCATCCTTGGGTTATCCAAGTGAGAGAAATAACCTATGTGAATGATGAGTGACCTAAATTTAGAATTAATATTGAATTAAGAGTGTGATTATGCTTGAGATGTAGAAATTTCGTAGAACCAAGGAGATTTAGGTTCAAGAGAGTATATACATCTATATATGATCTACGAAGAGGGTAGAAATGATAATCTTACTTACGTACTATGGTAATTGGGCTGTGTGAACGCCTATTAAGTTATATAAGTTGTGTGCATACTTATTATTTGGAATGTTATGTGTATGACATACCTAGCTACTGGCTATCGAACGGAGGTTAGCGCGTTATGGACGACCATGTCTTGTGTGCCTTCGGGGGATTATGAGTCGTACCACTAGAGCATGAAACCTAGGTATGGGCAATCTGTGAGAATGATAGTGGTGACAGTCGTATGGGTGCATATGTATGTGCGTAGACCATCGTCTTGGAACTATGTTTGCCTCCAATATGTGTATATATTTTATTGGTTCTTGAGAGATTGAACCTGTTGTCATTTATGCGTGAACGTTTCAATGGGACTAGATAGTCGAGTATGCCTAGCACCAGGGGTTTCTTAACCATGGGTGCAGTATTGATATATTTGTATGTATACATAGTGAGATTTTATATATGTATACTGAGTTACTAATGTGTGTTTCATGTTGGCCGATTTATTAAAGTATATACTTGAGAATTAAGAATTCAAGGAGAATGAGTTATAACATCCTTAAACCTATTCCTAAATAATTGTAATAGATTGGTTTCGGGTTATATAGATATTGTATCCGACATAGTGATTATCCTACATATAGTCAGGTAGTGTGCACATTAGATGAGAGGTGAGCATATCAAGTGAGTACGCTAAGTTAACATGGATAATATATGTGCTAATTAAATCAATTTAAGCACTTTCTATATTTAAACTATTTTCTACTCAGGCTCTGACCTGTTTTTCTGCAAAACTCTTTTCTTGTTTTATTATTTTAGGTGCTCAGCCACAAGGACACCAGACCTAGGAGATTCCATTCATTTGCCGAGTTGTAGCTGCTGTGGAAGCTATAGGATATTGCTACTAGACGTTTGTGAGTCAATTTCTCCTTATCTATCATTCATTTCATTTAAGTTGGACATGTCGTCCCTCCTATTTTACATTCAGAGATTTAGAGTTGTCTTTATTCTATCTTTAGACTTTTATTTCATGCATTTGGATTATTGTATGGGATTTTGACTGAATGTGTTTATTCCCGTTCTTTATTTAAATTCAGTTAGTTCTTACCTTATGCTATTCTGATGTATGGTGATGGTTTGCTATTTCCCTTTATTGTTGATGGTTAATAACAAGATAAAATTTTGACACCAACCTTTTTAAATATTAGGTGGTTAGTCTTTATTAAATTAAAATTTGAGTTTTCGACAGTGATGCATTATCTAAACCAACCTGATATTCTGAAATGAATTAATTAAGGACTGATCACCTGGTAATTAATTAGGCGTGGTGTCATAGAAACTCATAAGCAACTCATTCAAAGGGAGAGAGAAGTAATCACCCTAGATACACCTTGCCAGCAACCAACAGACCAATAACCTCTGATATATCTCTCGCTAGTTATTGAAAGCTTAATGATAAATGACAATGGTGGGTGACTAAACTTTCTGGTTTGCAATAAATTCTCTCTGATATATTCACTCTCTAGCAATAAACTCTCTAAATGAACTCTCTCATCTCAAAAGTGGTTGGGGCCGATATATTATTTCTCTAGCAATAATCTCTCTGAATGAAATCACTCATCTCAAAAGTGGTTGAGGCCCATAAATAGCCCCACACCCCTTCTTGAGATGTCTCAACCGTCATTAATGTTAAAAGACATTCCCTCATATGTTAATTCATAAGCATTAAATGTGTAATCAACCTATTCTATGTCATAAATATTAAATGCCAAGACATGAATTTTGCCTAACCACTGTGCGTCAGATGACTATCACAACAGATATGGCTCACCCACTATCTAAGAACCCCAATACGACAGTGGTTTACTCAAGTTTAGAGTGGACAATGTTTAACTTCTTGGTGACATCACCTAAAGTAAATGTGACATTTGGTAGATGGCTGCTGGTTCGAAACTAAACATATAATGGAACTCAAGGTTACTCTACAAAAGCTTCCACAATAAAAGATCTCTTGGTGTTTTACCAGGTGTATCTAAGATGGTCAAGACAAGCCTTAATGCTGCCTCACTTCTCAATCCTCCTAACCAGGTCCCTTTAAGATTTCAACGATGAGGTCCTTCAATAGAGAATGTAAGCTCTCCCAGGCCCTGTCAAGCCTGATCTCTCACGAGTACCGTTTAACCTCACACTCAATATTACAATTGTTACAAAATTATAATCAATGTATTTAAAAGATACAATTTGACTAAGTAAGAACGAAAGATAAAGTAAGGGATCTTTCGACAGGTTTCCTCACTGAGCTGCATCACCGAGCTTCCTCACTGAGCTGCCTCACTAAGCTGCCTCGCTGATATGCCTCGTTGTATTCATGCGGCTTCCTTGTCTTAATATCTTCTTTTAATTGGGTAAGATTTCTCTAATTCAAAGATTACCTTCAAACCCCTACAACTAGACACATTTTTGAGGTCATCATGTTTGGAAACATCCTCATTGGCGTGAGACATACTCAAAGTACCAACATGACTCGCTATGAACGTGGTGAAGTTACGTCCATCGGTGGCTCACCCTCAAAATCCACCAACTCTATATCATTATCACTAAGAGTGGCATTAAATGCAACTTTTCCTTTATCGTGTCTCTCTAACCCTTTAGCACATTCATGAGTTTTGTGACCATTACCCTCACACTCATAACATCTCTCCTAATCTTTCTTACGATACTCTCCCCTCACTTTTCAAACTTTTTCTTGCCCGATTTATTCTTTTTATCTTTCTTAATTTTTTTTTTACTTTGGAAGTATTTTTTTTTTCTTAGCTTGATAATTTTTTTTACAAAAAGGGCATGATTATCCAAGTGAAAATCATACTCGGAGTTTACAGAAACCTCCTCTTTATTTTTAGATTGAACTTTTAAAGTGATTCCCTTTTCATTTGGTTTAATAATTTTAGGAAACATATCGATCTCATAAGTTCGAAGGTATCCTATGAGTTCTTCTAACCTAAGCCTATCTAAATTCCCAACGAATTAAGGACAGAGAACTTAGGAATAAAGCGGGACGGAAGGGATCTCAAAATATTTTTCACAACATGCCTCTTATAAATTCTCTCATACAAATGAAAAATAGAGTTAATGTCATCAAACAACCGTGCCTAAAATTCATCAAATGACTCAGACTCTAGCATAGTAATGGTCTTAAAATGTGAGGTGAGATTTTGTTGCTTTTAAGCTTTGACAATGTTGGTACCTCATGACTGAGTTGGAGGATATTCCACGTTTCCTTAGACGTGGTGCATGTCATGATACGGTAAAACTTGTCAGGGGTGACCAGTCGAGGAATGGAACTTAAACCATACGAGTTAAATTACTCCATTTTAGTTCATCTTTGGCCCAAGTGGTGAGAGTTTAAGAATTAATGACATCGTCATTAGTCATAGTGGGTGGTGTCCACCCTCTTTCACAAACAAGCTAGGCATGCTCGACAATCATTTTCAAAGTCGACCTCATTCTAGCTTTTAAATAAGCATAATTAAACCCATCTAAAACAAGTAGCTTATTTCATAAATTACCCATAAAAAACAAATTTAAAAATCAAATAGCAAAGTAGTGTAACCCAATACCAATTTGAGAATGCGATTTCGTATGAATAGTCTATACATTAGGTTAAGCACACACATGATCCAATTTTTAATCCAATTTTTATCTTTATTAGATTAAGGTGTGCATGCAAGATAAATTCCAAATTAAATGTTCTAAACAACGGAATCAAACAAAACACACAGAAGAAGAAACTGGGGAAATATCCCTTTCGAGCAAAACCTAAATTTTAGCACTGTTAAGAATTTGATAGACTCAATGATTTATAAATTACTTAGAGCTTCACTAAGTATGATGCTCATGTCTTCAATTCTTCAGTAAATAAGGTACAATCTAACACTGTCTACAGGAATCAACTCTTCCCTTAGTATCCATTGATCATCCTTAATATGCGATATCCTTTTTTCATCATTCGTAGAGCCTCAGATCCATAAACCAAACATAGAGTAAACTCTACCAGGGTTTAATGTAGTGTATGCGAACTTGGGTTTGACAAAACATAACAAATCATATAACGAATGTACGATTTAGAAAACAAAAGTGTTTTTGAGTAACATAAAGAGGAAAACTTTTGGTGCATGTATTGAAATTGATTTTTGCCAAATGAGTTGTAAAAAACTGACCAAAAGAATCCTTTTTGTAAAAAAAAACATTTTTCAAGGCGATGATTTCATTTGAACTAAAATGGACTCTCGTTCGAATGAAATCTATACTTTCATTCTAATGAGGTTGATTCTCATTTGAACGATAGGCCCATCTCATTCAATTGACCTTCCAACGAGAGTGGTTCTATCAAATAGATAACTTCTCATTAGATTCTCGTTAGAAGTTTGTTCAAACGAAATGGGCATTTCGATCTAACGACTTTTGACTTCTCTTGGATGAACAACATATTCGTTCTAACGAGATCTTTGTCTCATTCTAACAAGAATAAAAAGAAAAAAGTTATTTGAAAAAATCATTTAAAAAAAATCCTCGAGTAAAACAATCAAACATCCCTGAATAATTTGACCGAGTAAAATTAAAACCATAAGTTTGTATACCTCCATAAAATGTCTGTGACGATTCCAACGGATTGAATCTCCTACACGAAACTCAATCACTTAACTCATCTTCAAATTATCATGTAAGCATGAGTGGATGTAGTCTTCGGTTTGTAGCAATGGTTTGTAATGGGATATGCCAAAATAACCAAGATGTGGGAAATTATAAAATATTGCTCTTAGAAACTCATGGGAATCAAATAATTAAATATCATTCTAAGCATGACCGTAATAAACTAAATACATAAAATAAATAATTGAACATAAGTACGAGGAAATCCCATACACATCTGATACCATAATAGACAATCAATGATGAAAATGAAAATAAGAGGTGAGGGCGCAAGTGGCAATAATGTTCACGTCCTATATCATGAAATATGTTAAATCCACAACGTTAATAGCAAGCCCAATTAAAATAAGATTTTATTTGAATTTGGCTACCATATTACTATGCACATTCCTTTCGACTTTTAGTATTTTTTTAAGTTTTTCCCAAACCTAAAAAACCCTAGATATCTTGTGAGTCTACTCCCAAGACCAAGTGGTCCCGTGAATCAGTATTATTCATCTCGATTGAATATAACTAATAGATATCGATTAATTCTACACTCAATAACACCAGTTTATAGTAACATACATATAGAGATTTCATAAGTACACTATTAACATCATTACGGTCCCAGCCACGTACATCAACATATAGGGGCTCCATTCTAGCCTCCACATAATGAAGACCTACATAATGCCTTTGGGAACTCTTACAACATAAAAGGTAGAGTGTACTTTATCCCACACCTATAACTCCAAGATATAAACCAAGGATCGTCACTACCCCTCAGAACCAATCATATGGTCCCATAACCAAGGCCATATGAAATACTCATCTCATATTATCATCATGGGATAATACAGGTATAAGAGTCACACAATGTTTTGGGTAAAATAATAAAGGCAAATCCCATCTTATGACCGGTGTACCAATCAACGTCACATGCACCACATAAAGACATCCCCTCTAATACTTAATATCAATAGGACTCAGTAACAAGTATGTTTGACATAAATTACAAGAATCGTAAGCTCTAGCATGAAACGTTACTAACTCTTTATCACATTTATTACAATACCAATTTCCATAAGGTTAACTAGTTTTGTTCTAACATCAATTTCAATATTTATATTTAATATGATTTTTATAATCCTACACGGATACAAATTCCTCTAAGTCATTCTAAATTATCAACCATTTCCAAAACTAACTCAAAATAATATTTAAACCAACTTTGATCGAAACATGGATGGTCGATCTATTGACTTCCATCGATCGATCGACAGTACTAGTGTCCATCTTCGCCCTAGTTAAAGGATTGAAACCCTTAAACCTCCATTAACGTATATTAAGATCCTCAAACGTGATTGTAATTCAATCTCCTTCATATATATAAATCAATTAAAACCTATATCTAATCATTTTTACACAATTCTACATAGTTTTAAAAAGATCTAAAAGTTAATTTCAAATTTAATTAAAGAACCCTAAATTCTAGATTATCCAATTAACTTGATTTATTTGTCTATCAAATCAAACTAATAACACGGGGATTTGGAAGCTTAAACATACTATAATCGATTACTAATCTTCCTAGAACAATTTCCTTTTCAATTCGAGTAGAAATACTCCAAAATCAACTCTGTCATTAGTATAGTTTCTTATCTTAATTAATCAATTATAGCCTAAATAATTATAATCTTCAATTCAAATTTATGTGATTTAATTCATATTAACATGAATAGGAATATAATAAAAAATCCCAATTAAAATGAAATCCTAGTTAAACATTCCTGAATTCACAATTTGGTTGAATCCTTTTAGATGAAAAGCCCTAAATCCTCTTTACCCTTTCCTTAAAATTCCTCCTTAGCTCTAGGGCTTCCTCCAAGTGTGTAAAATGATTTAGTATAAACCTAGTCTCTATTTCATATTAATTGACCACGAAATTAGGCTTAGTCCCTTTATGGAACACAACCCAGCTAGTCCAAAACCCAATTGAAATAGTCCAAACTCTAAACCAAGGCATATATTAACATTTTGGCCTTAAAACCCAATCTTTTAAAGTATAAACGAACCTTCTAACCATTCCATAATTCACTCAGATTAATCCATCAACTTAATTTTCTTATTCATTGAATAATTATTATTTCAATATGGTATTTTCAATTCAATTCAATTTAAAATAAAAATATTATTTGTAGTGTTGTCGCTTGTCACAACTGCAAAAGACACGCAATTATTCATAGATATAATTTATTTAATTTAGTATAAAGTACGCATTATTACATTTTTTCCTTTTTCTATTATTGATACAATTGTAACCGAGGCCTCCTTTGATTAGGTTCTCATTGTTGTATTTCCAAAAAACGTGTCTAATGAAATAAATAAAGATTTTGAGCATCTTTTTATGCCTTATATTAATTCCCTTAATTCTAATCTAACAATCGATATAAATGATCTAATGAATGAGCAATTCTTAATTGATCTCAATAAGGGAAGCACAAACAACATAATCGTATTCAAACTAATGATGATGATACCGTTGTTATTAATCTTGGTTCAAGTTGCACTCTGCACGAGATTAGGATATGACCAACCGTTAATTAACACGAGTCAATTCGAAAAGATACTAAAAGTATTCATGGACGTCTTCACATGGTCCTATAGTGATATGAATGGCATCGACCCAAAGAGCATGCAACATGAGATTTCAACTTAACCAAAATACAAACTAGTGAAGCAAAAACTGAGAACGTTCCACCCCGAGTGGTTCCTTAAAGTTGAGGATGAAGTGGTCAAAGAGTTGCACATAGGTTTCATTCGTGTGGTCGAATATCTCCCTTGGCTTTCCACCATCATCCTTGTGCTGAAATCAGGAGGGAAAGGTCTAAATATATTATATTCTAATTGGTTAAATTAGGGTTATTTCCTAAATTTTATTACTTTTATCATATCTTTCCTTTTAGTTTCTACTCTCTCACCTGTAATAACCTTTCTATTATTTATATGCACACAAACTTATTTTCATAAACTAAAAAGGTTAAAAAGAGGGTTTAATTCATAAGTCCCAAATTATATTTCCCCTCCATTGTTTTTATATTTTCACCAGTTGTGCATGTTTTCCAATATATTAAAACAATGAAAATCTATCTTTGGATTTATGGGTTCAAACCCCAGCCTCATCTTTTATCAAACTACGTGAACTTTGATGATGATTTCGACTATGTAAGCATCCCGAGTTTGTCATGGGATTAGAGTCCCTCATTTATTTTATTTTATTCTTCTCACATCATTTTCACTAGTGTTTTACACATATTTTTTTTCCCTTTTTAGAGGTCCCGTTAGACACATGTATTCACTTTCTCATAGTGCATTACGATCTGGTGAATTGCTCATAGCCTATCTATTATTATCTATTTCTTTTACTCTTTAGCAGTCCCATTAGACACACAAACTCACTTATTAATAGTGAATCACAATCCGGTTCATCGCCCATAGTCTATCTATTTTGCTTATTTTGGTTACTTTATATTTTTCTATTCGTTGTAATAATATTCCTCCGAATGATTCATTCCCATCTTTTCCATGATGTGGAAACGATCATTTCTTTCCTTCCTCACTTTTCACGGATATATACACTTTCCACCCCACACACATTACGCACATCAACTACCTATTTGAGGAAAAATAAGATTATTTTTATATCCTATGAGATACCGAATGGGCGAAATAGGTACCTAACACCTTCCCATTCTGTAACTTAGTCCTCGGACCCATGATGTATTTGGTTTCAAATGCATCAGTTAGTTTTTCATGCCGTTTCTTTGGGGACGACTATATTTTTTGACTGCTTTGAGTAAAATAGGATGGAAACTCCATTCTTTACATTCCAACACCCTTTGACGATGACCGCTTTACGTCCGTGGGAGTCTGCGAATGTCGCGTGAGTTGTGGAAAGGGAACTTTTTATTCCTCAACCCCATTCTCTGTAACCGTTTTAGAGCACACATGCAACCTTGATGGCCATAGTAATAGTGTATACAAAGAATTCAACAAACTCTAAATAGTTGTAATACATATAAGCAGTAACCCATCTTAACTGGGCCACCCAAAGTAAACATAGATCAACATTCTAACCATTTTATCAAATGTTGATCAACGCTCGTAAACCAATCTCCGAAAATCAGGGGTGGTAGAAACAAAGAATGATCTAACGAACAATTACGCTATATGTGTATGATACAAAGGTTTGTTAAACATCTCCAGTTAAAGAAGCACACTATCTTTGTAACATTGATCTGACATTGGAATAGTGAAAAACATATGAAGATCAAACGTTTGAGATAAAATGTGTTTGTTTACAGAGTAAACCATAACCTTAATCCAAGTCATCCTGAACTAACGGTCCAAATTAAACAACTCAACACACTTATCAATGGTTTAGTCAATCCATGGTTATATTTATAAAAATTAGCCTTTCAGGATTCAAAAATGTTTATTTAATGTTAATAAATTCATTAACAATTCCTAAAAATTATATAAAAATAATTAAAAACTTCAGAAAATCAGGAAAAATATTTAAACCAATTTTGGACCATAATTAACTTTTAAGGTAGTTTTAAGCATTAATCTCATATACTTAATGCAGTGAATAAAGAGAATAAATTGTGAAAAAATATGGGCAGATTGATTTTAGTTCATATGCATGCCTGTTTTAACTTTTTACCTTTTTTGGATCATGAGTCATTTATGATTGGGCCTTTAATTCTTCATATGAATAGAGAGATGTCAAACAGATAAAAAATTTTTGAACAAAATAGCCCAATCATAAGCTACAAATTTTAGCGGACTTTCAAACCTAATAAAGTCCTTAATAATTTGGTTCTTTCATCACCATCGAACAACACCCACGATACCTTAACATTTTTCCTAATGTTATCGCAACCATTACAACAAGGATCAGAATCCTATATATCTCCACCACCCTCACTATCTTTAAAAGAACCGTCCTGAATTCAATCCTTGAAGCCATAACTATAGAGGAATCTCCAGCCCGCTTTAAAGGAGGAAAACCATATGAATCTCTAGAACACTTGGGGTAATTCTGACAAACCATGGGATCATATTGCAATGATTTCATAAATAACTGCAAACCTTTCCAAATCCATGGTATTCTAACTAACACCCCATTAGTGTAGCTCCCCGCACTTTCAACCCCCTATTAATTTCACACATATAAATTTGATCTGAGGGATAATATTTACCCACCTTCTAGATGAAATATTTGGATACTTGTAGCAACCAAACTCCACATAAAATACTAAAAAGTAGTGGCCCTAAAGAAAACAAATAAAATGGTGGCATGTAACTTCATTTGACAAAATGTTTTCTACAGATTTCAGATCCACAAGGTCATTCTTTTAAAAAACAAAACATTATTCATGAACAAATACAGTAAGATCATTAACTAATAAATAGAACAAACACCATTTCTCCTCCATATCCTATCCAAAAGTAGATTGACAAGCGGCGGCCATGAATATAACATTTAATAACGAGAATGCCATGAATATAACATCCTAATAAAAATGCGGGAGGATTACCCAGGATTATGGGATGACAAGATCGATTTAGTTCAATAGTCATACCAAACTTTAAAATAAAAATCATTTAGGTTTTCACTTTTCTCACTAGTTCAAGGAGAATATGCTATATTATTTATCGATATGGCATTCTTGTGAATAATAATGACACTAAAGCACAAACTCATCCCCAAGATTCGCACCACCCAACTTAAGATGCTCCATGAAATGAGATAAAGCAGAAACCAAATTCTAAACTTATTCAGAACAAATAGATGGAACATATGATGCAATGGTAAAATCGTGGGAGTTTAAATATGGGTATCTCGTACTCAAAACAACTCAACATATTATCAAATAAAGGTCCATAGGAAAATTCGCACAAAATTGGGAGAGACCATGCACAAGTAAGTCAAGAATTATTAGGTCTATACATGTCATTTTAATATATACCTCTCAGTTGGATAAAACACATGTGTACAAACTGAAAATCTCAGCCAAAGTCCATCGAAAATCCATTATAATCCACATGCAAAATCCATGAGAATGAAATGGAAGGAAAAATCCCTAATAAAGTCCATTAAAAATGATTGTAAATGACAATAAAAATAAATGAGAATGAAAGGAAAGGAAAACTTCCAGGCAAAGTCCATCGAATATCAATTATAATCCATAGGAAAAATCCACGAGAATATAAGAAAAGGAAAAAACCCAAGAAAATTGCATCAATAGTCCGTCATAATCCACATGCATAACGACGAGAATGAAAGAAAAGGAAAATACAAGGCAAAGTCCGTCAAAATTCCATTATAATACCTAGGCCTAATCCATGAGAATGAAATAAAAGTCAAAGTCCATTATAACCCACATGAATAATCCTGGAGAATTAAAGGAAAGATAAAATCTCGACAAATCCATATTATAATCCATAGGAATTGTTAACGCAAAAATTCTCCATCTACGAGGACCAATCAGAAAAGGACACATGTCATCCTACGTGGCAATATTCGGCATCCGAGGAGAGTTGGTCGGCCCCCGAGGAGAGTTAGTCGGCACCCGAGGAGTGTTAGTCAGCACCCGAGGAGTGTTAGTCGGCACGTCAACCAGGAAGATCAAAGGATAACTACGCATTTAATGTGCACATATGAAGATGACAGC
The DNA here is from genome assembly GCA_949130495.1 of Sambucus nigra. Taxonomy (NCBI): domain Eukaryota; kingdom Viridiplantae; phylum Streptophyta; class Magnoliopsida; order Dipsacales; family Adoxaceae; genus Sambucus; species Sambucus nigra. The sequence goes on along the minus strand of OX422217.1, from coordinate 313,273,289 downwards.
GCATTTAATGACCCTTAATGTACATTTATACTATATTGATAGATGACAACACATAGCATACCAAGCAATTCAACAATTAGATTCGTTGAATGTAGACATAAATGTCTACATACAATGAATCTCTTTATCTACCATCACTATAAATACATGTATCCCCTTAGCCAAAAGGGAGGAGATCCGATAACGATGAGAGACCATACACAAGATACACGCCCCTTCTCTCTCTACACCTTATGGTGCTATTGTAAACCCCTGGGAATAAAATAACAATGGACGTAGGCTTTATTCATAGCCGAACCACTTTAAAAATCTTTGTCTTTCATGTGCTTGATTGGATTGTTTTTGTCTATTTATCTGTGATCATAAAAATGGGATTCGGTCCAGTTTTTTGCATGAACAGATTGGCGCCGTCTGTGGGAGCGTGTCACAAGCATTGTTCTCCATCAAAAGCTAAGTTTTTTATTTTCTCTCTATATAATCAATTATATATAATACATACATATTTTGATTCAATCATCATTTTTATGTTTATATACATAAATTAATTGTCCAATTATTATCTGCAAAATGTTGCATATCATGATTTTTAAATCATAACTGTTAGATTAATTCTTATTTAGAAATCTGAAAAATAGTGGATTTCATAAATCATAACTTTTTGCTTAATTCTCAAGTTTCAATTTTATCTCATGAAATTAATATTTTAAATGATTACATATACCAATATATACGACGATGATAAGATTTGATAATTTTCATTTTTGATTTTGAAATAATTTTTGAAAGATCTTTGATGACTATTCAAGTTCCCATTATATTTTTAATCAGAGAATGTGAAAAGGTTAAAGACAATAAAAAGTTTTCTCATATAAATCATGACCCAGATCTATTTTCTCTCTCTTTAAGTTTGAGTCTCTTTGCATTCATTTTTATGAACTATATACTTAATTTGGTTCATCTTCCATCTATGTCAATAAAGTCAAATTGATTGATTTTTGATATAAATTTGGTAATAATTTCGATCATTCACCATATTTTTATCTATGCAAATGTGGAATAGGAAGGGATCAATATAAAAAATAATTTTATGTAACCAAAAAAAATCATTACCCACCTCTTGTAAAAGAGGATCAATAAAACAATCATGACCATATCAAGACTCTGGGTACAAATTTGATATGTTGGCCCCTCGTTCATAACATCACAGGGTTTCTTTGTCGAAATCACACGATCTAGTAGATTAGATAATTATTCATTTAATTAACATTCTTAATGCTTAAATTTTACATTGAATATTATTTTTTTTGATCTATTGGTTCGAGATATTTTGGGACATATCGATTTCACGAAAAATTATTCACCATGGATCATATGGCTGTCCGGAATCGTCCACTTACAACCCCTATTTCTGGTCAGCCATACATATTGTTGGTCGGCATCATCTTGGGCCATCTTTTATTAAAGGGAAGCTTAACCAGACCATTTTTGGTTGTTGGAGATAAGATGTGAAGATCCATCAACAACGTTGAAATAATTTTATCCAACTATGAGGTATCTTATTATTGGTCGGAGCCCCATATTGTAGCTCGGTGGAACCAATTGTAGGTCGACGATATCTACTTCTTGATCGACGACATCTCAGTCTTGTTCGGAGGGTTCAATTTACTGGTCGGTAACTATCCAACGATCCACTTTTTGGTCGGTGACATCTAATGTTGTTCGGTACTGTCAATGCACCATTTTTATTGATCGGCGAAATTGCTCAGCTGGTCGGGGACCATTTGCTTCTTGGTCGGCACCATATATTATATAACTTGAGATATCCTTAAATGTTGGTCGGCAACATCCATGACGTTTGTCGGCAGAAGTAGAATCTTGGGGTATTAAAAAATACGAAGCACCCCAGATATTTCTTTAAACACGAGTTCAGCTCGGGGACAAAAAGGGGCTTAAGTCCTTTTTAACTTGTGATCACCCAAAAAATATTTTTAAAACCAAGTGATAAATAATTTTCAAATAGCAACTTATACCTGATTAGTTGTTGGAGATTAAATAACTTTACAAAAAACTCTACGTCTTATTTATGATGCATACCTGATAAAAATTTATCCTCTCACACACATTTCGCATAAAACATATTATTGAAATTTTTATTGCCTTATGCTGATACACATCACATATTGTTTGGCTGAATAATTATTCTCATGACAATAATTATTTGATCTAGTCTTGACCGGTGCTAGGGCAGCTTATTAAGATTTCATAGGGACGATATTAAATCCCGATGAAAGCTCAACCACAATCTTAAACCTTTGGAAACTATTATTGCTCGACATCAGGCAGTTTTACCTCGACATATCAACCAACATATATTATTTCATTTTTTGAAATTAATATTTTTATTTCTCAAGAATATACATATCATATATTTATTGGATGAGCAAATTATTCTCATGACTAATCAATTCAGCCTACACATGTGGTAGAGCAAGTTATTAATTTTTACAGGTACAAGATTTGGTGCCGACGAATGCTCGGAAATAATCTTAAACTTCTGGAAAATAGTATTCTTATTCGACGTTATGCAATTGTTCCTCGACAAGATACTTATTCATCTTTAAGGAGAATTAAAACATTCGTTGTATTTCACCCCCAACGGATAGTTGGTCGGATAATTCTTATTTATATTCAGGCCTGACAACATTCTCGGCCATATTCTTATGTTCTGGAAGATCTTATTCTTGTTCGGCATTATATAATTCTACCTCGACATATCAACGAGGCACTTTATTATTCTTTATATCTATTTGGATGCATATTCTATTCTTATTTCAGCATGGAGCTCGACAAATACTTATAATCATATATTCAGCTCCAAGGAAGTCTTCAACATTTATATTATCTTATTCCCAACAATCTGTTGGTCAGTTCCAAGGATGTCTCCAGCATTTATTATATTTTATTCCCAACAATCTGTTGGTTAGCACCGAGGAGGTCTCCATCATTTATTATATTTTATCCCCAACAATCTGTTGGTCAGCGCCGAGGAGGTCTCCAGCATTTATTATATTTTATTCCCAACAATCTGTTGGTCAGTGCCGAGGAGGTCTCCAGCATTTATTATATCTTATTCTATTCCCAACAATCTGTTGGTCAGCTCCGAGGAAGTCTCTATCATTTATTATCAAAAATGTATTCCTCCGGGAAGTAAAGCTACTTGTATTCCTCCGGGAAGTAAAGCTACTTGTATTCCTCCGGGAAGTAAAACTTGTATGCCTCCGGGAAGTAAAACTTGTATGTTCCTCGGGAAGTAAAAATATTCCTAAAAATGCCAACTTATGTTGGTTAGGAAATAAATGTATTCTCGGAAAATGCCAACTAAGGTTGGTCGGGAGGTAAAATTATTCTAGAAAGTGTCAAAATTGCTCGTTAAGAAAAAATCCACCAACTCAGGTTGGTCGAAAATAAGAAGCTATCAACTATAGTTGGTCGGAAACATTTTATGAGTATGTGAAAGCGATCAAGCAAAAAGCATTCAAAGTTCACATTCCACACTTGGTGGCTTCTATTACAGATATATTTATTCATTCGGTGGCACATTCTTATAACATCATGTAGTCGAGCATCAAATTCAACTCCACAAACTCACATGGTCAGGGCCCCGACTAATTATCATTCAGGAGTTGTTTTTTCTTGCTCAGGAATTATTTTTGATATTGAAGTTCAGGAGGTATATTGAAGTTCAGGAGGAATTCAGAAGTTCAGGAGGCATATTGAGGAGTTATTATGCACATACTATTGAAGTTCAGAAGTCAAATTTAGCATCTACATCACTGAGATCTTTACTACTACTGTCCCGACCAACCTTGTTGAAGAAGTTGTATAAAAACGTTTCGAAGTCCACCACTAGCTTGGTACTAATTAGATTGAAGAGTTGGGTTTAAAAACTAGTATGTTACTCGCCAAAGTATTCAGAGAATCATAAATCAGAAAAATCAAGCACGTGAAGTTAGCACTCAGTTGCTCGGCACAGGAGGCAGTTTGTCGGCTAGAAAACCAATCAACATACTTGAAGATTATGACAAGCTACAAGATGCATACTATGGCATTGCTGCATCCAAATTCCCAGGGGTGATACATAGCACACGGAGTTCCTCAAAAGAAAGATTAGCAACCATCGATCAGCCTGCATCATATGTCGTCCAGGAGATAATGCACTTTATGTTGAACAAATCAAGAAGGTAGATCAAGAATTTCACGAGCACCGAGCAACACTGCAGAATAAATACTCCATCCTTTCAAGTAAACCATCAAGCATGGAGAATTGGGGGCTTCTGTCAACGCAAAAATTCTCCATCTACGAGGACCAATCAGAAAAGGACACATGTCATCCTACGTGGCAATATTCGGCCCCCGAGGAGAGTTAGTCGGCACCCGAGGAGTGTTAGTTGTCATATCAACCAGGAAGATCAAAGGATAACTACGCATTTAATGTGCACATATGAAGATGGCAGCGCATTTAATGAGCCTTAATGTACATTTATACTGTATTGATAGATGACAACACATAGCATACGAAGTAATTCAACAATTAAATTCGTTGAATGTAGACATAAATGTCTACATACAATGAATCTCTTTATCTCCCATCACTATAAATACATGTATCCCCTTAGCCAAAAGGGAGGAGATCCGATAACAATGAGAGACCATACACAAGATACACGTCCTTTCTCTCTCCACACCTTATGGTGCTATTGTAAACCCCGGGAATAAAATAATAGTGGACATAGGCTTTATTCATAGCCGAACCACTTTAAAAATCTTTGTCTTTCATGTGCTTGATTGGATTGTTTTTATCTATTTATATGTGATCATAAAAATGGGATTCGGTCCAGTTTTTTGCATCAACAGGAATAATCCATGACAATGATATAAAAGGCAAAACCCGAGGAAAAGTGTGACACCCCGCCTAATTAAATACCGGGCGATCACTCCTTTATTAAGTTAAATCAAGGTATACAGTTGGTTCATTCTCAGCATCACCGTCGATAAAAATATTTTTTTCCAATTTAACACCCTAAATAATTAAGCTAAGTGTCAAAACCATTTTCATACATAACTTTCCAAATTTTATTTTCAGAAAAAGATTTATTTAATTATTAACAACATTAACTAAGTAAGAAATCACACCACATTAAATTCTGCCACATAAACCAAATAATAGAATGCATCCGTCAATCGAATGTCAACATGCGAAATATAAAGTAACACAATTTAAACTGAATAAATCCCATAACGACAATACGAGAAATAACTGGAAATACAAATGTCTCAATAACAATGAAATAATGGAAAGGGCGACACATGCCCAATAAATGAGAATTCTAGAAGTGGAGTCAATAAAGGAAGCCGTCTACGCAAGTGACCTGAAACTCCCACCTAAGCTGCAGCACGTTCCTCTCAAGGGATCCTAAGAAAGACGCCCCTATGGCTGGGCACCTGAAATATATACATATATATACAAGAGAGAGAGAGAAAAAGAAACGGGTCAGGGCCCGAAAGTGTGTTTGATTTTAAAATACGTTTAGCAAGTATTTAAATTGATACAGGCCAATGCAACAACATATTAGAGCGTCACTCTCTTGAGAAATACTCACCTCTCTTCTAATGTGCACACCTATCGTACTAACCTTCCCAAGGGTTTATCTTATCATTTTATCATACTATCCTTCCCAATAATTTAGCGTATCTTAACCTACTCATAAGATTTCAAAACCGAACAATATTATTGTTTAGAAAGAATCCTTCCAATTAGCAGCACAACTCTCGTTTTAACTTTTATTAATTTATAAAGTTTTCCAGTGACATTTTATACTTTCACAAAACAAGTATTTACTATATGAGTCATCAACCATGTCCTACTTATCAAATCACATTAGGCAATTTCAAATTTCCAAATCTTATATATATTAACTACTCGCATAATATATATAAAATAACAGCACCCCACGTAAAACTATGGTGTGTGCATACTTCTACTATCCAAACCCCATACCACTCATATCAAGGGGAATACAAGTTCGGAGTCACTCTCGAACTGTATTAACACATACACAAACAATATCGAGGCGAAGCATAGATTCCAAGTCTCTAAGAGGATGGCACATACTCGCGTCTCTTAGGACCGTCTGAACTATCAATTCGATAGCCAGTACTAAGGATATCTATCTTCTAGGGTACAAGTCAATATCCCCCATAAAGGTCCCATCGAGATAAGACTGTCCCAGCGCGGTAACCTCAAGGATAGCAAGTAGCGCGGTATGTTTTTTCACAAGTATATAATATATGTACACACGATCATATAAATATACCACTTTATCATATTAATATAGGTTCTTCTCGTCACCCATAATTACAACATTTATCCTAAATTTCACATTTTTAGTATTACGTATAAGGTTTCATCTCTAACCTTAACTCGAAGGGTTTTCTCACTTATTACGTGACATTCGTGGACTCTATCCTTTCAAGTAGAAAATTCAGTACGTATACCTCTATTTACTATCATAGCTATTCGCCGCAATCTCTCACTTGAAATACGTAGCTTCATCGTTCATTATAAAATTACTCCAAAAGTAAACTTCTCGTCTTATAATAAAGTTCCCAACGCTTATTCATAGGTCCTACTGGTCTTTCCTATCTCCCAAAACATTTTATTAAGAATACCCAAGAATTATTTCACGATAAATTTAATTTAACTAATTAAACAAGGGAAATAGGAGTCTGCCAGGAGGGGTCGATCGATCGAGGTCTGGGGCTCAATCGATCGAACCTTCGATCGATCGAAGCTCTAGGCTCGATCGATCGATCAAGCAGGTCTGCAAAAATTTTGCAGAAATACAGTTACGGGTTCTACCAAATTTCTTCATCCAAAACCATGTTTTTCCATTCCAATCGTCCCAAAAATCCTACTACTATCATTATAACAATATACCAGATGTTTTCAACGTAAAACATGTGTATATCTCACATTAAACATGGATAATTAACCCAAAATTCATCTAATCATCAAGAACCCTAGAGTTTTTCTTAATCAAGGTTCTAATATGTTTTTACCAGAATTTCCTTCTAATATATCATCAAAATTTCATGGGTTATATTCCTCTACATGGCAAGGATTCCCGAATTTCATTATAATCAATACTATATGCATTTTCCTAACACAAATTGGGTTTTCTTCCATAGTTTTTATCTCTAATCAATCCTAGACTAATATGAAGATTGCACTAACGAAAATACACAAGTTAAATACTTACCTGGGATTTTTAGAAGTCTGGTTTGCAGATGAATCCGGTGTGGTTGCGTTCCCCTTCTCGTGATCTACGTGTTGGTGGTGGCGGCGGTGCAAACCGGTGACTTTTTGGCATTGTATTGCCTTAGAGCTCTCTCCTCTCTTCTACAATGGCCGTCACTTGTTTTTTGAATATTCTAACCCTAAAAACTAACCTAAATGGCTGATATAGGTGGCTGAATTTCGTGGGTTTAATTACCCAAAAAGGTGAAATGACTAAATTGCCCTCCCGGGGTACTAATTAGGCCTAAAACCGCCCCGAGACCCAAACTAAACCCCCGGGTACACTTTTCTGACTATCTCGACCCTTCCGGACGTGTTGGCGTACTCAAAGCGACCATACAAACAACTTATAAAATATTCATTTTTTTATTTAACAAAATTAGTCCCGACGTGACACGGGCACATCCCGACTTAAATTTTCTAAATTGTCATTTAATTCACTCGTGACATTCAATATAATCAATATCATATATTACTTTGCTCATTAGTAATATTCAAAAAGTTTCCCATAATTACTAACTCTCGTCACGTTAATAATTATAACATAATTAATTTTCGAATTTTTATTAAATAAAACATTCACGTTAAATTTTATAAATCCCCAAATTAATATAGCATAAAAATACGGGGTATTACAAAAAGTTCACCCAAAATCCATTATAATCCATACAAAAAATCCAAGGGATTGAAAGAAACGTAAAAATAAGAAGCAAATTATATTAATGGTCCATCATAATCCACAAACATAATGCATAAGAATGAACCGAAAGAAAAAAATTCAAGTAAATTCCATAAAAAATCCATTACAATTCACAGGAAAAATCCATGAGAAAGAAAGGAAAGGCAAAATCCCATGCAAAGTCCATAAAAACCCATTATAATCCACAAGAATAATACATGAAAAGGAAAGGAAAGGAAAACTTCAGGGCAAAGGCCATCGAAAGCCCATTATAATCCATGGGAATAATTACAAGAAAAATGAAAAGAAAAGGAAAACACTAGGCAAAGTCTACCGAAATTGGTAAAAAACATTAAAAAATGGGTGCAGTGGTGGTAAAACCAACCTTTCAAAAGTCACAAGTAATTGAGGCAAAAAAACTTAAAACAATTCTTTGTAATGGGAGAAAAATCAAACATTTAAAGGTATGTGTAATGGGGGGAAACCAGTCATTCCAGTGTATATATATATATATATATATATATATATATATATATATATATATAAACACAATTCTATACAATGGGGGAAAAGCCAAGTTCACAATTTTTTCTCATAGGGGAAAAAGATTCAAAGGTATATATATAGAAAACCAAACTTCTGATAATCCATAAAATGGAGGTAAAACTAAGTTCATAAAATCTTCTCCAATAGGGACAAAACCAAACATAAAGTTTATATAATAAGGTCAAATACAAACATTTAAGATACCATGTAATAAAGGAAAAAACATAAAACACAACATGATTAGAAATCATAACGCCATACTTCTCATTAGAAATCATGATTTCAAAAATCCCATTATAAAATATTGGAATTTTATTTGACCATATTATAAAGAAGAGTGGGAACCATCCCAATAAATTAAGGAAAAAAGATAAATCCAAAGTATTCATAACATAGTTGAAAATATAATGGCCATTTCTCAAGTTTTTTGCAATAGTCTCCAGAACTGAAATAACCCATTTCTTGATAATTACTGCCTCAAGCTCAAGTTTTTTTTCCTATGACCTACTTTGAAAAAAAAATTAAGTTATTCCTTCAAGACACCAACTTTATTATCTAATAAAAAATCCCCTAAACAATTTTTAAACCATTCTTGGAAAAGAGGATCCTCTTGGAAGGTCATTACACGAGAAAAGAACTCCACTAAAAATGATAGATCAAAATCGACACCACACATATTACCCAAAAAATCTTGCATCTTTTGGATAACATCGAAAGTTAAGGGAATATGACAAGTTCCTAAATCTCGAATACCAGCTACCAAGTTCTCAGGAAAAACACACCAAACCTTAACACCTTTTGGAAAAAGGTTAGAAAAAATGTAAGGATAATAATAAACCAATAAGTATATCCCAATATGATCAATACCCTAGGGTCACACTAGACATATAGGTAAAGAATGAAATTGTAGCATCGTTAAACTTTTGTCATTCATAGAATCTGAAATATCAACATACTCTAGATCCTTATCACCATCAACAATACAGAACAAGTTAAAATAATTCGTCAAAATAACATTAGGAGAAAAGGGGAGCTAACAGTTGGAGAATAACTCACATCATCCATCTAAGTATGGCTAATCATAGCTTATGATGAACCAATAGTGGGAGAAGATTTAATAGCCACTGGAAAAAAATTAAACTCAAAGAAATACCACCATCCTAAACACTACTTACACCAATATAAAACGGAGCATCAATGATACTAACATCACACCCACAACGCCAACCTGAAAACTACTAATAGTACATGAGAGAGTCATATAACTTGAAGAGGTAGAAGGAACATAATGGAGAGAAAGGACACCATTCACACTCTCCATAACTAGAGTTGTAAATGCAGACATCATCAACAAGGTGACTGCTCTAAAATTCAAAATTAGTTTTTATAAAAGAAAAATAATTAGAAAAAATCCCCAATAATAAAGCATAGGTTAAATGAATAATACCCTAGATAAGATTACCTAGAGGAGAATAAAGAGGTGCAAATATCACAAGACCCACACTAGACAAATAACTTCAAACAAGTAGGGAGGAAGCTAAGCTAACCACCTGAGAGATAATTTAGGATGAAGAACCAGGATGCTACCTTTGTAGTCGCTAAAATAGAAGCATGTCCAAAATAGGTATCACCTCTCGAAGATGAATGCCTCAATGAAATACTAGCACTAACAAATTAAGAAGAGCTTGAACCCATGGATGTATCTTTTCTAGTCATGTGCGGACAAACAAAAGCATCTTCACTTCAAATATCATCATCTTCCCCCTCAACCTTAACAAACACCCACAAAAATCTAAACTAACAAAAAACACAAAAACACATTAATATATAAACACAAAATAATCCTCATATTTGACGTTCTCCTTCAGGAAGATTCTCCTCCACTAACTCAAAGTCATTTTGACCATTAATATTCTCACCTTCGATAGCATACTCCTCACGTTTCTCTCTTTCCTCTCCCCCCATTAGCCTTATCTTCACTATCTTGCTCAACCTCATCAGGTTTGGCAATAATAACTGAAGCAGCCTGCTCAGAAATCCTCTTTTAAGAAACATACACTGCATGTCTTTCAGGAACAACCTTTTTTTAATCCTTTTTTTCTAAGAATAAAGGATTTTATTAAGAAAAAGAAGAAAGAAGATCCCTCTCCATGACTTATAAATCAGAAAAAGAACATTTGAAGGAAAAACTTGATTAAACTAGGCTAACTAGTTTTCATAACATAAGGAGTTTTCTTATTTTCTAGTCTTAAAATGCCCTTAAAGTACTTTGCGAGAAGGTCTATGCTGATGGACATTAAACAATGATTATGGGAACTTCCCATCTTGGACAAAAAATCTGTTGCAAAGTATGATTTTCTATGAATATGTTTGTAAGAGCACTGAACATTTGAGGCTAAAGATAGAGCTTGGATCACTTTTCTTTTAATTTTCTAGTGTAAGAATTAATGTTATGGATGGATTCTATAAGAACTTTGGAATCAAACTCTATAATGAGGTCATAATCTTTTAAATATTGATAATAAGCTAAGCCTTGAACAAGAGCTGCAACCTTTTCTTCTAAACTTTAGGACACTCTTAAAGCATTGTAGAAGAACCAAATCACTTCACCTAGCTGATTTCTTAGGACACCTCCAGCCCTACTTTTCGCAGGATTGCCATGAAAACTTCCATTAACATTGAGCTTCAATAAACCTTTTGGAGGGAGGAACCAGTTAACCAATATAATTATGTTATTAGGCTTTTTAGGACCTCTATAACACATAACTAAGAAATCTTGGATGTTTTTGATGATTATGTTAGAGAACATTGAGTGATTTAAATAAGCTCCTCTGCCACATCTTCTTCTTTGTCCTTTTAATTTAAAAACCGCTTTAACTTATTAAATTCCCCTTTATTTATACATTTGGAAATAGTAGTCTCACAACAATACTCTATAACTTTTCCTCGCCCAATAACACTCCCTTACCTTTATCTCGAAGTAACACCGCCAATGCCAACTTTATAACCTTTGGTAACCACCTTTGAACTAACCTTCGATTGACTAACCTAAGGAGACCCTAAAGTATCACCATCCATACTTGAACTCTCATTCACAATAGTAGTTACCTGACAAGGGTTTACCCCTTATATCAGTTCTTAGAAAATGCAAAAGTATTTTCATCGAGGAAAACAACCACCATACCTAGACAAATAACAACTCCAAAAAAATAGCCTAAAGTAACAAGACTAACATTCCCACCAAACATTTGTGACACCTCCAAAAATTCATAAATAGATCGATTCATTTTAATACAAAAATCACAGGAATAAAAAACATTTGATAACATGCTCGGGATAACGAAATATATAAAACTAAAGAACTAATGTAATGTGAGATAACGAATGCTAAAGAAAATAAAACTATCTTCGATACCAATTAATGCCAATATAAAAATCCAACTCTGGAATACAAATGGGTCTTATATAATCTCTAACTCATCAAAAGTACTGAAATACAACCCACTATCTAAAATGAAACTATAAGATGTAGAGGAGTGACACAACACAGTGCCTACACCCTATGAAAGATGAATTGCAACGTCACTAGAGATACTACTCTAATGAACATCCCAAGTCTATGTCAACAATGGGGCCTAAGACCTGTAAAAACAGAATTAATAACAACGTCAATAACAAGTTTCGAAAGAATAAGAATTTAACTGAACTTGGACCATAAATATAATAATACATCTTCTTCCATATTTAAATGGATTTTAAGTTATTTAAGTTACCCAACCCAAACAACCTAAAATACATATGCAGTTCTAATCCCAAACACATAAATGACCCATGTGAATAAATTGTATATCTTTGTTCTTTATTCTTTAATTTATCGTTCTTAAATTAATTTCTTATATTAAGAACTAATTATCTTATGAAAATCTTTTACCTTAATCGCGTCGCGCTAATTAACTAATGTATCTCTAGATACAATAGTAAATGCGTGTCTAAAGTTTATAAGTCACAAAGATATCTCATGCTAGTAATGCAGTATATACCTTTCTAATATACTCGATTCATAAATCTCGAGTTATAAATATATAGTTATACGTCTCCAGTATAATTTATATACATATCTAGTATAAGATATACACCAGTACAATTAACTTAAGTACCACAACACAAATCATATAAGGTAGGAAACATACAAACTCTACGTCTAACATCCACATATAAGTACCAACATGTACAAGTAAATGGGATACTCTTGCGCCCATACATAACAAATGCCTATCCTTATTGACTTCGGGGATCACTCGTGCCTAATAGGAAGATTTATAGGTTATCTTGTACCTATACTCCCAAAACATCAACAATAGATAACCAATATGCCTTCACACTAATCATATGACCCATACCCAAGCTATATGAGAGGATCCCCCCATTTTATCACCACAAGATAACATGAGTACGTTAGCATGGAGTGTCCGAGGTAAAAAGAATTATGAAAAGCCTATCTTTATAGGTAGGGTACTAACGCGACTAACATCATACACACCCCATAAAGGATATCCCCTCTAGTAACTATCCTACGAGTACTCACATATGGTATGCATTGCACATAAAAGACACAAGAAAATATAACACTTCGCTTGTGGGTTGGATAAAACAAACACATACAGTCCCAAAGCTACCAGGTCACATATAATATTACTATTATTAAAAAGGTTATAAATGCATTACCCAATACGGTCCTATACATCACTATACCTATCTCCCAATGATCTCCAAATTTATGTATTTACCCACATATCATCCTTTAGAAACATTCTAAGAAACTATTACCCTCCTCAGTGGGTTGTAGCTTACTTTAGGCTATCTGATGTCATAGTCACTCTCAAAGAATTTCTCGGTAATAAAACTATGGCCAATTACTATTCCAGCTCAAGACTTTTCAATTAGGTATCATCTCTTACCTATATCTATATGAAAATAGACGTTGCCATACTCAATGGTTTATTGTATAAAACAAGATTATATATACCTCACGACAACCCACTGAACTTAAATCAATACTAAGAACCCCTAGTTGTATTATCACTTATCTAGTTATTATTACACTAAAGAACTCATCCACCTATCAGTTTTATCCATGATCCCATTAAATCCCAGACCAACAAGCTCCTAAATAATAATAAGGCCAAACTCCAGACTGGAAGAAAGTCATTTGAATGACCTAACCTACGTAGTTTGAACCAAAACACCCAGGTCGTTCGGATGACCCATACTGACGTTCAAACGAGGTACTACAGCTTACTCGAATGAGAATCCAATCTCGTTCAAATGAGAGTGGCAGTGATCTTCATATCCAAATCCTTAAAATATTTCATTAACAACCTTAATAACTAACTGCGAAGCCTCGAATCGATCCTAAATGCAGCTTCCTTTAATTCTAGGGTCTATAACATCAATACTAACTTAATTACTCAAGTTTATAGGTTATTAATTTAAAGTTTAAGTATTAACATTTGTTTATGGGTTTAATAACCCTAAGTTCATCAATCTAACTAATTTCACTCATATCGAATCTGATTACAATGGGCTTTTGCATGATTTTTTTAATGTGATTCAAATTACATTAATTTAAAATCGATTCCAAGATTAATTTAAAATATTTTTCATTAAATAATTTAAGATAATTAGTAAGGGATGAAGGGTTATTTTATTAATTAAACTAACTTTAAAAGTGGGTTAAAATCAGATTATAGTCAAATCAATTTGGAATCCATTAGACAACTATTTTACCAAAATCCCACTTAAGTTCTTAAGCGATGAAAACTTGACTTATGGATTGATTCGGTAATCAATCCCCAAAATGCCCCAATTCCTCTTCTTCTCATTGTGATCCTTCCATCTAGGCATAGAGTTTCTCTCCAAAGTTTGAAATGTGAGTTATGAAAAGTCCAATGACCCTCTAAGAACTTAATACATAAATTAGGCTTAGGCCCCACATGATCCTCGGCCACTTGAGTGCATAAACACCTCAGCATAATCCCTCTAGATATGGATATGTAGAGGAGTTTAGTTTTGATCCTCCTCATAAGATCGCACCTAAGGAGTTGAGGGCCGATCTAGACTCCATTTTCTATCATGCCAATGACATTTTTTATTTGCTCAGCTACCATGAACACAATAAGGGTTTTGAACTTATGAGAGGGTATGAACCTGACTCCTTGTGGAGGCTCACCCAATACATAATTTTAGTTATAGGTTCTCCTCCTATTCAACAGTTAAGTATTTTTTACTGCATTTTGGTTCTAATGATTTGACCTTTTCTCATTATCAGGCTTCCATGACATGTACAACTTTGAGGTAGAAAGTTATGGTGAACCATTATGCCTTTGAGGAATTATCTCACGAGAATAAGAAGTTAAAAACTGATATGGAGCTAGTGTCGAGTGATTTTAATAAGACCATTGTCGATCTATAAGAGAAAGATAATCAAGTAATGGCCAAAACAACTAAGCTAAGCTCGACAAAGAATGAGATCACGTAGATTAAGTAAAATTCTATCACCAATGATACAACCATGAAAAGTTTGAATGAAGCCCTTACCACTGCCTAAGAGACCCTTTAAAAAGTAGAGAAAGATAAGGTGGTCATATCAGTTGAGTTGCAGAGTGCCCATGATGCTCTGACATTTGCGAGGAAGTGGGCATTCACAAGTACAAGTCCTCAATTGACTATGTATGATGAATCTCCTAATATTTTAAGTCAAATGATGACATTCTACCCATCCCCAATACCAACCTAAAATTTGCTAAAAAAATCTAATTAATTAACTTAGTCACTTAATAAATTAACTGAATTTGTGAATGAAAATTACTAAATTAATTAACTCAGTCAATCTAACATAAATTACCCCAACTGATTCCATGAACTCTTTGGAATCTCCCGAATCCTTTCAAAATTAATGGGTCTACTCTCACACTTCTACTGGATTTCAAATACTACAACTCTTCGATCATCTTCGATGCTCTACATACTCTACATACACGATGACCCTTTAAACACAATTATGATTAAACTGTTTCACCATACCCATAATATGAACTTCCTAATTACTATAAATCTAATCTCTCCTGAAAAGAAAAGTGAATCACAAAACACTCTCCTTGATAAAAACTACCTCACATAGCTTGAGACCCTCTGGCACAAATAATCTCCCTTGGAAAAATTTAAGTCTCTCTTATCATTGAATGAAGAAAGGAAACTCCTCCCAATTTTGGCTCCTATATCATCTTGGTATAAAATTAAACTCTTAGTCTTGAACAACCCACTACATAATTTCGGGCATAACGTCCACTATTATTAACCTACTCATGCGTTAACAAGATTTTATCGCAAATCATAATGAATTGGTCCCATGTATGGTTAAAATTCACAACATAATGAGAATGCTCTATATTGTATTCCAAAAATCGCCTTCAAAATATGCTCACCCTGTTTCCACCACTGGTCATAGCACGTTCATATTCAAATTTCAAGAATAAACTCTCTATCCTCGATTATTTCAGAAGTCCATTGAAACTACTCATCCCGTATCATGACCTTAACCAGTGTCAGGTGGTCCACACATCCATTCAATGAACCATTCCTCCTTTGGTTCTTTCCCCACAACAACTCCTTCTCTAAAAACTAACTGGTCAAAACTACAGTGCTGAGAAGAGTGCGCTTGTGTTCAAATAAGGAAGTTATTTAATTACACTCAGTTTTCAACAATTAAGTCCTAAACATGCATCTAGGTGTGATTGATGATGATAAAATCAAGAAAGAACATTTAAACACACACAAATGAGGAAAAATCCCCCAACGGGGCAAAACCTTTTATTTTCACAATAATTTTGTAAGAAAATGGATTACACGGATTACAATGAAAATATGTGACACAGAAATACCCTCGGGTATCGGTTCTGATGTCATCGGCTGGAACTATCCCTTTCCAGTAGGGCAACAATGAAGAAGAGAACGACTTCCTCACAAATTAATCTAGATGAGTAAAAGATCCTCTTGATGGTTTTAAATATTCACGCACATATATGGGAATGGTTTTGTGAATCAAAAAGGTTTAGAAAACCTTAAAAAGATGAAGTCTTATTCTGGACTATTTTCGCAGAATTTTGAGATTACAAAAAGACTTGAAAATCGTGTAGAAGGTGAACAAGTATTTATACGAAAATCGAGGTAGTGTCTCATTCGAACGAGATAGCCATGTCGCTCAAACGAAGGACAGATGTCATTCGAACGAGATCACATGACATACCTATCACGGGCGAACGACAGTCAAAGTCGTTTGAGCGAGCTCGTCGTTCAAGGCACTTCGCTTCTACACTTAGAAAAAAAAATTCTTTTGATAAAATTTAATCAAGACTTCAAAAATAATTTTCTAAATTTTTTTTTCCAAATATTTATGCAAATATTAAAGCTCTAATAAACCATTTTACCGATAAAGTGTAGTGGAGTAGTGGCAATGAGCTGAGCAGCACGTCGCATGATGCACATGAAGGTACTGGATGCATTGAATTCGGATAAAGGCCGTCGAGGATGATAGTGTTGACGTGCCGAATGTAGCGGTATCAGACATACAAACTGTGATCTAGGAGAAAACAGAAAATTCCTAGATTCTACCCCGGACATTTATAAAATTATGTCCTTACAAATCTCCACCTATGTCTATGCCGGTACATACATAAAAAATCTGAATTATGCAATCAACTCACATATAAGATAATATCCCCGTTAAACCCTCAAACTGAGAATACTAAATGACATGTCTTCCAAATCTTCAGCTCTTCAGAAATTTTTTAAGCTTTTCTCATCATGGTGTGTAATCAAATGATGAGCAATAGTTTACCTACACACATGAGATAAAGAAAATACCCGCGACAAGCAACAATTTGAAATATAATGATATGCCAACATTGATGATCAATTAAGCTTAAGCAAATCATTCATAAATCACCCAAACACCAAAACAATTCTCCCCCATAATTCTTCTCCCCCTTTTTATGATGTCCCCAAATAGACAGATATGAGAAGCATAAATGAATGCACATGGAGAATGACACATGGGAATAAACTGCTGTTTTTATATTTTTCAATTTTTTTTACACATAATATACAACAAAGAATCACACCATGAAAGAACACAAAAACAACCAAGTCGATGAAAGCGAAAATGAAGGGGTGTGATCATTCGATAGGAAAATCAATGCATACAAACATGACATATGTGAATGATGAATATCAAATACTCCTAATGAATGAACTCAAACTCTTCCTTTGGTGTAAAAAGATGGTAATAAGAGACATTGACTCAATCAAATCAACAAATCAAAGCTCAAAGTGATTTCCACACCAATAACGTCCAAAACTATTTCCTGCTTTTTCAGGACTTTCAAGGAAGTGCAAACCCGTTGATATTCTCCAACCAAACTCCCTCAGATATATATTTTGAATAGAGGCTTTGTAAATTCTCAAACTTTGGAGAATTGATGGTGAAACCTAATGGCCCATATTTGGCATATATTGCTTTTTATTGCCATTATTTTTTTCGGGATCGTTTAACCTCTTTGGACCCCAGATAATAAAATTCCTCAATTTTTTAGGTCCTTTATAACGGTGGCTTAGAATCGCAATGGCTAAATAAACCTTTCGTAGCCCCTCCCCTTTTTCAAATAAACACAATCTCACCAAAACGTTTTTCACATGCATTCCAATCTTGTCAAGTTTTATCGCATATTGTTAGTTGTATAGACAGAATTGAGATGGAAACACTCAAGCCAATATGTGATAGACAAGTACAATAATCAAATAAAGCCGTTCATATGTGCAATAAAGGAGATAGGAGTCAAACATGTATAAAGATATCACTAATCACATCTCAAAGACTCCAAACAATGTAAAGCATATGGAAGAAATGATATAGCGTCTCAAATCTCTATCAAATAGTCACATGGATAAATGGAATGAAATTGTGACTCGGCTATCTTAAATTCTCATCCATTAAAGGTGCAAATAAAATACAAAAATCTTTTTTTGCTTTTCTAAAATTTTTATAAAATGAAAATCTTTTTGTATTTTAAAAAAATAAAAACTAATACAAATTAATGATACATACAAAACAAACTAGCAATAGGAAGCATATGATATGAGCATGAAAAATCATCCTATACTAGACACGAACCAACCCCTCACTCAACTGTGCAAATCCCCAAAGACTTCCTAAGACTCTCAAATCTAAGGGCATCTAAAGGTTTCGTGAAGATATCGGTTAACTGACGGTCGGTGAGTACGAAACTCAGGGATACGACTTTATCCTCAACTAATTGACGTATAAAGTGCTCGCATATCCTGATGTACTTTGTGTGCGAATGTTGGACTGGATTGCAGGATATGTGTATCGCAGTCGTGTTATCACAGGAAATAGTTATGGTGTCTTGTGAAATCCCATAATCCTCCAACATTTGCTTCATCCACAAGAGTTGCATGCAACAACTCCCGGTGATGATGTACTCAACCTCCGCGGTGGACAAAGAGATGGAATTTTGCTTCTTGCTCAGTCGGGAGATAAGAGCAAAACCAAAATAGAAACACCCACTAAAAGTGATCCTACAACCATCTACACCCCCGTCCCAATCGACATACGAATAGGCGGATAAACGGTCATTGGTATCAAAGGAATACCAAATACCATATGAGAGAGTCCCACTCACGTATTTGATAATACATTTTAGAGCAAGTAAGTGTGACTCTTTCGGGGACGCCTGATATCGCGCATAGACTCCAACACTAAAGGCGATGTCGGGACGACTGGCAGTTAAGTAGATAAGACTACCTATCATACTCCGATACAAGGTTTTCTCTACGTCCTTGCCTTAAGTGTCCTTACTAAGCTTAGTAGTGGTACTCATAGGTGTACGTGCATGCTTAGCGGAGTCTAACCCAAATTTCTTTACTAGGTCTCTAGCATACTTAGATTGGGAGATGAACATCCCATCCTCTAGCTGACGAACCTGGAGACCAAGGAAGAAGGTAAGCTCACCGGCCATGCTCATCTCAAATTCACTTTTCATCTCCTCCTCAAAGTGATGAGCATGTTGGGAGCATGTGGATCCAAAGACTATGTCGTCCACATAGACCTTGGCAACCAAAATAGCACCGTAATCTCTTCTGACAAATAACGTCATATTAACTCCCCTTCTCTTAAAGCCACGGGCTAAGAGATAGTAAGTAAACCTCTCCAAGCATGGGGCGCTTGCTTCACACCATACAAGGATTTCCTTAGATAGTAGACGTGCTCTGAGTGATTAGGGTCTTCAAACCCTTTCAGTTATTCCAGGTAAACCTCGTCCTATAGAATGCCATTCATAAAGGCACTCTTGACATCCATCTGATATAACTTGAAGTGCAGATGACATGCGATGGTGAGTATTAAACGGACGGACTCAAGCCTCGCAACAGGAGAAAATGTCTCCCTAAAGTCTACACCTTCTATCTGTGTGTAGCCTTGAGCGACCAACCTAGCCTTGTTTCTGATTATGGTACCATTTTCATCCATTTTATTCTTGAAAATCCATCTGGTACCTATCACATTAGTCTCACTAGGTCGGGGGGACAAGTTCCCAGACATTATTCTTCTTAAACTGAAGCAACTCATCATGGATAGCAAATATCCAGTGTTTATCCTTGAGTGCTTCTTTATGATTCTTAGGCTCGACTTTGGACGTGTAGCAAAAATGGAAAACAACGTTCTCTAGCTCAGCATAAGTATTGACCCCTAGAGTGGGATCACCAATAATGGCAGAAGGGTCATGACTCTTACGAACCCAGGCAGGTGTGTCCCCTAATACAGGAGTAGGGTCCACAGAGTGTGGGTGAGGTACAAGTAAATTACTGCCAGAAACATCCTCATCCTCACACTGAAGGCTAGAATCAATAAACGCCGAAGGTTCATCATCTTGCATGGTGACGTTTATTTACTCCATAACCTTAGAGCTCTTCAAGATAAAAACCCGGTACGCTCTACTATTTGATGAATATCCAAACAGTATTCCCTCGTCACTTCAAGATTCAAACTTTCCTAATTGCTCTATATCCCGTAGGATGTATCATTTACTCCCCAAAACACGAAAATATGCAAGGTTGAATTTATTTCCAGTCCATAATTCATAGGGTGTCTTAAGTGTGTGTGGACGCAGGTAAACCCTATTCACCGCGTGGCATGCAGTAGACACTGCATCTGCCCAAAATCTCCTAGAAACCTTACAACCTAGAAGCATAAATCTAGCCATTTCCTGGATCGTCCTATTCTTTCTCTCAACAATCCCATTTTGCCGTGGAGTCTTCACAGCAGAAAACTCATGTTTGATCTCAATGCTATCACAGTAAATATCTACCTTTGCTTCCTTAAATTCAGTGCCGTTGTCACTACGTATCCTGTTAATAGTGACTCCGTGTTGATTTCGTAGGACACGACACTTGGTCATTAAGAACTCCGCAGCATCGGATTTCTCCCTCAAAAAACCTACAATCGAGTATCTGGAGAAATCATCCACCATCACGAGGATATACCTCTTACCACCCAGACTCTCAGTACTAGTAAGACCCATAAGATCCATGTGGATAAGCTCAAGTACATGAGAGGTGGTAATGGAATGCAACTTCCTATGGGGGCTACAAATTTGTTTTCTCAACTGACAAGGTCCACAAACTGTCGAAGTTGGATTTCGAAGTGATGGTAAGCCACGTACTAGGTTCTTTTTTAGCTAAATGAGTTAAATATCTAACATTCACGTGACCTATACATTGGTGCCATAGATCCATAGGAGTGATCGTGGCGCTGTTTCAAACAAGTGAGGATATGGTCTCAGTCCCATAGCAATTATCCTCTGTCCTCACCCCTCGTACGGAAAGTTTATCGGCTTGATTTTATACATTACAAGCGTCCCGGTCTAACTTTACGGCAAAGTCAGCGTCGCACAACTGGCTAATGCTGAGAAGGTTTTCTTTGAAACTTTTGACGTACAAAACATTCTCTTGCTTAGGAAATCCTGGTGACTTTAAAGTACCATGCCCTATAACGATAGACTTGCTCCCATCTCCAAAGGTGACTCTACCATCCTTATAATCCTCATTATAAGTAAAAAAATGAGGCATCACCTATCATATGTCTGGAGCAACCACTATCAAAATACCACTGTGAGTTATTATGTGCTTTGAGAGCGACATGAACAACAAGGGACTTTTTATCTTTCTTAGGTACCCAAGAAGTGGTGACCTTTCATTTACCCTTATTGTTGTTGGTTTTAACCGGAATGTGAGAAGCATTCACTGACGGCAAAGACATCCGTCGGAATTTGTAAGGACACAAATTTCCAATTGAGTCCATGTATTGTGTTGGCTCAATTCCGGACAAAAACATTTATTCATAGGATAGAATGTAATTGTAATACTCTCAAGCCTATGAAGTGTTTGTTGAAGACGTAGCGGCCAAGAATATAAAGCTTCATCAAATATGCCGGTTTGCGTGCCTCGTTTCTACGTCCTCAACTATGGTTCCATGCTACCAAGGTATGAATGCAATATTATATATATAGGAGCTTGGAACAAAGTTTATTGGGTGTTAGATTTTATAAAAACTGTGTTTTAATTTTCAGAAAGAATTAAATCAAACTTTAAAATAAGTTTATAAAATTTTCTGAGCTAAAATCGAATTTTCCAAAATTCTGGAAGTTCGTTCGATAGGTCGTTCGAACGAGTTTTTCGTTTGAACAATATGTCGTTCGAACGAGTTTGCCAACGAGTTCCCACTAAGCTATACTGATCCGTCGTTCGAACGAGATTGTTCGTTCTAACGAGATTTCCAACGAGGTTCTAACGAGTCCATACTGGAGCGTTGTTAGAAGTCTCGTTTGAACGAGAATTTTGTTCGAATGAAATGTCGTTAGAATGAGATGCCAGGCGGGAACAGTTTTTAGCATTTTTTGGTAGTTTTTTCACCCACTTTCCCACTAAGTTTTTAACCAACTTTTTCAGACTTTATCATTAGCGGGAATGACATTTTCCAATCTAACTTTTCCATCCTATTTTCATCTCTTAGAGAGAGTTTGAGAGCAAATTGTTTTAAGGAAAATGTTCAAGTTTTGAGTGTTAATTTTTAAAGAGAAATTTACTTACCACTCTTGTTTTACACCCAAATTAGTGTTTATCCAAGTTCATATATACATATCAATTGCTCGGAGTTTGGCACCGATTTTTCTCTACATCGAATTGAAGAGAAGTTGTTTACTTTGTTGTACCCTCTTGGAGAAAGGCTTCATGTACGGGTGACGGTGACCATAGAAAGCCCTATCGGTGGATTTCGAGACCGCGGTGGTGTTCCAAGGTTATCCGCTAGGAAGAGGTGTCTACAAGAAGAAGCGTCGAGGCTTGAGAGGGATCGAGTCGTGCGTTGTAAGTCTATCTGTCTTGTACTTGTAATTCCGTATCTAGTAGATTTGTGGGGAGGGTCGTCCGAGGTTGTTTCCCATCTTAGTTTTTACCTCGTACATCGCGGCGTAGTGTGATTGATTTATTTTATCTTGCATAAATAATTTAGAATGCATGCTTAGGATAATTCAGGATAAAATTTGGTTTCAATTATCACACTCAATTTAATTTGGACTTAAATTGAATTTTGGGTAAAGTTGTTTAATTCAAGTCACTTCCTAAAATTGGTTTGGCCTAACTTTGGAATATTGACTATCATGACTTAGGAAAATTCTAGGACTAGCATTGATTTAAATTGGTTTAAGTGAAATTAATATTTGTGTGTGTTTTGTTTAATTTCACTTGATTTAATTTTAAGAAAATTAAAATTTAGCATTTGTTTGTTTAAGTTGAACCATCACCACCATTACGCTTCCGCATCTCATGAATAGATATAAAAGGAAATTATAAATTTATTTCTGAATTGTGAAAATTAAACTCCGGGGATCCATAAACTCACACCGTTTTCAAATTGGTATCAGAGCTTTGATTTAGAAAAGCTCAACGTTTACAGATTGGTATCAAAGCCGGAGCGCTAAGTTATCGCGTTAAAGATCCGTTTTTCGGCTTTAAGTTATCAGAGTTGGAGCGCTAAGTTATCGCATTAAAGATTCGTTTTTCGGCTTTAAGTTATCAGAGCCAAAAACGATAAATTATTTCGTTAACGATCCTTAAATAAGTTTTGGCTAAAATGGATTTTTCCCCATTTTCAAAATTTCCTATTTTCGATGGTTTAAACTACGCGTATTGGAAAGCGCGTATGAGATCGGCACTAAAATCTATTGACGAAAGAGTTTGAATGTCTGTTGTTAACGGGTGGTCCCCACCAACTTATTTAGTTGAAAATGAACGTGTTCCCAAACCCGCCGATAGATGGACTGAAAATGAGTTTAAACTTGCTAATTTTAATTCCTGAGGTTTAAATGCCTTGTTTAGTGCTGTCACACCGGATGAATTCCGACGTATTATGACATGTGAAACCGCTAAAGAAGCTTGAGATATTTTACAATTAATTCATGAAGGAACTAGTGTCGTTAAAGCTTCAAAACTCCAAAACCTCACCACTAAATTTGAAACTATCAAAATGAATGAAAAAGAAACTTTTGACGAATTTTATGCTAGACTTTCTGATATTGTTAATTCATCTTTTAACTTGGGAGAGAAAATACCTGACGACAGTGTTGTAAAAATTTTTTAAGGTCCCTACCCGATAGATTTATTCCAAAAGTGACCGTTTTAAATTCTTTACTCACTTTAGCCTCTACGAAATTAGAAGAGCTTGTAGGTGATTTACAAACCTATGAACTGGATATGTTTCTCCCTAAAACTAAAAAGAAAATCGAAAAGGGCGTTGCTTTAAAAGCCCGAAAAGAGGTCAAACAAGTAGTAGAGAGCGATAGTGATAGTGACTCGGAAGACATGGCTTTATTTGCTCGTAAATTTAGAAAATTTCTTAAAATTAACGAAGATAAATTTAAAAATGATTTTAAGAAATTTGAATCTTCTAAGCATGACAAGAACGAGAAGATTTCTAAAGCGGAGAAGATTCCTAAAGCCGAAAATATTCCTAAACCTAGTAATGAAAATTTAGATAGGGACGAGTCTAATAAGTGTTTTGGTTGTGAAGGTTATGGCCATAGGGCGTTTGAGTGCCCCACTAAACTAAGGAAAGAGGGTAAGCGACCCATTTCATATAATGCAACCCTTAGTGATAGTGATAAGGAAGAGAAGCCCGATTACCCCACTAAGAAAATTTTTGTGGCTTTTATGGCTAGTCGTGTGAGTGATAGTGAGAACTCATCGATTGATGAAACTTTAACTCATGACACTTCCAAGGTCATAGTTTATGATTCTCTTATTTTTTATGATAGTGAGAGTGGAGAAGAAAGAGAGAGTGAAAATGAAGAAGAGCTTAATGTGAGTGAACTTCAAAATGCTTTTCAAGAACTTTATAAAGAATCTATTAAATTGAAAAGAGCTAATTTGAAGTTAGAATCTAGTTTAAGAGAGAGTGTCAAGGTCGTTGATGACAATGATTTAATATAAGACCTTAGGACACATGTGAAGACTCTTCAAGAGAAGATTGAATATGTAGAAGGAGAGAGAGATAGCCTTAGAGGTTTAATGGAATCCTTGAAAAAGGAGCTTCTTGCTTTTGAAGAGCGAAATGTTTTATTAGAGTCTAACATTTAAGAACTGCAAGATAAATTAAAAGACTCTAGTAATGTCAAATTTGATTTGGAGTGTCGTTCGGAAAAACTAGATAAAATCTTAGGAACGGTCCAAATTAAAAATGACACTTGTGGTTTAGGCTTCAATACGTGCAATGAATTTATCCCTAAAGCCAAAACCAACGTTTTAGGAGAATCTACTAGGAATGCATTTAAAGATCACTCCTTAGGTAAATCTTTTTGACATGTTTTTACTTGTACCCATTGTGGTCGAAAAGGTCATCTTAGGAAATTTTGTTTTGATCTTAAACGAATTCCTAGAAAATACCATTGTAAAGTAACCACAGTAGTTAAAGTTCCTACACCCCAAGATAGTCATTCTTCATTAATTTGGGTTAGGAAATCCGACTTGGTTGCCTTGCAAAATAGGGTTTTTGATTCTCATTTACTTTCACATGCTTCCTCCCTTGCTAAATCTAAAGGATGAATGTGTTAGTGTTTGCATACTTTAGTGTTTGTACTTCATGCTATATTCACATGCTAAATGTATGCTTGTTTAATCATTTTCTAGTCTATACACCATGGTTATCACATGCTAGAATTATGATTTTTGTTTATCATTTGAATTTTACCTCTTGGTAACTTAAGTTTAATGAATAATTCAAATGATTTTTGTTTATCCTTTTGAGTATATATATTTATTTTTGATGAAAAATGTTAAAAACTCAAAAAGATTTTTTATGTGTGTATTTTAGTTTGACACACTTTAAGTGGCATATACTTGTGTTTGAATCCCTCCTTTAATGCTCCCATGTGGCTAGAACTTTTGGTTTAGATTATCAATCCTTATTATGTTCTTTACCATATTTTATGGAGTAGTTGGATTTTGTGTTGTTTAAATGGATTCTATTTTTATATGCCTCTATTCACACATGCACGAGCTCCTTTGAATTTTTAACTTCAAGTGTATATTTGAGCTATGTGAGGTGTTCTCCTACCAATATTGTCATCTACATATTTGTGACTTAGGAGGACTAGTGCATGTCAAAATCCGTTGCACGTGAGATTTGTGTGAAAAATGAAAACATGATAAATAAAAATGTGCACGGGGAAGGGCTCCGAAAGGACTAAGTGATCCTTTGCGATTGTAAGCCACCGTTTGGAATGGACCTAAAATAAATACGTGGTCCAAAGGCCCAAAAAGAGAAAATATGGCATCAAAAAGAAAATAATTTGCCAAGGCCTATGTTTGATTGATATATTCATTCAAATTTACTATAAATGCATATTGAGGAAGATTGGATGGTATATCAACGGTTTGCACAATGTCCATTTATCCTAGTTGCGTATTTCATGTCATGACTCTATTGGTTTGTAGAATCATCAAGATGCTAGGCTTGTATGCATTCTGTTTGTTTGTTCAACGAGTTCAATTTATATTGTCACATGAGGTTATATTCAAATGTGATGAAGTTTGCAATCAATTGAGAACTCCGTGAACATGTTTTAAGTGCTTGGGTCTAAATTTGATCGTTACTAGTTCACACCCCAAAACTTCTGTTTCCATATGACACATTTTTGCCATACGAGTGTGCAAACTTTTTGTATTTTGTGTCATGTGTGTATTTATATCTATATATATATGCAAGTACTCTATTGGTATATTTCTAGTATATATATATGATATTTGTTTGTCTTTGCCTTACTTTCTAGTCCATCCATGCTTATACTTCATTATTGGTATCTATCTTGGATTAGTTATGCTTTTGTTGCTAATGTGCCTTAATGTATTAACACTTTAAGTTTCAATGTGTTTATTAGTTCTTTATCCTTTGCTTATTCTTGAACTAAAAGGGGCAGAATGATAGGGGGAGAAATGGTATCTAATCCTATTATTATCGTATCTTAGTTTTCGGGAGATTTATCTTAGGGGGAGATGTCTTTCTAAGTATGTCATTTGTTTGATAAAGGGGAGAATTAATTTAGGGGGAGTATTTATTCTAATTTCCTTAGATACCTTGATATTCCCTGTGCATTTGATGAGTTTGCTTAAGTGTGCAGGAATTCTTCTAAAGCGGCATCTTTCAATGGCAAAGCGTTTGATCCTTGGGTTGAGTCATGTTTGGGTGGATTATGTCTTTGAGTCTAGTGAGCTTGACGGCCCTTTAGTATTTTTGTTTGGTTTTTGTCCCGGAATAGCCAAAGGGGGAGATTTGTAAGGATACAAATTTTCAACTGAGTCCATGTATTGTGTTGGCTCAATTCCGGACAAAAACATTTATTCATAGGATAGAATGTAATTGTAATACTCTCAAGCCTATGAAGTGTTTGTTGAAGACGTAGCGGCCAAGAATATAAGGCTTCATCAAATATGCCAGTTTGCGTGCCTCGTTTCTACGTCCTCAACTATGGTTCCATGCTCCCAAGGTATGAATGCAATATTATATATATAGGAGCTTGGAACAAAGTTTATTGGGTGTTAGGTTTTATAAAAACTGTGTTTTAATTTTCAAAAAGAATTAAATAAAACTTTAAAATAAGTTTATAAAGTTTTCTGGGCTAACATTGAATTTTCAAAAATTCTGGAAGTTCGTTCGATAGGTCGTTCGAACGAGTTTTTCGTTTGAACCATATGTCGTTCGAACGAGTTTGCCAACGAGTTCCCACTAAGGTATACTGGTCCGTCGTTCGAAATGTCGTTCGAACGAGATTGTTCATTCTAACGAGATTTCCAACGAGGTTCTAACGAGTCCATACTGGAGCGTCGTTAGAAGTCTCGTTCGAACGAGAATTTCGTTCGAACGAAATGTCATTCGAACGAGATGCCAGGCGGGAACAGTTTTTATCAGTTTTTGGCAGTTTTTTCACCCACTTTCCCACAAAGTTTTTAACCAACTTTTTCAGACTTTATCATTAGCGGGAATGACATTTTCCAATCTAACTTTTCCATCCTATTTTCATCTCTTAGAGAGAGTTTGAGAGCAAATTGTTTTAAGGAAAATGTTCAAGTTTTGAGTGTTAATTTTTAAAGAGAAATTTACTTACCACTCTAGTTTTACACCCAAATTAGTGTTTATCCAAGTTCATATATACATATCAATTGCTTAGAGTTTGGCACCGGTTTTTCTCTACACCGAATTGAAGAGTAGTTGTTTACTTTGTTGTACCCGCTTGGAGAAAGGCTTCATGTACGGGTGATGGTGACCATAGAAAGCCCTATCTGTGGATTCCGAGACCGCGGTGGTGTTCCAAGGTTATCCGCTAGGAATAGGTGTCTACAAGAAGAAGCGTCGAGGCTTGAGAGGGATCGAGTCGTGCGTTGTAAGTCTATCTGTCTTGTACTTGTAATTCCGTATCTAGTGGATTTGTGGCTAGGGCCGTCTGAGGTTGTTTCCCATCTTGGGTTTTTCCTCGTACATCGCGGCGTAGTGTGATTGATTTATTTTATCTTGCATAAATAATTTAGAACGCATGCTTAGGATAATTCAAGATAAAATTTGGTTTAAATTATCACACTCAATTTAATTTGGACTTAAATTGAATTTTGGGTAAAGTTGTTTAATTCAAGTCACTTGCTAAAATTGGTTTGGCCTAACTTCGGAATATTGACTATCATGACTTAGGCAAATTCTAGGACTTGCATTGATTTAAATTGGTTTAAGTAAAATTAATATTTGTGTGTGTTTTGTTTAATTTCACTTGATTTAATTTTAAGAAAATTAAAATATAGCATTTGTTTGTTTAAGTTGAACCATCACCACCTTTACGCTTCCGCATCTCATGAATATATATAAAAGGAAATTATAAATTTATTTTTGAATTGCGAAAATTAAACTCCGGGGATCCATAAACTCACACCGTTTTCAAATTGGTATTAGAGCTTTGATTTAGAAAAGCTCAACATTTACAGAATTCCTCCATCAAACTCTGTGATGTGGCAGCTAAAAACTCAACTCGCTCTCTCAGACTGGTAAAATCATCAGTATGCTGTGGTGGAGCAGTAGTACATCGTGTTCGACCCATACTATAACAAAAATCCCTGAGGTGGCCTTTTCTTTTGCAATATGTTCAAACGAACACAGTCTTAGGCGGACCTTGGTTTGCTTTTCTTGGTCGAACTCTCCTTCGAGGTTTTTGACGATGGCCATAAGGAGTCGTAGTAAACTCAGGAACTGGTCTAGGTGAAATTTGGGATGTGGAGGCACCATCATAACCTATTCCCTACCTATCACTAAAACCTAAAGCGGGGCCGAGGAGCATCTTTCCCATCTTTCCAGATTTGTCCTCGATTTGTACCTTGACTTGCCATGCTCTCTCTAGATCATGAGTAAGATGGGCAACAAGGGCTTTAAGTTTCTTCTGAGTCTCTACGGAGGAATGGAGCTCACTTATAAGACTAGCCACTTGTTTAGTCAAGTCCCCTAGCACTTTCTCAAAATAACTCTCTCTCTCTCTCTAAACAAACTCTCTTTCTCAACACAGGCAGATCCCCTCTCTCTCTGTAGGTGGAGGACTCTCTCTCTCGCTTTTCTTAAATCTTCCTCTAAAGCGGTGATCCTAAGTACTAACGCTTTGTTACGCTTTTTTGTTTTAAATGACTCAGAATATAGCTCGGCGTAGGTTCATTGAATATAACTCTCGCTCTCACTTGTGTCATCCTCCCCCTCACTCACATCGATCTCAATGTCGAGGTGTCCCTATGAAGCAGCATCCTCATCATCGTGAGGAGTACTAGAAGTACTCACATGACTAGCCATGAATGCGGTGAAGCTACACTCATGCGGTGACACATCTCCAGAATCCACCGACTTGACCTCACTGTTGTCACTAAGGGTAACATTAAGGACAACTTTGCCCTTTTCTCTGTTCAGCCTAATAGCACACTCAAAAGCTCTATGATCCCTAACGTCACACTTAAAGAATCTCTCACTTTCCTTTTAAGGAGGATCTTTAAAATCTTTTTGATTTTTATTTTCAAACTTATTTTTCTCAAACTTCTTTTTATCTTTAAAGTTTCCCTTTTCTTGAATTTGAGAATTCTCTTGAAATTTTTAGCAAATATAGCCAAATCATCTAAGTCAAAATCACACTCAGAATCTGACGTATTTGTCTCTCTTTTTCTAGATGACTCTCCCCTCTTTCTTGTCGACCCCTCACTCTTTCTCTCCTGGGAATTAAGTGCAATTCCCTTATCTTTAGACTTGACAAATTTAGGAAACATATCAATTTCATACGTTTGCAAGTCTCCTAAAAGTTATTCCAATTTAAGCGTATTTAAATTACCCATAGAATTTAACACAGTAAGTTTGGGGATAAAATGCTTATGCAGTGATCTAAGAATATTTTTAATAACTCTAGCATTAGGAATGTGTTCACCAAGATTAAAGCTAGTGTTAACAATATCAGACAGTCTAGCATAAAATTCATCCAAATATTCAGATTCAAGCATGGTGATTGTTTCAAATTGAGTTGTTAAATTTTTCAGTTTAGGCTCTTTCACAACATTAGTTCCTTCATGGGTAAGTTTCAAAACATCCCATGCCTCTTTTGACGTGGTGTACGTCATTATGCGTTTGAACTCATCAAGTGTGATAGAACAGAAATAGCACTTAAACCCTTAGAATTAAAAGATGACCATTTAAATTCTTTATGTTTTCAAGAGTGACGGAGGGAGGTGTCCACCCACTTTCAACCAAAATTCAGACACGTTCATCAATGGCTTTTACTGCAGATCTCATGCGGGCTTTCCAGTATGCAGAGTTTGTCCCGTCAAAAACTGGCATTTTATAATATAACTTCTCCATTATGAACACACTTGTTTTCAAAAATCAATTTTTCAGAAAATTGATATCTTAGAAAAATTTTGCAGAAAATTACACGGTAAAATTGTGTAACTGGATCCGATACCATTTTGAGAAGAGTACGCTTGTGTTCAAATAAGGAAGTTATTTGATTAAACTCAGTTTTTAACAATTAAGTCCTAAACATGCATCTAGGTGTGATTGATGATGATAAAATCAAACAAGAACATTCAAACACACACAAATGAGGAAAATCCCCCAACGGGGCAAAACCTTTTATTTTCACTATAATTTTGTAAGAAAACGGCTTACACGCATTACAATGAAAATATGTGACACAGAAATACCCTCGGGTGTCGATTTTGATGTCGTTCGCTGAAACTATCCCTTTCCAGTAGGGCAACAATGAAGAAGAGAACGACTTCCTCGCAAATTACTCGAGATGAGTAAAAGATTCTCTTGAAGGTTTTAAAGATTCACACACATATATGGGAATGGTTTTGTGAATAAAAAAGGTTTAGAAAACCTTAAAAAGATGAAGTCTTATTCTGGACTATTTTCGCAGAATTTTAAGATTGCAGAAAGACTTGAAAATCGTATAGAAGGTGAACAGGTATTTATATGAAAATCGAGGTGGTGTCTCATTCGAACAAGATAGCCATGTCGGTCGAACGAAGGACAGATGTCGTTCGAACGAGATCGCACAAAATGCCTATCTCGTGCGAACGACAGTCAAAGTCGTTTGAGCGAGCTCACCATTCAAGGAACTTTGCTTCCACACTTCGAAAAAATTATGCTTTTGATAAAAATTAATCCAGACTTCAAAAATAATTTGCTAAAAAAAATTCCCAAATATTTACGCAAATATTAAAGATCCAATAAACCATTTTACCGATAAAGTGTAGTGGATTAGTGGGAATGAGCTGAGCAGCACGTCGTATGTTGCATGATGCACATGAAGGTACTGGATGCATTGAATTCGGATAAAGGCCGTCGAGGATGATCATGTTGACGTGCCGAATGTAGCGGTATCAGACATACAAACTGTGATCTAGGAGAAAATAGAAAATTCCTAGATTCTACCCCGGACATTTATAAAATTATGTCCTTACAAGTTCCTTCTCCCATGACACTCCATATCTCCAACATATTCAACCCGATAAGATGCCCTCGTAATAACCTATTTTTAGTGGCACTCTCTGACTTTAACTAATGTCTTATGTAGGTGATAAATCGACACCTATCCAAATAAAAAAACTCAAAGGATCTTGAACCATCGATAATATCTCTAAAAAATCACAATCACCTCTAATGTGATCGTAATTATACAAAGATAGTGTGATAGACCTCCTCCCAAGCCTAAGCATGACTATAAGAATCCCCTGCCCAAGAATGGTAATAAAAAAGCCTACCCCTATTCATTGATCTAAGAGTAATGCATATCTAACCGAATAATCCCAATAATAATATGATGATCTCTCATCTACGAGTCAATAAATCTGCTAAAAAGAAAGCCGGCTAAACAAACTGTCTTGTCTTTATAATAGTAGCGTGAAGCAGCCCCTCACTTGTCGAGGTATCCATATATAAATGAATCTCGATGACAAAATATATATATATATCCTAATTGTAATAAACATACTAATAGTAAATAACGATAATTGCTCGATGTCAAAGTAAAACTCATGTGCGTGAGCCATAAACATAACCGTAACCATCACGGGGTGGTATCTAAATATTACAGGTTTCCTTATGGCAACTACTATTGAAGTGGCCTTAGTCACCACAAATGTAGAACCTTCCCTTAAAGGAACTATCAAAATAGAGGCTTTGACAAAGGCCCTGTTGACTTTGCCTCTATGGTCAATATTTTAAAATGATGGCCTTGTCGGCCCTATTCTCATTGGTTGTGGCTTCACTGTCCATAATAGATCATATTGTCTACTCCTGGAACACTCTTAGGGTCTACTCCCCCTATGTGGTTCCTTCTACTCGGGTCAACACTACACTGTCTGTAGTCATATAGTCCTACTTTGTCCTAAATCTTTATAATCTTAGGAATCTTTATCCTTAAGATATTTGTGGCGGTCGTAATGATGTAAGAAGGTAACTTCCACCACTTGAGATAAAGTGATGACAAACGTTTACCTAATAACACTTGCAAACCCTTCATGTAAAGGTTATTCTAACTCAAAAAGTCTTCTCATTATATAGTTGATAATGCGAATATCATCATCACTGTTGTATCACTCTCTCCAAGTGCAGAAAGAAAATGATAGTTGAACTCCTCCTTATATTGGCTACCACACATTCTTCCAGATGAGGTCTTTGGAAACTTACTCTTAAAGACATTAAGGATTGTGAGTGGAAGCATTTCCCCTCGAACATATGCTAAGACCATACTAAAGGTTTCACGTCCAAAAGTTCGTAACTCCTAATTGAAGTTGACCCCATGCACGGGACATCTCACCAAGGAAATATAACCAAGGAATCCTCATGATACACATTGATTGATCTGAGTTAGTAATCTATAACAATGGCATGAAAACCCTAAGCGGTCTTCATTGTAGAGAATACTAGTCCTAAATGACAAAGCTCTAAAGTAATCAAATAACACAACATCATAAAGTGACGGGCGCACTCAAGACCCTTGGACACTAGAACCTGTAATGCTCTGATACCAATTGTGACACCCCATAAAATTCATAACTAGATTGATTATATCTAATATAAAAACCATGTGAATAAAAAACATCTGGTAACATTCTCATGATAATGAAATACATAAAAATAAATAAGTAATATAATAAGAGATAACGAACGAGGAGCGGACTAAAACCATCTCTAATACTAATTACTGCTAATATAAAAATCCAAATCTAGAATACAAATGTATCTCATATAATATCTAACTCAGGAAAAATATTGAAGGAAACCCCACTGCCTGAAAAGAAATAAAAAAGCAATAAAATGTAGAGGGGTGACATTACACAACGCCTACACCCCAGGAAAGATGAATCGTGATGTTTCTAGAGATACTACTCGAATGAACATCTCAAGTCAATGACAACAATGATGACCTAAGACATTGTAAAAATACAATCAATAACAACGTAAGTAACATGTTTGCAAACAATAAGAATGTAAATCAAGTTGGTCCATAATAATACATCGTCTTACCTCTTTAAATGTATTTTAAGTTATTTAAGTTACCCAATCCAAAAAACCTAAAATAGATATGCAGTTCTAACCCCAAACCCATATATGACCCACGTGAACAAAGTACATCTCTTAGTTCTTTATTCGTTAATTTATCATTCTTAAATTTATCTCTCGTATTAACAATCAGACATTTAACATAAATATTTCACTCTAACCACATCTTGCTAACTAACCAATGTATCTCTAACAGTCTCTAGACAGAGTATTAAATACGTCCAACAAATCTATAAGTCCCAAAGCCATTCCATGCCACTAGTGCAATATATGCCTTTCTAATATACTCAATCAATAAATTTTGAGTAGAAAATATATAGTTATAAGTATCTAGTATAATTCATATACATTTCTAGTATACGATATAAACCGATAACACCAACTCAAGTATCACAACACAAAATCACATAAGGTAGGATAAATACAAAATCTATGTCTAACATACACATATAGGTATGGTTCCCAACACGTATAAGTAAATGGGTTACTCTTGTGCCCACACATAACAAAGGCCTATCCTTATTGCCTTTGGGGATCACTCACGCCTAGGAAGAGTTATAGGTTGTTACACACCTATAACCCCAAAAAATTAATAAGGGATAATCATTATGCCTTTACGTCAATCATATGGCCTCATACCCAAGATATATGAGAGGCTTTCCCCCATTTTGTCACCACGGGATAACACGGGTATGTCAACACATACTGTATGGGGTAAAAAGACCAAGGCAAAGCCCATCTTTATAACCGAGGTACTAGAATTATCAATGTCGCACACGCCCCATGAAAATATGCCTTATAGTATGTATCCCAAGAACACTTACACAAGGTACTTTTACTATTGTCAATTACAATCCTAACTGAATACTTTTCCACTATGCAGCATATCCTACCTATATCTATACGAAAATAGAAGTTACCCTAATCGATGGGTTATTGGATAAAATTATATCATATATTACTCACAGTTACCCATTAAAAAAATTAATACTACGAACCTCTAGTTGGATTCTCACTTACCCAAATATTATTACACTAAAGAACTCATTCATCCATCAGTTCTAACCATGATCCTATTATAATCCCAAAACCAACAAGCTCCCAAATAAAAATAAGGCCAATATCCAAATAGGAAGAAATTTGTTCAAACGACCTAACATATGTCATATGAACGAAAACATATACGTCATGCGGACGCCCCCTACTCTCGTTCAAACAAGGTACAACATCTTATTCGAACGAGAAACCAATATCGTTCAAATGATATTAACACAGATCTTCTTATTGAAATCCGTAATTAACAACCTCAATGCTTAACTCCCAGGCCTCTAATTGATCCTAAACCCAACCTCCTTTAAATTTAGGGTCTATAATAGCAATACTAACTTAATTTCTCAATTTTTAGGTGATTTAGTCAAGGTTTAAGCAGTAAAATTTATTTATGGGCTTAGGAACCCTAAGTTCATCAATCTAACTGATTTCACTCAGATTCAATTTGATTATAGAGGCTTTTGTGTGATTTTTTTTAATATGATTCCAAGTACAACAATTTAAATCCAATTCCAAGGTTATTTAAAAAAAATCATGAAATCATTCAAGATAATTAGTAAGGGATTAAGGGTTAATTTATCAATTAAACTAACTTCAAAAGTGTGTTAAAATTATATGATACTTAAATTAATTTGGAATCCAATGCTACTACTACTACTACTACTACTACTACTACTACTACTACTACTACTACTACTACTACTACTACTACTACTACTACTACTACTACTACTACTACTACTACGACTACCACCACCACCACCACCACCACCACCACCACCACCACCACCACCACCACCACCACTACTACTACTACGACTACTACTACTACTACTACTACTACTACTACTGCTGCTACTGCTACTGCTACTGCTACTGCTACTGCTACTGCTACTGCTACTGCTACTGCTACTGCTACTGCTACTGCTACTGCTACTACTGCTACTACTACTACCGCCACTACTACTACTACCACTACTACTACCGCCACTACTACTACTACCACTACCACTACCACTACCACTACGACTACTACTACTACTACTACTACTACTACTACTACTACTACCACGACCACCACCACCACGACCACCACCACCACCACTACCACCACCACCACTACCACTACTACTACCACTACTACTACTACCACTACTACTACTACCACTACTACTACTACCACTACTACTACTACCACTACTACTACTACCACTACTACTACTACTACTACTACTACTACTACTACTACTACTACTACTACTACTACTAAATGATGGAAACTTGACTAATGCATTGATTGGGGAATAAATCCTCAAAATCTCCCAATTCCTCTTCTCCTCTTGGTGCTCCTTCCCTCTAACCTTAGGGTTTCTCACGAAAGCTTGAAATATGAGTTATGAAAAGTCTAATGACCCTCTATGCCACTTAATCCTGAAATAAGTCTTAGAACCCATATGAGCCTCAACCCAGTGAACCGAAATACACCTCCAAATGGCCCAAAGAACTATCCAAGCCTTATAATAACCCAATAGGCCTAAAACCTAAAATTTATGTCAAATACAGACATTCTATGCATCCTAAATACCAATTCAAAATATGCAAAAAACGTATTAATTAATTAACTGTGTCATTTAACAAATTAACCGGGTCCAAATATCAATTATTTAACAATTTATTATTTATCATGACCCGGCATTATAAAAACTACTTCATTATCGTTGGAACCCAACACTGAGGGGATAGTCAAAAAACGAAAGCCCTCGATACAAAATTCCACCATAGTCGCCTATAATACAAAGTCATATTTAAATATTTAATTAATGATTTGCCATGTATTAAATCTGATATCAAATACGAATCAAATAACACATAGAAATATAAATAATGACATCACTTATCACAATAAGCACACATAATTAATTTTCACCATTAAATAATGTACAAAAAATACGTGTTATTACAACTCTATACAAATAAGTAACGAAACAAAACACTCGGTGAGAACATATTGATGACCATTGAGAGATTCTCACATCGACATGGAACCTTTGAAAGTAAATTTCCTCGAAGACAAGTTAAATGATTTGATCCTTTAAAGGAATCATAGAAGGAGCGGGATGATCGAAACCAAAGATCCTCTGACATCAGGAAGGTACATATAAAACAACACCATGTCCCCACTCGGTAATACATAAAATGATGGACAATCATCAAAACCAAAGCTTTGAAACCAGAACACCTTATAGCATCTCGATCACCACCACCTATATAAAATCATTAAATCAACATCTTACAAATTCATCAACACCCCCAATGCATCGATGAAAATGAAACTCATCGTAAATATACTTGCAAGAACATTAAAATACATGGAAATTTTTTAAGAATGCCACCGATTAATCCTAATAGGAGTATCACCATCAATGGGATCTTCGAATCGATGGGGATTGGGAGAAAGTATAGGAAATATCTCATATATAAAAGTCATGAAAAAATTGGAGGTACAAAATTTACAATATCATAATGGTTAAAGGACATCTTGAGATCCTTATGCAATTCTTCCATCTAGGCATACAATTTTCGAGAAAAACGTATCAAGAGGTAACTTATGACCCAAAACCAATTTTGTAAAAATTGAAAATATAGTCCGATTACACAATCATGGGGATAACCAGGTATCATGAATTGAGATAAAAATATAGTTAAAATGCGTCCAAATAAATAACACCATCTTTTTATACATGGCGTGGAATATTAAAGTTTTCAAGATTCCTTCGAGAAAACATTTTTGTTATCGAGTCCACCAAGTTAAATAGACTTGATTCATTTTGAGTGAGGCGCGATCTTGCTTAGGTTTAGAATAAATCTTTAAGATTGAAGATTGAAGATCATGCACCTCCACTCATTGAAGAAATCTAAAGGCATACATTCATTTGAAGTGAAGAATATGTATCCTTTATATAGTTGTGATTTGTATAAGGATAAACACACGTGCATGTTATTCTAAACATTTTCTAAAATTTCACTTTATTTGAAAATGTGTGAGGATTTTACAAAAAAGGAATTAAGGGTTTTTAAACAGTCTCAGATAGTTCAAAATATTTTTATAACTATTTTGGGAATTGTTCCTACTTTATTTTAACTTTTAAATATTTTTAAGGGTTATATGCAGATACCGTTCATAAGTCCTTAATTTAAGCTCATGGAACCATTTTAATATCATGCGCACGGTGTTGGAACGATGTCTGCACTGGACAAAATTATTTGCATGGCCAAATATAACTGTGTGCACGTTGGCCACATGTTTTAAAATTTTCTTATAAATAGGCCAATTTTCCTCTAATTTTAGTAAATATGGAACCGTCATAATGAAAGTATAACTCTGATAAAATTTTTGAGGTTAAGGGCATTGTGTCTTTGCTTCCCTTTCCAAATTCACTTTTTTCTCTCCAATTTTTCCTAAAAACTTAGATTCATCCTTGATCTATTGTCTTTAAAAGAGAATTAAGAGTTCTTTGGTTCAGATACTACACTAAAGAATTTCAATTCAAACTATTTTTGGAGAATTTCTATGATCAATTACTCCATGATCTAAAATCGAAGGCATCTCATTCTATTGGAGAGATTGAGGTGTGGCGGGAATACAAGTAAAACCAGAGTTCTTCATTCATCTCATGGAGCATTGGGTGGATTTTAGTCATTTACGAGGGAGATTTAAAAAGTTTATAGGTGACGACACAGTAGTGTTTGTGTGAGAGGTAACTCCTTGTCTTTTGTAAATTTATATTCAAGTAGAAGGGAAAATTTTGAGTGGGTCAAGGTTTTTTTCCCCTAGCTAGGTTTTTTTCCAAATAAGCATGTCTCATGGTTAAATTACGTATGTTTGTATTTATTGTACACAATTGATCACACGTGCCTCACATAAACTTGTTTGTATATTGTGATCTATTTTAAAATTGGTTAAGTGTTGTAGATTTAGGTTTTCTTTATTTGATTTACTTAAATTAAACTTATATGTGTATCTTAAATAAATTTTAGAAGGTTTAAATCAAGTGTTAATGATTTGGAATTGAATACAATTTTTTTAATAAAAAATTTTTGTTCAAGTATCCTTTCTAACCTATTCAACCCCTAAGTTAGTGCATGATTAATTGAGTAAGTGGCACATCACCTTTTCCTCAGTGTTAATCCTCATTAGTAGAACAAACTACACATATAACATAAACCCTAGTTACCCTAGATGTTTGGGAAAATTTAGGAAGACCTTTGAGGAGGAAAAACAAGGTATCAAGAGGTGCAATAACTCGTTCATATTGTTTAGCCAAGAAATCTCTTACTTTATCACTATGTAATATGTAACTTTTTTATTATTTCATTTTCATGTATTTGATTTGGGATTTATAAGCATGTTTAAATAATTAATTTTCTATCTTAATCACGTTCGTACTGAGTTTAATCATGTTGCTGAATTGAAACATTATTGGGATTGTAATCTGACTTAAAATTGGGGGTTTTGTTTGAAACCATAAATTGGATCGTTTTGATGTATGATTCTGTGATTATATCTCCGGTTTATGATTAATAGTAATATGTAAGTTTAATCTCTATGTTAATTTGATTTTGGAATAGAAATTGTACATGTGATTGACTTTATATTATGTGAAGATGAACTAGGGTTTAATTTGGGTATTTGAAGAATTGATCCGGTAATTTATGTTTATGTATCTTAATTCATTGTGGAAATCATCTAGGATCATAAATCCATGATTAGTTTTTAATATTGTGAAGCTTGGGTTGTTGTTTTGTAAGCTTGGTGTGTATCAATGGAGGTTGATTTTTGAAATTTCTTTTCTTGAATCAAGGAGTTGACTACGCCTTTCTCGTTCGAACGAGATGGGATGTTTTTTTTAACAATGTGTATTTCTTATTCGAACGAGGTTGTGATGTCAGCGAAATTTGGGGAAGCAAAGGATGGGGCTGGGTTTAGGGTGCATAATAAATTCGTGAGTAATTCTTATGCACTTATTTTCAGTTAAATTTGAGGTTTAAACTAGAATATCATGCTAATAGATTTTAACATAGGTTTGGAGAAGAATAAAACTTTATTTAATTAAAAGAAATAGGTACTCCTGAGAGGTACGAGTTAGCCTATTTTACTGTCCGTATGGTATATGTTGTCAAGTATTTGTTGGGCAATCAAACGGTGGAGATTAAGATAGTTATGAGTACACTTGAGAGTATGTGTATCCTATTTTGTTGTAGATATATTACATATTTCAAGATTGTTTTTTTATTAAGTTTAAGAGGTAATAAACCTAAGAATTATATGTGAAATTTATCATTTTGGGATTGGGAAGATTCAGGTACGCTTGAGGGAACACGTTATACTACATTTATCATATGTTTAGTCAGTTTACTCTTCGTGTTATGAGATGCAGATGACCCGATCCATTGGGTGAGTTTTATATAGATGGTGGGGTGATTGCGTGGTGATATATTTGCATCATTCGTACAATTGGTCTAGGACAGAAAATGAAGAAACAGAGTTGCCTTTTAGCCCCAACTCTAGGGAAGAAAATGAAGAAATGGGAGGATACACTGGATCTCCCTCAATGAACTCAGCAATTTCAGCTAGTTACTTCGTCCAGTACTTTGTGGAAAAACAAAGAGGTCACGTCCCCCCTACCTAGTAATACTGGGAATGGTCACTCGCTCCGCCATAGTGGAGCTTATCCCCCACGCAGCGGTGGAAGAAAAAAGAGGGCACGCCTCACTAAAGGAGATCTTAGGGTTTGACGATTGAAACACTGGACGTGGAGCCCCCTGATCAAACCCAAACTGGAGGCTGCATCGGTTAGGATTATAGTGCTCACTGGTATATCCCCACTCGGTGTAAGAAGGAAGATCTCCGGGGGAGAACAGAAGAACCACGACCAACGAGGGATCCTCGATATTTGGGGAATGCGCTTGTACCATTCTGGCTTCATGTTGAAAAAATTCACAAGTGTGAAAGAAGACTTCCTCCTGATAAGGCCTCATTACAAAGTTCTCAAAACGGTCAATCACGGATATTAAATCCTTTCGAATTTGTCTCCTGTGATAAATAAAGGACCGTGGGGGCAGAATTGTTTCCCCCGAGGGAGGATTGTTGGGTTTGGCTGCTACGGCAGGAAATCAAAATTAAAGGAAGCTGGTCAAAATAATACTGTTGGAAAAATTGGCCAAGTTATAACAGACAAGAGAGCGTTCCATGTCGAACAAACTTCTATCCATCCAGGTGTAGAGGGATCCCAATGCAATTGCAGCCAGTGGAAGTTTTATGCCCCGGGCCAAACGAAGGGACAGGTTGATAAGGTCCCTTCGGGGTTGGTCATTGGGTTTGCCCATCAAAAGGAAACGGGAGAGAATCACAAGAATATAGGCGGGATATTCCAACGGTGTACCTTGACCAGGAGCATTTATTGAAGAACTGCCTGTTGGATGAAGGGAGAGAAAGTAGCTTTGTTGGATGAACTAATGCAGCTTCGGCATATGCGATCCAACTCCAAACGATCGGCAGTCTCTTGGGCATCAAGAGCCTCATCATCATAGGGCTCATGACCTATTGCATCGAGGTCCAAAAGCTCGCACACGTCCTCTAGAGTTATGGTGAACTCGCCCCACGCAGCGATGAACGTATGAGTATTAACGTTCCATCGAGAGACTAGGATAGGAAGAGCATCATTGTTCTTCTAAAGAGTGAACTCACCAAACCACTTAGCCCGTTGAAACCCAAGCTTGGTAAGAATATCAGCATAAGAACTTTGCATGTGAGAATTCCAGGCAACAAAGTGGGCAGGAGAACCCCCTGGTGCTTCGAAGTAAACATGGGACCATGGGAAGTCCCCTCACTCCAAGAGAAATCATAGAGTCCCCTCTAGGGGAAGAAAGCCCCACTTAGAAGAATCCTCGTCTTCATCACCCAACAATAAGGCATCGAACTTGGAAGAAAAATGCACAGCCTTGCAGGCAACAGAAAAGTCATCACCCTCCCCAAAAATAGGAGAGCGACGATAAAATCTCAGCTATTTCTGACGGGCAGCATCCAGGGTAGAGGCAGCAGCGGTAGTGGCAGACGAAGCACCAATAGCAGAAATGGCGGGGTTGCTTGAGGTTGCCATGGAAAATGATGATGAAGACAGCCGGAAAGCTTCACGCAAGGTCGGTTTGAAGAATGAGAATAGAAGACCACGACCACATGTAACGGTTTAGAGGATGAGAAGGGAAGAAGGCGAATAAGAAGCTTGGAAACAATGGAGTTTTTGCAAAAAAAAAATTCTCTCTCTCTAAAAAAGAAATGAAAGTCTGAAGAAGATAGTAACAGAGTAAGAAAAAAAAGAGAGGGTTAAAGTGTTTTGGATATAACCGTTTGAAAATTTTAGGGTTGTCGTTTCTGTCTCCCATAATCACACATGCAATGCCGCCTGCAATCATTTCCAATGAACACGTGGCACCTTGGGAAGTTCTTTGACAGTTGAGAAAACTGTGCCACGTCATTTACGAAGTGGCATCTAGGGAACACAAATCGTTGCCTTCCTATACAAGCTTGAGTTTTGGCGCCAAAGAATTTTTTGTTAGACATATCTAATAAGACCCCCAACGAAGAAGATGTCCCAACGATTCCAAAAAGCTACGGCATTCTCTCGTCATAAGTCTAGACGACTGCTTAGTCATGACTAAGGTGCATCAGGCAGAATTTTACTTTTTCCCAAAGACTCTAACTCTCTGGTTCTGAATAAAGGAGAAAAGGCCTGAATCTTTTCACACAAAGAAAAGTCCATCGGTTTGAGACATTTCGTGCAGACATTTCGTGTTCGAACAAATCTCTCCACGAGAGGGCAAATATAGAGGGGGATTGAAGGTAATCTTGAGATTAGGGACAAATCCCCAATTAGCAACAGTGTTTGAGATTAAGCAACCGAGGCAGCTCAAGCGTGGCAACTCAGCGAGGCATCTCGATACGGTAGCTCATATTTTAGCTGTTGCATTAGTCATATTGTATTTTCATTATTGATGATTGTAAGTTTTAACGGTTATAATGACGTAACGATAATAACAAAAGAGTTTGTATGAGGTCAAACGGTACTTGCGAGAGACCAGGCTTGGCAGGGCCTGGGAGAGCTTTCATGCTATATCGAATGACCTCACCGTGGGAACTTTAGAGGGAACTGGTTTGGCGGATTGAGAAGTAAGGCACCGTTGGGCTTGTCCTGACCATCTTAGATACACCTGGTAAAACGCCGAAGAACCCTGACCGTGGAACCTCAAGTGGAGCAGCTTGGAGTCCCATCGGGCGTTGAGTTATGAACCAGATAGCCTTTCTACTTAGTGTCACATCTATCGTAGGTGATGTTACTAGCCAGCTAAAATAATGTCAGACATACACTTGAGTAAACCACCGTGGTATTTGGGGCTGTCAGGCAGTTGGTGAGCCACCTCTCCGACAACAGCCCCCTGACACACAGTGGTTAGGCAAAAGTCATGTCTTAGCATTTAATGATTATGACATGGAGGCAACTAGTACACCAGGCATTTAATGCTATGACATAAAGTATGAGGGATATCTTTTATAGTTTTAATGACTAAGTTGCCTCGGGAGTGGTGTGGGGGGCTATTTAAGGACCCCAACCACCTTTGAGGAAAGAGGATCTTTTTGAGAACCCTGAAGTTATTACTAAAGATACACATTAGAAAGAGAGATTTATTGCAAAACCAGAGGGTTTATCCCCTCACCATTGTCATTTTATTGTAAAGCTTTTAATAATTGACAGAGATTCCTGAGGGTATATGGTGTGTTTTTACCTGCCTACCAAGGTGTATCTAGGGTGCTTACTTCTCTCTCCCTCTAGCTAAGTTACTTCTAAGGTTCATTAATATTTCCTGAGTTATACACGAGGGTTTTGTGAGTTTAAGCCGAGTTTATCTTCATTGGGTCTGTGTTCGTGTGTCCTATCATTAAATCTAAAGCTTTGGACAGGATTAGCTTATCTTTACCATACTCAAAT
Source organism: Sambucus nigra (assembly GCA_949130495.1). Classification (NCBI taxonomy): domain Eukaryota; kingdom Viridiplantae; phylum Streptophyta; class Magnoliopsida; order Dipsacales; family Adoxaceae; genus Sambucus; species Sambucus nigra. The sequence goes on along the minus strand of OX422217.1, from coordinate 313,228,854 downwards.
AGGGGTTACACCTCCATCTTATCTAAAGTACCCTCTTACAAAATCTATTACGTGAACGATAAAAACACAAGAAGGCCCCCTAAAGGTAGATGCCTTTATTTGGATGTTATGAGACTTATGCATATGTATATGATATTAGTCCAGTGATGGACACTTTGACTGAAATCCCTATGTCACATTTATGTTTTTTTACTATGAGATTGTGTATATCTTATTATATGAGTGGCACGAGTGGGGGATGGTATCGGATCTTATTAGGCCTAAATTCTTCGTATTTATCCCCATAATTTAAAGGCTTTTATCACCCCATGTGGTGTAATTTATGTTGATTTATCTCATATCATTGCTACTGACAACTTATATCTAGTCGTTCGAGTTTCATGTATTTCTCTTACATTTGTCAGGTATTTGATGCACGTGAAAATAAGAGAGAACCCGAAAGCAAGAAAGAAAGAAAAGAAAAAAAGTTGAGGGTAGAAAAGTAATTGTACACCCAGAATTCGAATGAGGAACCTAAAGAGAAGTCAAATACCTTGATTTCACAAGCATGTAGGAATAAACGACACCCAAATTAGAGTCCCGGTTGAAAAGATATGAAGATGTAAAGTTGAGAAGAAATCAAAGAAGAAGGGAAGAAAAATCAGGCTTGCAAACTGATTTGGTTACAATATGGTAACCGGTTATGCTCACTGGAATAGCAATCCAAACCGATGACAAGGAAGACAACTGGTTCAACAAACTGGAATACCAAGCTGGTTCACCCACTAAGGAAGACAAAAATCGAACCGGTTCGACGTGACGGAGTTTTGAAATTAATTTCTTAAAAATAGAGTTTCACAATGTTGAAATACTTTACAAAACATGTGAGCTTTATTCTAGGGAGGGATAGAGAGATAATTGTTAGCTTTTACATGGCCTTGAGAGGATCTTGAGGGTGAAAACCCTAGGAGTAATATTCTTTAACAATTGGTCATCTTTTACATTATTTCATGGGTTTTTAATCAATACAAGTATAGTTTCATTATTGCTTTCAGTTTTTCTCATTTTTTCAGTTTATGATTGACTACTTCCTTACTATAAGTCTTGTCTACATGTTTGATTTCAATTTTTATGTAATAATGATTTCATACAACATAGATATCATGTTTACGTGCGGTTGCACCAAGTCCAGCTAGATTTCTAGAGGGTTGGGGTACATAAACCCAACCTACATGTTACAAATGGATTTAAAATAAAATAAAATATAATTAACAATTCAAAGGTTTGAACTTTATCAAAGTAAAGGTGTCAGATCTTTTAATTACGTTTGCTCTAGGTAATAGATATGTTTAAGGGTGCAATTTTTTAATAATTTATCATCCTCATCATATACAATTTTTTCTGTAATATTGTCAGGAGTAAAATCCGCATAGGTTAAATGCTTATAGAGTATTTAATGTTTCTTCGAATTGAGAATTAAGATTTTTGAAGATTTTATGTTCTACGTAATCACCGAGAGTTCGGGGGAGTATATCCTAATGCCATTTTCTCACATTCATCTAAAACTCATTTACACATTCTTTCATAAGTAACTTATTTAATTATTTTATTAAATTGTATTAGTTGATTGATAAAATCGCAAATCATCATCTTTTACTTCTTTCTCTAAGTCAATCGTAGGGTTAATCGTTCTTCTCATTTGTCTTCACGTTCTGCGTCCTATTACCTGAGTTTGGCACCCAGTTTATTGGATTTTTACTTAAGCGATCATCTTGTAGTTGAGTCATCAACACACGTGTTAAAGTCACACTTTTTAAGTCGCGTCAAGTTTTTGGTGCCGTTGCCGGGGAGTAGGTTGACATTTAGGTTAGGTAGAATTAATCCAAAATTTGACTCTAATTCTAAAACAAATAAAGAAATTCCAAAATTCCAAAAAAATTCCAATAATAAAATGAAAAAAATAAAATCTTTCAAGTCCTTGCATGCAAAATCCTCAACCAACTCCTCAATCTATTCCAACGCGAATTCAAGAAAACCCAATAGTTGAGTATGATCCCGACAGTCCGCACACCCCTAACTCTCCTCAATTTTGGGTTCCACCTCCTACACTGCTCAACTTCATCAAGAGTCACACTTTGAATCACACTTCTAGGGCGCCGAGTGAGGAATTCAAATCAATTGGAGAGAGAGCGATGTCGGATCACATTAGTTTTGGTATGGGTGATGGTGATTTATGTATCACCCCATAAGACACCTCTTATATCCCGAGCCAAACCGTCACTCTGAGATGAATTCTTCTCCTATATAATACGGGGCGATTCCATTTTCGTAATGGGGTGATTCAAATTTTCCCGACATTCCATGGCCTAGATTCAAAAAAACCATACCTCCACATTTGCGAGTTTGAAGAGGTGTGCGAAACTTTTAACGATCAAACGTGCACTCAAGACGTCATTCTCCTCAAACCTTTTCCTTTATCTTTTAAGGATAAAACCAAAACCTGGTGATGATCTTTATCACTGAACTCAATTAGATCGTGGAGGGATATGAAAGGCAAGTTTCTCCTAAAATTCTTCCCCCAACGTCGAACGAATTCCATTAAAGCTCAAATTCAAATGTTTAAACAACAAGAAAATGAGCCATTTGATAAATTTTGGGAGCGTTTCAAACAGTTAGTCAACACATGCCCCCATCATGGTTTTGAGAAGTATCGACTCATCTCTTTCTTCCATCACGGGCTAAGTATAACTTCTAAACAACTCGTTGAGACCATATGCGAGGGAGAATTCTTTGGGCTAGATGCAAATGATTCAAAGGCCCACCTTAAGTATGTCACTGAGACTACTCAAGCGTGATACACATTTGACCCCAATGCCAAAACCTTGACTTGACAAACGTCCACAACTCCTTCTACATACGAACTCTATCAATTGGACAAATAAGTCGAGTTGAAACTTCAAATAAACCAACTTGATAAAAGATTAGAAGACGTAGTCGAATCATGGGAAACAGGAACACCTGGATCCACTTGAGCATTAAAAGAGAAGGTGTGTGCTGTTTATGAGGTGGGACATTCAACTGAGGAATGCCCGACGATACCCACCAACAACGTCATGCTTCAAGAGAAAGTGGAAGCGGTAGGAACATTTAAGGGAAATTATAATTCCTCTCATGGGAATTTTTACAACCCTTGGTGGAGGAACCATCCAGGTTTTTGTTATGGGAAACAACATGCTGCGTTGAATCTTAATTCACACATTGCCCCTCTTCCACCACCACCTCCTCATTTACTATAAGCCCCGATAACTTCAACTACCCCACCGGGGCCTTGCCATTCTGTAAAAATCAATGCATCTAATGCATCACCCCCACTCACACTTAGGAGAGAGATACCTTCCCCATAGGTAATCTCGATGAACAGGCCCGACTTTACTTCCTCATCATTTATGGTAATATACCCCAAAATTCTAACGACTCGATGATGCGAATTCGCCAAGATAACTTCTTATACCACCTCCTCAATCCGGGAAACACCTTTCATCTCGCCCAAACTTTTTACGATGATATTCTCCATGAAACCATGGATAGAAAGGGAAAGATCGCCCGCCTAATCCCTAATCTCATCACATCCATCCTTTAAGATACAAGAATTGAAGAACCCCGAGCGCTACCTCGTCTACTTAAACCCATTGGGAGAGAATCACTAACCCAGATCGACCGCCAAATGGAGGTTATCCACGCACCTCCACTGGCGACTGAGGATGTTGAGATGGAGGACGAGGATCCAAGGGGGAATTCGATGAGGAAAGTTTCAACACAACAGTTATCATCCAACACATTGATACTTTGGAAGCCTGTTTTGGAAATTTTGAGCGCGATACGAGGATGATGATTCGGCTCCAAGACAAAATGTATCGCTTTCTAGTGGCCCCCAACATGTCTCTTTCGACATACTTTTATGATCCATAAAACCCGAGTATTGCCGGTACATCCCACTCACCACCTCCATAGTAGCTCGGTTTCTCACCTGTTATGTAGTTCCTTGTGTTTATCCTACTTTCTCGCGTTGTACTTGTCCTTTGTTAATGAATATAAATGTTGCATTTTGCTATTTGTTGGTTCTTTTTTTCCACACTCTTCTTTATTTTTAGATTTTAGTCCTTTTCATCGGGGACAATGAAAAAGTCTAAGTTGGGAGGGGGGTCATAAGTGCGTCTTTTAAAAATTTCACAAATTTCAAAATGCCCCAAAAGAATGGAAATTTTTTGAAAAGTCAAAAATATTTGTCTTCAAAATAAATAAAAATTGGAATTTAAATATTTCAAAAATATCACTAAAATTTTGTTTGAAGTATCAATTTTTAAAACTTAATGTACAAAGAAGAAATTGACCAAAGATGGAAATTGAGCGAAAATTGACGACTTTACGAATAAGTGTGGAGATTAACTAAACCGATGAGAATTTGAGCCTGCAACTTTTTTCGAGTGATTAAATCAATTCGAGTTAATGGTTAACTCAACATTCGTTTCAACGTTTAAAAAAAGGGTCGTTCAAGATCTCTATTCCTTTATGTTGATCGGTTACGGGAAATGAGGGAGATGTTGTCCTGAAAATGCACTAAAATATCTCTAAATTAAATATAATCTCGAGACACATATGGTAAAATAATGAGTAATTCATACATATGAAGTTAGGCCATCGTCTGTTGCCCAAAAATATTATCCATAAAAAGTAATGAAAAATTATCCATTTACTAGCCATTTTGAGCCTAATAAAATTTTCGCATTTCACTTGATAACCCGAAAAACCCATTTAGTCTGGAGTGTGAAAATAAAATTCCATCAAGTAAGTCTGAATGGTGCAATTAAAAGGGGGCAAGAAAAAAATGTTCAACAAAAATAGAAAGATAAAATTTAAAAAATGAGAAAAAAAATTTACAAAAAAAGAAAAAGAGGTGAAAAAGAGAAAATGCCCAAAAAAGTGCCAAACAACATCGTAAGAAAAATAATTTCAACTCCGAAATTTCCCAAAAATTTTCATATTATCCAATGCACCTTATAACCCAGAAAAGTCCTAACCGAGTTCGAATAACGAAATTAATTACCGCGTGGAGAGCCTAAGACACAAAAAGATAAAAACAAAGATTAATTGGTGTGAATAAGGGGCGATGTTTCCCATTTTCCAAAAACCGTATTCTAATGACGATATCTTTTTACCCTAAAATTTTTGTCTTTTAAATTATATGAGTGAATTTGTGTTCCATGATATTTACTCTTTACATCACGTACATCGAGATAAAATGCCACATACTGAGTGATTCATTTTTTATCACCATATACGGTGTAATTTACATTGAGTTATCTCATATCATTGATACTAACAACTTCTATCTAGTACATCGAGTTTCTTGTATTTCTCTTACATTTTACAGGTATTTGCTGCACGTGAAAACAAGAGAGAAATCGAAAGCAAGAAAGAAAGAAATGAAGAAAAGTTGAGAGTTGAACAGTAATTATACACCCAAAAATCGGATGAGGAACCTGAAGAGAAGTCAAAGAACATGATTTCACAAGCGTGTAGAAAGAAGCGACACCCAAATCAAAGTCTCGGTTGAAAATATATGAAGATGCAAAGTTTAAAAGAAATCAAAAGAATAAGGGAAGAAAAATCAAGCTTGCGAACTGGTTTTGTTACAAGAAGGGAACTAGTTCTACTCATTGGAATAGCACAGCAAACCGATATAAAGGAAGAGAACCGGTTCGCCCACCAAAGCAGACAAAAATCAAACCGATTCGACATGACGGAGTTTTAAAATTAATTTATTAAAAATTGAGTTGCACAAGGTTTAAATACTTAACAAAATGTGACACATTTATTCTAGTGGGCTAGACAGATAATAGTTAGTTTTTACTTGATTTTGAGAGGATCTTAAAGGCAATTACCCTAGGAGTAATATTCTTCAACAATTGATCATATTCTACATTATTTCATGGGGTTTTCACCAATACAAGTATAGTTTCATTATTGCTTTAAGTTTTTCTCATTTTTTGGTTTATTATTGACTTCTTCCTAACTAGAAGTCTTCTCTACATGTTTGATTGCAATTTTACGTAATAATGATTTCATGCAACATAGATATCATATTGGAGTGTAGTTGTACCATGTCCGGCTAGATTTTTAGAGGATTGGGGTACATGAACACAACCTAGGTGTTATGAATGGATTTAAAATCGAATAAAATATAATTAAAAATTCAAAGGTTTTAACTTTATCAAAGTAAAGGTTGTATATCTTTTAATTTCATTTTTCCTAGGTAATTGGAATATTTAAGGGTGAAATTTGCGTTTTGATATTATCATCCTTGTCAAATACAATTTTTGATTTAATATTATGAGGAATGAAATATGCACATGTTAAATTCTTAGAGAGTACTTGATGTTTCTTAGAATTCAGAATTAGGTTTTTTAAAGCTTTTATGTTCTACGTAATCACCGACAGTTCGGGGGAAAGTATCCTAACTCCATTCTATCATATTCATCTAAAACTCATTTAGTCATTCTTGCATAAGTATCTTATTTAACTATTTTATTAAATTGCATTTATTAATAGATAGAATTGCAAATCATCATATTTTCATTGTTTCTCTGAGTCAATCGTAGGGTTAATCGTTCTTGCTATTCATCATCACATTTTGCATCATATTCCCTGAGTTCGACACTCGGTTCATCAAATTATTACTTGAGTGACCGATTTGCACTTGAGTCGTCAACACACGCGTTAGAGTCACACTTTTTATGTCGCGTTAGAATCTTATTGTGAACTTACGTTATCATTAAGTGACAAACAAGTTTAATAAAAAGATGTTAAGACAAAAGAAGTGTGAAATAAAGAGATCGGGTGTATCTTAATGAGTAAAATGTGGGTATTGGGTTATATTATGTACATGTGTAGTTAGTTGCATCCCATGTTAGTATACTTACTTGTCTAAGTTATAAAGAATTATTAGTATTTATTATTCATTGGGTTTAGACACTCTTATTGTATTTCACTTGTGGTGAGGGGTGATGTATCTCTTGCATGTGAGTGTCGATGAGATGACATGTTTATCGTAAAGGAGTCACACAATTATTACTATTTTGATATTGTAAGTTATTTCTTACAACCTTAGGGTTATGACCCAAATGTAAAAACCTTATTACCCCACATATATTTGTATTCTTATATACAGGAATACTAGGGTTGACCAATCATACTTGTAAAAGTTGTAGATACGACGTTCATACTTATATTAGGATTTGTTTTTTTAGCCACTTGTATTCAGGAGTTTTGATTTAGGGGTGGCTACGGTTGTATCTAATTTTTATTTAAGACATTTTTATAAAAGAGATTTATATAGTGGATTCAGATTTATTGGAGTTTAAATTTGATCTCAGTTAAGTTAATTTTTATTGTAGTTGTGAGAACCTGAATATAATTATGATAAATTATATTTAAATCATGCTTACCTTATGTGATATTAATAATGTGTTATTAGTATATATAATGTTAACTTATTATGTTCAGTCTAATCCTACTTTCATAAATCATGAAATGTCGAATTATTTATAAACACAAAATTTTGTTATTTTTGATAGAAATGTCCCTGTGTAAGACTAGTTTTGACCTTTATACCATAAAAAATTACTTGATTTCAAAACTATATAATTGTAGACATATGAGTTAGGGTTGTAACACAACAAACGGTGCATCAAACGGATGTCCGAGTAAGAAGTTAGGCCAAATTTACGAACAAGGGGCAAATATGTCGATTCCCTGTAAGTGGTAAATTGTCTTTTAGTAAACCAAATGTTTTAATTTGATTGGATGTCTTGGGAGGCAGCCTTGGAAGACTTAAAACTCTCCCTATAACTTATTTCTTCATCAAATTAAGCCCTAGGTTCAGTTTCAAGTGTTGTTAGCTTGAGGAAAAAGAAAATAGAATTTTAGGAAGAAAAAGTGAGGAGAAAATGTGTAGAAAAATCCGTAGAAATTACGTAAAAGTCCCGAAGGTAATCCTCATCGCAATTCTTGTTATTTTTCCTATATTACTGATTTATATTATATAAATCATCATTTGTTTACTAAAATTTCATCCCTTTATATATATGTATGGTTAGATGAAAGTTTAAGTTAAATTGAATGTACAAACCCTTAAAATTGCTTTGTATTGAAACCTCTTGTATTCAAACTTGTATATATCTTTGTGTGCTTACTGTAATTGAGAAATTACAATTGGATATGAAATTAGACTCATATATTCATATGATATCCTAAAATTATAATTTATATCCTTGTGGTTAGGCCTTAATGATGATTTCAAGTTAGTACATAGTTATTGTTTGTATTTTTCATTTCGGTACGCCCTGAGTTTGGTCAAGCTTCTGACATAGAAAATGAAGTAAAAAAATTATGAAACTTTAATTATGTACTATTCAGTATGCGTAATGAAAATGGGTTGAAAATCATGGAAAGTTATGCTGTCTAAAAATTATGAAAATTCTTGGAAATCGAAGGAACAATAGAGGAGCTTGTGGGAAATATTTCTTGTGTTGTAAAGAAATTATCATAACTTGTTCTAGGAAGCTTGAAAAATTACACCGTCACTTATACTGGAAAGAATATTCATATATATTTTCATATTGATAAGGTTGGACACCTATATTCATACAATTTTTGAATATATGATGGTTGAGTATAGAAGACAATAATTTGAGGCCATACTGAATACCTCATGAAAGAATATTGTTATCTCCTCTTTCTAAAGAGTATTTTGAGTACATGTTTCATGTGTATATACATTGAGAAGTATGTTTTCATATTTACATGGGTTTAATTATAAATCCCTTATGAGGTATTTCCTACGGTTGAATGTTCATAACTTTATCAACATGTGTACCATTATTTTCTCTTTACTCATATTTAATGGAATGTGCCTGAAGTGGAATTATATTGTTGTTGTATAGTCGTGGAAAGTTACATAATTAGGTTAGGATAATACATATAATTGAGATTTAGTACTAATTTAGTTTGATTGACAGGTGTAAGGTCTAATCAACCCAGTTCAGCTCCACCCAAAGGAAACATAAATACATAGTTGACAATCCAAGGTGAGTGTACTCACTGGAATGATGTATTTGTATACTGTTACGAATATGATCATAATGTTATGAATATAAAATTGTTCATTTCGGTTTACCGAAATGGGAGGTTACTCCTCAACTCGGAATGGGGGAGATTTGTCTATTAATGACAAAGGGTTACTCCTCGACTAGGAATGGGGGAGAATTGTCTATTTAGATAGGATATGTGAATCATGATTTGAAAAAGTTGATCATTCATTATGAATGAGTCAGATAAGTTAATACATAAGTATATGGACATTATTTATTGCATTTAAATTCATGCAGTAGTATAGTAGTGATGCATTCACTCGACTATTTTGCTCACGGTTCCTATGTTCACATTTTTTTCTAGGTAACGCAATGTCACTGCCAAATCTAGGAGGTCGCGTTGGGTTAGCCAGGAATGGGAGAAACATGGATTTGTCTTAAATGTAAATGAAGTAATTAGGTTAACTTATCCATCAAGCAAGTTTTTATGGGCATGACTACTCTCATGTTGTAAAAAGGTTTTTAGTTATATGGATTCACAATGACGACTCTAAAATTAAAACTCGTGTTTATGTTTTGGTTAAATTAATCCTGGTTATACTCACTTTGACTTTTAAACTTAATTATAAGTAACTGGGTTGGGGTGTGTGAGTAATCCTTTATTGAGTTTTATATTATGGATGCTTTCTGATTACTGTATTTTTTATGTTTTCGTTGATGTTGAGAATGATAAAAATTGTTTAGCGCTCCCTATATTTGGCATTTGGTCTGATCATCCGGGCATGGAAAATAGGGGGTGTTACAAATTGGTGAACTCATATTCATACTCAACTAGACTCATCTAAACTTTCTCCAAATCAAAAGGTTCAGTCTTTTATAGAATCTAAACATATTAACAAAAATATTTATTATTGCATATGGGCATAAAATCCCCAGAACTCAAACGATCTCTATCGTCAGGTGTGAGGAAACTCTCCCACCACTGTAAAGAATTATTATCAACTTAAATGTAACTAACATGTATTTTTACACATTTATTTAGTCCGCCATCCTTAAATTCCTCTCCATGTCATACATCTAGTAGTGAGCGACTGTTGGGTCACATCCCTGGCAAAAGTGGTAGGATTGATCATTGAAGTTTTCTCTCAAGCTATCTCACTATAAGTGGGTGTAACCTACTTCTATTCCCCATGGGATCTTTAACACTTCCTACCTACCCCGGTACCTTCTTTGATAACCTCACATATAGTATCTACTAGTTCTTCAGTCCCAAAGAAAAACTGCTCATACCAAGCTTAAGCTGAGGAACCAAAATTCGAACCCTCTCTCTGAGATCCACATGTCCTATTGTTCACCATTCCAAAAGATAGGAACAAACAACATCAGACTCAAAATTCTAAAATGTATTAGTAAAAAAATCAAACATGGGCAACACGGAAGACTATAACGGACTCATAACCCTCGATACCTAAGACGATGCTCTGATACCAACTATAACACCCCACATATTTTGCCATTAAGGTTTATTAATCCCTCATGCCAAATTATGTCGGTCGTTAATATTAAAATACCATTATTAGCTTGTGAAAGAAATATAAGACATTTAAAACATATTTCACGAGATATAAATTGAGATAATCCAACAATAATAAAGCAGTAACCACAATAAGATCTATTAGCATACTAAAACTCTAATAACATATATATCAACTTCAATAATAATAAAAAACAAACAATGTCACAAAAAAAATCGCTCCAACTAAAAACCATAAATCAAATGTGGTGTCGAATGACCCATTAAGTCCAATACAATTGTCTCGTAAACAAAACAATTAGAAAAGAAACTAAACTAATGCAATAAAAATAAACTCCAACTATAAGTTTGCTAAAATTCAAAACTATGAATCTACCCATCAACCTATCCTGAAAGGTTAGTCAACAACAATAGGTTGGAGCCCACCATAAGAATACAAGTTGTTATACCAAAAACATACCTAAGAAGGGGGTGAATTGTGTATTGTAAATTAAATTGATATTTAAAACTTTTCAAGCTTCTCTCTTCACATTATTACAATAAGATGATTCAATTAGTAATAACGAAATTAATCAATCAACAAGTAATAAGGGTAGAAAGTTAATAGCAATATAAAAAAGATATTTAAGATAGATATTGCAAATTGAGATTTTAACGTGGTTCGGTCTTGCCTACATCGACTCTCGATACAATACTCAAGAAACTTCACTATCTCTGGTTCATTAAGTTATAACCAATAACCTCACAAGGATTTATCATACCTCACTAGGATTTTTCACGTGTTACAAGATTTATTGAACCTCACAGGATTTATCACACCTCGGCACTACCAGTCATGAAGATACACTGAAGTTCAACCATAGTATTAATAGAAGGTATTGTAACCAAATTGTGAAACACATATCGATTAAACAAGAAACAATGTTGTAATGGGTTTTTACTTTGTCTCTACAAAGTAAACTTTCAAACAATAATAACTAAAATGTTTGAGGGTAAAGTTTTGGATTTTTAGCACAAGTGGTTAAGGCTGAGAATGTGTGCAATAAGTGCAAGTGTTTAAACTACAAAAGCCCAAGAGGGGGTAAATAGTTTTCAATGAATCTCATGACTAATTTTTGAATTCAATGATTGTTCTTGGAATTTCAAAATTCCTAACAAAATTTTTACCAAATTGATTATTCAATGAATTTATTAGCTCGCACAACAAAGTAATTCAATGAATCTAGATGAGAGACTCGATCAAACACGCCCAATTAAATTTTAGTTCAATTCACTTGATTCAATTTTGATTTAAGTGATGTATGTGATAAAAAGTGTTCATATGAATAGAAATCATTCATAATCAACCACAATACGATGTTTGTGAGAAAAAAACCACACCTAGGGTAAAAAAACTGGGCGCACTTTAATTTTCATTTCTACTCTAAAAGATAGTTTACGCAAGGCAAGAAGATACCTATCACATAAGCACTCATGTAGTTACCTATGAACCTAATGAATTTCCCCCCCATAGAGTATGAAAATCCATAACAAGATCCACATCATGAATGAATAAGTCCACTCTCTTCCTTGAAGTAAACACCACACTCCAATTTTCCTAATAAATTATAATGCCTTCAATTTTAGATCAAGGAGAAAGAGATCACACCAATTCAGATGTAGAATGATGAATATACATAGGCTAGGGAAGATCTGATAAAAAAACTCTAAATTCACTCACAAACACTCGGATCAAGCCATTAATCAAAATTAAAAAAAAATTATGGATAACAAATGAGATTTGAAAATTTGAGAAGATAAAAGATATTGTAATTTTGAAAATACGCTAAAATAGGTTTTTCAATAATGAGAAATTCAGATCTTAACAATTGGGAGGGAAAATGTCCTATTTATAAAACAATTTAAAAAATGGCTCTATCGTGCACACGATGCACTTTTTTCGTGTAGACGATTTCAACCAGTTTGGAATCATAGCCAAGGAAATAGGAACATATATTAATGCTGTACAAATGCCTCCGTGAGCACGGGATTAAAACAATGTCGCCCAAACGGTTAAGACTCCATAAAATTTTATGGAGATAGTTTTAAAACTTTTGTTCCATCAAAATTTTAAAACATTTATTCCAACCCCCGAAAACTCGAAGAAAGTTTTAAAACATTTATTCCATCAAATTATATCATCCTCGTGCATTTTAGAAAATGTTTGTGCATGTGTGCGTGTTCATCCGTAGATAATTGACAGAATATACTGAAAGGATATAGTTTTTAATCCCATGTGAATGTGTAGCAATGGAATTCTTCAATAAGTGGCTTGTAAGATCTTCAATCTTCAAAGGTTGATTTAACATAAATGATGATGCCTCACTCAATCCAACTAAGTGTATGTGATTTGAATGACTCAAACATCTTATCATGGGAACTAGTCAACTATTATTAATTAAAAAAAATACATTTTCAAAGGGATTGGAAACTGATCCAAATAAGGTCTAGATTAGATTTTTTTTCTCAAGTGGGTTTTCTCGAATCTTTTGCTTTAATGGGGTTTTTGGGACTAAAACATCCAAATTGGTTTTTGCTTGGTTTATCTCTCTAGAAACTCAAATGGGTAATGATTTTATTCTTTATTAAAGGTGGATTTTGGGTTTGGGACTTTTCTAGAGTGTATCGAGTTAAAAGCTTTTAGTGAAAGTTAGGTTTCTTGAAGATTTGGCTTTAATGGAGTTTTATGGAATAAAACTACCAAATGGGTTTTCATTATTTCTCTCTCTAAAAATTTATGGAATAGAGTGACACAAGATTGCTAATGGGACTTTCATTGTTGGGATTTTTTTTATAGCTTGTGTGATTTGGAAGAGGTGCAAATGTTTCATTTTATATGCACTTCAAAAACTAGCCACTGGGGGGTGGTTTGGTAATATGAGGGAACTTGGGTATTTTGAAATTCAAAATACAGTTCTTAAAAATATTTATGCAAACTACCCCTGGAGTCAGTTTCACACATATCTAGTTGACTCAGTATGAATGGGATCTTTTTTTTTTTTTTTTTTTTTGGATCAAATGAAAAATTCATAATGCATTGACCTAAAACCTTGTGATGAAGTCGACTCCATCTCTACATAAAGTCGACTCCATCTCTACATGAAGTCGACTCCATCTCTACTATTTTTTAGCCGACTCTATACGTAGGACATTATGTTTTGGTAGGTATTGACCGACGAATGGTTTGGGAAGGTTTAGGTAAGTTTTTTGGTGGATGTAGTTACTTTTTAGAGATTTTTACTTCTTTACAATCGATTATAGACCTTTGAAACTTAGGATGAGTTCTTCTTTGTTCTTTTGATATTTCTTTGGTTGGATCATTCTCTTTATTTCTTGGTTGACTTGATTCTCTTAAATATTGAATGTTGTGTGTAGGTGATAAAATCCTACTTAGATTACTCTCTAGCAAATAAAATCGAACAGTAAATTAAAATCATATGATTTATTGATCGAACAAATCCAAGTCCACAATACTCATTGATTGGATCCCCTTTTGATGTAATCTTCAAGATATGATCCTTTACCTAAGTTTTCGAATAAGTGTCACCTAGTCTGATAAGGTTGGATAGTTTGGATAAATCTCCCATACTTTTCCTTAAATCTTTATAGCTTGGAAGGGGTAGAAGTGGTTTGATCGTGACTGAAATTTGATATTGGTCGGTAGTGATGTCTCATCACCACAAAATTTTGATATTGGTCAGCAGTAATGTCTTTTCGCCAATAAATTCTGATATTGGTCTGTAGTGATGTCTGATCTCCAGTTGAGGATGAGGTTGAAGAGCACCAGTACTTCTAATCTTTTAGGTAAAAATTTGCTTATCTCTAGCCTCTTAATCTGGAGGGCGCGCTTGTAATTTGCCTTAGTTTTTTAAGGTTATGTTGCCATCCATGACCTAGGGTTTCATTCAAAATGATGGATTATATTTTAAATTGAACTAAATATTTTAAATCCTCTCCCTATTTCCCTTTTTCATCTTTAACTTCACTATTCAAGACGTTTGAGTCTTTTGCATTCTTCTTCACTAGTAAGTCTTCTTTTTTTCTCATTTTTTATTTCCTCTGAAATTTTCTTCAAATGATCATCTATTTTTTTTATTAAGAAAATGGTATACATGGTGAGCAAGAAAACCACAGGAGAGCTTTGGAAGATATTTTTTCATTCCCAATTGGGTCGTGATTGAATGCGCTGAGGAGCCAGAGGATTGCTATAACGTATAAGGGGACACTAGTTGCATACCCAATCCGTTGCTGAGTGTGGAATTACCTTCCCCCCATACCAACTATTTTTTTAGTTTTTCTTATTTTTTAGAATGGTGATTGATCAATGTACCCCATATACATGGAGGATTGTGAATGGGTGAAATTAGGTATGGTTACTTATGGGTCAAAATAAAGAAAAAAAACTACTACTTGAAGGTTGGAAGGGATGATAGATTCCTTGTCATAAATATCCCTAGATCCAATAAGGTTTATTGGAGTCACGGTGATAATATCATCATCCACCAATTCCTGGAGGCAACGAGGCCTATGTGGTTCCCTAGTAGAGGGAAGAATAATGTGATAATTTCCAATGAAATTACCAATTGTTCGAGAGAGTGTATCCCCGCCCCATTTTTATCATGTAGTTTATTTCAAAAATCAAAAGTTTAGCCTTGCATTTATTTAGTTAATTTTCATTTATTAGTTAGCTTTCATTAGTTCGTAAAAATTCTCATAAAAATTTTCATCACCTTTTTTCATTTCTTTTATGAGTCGATAATTAGGTCTTAGATACTTTACCTTATTAGTCGTTACAATTTCATCCTATTCTCTAAAGATCGACCCCACTAACCGAGATTATTACTTGAGTGACCCGCTTGCACTTGAGCTATAGCAACACGCACTGAGTCGCAAAAAGTTTTTGGCGTCGTTACCCGCGACTATGTAACCATACTAGGTTAGGTTGAATTAATCTAAGAATTTGACTCTAATTCCTAAAAAGCCGAAAAAAATTAAAATATCCAAAAAAATAAGAAAAATAAAAAAAATATTCTCTCGTGCTTTAAATGAAAAATAGTCATCCCAATCCAAATTCAAATCCTAATCCTCCTATAGTACACAAGAATTCTATAAGTGAAATCACTCCTACTAGCTCTCACACTCTAAAAACTTTTGGATACCACCTCCTACACCGCGTAGTCACACCACGAGTCAAACGTCTAGAAACTCCTGTGGGGAAAGTGATTCTATAAGTGTGAATGCGATGTCTGATCATGATAGTTTCTTCACGGTTGAAGGAGTGGTGTTCTATCGCCCCATTAAAGACCTCTTATACCCCGAGTGAACCATAGCTCTTGGATTATTATATTCCAGTATAATGCATAGAAGTTTCACTTTAGGAATATGATGATTCAGATTCTCCCAACGTTTCACGATATTAAGTCAAAAAATCCCTACCTCCTTATTAGAGAGTTCGAGGAGGCGTGCGAGATGTTTAATGATCAAACGTGCACCCAAGACGTAGTGCGCCACAAGCTTTTTAAGATCTCTCTTAAGGACAAGCCCAAGACTTGGCTTTGGTCACTAGCACCGAACTCAATAGGAATGTGGAGGGATATGTAATCTATGTTTCTCCAAAAGTTCTTTCCCTCATATAGGACCAATTCTATTAGGTCTTAAATTTAGAACTTTAGGAAAAATGAGAACGAGCCCTTCAATAGATGCTGGGAGAGGTTCAACAAGATAATTAACATACTCCCACACCACGGTTTTGAGAAGTGGAGACTCATCTCCTACTTCTATCATGGGATAAGCTTAAGCTCCAAAAAACTCGTTTAAACTATGTGCCCAAGATAGTTCTTAGTGTTTAGTGCGAATGACGCAAAGTCTCACTTTAAGTATGTCACTTAGACTACTCAAGCTTGGGACAACTCGAATCCGAACACCCAACCCAAAGCTATAATCAAGTCCATATCTCCTTTTGCATCCGGGCTCTATCGCTTGGATAAAGAAGCCGAGTTGAAGCTTCAAATTAACCAAATATCCAAGAGGTTACACGACGTGGTTGGAGCTAAAGGGAGAGATATATCTGTCTCCTCTCGATCAATTAAGGAGGAGATGTGCACGATTTGTGAGGTGGGACATTTAACAAAGGAATGTTGGACGATACTCGCCTATAATGTCATGCTACAAGAGAAATTTGAGGCGGTAGGAGCCTATAAGGGTAGTTTTAACGCCCCTCCTGATAATTACTTTAATCCTTCATGGAGAAACCATCATGATTTTACTTACGAGCAACCGAACATAATTATGAACCCGAATCCACACGTTGTTCAACAACCGTCACCACTCCCACCATATCAACAAGCACCACCCATGCAAGCACCTACTCCCATGCCTTACATAATCCCACAACGAAAGAGTCTCGAGGACACTTTATGTCAATTCATGCAAACTCAGTCAATGATAATCACCCAAAATGCCCAAAAATTTTCTGACTTAAAGGAATCGTTGTCTAAGTTGCAAGTTTCATGTCCAAGGCCAAAGACCTCACCAAGGTCAAAATTGTGTTAGCTCTAATACAGATGAATACAAAGAGTAATTTCAAGAGATAACCACTCTACATAGATGGATATTTGTTGACTTGTCACCTGCCCCACACGATGAGCAAAGATGACAATGAGGTTTATCCCAACACGCAAGATGCCGAAGACCCCCTTAGAAGGGAGGGACAAAGATGACACAGTTTGGCCCAAGGTTATAGTGAAACCCCCAAATGCATCTCCTTACCCTCAACGGTTGGTCCCTCCTCCAAAATGGGCTTCCTGTGATGACATATTAGAAGTTCTTAAGAAAGTATAACTTAATTTACCTTTTCTCGAGGCTATCAAGAAAATTCCCGCATATGAAAAGTTTGTTAAGGACTTTCTCATGGTGAAACGTAGATTAAAGGTAAAGAATAAGGTGTTAGAAAAAAACATAAGTTCAATACTTTTTGAGTGACCTCCTGCCAAAGTATAAAGATCGGGGTGCACCTTCCATTGCGTGCATCATTAAAGAGAGTAAAATTGAGAGAGAGTTATTAGATTTAGGGGAGAGTTTTAACATTATCCCTTAATCCATGTATAAACAAATAGATTTGGGAGACCTTAAAAACACAAAAATTACTCTCCAACATGTGGATCGTTTCATGAAGATACCATGCGGGATTGTTGAGGATGTGATTATCCAAATCGACACTTTTTACTTCTCGATAAGTTTTTTCATTTGGGACACGAAGCCCTCCTCTCCCTCGAGTCATTAGGTCCCCATGATCCTTGGCCGCCCATTATTAGATATGGCTAATGCGTTGATTAACATGCATAATGGGTAAATGAAACTCACATTTGAGAACATGACACTCGAGGCTAATATCTTGAACATCAACAAGCAGTTGGGTAATTAGGATGAGTTACATGTGTCGGATCTTATAAAGGAGGTAGTACACAAATAATTTAAGGGTAATCACACTAGGGATTCGCTAGAGGCTTGTTTAGTTACAGTGAGTGAGAGTTATATCATATACACTAATTTTGAGCAAGAGTTGAGGGAGATGGGAGATTTATTGGATACGGGTTAGAGCGATGAGGGCGTGAGAGATATTAATTGGGTCTAACGATTTGGGGAACTACCATCGAGGGAATCATGCACGATTCCCTCCGTTGTTGTCTTATTTGGGAGAGGATGAGACATATCACATTATTTTCTCCTTGAGCCTGAATAAAGAGCAAGAAGGAAAGCTTATGGACATTTTGAGGAAGCATAAAGGTCATTTTGGTTAGACCATCGCATAGTTGAAGGGTATAACTCCTTAATTTGTTCCCGTAAAATCCACCTACAGGACGAAGTGAAGCCCTCAAGGGAGATGCAAAGGCATTTGAACCCGACCATAAAGTACGTTATTGGAATGAAAATCATTAAGTTATTGGATACGGACATCATCTATCCCATCTCGGATAGAAAATGGGTGAGTCTTATTAAAGTCATCGCGAAGAAGTTGGGAATGGCTATTGTCGAAAATGCAAAGGGGGAATTTATCCCAAAACATACCACCACCGGGTGGAGCATTTACATTGACTATTGGAAGCTCAATTCCAGTACTAGAAAATACCTTTTCCCTTTGCCGCTTATGGACCAAATGCTTGAGAGAGTCGCGGGCCACCCGTTTCACTATTTTTAGATGGTTATTCTAGGATAACTAAATGGAGGTGGTTGTGTGACGCGACCACAAATATGTCTTAAGTACGTGCTATCTAGGCTGAAGTGTAAGTCTGTTGATTAAGTAATAATCTGGTAAGTCGGGGTCGAATCGTTAGGGAAATAGGACGAGAAAATTGTAAAAACGTTTGGAAAGATGGAGAACCCTAACTTGACTCTAAAAGAAATAAAAAAAATGCTTTGAATGGGAGATTTACTAAAACTAAATGAGGATTTAAATTAACTACTAACTACACTAAATGCTAATGAAATTCAACTAATCTTGTTAAACTAAGTGCAAAGGATAAATTGATGCAAGGATTAACTATAAATGAGAATAATAGCCCCACGCCCTAGTAAATTCACCTCGTAGGATACTAGATTTTAGAATTAGAATTTTAAATGAACTCGGACTTTATTAATCCTACGCTTTAAGTATATGAAGGAACAAAGCCCTCACCATTCAAAATCAAAGGAAAGAATAAAGCGATCTTGCATTAACTAACACGCACGTCGCACTCTTAAGCATCCTGATTACCTAGGGAAAACGAGATCAAAAGTCCTATGACGATTGCGATAATTATGCAACATGCTTTTGTTAAACTTCAATTCAAAAGTTTATTTCCTATTATGGCGATTTACATCGGGTGGGGTTCATGCACCCCAACCCTTAAAGGTTTAGTCATACATGATTAAATGAAAATAAAAACCAATTTTTATACTGTTGTAAATCATGACTGCTTTGGAAGAAATTGATAAGAAAAATTTGAAATTAGAGATTATAGCTAGAGGCAGGAAATTAATTGACTAATTAGGAAATAAATAAAATAAATGGAAGGAAATTACTTTTATTCAATGAATTCGGAATCCAAATCTGGTCTAGAACAATCAATCTTCAAACTAGGGTTTTTCATACAAGTGAGAGAGTTTTCCTCTCTAAAACCTAACTAAAAAATTAATTATTCGAACTCCCCCATGTCTAACAATAACTAGAATTACAATACATCACGAAAATCAGGAGTTGTAGCTGAGTCAAACTCTAAATTAGGAGTTGAATATCATAAATTATCTCCACCGGACCGGTCTGACGGGTTATACTGTATCAGTTCGTTGATGATCGGATCAATTCATTTTCTTCCATAAAATGATCGAACCGGGGTCAAAACTGTCCAGTGTGCTTTTCCCTTTTTGGACCGTTTCATTTTTGCCAATAATCGGATCGGTCCGGTGTCTAAAAGTGACCAGTGTGCTTTGGCTCATCCGAATCGGTTCTTTTTCTCTCATATCCGGTCCGGTCTAGTTCCAAAATTACTCCATCTTCATTATCTCATCTTCAAGGTCTCATATCTTCTAGCTCGATGATGGGAATGAGGTGTCGTATCTTCCTACGCGCTCGTAGAAGTACAATCTTCATTTTTCATATTGGACCATTGTAATACCCCGTACTTTTATAGATATTTAAATTACATAAATGGGTGTAATTTGGAAATTTGAGGAATTTCGAAAAATAGTAATTTTGGAATTTATGAGTGTAATTTGATAAAGTGAGAAGTAAATATTATTTTATAAGTGGCGGATTAATATTTACATGGGTTATATTTTCTTACGAGACTAAGTATAAATCGACGAGGGATAATATTTTAATTGGAAAACACGCGTAGTGAGAGATGTTGGGTTTAACTAATGAGTTGTAGTTAAGTGACTTGGATGGAGATTTTGAGTGTGTTGTTGGTTTTGGAATGGATGAGATAGTCAGAATAGAGTATCTAGGAGTAGTGTTTAGGTTCCGTGGATTTTTGGACTAATAGGGACTCACAATTGAGTAAACGAGTCATTTTTGGGTTTATAAAGAATAACCCCCTTTTTCTTCTCTTATAAAAGGCCCGGGAGAGTGGGAGAAGAAAGAAAAGAAGATAAAGAGAAGAGAAGAAGGAAAAGAGGAGAGAAAAGGAGATTCCGACCAAACTCCGCGGGATTCGACTCGAGGTCGTCTGATTTTATCCACGAGGCAAGGGTTTACTTGCTTTATTATTTTTGAGCATAAATATCATATCATAATTGGTAATAACAACCCATATGATTTTGGGATGGGTTTTCGTGAATCAAAACGGGTTTTCGGAAGTTTAACGAATAAACCCTGGGTAATATCCAATTTGGAAAACATAGGAATTAATTGAAATTAATCGTTGGATAATGGTTCTAGGATGATTAGAACCCGTTTTATATGTTTATGTATAGTTGGTTATGGTTATATGTTGGTGGGAGAATAGATAAAAATCTTGGAGGGTTGTTAATGGCCGAAACAGACTCTTTGGAGAAGAAGTAGAGTCATCTGCCCTGGTCGATCAATCGACCCTTCAGCAATTTCGGCATTCTGCCCTATTTTTTTTATAAGAGAGATAATTCTTCTACATGTTATCCTAGCTTATATTTGTGAGGAAAATAACTAGGGGGTCTTATTCCTAGACATTTAAGGGAATTAATTGGGAATATGAAGGTGCAAAAATGGTGTGGCACTAAAATTATATTTTCGAGGAAAATAAATAAATTGAGGAATTAGACAAATGGGGTTCCTAAAAATAGAGTGGGGACCTATAAATTATTATTTGATCAAAATATAAACCTTGGGTTCGTGGAAAATGGAATACATGACTTATTTATTTAAGGGTGATTAGGACGAATAACACTAGAGTTGATATTTCGGCAGGCGATTATATATATATAATTATGCGCGTAGAAAATGTAAGTATATATCAATTATGTTTGAGAAAATCCTACGAGGCGACTAGGATGAAATTTGGGATATAGGCTAAAAAGGATTTAGCTGTTACCCGATACATCTATTGACGACGGTTATTATAGGTGGTACGATACCTATGGAATTAAGATAAGTCGATAATATACTTATCTAGTTAGTACGAATTGATATATTCGGGTATATATAAATCCTTAAAAGTGATTAAGGTAAAAGTTATATATCAAGTGAGAGAATACTTTTGGATTTAGTATTTTAAGTGTATGAATGCTTATATACTATTACGAACGGGAACATTCGGGGTTATTGGCTATTGCTATGAGAGTTTGGCAATTATAGCCATATGTATTTAGACGTGATAATAGATTATATATACAACGTTATTACAGTATATATAATATGAGATGAATACATATATATCTGTGTGTGATTGGTATATTTGTATCTTATAGGATGGTTCCACGGGCTTTCCTTTGGCGTAGGGTTGGAACAGCCAGATTATATATTTTATCTAGAGCGATCCGGGGAGGTTGCGCGATGTGGGTGAATCCCCTGGCTTGAGGAACAGGGAGAGTATATCCCCAGGTCATATTGTCCCGCTTTTGAGTGCGATGTGTGTACTCCACTTGCAGAGGGAACATGACCGCCTCCACCATTTTGTATATTGACTATGACAATGAGTGAGTCTGTCTTGGTACCATGGTTGGGTGAGTAAACCCAGATTCAGATAGGCACTATGAGACCGAATCCTCTAGTTATAGCTCGGTGTGATGGTTATTATACTTATGATTGTGATAGGTATAATTATACTTGTGGTGTATAGTATATTGTTTGTCCATGAAGATGAATAATCATATAAAGTAAACGTATATAAGAATGGAAAGAATGATAAGTGTATTTCCCCTTCCGATATATATATATATATATATATATATATATATATATATATATATATATATATATATATATATATATATATATATATATATATTCGGATTTATATGAATATGAATAAGAGGTTATAGTGAGAACTATATATTTATATATGAGTTTTATATGTATGTTATGTGCTGAGGGACTAATGGATCTCGACGATTAACATTTCCAGGTAGTAGTGTATCAGGGGGGTTCCTTGCTTGGATTTCGCTTCGCGAGACACCCCACGAATGAACGTAGCGCAGTGTTGGGAATGGGGAGAAGTTTAGCCTTTAGTACTCAAGCTAATTAGGAGTTTTAGAGATTGGGTGAAACGAATTTATTTAGGGAGGATAGCTTAACTAGGTTGTTTAAAAAGGTATGCGATAGGTGTGCACTGTTAGAAGAGGGGTGAGGGGTATCTCATGGGAGTGGGATACCAATCTAAATATGAGATAAAAATCATATTTCAAACATATGGAATTTATGCACTTGCAAAATATTTTCAAACTCGATCTCTGATTCATTTTTATATTTTCTCTCTTGCTATATATTTATAAATATATAGGTGTCCAGACATAGGGACGCCTGGATGATGATCTTTTTGAGTCAGACATTTGCTGCAGTGGCTATGGATGCATGCAGTCTTATTACTAGACGCTTATATCCATGTGATCTAGATAGGAAGCATTGTAGAAATATTCGGGCCAATAGCCCAATTGTATCCATTTATCATTTTACCACATTTTGATTTACGGCTATTCGATTGGGTTGTATTATGTTAAACCAAGTGTTCGATTATTTTATTTTATTTCATTTCAGTCTTCTATATATAAACTATGTGAATGTTTTTATTTAGTTGGTTTGGATAAAAAGATTAGTTAATTCAAATTTTGATGGCAGCCTAATAGGTTATTAGTCATTAAATTGGTTTTCGACAGTGATACTGAGAATGAACCATATGAGACTCCTGTTTTAATTTGGTATATGATTGATCACCCGGTATTTTATTAGGCAGGGTGTCACAGATGGTATCAGAGCATCAGGTTCTAGTGTCCTTAGGAATCTGTGCAGACGTACTACGCTTTCAGCACTGCTTTGGATTTGAAATAGAGCCTTATGATTAGGATTGTTGATTCTTCTTATGAGATTATAGTGAATCCTTTGCGCTCTTGTTCGAGGTTCGTGTGCTAATCGATGAAGGGAGACTAGGGAAGGTCGTTATAAAGGAAGCAGGAGGCGTGGCTTAGTTGGAGTTGTTAGCTAAAGTTGGAGAACAGGATTTCAATAGATGTCACTCTCCCTGTGGCGTTTGTCGAGGGTTATTGTAATGACTACTAAAGTATGGTAGTTATAATCATCTATGTACCGCTATATTAGAGAGTGGAGCTAAAGTTGAATTACCTAGTGAAGTAAAATGGGGAAAAAGGGTCTTTGATAACGACTGTAGGTTGAAGTTTAAGTTATACGGAGTTTGTGTAACGTAATTCAGTGAAAGTAGAAGGCTCAGAAGCTTCCGCTTAGAGAAGGGTATGGAAATACCCACATGTGAAAATTCGACGAAATTTTGTCACTGATGGGAGAAATATTGAAATGGTGGGAACGGTGGTCACCATATTAGGGGGAGCTGAATGTTTTGCTCATAAAGGGATATTACAGATGGTTTTAACCGTTAATTCCCTTGGTTTATCAGGAATAAAAGGAATGTAGTTCCTGAATTATTCACATAAGGATCGATCAGAGGCCGACAGTGAATAAAAAGTTTTAAGGATAAGTAAACTTTGTACTGAATTGAGGTAGGTGCAATGGAGAGAGAGTTCTTCAGTAAAATGATAGGCTCACTCGTAAGTGTTGCTAATACTGAGAATGTTAAGTGCTTCTATGAGAATGGAGCTGGAGGAGTTAAAGAATTAAGTCCAAGGGTAAATACTAAGATTGTTTGTACTCTAGGAACCCCATTGTATTCGTGGAACCCCATTGGTGGACATCCACCCGCGAAATTCATTGAAACAGGTTCGTTGAGGCCGACAGTGGAGTTTCCTTTTGACGAAGAAGATAAGGGGACTATGAAGGAGATTGTTAGGATCAAGGCTATAGAGTCCGATATACTAATAACCTTAACATGGTAAGGGTGACCATAAATGGGGAAATGTTTCAATGTAGAGTGTAGAACCACACGGTTAGTCCTTATCCAGTAAGAGTTAAAGGACAAGAGAAGGGTGCCTAAATGAGGAATTGATTAAAGTAGTTTTTGGTTCAGTTACGGCAAGTGTACCACGATCGGGAACCATCTGGAGTAGCCAGGGTAATTGGCAAGAAGGTTGTTATGCGAAGTCAAAATACCTCAAAATTATTCGATTTAAACTTTCTGAAAAATAGTCACCCTAAATTTGTATTTGTAAGTCTTAATTTGTCGTGTGTGTGCGCGAAGCCAAAAATTGAACCACAAATTTCCATCGATTGATCATTACATTACTTTTTCGAAAATTCAATTTGTGTCAATTTCTCACGGGATACTCCCACAAACGAATCATTCGAAATGTGGACATTTCTTTCGATGTGCGTTATGTAAGGAGTAAATGTAATGTAACACGAGTTTACGCACATGGTTATGAAAGATGGACTATTTGAGGTGAAAAGATCTCGTCATTAAAATACGATTATATGGAAATGGGGAATATCATCTCTAATTCACACAATTAATCTCGTTTATTATCTTTTATGCCTTAACTCTCCACGCGGTAACCAATCTAGCAATTCAAACTCGGTTAGGACTTTTTTTTGGGTCTAAGGTACATTGGGTAAAATCGTGATTGGTTGGGAATTTCGAAATTGGAAAATTTTGCTTATGATGTCCATTTGTGCTTTTTCGGGCTTTTGCTAATTTTTTTCCTCTTTTTCTAGTTTTTCTATTTTTTCACAGTTTTCCTTTCTTGCTATTTTTGTTAAGCATTTTCTATTTTCCTTGCCCCTTTTTATTGCACCATTCTGACTTAATTTCTGAATTTTTCAATTCCAGAATAAATTTGTTTTTTTTAGGTTGTCAAACGAAAAGGGAAAATTTTATTTGGCTCAAATTGGGTTGCAAAAAGGGTAATTTTTCACGACTTTTTGTGGCCAATATTTTTGGATGACAAACGAGGGACTAACATCATTGTCCGAATTACTAATTACGTTACCATATGCGTCTCGAGATTAATTAAATTTTGAGATCTATTTAGCGCGATTTTCAAGACAACATTTCATTTCCCATAACCGATCAAAGTCAAAGAGTCGAGATCCTCGACAACCTATTTAAATGCTAAAATGAACTTTGAGTTAACCATTAACTCTTATTGATTTAAATTATCACAAAAATAGATAGGTTCGAAATCTCACTGGGTTAATATTCTCCACACTTATTCGTTAATTCGTCAATTCACGCTCAATTTCCATCTTTAGTCAATTTTGGCTTTGTGCGTTTGGTTTTTTACCAATTTGGAAATTTAAATAAAATTTCGGTAACATTTTTGAAAAATTTAAGTTCTAATTTTTATTTATTTTGAACAAAAATATTTTTGGCTTTTTCAGAATTTTTCAAATTTTTTTTGGATTTTTTTTAAAAATTATCTCATTTTTTTTTACTTTGGGCATTTTGGACTTTGTGAAATGTAAAAGCGCATGCGTACCCACCCTATCTTAGGGTTTTGCATAGTCCCTATGCAAAAAGGGCTAAAAACTAAATTAAGGAGAGGACAACAATAAATAAACAAAGTACAAGGATGCAATAAATGAAAACAAGCACAAGACATATAAGGTAGGCAATCCAATTTCCATTAAAATATGTAGAAAGCTTACGAAAACTATGGAAATAGGAGAGGAAAAACAGTTCATGAACATCCAAAAGCAAACAGCCTATTGTAGTGACTAGTTAAAAGGTCCGGGGTCATCGGGATCATAGAAGTAAGGCGGGGGAGGAGTACCAAAGGACAATTGAAACATTTGTGTTTGTAGGCGGTGCATCATACTAGTATCGCGTTGATACGCGCGTTGGTCCTCTTCTCCATTAGCATCGTATCGCTCGATGAACCCTAAAAGTTATGTTTCAAGAGCGGTGATGCACGCATCATGGACGCCACTCGAAGGCTCAAAATCAGAGTTCTCCTCCTTCACATACTCGGCCTCCTCGCCCTCCGCCATGCTCACATCATCATCCCCAATAGCCTCACCCTCTTCGCTTTCATCGTTCGACTCCTCCGACTTAGAATCCTCCTCATCCGCCGCGGCCTCCCCTTGTGCTTGTTCTTGACGGGCACGTATAATTGCCCTTTGATGCTTGAAATTTGTGCAAGTACCCTTGCCAATAGGATTTGGAAGTTGAGGGAACCCACTTGGGCGTTTAATGCCGAAATACGCTAGTAGGGATGAGATTAATCGGGCGTAGGGAAGTGGGGAGGATCCCTTTTTGTCTAATGAAGATAAGAAGATGTCTTTGTAGATTGTGTGGGCCAAATTGATCACGGTGGTGTTGTTGAAGAGATGGTATATGAGTGTAGCTTTACGTGGGCGCGTAGCCGAGTCTTTTGAAGTTTGGAGGATGCTAGCGCACACAATTTGGAAAATGATCCCCCCTTGTGATTGAGCCTCCCCACTGGAACAGTTCCGTTGGCCCACACCTCGTCAGCCGCCATTCGAGATATACAGGTGGCCTTAGAGAGGGGTTCGAGGGCATAGGGATATATGTACTTAGTGGGGTTGGGCACGTCGAATGTTGCCAACTTGCGTATGATTTGGCCCACGAAAAATGGCACATGGGTGCCTCGGATGTAAGCCTCGGATGTGTAGGCCTCCACCCGGACTAAAGATCCATAGAAAGCATGGACCTTGGATACCCACACTTCGTCAAAGGGATCGGTAAGGTATCGGAACCAACCTCGGTCATTGAAGAGGGCAGTGAAGGATGATGGCAATTAAGCCCAAAGCACCTGACACTATGTGTAGCTTTTGAGATGGACCAAATTTTTTTGGCACCAATCTCATTCCTCGATGGAGCGGTATAGGAGTTGCATATCACCGTACTAAATAATGATGGTGGAGGTGTACTTCTGAGGTAGTGCCATGGTAGTGAGAGTAAAGGGAAAGTGAGAAGACTTGGAGAAAGAGAGTAAGAGAGGCTGGAGGAGTGTTGTGAAGAAGAGGGGGTATAAGTGTGCATTTATAGGTGGGTAAATTGTGTGAAAGGTTGCATTTGGAGGGAAAAGGTTTGGGAGGGAAAGTGGGATGAATTTGGATGGAAAAAGGGTGGTGAGAGGTGCAGGGGACGATTTAGATGGGAAATGGAGGGATTGGGTGAAAGGGGATGCGAACCTAGGGAATATATGAAGTTGCAGGAACCGGACCGATCTGAGCCTTTTTATTTCAAATTCTCTGAAAATGAACCGTTCCGGTTGCCCCAGGGGGGATCGGTCCGGTACTGGATTTCACCAGCTTCTCTTATGATTTATTTCAATGCCCTCTCTCTCAAAGTTTTGTGTACCCTCACTCCCCTATCAACATAAATCAAACTATTTCACTCAATTAGGGCTTTGAAATCCTTAGCATGCTCCCAATGCATGTTCGCTAAAACCTATCCTACGTGTCTCGTACCGACAAACGCAACTACCTAACCTAATCTGCGAACCTAACCTACTCACACCTAATATACACAAGATTCAGTCCATACGCATCGGGGGTGCGACGACCATCTCGTATGACTTATTCAGTCCCTATAAATGGGGTTCGATAACCAAATGGTGATGACCTATTCAACAAACGCCTCATAGTAAGGTTTAAGGTGTTGTCTGTTCACTTTGAAGGTGGTTCCCCCTTTTGAATCTTCTAATTCTATAGCGCCATGGGGAACACCTTTCGAACAACAAATGGGCAGTCTATTTAGACCGTAACTTACCCGAAAATAAGTGAAGCCTAGAGTTATAGAGAAGAAATTTTTGCCCAAAATCAAACTCCTTGTGGTGGATAATCTTATCATTTGCAAGTTTCATCTGTTCTTTTGATATTTTAGCATTCTCATACGCGTCATTGCGTATCTCTTCTAACTCATTCAACTGAAGCTTGTGAGCTTCATCGGCATTATCCATATCATAGTTTAACCTCTTAATATCCTAATACACTTTGTATTCTAACTCTATAGTAAGATGGAAAGGATTTCCATACACAAGGAGGAATGGGGACATTCCAAGGGGGTTCTTGTACGCGATTTGATAGGCCTATAGCGAATTATTCAATCGAAGGGACCAATCTTTCCGATTAGGATCGATGGTCTTATTAAGGATGTTCTTGATTTCCCAATTCGCCAGCTCAGCCTACCCATTCGTTTATGGGTGATAAGTCATTCCAACCTTTTAAATGACTCCATACTTTTTCATAAGCATCTCGAATGGCCTATTCCAGAAATGCGTGTTATTATCACTAATTATCGCCTTCAGAGCACCGAAGCGAGAGAGTATGTGTTCGTGCAAGAAACGTATCACCACTTTATTGTCATTTATTTTGGTAGCTATGTCTTCCATCCATTTAGAAACATAGTCTATCGCAACAAGGATGTATAGGTATCCAAAAGGCTGAGGAAAAGGACCCATGAAGTCAATACCCCAGTAGTAAAAAATCTCAATAATGAGTATAGGGGTTAGTGGCATCATGTCTAGTTGAGTGATAGACCCCATTCGTTGACACCTATCCCATGATTTGCAATAATTTCTCACATCCCAGAACATGGTGGGCCAGTAGAGTACACTTTGAAGGATTTTTACGATCGTCTTTTTGTCGAGAAGTGACCTCCACTTGCTTCCGAATGACAAAATTGGATGACTTTTTGTATTTCATCATCCGGTACACACTGTCAGATGATTTGGTCTGCATAATATTTGAAAAGAAATGGATTGTCATAGAAAAACTTGCGTGACCAAGTAATGAACCTATTCTTCTCTTGTAGTGTCCAATCGGGAGGGAATGATCTCGTGGTAAGATAATTGACTATGTCCGCAATCTAGGGGAGAGACGAGGTGGAAAAAAATTATTTATCCTAGAAATATTCATCTATGGGTATAGGATCGCTAGGTACGTAGGACGAGAGATGGGATAAATGATCGAAAATGGAATTTTCTACTCCTTTCTTGTATTTTTGGAGAGATTAAACTCTTGTAGGAGTAGGATCCACCTTATGAGACACGGCTTTGCATCTTTCTTTGCAAGGAGGTATTTCAATGCTGCGTGGTTGGTGAAACAAGTAATGGGTGAATCGATGAGGTAGGAATAAAACTTGTCTAGAGCAAATAATACCGCTAACAATTATTTCTCCGTGGTGGAGTAATTAAGTTGTGGTCCGGTTAAAGTCCAGCTAGTGTAGTAGATGACATGAGCCTTCTTGTCTTTCCTTAGGCATAAAATAGCCCCTATTATGAAATCACTCACATCACACATAAGCTCGAATGGCAAGGACCAATCTGAATCTTGCATGATGGGAACATAAATTTCAATTTATCAAAATCACACTGTCATGCTTCATTCCACTCAAATGGGGTGTCCTTCACGAGAACATTACTCAAGGGCCTAGCGATGGCACTTAAGTCTTTCACAACCCTACTATAAAACCCCGTGTGGCCTAAGAAAGAACGCATGTATTTTAGCGATTTTGGTGGGGATAGATCGACTATGACATCTATTTTATCCCTATCAACTTCGATTCCTTTGGATGAAACAATGTGTCCAAGAACTATTCCGTCGGTGACCATAAAATGTCATTTTTCCCAATTGAGCACCAAGTTATTTTCCACACAACGGGAAAGTACCTTCTCAAGATTCGCTAGACAAAGTTCGGAAGAGGTGCTAAAAAAGCTAAAGTCATCCATGAATACTTCAAGTCCTCTGTCAATCATGTCGCTAAAATTACCTAACATGCACATTTGAAAGGTCAAAGGTGCGTTGCACAATCCGAATGACATACGCTTGTAGGCAAGTGTACTAAAAGGACATGTGAAAGTTGTCTTCTCTTGATCAAGAACATATACCTCTATTTGGTTATATCCGGAATAACCATCTAAGAACCAATAATAAGGGTGTCCCACTACTCTTTCTAGCATCTGATCAATGAATGCTAAGGGAAAATGGTTTTTTCTAGTGCTCGCATTGAGTTTTCGATAATCATTGCAAACGCGCCATCCGGTGGAGGTACATTGGGGAACTAGCTCACCCTTAGAATTCTCAATCACAGTCATTCCTGACTGCTTCGGAACAACTTGTATGGGACTCACCCATTTCCTATCCGAGATTGGGTAGATAATCCCAACATCTAACAACTTAATAATTTATGTGCTCACCACCGCTTTCGTGGTAGGATTCAATCTTCTTTGCATTTACCTCGAGGGCTTCATGTCCTCCTCGACGTGAATTTTATGGGTACAAATTAAAGGACTTATACCTTTCAAATATTCTATGAACCAACCAAAATTACTTTAGTACTTCCTCAAAGTTTTTAGTAATTTACCCTCTTGCTCTTCATCTAGGCTAGATGGGACAACAACATGAAATGTCTCGTTCTCTACTAAATAAGCATATTTGACAATAGAAGGTGGTTTCTTAATTCGAGGGTAGAAAATATTTCATTGGAGGGAACCATGCATGACTCCCTGGATGGTAGTTCCTCAAATCTAGAAACCCTACTTACATCTATCACATCCTCATCTGACGCTCTCTTATCAAGAATCTCTCTCAACTCCTCTATCTCCTTCTCAAAGTTGGTGTACGCTCCCTCACTCTCATTTCTAGATACAAGTAAATCTTCTAACGCATATCCACTATAATTTTCCTCTATGTTCTCCTCTACGATCTCGTAAATAAGATTCACTACGTGAATATCATCCTCATCCCCCACATGTTGGGCTATGTTGAAGATGTTTGTCTCTAAAGTCATGTTCCTGAAAGTGAGTTGCATCTGCCCATTTCAAGTGTTAATTAAATCATTATCCATAGCTAAGAATGGGTGCCCAAGGATAATGGGAACATGGTTACTCCAGGCAAAGGAGGGCTTCGTGTCCCAAATGACAAAATCTATCGGGAAGTAGAAATTGTCAACTTGGACTATCACGTCCTCTACAATACCTCTTAGTATCTTCACAGAATAATCCGCTAATTGGAGAGTGATCTTTGTGGGCTTGAGTTCACCTAAACCAAGTTTCCTATAAATGGAGTAGGGGAGGATATTGACACTCGCTCCTAAATCGAGTAAGGCTTTTTTTTATTCGATCCTCTCATATGATGCAGGAAATCGTGGGTGCTCCCAGATCCTTGAACTTTTGTGGGAGATCATTGAGTAAAAAGGAGCTCATATTTTGTGCGAGAAACACGTTCTTCTTTACCTTAAGCCTCCTCTTCATCGTCAATGAGTCTTTGTAACTTTTGCATAAGCGGGAATTTTCTTGATGGCATCGAGGAAAGGTAAATTCAACTTAACTTGCTTAAGGACTTCTAGCACATCATCACGGGGGTTGACTTTTTAGGAAGGAACCAACCGTTGAGGAAATGGTGCTGCTATGGGTGGTTTCACTACTATTTTTGGCTCACTAGTGTCATATCTTTCACTCTCTTTTGAGGAGACATCTTCAGCCTCTTTCATGTCGGGCGAAATCTCCTTCTCTTTCGGTGCGTCGTGTGGGGGAGGTGATAAATCAACAACCTTCCCACTATGTAGAGTGGTTATGGATTGACATTGCTCATGGTGTTTTGTGGATGTAGAGCTAACACTAGTTTAACCTTAAAGAGGTATTTGACCCTGGGGAGGAAACTTAACCTTCGCTTGGATACTCAACGACGATTGAAACATTGAAATGTTCGCATTTATGTCGGTGAACATGCGTTCATATCTATAATTGGTTACATTTTAGGAGTGTATAAATTTTTGTATTGTATCCTCGAGATTTCTCCACGATGGCGTGATATATGGCGCTGGAGGAGGTGGTGCTGGCACATGTCCTTGCATAGGTGGTGCTTGTTGAAACTGTGGAGGTGAAGGAGGGGAAACATGTGAATTAGGATTCAATGCAGACTATGGTTTCCCATAGCTAAAACTAGGATGATTTTTCCATGAGGGGTTGTAAGAATTTCCGTGCGGAGCACCGAAATTACCCTTAAATCCTCATGCACAACTCACTTTCTCTTGAAGCATAACTTTGTAGGCGGGCATCGTCGGGCATTCCTCTGTTGAATATCCCACCTCACAAGTAGCACAAACCTTTTCAACGAGGGTGTGGATGGGGCCAGTTGGTTTTATCACGCTTGTAGCGAGTAAATATCCCATGCCTTTCTCAATTTAATTGAGTCGACGGTCCATCATGGTATATTTGTCGACGTTAAATAGACTGGATACCGATGGAGTGGTGGCCTCTTGGCAAGTTCGATTCTGTACGCTAGGGTTAGATGTATCCCATGATTGAGTGGTGTCAGTGACATACCTCAAGTGGATCTCAGCATCATTAGCGTCTAAGTCGATAAAGGGACCATCACACATTATTTTAGCAAGTTATTTGGAGTTGATGTTCATCCCATGATGGACGAACGAAATGATTTTCTATTTATGAATTCCATGATGAGGGCATGAAGTAACTAACTCATTGAAATGCTCAAAACATCGATGAAACTCACTTTCTAATTATCAGAAGGTTTGAATTTGAGCCTTAATGGAGTTCGTTCGATGTGGAGGGAAGAACTTCTTGATAAACTTGGATTGTAACTCATTCCACGACATAATCGAATAAGGAGGTAAATACCATAGCTAGGTCTTAGCTTTATACTTGAGAGAAAATGGGAATAGCTTGAGGCGGATCATATTTTTTGTGCATGTTTGATCACTGACAGTATCACATGCCTCTTCAAACTTCCGAATGTGGAGATATGGCTTTTTCGATTCCATTCCATGATATGTGGGAAGGATTTGTATAATCTCATTCCAAAAATGAAATTTCCCTGCATTATATGGGACCAAAATGCATCCCGAATTGACTGACTGCTCAGGGTATAAGAATTCTCTCAAAGGTCGATACGGTGTTTCTTCCTCACCCGTGCATACGCTACCGTGTTGTCACATATTGCTCTCTCTAAGTGACTCAGTATCCTTACCCTGTGTGCTAGGAGCATAACTTGAAGTGTAACCTGGAGGGTCACTCGAAGTGTAATTTGTCATTGGATTTGGCGGTGTAGGAGGTGGGACCCAAAATTTAAGAACGCGAGGGGTATGTGGGCTATCAGGGTCATACTCAAGTATCGAATTCTCGTAAATGCGTGTGGGAGTTGATCGAGGAGTTCATTACAGATTTTTCATTATCAGGCTTCTGAGAGATGTAGTAATTTTTTATTTTTTATATATTTATTTACTTTTTTTTTTGAATTTTTGGTCAAAATTATGGATTAACCTGATCTAACCTATAGTCTACCTAGATCCCCGGCAACGGTGCCAAAAACTTGACGTGACCACAAATGTGTCTAAAGTGCTTTCCATATAGGCTTAAGTGAAATCCTATCACTCAAGTAATAATCCCGGTAAGTCGGGGTCAAATCCTCAGGGAAATAGGACGAGAAAATCGTAATGACGCTTGAAAAGACGGAAAACCATAACTTGACTCTAAAAGAAACAAAAAGATGCTTTGAATGGGAGATTTACTACAAACTGAATGAAGATTTAAATTAACTACTAACTACACTAATTGCTAATGAAATTCAACTAATCAAGTTAAACTAAATGCAAATGATAAATTGATCCAAGGATTAACTATAAATGAGAATAATTGGTCGGGTTACAATCCCCCACACCCTAGTAAATTCACCTCGTAGGATACCAGATTTCGGAATAAGAATTTTAAATCAACCCAAACTTTATTAATCCTAAGCATTACGTATATGAACGAACAAATCCGTCACCATACAACATCAAAGGCAAGAATAAAGCGTTGTTGAATTAACTAACACGCGCATCGCACTCTTAAGCATCTCGGTTACCTAGGGCAAACGAGATCAAAAGTCCTACGACGATTACGATAATTATGCAACACGATTCCGTTAAAATTCAATTCAATATTTTATTTCCTATTATGGTGATTTACATTGGGTGGGGTTCATGCACCCCAATCCTTAGAGGTTTAGCCAGATATGATTAAATGAAAATAAAAACCAATTTTTATATTACTGGAAATCTTGACTGCTTTGGAACAAATTGATAAGAACAATTTAAAATTAGAGATTATAGCTAGAGGCTGGAAGTTAATTGACTAGTTAGCAAATAAATCAAACCAATGGAATTTAATTACTTGCATTTGATGAATCCGGAATCCAAATCTAATCTAGAACAATCAATCTTCAAACTAGGGTTTTTCATACAAGTGACAGAGTTTTCCTCTCTAAAACCTAACTAAAAAATTAATTATTCGAACTCCCCCATGTCTAACAATAACTAGAATTCAAATACATCATGAAAAATCAGGAGTTGTAGCTGAGTCAAACTCAAAATTCAGAGCTGAATATCATAAATTATCTCCACCGGACCAATCCGACGGGTAATACTTGATCGGTTCACTGATGAACGGATTGGTTTGTTTTCTTCCTTAAACGGATCGGTCCAGGGCTCAAAATTGGCCAGTGTGCTTTGGCTCATCCGGACCGGTTCGTTTTCTCTCATATCCGGTCCGATTTGGTTCCATAATTACTCCACCTTCATTATCTCATCTTCAAGGTCTCATATTTTCTATCTCGATGATCGGATTGAGTTTTCGTCTCTTCCTACGCTCTCGTAGAAGTATAATCTTCATTTTTCATGTTGGTTCCTCTTCCAAATTCTTGATGTAAATTGATCTTTCTTCCCTTTGACTTTCCTTCCTTGCTTGATTCCTCTGCTTTGGATTCTTCGTCTCTTTACTTAGCATTAAATACCTGTAAATAACATGAAAAATACACAAAACTCGAGACACTATGTAGAAAGGTAAGTAGCATATAAATGAGATAAATCAGTATGAATTACATTATTCGAGGTGCTAAGAGCTTACTAAATAAGGGGATAATTTCGGAAGGATTTATGCCAAATCAATGTGTTATATCAAGAGAAGACTATGTTTACAAGACCATTTCGCGCATTTTCTACAAACATATGCCGTTTGGATTGCGTAATCCACCTATGACCTTTTAAAGGTGCACGTTTACTCTATTTAGTGACATGGTTGAAAGGGGGATTGAGGTGTTCATGGACGGTTTTAGTGTCTTCGATCCCTCTTTTGACCATTGCCTCGCTAATCTCGAGAGTGCTCTTGCTCGGTGTGTGAAACGAACTTGGTACTAAATTAGGAGAAGTGCCATTTTATGGGTACTGATGGCATAGTTATTGACCACATCTTGTCATCCAAGGGTATAGAGGTCGATAGGGAAAAAATTGACATTATTGTCGAACATCCTCCACCCAAGTAAATAAAGGAAATGCACTCATTATTGGGCCACGCGGGGTTTTAGCGTAGGTTTATTAAGGATTTTAGTAGCATCGCTAGACCTTTAAGTAACCTACTTGAGAAATTTTCCCCCTTTGAGTGGAGTGAAGTGTGCCAAGACGCTTTTAAAAAACTAAAAAGCATGCTTGGTAGAAGAAAAATTGCGTCTCTAATGTATTTGTCGTTGTTGCAACTTCTTTTTCCATCAAAATTCCCTTGAATCTACAAATAAACTCAAAATATGCATAGGGGTAAGTGAGGGAGGCAATCCAAATCTAAGGATGAAACACAAGACAAAAGAAGACATGTGTAAATTCATTTGCATATTATTATTTTTTATGATTTTTATATTTTCTTTTTATATTTTTTTTTGGATTTTTCAAGGCATTATTAATTAACTAACTATACTAATTTTTAAAGTAATAACTAAGATGTAAAAGATAATAAGAAAAAAAATGAGCTAAACAAAATTGTGCTAATAAGCAAACTAACTAAATTGGACTCATGAGAGCTTCAAAATTCATCCCATGAATGGGAGATTAACCCTCAATAATCATCATCTAAAAATAAAATTAAAAGTAAACAAATGAAAGCATGTGAGGATTAGAGTATTTAAAGAGGAATAGATCAAACCCATTTAAGCCTTGAATTGGAATGAGTTCTTCGATTACAATCCCAAAATTCTCTCAATTACAATCACTCGCCAATATATTTATTGAATATAAAATAGTAAGTACAAAATAAAATAAAAATAAGAAAACAAATGACAAGATAATGGATGAAGTCATAATGGACACTTAAATAATAAAAGAGATTTGGTAAAAAAGCAAATCCTAATATTATAAAATTTTATATTAGAATTCGTCCAAGGAAATAAATTCCGCATCATCACTTTATGTTGAGATATTTGCTAAAAATACAAATACTCAACATAAAGGAATGGATTAGAATTTACCTCCCATAAGGGATGAATTCAATCACATCAATCTATTTTGAAATAGTTGCTAAAAATGCAAAAAACCCACTATAGAGGGGTGGAGTGGAATTCATCCTAGAGATAAATTTCACTACTCACCTCTATATTGAGATATTTTTTAAAAATGCAAATACTCTCCGTAAAGAAGTGGATAGAATTTTATCACACAAAGTTTAAAAATAAATTTGGAGATCCTCCTCAATTGGCACCAAGTCTTCAATTTATACATGGCAAACATGGAGCTAGGGAAAAATTGGGTAAGGTAATTGTACATGAGGGGTGAGAGGGTTGTTTTGGGGAATTGCACAAGTGTGCATGTGTGTTGGGTGAGGTAGTGTTAGTTGAGGGTAAAATGGAAAAGGGGTTTAATAAGGTGTTAGGGGTATTTTTGGAACAAGGGTTAAGTAGGTTTAAACGCATGTGGGGTTTAATTCTTTTTATTTGTCTTTGCGTCTTTATTTTGGGATGAGCAGGTGAAAAAAATGTGTTGGCTTAGAAATGGGTCTAAGATGGAGTTTTTGGTTCGAGATGGTTTCCGAGAAATTGGTTCCTGGTTCAGGGGTTTGACAGACACGGGTAGATGGTGGTGATTCAACTCGGGTTATTGAATCGGGTATGGGGAGGTTTGAGTTTGGCTATGGTAGGGATGGACATAATATGGAGGTCGACAGGGGGTAATGATAAAGGTTTCAGGTTTTGAACTCGGTAATGGCCGAGGTAAGTATGGCTCGGATTAGGGATGGGTTGGTTCGGTTCACAGGTCGCGTGCTGAGTTCGGGTTGGTTGATGGGTATAGGGGATGCGGGTTGGATGAGGATGGGTTTGGAGGGGTTCTAACTCGGTTAGGTCGAGGCAGGGTCGCGCAGGAAGAAACGTGTAGCAAGGTGGGTTTTTTCGGCGATGGGACTGCCGAATTTTTGGGTTAAGGATAGGATGGAGGTTTGAAATCGGGTTGGTGGGTTGGATGGAGGTTCGGGTTGTTGTGTCACCGGGTGTAACA
The DNA here is from genome assembly GCA_949130495.1 of Sambucus nigra. NCBI lineage: Eukaryota > Viridiplantae > Streptophyta > Magnoliopsida > Dipsacales > Adoxaceae > Sambucus > Sambucus nigra. Next base: position 313,190,797 of record OX422217.1, on the reverse strand, counting down.
GGTGGCAGGTATGGGTGGTTTGGAGAGAGAGAGTGATGTTGATTAGATGCTTGGTTTGAGTGGGTTTAAGTTAATGGAAGGATGTGATAGAAAGAGTGGGGTTTGGGGAAGAAGATGAAGGGGGTGATTTGTGTGTGTGTGTGGTTGTATGGGAGGGATTTGTTTTAGGTGTAGGAGTTTGTTTGGGATTAAGGGGTGCGTGTGTTTGATTTGTACCCCTATAAAATAAAGTAAGAAAATAATAAAAATAAACCTAATAAAATAAAAACAAGTAAACTAAAAATAAAAAATAAACAAAACTAAAAATAAAAATCGACGAAAAATAAAACTCCATAAAAAACTAAAAAAACTTAAAAAAATAAAAATAACACGACACATAATATAAACTCTAAAAACTAAGCACGTCTCAAATAAAAACTAATAAAATAAAGTAAAACAAAATAAAACAAAAATAATAATAAACTAACTAAAAACTAACAACAAACAAAAACTAAAGGAAAACAAATACTCGATGCACTAAAAAAAATCTCTGAAAATAAATAAAATCTATTAAAAATAAAACTCAAATAATAAAAAATAAAAACTATAAAAGAAGTAAAAATAAATCCTAAAGTCCTAAATATATACAATCTAGCAAAACTAAAAATAAAGACTAAAATTAAAACTAATAAAAAAAAGAAAAAGAACATAAATTCTACAAAATTCTAAATAGATCTAAAATTAATCCTAAAAATAAAAACGACTCAAACTAAAAATCTAAAAAAGTCTAAAAAGTACAAACTCAACACACACGGGGTTCGGGGTAGGTTTAGGCTCGGGTAAGGTACGGGACTGAGGAATTAGCTCCATAAATTGTACATTTGCCTTGAAATAAGCATCGAACTTTCGCAAACGGTGATCAAGCTTGCACATTAAACATTTATGCATATAAGACCCAAATTGCCGGGAATTAGCAACAAAAATATGTCTATTCGAGGTATAAAATGTACAGTTTTGAGTGTTGATCATTGCTAATCTTCGCTCCTGTCATACAAGCTCCGGTTTGGGCCCTTCCATTCGAGCTTATGTATGATGCGAGTGATTATGTGTAGGGTCTATTTTTAGGAAGCGGGGAGATAAGAAAGACCACATCATATACCACGCTAGATGGACTTTAACCGGACCTCAATTGAATTACTCCACCACGAAGAAAGAGTTGCTAGTGTTAGAGTTCGCCTTAGAAAAATTTCATTCATACCTTATCACGTCACCCATAACGTGCTTTTTCGACCACACAGCTCTTAAATATCTCCTTTTCAAGAAGGATGCGAAGCCGTGCCTCATTAGGAGGATCTTGTTACTCCAAGAGTTTGATTTTCCATTAAAGATAAGAAATGAGTAGAGAACATCATAGCCGAACATTTATTGAGGATCTCATCCAATGTACCTAAAGCTCCCATACCCATAAATGAGTATTTCCCAGATGAGCAATTATTTTCCAATTCCTCCTTTCCTTAAATTACAAATATTGTGAATTACCTTATCACGAGGGATGTCCCCGCAAGAAAAGAGAAAGTTATTCAATTGCTCATGCATGCTTTAATATGATGATCCATATTTGTTTAAATATTGTGCTGACCAAGTAATTCGGTATAAGGACAAATTTCCAATTAAGTCAATTTGTATATGTTGTCTTAATTTCGGACAAAGCTATTTGAGTATAGAATTTGTATATATGACCTTTCAAACCTATGACATCTTTTGTTGAAGCTTTAGAACGTATAATTGGGTGTTAAAAATTTTGGGTGTTAGAATGTATTATTGGGTGTTAAAAATTTTGTTCAGCTAGTTTAAAACGTCTTCATATTTTTTTCAGAAAAATGATATGATTTTCGCAAGTCGTTAGAACATTTTTCCCAAGTTGTTTGAAGGAGATTTTTGGTTCGTTCGAACGAGACATCTAACGAGGTCACTTTGGGCCTGTTCGGCCTTATCATTTGAAGTTTCATTATTATCTCATTTGAATGTCATTCGAACGAGATTAAATGTCGTTTTAACGATTGAAGTAATTTTAAAAAAATGTCCGTTTTTTTCATGCAATTTTTCTCTTAACCTCCCACTACTTCTTCCCAACCATTTATGTAGTATGGGAGTTAACTTTTTTCAGAGACTTTTTCCATCTTCCAAAAAAAGATAAACCTTTAAGAAAAGTCAAAAAGGGTTTTGTTCTAAGATTATGGTTTAATACTTCAAACAAAACATAAGTTTACCCCCAATTGGTTTAGATCCAAGTCTCTACATGATATTTATGTTTTGAGATCCTATTTTGTCACCGTGTTTATCCCATACATTCCTACTAATTATTTATTACGGAGGATTTCGTGTTCGTTGGGGTACATATAATGGACTCTGTATGTTTGATGGTAGCAGTGCCCCATCAATGGACTCTAACATGTAGGTGGACTCCTGCATTATCACTAGGTAGAGGTGGAAGGAATGAAGAGCGTTAAGGCTTACGAGGGCTTCGAGTCATTGAGTAAGTCTTTTCTCGTATCCTTGTATTATATTCATATTTAATGGACTTATAATTGGGACGTATGAGATTTTTCCTATTGTGGGTTTTCCTCGTACATCAGCGTGTTGTGGTTGTGTATTTTTATCTTGAAAATTCATACCTAGATGCATGCTTAGATTTAAAAAGATAAAATTGGTTTCACCACGAAATTTATTTAATAGGTTCTTAATTAATTTTTGTTTCATTATTTTGATAAAAAGTTTAATTTGGAAAAATTCATGTTTAGTTTGGTTTGTGTTAATTTGAACTTAAATTGAAATTATGTTTAAGATGAGATAATTTAAATTTGGAAGAAATTAAAAATTTCAGTTTTTTGAAACCATCACCCCATATTCATAAGAATTTGGTCCCATTTTATTCGGAGATGTGTGTCAGATGATGCGATCCCTAATGTTATCTAGTTGTCATTCGAAAGCATGTGGAGACTACTTTTCCACGAAAAAGACGATCTCTAAGATTATTCAAATGATCTCTATTGGCCCACAATCTTCCAGGATAAAAATACTCTTGGAACTCTTGTCATAGATGCCCAAGGAAGGGAGCTGGTACTCTACGTAAGAGGTAAAGGTCCCATGAACTTGATGCCTCAACTCTAAAATATCTAGATGATTTCTTATACGTCCTTGTCATGACAGACTAAGTATAAATATGGGTAGAGGCAATATCTACTATGACAAACGACAGTGATGTGGAGGAAAAGTTCATTCACGAACACATACTTTCTCACTTCGATGATCTGAAGGCCATTATTAGTGATAACGATGCATAATTTTACAATAGGTCATTTGAAAAGTTAATGAGGAAGTATGGAATCATTAACAAGATTGCGATGACTTACCACCCCTAAAATGAATGGGAAAGCCGAGCTAGCAAATCTAAAGATTAAACAAATTCTTAAAAAGACCGTTGATCCTAACCAAAATGATTGGTGAAATAGATTGATCAACTCATTATGGCATATAGGACCGCATATAAGAACCCCCTCGGAATTTCCCCATTCCTATTTGTCTATGGGAAGCCTTGGCATCTCCCCCAACGATCTCGAGAACAAAGAGTATTAGGACAATAAGAGGTTTTAATCTATATGCATGTGTGTATGTATGACAATCTTTGTGCAAAATCCTTACTGATAGAATAGGTGTTTTAGCTCCTAAAATTATTGCTCCTAACTAAGTTTCTTTCATTAAAGGCAGAAACATTTCTGATTTTATTTCCACTATTTCTGAATGCTTTGATTTGTTGAAAATAAAGATCTTTGGAGGTAACATTGGTATTAAAGTTGATGATACTAGGGTTTTTTATTCTTCAAATTGGTATTTTCTCATGAAAGACATGGACTTCCTGCCAAAAAAATCAACAAATGGATAGTTGTTTTACTCAATTGAGCTGGACACTTTATTGGGATTAATGGTAAATCTGAAGGTTTCTTTTCTTATAATAGAGGGGCTAGATAAGGGAAACCTATGACCCCTTTAATTATTTTTATTACTGAAGAAGTTTCGAGTAGGGAAATTAGTAATTTGGTTTCTGAAGGCAAAGTTAAGCATATGCACCCCCCCAACCAGCCATGTTCTTTCCCATTTTTTTTATTCTGGTGACCTTGTTGTTTTTCATAGAGCAGACAAGAAATACTTACTTAATATCATAGACTTATTAACTGCTTATGGGTACATTTCAGGTAAGAGAATAAATAAAGGCAAGAGTACTTTTTATTTAAGTCAACACGACAAGCATAAAAGCTCCTAAATATTTGCTCTTGTTGGAATTAATGTTGGTCATAATAGTTTTGAATATTTTGGAGTTCCAATATTCGAAGGTAAGCCTAAGAGAACATATATCAAATATATTACTGATAATCTAACGTTAAGTTTGTTATTTGGAAGGGTAAAATTTTATCTATGGCAGGTATATCCCAACTTTTACAATCTGTATTCCACAGCATGTTGATGCATTATTTTAAGAGATATAAATGGACTATTACACTTTGTAAACATATTTCTAAATGGGAAAAGAACATCCTTTGGTTTGTTGATACATCTACTAGTAAATTATTCACTACTGCTTAGAAGCTAGTTTGTGCTCGTATTGAGAAAGGGGGTTTGGGTATTAGAAATATTTTATCTCTTAATAAAGGTGTCAATGGGAAGTTTTCTTATGAGATTCTTTTATGGTAATTCCATCCTTAGCTTCTATATAAAGAAGAGATACAAAATCAGTAGTTTGGAATTTCCAATAGATATTTTACCTCTTCTATTTGGTATGGTATTAAAGCTGAATTAGGTGCAATTCATATTGATAGTAGATGGTTGGCTCAAAAGGGATCTTCAATATCTAAATGGAATGATATATGACTATATAAATCCATTACTACTACCATGGGGTACCCTCATATAGTTAACCATAATGCTACAGTTTCTAAACCCATTCATAGGGTAGATGGAAGATTCATCACATGTTTACTAATAATTTTACTCAGTGGCTAAAGAAATCAGTACTTTTCAGGTTCCCAAATGTGATTTTAATGACAAGTATCTATGGGAACTCTCTCATTATAGAATTTATACTATGAAACATGTGTTTGAGGCAACTAGGACCCAATATTAATTTGATAATAAAATGATGGAAATTTCGATCAAGCAATGTGTTTAAGGGTTTTGATCAGGCGATGGAATATAAATTCCAAACATTTACATAATGATGTGTACTGTACTCTAACTTTACAATCTTCTATTCCAAACATCCATGAATCCAATACAATGGGGTTCTTTTCATGATAAAATTATTCACCTCTTTATTTCTTGAATAACGATAGAAATTTATGCTGTGTATACCAAGATTATTGAAGAAGGGAACTTGAGTGTTCTTTGTGATAATGATCATTATGAAGAGGATATAAATTTATTCTATGTGTTTAAAAAGATCTATATTGTATCGCCTAAGACATTTTTTCTGTAATTATTGTTGCATTTGATGTGCTTGATGTGATACATTATCAGTATTTACTAGATGTCATTTGTATGACTATAGTGTTGATTGTATCTAGGATACCATAATGCAAAGTTGTCACACGAATGAATACAATTTTTGTGGATGGGTAGGAATATGAACATGTATTTTTCTTCCCACTTATTCTAGATATTGATTACTAGGGAATGAACGGTTCATTATCAAAAGGTGACGGTCTTGATGTACCAGCAGTGTGTATAGAAAACTCCATTGAAGTCATCAAGTCTAGGACAGGACTGAGGATCCATCAAGAAGACATTGGATTTAATATTTTCATATATAGGAGTAGAAGTAAGCATTGCATCATCTTCATAAGAAATAGGAATGAGAACCATATTAGAGATAAGATCATTGTCCACGGTGTTGTCAGGACCATTATATAAGGTAGAATAGTGGTTTATAATATGATTCTGCAGCATCATTAATAATCAAGACTTCATTATGAAGAAGACTGGTAACATTACTTCTAACCATTATTTGCTCCGCTATCTTATGAAATAATTTAGCATTACTATCCCCTTTATCAAGCCATTTGATTTTAGACTTCTCATTCCAAAAGGATTATTCCCGTCTCAAAGATTTAAGAATAGACTTCTTAGTCTCTGTTGCTTTTTTATTTCTATCTTGAGATTGGCCATATCCTTGTAATAAAGTAGCATGGTTCCATACTAAATGTTGCAAGTCTGTAGAACCATTTTTTATACCAACAAACCCCGAGAAACTTTTTTTTTTGCTGATCTATTTTTCTTTTCACAGATATGATATTTTGGTTCAACATTACTTTTTTTCTTTCTTTAACATCCAGTCATAATTTGTGAAAAAAGTTTTCATCCATTTTTTCATTTTTTGTAGTTAGCACGGATTCAAAGGGTTTTAGAATCGTTATATTTATATTTAGCTCATTTAAGATTCATAGGATGCTTTCCATTGTACTAGGAGGATCAACTTTACCCACACACATATTAATTAGCTCTAAGTTGTCACTCTTAATGATAAAGCTTCTGAATTGGAAGGACTGCATCACATGGCAAGCTTCGAGCATTGCAGCAGCCTCACATGCCAGAGGAGATTCAACCCATACTTTGCGTCTAAATCCATTCTGCAGCTGCCCCAAATGGTCACGTACCACCCCAGTAATAGAGGCTTGAACACGGTGACTCTAAAAGGCCCCATCCATATTAATTTTGGGTATGCCCATTGGAGGGGGAGACCATTGGTCAATGATATTACCTGTAGCAGTCCTATTAGCAGACCTATGGTTATTCAGTGATTCCTTAAACTCACTCTTAGCTTCAAGGATATTAAACTCACTCTTAGCAGATAGGATGAATTATTAGATATAAATAAAGCAACTATAGGGGTCAAAGAAGCATACATCTCACCTGTTCAGACAAATTTAACTTGGAGGAGCTGTAAATGTAATTTTTCTAATAGTATGATGCTATCGAGTCTTTTTGACAAGTTTGAAACTACTCCTGGATTGTTTGGATTTGATAAATAGACAACAGTACAAGTTTAGAATTATTTCAATTTAAAATATTGTGTTCTTTACATATTTATACATTATTCATTTCATTTATGATTTCTACCAAATTTTAAGATTCAAATTTAAGTTATGATTCATGATTCATGGTTTTCGATTTGCTATACACTTCACGATTTGACAATTATAGCTAATTGTATTGTTGGTTAGGGACCTCTTTTACAACTTGAACTTAAAGGCTCCGGTTTCCTTTATAGACAAGTTCGCAACATGGTAATGATTCTCTCATCCTCTCGCACATCTAGGTTCAGATTCAACATTCTTGTTCAAAATCATCATTCCATTTTTTCTTACTCCATTTTTAGAACCGACTCTTATCATGTTGATGATTATTACAAAGATCTATGTTATAACATCTGGGTTCGACTTCAAGAGGTAACAATGTCTTGGGTTCAAGTCTCACATGCTGCAATATTCCGCTGAATAAACAATACAATATGATGCATCCGATGAGAAACATCTTGTTATGAAAACTAACTAATGACCTCTCTTAAATAACAATTGAAAAAGATTAAATGTGTCATTTAGTTAACTAGTCGTGCATGTAGTCGATGTGCTAGTCCTTTTTCTCCCCAGATAGTCTCTGAAGTTTCAGAGGTTCTATAGAAAAAATGACCATGCTTTTAGAATTCATCCTTAATTTAGGTGGGAGAATGGAACCTCTAGGTGTAAGAATGAATATCCATCATTGTGAAGTTTCACAACTGGTCCTACTCATTATTCCCAAAACTAAGCTGATTTACATAAACGAAGCATTATGCCTTCTAATTGTCAACTACTTGATTCAATTCATTTTCTTCCTACTATGGCATGATAATTTTCCTCCTAATACGATCTTCAAAATATGTAACACATTTTTTATTGGTAAAAAACATATGTCAGTGGTGAAATGATAATGTCTATACAAATACAAAATTTGAAGATGTTGAACTTAGTTACAAAATTATCATTTCAACACACATTTTTTGTCCGTTGTTGGAACTATTGATTTTTTCTATTTTATTTGGTTAAGCTTGCCTAGAAGTCAATGTAATTTATCCCTTAAAGTTATGCTTAATCGCTTAAAACACGAGTTACTGTTGTAGAAATGACTTATGTTGTAAATATTTTGGGTCAATTATATAACACTAATATATGTTTGTATAAGTTACTTTTGAACTTTAAACTGATTTAAAATTAGGGGAACTTGAGAATCTTGAACTTATTGATGGTTTCTTCTATTGATTTTATTTGATTTCTGATGCAAACTGATCAACAATATGGAAATATCCAATAATGTTCATTAGAACAAATATGTTTTTATCTAGTTGTCTTTTAGTTTTTCTCAACTATTTGATATATTGACATTTATTATTAGGATATACAAAACACTTCCTGGAAGAAACCAGGGAAGTGTAAATGAGGTGTTCAGGAATGTACTTATAGCTAACAATGTCTCTTTGCTCAATAACGAGGAAAATGCACCAATTTACACCCCCGAAGACATTAATATCATATATAATCGATCGCTTTCAACACCATATCCCTGATTAATCTATATTTCGTTCGTTATGTATTTTTTTATTGTATATGGAATATTATTGTTTGATCTCCAAAGCAACCGTGCATATTGTAGAACCTAGAGTAAGGATCTTTCAATTCTTGTTTCAAAAGACTAAAATTATGGACCTAGAAGATGTATAGTATTTGAAAACACTCCTAGTGGCTCAAAATAATTATCTATCCATTTTCATCTTGATAATGAAATAACCGAAGGCAAGTTGTGTAAATATACAAAACTAAACCAATTTAACTATCATTTTGTGGCTGGGGTTGTGGTTGGGGTGTGTGTATTACCCCATTATTTACAGAACAATAATATAAGTATAATGTGTATTGCCCCATTATTTATAGAATAATTATTCATTTTGATAAGAATTCACAATTATTTTTAGAAAATTTATATATCATCTTATTACATCAATGAATCCACCAATATGTCCCTATTCATATAAACAACACTTGTGATCTTGTTGGCTGATTAAAATGGCAATATTCTTATCCAGAAGGAATAATGCTAGTGCTTATCATCTTTAATATGGCTTATATAGGAGCAGATTCTGTTGGACATCGCATTGTCCAATTTATGTTAACTTTTTCAGCCTGACATTAGTGTCTATTGGTTAGTTTCAAGTACAAGAAATAAAATTTGTGATTGGTAACATAGAAGTCAGGATGCCCTATCAATATTAAAAACTGTTGGATTACAACCTGCATGAAGCTTCCCAGCCAACATTAAATACCAGTATACTTGAAATTTTATGCATCATACCTTATATCTATCAACCTTTTCCATTTGAACTAGAATAAAAATCACTAATCATGCTTTTTCACTATTGAAGTGACAAATGCATTTCTTCAGTTTTGAGTTCCTAGCTATTTATTCATATGATTATTTATAAGCATCTCGTTTATTTTCAATTATGTAGAAGCAATTGCTCTTACTTTATTTGTCAAGTACCACATGAACTTAACTCAACTTATTATCTATCATCATTGTTTTGTGGTTGTTAAACTAAAACTTCTAGATAGACTATCAATATTATTGTATTTTGATATTTTTTTCACATTTTTAGATTAAATATAGCCATATGTAATGATCTATGATTAAAATTCTAGCCATATATTTTTGTTGCTACGCTTTATTGAACAAGTTTTAACCATGTAAATTTATTGAATTCTATAATGGTATTGTCTTCCAGTGCTAGTGCAGCACTTGGACCTGATGGTTTCAATGGAATATTTTTCAAACATTATTGGGATGTGGCAGGTAACGATGGTTTCAATGGAATATTTTTCCAACTGGTTTTCTTTCCAAGATGATAGAACGGGTGATGAACCAATGAGCACATCTGAAATGATGGACGGGATCAATTTGAACGGAGCATCAAATGGTGGCAGCAGCAGTAGTGATGATTAGGTGGTGGTTAAAGAGGATGAGCAGTAGTGATGATGAAGTGGTGATTAAAGAGGATGAGGAGTAGTGATGATGTGGTGACAACAACAGCAGTGAAGATGGTTCATGGATGGTAAGTTACGCTCCATTATGCGCACGTTATTATTATATATGTGTTGTCTTGCAACTCGTATTGACTTGGGGCCTATGAATGTTTAATGTATAGTTTTTCATGTCACTGATATGGAAGGGAAGAAAATAACAGACGAAAGCATCATCAAGCACATTGAACAAGTTTATATCAGGTCAATGATGTTAGGGATACGAACTGAGCAAGAGCAAGATGTTGTGGATTTAAGTTTTCAACTCTCTTAATTCATCAACATGTCTGATGATTATATATTGTCTCGTGTACGACGCCAAATCTCTTAGCGTGTCTAATTAAGTCAATTAAGGCAAAACCTATCTTTTTCAAAACTAGTTTAATGTCATTATTTTCACAACGTATCTGTTATTAATGGGATTATTGGAATAATAATTCGAACATGTGCGTATAACGAAATGGTAACTTGTATGTTTTTGTTGATTTCTAGTGTTTCTACTACTTAGTTAAAGAACTTGTATGTTCAAATTTCAGGTTGTGCAATGAAATGGTAGCATTCATTACAATTGAAACAATATCTATATTGGAGAAAATGCACTCAAACCCTTTAATTTTTATCCCAAACTTTAATGCTTCATCAGGACTCTCTTCTCCCCAAACCCATAGATGTACTATGACAAAGCTTGATCGTTCCTCAATTTCGACTCCATTTTCTACCCAATCTCAGACAGTCTCATATCCATTTCCTTTTTGTTATCTCTTAGATTTGTTGTTTAGTTTATGTTCATGTTTTTTGTTCGATTTCATTTTCAAGATTAAATAGGATGTCGGTTCTATAATGTTAATTTTCAAAAGTTTAATGTTCATTTTTTTATGATTATATGTTATCATAATATGAAGTAAAAGATGGAATTTTTCTTTTCAAGCACTTAAAAGGAAGTATTGGAAGTGGACGCACTTAATGCACTATTTGATGAATTTGTAAAGATCCTTAGTATTTATGTAGAACTAATTGAATGACTTAGGTAGTTTATGGTTGGGTTAAATACGTATATGTAAGTTGAACATTTGGTTAATGAGATGATAAAGAAAACAAACCAATTTCCAAAAATAATAACCTATGTGACTCATAGGAACTCGATAATTCCAAATCACTAGACTTAGTCTTAAAAACATGCATTTAAATGGAGATAACACAAAGCAATCACCAAACGACCCCGTAAGAGGACCGAGCACCTCGTACGGGACCAATGTAACTTGAAAGAACCGACTGAATAGTCATGGGTCTACAACTTTGAAAATATGACGACAATTTGAAAACATCTAGATTAAGCTTAAAAACATGTGATTAAAAGGGTGAACCCAAACCAGACCCCAAACGGCCCCGTAAGAAGCATGAACACATCTCACAGGACTAATATGACTTGTAGGAATTGACCGCAGTGTCACTGGCCTCCCGATTTGATAATATGATGATAATTTGAAAATATCTAGATTAGGCTTAAAAACATGTCGTTGGAGGGTGAAAATCCAAACTAGCTCCCAAATGGACCCGTGCGAGTCACTAACACCTCTCACAGGACCAATATAACTCGTAGGAACTGACTGCATAGTCGTGGGACACCCAATTTTAGACGATGTTTTGAAAATATCTAGATTAGGCTTAAAAATAAGCCATTAAAAGGGTGAAAACCCAAACTAGTCCCGAACGATCCCGTAAGAGGCAAAAACACCTTGCACGAGACCAATGTAACTTCTAGTAACTGACCGTGTAGACACGGGTCTCTCGTTTTGTGAATATGATGATAATGTAAAAATATTTAGATTAGGTTTAAAAACATGCCGTTAGAGGGTGAAAATCTAAACCAACCCTCAAATGGTCCCGTAAGAGGGACTAACACCTCGCACGGGACCAATGTAACTCGTAGTAATTGACTGAATACTCATGGGTCTCCTGATATGAGAATATGATGATAATTTGAAAATATCTAGATTAGGTTTAAAAATAAATCGTTAAAAGGTGACAACCCAATCAGCCCCTAATCGACCCCGTAAGAGGCATGAACACCTCACATGGAACCAATGTGACTTGTGGGAACTGTCCACATAGTGATGGGTCTCCCGGTTTGAGAATATGATGATAATTTAAAAATATTTAGATTATTCTTACAAACATATCGTTTGAGGGTGAAAACTCAAATCAGTCATCAAACAGTCCCGCAAGAAGCACTAACACCTTGTATGGGTCTAATGTAACTCGTAGGAGTTGACCACATAATCACAAGGCTTCTGGTTTGAGAATATAATAATAATTGTAACTCGTATAAGCCATTTTTCATCTTGAATAATATTTTTTTAAATTGTTTGGTTACTAATTTCATCCCTTTTTTGTATCCTATTGTTTTGCAAGATAACATTTTATTGTTAACTTTTAGCCACGTGGATGACACGAAAAAGTCAATGGTTTACAAGAAGGAAATTATTTATTTAATGTCGTTAATATTCAGGATTCTATTTTTTTTGTTTTAGTCGTGCAGGATTTTGTAGTTTTATGTTAACTTTTATGGCCATGCGGGCTTTTGCAATTTTATTGTTATATTTTATGGTCGTGCGGGTTTTACATTACGCAGGTTTTATATTAATAGGTTTTAGAATGTCCAGAAAATAGAGGAAATTCTGCCCAATTATTTTTTGATGTGTGAACTATTAAGACTTGTAATATTCTGAAGTTTGTATGTACATGTGTTTATCAATAATGTGCGAGATTCACAATTTGTGAATTTTCTTTTTTTTAATAATTAATTTTTTTTATCAAAAATTTTGGCAGAGTTCAAAACTGTGCCAAATGTGTATCAAATTTTGACATGGTATTGAACAGTGCCAAAAGTGTGCAAAAATGTATTCAATCTGGAATAGTTATAAACAGTGCCAAAAGTGTGTCAGAAATATCAAATTCTGGCACGGTTTAAAAGTGTGCCAGAAGTATTTCTATTAGGCCAAATCTGGCACACTTTTAAACCTTGCCAGAAGAAAATGGCCATTTTGGAACACCTGATTCTGGCACAGTTCAAATATTGTTGTTTTTGGTGTAGTGCTTCTTTATTTCTTCTTTGCTATTTTTTATATGTTTAATTGCAATAAATACGTCATCATGTCTCCAACCTACGTAAAAATCACATTGATAGTTATGATTAATATGTATGGCTAGGTTTTTAGAGGGTTGGGGTACATGAACCCTACCTAAGTATTATGGATAGATACAAAATTTAATAGATTTAAATTAATAATTAGGAGGTTTGACACTTTATTAGAATAAATATTATATACATTTTAACTTCGTTTTCCCTAGGTAACTAGAGTATTTTGGATATAGTATGCGCGTGACAATTTTGTCGATCGCGTTAAATTTATTCTGACTAAATATTGTGTAGTGTAAAATCCTCATATGTTTGGTACTTTGATAAATTTAAGGTTTTGTCTTAGTTTTATATTTAGTTCTTAAAAATCTTGTATCCAACGTAATTATCGACGGTTTGGGAGAGTGTATTCCCGCCCCATTTTTCACATATAGTTTATTTCAAAAATCATAAGTTGACTCTTGCATTTATTTAGTAAATTTGCATTTATTAGTTAGCTTGCATTAGATTGTAGAAATTGTCATAAAAAGTTTCATCACCTTTTCTTATTTCTTTTATAAGTCAATAATTATGTTTTAGATGCCTTATCTCAGTAGTGGTTACGATTTCGTCCTATTCCCTGAGGATCGACCCTTACATAATGGGATTACTACTATAGTGACCGACTTGCACTTGAGTCATATTTACACGCATTGCACACACTTTTTGAGTCGCATCAGTCTTCGGGTGAGTCCACGTATAATTTTTTATGTCTGTGGACATTTCTTTAATCCCTATTGTGGTACCTTCCACCTTGGAGAGTCTGACCTCCACAGTTCTTCAAAATCTCAGCCTTCTAAAAGAAAGGATATTTGGAGGTCCGACTGACCTCATTACCTTGTCGGATTCTCTCAATAAAATGTAGGCTTAGAATAAAAGCAAGAAGATTGTTGATACTTTTACTGATGCCATCGTTCCACCCAAGAAAGTGGATGCCCCTATAAGGGGAAGGGACACCATATAATGTTGGTGACAAAAAATTCTTGGCCTCCTCACTTTAGAAGGGGGACATTTTGGGCATGGACGGGGGGGAGGTCGGCAAGCTAACCATCGACTAGCTCGTCTCTCACCCCGCTCTAGTGTTACCTGTAGTAAGTCTTCGTGATTTTCGTCGGTATTTCAACTAAGAACCGTTTTTTAGTATTAACTTGTGATCTATCTCTTGTAGTTCTTGGTGGACTTCATCGATATCATCAACAGAAGGTACAATGAGGCAAAGGACATAGACGATCTCGAGCTTGCTCTTGATGATTCTTAGAAAGTCTGTCGGTACGTAAAAAGGCCTATGATTCTGAGAAGAAGGCCAACGAGATGGATATGGAAAAGTTGAATTCCATCAATGAGCAACTAATAGAGGTTGGTGACGATAATGCTCAGATATTATTTGGTTAGACCAAGAAGCAGTTGGCTTATATCCGTAGGTTTATCTTTGAGAAGGCTTAGGATTTAGGATTGAATAAAATTGAGGTCCCCTGAGCACTAGCTACTCTAGGGTAACCTAGATCTATGATACCAAACTTTCATTCCCTATAAGAAGATTGGAATAAGTTTGTATTTGCCATTACCTTCAATAACAACAAAGAGAAAATTTTGGTTCACCAAAAATTAACGTATAAAGATAATTACTAACCCATTATTCCAAGATCCAAGGAAGACCTAAAGTATGTCTTCTCCCTATGTAGGGTAACCTAGATCTCTGATACCAAACTTTCACGCTCCTTTCGTAAGACACTGATATATTAATTAGAAGGCAATCCAATCAACATGCCTTTATCCAAATACTGCAGGTGATTAGAAATAGTATTTATCTTTCCATTTATTAATATAAAGAATTTACAACTCATAATAAAAAATTAATATGACCAGTAAACAAATTAGGCATATACAAATATAACATTTAATGCCCAAAACCAATGCATCATGAAAATTGGACAAAAGTACTAAACTTGAAAACACTAAAAGTTAAAATATTTAAATAAATGGCCTATAATGTCATAGTTTGAAATATATATGCAATAAAACAAATAATAATGTGAAAAAATTAACTAAATATGGACTACTACACCAAATGTAGGTCACTGTGAATCACCAAACACTTATAATCATGATCCTACCACAAGTACGCTCCTAAAATGATTTCTCTATTGTATCATTACAATAGACACATCCTAGAATAAAAACTCGGCTCAATGCAATTAACTAATGGTACGAGACAATTTACATTTACTATTTAGTAAAAATATTTTATATTCATTTCCTTAATAATTTTTCCCACTACGACTATCTAAGGGAAAGGACAAGTGTTCTCTAACGCATTACGAGATAAGAAAGTAGTTTCTCAGGTGTCGTAGAAAGGTAGTTCTCTTGTACTTTTCCATACTATACATTAATTTAAATATAATAAACTATAACAAATTGGGGAAAACCTATAAAATAATTGTTATAACCCATTCTCCTATGAGAGTTTGTGTGCTCGAAATCGAGATGGACGAAAGATACCCAATTAAAATCTATTGTCAAATTATGATAAGGTTTTCTTTACAAGTTCAAGTAGAAATATCAAATATGTGACACCCCGCCTAATTAAACATCGGGTGATCAGGCCTTCATTAAATTAAAACAGGTTTCTCAAATGGTTCATTCTTATCATCACTGTCGAAAACTTTTTAATTACTAATCCCCTAAGTAAAATTAGACCGGTTCCAAATTTTATCTTTCTTAAAACAGATAAATCAACCATACGGAACAAAGTACAAATAATCATGTACTATATTTCAAACAACAAAGTAAAAGTACAACATAACTAAAGTATTACCGAATAAACCATCGGCTAAAAATCCCAAGCAACAATAGAGTAACCACTAGTCTGGATCTAAAATCTGAGACTAATACCGGACAACAAGTCCATACATAAAAGAGTGTTAGATCCTGTACTAGATCTGAATGAGAGATATCGCCTAGTCAAAATCCTGTAAGCATCCACCGTGCTACAGCTCCGAGTCTCTGGAATGGAATCATCATACATGGCATCCCTGTGGCTGGACACCTAAAAGGTTTTGAAAATATTTTATAGCAAGAGTTAGTACTCAAAACATTTTGAAAATATTTAGCAAGCGTTTATCACAATATAAAAATGCGATTATTGATTACACATGTTAGGTTCTCGTACACTCTCTTGAGTTTACTCACCCCTCATCTCTTGTGCACACCTAACGTTCTACACTTAGCCTACCTAGCCATATCTTCCAAGCTATCTAGGACTAAGTAACCATCTGAACTTATCTATACATAAGTTCCAGTACCGCCCATACAGTACAACCGTTTCACTAACATCTCACGTATGTTAATTAATTCCCAAGTAACATTTCATCTATGTTATTTTTCAAGACTTCCCATTTAGTTTCACTACTAAAATTACTACAATTCTCACAATTGTTGACTTCCCACTTATGTAATTAAGTTTCACTACTTGAATTACTAAATAGATTTTCTCTATATAAAGGTGCATTTCGTAATTAAGTTTCACTACTTAACTTACCAAATTCAGTATGTATCTTTAAATACATAATATATATCAATCTATTAATACACAGAAGTAGAATATCATCAAGTATATATTTCACACACAATATATACTAAATATCAGTCATTTCTATTTTGCCCTTTTTATACACGTAAAGGACTCTTGGTTCGGAATGATCCATCGACCCCAAGTAAGAATTGGTTCGGAATTATCCATCGACCCCAACTATTTTTAAAAATATATATATATACACATATTCTGGTTCGGGACTCTCTCATCGCGACACCAGTTCATAGTTTGGTTCGGCATTTCTCATCGACCCCAAACATATAATAACTTTATGTTAGTTCGGAATGTCTCATCGACCCTAACATAATTAATTTAGGTATAATCTCTCTACCTAAAAGATCACATAATTCAGTAGGTACACGCCCGACCTATTAATCATATACGTACGTAATATTCTAATCTCATATATCTACCGTACAATATTCACTTTACGATTTATCTCATTAATCGTATTTATTTGAGTATTCACACAACTCTAAGGGTCCTAGTTACCACTTACATATAATTTCAGTAGTTATTTCTTACCCTACTGGTCTATTACTTAAATTGAATTTACTTCACCCCGTAACTCAATTTCCGAAGTCCCCGATACTCTACTAAATCGGATTATTCTCCTTGGTTCGTAATCCAAGCCCTACACCCAATGGCCTTATTGGACCTCAACAATATACCTACTGGTCTTATTCTCACTCCCATATAAGTATAATGTAAATCCTAGAATACTCATTCATTCCCGAACTCAACGAAGAATTAAACACAAAATTTTCGGGAAACAGCTTGCGTCGATCGATCGACTGCTGGGTTCGATCGATCGACAAAGTCGATCGATCGATAGTTTGAGATCGATCGATCGATCGAACAGGGACAGACGCAGTTGTCTTCCTCATTAGATTTTTCCTCCATTAACAAACCTTAAAACTCCATTATAGTCCACCAAACTTTGACCCAACGATCCTAACATATTTCCACATATACTAGGACAGTTTCTAACGTGTCAAATACATCAAAACTTCAATTACTTTAAAGAAATAATGAATTAAAATCCAGAATTTCTTGAAACCCTAGTTATGGTGATCTTCCCATATTATCATTCAAATGTAATACCCCGTATTTTTTGCTATATTTATTTTTGGGATTAATTAATTAAATGAGAATTATTGGAAATTAATCCGGGTAAAATACTAGCGAGATGTGAGTTGGTATTTGACTATATTGAGTATATATGATGTTATATGAATATTGAATTATGAAATTTGTCGTGAGATTGATATACGGCAATTTGGTCATTTTATTGGGACGCGTGTGACAGTCACGTCAGGATATAATTATTTTATTTATAAAAGTGAATTTAAATTCTATTAACCATATGGTCGTTTTGAGTGCGCCAACGCGTCCGGAAGGGTCGAGATAGTGAGAAAACACTAGCCGGGGGTTTAATTTGGTTCCCGGGGTATTTTTAGGCCATACCGGCAACATAAAGGGTATTTTGGTAATTTTGTATTTTGAGGAATTAATAGTGACGAAAATTAGTAAAGTAAATCTGATGTGGGTTTGACCCACTAAGCCACTAACCAACCCATGTTAACCCAATAGGTTACGTAGGTTATTAGAATTAGGTTTCTAATTACTTCCCAAAGAAAACCCTAGCCACCATTGGAGAAGAAAGCTTAGAGAAGGAGAGAGAGAAGGAATTCTGCAGAAAAAGCTTTACCAAATCAACACCAAATTCAGAGACACTCGAGGTAAGTGACTTAATTCCATTTAATTTCAGAGAATGTTCCTTCCATGTTAGATAATTCAAATTTATGTTTGTTCTTGGAAGATAATGAAAAACCCATGAGTTTGGAAGTAGAATACTAAATTTTGATGAAAGTATGGCATGTAGAATCATAGTTAGAGGACTAATCTGATGTTGATATATCTTGTAAGACACAAAAACGGATTTAATTGGATAAATTAAGGATCTAAAAATTTTAGGGTTCATATTCTTGAAAATTGGGGAAAAGTGTAGAGACTTGAGAATTTAATGATGTTTAGGATGAATTGATTCCTTAAAATATGTTAGTATATGACCTAGGTACGTTTAGGGATTATTAGAGACCTTAAACAATCGTTGGTTTGATGTTTAGATGAGTTTTGAAGAGATAAAAATGGTGAAAACGAGATAGGAATTTCTGGGCTTGAAACTGGCCACTCGTTAGAAGACCTACCCAGGTCGTTCGAACGAGCTTCTAACGAGTTGACAGTCTGGGTTCTAACGAGAGTGATGTTCATTTGAAGTTTTCGTTCGAACGAGATCTCGTTAGAAGACCCAGTTCGTTCGAACGAACCCTCGTTCGAACAGCCTCGTTCGAACGAGACTTCGAACGAGTTGACAGTTTAGGCTTTTTAGCCTGTTTTGATCTCGAGTGCCCTGTAACCTTGTGTATAGGTAGTGATAGCCTTCCCTTGATGAGTAATTGGTATATTTGGGATGTTTGGGATATAATGAGGAGTCAAACCTAGAAGTTTAGTTTGAACCTAAAGGAAAATATGAGCTGAGACGTGAGTGCCTACTACGACGAGAGAATAAATTATGGCGCGTATAAATATGGACCGGGATTATATAACGTGTATATATATTAAGTTGGTACGAGGATGCGATAAGTACTACAATTAAACTACGGGGATTACTAAGATGTGTGCTTACTTAGTATTGGTATATGATTTGTGTGTATGACATACCTACCATACTTGCTATCACGGGAGGTTTGCGTTCGCTTAGGGCCCTCTAATCCTTGTGTTGCTCGGATTTAGACTGGTTACCTCGATGAACATAGGTCAGAGAAAGACTTATTGGGATGTTAATAAGTCCGCTGATCGTGGGAGCGTAGGTATGTGCGTGACCCATGTGATGTGACTGTGTTCGCCTCCACTATTTGTGATTTGTGTTATCTGAACTATTCCTGAGAGATTCGGAATATGTGATCCTTATGTACGTGATATACCGAGATGGATAGCAGAGTATGTGTGCACCGCAGCTTAATCTCGAGGTGCTTATATTGTATATTTATGTTGTGGAAAATATACGCTTAATAAACTGGGAACTTTCATATAGTATTGTGTGTAACTATGGAATAACATAGAGGGCTAATTTATAACGAACTGTATTACTTTTGCATGAGAACCTGAATTTACGTTAAGCACCTATTTAACGGAGATCGTTATAATGTTAATGGAACCGAGTAATAAGGGTAGGACCTATGACAGGCTAGCTAGATATGATGTCACTTAGCTAGTGGTTTGTGTCGTTTTAGATGGGTATTTACGTTAGGAGTGCACAGTTAGACGAGAGGTGAGAATATCATGTGAGTGCACGTCCTAACATGTACTTTGCATTTAATGTTTTAAATGTTTTTAAAGCACTTGCAGTTTTTTTTAAAATATCTCCACATTCGGGCTCTGATCCGTTTGCTTTCAAATCTATTTTTCTTGTAAAACCATTTTTAGGTGCCCAGCCACAAGGACACCATGCATAGGTTACTCATTCAGGTGACGAGTTGTAGCTGTTTGTGGAAGCTACAGGGAATTGCTTTTAGACGCTCCTACCATTTGGATTCCTGATTCAGTATTTATCAGTTGTAGGGCATGTTGCCCATTTCTATTAGAGACATCTTTCCATTTCAGTTTTTCAGACTTTGTCATGTATTGATTCAGTATTCAGTATTTTCGTTACTTATTTCAGTTATGGGATTTGTAGTGAGGAGTTTTCCTCCAGACTTTATTTACATTATGTGATGGTTATTCTATTTACTTCATTATGGTGAATGGTGTTATTATTCTTCATTACACTTGTTGCATGTTAATCAGACTTAAATTAAAATTTGGCAACTTACTTTTTAAATACTAAGTGGTTAGTAATCATTAAAATGTTTTCGATAGTGATGCTATTAACTGGACCAACTTGGCATTTTGAATTAATTTAATAAAGGAGTAGCTACCCGGTATTTAATTAGTCGGGGTGCCACATCAAAATCCAGGTTTTAATTCGAAAAATCATCAAGTCTAATCTGAATCTTAAACCTCTACATAAGATAAATCATTCTACATGCGATTCCTATCCCAACATGTATAAATATCATCTTTCTCCAATCAAAATAATAATTTAAACAACATTATTCAAAAACCCTACACATGGGTATTATAACTTTATAATTTTTTTGCAATAAACAACTTGCCTTATGATCAATAGGGTCTAATTTCGTGGTTCTTGTTGATGATTGATGATCTTCATCCTTCAATCCTTCTTCCCCAACAAGTTGATGGTAGAAATCCCTTGAATCCTTCCCAAATCTTCTTTTTGCTTTAGAAAGTTGTGCCTCTCTTCTCCCTAATGGTATTGGTGTTTGTCATGGGTGTTATAACCCTAATTCCTATATCATACGGATGATATAAAACTCTAAATTTCGTAGGTCTCTATACCCTCTTATGTTAAAAGACCAAAACGCCCCCGAACGGTCTCGGTTTAGTCCAAAATTGCGTCGGGACTCAACTAGTACCCCCCGAGTATACTATTTTGACTATTTTGACCCTTCCGGACTCATGGGTGACTTCTAAATCATCATTTGAGTCACTTAAAAATATTACTCGTTCTCACCCCAACACGGTCTATACGCATTAAGTAACTATTTACCACTCGCACTAAGTAAATAAAATGATGCAATATATATCGGTATCTATCTTTCGATTAATACACCATAATTACAATTTTAAATAAAACTCTTTAAATTACTACTCTTACATAATTTAAATCAAGCCGATATTTTCTCATTTAATGCTCCAATCTAATTAAATGGAATATTTGGAATATTCAGAAATACGGGGTATTAGATACTTCCCCCCTTGCAAAGGAATTTCGTCCTCGAAATTAGGATAAGGCTGGTATTAAAGCTAAGGACCTTAAGTATAATTGCATCCCATAATACCCAATACCAAATCATAACATTCTAACGGTCGCCCCAAGTACATGCCTTGCTTCATTATAAATTCTTATCGCATGTTTCCCATGCCGCATATATCATAATTAAGTCTCACTACTTAATTTCTCATTGATTTTCCCAATCTCAACGTTAATTCTTGAAATTAAGTTTATCCCTACTTAATTTACCCATTTGATGTATATCTCTAAATAACATCTAAGTGTCTACTATTACTCATAAGTAGAATATTATAAGGTATATATTTCACACACAATATATACTATTAGGAAATCAGTCCGACAAAATCATCGGCCCCAATAATCCTATCTTTTACATTGGTCCGGAAATCCCTCGACCCCAAGGTAAATGTAACGCATATGTTGTTTTAGACCTTCCGTCAATACCAATATTTATCATCGGTTTGGTTCAGAAACATCATTGACCCCAAATCGATCCCTCATGTATTGGTCCGGAACATCATCGACCCCAATACAGAATTTAAGAACACTTACTGTCGCACATAAGTAGGAAAAATCAATAGGTATATATATCTTACACATAGCATATACTACCAACACTTATTTTATAATCACCCCCCTTCTATAACACTTTTGGGGTTATTGGCTCGGAATTCCACCTCGATCACCAATAGTTATTAATTACTTGTCTCGGGATCACATCTCGAGCACTAATATATGTATATATATCTCATCGCACATGAGTAGACAATTTTTTAGCCATATATTTCACATTTCATATACCTTAAAATGTCACACTCCAATAGAATGTCCTCATATCACGCGTTAAGGACTAAAAGTTTGAAATGTCTCCTCGAACCACACCCAAAGTACATGTATTGTTCGTAATCGGTACCCACGAACCTAATCCTCATGTACAGTCCATATAGGTGCTCACTCTACCTATAAATATGCTCTTATAGGCATACATTCAACCTATGAATTGATCAGTGGGCTTCTCCAAAATTCCACTATCACAAGGGCGTATCATCATTCTTTCTCACTAACATTAAGTCGTAGGTAGCACAACGTACTCAAAAAAAACTTTATCTTTATTCCTTCCTGACCTTCTCTCACAGGGTGGAATTTTAGGATTTCATCCTGATTCACAATCATGTAGAGCGGCACCATGCACTCTTCCTTTTTAACTACATACTAATCCATCCCGGTCACCCCATTTCGCTACCCCCAATGAAATGTTGGCTTAATTATGATGTTCACAACCAATCAATAATTTATAAGTCTTTCTCCTCATTCCATCATTGGAAATTTAGGTTCACTACCACATTCCGGTTGCTCATTTCGAGTCTATCTCGCTCTATTAACTAGAGGTGTATCTGGAGACAATCTCACTATGTCTCTCCTCAACATAGCTTCCCACTTACGTCATCTTTCCTCAAGTGGTACTCTATTCCCCTTTCTCTTCGGGTTTATTATATTTTACAATCCGTGCACTCTTCGCAATTGGTGCACTTATGGGGGTTGGTTACTTTATAAGAATCAACATTTTAGTAACACGTAAGTCACTCACAACACTCAGTCAAGTAGCACCTTGCGCTACTTCTTCACCACAGTTAGGTCTCCCATATCAAGAGATGACCTTTGAACGGTTTCCCACCGACTTTCATCCCATAAGGTGTGTTGGATCTCTCAGCACATATAATCTTGGATCATCGTCTATCTCCCATGACGTTCAACCCATTTCATCAATACGACTTGTTTCCTAATTTCCCCACCGTCGTACAAAATTTCCGCATCCCTTTATCTCGGATGTCTAAGGAATCCAATTGACTAGGGCGCCCATACACCCTTTTCTCCGTGCACATTTGCAAAAACAGTGCAAATGTCTCACCCGTAACATGCTTTTCTTTAACTCCAGCTTAGTCTACACGACGTGACTACAATCTTGTGGGTATTCTCAATACCCTATAGACCAAAAATCAAATCTTTGCCCACAAAGTCTCACTTATCCCTTCGTGGTGAGGTAAGCCTTTCAGTGCTTCTCCACAACACTACCGGCTCCACTGATGCCCTAGCATCTAACAATGCCACTTCTCCTAACATGCAAAAATTCAGTCGTATTCCCTTTCGCTATCGAACTTAAACAAGGGACTTCTCCCCATGTATTCTTACTGAGCATTGTCAGAAGAACACATAGTCAAGATACTCAAATTCGATTCCTCGACCATATGTGCAACCATACTCCAATATTTCTAACGGAGTCAAGTGGCACCACGCTTATACTATCACCACTAACTACAACAGTGAGCTCGATCTCTCCGCTCAGCAGTCATATGACAAACATTGACTCACATCATTTAGGTTCCCACACACCGAAATCAATTACTAAGATATGTTCATAATCTTCGAAGTCTCTCACATTTTGATGAATAATGACAACTCGACCCTTTTTCAGGTGAGGAGTCGTCATATACCCCATTCACTCGAGGCTAAAACTCATATACTTCCTTAACCATCGCTCTGGTGATTTAGATGGTTTCCGGACATAACATGCTTGTCCTATCCGGAATGCAAAACTTATCAGAGTTATTATTTCCTCAAATAACTTCAAGCTAAAATAAAACGCGTGGCCCTACTAACCACACTAGACATCTTTACAAAAATCCCCCTTACTCCAGGCCACACTGACCGGTTTGGGGTATCCCTCCTCTCGAACTGGGTAGTCTCAATCCTGAACACTATCATCCTGGTTCCCTTAGTTCTGCTGACCAAGAGGAACGCACTATAAGACTTAACAACCCCAACTTAGAATATAATCATTAAATTCTCTAGTGGGTTTCCACTTATGGCTTGCACCAGCCCCATTACATTCAGTCTTACTCTTTGACTAAATCTCTAAACTCCCTTAGCTCCGCCCACCCAGGAGCATTAACCTCCACCTTGTAGGAAGTACCATATTGTCTTCATATACATAAGTCGTTCAAGAAGAGTTTTACCAAAAATTGCGAGCTATGACTCGGGAGTCCATTTTCTCAAGGGCTCTTTTCCCTTATACCTATCTCACCGGTACAAGTTCACTTCACAGGATAAATTTCTCTCTCACGATTGGCCTCCACCAGGCTTTCACGTGAGGGGTTCATATATTCCCATTCACTACGCTTCTAAATCATCATTGGAGAACTTTGCGGTTAAACTATACGTAAAGTTCTTATATTTATATATACGGACCCTCGGTCCGAATGTAGTGACTGGTATCCCCGCCACGTTGCTTGAAAATTTACTCACATTTTTCACTTCTGAGTATTTCTACTATGTCCTAAATGCCAAAACTTCTGGACATACTACTTCCATAGGTTAACATGCACAGTCGCCGTTTGATCACATTTACGGCTCGTTCTCATCAAATTTTCTTCAAACCTACTCCCACTATCACTGCATTGGGCGGTCTAGACTAGCATTACTCTTGCCATCGCGACACTTAGAAAATGCCTGCTATGCGTCAACAACCCTTACAGCATTTACTTCCATTACACGCTAAGAGTGACCTCGACCACGGTCATCTCTCCTATGATTTCCATCTTCGAACACCCCATGCTTTATGTCGAGCTCCTCCCTCCTGTTGTCCTGCTAACGCCAATGCTGGACCTACCACCATATTTGACGTACCGTGCCCAATCGGACTCGTATATATAACACTACGTGCCCAATCGGACTCGGACTCGGAATTATCCATCGACCCCAACTATTTTTAAAAATATATATATATACACATATTCTGGTTCGGGACTCTCTCATCGCGACACCAGTTCATAGTTTGGTTCGACATTTCTCCTCGACCCAAAACATATAATAACTTTATGTTAGTTCGGAATGTCTCATCGACCCTAACATAATTAAATTAGGTATAATCTCTCTACCTAAAATATCACATAATTCAGTAGGTACACGCCCGACCTATTAATCATATACGTACGTAATATTCTAATCTCATATATCTACCGTACAATATTCACTTTACGATTTATCTCATTAATCGTATTTATTTGAGTATTCACACAACTCTAAAGGTCCTAGTTACCCCTTACATATAATTTCAGTAGTTATTTCTTACCCTACTGGTCTATTACTTAAATTGAATTTACTTCGCCCTGTAACTCAATTTCTGAAGTCCCCGATATTCTACTAAATCGGATTATTCTCCTCGGTCCGTAATCCAAGGCCTACACCCAATGGCCTTATTGGACCTCAACAATATACCTACTGGTCTTATTCTCACTCCCATATAAGTATAATGTAAATCCTAGAATACTCATTCATTCCCGAACTCAACGAAGAATTAAACACAAAATTTTAGGGAAACAGCTTGCGTCGATCGATCGACGGCTGGGTTCGATCGATCGACAAAGTCGATCGATCGATAGTTCGAGATCGATCGATCGATCGATCGAACAGGGACAGACGCAGTTGTCTTCCTCGTTAAGATTTTTCCTCCATTAACAAACCTTAAAACTCCATTATAGTCCACCAAACTTTGACCCAACGATCCTAACATATTTCCACATATACTAGGATAGTTTCTAACGTGTCAAATACATCAAAACCCCAATTACTTTAAAGAAATAATGAATTAAAATCCAGAATTTCTTGAAACCCTAGTTATGGCGTTCTTCTCATATTATCATTCAAAATCCAGGTTTTAATCCGAAAAATCATCAAGTATAATCTGAATCTTAAACCTCTACATAAGATAAATCATTCTACTTGCGATTCCTATCCCAACATGTATAAATATCATCTTTCTCCAATCAAAATAATGATTTAAACAACATTATTCAAAAACCCTACACATGGGTATTATAACTTTATAATTTTTTTGCAATAAACAACTTGCCTTATGATCAGTAGGGTCTGATTTCGTGGTTCTTGTTGATGATTGATGATCTTCATCCTTCAATCCTTCTCCCCAACAAGTTGATGGTAGAAATCTCTTTGAATCCTTCCTAAATCTTCTTTTTGCTTTTAAAAGTTGTGCCTCTCTTCTCTCTAATGGTATTGGTGTTTGTCATGGGTGTTATAACCCTAATTCCTCTATCATACGGCTGATATAAAACTCTAAATTTCGTAGGTCTCCATACCCTCTTATGTTAAAAGACCAAAACGCCCACGAACGATCTCGGTTTAGTCCAAAATTGCCTCGGGACTCAACTAGTACCCCCCGGGTATACTATTTTGACTAATTTGACCCTTCCAGACTCATTGGTGACCTCTAAATCATCATTTGAGTCACTTAAAAATATTACTCGTTCTCACCCCAACGCGGTCTATACGCGTTAAGTAACTATTTACCACTCGCACTAAGTAACGCGTTAAGTAACTATTTACCACTCGCACTAAGTAAATAAAATGATGCAATATATATCGGTATCTATCTTTCGATTAATAAACCATAATTACAATTTTAAATAAAACTCTTTAAATTACTAATCTTACGTAATTTAAATCAAGCCGATATTTTCTCATTTAATTCTCCAATCTAATTAAATGGAATATTTGGAATATTCAGAAATACGGGGTATTACAAAATACTAGCCCTAAGGTCTAGGTGACAAATTGTTTACCAATTAGATTATGCCAAACTTTATCTTTATTATTTAGGTGATTTAATGTAGTGTGGAAAGATATACAATATAGAACAACACCAAGGCATATGAGGAAAAAACCCCATAACGGAAAAAAATCTCGGGCCGATGAAATGACAAATGTACTATGGTAGAGTTTTATAATTGGAAAAAATAGACTTACAATTGTCATGATGCTATAATCGACTAGACACTCTTTCCTATCATATCTTCTGTAGAGAGTGCCAATAGCTGGAGAACGCTACACAATCACGATCGATTTTGGTTCGCAACTAATGTTGTCAAGTCCTCATGCCAAAACATTATTGAAAGTAAAAGCAACTTTTTAGTTTTGAGTTTGAAGAGAAATATTTGTTACACCTCTTGGAATAAGGTGAGACGCCTCCTTGGAGTGTAGTACCCTTTTTTAAGTGTGTGATGACCTTAGGTGAAAGTATTTTTTAAAAAATAAATGAAATATAACGCATTTACATATACTCACTCAAGCTTACATGATAAGTTAGGAGGGTACAAGTTGGTAAGTAGACTTGACTAGGTGTAAAAATATAACAGACATAGACAAATCTTTAGTTTTCAGAATTATCAAGAAAGATGTGCACAATCTTAGTTTATAAATTAACTTTTGGATCTATTATACATGTTGCAGCAAATTATTTCGTCGTTGTGGTGAACCTGAAGCAATCCAAGTCATGCAATAGTTCAGACTTTTGAATGAGCGCATATCGCAGGTGTTTAGCAGTAGTATGATTTTATGTCATTGTGGTGATAAAACTACCTTGAGGGTATAAGGCAAGCCAAAGTTCAAAATCTCTAGCCAAAGGAGCGGCCATCCAGACACTATCACTGCAACGAGAGAGAGCCTCGCTGCGACGGAGGTCTCCTGCGAAAGACCTCACCAGCCTTTTATGAAATGCAACTTGTAATATTTTTTATTTTATAGCATTTTATAAATAAGTACAAATATCCATTTCATCACAAACACACAGATACACATACACATACACATACAAAAAAGTACTTTATAATAATGATACCATCTGTGGGTAAAATTTGTATGAGTCTACGTATCCATTTACCTTCCTAATAGTGGTATAAAAAGGATACACGTGAAGGTGAGGATGTCCATTGAATGATTTATATGATGTTTTTCCAGAATGACCTCATGGACAAGACTCAAAGCTAATTTGGTCAAAATACTAAGACAATCTAGTCCAACTAGGGCTCGTGAGTAAAATGCATACTCTTACAATCTCACCGTTTGACTATTCCGTGACAAAATATACAAAACTTAAGATTATAAATATTATAAATAAGTCTAGAAACCTATGACATATAGAGACAACCCAACCAAAGGCAAAGACATCCATATACTACTTATCGTCTGGTTTTTAGAAGAATTCCTAGAAAGTCTTTCACATGTTAATCAACCAGTCAATGCAATACAAGATATAGATATAGAAATACGATGGATTGGTTAATAGAATATATGTAATGAATAGGATATGAAAGTGATTCATTATTTAAGGTGTAATGCCCCGGCCCATATTTATGGGTTACTCGTGGTTAACCTGGTCCAACCCAAACGTTATGTGTGAAGTGCAATGAAACAACCTATATAATGTTGCTAATTTTGTTTTATTTTAATTAGAGTTTCATTTACTTAGTATGCGGTTCCAATTTCAGATTAGACTACGCGATGGACCCATGGGGAGCACCCTGGGGTCCAAGCATACAGAGCTACTAACAAAAAATAAAAGAGAGTACTGACATATATAACGCTCTCAAATTATGAAACTGCACCTAATCAACTGTAACAAAATGAGGGAGTGAGCTGAATGTTAAGTGGGAAACATATAACAATGAAATATAGAATCGAATGGAGGAAAGAAGACTCTAAGACGTTATTTCAACATGCATATGCAACTACCTTATATGTATATGCATACACATGCGCATACTTATGCATGAAACTCTTTTACGACTGAAAACTATATTTTTCCAAATTAATTCACCTTAATCTTGTAAAAAGCATCCTTTTTATCATTTTGATATTCATCCATTTTGTCTAACACACACGGTTAAATGTGAAACAACTCCACTTGAATTGATCGAAAAATATTTCTTTACCGAAATTACCCCTATCATTTTAACCAATCCACATTAAAATTTTCATTGAAACTCACGCTTTCAACACATGCAAACACCGTCTTAGAAAATGCTTATTTAGTCTTTGAAAACCTTTTATAACACACTCTTCTGTTAATTATGGGTTGAACCATTTAGGTTACTTAACCACCCATTTACCAACTTACTTTACTTTTTTCCTTACCTTATGGACATTAATCAATTTTGCACTTACTTATCCATTTTAACCTTTATTGGAACATTTATCAATTCATTCAAGTTAGGTTGCCTTAACCCATTTTCACCACACAACCCATTTCTTGACATGTTCCTTATTCCTTTATTTTATTCTCGGAATCTTTCGATAAATTGCGTACTTCAACGGGCTCCACACTACCGGCGATGCCATATATACTCTGGCCAGTGGTTTTGGGTCTTTCACTCCAGGGCTTCGGGACCTCCTTAATTATCTCGGTGTCATTTGAGTTCCTTTTATGTGTTTTAAAATTTTACAAATGTCCACATTATTCCTTGTTTCCCTTTTTACCTAGTCGAAGCCAAACTCGAGATTTCATCCCAACTCAAGTTACACTTTGAAATTATCATTTCATGTCCTTTAGACTTTAACTCTGATTCTTATTCCAAAATCATATTCATTTAGGACCAATTTGGGTAACACCCTTTCTAGCATTTTTGTTTCATAAAAAATGTTCCACTTTAATTGAGATTACCATTTTACCCATTTGTTTCCAAACTCACCTTTTACTCCATTTTCCAAGTGTTAATTTTTTTTAAAACACCATTAGGTTACTCACACTATATCCTTAAGTGTTTTAGCATCTTAACACCTTTTTAACCTTGGAGTATCATTCTTCTTAAGTTGAAAACCTCTTTATTTCATTATTTTCTTTTCAAATCCATAAGTGTTAATCTTTCAGACATTATTAAGTTATACACACCAACTTCCCAATGTTTAGTCATTAACACTTATCCAACACCATTACTAACCATTTTTCAAATTAGAAATTTATTTTCTTTCTCTATTCAAGAAAAATAATTACACTTAAAGGCCAGTTTTATAAGAAATGCCATTTCGCTTTTATCAATTCATGTAGTCTTACAACCTTATATTCATCACACCTTTGATCCCTTTTCACAAACTTTGAAGATTAAAATGTTTACTTTTCTTATTTATTGTTTAAATCGACTAAAACCATGTTTAAACTTGTTTATGTGTTCATTATCAAAATACTAGAAGTCTACATACATGAGGAGATGTAGTTTACTAGAAAAATCCTGCTAAATGGGTTAAACAGACATTTTATTCTTAAAATTCATAATACTTCCAAAAATGAACTTTCAGGTCCTAAAACATATTTATTATTATTTCAAACTCAACAAATGTCCATGTTTTATAAAATCTACATTTTTGTAAGAAACTTGAAAACATTATTTAACCAATGTTTTAGTAAATTAATTACCATTTCAAACATTTTACTTCATAAAATGTTTAACATTAATTTTCTGAAAAATACACCATTTTCATAAAATACAAACATTAATCTTCCAAAACTTTGAAATATTTACTCATCCTTTATTTCCTAACAAAATAAAATTTTATCAACATTTTTATTCCATAAAAATGTTTAATATTAATCTACTAGAAACCATTATTTATTCATATGCATCATACTCATACAATCTAACAACATGACTACTAGTAATCTAAATAAAGTCTTAAACACAAAGGATAGATTTTCTCACCTCAAAGACTTCTAATGGTGGTAAGAAGGTTGGTGTAGGAGGATAAACCCCCACCTCCAAAGTTGGTCTCAAGGGGTTACCAAATGCATCCTTCAAAATTCGCCATATGTGCTCCATTTAATCTTTGAAGCCCAAACCTCTTCAAACTTCATGAAAGCTTCCATAATCTTCTTCAAAAATCTCCCAACACTTCTCCAAAATTCGTAGATCCACTTTAACAGTGGTAGAAATGGGTGTTGTTGGCTTGAATGTGTGTAATAAACTAAAAATATGGTGGTTTATGGTGGTTTATGGTGTTTAAATGATGGAGTAGTGGAGAGGATCCAACAATGGTTGAAGATCACTCCACCTTCTATCTCCCTCTTCCATCTTCTTCTATTTTAAAATGACCCAAATGCGCCCCAAACAAGCCCCCATAAAACCTTCCAAAGCCTAAAATTCCCATTTGGGCCAATTCGGGCTTGCGAGAGATCGGCAGGTCAACAATCCCAAGGATAAAAAACATGACTATGCGCAAGGGAAGGTCAGATCTAATCATTTTGAGGCACGCCGGTCGAACAATATGAGCCTCATTCGAATGACATGTCCATCTCATTAGATATTGTCTTCACACGATCTTTGCACGACTTGATATTATAAGGTAGTGAGATCTCGCTCGAAGGTCATTTGAACCTTGCTTCCAACGACACTTAAATCTCGTTCGAATGGCCCTACTATCGTTAAAACCCTTATTCCATTTTGAACCCTCAACCTTCCAACAATTACCATCAAGCCTTCAAAGTTGTTGAATAAGAATATAAACTCAGTTCTAATCATCCAAATCTCCTGGTCCATATATTATTACAACTTATGCGGGGAGAATAAATAAAATGTTGGTGCAGGGTATTACACACAATGAGTATACAAGTTCTTGAAATGATAATATTGTAATGTTATAGTCTATATTGAGATATGTACAATATTTCTTGGGTAGATAATCCATATTTATTTAGTTTATCATGAAATAAATCAAGATATGTTCGTAATTAGAACTCCTCATTAATCTAATCCTTCTTCCCATTTTTTTCATGGAATTGACAAAGGTGAAGAACCATTAAATTATACAAGTGTGCTAAAAATAATCAAATGGTGAGCGGTTTTAATCAAAATTTAATAAAGATAAAATATGGAATTCAAGGAATCTAGTCCATATTTCACTAATAGAGATATTAAAATAACATAATCTAACAAGAGCACAAAACACCATTACAAGTCAAAGTGCACTAAAAAGTGGAAAGAGTGAAGCATGTGTGCAAGTTAATGAGTATAAAACCTGGGTTAGTAGGTAAATAAAGAAGGTGAGTGAGTAACAAGCCTACATTATCCATGGTGTGCCAAACAAAATCACATAACATATAATGAACTAAGTATCACAAGGAGATAATCATGATAAGCAAGTGATATAGACAAAAACTCATATTATATGTAAAATGACATAGAGATGTGATGAGATGTCCAAAAGAAGCCAATACAAATAGCTTCACCAAATTTGAAGAAACCAAATATCCAAAGCAACAAACCAACTCAATAGAGTTTTATACCCTTAAAGAAAGTCTCTAAAAATGAAGACATAGAGAGTAGACAGCATATATCACCGTCAATAAATAAGAAGTCACCACCACCTAATCCTCATTCTCCTCATCCTCGTCATCATTGAAGTCTCCACGTTGGTGACCACTAATCTCGAACCGAAGATCAACAAAGTCTTATCACATGGAATCTCATTGCGATAAAATGAATGTCTGAAATATAGTGAACTCAGGACGTATTAGATTAGCAACCCCAGTAAAAATCTACTTGATCTAATCATCAGGGCTACGGGTGCTAGAGGAGTGTGTATTCCCTCATCGTGGATGAGAGGCATCACCACTTAGTTTTTGGCTAAGTGAAACTTCCACATCATCTAAAGGAGGAGTTGGAGGTATCTTCTTTCGCTTCTTCTTTCCATAATGGAAGGCAAGATAGGTGATCATCTTACCAGCCTATTCCTCATTTTTCTTTGAGGAAATATGAACATTTTGAGCAAAAAGTAGACACTGAATAAGTCATCCAAAACATAGAACAAATCGTTTCCCTTTCCCTGTACTGTTCACATTCTCCACCATCATATCAAATAAAATTTGTCCCAATTCTATGGGGAACCCGTACCAACCCCATGTAGAAATTACCAATTATATAATGGGATGGTATGATGGTATGATTTTTTTTAATGTTTGGAGAGATGAGAATGTGGAGATATTAGTAAAAGTCAGCGAGGAGGGTTTATGGCAAAGCATCTTAGGGTGCTATAGTTAACTCTTGACCTGTGATTTCGATGACCACCTCATTCATAATAGGAAACGCGTTGGGTTGATAAGGGAAGTAGGGGTTTGGACCATGAGTCATGATGTAAATTTCTCTCAGAGTGGATGGTATGATAGTTATAGAAACAACATGAATGATGGAAGTAGTATTGGATTTAATTATCACAGCATAGTGTAGAACTCTTTAACTAGGTTCGAAAATACCTCTTCTCTTTCAATATCTTAATTCCCAACATTTAATAATCCTCGTTCCTTAAATGGTCTAATCCTAGTTGTATTGTTGTATCTAAGAGAATTCCAGTCAATTGTGTGTTCATAGTGGATAGAGTGAAATTGGAAATTCTTAAAGCTAGTAAATTCTTATAGGTTGGAAAAATAGGGAAGAAATGGATTCCTAAGAGTAAAAGAGCCTGCTCCAGACCTTCATCCCTTAAAAATCCCTTCCATGGTCTGAAAAAAAAAAGAATCCAAAAGAAACCCCTAACTTAAACATTAAAAGAAATACTCAAATCATGTAATATGAGTCAAATTAGTGAATATAACTCAGATTGACATGGAATAGTATACACTAAACCCTAATAGAGTTAAAAAGTAACTCTAGGAGGACAAACATTTTCCAGCCATAAAACAATGTCACAAATTCCAAATCTAGAAATAAAATAGAAGAAATAACTTACCAAAAGTTGTCTCAATAAGGGAATAAAGTAGAATCATGATCAAAAGCTTCGAAAGCATCCGAAAATAGGTTAGGGTCGATTTGTACTTCGAAGAGAGAGAAAGAACATTTGGGAAATAGATGAGAAAAAAGTAAGATTAGTAGCTTTTATACTCGATATGTCATTGTAGCGAGATGTGTCATAGGCCACACACTTCGATGGAGCGATGGCATTTGTCGCTGCTACGAGAATCCTCTATTGGTCGCGCGAATGACCAAAAAAATACCAAAGGATCAAATTGAGTGTTGGACGCAAGGAACAATTCGTAAATAATACCAAATGATTAATCTCATGTGATCTACTTCTAAAATGACTTAGAAAAATAAGATTAGATATATTTGCATTATGAATTATCATAGTCAAGGTATAAATGGTTATTCCAAGTAATGTAATAGGAGAATAAACTAGATAGTGATAAAATTGCAGCATGTTTTCAAGTTAATTTATAAGATCACAAAGAGATAGCATGTGAGTGAAAAAAAGTGTACAAATAAGAACATTTTTTGGACGAAATCAAAAAAAATATCAAAAGATAAGTTTTACTTGGGAATTTCAACATTAAATGATTTTTGTTGTATAATTCTCATTTTCCTTGAAAAGTAAAATCTCCAGCTAACATTTTTCTCTTCCTCAATAAGTGATCAGTGGTTAAAACCGTTTGTTTCACATCCTTAAGATAATTCAATTTTTGGATGGATATAAATCTTTGATACATATCATTCAATCACATTCATTACTATGATGGAATACTATTTCTAATTTTTAAAGATAGAATTGCCCAATACAATTTTAGCCCTAACCACATAATATATCATTTTCAACTCCAACCATGAAGATAGAAGTCTCATAAATACAAAGGCAAAAATGACACCCTTTCAATTTACATACATTTTGAAAATACCATAAAGCATTATTCAAAAGTTTTTTGTTAATTAGTTCGTAATATAATGATCAAAATGTAGTACATTGTAAGTGACATAAGTTACGATATATACTCTAACTAAATCATGCTTAAAGAATCATAGATTTTTCAAAACTTTTAAATTCTAACTGTAGAGTTCATAGTCATAAACACAACCAAGATACAAACGTCATGTGCAAACAAGGAAAATAGACTAGTCTTTGCATTTTAGCAAGGTGACCTATAAGCACACAATCACAAAATTAATCTATAAACAAGTTATGCAAATAAAGCATAAAAACAATAGAATGAGCCAAGGAACGAGATCATCGTTCTAAGAAGTCTAAATCTCATAGTGAAACCTTTTGACAGGTAGAAGTTGTAAGAGAAAAATTTACAATTTACCATTATGTTTTTAATTTGCAATATTTCGTTACACCTCTACATAATCATCCACATTCTCAAGAGGTTAATCAAAGACAAATTAGTGACCGAATGTGACAATTGATAATTGAAAAGTGGATATCATTACTACAATATATGAAGAAGGTATATGAGGTTGGTTTTGTATAATCATTATGTTCATGGGTGATTTTACAAGTGTGTTAAATATATAATATTTTTCAAAAGTTTTAAATCAAAAAATCATTTTTCAGGCTTCTCGTTAGATCGAGATACTGAGGGTCTTCGAACAAGTTCCTTAACTGATTTGATATCAGTTGTTAGAACAAAACTTTAAAATATCTAATTTCCTCATCGCTCTAGTTAGTCATTCGATCTCTCTATCGATGTCGTTCCAATGACTACGCATAGATCGTTCAAACGAGGTCCAATTCGTTTGAACGATATTGTGAAAAAATATTTTTTTACTTGATTTCAAATGCAATTTTTTAAAAAATCTCCTGGAGATTATTCTCCCTATTTAAAGATATACAAACTTGCACTTCTTTGTAATCCTTTTTCCACATCTTTTATGATCAAACGTTTTCTTTTTTTAAATCCAAAACCCATGGATGTTTGGTTATCACTTTATTAAAACTTGAAGAACACATCACATGTTCATATTCTAGTGGAGTTTATTCTTCACTTTTGAAGATAGGAAATGAGTTTCCAGAGGCTGGTCGGTGGACACCGAGACAAGTGGAGATTACTGTGGAACATTTATGGATCTGCATCACTTTCTATTATCAACCATGAAGGGGACATGATTGTTAGACTTAGTGGATTCTAAGTATGCATGTCTGTGTCTTTCTGTAATACTTTAGTTGTAATAGTATTGAAAAAGTTTATTTCTCGAAAGGGTTTTCCCCATATCCCGTGTTATTATTTTTTTGATTCAATTTAAATTCAATATCTTAAATGTTTAGTTTCACCTAATTAATTAAGATAAAATTAGATTAAATTGATTTTGTCATGTTTGTGAGATAATCTATGGACTCTAGTTTTCGCACTATAACTTGACCACTCTTTACATTTTTCAAATTAGTATCAGAGCTTGTTTCTACAAGCTATTTGGACAAATACCGGTGTTTATATGGAGAATTGGTACAATAGGCCACTTGTGTTTGATGGCACGAATTATTCTTATTGGAAATCTCGAATAAGATCATCTCCAATTTGAATTTGATCAAGATGATGTTACCCTTTTTGCTACAAAATTCAAAAATGTTCCCAAATTCAAAAGGCAAAATTCAACCAAAATTGAAAATAAATTTTTTAAGAAAAATAAAAATTACAAAGAGGGTAAGAACTTTTTGACAATGATCAAAAGAAATCTTATCATAAGAAAGACAAACGGGAGAGGTGTTATGAGTGCAAGGGTAAAGGTCATAAAGCGCATGAGTATACCCTAGTCTTAAGATATACGGAAAAGGAAAAGTTGCCTATAATACCACTCTAAGAGATAGTGATGTTGAGTCGGTGGATTTTTGGGGATGAATCACTACATAAACGTAACTTTATCGCATTCATGGATAGTCATGTTAGCACTTTAAATACGTTTCACACCGTTGAGGATGTTTTTAAATGTTATTATCTCGATAATGAGTTAAATCATTTTGGAGAGTTTGACTGAGATGATTTGAGTGAAGAAGAACGTGGTTTCTAATATGCATACTCCAAACTTTACACCGAGACCCTCAAAATTAAAAACAAAAATAAAAATTTGACTCTTAGGGTGTTGTATTTAGAGATAGAGCGAGGCCTCGATTAGAATCTTCTTACGTGAGATACTTGTTTTGGTAGGTAGGGAAAGGACAAACATTACTAAGAAAGTTTTTAGTCTTATGAGATATCTTCAAGGATCATTAAAGACTCTTGAGAAACTTGAAGCCCGTGTTTCCTAACTTGAGAAAGATCTCTGATGTGACTAGGAGATCAAAGTCACCTTAGAGGGAACATATAAGAAAGTTGGGAAAATGTTCATAGGTCATGCTATTGGTTGTAAAGAGATCCATGGCATAGGTTATGAGGGTGTATCCATTTCCAATACTGCACCGGAACCGGTTGCCAGGTTTTTGTCATATACTTACGGGCCTCCACCTAACCCACCAAGGAGAATTTTCCCATACATTTTAACTAAGGTCGATCAAAACAAATATATGCTTATACCCATTTCCATTGAAGAGGTCACCTTAGGGAGTTTTGCTAGAAGCTAGGAAGAGTCTCTCACACACATGCTCCCACTAACAACTATAGCCACCTTACTAGTCTTAGAGAGCAAGTTGAGTTTCTAGTCATTACTTCTAAAAGTTTAATGGAAGCATTTAAAAGGATGTGTATGACTTTTGAGAACACTTCAAACACAGCGACTAGTGCTAATAATAATAAGGATAAGCAAAAGGTTACCACCACTTAGCTACCTAAAGGTGACGAAAAATCCATTATTGTTCACATTTCTCTTAAGGTTTAAAATACTTTGGAATGGTATTTTGATAGCGGGTGCCCTAGGCACATGAGCGGTGACAAGTCACATTTTACTAACCTTGTGGATCGCAAGGAAGGAAAAGTCACCTTTGGGTATGGGAGTAGGTCTAGAATATTAGGAGGAGGTTGCTTGGAGATTTTTGGCTTTCCTAAGCTAGACAATGCGTTGTATGTTGAAGGGTTGAAGATTAACTTAATAATAATAATCTAACTTTGCGATGCTAGCTTTGCGATAAAGTTTGATCGGTCGAAATGAAACATTTTTTATCAATTCAGTATACTTTTATTATAAGGTGTGAAGAATACTAACAATTGTTACGGTATCATTACCAAGTCCTCATTATTGTTAAATAGAGCTAAGGTATCCACCATGGAACTTTTGAATCAATAACTAGGTCTCATCAATTTTATAGATCTTGTGAGGTTAGTTAAGAAAGACATAGCATCTCTTGGAAAACCACTCGGTTTTTAGTCCTTGCCAATAAGGGAAACAAATCAGGAATCCCCCTAGAAAGTTGAATACTGTTACCACCTAACATTTGTTAGAGTTAATACACATGGATCTTATGGGTACAATTGGCACCAAGAGCATTGGTGGTAAGAAGTTCATTTTCATGATGGTCGATGACTTATCGAGCTTACATTATTGGATTTCTGAGGGAAAAGTCTAATGCTTGTGAGTACCTTACAATCAAGTACCGTTTACTTCAAAATAAACATAATATTTCCATGAATAGATTGAGAAGTGGCAATTGAACGGATGTTATCGACGACGATGTTGGGGAATATTATGATGGAGGCCTCTGGTACAATATACCAGTCTTTGTATCCATTCTTCCTGTTTCACCAGAGCCGAACTAGCGAAGAATTTTGATACCACCAAGTATAGGTAGAGTTTTCACCCAGATATTCATCTCGACAAGGCAGGGTTGACCCCAAATATCGTTTTAACAACGGGAATGCATTTTCACATTCTTTGTTCCATTCAAAAGTTTTCCTTAAACCTTTAAAGAAATGGAGGCATTTATTAGTGGCTCAAGAGAAGAACCTGTTGAGCTCGGTGACATGTCATGTTAGTCTTTGCACCTTTTTTATTCATCATTAGAGACTTCATGTTAATCAAGACTTGGATATTTTTAAAGTTTTCTTTGATCCCTCGTTGGTTGACATGGAAGCCTAAGAACCCCGAACACGCATTTGGTCGAGTTGAGCTTCATTTGATGTCTCTTTAACTGGTCGAATGTCTACTACAAGCCCTTTATGTGGTCGGTTGACATTTTGCTTATAGTGTGAATGTCGTCCACATATACTTCCATATTCCTCCCGCTATGATCTTCAAACACTTTATTCACCAACCGCTGGTAAGTCGCTCCGATATTCTTGAGACCGAAGGGAATTACATTATAGAAGTTAGTACCTTTATTCATGATAAAAGATGTTTTCTATCTATTTGAGGGATTCATTTTAATTTGATTGTACTCAGAATAAGCCTCTATGAAATTGAGTAGCTCGCGACCTGAGGTAGCATAAGCTAATTGGTCGATCCTGGGTAAGAGATAATGATCCTTGGGGCAGGCCTTATTCAGGTCAGTTAAATCGACACACATCCTCCACTTGTTATTCTTTTTATGCACCATGACCACATTGGAGAGCCACTTCGGATACTTGATATCCTCTCTGAAATTATCTTTCTATAGCTTCAGAACTTCCTCCTAAACTGCCATATTTTTATCAACATAGAAGACTTGTCTTTTCTGCTTTAGTGGTTTAGCACCCTCCACTATACTCATCTCATGGAATATGAATTTTGGATCGATCTGGGGTATGTCTTCAAGGATCCAGGAAAATACGCTCTTTTATGTTCGAAGGAAGTTAATCATATTTTTCTTCAGGTTTGGGTCTAGGGATGACCCGATCTCGATAGTCTTCTCTGGATGTTCTTTATCGAGGATAATGGTTTCAATTACTTCTACCACCTATCCCTTGACCAATTATTCCACATCTCACGAATCTATCGTCTTAATCTGATATGTGGCGGTCACCTTTTTCTGTTTAACCTGGTCAAATAAAGTGTAGTAGAACTCAAGAGCTTCCACCTGGTTTCCCTTCACCACGGCTACTCCATAATGGGTTGGGAACTTCCAGCACTGGTGAACTATTGAAGGTACTGCCTTGAATTTCATCATCCATACTATTCCTAAGATGATGTTTTAAGTAAATAGAATAATTATGTGTAAGATAAAGAAATAAACCATTTTTACTCAGCATGTCGGCTATGCGACTACTATGACTACTAGTTTTACAGTTCTTAAGGGGTACACCTTATCCCCTGAGAAATCGATCAAGGGTCAATGATACGGCATTAATTTTCTATCTTAGAACTTTAACTTTCTGAAACAATTACAAAATAGGTCATCTAAAGAACCACAATTGTCTATAAGGATCCTGGCAACCTTGATTTCGTGGATCATTATGGTGACGAATAAAGGGTCATCATGTGGGTATAAAACTCTTGATAAATAATCTTTAGAAAATCCTACAATGAGGTGATATTTATTTACCTTCTTGGGGAGAGCGTCCACATTACCTGTCAGGTTGATCTACCTAAAATGAGCCAAGGCCTTGGCCTCATTCAGATAACACTATACCAAAACTGGCGAATGGTCATGGCTAAAATCCCTGACCAAGACTGTGGGTCACAGACTTGGGTCGTGACCATTTTGGGCGCGACCAATTTCATGGGTCGCGACCCAAGTCCTTGACCAATCGGGGGGTCATGGCCCTGAGGGGTCACGACAGATGGTTGCAGACTTGGGTCGTGACCCATACCACGACAGTGAAAATAATGATCCCAGCCAAAGTTCGTGACCCTAACCTTGATAAAAAAAATGGTTGCGGCCAAAGTCCGTAACCCACACCGCGATAAAAAATCGTCGCGACCAAAGTCCGTGACCAATACCACAACCTTTTTTTCAGCGCGATATGGGTCACGGACTTTGGACGGGACCATTTTTTTTCATTTTTTTGTCACGGTGTGGGTCACAAACTTTGGTTGCGACCGTTTTTCATCGCGGTCGGGAGTCATGAACTTTAACCACGGCCATTTTTATGTGCGATAAAAAAAATAAAAATGGTCATGGACTTTGTCCATTACCATATTTCACTAAAATAAAAAATAATGTTTTTTTTTCAATCCTAAAATTAGTGGTGCCGTGACTGCGCGACCGATTGCTACGTGTTACGTTGGACACGCACGAGGTTCTTACAAATATCTATTATTGGCGAAACTATAAAAAAAATCACAAATTGTAAATCGAGAATGTTGTTAATAAACAAATGTACATACAAACTTCAAAATATTACAAGTCTTAATAGTTCACAAACCAAAAAAAAATTAGCAGAGTTCCCTCTGTTTTGTGGACATTCTAAACCTTGTTAATATAAAACTTGCTTAATATAAAGCCCGTACGGCCATAAAATTTGACAATTAAATTACAAAAGCCCGCACGGCCATAAAACTAATCAATAAAACTATAAAATCCCACACGGTTGTAACACATAAAAAGAATAATCCTGAATGTCAACAACATTATATAAGCAATCTTCTTACTGTAAACCATTGTCTTCTTCATGTGTTCCACGTGAATAAAAGCAAATGATACAATGTTATCCCGTAAAAAATAGCATACAAAAAACAAACGATATCAGTAACCAAGTAGTTTTAAAAAAATCATATTCAAGCTAAAAAATGCATATACGAGTTATAATGATCATTATATCAACTCCTATGAGTTACATCGGTCTCATGCGAGGTGTTGGTGCCTCTCACGGGGCTATTCGGGGGTTGTTTCATGTTTTCTCCCTCTAATGCCATGTTTTGCCTAAGTCTTGATATTTTCAAATTATCATCGTATTCTCTAATCGGGAGTCTCGTGATCATGTGCTCAGTTCCTACGAGTTACATTGGTCCTATGCGAGGTGTTGGTGTCTCTCACAGAGCCGTTTAGGGGTTGTTTCATGGTTTTGCCCTCTAATGCCATGTGTTTAAGCCTAAGTCCTCATATTTTCAAATTATCATCGTATTCTCAAATCGGGAGTCCCTTGATCGCATGGTCAGTTCCTACGAGTTACATTGGTCCCGTACGGGGTTTTGGTGCCATTCACGGGGCCGTTCGAGGGTTATGTCGGGTTTTTTCCTTCTAAGGCCATGTTTTTAGGACTAAGTCTAAAAATTTGTAATTTTTTATCGTATTCTCAAACCGAGAGTCCCGGGATCGAGCGGTTATTTCCTATGAGTTACATTGGTCCCGTGCGAGCTGTTGGTGCCTCTCATGGGGCCGTTCGGGGCTTGTGTTGAGTTTTTTCCATTAAATGCCATGTTTTAAAGCCTATGTCTATAATTTTCAAATTATCAACGTATTCTAAAACTGGGAGTCCTATGATCGTGCGTTCAATTCCTACGAGTTACATTGGTCTCGTACAAGGTGTTGGTGCCACTCACGGGGCTGTTCGGGGGTTGTTTCGGGTTTTTCCCTTCTAACACCATGTTTTTAATTCTAAGTCTTAATGTTTTCAAATCGTCGTAGTATTCTCAAACCAGGAGTCCCGTGATCACGCAGTCAATTCCTATGAGTTATATTGGTCCCGTACGAGGTGGCGGTGCCTCTCACGGGGAGATTTGGCGGTTGTTTCGGGTTTTCCCCCTCTAATGCCATGTCTTTAAGCCTAAATCTTGATATTTTCAAATTATCATCATATTCTCAAATTGGGAGTCCCGTGATCACGCAATCCGTTCGTATGAGTTACATTGGTCCAATGCGAGGTGTTAGTGCCTCTCCCAGGGTGATTTGAGGGCTTTTTTTGGTCTTCACGCTCTAACGCCATGTTTTTAAGCCTAAGTGTCGATATTTTGAAATTGTCATCGTATTATCAAATCGAGAGTCCCGTGACTGCGTAGTAAGTTCCTACGAGTTAAATTATTCTCATGCGAGGTGTTGGTGCCTCTCCCGGGGACGTTCAGGGTAGTTTCGAGTTTTCACCCTGTAATGCCACTTTTTTAAGCCTAAGAAAAGATATTTTCAAATTATCATCATATTCTCAAACTGGGAGTCTCGTGACCACGCGGTCAGTTCTTACGAGTTACATTGGTCTTGTGAGAGGTTTTGGTGCCTCTCATAGGGTTATTCGGGGCCTGTGTCGTGTTTTTGCCTTATAACACCATCCTCTTAATCCTGAGTCTAAAAAATTTTAAATTATTGTCGTATTATCAAACCGGGAGTCCCGTGATCATGCGATTAGTTTCCACAAGTTATATTAGCCCCGTTTGAGGTGTTGGTGACTCTCATGGGGCGATTCGTGGGCTATTTCAGGGTTTCCCCCTCTAACGCCATATTTTTAATCCTAAGTCTTGATATTTTCAAATTATCATCATATTCTCAAAACAGGACTCTCGTGATCTCGTGATCAGTTCCTATGATTTACATTGGTCTCGTGCGAGCTGTAAGTTCCTCTCATGTTGCCATTCCGAACTCTCTCATGTTTTTACTTTCTAACCCCATGTTTTAAAACCTAAGTCTAGAAATTTGTAAATTATCGTTGTATTCTCAAATTGGGAGTTTCGTGATCATGCGATCAGTTTTTACAAGTTATTTTGGTCCCATGCGAGGTGGTGGTGCCTCTCACAGCGCCGTTCGGTAGATGTGTCATTTTTTTCCTTCTAACGCTATATTTTTAATCCTATGTCTAGAAAATTTCAAATTATCATCATTTTCTTTAACCTAGAGTCCCGTGATTATGTGATCAGTTCCTACGATTTACATTAGTCCTGTGTGAGGTGTTGGTGCCACTCACGGGGATGTTTGGGGGTTGTGTTGGGTTTTCGCCCTCTAACGCCATGTTTTGAATACTAATTCTTCTAGCGATCAGATACTATGCCGTATTCTCAAACCAGGAGTCCCATGATCGCGCGATTAGTTCCTACGAGTTACATTTTCTCCTGTACAAGGCGTCGGTGCCTCTCATGGGGCGATTTGGGGGTTATTTCAAGTTTCCCCTCTCTAATGCCATCTTTTAAAGCCTAAATCTTTATATTTTCCAATTATCATCGTCTTATCAAATTGGGAGTCCCGTGATCACGCGATCAGTTCATACGAGTTACATTCATCTCGTGCGGGGTGTCGGTGCCTCTCCCGGTGTGATTTGGGGGATTTTTTGAGTTTTCTCTCTCTAACGCCATATTTTTAAGCCTAAGTCTTGATATTTTTAAATTATAATCGTATTCTCAAACCGAGAGTCCCGTGACTGTGCAGTAAGTTCCGATGAGTTAAATTGGTCTCATGCGAGGTGTTGGGATCTCTCTCGAGGACGTTCGAGATAGTTTTGGGTTTTCGCCCTTTAATGCCACATTTTTAAGCCCAAGACTAGATAGTTTCAAATTATAATCATATTCTCAAATCGTGAGTCCCGTGATCACACAGTCAGTTCCTACAAGTTACATTGGTCTTGTACGAGGTGTTGGTGCCTCTCACGGGGCCGTTCGGGGCATGTATCGTGTTTTTGCCTTATAATATCATCTTTTTAAGCCCGAGTCTAAAAATCTATTAACTATCATCGTATTCTCAAACCAGGAGCCCCATGATAGTGCAGTCAGTTTCTATAAGTTATATTGGCTTCGTGCGAGGTGTTGGTGACTCTCACGGGGCGATTCGTGGGTTGTTTTAGGTTTCCCCCCTCTAATGCCA
The DNA here is from genome assembly GCA_949130495.1 of Sambucus nigra. NCBI lineage: Eukaryota > Viridiplantae > Streptophyta > Magnoliopsida > Dipsacales > Adoxaceae > Sambucus > Sambucus nigra. The sequence continues at coordinate 313,145,801 of OX422217.1, read as the reverse complement.
TGTTTTTAAGCCTACGTCTTGATATTTTCAAATTATCATAATATTCTCAAATCGGAAGTCCCGTGATCCCCCGGTCAATTCCTACGAGTTACATTGGTCCCGTGCGAGGTGTTGGTGCTTCTCACGTGATCGTTTGGGCCTTCTAACGCCATGTTTTAAAGCCTAAGTCTAGAAATTTGTAAATTATTATCGTATTCTCAAATCGGGAGTCCCGTAATCATGCGGTTAGTTTTTACTAGTTATTTTGTTCCCGTGCGAGGTGTTGGTGTCTCTCACAGGGCGATTCGGGGTTGTTTGTGGATGTTACCTTCTAACGCCATGTTTTTAAGCTTGTGTTTAAAAATTTGCAAATTATCATCGTATTCTCAAATCGGAAGTCTCGTGATTGTGCGGTCAGTTTCTACAAGTCATATTGGTCCCATGAGAGGTGTTGGTGTCTCTTACGGGGCCTTTCGGGGGCTGTTTCGAGTTTTCGCCATCTAACGCTATGTTTTTAAGCCTAAATCTAGATGTTTTCAAATTATCCTCATATTCTCAAATTGGGAGTCCCGTGACCACACGCTCTATTCCTACGAGTTACATTGCTCCTATGCGAGGTGTTGGTGCCTCTCATGGGGCAATTTCGGGGCTATTTCGAATTTTCCCCCTCTAATGCCATGTTTTTAATCCTAAGTCTTTATATTTTCAAATTATCATCATATTCTCAAACCGTGATCCCACGATCAGTTCCTACGATTTACATTGATCTCGTGCGAGCTGTTTGTGTCTTTCACGTTGCCATTTGGGGATTGTCTCGTGTTTTTGCCTTCTAATATCATGTTTTAAAACCGAAAATTTGCAAATTATCATTGTAGTCTCAAAACGGGAGTTCCGTTATCGAGCGATCAGTTTCTACAAGTTATATGGGTGTCAAGCGAGGTGTTGGTACCTATGATGGGGCCATTCGGGGTTGTGTCATTATTTCCTTCTAACGCTATATTTTTAATCCTAAGTTTATAAATTTGTAAATTATCATCGTATTCTCAAACCGGGAGTCCCGTAATTGTGCGGTCAGTTCCTACGATTTACATCGGTCCCATGCGAGGTGTCTATGCCTTTGATGGGTCGATTTGGTGGTTGTCTCCAACACCGTGTTTTTCATCCCAAGTCTTAATATTTTCAAATTATTGACGCATTCTCAAATCGGGAGTCCCGTGAGCACGCAGTCAGTTCCTATTACATTGATCCTGTACAAGGCGATTTGGGGGTTGTTATTATGTTTTCCCCCTCTAACGCCATGCTTTTAAGCCTAAATCTTGATATATACAAATTATCATAGTATTCTCAAATCGGGAGTCCCGTGATCACGCGATCTTTTCATACGAATTACATTGGTCCCGTGCGAGGTGTTGGTGCCTCTCCCGGGGAAATTTGGGCGCTTTTGGGGGTTTTCGCCTTCTAAAGTCATGTTTTTAAGCCTAAGTCTCGATATTTTTAAATTGTCATCGTATTGTCAAACCAAGAGTCCCATGACTGAACGGTCGGTTCCTACGTGTTAAATTGGTCCCATGTGAGGTGTTGGTGGCTCTTCAGGGGTCATTCGGGGTAGTTTCAGGTATTCACCCTCTAATGCCCTGTTTTTAAGCCCAAGTCTAGATATTTTCTAATTATCTTCATATTCTCAAATCGGGAGTGTCGTGACCACGCGGTCAGTTCTTACAAATTACATTGGTCTTGTGCGAGGTGTTAGTGACTCTCATATGGCCGTTCGGGGCCTGTGTCGTGTTTTTGCCTTCTAGCACCCTATTTTTAAGCCCAATTCTTAATATTTTAAAATTATCAACATATACTAAAACTGGGAGTCCTGTGATCCCACGATCAGTTCCTATGAGTTTCATTGGTCCCGTGCAAGGTGTTAGTGCCTCTCATGTGGCCATTCGGTGGTTGTCTCTTGTTTTTGCCTTCTAACGTCATGTTTGAAAGCCTAAGTCTAGAAATTTACAGATTATCATCTTATTCTCAAACCATGAGTCATGTGCTCATGCAGTCAATTTTTATAAGTTATTTTGGTCTCGTGCGAGGTGTTGGTGCCTCTCAAGGGGCCGTTAGGGGGTTGTGTCGTATTTTTGCCTTATAATGCCATGTTTTTAAGACCAAGTCTAGAAATTTGCAAATTATCGTTATATTCTCAAACCAGTAGTATCGTGATCATATGGTCAGTTTCTACATTTATATTGGTCCCGTGCGAGGTGTTGGTGCCTCTCACGGGGCCGTTCGAGGGCTATTTTGGGGTTTCGCCCTCTAACGCCATGTTTTAAGCCCAATTATACATATTTTCAAATTATCATCGTATTTTCATTTGTATTTTCATGTCTAAACCCATAAAGGTCTAGCCCCAATACATAATGGTGTTTGCCTGTACTAAATGATGATAATTATAATAGTAACAATACTAATTATGGAAGAAATCATTTTCAGATAGAAAACATTTTGGGATAATTTCAATCATCTTGGAAGATGCTGAAAGCAATGACGCTTACTCAGGATTACTAAAAGCAAGAACGGAGACAAGTATGCTACATAGAATAAAATCAGGGCTGAATTAAACATCATCGGGATTCCATCGCTGCAGTTGAGGCCGTTTTCCCAACTATAAAATGAGGTATTTGGGGTGAAACTAGTGTCGTGCATTCATTTCCAAATACAGTAGGAATATAATACATGGTGGGTCTTTCGATGGAGTTCTTGAACACACAAAAGGTCAACAGTAATGTTCTGAGTGGCATTGATGTCATATTCCCTTCCATACCTGAAAAATTAAACCAATTGTCTTAGTTGCATATTGTCTTGTAAAAGGACAGCAGAAATATAACTTTAGATTGAACAGAGACTTGACAGTGTGAGAAAATGAGCAACTCACGTATCCAACAAGATTGAGATAATCTGACATAGAAAATGGTTGCAACATTTGTAACATTACCATTTACTCAAGTTCTAAAGGATTAGAAGTTGCATAATAGTTATGTAAAATGGTATATAACAGTTTAGATAATTGTTATATAAAAGTTAATATAAACTATGATATAATAGTTATCTAAGTTGTTATATACCAGTTTATATAACTGTTATATAACAGTTTACATAAATGTTATATAATAGTTATATATTACCAAAAAATAAAACCTTTTAGTGGAAAGTCTATCTATCTAAGAAAATGTGCCCAATCCAATTTGTGTGATATGCAAGGAAGAAATAGAATTTATAAGGTTTGTTCTGATTAGGTGCAACTGGACTGTAGAGGTTTCGAGAGCTTGGGCAATTGATTGGGGAAAATGTAAGGCGACATCTTAATCCCTTTTGCATTTAACCTCAAACAATCTCGATCACGAAAAATCATTTGGACAAGTAGTGGATCATCTTAGTATAGTGGTCTAGATTACTTGGCATATTTAGAATGCTTGGAATAAATTTATCATCCAATAAGATAAAATTTGGGTCAGGATAGTGATTGATCAGAGTATGTTAAACTTTGATGAATTACATAAGCTATCAAGGAAAAGTTTACATCAAACGTAAATTACAATGGGGCCTTCCTCCCATCCTCACCAAAGAAGAAATTGGTGGTGTTTTAAGAGACAAAAAATGATCATTTTTGGATGTCTTCTCAGCACTTTTCATAATGCAATCAGCTAGAGATTGTGAAGCTCTTGCGACAACGAGAGATGCCAAAATTTTCAAGGACAGTCGTCTGTATAATGGTGTGATTGAAAATGATTGTAAGGTGGTAATTGATTTATGTTCTTCGGGATGGGGCCCTCTATGGGAGCTAGCCCCAATCATTCTGGATATAAAGTAAGCGTGATACCTCTAAAGCTAAGTTTTTGAGCCTAAGTATGGAAATTTTCAAATTAGCGTCGTATTCTCAAATTGGGAGTTCTGTGATCGTGCAGTCAGTTCCTATGAGTTACATTGGTCCCGTGCGAGGTGTTGGTGCCTCTCACGGGGTGGTTCGGGGGATGTTTAGGGATATTGCCCTATAATGCCATGTTTTTAAGCATAAGTCTAGATATTTTCAAATTATCATCGTATTTTCAAATCGGAAGTCTTGTGAATATGCGGTCAGTTCCTATGATTTACATTGGTCCCGTGTGAGGTGTCGGTGCCTCTCACAGGGCAGCTCGGGGGCTCTTTTGGGGTTTCTCCCTCTAACGCCATGTTTTTATGCGTAAGTCTTGATATTTTCATGTTATCATTGTAGTCTCATGCCGTGAGTCCCGTGACCACATGGTTAGTTCCTATGAGTTACATTGGTCATGTGCGAGGTGTCAATATCGATTAAACCAACAACAATCCAACCAGTGATACATACAATCAAAATTAGTAAGGCAACACAATATTTATAGGGAAAAATCCCCAACCCAATATTTTTATTACTCACAAAATATAGGACCATTACAAAATCGTCTAGGTTCTCTCATGGGCGTAGATAATCAGGTTACAATGCTTAAATACAAGGTAATATAAAGTTGACAATCCCAACTGCTAGGTACATGTGTCTAGATCCTCTCACGGGGACGTTTGGGGGTTGTTTTGGAATTTCCCCTTCTAAAGTCATGTTTTTAAGTGTAAGTCTAGAAATTTTCAAATTATTATCGTATTCTCAAATCGTGAGTCCCGTGACCACTTGGTCAGTTCCTACGAGTTACATTGGTCCCGTGCGAGGTGTCGGTGCCTCTCACAGGGCCGTTTGGGGTACATATCATAAGTGGGGAAGTAAAGACATGAATATCACGAAAATAAAAGTAAAACATGAATAACATGATGACAAGACAAGATAAGACAATTGATGTGAGTCTTAATTTCCACAAAAACACAACATAACAACAATATTATAGTTCTTTTACCATCTATTTACAGAATCATCATGAACAATCGTCCCCTATATCTCACATAAAATGAAAAAACATTTTTTTACCGTTAGTATTTTATTCACCCCCTTCCCCCACCAAGAACATTGGTATGTTAATTGGTAACACGATTATTAATTTATACCCAACCTTTGGGAGACTGCGTCTATGGGGTACGTATGGTGAAAACTGAAAATGTTACTGAAACACACATACATATAAGATGAATAAATCATACCAGATTGAAATGTTTTTTCACATTTCCCCTCAATTAGGTGCCGCCAAAAGAGAAAAAAATATTAAAACTGATCTATCTGAACTCGTAATAGAAGCGAAAGGAAAGTTAAATTCACCATTACACACATTCTCATACAAGTTATCCAAGATAATTACCTGAAGAACCTTGTACATACATGCATTTGGGCCACGAGAAAAAAGATGAAAAGACAACTGGGCATGGTCTACACTTTAGCTCATTTGTATACAAATAAAAGAATAGTTATTAATAACCTTAAAAATCATTCAACGTTTGCACACAATCTACTTTAGTTTCAATAAATAAAAAGTGGAAATAAGAGTGCCAAAATTATTTTATATATTGCATTACTATTTACCTACTACCAAAAAAAATTATGCCAAAGCTGCTCTGGTAGGGAGGTCAATTACTCTACTTTGTCTGGAAAGAATTTACGAAAATGGAAAATCGTACCAAAGCGCCGAAAGAGCTCGTGCAAAAGATGAAGATCATTAGAGAAACTTACTAATAGCCATATTTGCTATGTTTATAAAACAATAATAATTATTATGGAATACTTACTAATAGCCATATTTGCTAATACCCTTTAACTTCATCTTCTTGCTAAAATCAACGAACAACATATTCAATATTAGACGCACTGTCGTGTCCAATTTTGTGTGTCGGCCTAGAATTATCCTAAAAAATAACAACATGCATATAACCCCCAATACAATTTAAAAAAACATTTAATTATATTTTGTCAAAAAAATCACTGCACGCATATAACCCCCAATATAATATGATGACATGCATATAACCCACAACAAGGTGGATGTAATTTTTTTCCCTCATTAAAAATCCATTTAATTATATTTTGTCAAAAAAATTATAATTTCTAGGATTTTGAATAATATTTAGTCAAAAAAAATACACACACATACAATCTATGGTTTATTGTAATAATCTTTACATACAATCGAGGGTTTATTGACACGATCTATACATACACACACATATAATTTAGGGTTTACTAAACCTTAATATTTTTTTTACATAAGTCTATACATACACACACATACAATCTATACATACACCCACATACAATCTAGGGTTTATTGACATAAAAAATAATTTATTTGTTCATAGTTACACACATAAACATGCATATACACATAAATATGTGCATACACACACACATACACACATATAAACATAAATCTATACATACATACATACACAAAAATTAGGGCTTTAGATAGAAATGATGAAATCGCACAAATTGAAGTGAAATTGAAATGCAATCGAAATGAATCTATACATACATCCTTACCTTTAGACAAATCATAATGAAATCGCACAAATAGCATAGCCTTTAGACACTGAAATGGTTCGACATAAATGAAATTGCAGCAGGTGTTTTGTTTTAAGTTCTGAACCTGGTCATGGCCTAGAGCCATGACCCACCATGCGCGACCAATAAATGCGGTGAGGGTGTTACTGGATTAAACCTGGTCATGGCCTAGAGCAGTGACCCACCATGCGCGACCATTCTTCCATCAGAACCATTGCTTGAATGCGGTATGGTCACGGCCTATAGCCATGACCCACACCAAGAAATGGTCACCACCTCCAGTCGTGACCCTAAGTATGTGTGTTTTGTGCTTCGTTATGCCTATGGTCATGGCCCAAGTCTGTGACCCATCCGCGACCAAGCTTAGAGGAAATTTTGGCACGAATTTGCACTAATATGGTCACGACTTGGTCACGGCCCAATTCTGTGACCCACAGTGGCTAGGGATTTGGGTTATGACCAGTTCCAGAGCATCCATGACTCAGTGTGGTAATGTATATGGTCATGCCAAAAATTGAGATGGTCACGACCCAAGTCCATGACCAGCTGGTCGCGGACTTGGGTCGTGACCAACTGGGCGTGACCATTCGTAGGATTTGGTGTAGTGTAAGCCTTCCTTTCTTCCAGCTCCTATCCTCCTCTTGCATCTCCACCAGCAATGAAATGACATCCAAAGGAATTCATCTAAACTTCGTGGGCTCGTTCTCTTGGCTTCTTTAGGAGATCAGGATCGTCATCTGAATCTTTATCTCATCCTTTTTTCTTCTCATCAACCTTCCTACAAGGGGATTTTGATTGTCTCCTAGCCTTACAATCGTAAGGATTTGCTCGACCTCCTTATCTATGTACCTGGATAGTTTTCTCTTCCTTATGAGGTTTTTATCTCATTCTTAAGGGCAATTCATATATCCATGTTGTGGTTGTGATCTTTGTGAAATTCATAGTACTTGATTTTATCACATTGATTTGTTAAGTCCTTGAGTTTTCCAAGCCACCTGAGGTCTTTAATTTTTTTGATCTCATCCAAGGATATGGTTGATGCCTATTATCAGGGTATTATAATCGTTGTATTTTTTTGTCTTCTCAACTTCCTTGTCTTTCATGTCCTTCTTCTCGCTACCTTTGCTAGATATAACCTTTGGATGGTTTGATTCTTTGGTGGCCATGGCCTCTTTCGCATTCATGTTCTTGCCCGCTTTGACTAAAAGCTCTGTCATAGTCATGAGTGTCTTCTATACGAGTGCCCATAATAATTTTTTGGGATATAACCATCTCATCAATGTTGTTATGGTGGTTTGGTCATTGTAATCCACCATTTTAAGTTTCTCGATGATAAAACGAGTGATGAAATCATGTTTGGTCTCGAAAACCTTCTATCGCATATTGAATAGATGGGCTACCCTCTTATTATGATTTACTTATAAGAAAAATTTACTGACAAAGAGGTTAGCCAACTGCTAAAAACTAGAGATTTGTCCTTGAGGGAGACTGTTATACCAGATTTGAGCCAAGCCGATGATCGTATAATAAAAACGTCGATAATATATTTCATTAAAGATGGATTAGATGTCAGTGGTTTCCTGGTATTGTTCCACATGCAAAACGGGATTAATTTTCCCATCATACTTCGGTATGATCACTGGGGGGTTGAAACTTAATAGGAGTCGAATGAACCACAATAGAGGGGATGGAGGGAGATTTCTTTCTGAATTCCCTATGGAGAGGATTTTTATATATGTCCATTTCCCCCAATCAGTTTTCTAAGCATTGGATAGACCCCTTCCAGGGTTGATCCTCTAGTTCATCCTTCACCACATCAGATTTGATCATTTGGCCTCAGCTTTTGAATGAGCTCTCTTCCTAAGAAGTCTGCTCAGCCTGGGCTGACACTCTTGAACTTGTCCTAAATTTGGTCAAGCGATGTGATCCTATAGTGGTTGATCGGGCTGATTATTCCCATCATTCGTTATGATCCTTAGGATTCACAAAAGTATATCCTCTCATTTGATGTGGGCCCAGGCGATTAAAGGATGATCCTCTACTTACCCTTTCCAACAAGCTAGGTCTTTCTTTAGAAAAGGATTTCTTGTTATTGTACCCTATCGATTAGAGGGAGGAGGTGATACGGGGGTGGTACGATCGTGGTGTGACTCGATTTGTTGGGATGTGCTTATATTGTCATGATATCACAGACTTAATCTCCTGGGATTTTCAAGGTTATATGTCTTGTACGCATGCCTTTTGTCTCTATAGGGGCTGGAGGTATCATTACTCTTCTTCCTTTTGATGCCCCCTATCGACTAGAGTGGTAACATCCATAGCGGGCTTGCCATTGTTAAGCCTATAGTGTTTAAGTTAGATGCTTGCATAGCTCCCTGGATTTTCAATAAACCCATCAGTATCCTTTATATGTCTCCCATACCCACCGGAGTGGAAGGTTTCAAGGCCTCCGCTATATGGTTTCTTTCTGGGTTATTGATCATTCAAAAAAATCTAAGGTTTATGAAAAAGGAAAAAGAGGATTTATGAATTGTGGGAAACAACAATGAGCTGTCGATTTTCCCCAAATGGTGCCAATTTTTTATTGTTTAAATTTGTATTAAGAAATTTATGTCTTAGACAAGACTTTATCCATAATAAACAATAACAAATAATTACTAAGCTAATAAAAATGAAATTGAGAATGGAGATGAGAGATGAGAGATAAAAGGAGAAGAGAGGATTTATGTGGTTCGTCCCAAAAATGGTACCTACATCCGCAGGTGAAATGATGATTCAGTTATTAGTTTTAAAGAATGGATACAAGTTTAGGGTTCATTCATAGATTATGATCTCAATCCTCTATCTCTTTGGAATTCAGTGCTATTTATAGTTAGTTATCTGAGAATATTAAGGGATAGGTGGAGTGCCTTTATAGGTCAGGAAATTATGCTTTTTATACATGATGGGGTAGACAAGGATGAGTTAGTTACAAAATAAAAATTATTTACTAGGTTGTTAACTGAACGTTAAGGATTAAGTAAACTCCGAAAGTAAACTCATTGAACAAAACTCTTTTTAAAATACTACACAACATAAGTAAAAAATAGATTCTAAATATAGATGATGGATCTGGTTATTTGATTACCTTAGGTTTTTCAAATAAAACATATACTAATTATTTAGCGGGAAACCAAATAGTAAAGCAGTTAAGATCAATCAAGGAAATTAACACCAGGTTTTTTAACTTGGAAAAATCCCAAATTAGGAAAAACCTCCACGGTGACCTCTACGCCACAAAAGAAAAAATCCACTAAAAACAATCACAGATTACAAGTTACAGACACTAAGAATGCGTGTCAAGATCCTAAGACTAAGTTTAGAGAATATACCTACATGAGTTATCCACTCTCAAAGGTAATGTCTGACAGGATTTGATCTCCCTCTAGTAGTGTCCTTTCTTTTTCCTTGTCCTCTAGTTGCGGTAGCTCAACAACACTATATCTCTCAATGAACCACAAAAATTTTTCGTGTGAGAGTGAAATAGTGACAGTGATGTGACTAAACTTACATGCAAATATGCAACTCACACCACACAAATTATTATACAAAAAACTCCTATGAATTACAGAAGTCTATATGACATGCAAATCTTTTCAAATCAGACTTTAGAAATTGTTAGATCTTAACCAAATCTTTCTGAAAATTATATCTATATTGTTTCAAACCTTATTTACTTACAAAATAATTCCACAAACTGTGAAATATAAAGTTTGAAACAAAAATCGTTCAGATCAGAAATTATATACAAAATGAAGTCTCTTTTTCAAACTAATTTGAAAACAGAGAGTGAATCTTTAAGATATACAAACAAATAAGACAAGATCCATCAGAAAGGAGGAATAAGAACCTAAAATACCACATGTGTTGTTTCTCTTTAGATAATCCCACACCTTCTATAAAGAAATATGAGATTTTCAATGAGATAGGTTCCTAGAGAGATATATGTTGAAGAGGTTCTTCAAAATGTACAAACCCACACCAATATTACTCACAGGAACCCTAAAATTTTAACTCTCAGGTTTTGATTTTTTGTTTTGATGAATGGAAGGTTTGGTGTTTGGTTTTGGAGAAAAACTTTTAGGGTTTTAGCTCACAAAGTATGATTTTTCTCTCTTATCTCTCTTCTCTCACTTCTCTCTGGTTTTTCTTTTAAAAAGTGAGGCAAAGTGTAACAAACTTCTCTAAGGCTGACCCAAGGTGCCTTTATATAATAGACATGGAAGGATCGAGAAGGGCGAATGTAATTAAGGGTTAGGATTTAGTCTGACTGTTTGACTCTTAATCTAAGGGCTTAGTAAGGATCGATGTTATTCTAATGCTGATTGGTTGGTTTGAGTGTCACAAAGATTGTGTTTAAAGACATGCGGGCCGTAGATAGAAAATGATCCAAGGCTGCTAATGAATCACTCAACTCAGACGCATGAGAAACAAAAAGTGACCAGTGGTGTGCACACACCTGTAGAGATCTGATTGAGTTACAAATGCGTGTTTATGATGTTTTATAAATACATAATGCACCCACAAAATTTTCATGCGATTTCGAATTCTACCCTAGCATAGTTTTTAGGAGAAAGTATATTCTAATTTTAACTCCAACACTTCTAGAAACATAATTTTAATTAATTCAAAGTTCATTTTAAATGATTTTAAAAATGTTTAAAATGATGGAAAAACTCCTAAAAATTATTTTAATCCTTGTGCACACATGTTAACACTTATATGAAGTAAATGTGTCCCATTTGTGTGTTCATGAGAATAAGAATACTTCCCTTTGGTAGATCTTTGAGGTTCTTGTACTGGATGATCTAGTTGAAGCTTGAACACCTTAAGAGAGGATTACTTTTTAAAAAATATAAAACATTTTGTCGCCATATCCAAACTATTTGGAACTCCTATATGGCAGAAACTCAAGTAAGTCAGTGATATAGTGTCTTCTCAATCTCCCCCTTTGGATATTGGGGACAAAATTTCCTTGAGTAACCTATACTCGTGGGTAAAGATACAAAATCCTAGATGTCTTATACAAAAGAACTAACTACCCATTCCTATCCTAGAACTGAAAATAATATAAAAAATGCATTACTCAACTACAATACAGACCATTACCCAAAATAATGTGACAACCTATCCAATTAGGTCTGAAAAGTGCCTAAAAATGAACACTGAATGGCATATTAGTTGAGTTTATATGAAATAAAATATGAATTGAAAGTTGGTTACTCAAGTTACTCTCCCCCAATTTTGCTCAAATATACAACGGGTTAAAATGAGATATATGTGACACCCCGCCCAATTAAATCTTGGGTGATCAGTCCATTACTAAAATTAAACAGGAATCATTAGTGGTTTCATTCTTAGCATCATTGTCGAAAAATTTTAAAACTTACTAATCACTTAGTATTTAAAAAGGTCGTGTCAAATTTTATCTGTTTTATGAACATGCGTCAATTTAAACTTAAGTAAAACATTCACCAATCAACACATCAGATAATAAGTAATGAACCAACTGAATAAATAAAATGACTGGATAAACATTCCAGTTAAACATCCGTAATAATAAATCCATAATGAAGTAAATACGATAAGTCTCAATAAACTAAAAACCAAATATAAATACACTGTTTCTGAAATACTATATGAATAAGAGTGGGCGACATGCCCTAACTGAAATAGATACTCATAAGGAAGAGATGATAAATATATAGGCGTCTACTTTCGAGGTCCTACAACTTTCACATCAATTGCAGCACGTCAAAGGAAAGGAACTCCTATGCTTGGTGTCCCTATGGCTAGGCACCTAAAAATGATTTTTCTAAAACAAAGACAAGAGATTGGCAACGGGTCAGAGCCCGAGTGAAAACAAATTTAAAAAAATTTAGCAAGTGATTTAAAATGCCAAATCAGCAGATATTATATACATGTTAGGTTTACGTGCCCTCTTGTGAGATCCTCAGCTTTCAACTAATGTGCACACCTAACGTATGTTTTTCCCACCCGAACTAATTATGCTACCCCGCCTAACTAGTCTGAACAAATATTTATATTTCTTTATACGCTAACACGTTGTGTCCACTCATTTCGCCCATACAGCACGTTAGTAAATTCTTTAAATTAATTAGCCTATTATTAAATTCTTAATATATGTTTAGCTCTCCATATACTGAATTATTTAAGATGTCACTATCTTTATCATCTACTAAGCACGCAGTAGAATATTCACAAGTATATATATATATATATATATATATATCACTCTATATGATATATATACAAATACGGCACCCCTAGGCTAAGCTGCGGTGCGTCACCCCTAGGCTGAGCTATGGTGCATGCATATATCACAAGTATATATATATTTATCAATCTATATTATATATATTAATACGGCACCCCGAGGCTAAGCTGCAGTGAGGCATACTCGGCTAACAAGTCCCGATATATCACTTACAAAATAAAGGACTACCGGTTCAGAATCATTCTTGAGCCGTAAAAACAAATCACACATATTGGAGGAAAACATATTCCTAAGTATTTGGGATAAGAACATACCTACGGACCCAAATGATCGAGCACACCCTAAGTCACTGTAGTGTGCATTACCCAAAGTTCTATATCTTGAGGTATAAGTAAATACCCCCCCAAATGGGGTCCTCAGAATAAGACTGACCACAACGCGAAATATCCCGTGATATCATGTAGAATCGATATGTCAATACACATAAGAATCATACAATAGGTATTCTTACCACCTATAAAAATCAGTAGGTATAAACACAACCTAGATATTATCATTCGTACGTAGTATGTTTCTCTCGAATACTCACCGTTCTTATTACTTACGATTTTTAATCACTATCGTATTTATATGAATTTTCACACAACTCTAAGAGCCTTAGTTACCCCTTCATTATTTTTCAGTAGTTATTCCCGTCTTCACTACTCGTCATAGACATAGGTTCACTCATCACTACATCACCCTTCTCGAATTTCATTCATTTATCAATTACGGATATTTTTTAATTATCCCAATACTTATTCGTCTCACTTTATGTAAACCTAATCTCCACTTTAGGCCTAATTTCCTTATTATAGAACAACAATCACAATCAATCAATCTAGGCAACCTCCAACGGAATAACAGCTAAAAATAATATTTCCTAAAATTTACCCCACGAATCTGCCCAGATTTTTAAAATACAGTTTTGAGGCATTTCAGAGCCATTTTTGAGAAAACTTATTAGAAAATAAAATGTAGAAAATAGGATTTTCTATGTGGCAACATGAACAGAATAGCCATTTTCGAAACCAAAACGATGAAAAATAGTTTCTAAAATGATGGTTTAATTTACCTAATTTCATAGACTTCTTCAAATTCAAGAAGTTTTCTACAATTCAATCCTACCCATCAAAACCAAGATTTCCCCCATATAAATCATGACCCAATTATTGATTTCGTGATCTCTACATAAACCAATCAAGTTTACATGTAAGATCCTACCCATGAACATTGTTCTCATTCTCCAAATTAATTCAAAACATGTGACATTCATATAAAATTCGTCCTATTCTAACATGGATGTTATATCCTTCTTATATTGAGAAAGATAAACACTTACCTATTATTTTAGGTATTATCCATTGTAGAAGAAAGGTATGGTTGCGTTTCCCTTCCCCCGATCTACACGATGGTGGTGTTTCTGGCGCAAGAAGGTGGTTCTTAGCATTGGAACCCTTAGGAATACCTCCCCTCCTTCCTCATGTGCCCTCTCTCCTTTCTTGTAACTGATAACCCTACATTACTTTTCATATCAGATATATTAACTCCCCAATTTTCATGGTCCAATTTCTCCAAAATTTTAAAAGACAAAAATTCCCCTCCGAGGTGTCGATTTGGCCTAAAATTGATTCGGGACCCAAATAAAAATCCTGAGTACACTTTTCTGACTATTTTGACCCTTCCGGACAATTTTGTGCACTCAAAATCACCATATATATTACTTTAAAATAAATTACTATTTATTTCATTAAATTGAGTCCCGACGTGACTGACACTTGCGTCCCAACTAAATTATTTTAAATGTCGTATTTTTCACTCGCAATAATTTTTAATATATTCATAATCCCATATTACTTTATTCACTAAGTAATATTCATTATAATTCACATTATTAAATATTAACCCTTGTCTCGCTAGTTAATATTTATTTTATTCTGGATTAATTTCTAATTAATTTAATTAATTACACATTTAAAAATCATTAAAAATACGGGGTGTTACAAAATAAAAATAGGAGTATATATAAACAATGTATGCTACACAATCAAATATCATAAACAATGGAAGATTCAAGGGTCTCCTATATTATCTAGATTTGAGGAGGCATTTTTTGTCATTTGATAAACATCCATGCTCTAAATCCTCATAAATAAATTATTAGCGAGAAACTATCGAGGTCATGAAATTTGTGTAAAAGTGATTATGTAAGAACTATCATTCCTATGGCTTTTCTAAGAGATTCAAATATAATATTATCCAAAGGTTTTGTAAATTGATCAACTAATTATTTTTCAGTATTGAGATACTCAATATCAAGCTCTTTGGATTATACAAGTTCACGAATAAAATGATGTCTAATCTTTATGTGCTTAGTTCGTGAGTGCTAGACCGCATTTTTAGATATGTTTATAGCACTCTGGTTATCGCAGTACATAGTTAATTTTTCTTCAACTATACCATAATCACTAAGCATCTACTTAATCCATAAGATTTTGGCACAACAACTACCTGCTGCAATGTATTCAGAATCAGCTAAATAAAGGGTTATGCAGTTTTGTTTCTTACCACTCCAACCTAGTAAGTTATTTCCAACATAGTAACAGGCGCCAGACGTGCTTTTCTTATCGTCTGAATAGCCTGCCCAATCCGCATTAGTGTATCCTATAATAGAACCAGTTGTGTCATTTGTATACCAAATACCATAATTTAATGAACCCTTAACATATTTAATAATTCTGTTAACGCATAACATGTGAGTTTCTTTAGGAGTAAATTAGTATCTTGCACAAATACACACAACGAAGAAAATATCTAGTCTGGATGCAGTAAGGTATAAAATACTCCCTATGGTACTTCTATATCGAGTTGGGTCAACGTCTTTCCCATTTTCTTCCTTAGATAATTTCGCTGACGTGCTCAAGGTTATACGTGCTGATTTAGAATTTTCTAGCCTAAATTTTTTAATGAGATCAACAACATATTTTGATTGAGTTATAGATAAGTCATCATTAAATTATTTCACTTCTAATCCTAAGAAATATTGTAATTCACCCATTAGAGATATCTGAAACTCATCATGCATAATATCCGAAAAATCCATTACTTGACTAGAACAAGTTGAACCGAATATGATATCATCAACATAAACTTGGCAAATCAAGACATGTTTGTATGTTTTCCAAACGAATAAGGTTTGATTGTTAAGTCTAAAGACGTGTTTGGCAAATCAAGACATGTTTGTATGTTTTCCAAATGAATAAGGTTTGATATCATCAACAAACAAATTCATTTGAGACCAAACAGGTAGACAAGCTCTCATACTAAGCTCTATGAGCTTATTTCAAATCGTACTAGGATTTCTTAAGTCTAAAGACGTAATCAGGATGTAAAGGATCTATAAACCCTTTGGGTTGTTCTATGTATACCTCCTCAGTCAAAATTACATTTAAATATGTGAACTTAACATCCATCTGAAAAGGTTTAAATTATAAATGGCATGATATGGCAGAGAGAAGACGAACTGACTCAAGATGGGTAATGGGTGCAAACATTCCGTCGAAATCAATTCCCTATTTTCATCGGTTTTGTTCTTGAAAATCCATCATATGCCGATAACCTTCTTATCTTTCGGCAGAGGAAAAAGATGCCACACATCATGACTCTGAAGGTGCACGAGCTCATCTTGCATGGCATTAATCTAGAATGAGTCACAGAGGGCGTCGTTTACATTTTCGATTCTACAAGAGAAACGAAACATGAACATTTGGCCACTTTTGAAAGTTGGGATCTTGTTCTAACTGGTTTAGAAGGATTACTGTAAACTCGCTTTTTGCGTATGATCGTTGTCTTCAAAAGCCAATATCAAAATCCCTTGAATACCTACAAAACTTGTCTAAAAAAACTCGTATTGCAGTGAGTACGGGTATCAATCCAACTTCCAAGGTGAAAAAATTATTGTAAATACTTGCAATTTCATTCCTTATTATTATTTTTTTTTATTTTGAAAAATAATTTCAAGGGATAATTAGGTAATAAATGCTAAAAATTATGAAATGACTAAATAAGGAAAAATAATGTGCAACCGAGTGTGAAAAAATTGACAATGTTAAGAGATGGGATTACACCGCATTATCAATTATTTTAATTTATTAATTTGAAATATTTCGAGATAATATTAAATCAATAATCTAATTCTCGTTACAATTGTAAATTTAATAATATCTTTTTCAGAAAAGTAATTTAAAAATGTCACATGATGAAAAATTAAGAACTATACTATTTTCAACAAAATTACCCGCTAGGGTCAATTTAATAAAAATAGTATGCATTCTCAAATTTCAGCACATAATTAATATTCAAATTTTGGAAAAACATATCTCTAGTTCGATCCCTAAATTCACACATTAATTTGTATAATTAATTTACTAACTCTCGTTACATAAATTAATTGGCGACAATCAAAAATTGACTTTCCTAGAAATATAGCATTAATGAAATCAATTAATTAAATTAATATCTTACGCAGTGCATCCCACCCCTTGAACAGGATAACTATCCAATCATAATGAAATAATTAATCACAGTCACAAACATGGAACAACAAATTAAAGAGTAGAGAAAGAAATACAATACAAAAAAGTCTCCCTTAGAATTGATTTCTTGAATCGCGTTCATGCACGTGTGTCCCAATATTTTCACAAATCTAACACTTGATTAAATAAAAAAAATAAAAATTAAACCTAAAAATTATTCTAATGCTAAACTATTTTTTTTGTATTTTTTTATGTACCTACTACGTACAAAATATACACAACGTGTCACTATTTTCGTCTGTCCGTCCTCTCTCTGTGAATCTTGTGTTAAATGAGTCGCCCCTTCCTTTTATAATAATACCCACGACTTGATTCTAATTGATGAGAGAGATTTTTGTGGGATTTGAATTTTGACAAATAATAGAAGCATGTGGATTTTATGGTTTAAAGCTTGACAGGTGTGTTTATGGCTTGAAGTTAGCTCCGATTTTTTGGGAGAGATGAGTCTAATGGGTTTGGTTTGTTGGGTAATTTTGGTAGCAGTTGGGTTTCGTTGTTGAAATGGGTTACGAGTTGTCTACCTGGGTTGAGACTTATGGGTACTGGTTGGAGTAGTAATTGGTGTAGTGGTTCAGAAGGTATTGGGCCACAACGGGTTCGGGGGTATGAGCTCGGATTAGCGACTTGGCAGGTAAAGAGATGGGTTAAACAGGTTCGGACGGCGGTCGTGGGTTTCTTGCGGGTTTTGCTAGAATCCGAGGTTGAGGTTTAAACATGTGACGGATTTAGGGCTGGAGCATCGGGTTTCGGGTCAAAGGGCGGCTCCGTCTATGGGTTTTTCGGTGTGCGAAAATGGATTTTCAGGCTGCGAGGATGGTTTGGTCCGATTTTGGCAGCTATGGGGTTGGTGTTTGAGTTGATAAGGTTATATATGGGTGAAAAGAAAGAGAGAAGGTGTTGGGTGTTTTATTGGTTATGGAGGGAGGTGAGAGAGTGGGGTGTAGGAAGAAGATAAATAGTGGATGGTGGGTTTGATTAGGTGTAGTACGGTGTAGGGAATTAGGGTTAGGGTGAGGGTGAGGGAGTGTATTTGTGTGTATATTTGGTGTTGGTAAGTGGTGTGTAAGTGAGTGTTGTGTGTGTGTTTAATGTGGACCCTTAAATAAAATAACACTACCTAAAAAAAACTAAATTAAAATAAAAAATAAAAATCTAAAAATAAAATTATAATCTATTACTAAGATACTTAAAAATAAAAAGAAATAAAAAATAAAACTCTATAAGAACTTAAAAACTAAAAATCCAAACTAAATAAATTAAAACTAAAAACTAAAGAAAAATAAAATAAATTCCTAAAAACTAATCCTATGAAAAATAATAAAATAAAATAAAGATTAAAAACTAATAAAAATCAAAATCAAAATAAAGAAACATAAGAATAGAAAATAAATCTAAGAAAATTCTAAATAAATCCTAAAAATAAAATGACTCAAAATAAAAATCTAGAAAAATAATAAAGGCACAAACTAAACACACATGGGGTTTGGGGTAGGTTGAGGTTTGGTTATGGTATGGGCCTGGGTTTGGAGCATCAGAACCCATCGGGGCAAGCTCAATGGGACTTCTGACTTCGCGGTCTCTTTGATTTTCTCGATGCATGCTTTTGATTGCTATTGTGTCGCAATTATACAGATTTAGCATTATTTGTACCGCAACTGCATATTGACCTGAGAAATATACGAATACGAACATAAGGTCATTTTTAATTAAAATGAGTGACTAAAATGCACATACACTACACCAAATCCTGCGAATGGTCACGCCCAGTGGGTCACGGCCCAAGTCCGCGACCAGCTGGTCGCGGACTTAGGCCGTGACGCACTCAATATTTGGCGTGACCAATTTTATTACCACACTAAATTATCCATGCTCTGAAAATGGTCACGGACTAAATCCCTGACCATAATGGGTCACGGACTTGGGCCGTGACCAGATCGTGACCAGCTTGGGGCCAAAATTCCCTCCAAACTAGTCGCGGATGGGTTAAGGACTTGGACTGTGACTAGGTCGTGACCCATTTGGCGCCAAAATTCCCTCCAAACTGGTCGCGGATGGGTCACGGACTTGGGCCGTGACCAAAGGCGTGACGAAGCATAAAACACACACATTAAGAGTCACGGCTTAGGGCCGTGACCATTTGTTGGTATGGGTCACGGCTATAGGCCGTGACCATACATCATTCAAACACCAAGGCTGCTGGAAAGGGGTCACGCGCCGTGACCAAATCAAAATCGCCATTGTCCTGCCAGTAAGTAAAGGGTCGCACGCATGGGTCACGGCTCTTGGTCGTGACTAAGTTGAAATCGCCATTGCACCAGTCAGTAATGGGTCACGGCTCTAGGCCGTGACCAGATCGAAATCGCCAGCCTCATGGTCATTAATGGGTCGCGCACATCGAGTCACGGGTCTAGGCCGTGACCATAGTCTGGTCTTAAAAAGAAATATTCCCAGCTTCTCATTTATTACGTGCGACTTCGTTTGTTGTTAGGGTTCGTGCGATTTCGAGCTCCTGCGATTTCGGTTGGATTTCAGTTGGATTTGCATTTGGATTTCAGTTGGATTTGCATTTGGCTAATCGATTTCAGTTGGTATGTATTGATTCATTTGGATTTCGTGATTTCTATCTAAAGCCCTCATTTTTGTGTATGTATGTGTAGATTTATGTTTGTATGTGTGTGTATGTATAGATTGTATGTATGTGTATGTATAGATTTATGTCAAAAAAAATATTAGGGTTTAGTAAACCTTAAATAGTATGTGTGTGTATGTATAGATTATGTCAATAAACCCTAAATTGTATGTGTGTGTATGTATAGATTATGTTAATAAACCCTAGATTGTATATGTGTGTATTTTTTTCGACAAAATATGTTTGTCTTGTTTGTTTTTTTGAGAAAATATAATTAAATGATTTTTTTTACATACGAGTCGCAAACACGTGTGCACATTACTATAGTGAGATATTGTTGGCTTGGTTGTTGGATACTATGTTGAATTTATTGAATTGATACCAATGTCGATAAATGTATATGCTATTAAAGTTGTTGGGCGTGCTCTTGATTTTCCTATGAAAAAGTATATCACATATCTTGCGATTAATGTGCATTTTTTGTCATACCTAGTGGGTCGCGGACTTGGGCCAACAAATAAATTGTGTATAGATTTATGTGTATATGTATGTTTATGTGTGTAATTATGAACAAGTTGTTTATGTGTATATGTATGTTTAAACTCTCATAACTTTCAAACCTAAACCTTAATAGCAGGACTCGTATTCATGCCCTCGTATACTTTTCTCAGGAAAAATGAGGCACGGTGATAAATACTGTCAACAAGAGTGGGAGAGGTCGCAATTAGACCGCACACATAACTCTTTTATTAGCGTGCGTCATATAGAGAGTACTCCTATTTATAGGGACGGAAATAACAAGATCGAACAATTTAATGTGACACCCTGCCTAATTAAATACCGGGTGATCACTCATTTATTAAATTAAATCAAGGTAAACAGTTGGTTCATTCTCAGCATCACTGTCAATAAAAATAAATTTTCCAATGTAACACCCTAAATAATTAAGCTAAGTGTCAAAACCATTATCATACATAATTTTCCAAATTTTATTTAAAGAAAAATTATTTATTTATTTTATTTAACCACATTCAATAAGTAAGAATCACACCACATTTAAATTCTGCAGCATAGTCCAATAATTTAATACATTCGTCAATCGAATGTCAACATACGAAATCTAAAGTCACACATCCAAACTGAATAAATCTCATAGTAACAATACTGGAAATAACTGAAATACAAATGTCCAATAACAACGGAATAATGGAAAGAGCTACACATGCGCAACTAGATGAAAGTACTAAGAGTGGATCCGAATTAACGAAGTCATCTAATCAAGAGACCTGCAACTCCCACCTAAGCTGCAGCGCATTCCTTCCAAGAGATCCTAAGCAAGATGCCCCTGTGGCTGGTCACATGTAATACATACATATATATACAAGAGAGAGAGAGAGAGAGAGAGAGAGAGAGAGAAAGAAATGGGTCAGAGCCCGATAGTGTGTATGATTTAAAATTCGTTTAGTAAGTATTTAAATTGATACAGGCCAATGCTATAACATATTAGTACGACACTCTCTTGAGAAATTATCACCTCTCTTCTAATGTGCACACCTATCGTACTAACATTCCCAACGATTTATCCTATCATTTTATCACACTAACCTTCCCACAATTTTGTTTATCTCGAATTACTCATAAGATTTCAAAACCAAATAATATCATTGTTTAAAAAGATACTTCCAATTAGTAGTACAACTCCCGTTTTAGCTTCATTAATTTATAGAGTTTCCCTGTGTCATATTATACTTTTCAAACAAGTATTTCCGATTTATAATCTAGAATTATTTCTCACTTTCCATATCACAACAACAGTTTAAATTTCCCAAATTTCAGATATATATATTAAGCACTCGTATAATATATACATTCTAACGGCACCAACATACAAACTATGATGCATGCATACTCTGCTATCCAATCCCCGCATCGCTCACACTAAGGGATATACAAGTTCGGAATCACTCTCGAACTGTATCAACTTATATACACAAACAAGATTGAGGCGAAGCATAGATTCCAAGTCTCTAAGAGGTCAGTACATACCCTCACGTCTCTTAGGACCGTCTGAACTATCGGTCCGATAGCCTCTACCAAGGATATCTATCTTCTAGGGTACAAGTCAATATCTCCCCATAAAGGTCCCATCGAGATAAGATTGTCCCAGCGCGGTAACCTCAGGGATAGCAAGTAGCGCGGGTACGTTTTTCACACGTATATAATAAATGCATACACAACCATATAAATATACCACTTATTATTATATCAATATAGGTTTCTCTCATCACCCATAATTACAATATTTATCCTTAATTTTCACATTAAGTATTCTTATAAGGGTTCATCACTAACCTTAACTCGAAGGGTTTCTCCAACTCAATTCGCAACACTCGTGAACTCTATCCTCACATGTATAAAATTCAGTAGGTGTTCTTATTATGTTCCAACGTAACTCTCTTACGCACCTTACCCTTCAATACATAAATTAATCGATTTATAAGTAATTATCCCAAAATGTAATTCTTAGTCCACATTAAGTATCTCCAAAATTCATTCGTATAACCTACTGGTCTCCCCTATCTCCCAAAACATTATATTAAGGATGCCCAAGAATTATTTCATGATAAATTAAATTTAACTCATTTAATAGGGGAAAGAGGAGTCTGCCAGGAGGGGTCGATCGATCGAGGTTTGGGGCTCGATCGATCGAACCTTCGATCGATCGAAGCTCTAGGCTCGATCGATCGATCAAGCGGGTATTTTGATTTTCTGCAGAATTGCAGTTACGGGTTCTACCATTTTTCTTCATCCAAATCCATATTTTCCAAACCCAAACGTCCCAAAAATTCTACTACTAACATTATATCAATATACCAGACATTTTTAACGTAAGGCGTGTGTATTTCTATCATTTAAACATGGATTATCAACCTAAAATTTTATTTAATTATCAAGAACTCTAAAATTTTCTTAAACAGGTTTCTAACAAATTTTCTCCAGAATTTCCTTCTTATAATCATCCAAATTTCGTGGTTAAAGTCCTCTATATGGCAAGGATTTCCAGAATCATCATATAAACCAATACTACATGGATTTTCCTATCACAAATTGGGTTTTCTTCCATTAAAACTCAACCTAATTACTCCTAAACTAAGACGAACGATGCATTAACGAAATAAGCAAGATAAACACTTGCCTGGGATTTTCAAAGGTCCGGTTTGGTGCCGAATTCGGTGTGGTTGCGTTCCCCGTCTCGCGATCTACGCGTTGGTGGCGGGGGCGGTGCAAACCGTTGAGTTTTGGGACTTGAATTTGCTTGAGAACTCTCTCCTCTCTTCTCCAATGGCCGTTCTAGGTTTTGGGAATTCTAACTCTAGGTGACAACCTCAATATCAGATATAGCCCCTCTAATTTTCGTGGGTTTAATTACCCAAAAATGTAAAATGACTAAAATGCCCTCCCGGGTTACTAATTAGGCCTAAAAACGCCCCGAGACCCAAACTACACCCCCGGGTACACTTTTCTGACTATCTCGACCCTTCCGGACGCGTTGGCGCACTCAAAACGACCATACGAACAACTTATAAAATATTCATTTTTTATTAATCCACATTTAGTCCCGACACGACACAGGCGCGTCCTGACTTAAATTTCCACAATTGTCATTTTATTCACACGTGACAATATTATAAAAATAAATCTCATATATTACTATACTCATCCAGTAATATGCCACAAATAACAAATTTCCAATAATTACTAACTCTCGTCACTCTAGTAAATATTTAAAACAACATTCCGGATTAAAATTAAATTAATTTATCTCAATTAAATTTAATAAATCCTTAAATTTAAAAGCCATGAAAATACGGGGTATTACATACTTCCCCCCTAATAACGGAATTTCGTCCCGAAATTCGGAAAATAAGGCCTACCAGGTAGTGCAATTCTGGATATCCTTGTCAGTACGCAAACTAACTACATAGTACGGCGCTCAATCACTATAGCTTTTTCCTCACAGCAACATTGTTTTACATTCTCATTGGAGACACTTCACATTGTTATCCCACCTAAAAACATTCGCATAGGTCACGCCTATACGTTATAAATTCCATTTTCTCACTATCATTAGGAGGCCGCACCTCACTACATGACAACTACCCGGATTTACTCATACACAAATTCCCATTCTGAGAAGATCATACGAACATTTGATCACTCTTGCTCGCCCAAAACAGTCATGGTATTTTACCATAGTTATCAGATATTTTCTCGACCAATCAAAAAATTTCTGATTATCTACTCTCCTCTAAACATACGGAAGGAGAATAGTCGAGGTTCTTCCAAAATAAAACCTTAATAAGTACCTCGTACGCGACAAACAGGTACGAGTGCTTCTACAGAGCATTCTTGATATCATCGTACCAAGATTCTAAAATTTCCTTCACGTGGCTCCACAAATCTTTAATCACCATGCGCTTATTCCCTGGCTAAGGGTGATACATCCTACTTGAAACGAAATATTATCTCCGCTGGTTCCTGAAATCCCATTTCAAAGGTGGGATTCACCAATCTCATCCTGATTCAGAAATTTATACTGCACCGGACCATGTACTGGCGCGATCCTTCCTTTCAAAGGAAGTCTGGGGCATACTAGTTAATATTGTATGCCAGCCCAAAGGAATATCAATCACTTCCTTCTCAGTGACTTAATTCACATGTTCGGGATAAACCCTTGATCTTGTTTTGAGGATGGCAACTCATTCAAGAACTTAATCGGCTTTATCGACCTCTTCCAAATTCAGGAATTTTCGATAAATACAAAATTCTTTGGTTGATTCTCCTCTTTCAACCAAACATTACCTATGGGCGGTGCATGTAGAGACTACTCACTACGTCTCGCTAAACATCGATTCTTCGCTTGAAATGTCTCACATTAAGTGACACGTAATATGCTGAAAGTTCCGACCCGTGCTCTTCTCTCCACGAAGCGCACTTCTGGATCTCTTATACTATACTAACATCATTACTCTTTGTAGGCGCAAGTTGCTCTCACTCTTGACTAATAACAACTCCGCTCCGGGTGTGCTTCATAACAATTAAATTCTACTCTATTCAAGGAATACCAATTTTTGAATGGCTTCCCACAGCCTTCCAATCAAGTTAGGGCGTGCTATTCTAATTGCACACTTATGTATGGATTATAGCCCCTCATGTGACGTTTAATCCACTCTATCACTTCCACTTCGTTATACTAGTCCCACAAACATATATTTCACATGTATATTACCACGTCCCTTCGACTCGGACTATTTTAACTGTAGTTAACGAAGATGCCCACATTTTTGCAACACTCTGACCGCCCTGGGAGAGCGAACGACGTGCTACTCATCTGTAGGTCTAACTAAATTCAACGGAATAGAAGGAATAGGGCATTCAAATTCCATGACAATAAAAGAGGAATAATAATTCTCAACCTTCCTCAGATAAGTACAACAACTTTCCCAAATAGGTACAACAACCAAAATAAATCACTAACGCTCTATTCATCAAAATAATTACAGGTCATCTCTTTTGTATAATATAAAGTTCTTTCCAGATAATCCATGCTAAAAATCATTCCAACTCTTTATTCACCTTGTGTTCTGTACGCGGTTATGACATTTGGGTACTCTCAATCACCCTAGAAATCAAAATTCTTAAATTCTCCTTATCATCGTTCGACCCCTCAACTTGTGGGGATAACTTTCAATGCTTTCCTATCACAAAAAAAAATTCGGCTCCAATGACCTTAAAACAAAATTTAACTTCCAACTTACATACATAATTACTTGATCCCATTTCGACCATGGTACCGAACTCATGGAATAGTGACCAAACGTCTCCCTATTTCCAACCTTACGCTAAGTTTCATGCGTGGAATGTCTCGCAAAGCAAAATCCAAACAAGGAACCCCCCGATACACTACTACCTAGCATTGTCGGTTATCGAAATCCGTTCGGTCCTCGTCCATAGTATATACCCCTTTATTCCGTCCCTTGACGGAAAAGTTATAATTTCTCCCGTAATTATGCTTAACAAAGAACGTTTCGCCAATTTCACTATCGTCCCAGATGGGTTGACGGTAATTACATTCTATAAACCTCGGATATATACGATCGGAATTCTCGAAATTCCCTTCCCTAATAATAGGGGTATAACTATTAACTCCCACATCTCTAAAGAATAAATATAACAATGCACTCTTCCTATCACTAAGTTCGGAGTGCCAAAACATAATACTGCGTCAAATCTTTTCGCTCAACGGTAAGTCCCGATACCTACCGAGTCATACTGACAAAGTCTATACATGCATTGGCATCGAATATCTTGAGCCCACTATCTCCTCCGAAGTCTCTAGGATAGATAATATAAGTGCGAGTCCAACCTTCTTACAGGTAAAGCTCGCCACAACAAAACATGCTGCACTAATGCAACTACTCCGATAGCCTTGTAATAAATGCCTACTATCGTAGTAACAATTTCTATAATGTTTTAACAAGATAATATTATACTCGTGTATCGCATCACTACAAAAAGTAACCTCAATAAATTATAAAACACTGTTAATATACTCATTCATCCTCCGCGGATAGCACTAAAGAAAAATCCCGCTACACTAGGGAAAAATATTCACATAATGGTAACATTTATAATTATATGCATTAAGCTCGTCTCACATGCTAATCTAGCAATGAACAAAATATAGTGACTCTCTCGTGTCACATAAACACGCCTCATCCTCTGAGGATACAACTTATACTTCCACTTTGCCAATCGTCTTGACTGCGCAAGTGGTCCCTGGACGTAACACGTCTACTCAAACCAAACAAAATTACTTTAATCGTTGTCTTTTACTAGGCACCATATGCTTGTCCTTTTACTCACTTTGGAACATATTATCGTGAGAAATTTCACTCCGCACCAAAATACCTCAATACATAATCCACTTACCACCTGTCCTACTAACCAGGTTAGGATTGTCCTTCTCTCGGACGTTAGTAAACTCGATTTCGGTTAGTCATCCCGGTTGTTCCCTTAGATTTTTAGGCCATAAAGATCATGTTACTATCTATAATAGTACTTACTGAATTTACCATCACTTGGTAAGGATTTAACTATCTAAAGTATTTAAATGGTTTTCCTGATGTGTATCCACATCCTTTTGTGGTGCTATACCACCACCGTTGTATTCAGTCTTATTGTCGACTAAATTCTTCGATTCCTTTAACTTCACCCCACAAGGAAGCATTATCATCTATTTTGACAAAATGTGACAATGTCAACCTCTGAATAGGTCGTCCATAAGAATTACCTCTTTAAGTGTTATCAACTATTTCTACGTGTCGATCTCCCACTCGGAGTTGTTTCCCCCCACTTGTATCTACATCTTCCGATACAAAATTCGCTAACAGTTAAGATTCATATTCATGAATGGACCCCTGACATGCCCTCTCTCGATGAGTTCAGAACCACATTTGATTCTAATCCTGAACAGTTAAGGAAGGAACATACGGTCATCACTGTACCTAAGGTTCTCCTATAGGCATAGCATTCCATTTACAAAATTGATGGTTGACTCCAACCATTATAACTTCGTCCCGAAAGCCAAGAAAATTTTCTCCAAATTTTCACTTTCAGTTTGCCACACTCCGTCCTATATTTAAGCCTTTGGATACTTTACCTCCTTTGGTAAACACATACAATTTTCGCGTCTCTAAAATTTCCCACTGACAGTCTCTACACGTTTTTGTAATACGTTGGGTAAGTTTACCCTCGCACCTCATTTGACTATAACAGCATTTGAAAAATCATTGTTGCACCTTAGTCTCCTTTATAGTCGTGGCTTCTCGTGCCATAATGGAGGTGACCTCGACTACGGTCATCATCCTCGAATATATTTCATAATATCAACTGAGCCCTGCCTCCTGATGTACTCTTAACGGTCCTCTTCTGACATCCGTCATCGCTCGGCACACCCACACATCCGAACGAAATTAGAATTCACTAGTGTATACACATTATAGCAGGAGAACGAAATCTCGTCAAGGGAATAAACAATCCTAAACATAGGGCTCTATAACAAACAAAGCAACGCTGAAAGCATAATAAGCCGTACAGATCCTAAGGACACTAGAACCTGATGCTCTGATACCACCTGTGACACCCCGCCTAATTAAATACCGGGCAATCACTCCTTTATTAAATTAAATCAAGGTAAACAGTTGGTTCATTCTCAGCATCACTGTCGATAAAAATAAATTTTCCAATTTAACACCCTAAATAATTAAGCTAAGTGTCAAAACCATTTTCATACATAATTTTCCAAATTTTATTTAAAGAAAATTTATTTATTTATTTTATTTAACCACATTCAATAAGTAAGAATCACACAACATTTAAATTCTGCAACATAGTCCAATAATTTAATACATTCGTCAATCGAATGTCAACATACGAAATCTAAAGTCACACATCCAAACTGAATAAATCCCTTAGTAACAATACTGGAAATAACTGAAATACAAATGTCTAATAACAACGGAATAATGGAAAGAGCTACACATGCCCAACTAGATGAAAGTACTAAGAGTGGATCCAAATGAACGAAGTCGTCTAATCAAGAGACCTGCAACTCCCACCTAAGCTGCAGCGCGTTCCTTCCAAGAGATCCTAAGCAAGACGCCCCTGTGGCTGGGCACCTGTAATACATACATATATATACAAGAGAGAGACAGAGAGAGAAAAGGACACGGGTCAGAGCCCGATAGTGTTTATGATTTAAAATTCGTTTAGCAAGTATTTAAATTGATACAAGCCAATGCAACAACATATTAGTACGGCACTCTCTTGAGAAAATCTCACCTCTCTTCTAATGTGCACACCTATCGCACTAACATTCCCAACAGTTTATCCTATCATTTTATCACACTAACCTTCCCATAATTTTGTTTATCTCGAATTACTCATAAGATTTCAAAACCAAATAATATCATTGTTTAAAAAGAACCTTCCAATTAGTAGTACAACTCCCGTTTTAGCTTCATTAATTTATATAGTTTCCCTTTGTCATATTATACTTTTCAAACAAGTATTTTCGATTTATAGTCCAGAATTATTTCTCACTTTCCATATCACATCAACAGTTTAAATTTCCCAAATTTTAGATATATATATTAAGCACTCGTATAATATATACATTCTAACGGCACCAACATACAAACTATGGTGCATGCATACTCTGCTATCCAATCCCCGCATCGCTCACACTAAGGGATATACAAGTTCGGAATCACTCTCGAACTGTATCAACATATATACACAAACAAGATTGAGGCGAAGCATAGATTCCAAGTCTCTAAGAGGTCAGTACATACCCTCACGTCTCTTAGGACCGTCTGAACTATCGGTCATATAGCCTCTACCAAGGATATCTATCTTCTAGGGTACAAGTCAATATCTCCCCATAAAGGTCCCATCGAGATAAGACTGTCCCAGCGCGGTAACCTCAGGGATAGCAAGTAGCGCGGGTACGTTTTTCACACGTATATAATATATGCATACACAACCATATAAATATACCACTTATTATTATATCAATATAGGTTTCTCTCATCACCCATAATTATAATATTTATCCTTAATTTTCACATTAAGTATTCTTATAAGGGTTCGTCACTAACCTTAACTCGAAGGGTTTCTCCAACTCAATTTGCGACACTCGTGAACTCTATCCTCACATGTATAACATTCAGTAGGTGTTCTTATTATGTTCCAACGTAACTCTCTTACGCACCTTACCCTTCAATACATAAATTAATCGATTTATAAGTAATTATCCCAAAATGTAATTCTTAGTCCACATTAAGTATCTCCAAAAATCATTCGTATAACCTACTGGTCTCCCCTATCTCCCAAAACATTATATTAAGGATGCCCAAGAATTATTTCATGATAAATTAAATTTAACTCATTTAATAGGGAAAATAGGAGTCTGCCAGGAGGGGTCGATCGATCGAGGTTTGGGGCTCGATCGATCGAACCTTCGATCGATCGAAGCTCTAGGCTCGATCGATCGATCAAGCAGGTATTTTGATTTTCTGCAGAATTGCAGTTACGGGTTCTACCACTTTTCTTCATCCAAATCCATATTTTCCAAACCCAAACGTTCCAAAAATTCTACTACTAACATTATATCAATATACCAGACATTTTTAACGTAAGGCATGTGTATTTCTATCATTTAAACATGGATTATCAACCCAAAATTTTATCTAATTATCAAGAACTCTAAAATTTTCTTAAACAGGTTTCTAACAAATTTTCTCCAGAATTTCCTTCTTATAATCATCCAAATTTCGTGGTTAAAGTCCTCTACATGGCAAGGATTTCCAGAATCATCATATAAACCAATACTACATGGATTTTCCTATCACAAATTGGGTTTTCTTCCATTAAAACTCAACCTAATTACTCCTAAACTAATATGAACAATGCATTAACAAAATAAGCAATATAAACACTTGCCTGGGATTTTCAGAGGTTCGATTTAGTGCCGAATTCGGTGTGGTTGCGTTCCCCGTCTCGCGATCTACGCGTTGGTGGCGGGGGCGGTGCAAACCGTTGAGTTTTGGGCCTTGAATTTGCTTGAGAGCTCTCTCCTCTCTTCTCCAATGGCCGTTCTAGGTTTTGGGAATTCTAACCCTAGGTGACAACCTCAATATCAGATATATCCCCTCTAGTTTTCGTGGGTTTAAATACCCAAAAATGTAAAATGACTAAAATGCCCTTCCGGGTTACTAATTAGGACTAAAAACGCCCCGAGACCCAAACTACACCCCTGGGTACACTTTTCTGACTATCTCTATCCTTTCGGACGCGTTGGCGCACTCAAAATGACCATACAAACAACTTATAAAATATTCACTTTTTATTAATCCACATTTAGTCCCGACACGACACAGGCGAGTCCTGACTTAAATTTCCACAATTGTCATTTTATTCACACGTCACAATATTATAAAAATAAATCTCATATATTACTATACTCATCCAGTAATATGCCTCAAATAACAAATTTCCAATAATTACTAACTCTCGTCACGCTAGTAAATATTTAAAACAACATTCCGGATTAAAATTAGATTAATTTATCTCAATTAAATTTAATAAATCCTTAAATTTAAAAGCCATGAAAATACGGGGTATTACATTTAACTACCTTGTAAATCATGGATTTGATATCCAGCAAGATTACTTGTTCGATCGTATTTTATTTTCTCTACCAGAAAACTGGGATGACGTTATACAAAATATATTTCACACACGTAATTCCGACATAGCCCTGACCTTGGTTACGTTGTTGGAGAAGGCGGGAAAAAAAATCCACCCGTTATGGGACCAATGTAACTCGTAGGAACTGACCCCGCAGCCGCGGGACTCCCGGTTTGAGAATACGACGGTAATTTGCTAATTTCTAAACTTAGGCTTAAAAACATGGCGTTAGAGGGTGAGAACTCGAAACAGTCTCCGAACGGCCCCGTGGGTGGCACCAACACCTCCCACGGGACTAATGTAACTCGTAGGAACTGACCCCGCAGCCACGGGACTCCCGGTTTTAGAATACGACGGTAATTTGCATATTTCTAGACCTAGGCTTAAAAACATGGCGTTAGAGGGTGGAAACTCGAAACTGCCCCCGAACGGCCCCATGGGTGGCACCAACACCTCCCACGGGACCAATGTAACTCGTAGGAATTGACCCCGCAGTCGCGGGAGTCCCGGTTTTAGAATACGACGGTAATTTGCATATTTCTAGACTTAGGCTTAAAAACATGGCGTTAGAGGGTGAAAACCCAAAACAGCCCCCGAACGTCCCCGTGGGTGGCACCAACACCTCCCACGGGACCAATGTAACTCGTAGGAACTGACCCCACAGCCGCGGGACTCCCGGTTTGAGAATACGACGATAATTTGCAAATTTCTAGACTTAGGCTTAAAAACATGGCGTTAGAGGGTGAGAACTCGAAACAGCCACCGAACGTCCCCGTGGGTGGCACCAACACCTACCACGGGACCAATGTAACTCGTAGGAACTGACCCCGCACTCGCGGGACTCCCGGTTTGAGAATACGATGACAATTTGCTTATTTCTGGACTTAGGCTTAAAAACATGGCGTTAGAGGGTGAAAATCCAAAACAGCCCCCGAACGTCCCCGTGGGTGGCACCAACACCTCCCACGGGACCAATGTAACTCGTAGGAACTGACCCCGCAGTCGCGGGACTCCCGGTTTTAGAATACGACGGTAATTTTCATATTTCTAGACTTAGGCTTAAAAACATGGCGTTAGAGGGTGAAAACCCGAAACAGCCCCCGAACGTCCCCGTGGGTGGCACCAACACCTCCCACGGGACCAATGTAACTCGTAGGAACTGACCCCGTAGCCGCGGGACTCCCGATTTGAGAATACGACGGTAATTTGTAAATTTCTAGACTTAGGCATAAAAACATGGTGTTAGAGGGTGAGAACTCGAAACAGCCACCGAACGTCCCTGTGGGTGGCACCAACACCTCCCACGGGATCAATGTAACTCGTAGGAACTGACCTCGCAGCGGCGGGACTCCCGGTTTGAGAATACGACCGTAATTTGCAAATTTCTACTTGGTTACTGATATTTTTTTTATGTATCCCATCATTTGTAGGATTTTTGCACGCGGAACAAACGAAGGAGGCAATGGTCTACAGCATGAAGATTGTTTATAGGTTGTGGACATTCAGGATTTTGATTTTTGTGTTACAGCCGTGCGGGCTTTTATTGTTTAGTTTTATGGACGTGCGGGCTTTTATAATTTGATTGTTGAATTTTATAGCCGTGCGGCCTTTATAATAAGTAGGTTTTACATTTACAGGTTTTGGAATGTCTAGAAAATAGAGGAAACTCTGCCTAATTTTTTTTTGGTCTGTGAATTATTAAGACGTGTAATTTTTATAAGTTTGTATATATATTTGTTTATTAACAACGTTCTCGATTCGCAATTTGTGATTTTTTTTATTGTTTTTCCAATAATAAATATTTGTAACACCTCGTACGCGTCAAACGTTACACGTTGCAACTGATGGTGCACTCACAGGACCCCCAATTTTAGGATTGGACCAAAAGAATACATTTTTTTTAAATTGTAGTTAAATATGGTCATGGACTTTGTCCATGACCATTTTTATTTTTTCGTCACGCATAAAAATGGTCGCGGCCAAAGTCTGCGACCATTTTTTTCGTCACGATTGTGGGTCACGGATCAGGGTCGCGACCAATTTTTTTTTTGTCACGGTTGTGGGTCACGGATCAGGGCCGCGACCAATTTTTTTTATTATTTTTTTGTCACGGTCGTGGGTTGCGGACTTTGGCCGCGACCAATTTGTCACGGTTGTGGGTCACGGATCAGGGCCGCAACCAATTTTTTTTATATTTTTTTGTCACGATCGTGAGTCGCGGACTTTGGCCGCGACCCGTCACGACATGGGTCACGGCCTAAGTCCGCGACCATCTGCCGTGACCCCTCTTATCTGTGACCATTTGTTGGTCACGGACTTGGGCCGCGACCCACGAAAATGGTCACACCAGAAATGGTCACGGCCCAAGTCCGCGACTCACAGCTTTGGTCAGGGATTTTGGCCGTGACCAATCGCCAGTTTTGGTGTAGTGATATTCATTGCTTAAATTCAGTACTTTTGGGTGCTTATCATACCACCCCCAAACATAACATTGTTAGTCCTCGAGAAAAAATAGAGAGAAAACTGAGATAAGCAACCAAAAGTGTGCCACTTTCACAGGCACTAACGATTGCACTTAGCATGTGCAACATGCCGTTAAACCTCTAGGTTGCCCTACAGGACGAGTGGTGTCTCGTGAAGGTTTGCAGTGAATGTACCCACAAAATTCAATTTTTTTAATTGAGATGGAGTTTCAAATTTAACGATGAAACGCTAAACAACCCAACTTAAAAGGACATCAAGGGACACCATATTCAACTATCAAAATAAGATATAAAATTACTTAATAACAAAAAGAGTAATCCTTCCTAAAACTCAGCATGTGTTAGTGTCAAACAATCTTAAGTATCACAAGAGTAATTATTAGATCGCCTTTATAGAATCAAAGATTTGACTTCAATTCTCACTAGATATATCTCTCTCAATCGAACTCTCTGAGAATTAGGTAAGTGTATCTCTCTAGTGTGTGAGGAGGTGAGTAAATATAAACAAGTTCAAACGTCCTACACATTTAATAAAAAATGACGGATACATGAAAGAAAATTTATCTCATGAAGGAATGCTTAACAACTATGTTGAGA
Source organism: Sambucus nigra (assembly GCA_949130495.1). Classification (NCBI taxonomy): domain Eukaryota; kingdom Viridiplantae; phylum Streptophyta; class Magnoliopsida; order Dipsacales; family Adoxaceae; genus Sambucus; species Sambucus nigra. Next base: position 313,111,393 of record OX422217.1, on the reverse strand, counting down.
ATGTCGAGTTATCCACCATATAAACTTCTCGTTTGCCTAAAAACGTCCCCTGGGGTGAAAATGGGGTTTATGTAAGGTATGAGGGGAAAATGAAGAAGATGAATGATAGGATTTTTTAGAATAGTGTGACACACTTTGAATAACTATTGTATTCATCTTTTTAAATCTATGATCGCATGCTTTCTCTTTCTTCTTTTTTCTATTTATTTTTCTATTTTTGTTTTTGTTTTTCTCTTTTTTTCTCTTTTTTTTTATTGTGATGCATTTTTCTTTTTATAACGAAAATGAAGATAATTTACATGAAAATTTTCAAACACTCTTTTTCTCAAAATTGATGGTAGTGATGGGAAATGATATATGTATGGTATATAGAATGGACAAGGGAAATATGGAAAGATAATGGGTGAATGATAATGGGATACGGAAAAATGGTAAAGTGTATGGAAAATCGGTTTAGTACCCAGGACAATCTCCAATGCTCATGTTTCTTAGAACTCGAAAGTGATGTCATTCTCAATGATTAAGCCAAATTTGAAAAAATAATGAGACCATGCAATGACTAAATATAGTACACAAAGAAAGTTTAGTCAACTTGTGACTCGGAGATACGTAAAAATCCTAAAAAAGGTGAAAAGCTCAAATCTCATGGGTGTAAGTCGCCACTAGTGATCTTTTAAGTCTCTCTTGAGAATATAATTACTCTTCAAGTTTTGATTGTAAACGTGATAGTGTAAAATTTCCAAGTTTAGGAATTCATAATGCAAGTACGCTTTTAAGACGTATTAATTAATTTATTTGTACAAAGCATAATTTTAGGGTCAAACACGTGTATTTAGAGATTTCTAAAAGAGGGATGATAAACAATTCATGTCATAAAAATTTAATTTTAACTGCACAAAAAGTTTAAAATTACTTGTTTTTGAAAATTTTCAAAAGAGGTACGATTTTGATAAATTTTCCACCCCCAAACAAAAGAGAACATCGTCCTCGATGTTTAAAACTATATATAAAAAAATGAGAAGCAATGAACCTCTAAGGATGATATACCAAATGATGGAGCAGAGATGGAACCAGAAGAACAGATGCGACACATATACATATAAGTCTGTAAAGCATGTGAAAATCATTTGGTGATGTGAAACAGCACCCCCAAACAGGATAAGACTCATACTCAGAAACAATGAACGATGGGATACCTCTCGCTAGCACTAAGTTTAACGTCTTCAGCCAAACTGAATGATCTCACCCTAATGACAAGATCTAGGAAAGTGCAGGGTGATAAAAAAATCGGGTGATGAAAATCACCCCCATAAAGATTGAAGCGTCACTCTTATTGGATAAAGGCAAAAACGGGTCAATGCACTTGTATGGCTAAGTGCATCACTCGATGAAAAGCATCGGTGGACCATGGGTGGGTGGGTGGGTATTAGGGTTAGGTGAAGATGGGTAAGTGTGAGGGTGAACAACCACCGATCACGGGCCTTATTGAGCCGAAATGTGAGGGCAACAAGGGCCCTATAAGAATGGTGCTCCAATTTGATGGGGAGGCAAAATGGTGTGGCAATAGTGAAGGGGTGGGCCTCATATAAAGTGCACGAACATTCTATAAATGGATGATGATATTGGTTGTGCCGTTACACGCCAGGGAGCTCTAAATGTAAAAAATCGACTCCACTAGGAAATGGTGCGTATAAAGGAACAATATCGGTGTCACGTATGTTGAGATTAACAAAAATACTCTCATAGATATCAGGGTGGAAGAAAAATGCACGAGTGGGTTCGTGGAGCACGAGGGTGGAGGTGAGGACTTAAATGCTTAGATGTGAATAGGGAAGGTAGAATAGAAAGGTCCAAATCAAGTGGTGGGGTGGTAGGGACGATATGTGGGTCGGGTGGGCCAAAGGGTGGGGCAAGATGATCTAACTCACGAGTACGAGAAGCACACTCCTCATAAGGCTCAAAGTGATCCTCAAGGGCACACGAAGGAGGAGGTGTGAAAGTGAACGAGTGAATAATCAACTTATCCACCCGAAAAGCACCAGTTGAAGTGGTGGAAAAATCTAACGAGGCATCCAAATCAGAGATAGGATAATCAAAATTAATATATGACTCAACGGGAGGCAAGCATGGTGGGACAGGATCCATATCCAGAGAGGTAGAAACCATCTCGGACTCAATATCAGGATAGTGAGAAGCAATCACAGTCGGAGATAACCTATAAGGAATTTGTTCCTTAGGACGACACAGGAAAGGATTATAAGGTGTAAGCTCTGGCATAATTAATGATTCGATGGAAGGGGAAAGGAAAACCTCAATGGTGGGTTCGAGAGGATAGGGCGCAGTGGGATCAGTCTCACAGGCAGTGGATAGGTCAAACAATTATCAACTTGGGGCCCGGACCATAGAGTGGTCTCAACTTCAAGATTCTCAGGATAAGAGGGTTGGTCACACTCAAAATCAGTGTCATAAGACAACACATCATCGTCCCAGACGGGTGAAACAATGGGTTGACTTGGAGTGAAATCCGACTCGTTCGCACACTCAAAATAATTTAATCATTGTTCAAGTCGTTGAAGGGATTCATTTTGAGAATTAAGAGCGTGTGCGAACTTTTGCAAGAGGCGTTCGAGAGCATATGTGCAAGGTGGTGTTTGAGGTAGACACAACTCACTATGGACACTAGGATAAGGAGAATTCTCATATGAAGTGTGGGGAATGGGGTCAAGTTGTTCAGACACAGTAGAAGCATCTCCGTGAGAGACAAAAGGTGGATAATCATCGGGAGTATAATAAGGGGACTAATCGGGATGAGGTGCACGAGGTTGCAAAGATGACTGTTGGAAATCGTAAGGATTTGCAACATGGCGTTGGGATGCAGATTGCATGGAAGGGTGATCAAGCCTCCACGAATAGCTAGGGTTCTCATAGAATACATCAAGGATGGTTTTGAAACAGTGTCATTTGGAAAGACTGGGGCCATGGTGGGTTCAAATGGAGTGAAAATAAATGGACACTCATGGGACAAGTGATCAACCAGAAAGCAGTGTGTGCACGGCGAAGCATGAGATGGGTTGACACTCATCACCGCAGGCGGTGGAAGATGAGATGTGTGCATGGACGACACATGAGTATCAACAGTGGCCGTGTGAGAGTTAAATCCACGAATAAATGTATGCAGGGTCGATTCGGGCTCATCCTCAAACAAGCTTCAAGAGAATGGGAAATGACCAAAGTATTCTCGTAAAGGATGTTCTTCGTCCATGACGAGAGGAATATTTTTGTATTTTTAAAATTTTTCAAAAGGAAAGAAAATATTTTGGGTTTTTTTTAAAACAAGAAAAGGAAAAGCTTTTTGGTATTTTGAAAAAAAGGAAGAAAATCTTTTTATGATTTTAGGAAATGTTTCAAAAAAATATTTGGGGATTTTTCAAAAAAGGGGAGAAAATGGACTCTTGAGTTGGAGGAACTAATTAAAACCGACTACCTAAAGAAGTGAATTGGACACACACAAGTCAAGAAAAAAAATCCTAACGAGCACGTAGCCAATTATTATCTTCAAAATTAGTGAAAGGGGTAGTCAAATTTTAATTAACTTCGCGGGCGACAAAAATCACAGAATTTATCTTTGTGATCGTCGTTTATAAAAATGTGTTCCTAATGGGCTAGCTAGTTGATTGATTTTAATTTAATGACAGCTAGGGTAGAACACAATGGATACGCGAGTGAGTCGGGTGATGAAATCCCTTCTTATTTCAATGATCGGGTCCAGGTCTTAGGTAAATTAATTCATCAAACCATTCAATTTAAGTGCGATGCAGAAATTAAAAGCACATAGGAGCAATTAATCATACAAAAATGAACTCGCTTGCAGGAGATTCGCGAGGGATAAAAAATACCTCCCACGGATTTTACACACGTGGGGTAAAGACTGAGTTGAGTCGATCGGGGGGAGATATCGCCTATCTCAGTCGTCCCCGGCAGTCCTACTGACCCAAAGTAGAGAGGCTTTTAAATTCTCGCCATGGATGCCCTCTCTCTACCTTGTCTGGTTTCCCTTTTCGCTTTTTTATTTTTATGAATAATTAGTACAAATAAATCGGTGTCAAAATGCACCAAAATAAATACAAAACATTAAAAATCCTATACAACCGATCTAAGGAGGAGGGAGGAGGAATAATAATTACAACTAAAAAAAATAAAAATTACAAGTCTTCAATTTGTCTCCACGTCAAGAAAGCGGCAACATCGCCATTTGATGGAAAGAACTTGTGTGTATGGTCGTTGTCTTCAAAAGCCAATCTTAAAATCCCTTGAATACCTACAAAACTTGTCTAAAATAACTCGTGTTGCGGTGAGTACGAGTATCAATCCAACTTCCAAGGGGAAACAATTATTGTAAATACTTGCAATTTCATTTTTTTATTAATTTTTTTTTTTATTTTTTAAAAATAATTTCAAGGGAGAATTAAGTAATAAATACTAAAAATTATGAAATGATTAAATAAGAAAAAATAATGTGCAACCGAGTGTGAAAAATGTGAGAATATCAAGAGATGGGATTACACCTCATTATGAATTATTTTAATTTCTTAATTTATTAATTTGAAATATTTCTAGATAATATTAAATAGATAATCAAACTCCCGTTACAATTATAAATTAAATAATATCTTTTTTAGAAAACTAATTTAAAAATTTCACACGATGAAAAATTAAGAACTATACTATTTTCAACAAAATTACCCGCTAGGGTCAATTTAATAAAAACAGTATGCATTCTCAAATTTCAACACAGAATTAGTATTCAAATTTCGAAAAAACCTATCTCTAATTCGATCTCTAAAATCAAACATTAATTTGTAAAATTAATTTACTAACTCTCGTTACATAAATTAATTGGTGACAGTCAAAAATTAACTTTCCTATAAATATAGCATTAATGAAATCAATTAATTAAATTAATATCATACACAGTGCATCCCACCCCTTGAATAGGATGACTAGCCAAGCATAATGAAATAATTAATCACATTCACAAACATGGAACAACAAATTAAAGAGTAGAGCAAGAAATACAATACACAAAAGTCTCCCTTAGAATTGATTCCTTGAATCGCCCTCCTAATATTTACACAAATCCAACACATGATTATATAAAAAAAATAAAAACTAAACCTAAAAATTATTCTAATGCTAAACCATTTTGTTGGAATTTTTTTATGTACCTAGTTTGTACATAATATACACACTGTGTCTCTATTTTCTTTTGTCTCTCCTTTCTCTCTGTGAGTCTTCAGTTAAATGAGTCGCGCCTTCCTTTTATAATGATACCCACGACTTGTTTCTAATTGATGAGAGAGATTTTTGTGGGGTTTGAATTTTGACCAACAATAGAAGCATGTGGGTTTTATGGTTTAAAGCTTGACAGGTGTGTTTGTGGCTTGGAGTTGGCTCCGATTTTTTTGGGAGAGATGAGGCTAATGGGTTTGGTTTGGTGGGTAATTTTGGTAGGAGTTGGGTTTTGTTGTTGAAATGGGTTACGAGTTGTCTGCCCGGGTTGAGTTTTATGGGTTATGGTGGGAATAGAAATAGGTGTAGTGGGTCAGAAGGTATTGGGTCGTGACGGGTTCAGGGATATGAACTCGAGTTAGCGAGTTGGCAGATAAGGACACGGGTTAAACAGGTCCGGTTGGAGGTCGTGAGTTTCTGGTGGGTTTTTTCTGGAATCCGAGGTTGAGGTTTAAACAGGTGGCAGGTTTGGGGATGGAGACTCGGGTTTCGGGTCAAAGGGTGGCTCTGGCTATGGGTTTTTCGGTGTGCAAAAATGGGCTTTCAGGCTATGGGTATGGTTTGGTCCGATTTGGGCAGCTATGGGGTTAATGTTTGGGTTGGTAAGGCTATAGATGGGTGAGGAGAGAGAGAAAATATGTTGGGTGTTTTTTTGGTTATGGAGGGAGGTGAGAGAGTGGGGTGTAGGAAGAAGATGAATAGTGAATAGTGGGTTTGATTTGGTGTAGTAAGGTGTAGGGAATTAGGGTGTGGGTAAGAGGGTGTATTTGTGTGTTTGTTTGGTGTAGGTAAGTGGTGTGTAAGTGAGTGTGTTGTGTGTGTTTAATTTGGACCCTTAAATAAAATAACACTACCTAAAAAATATAAAACTAGACTAAAATAAAAAAATAAAATTCTAATCTATTACTAAGAGACTAAAAAATAAAAAAATAATAAAAAATAAAACTTTATAAAAACTAAAAAACTAAAAATCGTAGCTAAATAAATTAAAACTAAGAACTAAGGAAAAATAGAATAAATTCCAAAAAACTAATCCTATGAAAAATAATAAAATAAAATAAAGATTAAAAACTAATAAAAATCAAAATCAAAATAAAGAAATATAAGAATAGAAAATAAATCCTAGAAAATTCTAAATAAATCTAAAATAAATCCTAAAAATAAAATGACTCAAAATAAAAATCTAGAAAAATAATAAAGTCACAAACTAAACACCCATGGGGTTCGGGGCAGGTTTAGGCTCTATTAAGGTACGAGACTGGGTTCGGAGCATCAGAACTCATCGGGGCAAGCTCAATGGGATTTATGACCTCGCGGTCTCTTTGATTTCTTCGATGTACTTTTGACCGCTACTCTGTCGCAATTATACTGATTTAGCCTTATTTGTACCATAACTGCTTATTGACCTGAGAAATAAATAAATACGAACATAAGGTCATTTTTAATTAAAACGAGTGACTAAAATGCACATATTCGGAGCTTAAATTCAACACTTTTGGGGGCTTATCAATTACCAACAATATTTTCAATAGGTTGGTCTTTAGAAATCCAAGTTGGTTCAAAAGGACTCTCATGTGGCAGTGAATCAGTTATCTCTGGAGAGTCAGGAGTGATATTGTACTAAACCTCATCCTGAACCACTGTTTGACTGGCACTACTCTCAGCACTAGTATCATTTACAATTACATTAAAAGACTCCGTTATGACTTTCGTACGATAATTAAAAACACGATAAGCCCAACTTGTTTCATAATAACCAAGAAAGATTCCTTATCTCCTCGGGTGTTTAATTTTGAAAGATTTTCTCTATCCTTGCAGATATAACATATACTTCCAAAGGTTTTGAAATATTTCAAGTTAGGATTTTTGTGGTACCAAAGTTCATTAGAGGTTTTTTTGGAATTTTTCTTGAGGTATACATGATTAATAATATGACACACAGTCTATACTGCCGCAGTCCAAATGTATTTAGGTTGAAAAAATTCTCACTACACCAAAAAGGATAAATTGACACCCTTTAGCCGGTCAGCCTTGTCACAGTCAATAACCATGACAAAAATAAGCATTTTGTGTCACGGTTATTGACCGTGACAAGACCGTGACAAAGACTTGTCACGGTCAATGACTGTGAAAATCCTTTTAATATTGTCACGGTTAAGGACCGTGACATGTCCGTGACAATTTCTTCAGTAAAAAACCCTACACTTTCTTTTTTTCCCACCGTTTTGGTTTTCCCTCTCTTTCTCTCTCTCTAAGGTATGTTTTTTTCCTCTCTTTCTCTTTCATTTCTATATGTGTGTGTATGTGTGTGTATATATATGTGTGGTGGTGTGTGGTAGGGGTGGGGTGGGGTGTGTGTGTGCGTGTGTGGTGGGGGTAGGGGGAGGGGGAGGGACAGGGGGCTAGGGAGGGGAGGTACAGGGGCTGGGTGGGGGGCAGGGGGTGGTGGTGTGTGCGTGTGTAGGTGTGTGCATGTGTGTGTGGTGCAGTGAGGGGGGAAGGGTGTGGTGGGGTGTATGTGTGTGTGTGTGCAGGTGTGTGCATGTGTGTGGTGGGGGGGGGGGGGCAGGGGGGGTGGAGTGTGCATGTATGTGTGTGTGTGTGTGGTGGGGGAGAAGGTGTGGTGGTGTGTGTGTGTGTGTGTGTGGTGGGGGTGGGGTGGGGTGTGTGTGTGGTGGGGAAATCTCAACAATTGAAACGGACAAATTGATTAATAAAATATGTATTGCCCCTTTCATATGCAAGTAGGATTGCCCCTCATTAAGAGATAATTGTTGAGATTCGAAATAACTTTAATTGTATAGCTTTAATAAAATAATTTGTATAGCTTTAATTGTAACTTTAATTGTATAGTTTTATATGAAAGTAAATTAATAATTAGTGTCCATTTCATATGAAAGTAGGATTGCCCCTCATCGTAAATTAGTAAATTGATAATTGTATACTTTAATTGTTAGTTTAATTAATGAAATGAATTAATTGAGTAGATGAATTAGAAGGAGTACAGGATACACATTTGTTGTTGCGGTTGAATTTTTCATATGCGCATAGATACTAGCCTTCTAGTTCTTAAGCATACGCATTCAATAGCCCTTAGATCCGTTCGAGAGTCATTACCCCTATAATGAGATCTCTCGAATTGTCCCGTTTGGACAGTTTGGGACTGCATAATTTCTCTATAATATTCTTAGTGGCTTAAAGTTGTTACTTTTGGAGGAAGTTTTGCAGTTGTATCCTAATGTTCTCTGGGTACATACTAGATTGACAAGTGTGACTGTTATTTCAATTGATCAATTGAAATAACACTCCCACTTTCCAATCTACGTCGTGTACTTGGAGATCTACGGGGATATGATGCTGAATTTTTTTCAAATTGTAACAATGTGCATGAGCTGTTAAGTATGTTACAGAAAAATGTGGTCTAGAATGGGATAGGACCACTCACCCTTTAGAGGGGATGGAGGAAATATAAATTTCTATTATCAATTGAATTTGAATATAAATAAGACATAATTAAATGAAACATACTATAAATCTAAGTTTTATTTATACTAATCCATGAATATATGCTTCGTACCTTTAATAGGTGATTAGTTGTGGTAGTTGTGATGGGATATACGAAATACAAAGAGTGGATGGGTGAGACAAATAGAATGGGGGATGTGTTTTGTAGAGGTGCTAACGAATTTGTGAAATATGCAAAGAGATGTCATAATGATGAAGAGTTTTCATGTTCTTGTGCTAGGTGTAAGAATGGTAAGGTGTTTGAGTGGAATACAGTTGAACAACATTTGTTAAGATCGGGTATGCAAGATAGTTATCGATTTTGGAGTTTTCACGGTGAATTGAAAGTTCCTGTTGTACCTGACCAACCTTCACAACAACCATCAACAAGTAGGATAGATGTAGAAGGGGACGATGTAGATCATAATATGTTAGAGGATTTAGTTGATGATGCGTACGGAGTTTATGAAGCAGAGGAGAATGAGGTTACTGATGATGTAGAAGGTCCAAGTGCTCGTGAAGATATCACCATAAAACTTGGCGATGACTACCAAAGTTTAAAATTTAAGGTGACCCAACCGTTATACTCTGGTTGTGGGAAATATCAAACAACTTTACATGCCATGGTTGGTTTGCACAGTTTGAGGACGCGGTAGGATTTGTCTGACATAGAGTGACAGGAATTCTACAATGGGTGAAGGGCTTATTACCTAAGGAGAATACACTTCCAAATATCTATCATGCTATGAAGAACAGTTTGAAAGGTTTGGGAATGAAGTATAAATCGATACATGCCTGTGTGTATGACTGCATACTATACCGAAAGGAGTATGAAAATCCCGATCGTTGTCCGGTATGCGATGAACCTAGATATGTCCAATCTACTAGTAAGGAAGGCACAAGCTCAAAAGTGCCTCAAAAAGTATTGAAATATTTTCCCGTTGGGCCTAGATTAAATACGGGTGATGCGACATCAAGTCTTGCTCGTCTAGCCATTGGACCCTTGTTCGTGGCACAAGAGTACAAAAAGTATCGATTGAGGTGTTTAACAGTAACAATTCATTTTTATTTGTAGTAATTGTACATATTTTCATGTCTTCTTTTAATTCATTTTGATATGTACTAATAACATTTTTTTTACATCAAATTTCTCCTTCAGGTATTAAGGCAAGGATGATGATGTGGGTTATGATGATGTCGTCTGGGCTCGGTAGTAATGGAGGCGATGAGGGCTCCTCTGCCCCTAGTCTCTCCAAATGTGGAAAATTAGGGATGGCCATCGAGAATAAGTCGGGGCTATTAGCGAGATCCCTCGAGATGGTAAAGACGATCATCGACCCAGGGTACATTAGTTGGAAGGAGGTCCCATATGAGCTCAAGTTAGCAGTTTGGGTGGCACTACATGTAATGTATTTATATTTATTTCAATTTCATTTTATAGTTATATTTATACTTATTTGCAACTAACATTGTAATTGTTGGACATAAACAATTTAGCCTGGATCCAAAGCTACGCGATTCCGTCTTGGAGCAATTGAGAGAGAAACACAAGACGTGGAAGAAAAATATGCTGACCCGGTACTTTGGGAAGACATGAGAGTCCATTATCCAAAGGCGTGAATCCGTCCCGTCGAATGAGCCGATCTCATTGGCACAATGGCAAAGGTTCATTGACAATGAGATCGGGGAGCGACAATTGGCATCTCGCCAATCGGGAAGGGAAAACCGAGCAAAAAAGACGGACGCGCACTACTCCGACTGGACGTCTTATGCCGAGGTGGAGCATAGGATGATGGTAAGATTTAATTTTTCTATAACTACATAAAATATATTATTCTGCATTATTTTACTTTACGGGGCCAATACTAATTTTACTTTATTTTATTTCAGGGGACAGGGAGTGGCACTGGGGGTAGGCCACATAGGCTTGATACTTATGTGGCTCTTCGGACGAAGAAGGGGAAGGACAAGGAGGTGTCCCCAAGCGTCGCGGCCACAATTGTAAGTAATTCGATAGTTTACTTTTTATTAATTATGTTATAATTTTTTAATTTACTTATTTTACTAATCATGTGTTTTTTGTCATTTCAGGCAAAGCTTAAGGAAGTGCATGAGTCACAGTCTGATGTCGATAAGGCATCTTTGTCCACAGACGCACTCAGCCAAGTGATTGGCTCTGATCGTAAGGGGAGGACAAGGGGGTGAGCTCGCGGGTGGCCAAATCTATGATCATTGGATTGGAGACAAACGACACCGGGTTGGCTCGAATGGTGGATTCACATGATGCCAAGTTATCCCATTTGGAGGCGATAGTCCAGGATATGTTCTCATTCGTAAAGTGTTCATTGGGTAGAAACCATAAGGGGAAAGGGAAGGAGGAGGAGGTGCGGGAGGACGAGGACGAGGATGTGGACCTTGCTGCTTCATCGCTGACACGTGAGGACTTTGATGATCAAATTCCCTATTTGTCCATTATAAACACGCTCGACCAACCAAGTGTCGACATCGGTCTATTAAAGGGAGCCAAATATTTAAACTGATGTCCATTATAAACCGCTGTCGCCGACATGTGTTTATAACGGGTGTGTTAATTCGTATATCGTGTGGCCTACTCACCTCCTCAGAGTTAACCATACCCCAGACATTTAGTGACATTGTTTTAAGTTTGAATTGAATTGTTTTAATATTGAATTGAATTGTTTTAAGTTGTTACATTTGAATTATATTTGGATTATATGGTGATGCATATTCTCCCTATTTTGAATGTATATTTGCATTATCTCTATTTTATTTCGATATATGATGTTTGAACAGGTACACCGTTGCAATAACAGGTATAAATACACTGTTGGGCAGTGGCAGTGGTAGTGGCCATACTACCTAGCAGAATTTTTTTCAATTCTGCCGAGATTTGTCACGGTCATTGACCGTGATAAGTCCTTGACAAAGAAAGTTGTCACGGACTTGTCCCGATCATTGACCGTGATTATTTTTTAAACATTGTCACGGGTTTTTCACTGTCCTTCAACGTGACAAAACTTGTCGCGGTCAAGGACCGTGACACGACCGTGACAATTCTAATGAACTTATCACGATCAATGACCTGGATAAGTCCATGACAAACAATGTTGTCTCGCCCAGAATTGTCACGGTCATTGACCTTGACAAGTTGAACTTGTCAAGGTCAATGACCGTGACAATTCGCCAGAATTGGTGTAGTGTCCTAAAAATTATTTAAACCCTTGTGAACACATATTGACACTTATATATAGTAAATGTGTCCTATTTATGTGTTCATGAGAATAAGAATACTTCCCTTTGGTAGATCTTTGAGGTTCTTATACTAGATACTCTTGATGAAGCTTGAACACTTTGAGAGAGGATTACTCTTTAAAAAATCTAAAACATTTTGTCACCATATACAAACTAGTTGGAACTCCTATATAGCACAGACTCAAGTAAGTCAACCATATAGTGTTTTCTCAAGTTACAACCCAAACAAAGTGGTCAGGAGTACATTTTTACCACATGCTCAGGTGTTACTAGTGTGACTAATGAAATCCTCTTATGTGTATAGGCAAGTACGGAAGTGGTATTGACTGAGTCAGTAAGAGGGGTCAATCTATACAATGCTACAACTATCGAGTCAATAGGTGAAACTCTAGGCTGAGCACAGGCACACCTTAGTCAAGCAAAAATTTGTAACAAGGCGACCCCTTTTTTTCTACCATAAGGGTGGGTCCATGTCATACGACCAAGGTTCCATGCGGTGTGTTTCATTTTGGATGTAACAGGTGCTTTATTAAAAATTTGTGTATGCATGGGAAAGGGCTACGAAAGGCGCAATCTCCTTGGCTTGAAAGGCCACTGTTGGCAAAAGCCAAAAATATTGAAAGCCAACAAAAGCTGAAAAATTACCAAGGTCAAATTTTTACATTGATGCTTCAAAATTTTGATATCTTCAAAAGAAAAGGAGAGAGAAAATGATAAATATTTTAGGTTATTTAGTCAAAGATCAATGGGTTTGTAAAAGTGTTCTAGATGAGCTTTATAGTTTTAACGTAGTTGATTCGAGAATCATCAAATATTCTAGGCAAGTGTGCATTGTGTTTATTTGTCCTTTTTGAGCTCTTTATTTGACATGTGCGTCTAAATCTAATGTTGAAAAATTATTGCAGTCAAATAGATCTACTTAGACATTTTTGACTTTTTGGGTCATTTTTTTTTATTTCAAGTTCACAATCCTTCACTCAGTACCACCATGTTTTGAAACATTGATAGTATGTGAGTAAATAAAATTTATGTGTTTGTGTATTTTTTGGTCCTTTATACTTGTATATAGTTGTGCTTCATTTGTATATATGTGCTTATGTATATGTGCTGTTTGTATTTTGAGTCTTTGCATTTTAATTAAATCCTTGTTTGACTCGTGCTTAATCTTTTATTTATATTAGCATCTATTATTTTCATCTTGGTATCTATACTTAAATGCTTCCATCATAGTTGATGTCATTTTCTCATAGTTTGGATTATTTGTGATTGTGTTGCCGAACTGTTTGTCGTTCAATGCTTGCTTCACACCTCTGCATGATGTATTTATTTTTCCTTTATGATTACCTATGTTTCACTTAGGGGGAGATTTGGTTTTATATAGGATAAATGTGTTATTATTATGCATATTATTCTTTATCTATTCCTAAACCAAACGGGGGAGAAATGGTATTTAACTCTTTTTGTGTGGGGGAGATCTTTAACTTAGGGGGATATGCCCTATGTTAGGTAGAGATGGTTAGACAAAGGGAGAGGGTTTTTCATATACAGTTTACACAATGATGCGGTAAAGGTTTACACAAGAGCAAAGCTACTCAAGTTTGTGTCAGTCAAGTATCTGTAAGATTTTTTCCTTTGGGGTTTCGAAATTGAGTCGTAGTGAGCTTAATGGCCTAATAGGTTTTGTTTTGAGTTTTATCCCGGAATAACAAAAGGGAGATATTTATGAGGAAAAATTTATGAATCAAGTCAATTTGTATTTATTGGCTTTATTCTGTATGTGGGAAAAACTTTTTTGAGTCATTGGTTAGGACTTGAGTTATTTGTCCTATAAGCCTGCGACATGTTATTAAAGATTGTAGTGGACAAAGGTAAAGCAAAATCAAGTACGCATAGTGTTTCAATTAGAGTTTCGTCTTTATCTCCAAAGGGATATCAATGAGATGTGAATACATGTTTATATTTGATCCTTGGATTTTGTTTTGGGTGTTAGGAGTTTATAAAATTATTTTTAATTTTTGAAAAATAATTTTATCCCTTTTAATATTTCTTTGGAAGAGAAATATTTTCACGACCTCATTAGAACAAGCTATGCTATTTCGTTCGGACAAGATATGGTACCTCGTTAGAATAGGTTCCAACGAGTTCCAATGAGCTTTGAATAAACAAACTTTTGCCTTCTATACAATCTCCTTTAAAATATCATTAGATACGTGTTCGAATGAGATGCCATTTATCATTCGAATGAGGTACATTGTTGTTCGAATGAGCTGGTGTGTTTTCCAATGTAAACTTAATTTTTCAATCTTATCTCATTTTTAGAAAACTTCATATAAAAGGAGTGCGGAGCAATAGATTTCTAAGAGACTTTTTCAAATATTTTAATTTCCCAAACTTTTTTAAAAATATCTTCGAGTTTATGTGCTTATTTATAGATAATGTCTTCCAAATCAAAACTTTAGTTTACACCCATGTTTCTGATCCAATAATCCTACATTTATATGTCTGGTTGAGACCTCTCATGTTTTGAATCAAAGTGGTTTACTCTTCATACTGTGAGTATTTCCCATAGTGGATATCCTGTTTATTATTGTGTGTGGCTAGACTAGTCACGTGACAAGTAAGATTGATGGGACATCGTGATGTGGGAAAGTACATGCATTGTGTGTCTATTGGAAGGTATCTAACTGTGACTGTAAAAAAGGTAATAAGGCATGAAAAATCAGATCAATGCTTGAAGGCTTAGAGTTTATGAGTAAGTGTAATTTGTCCTTATAAGTAAGCCTATATCGTAGTGGACTTTTATGTTAGGCCATCCGAGGATTTTCCTGTTGTGGAGTTTCCTTGTACATCGACGTGTTTATTATACTCTTACTTATACGCACACAGGTGCATGCTTAAGTTAATACTTGAATCAGTAAATTTCTTTTACACAACACCTGTGATTTTCTAAATCGGTGCAAGTAAATTAAAACTCATGAAAACAAATTTAGTGACGTTTTTCTTTGCAACCCCTATGGAACTTAGCTTTCTCAAAGTGTTATTAGAGTGGGTCACACTGCGTTGTTATGTTAAATCCCTATTTCGTGCTTATTATTGGTTTAAATGGATTTTAATTGATAGGGTAGTTCTATTGGTTAACTTCCATTATTTGATGGGTTTACTTATCCCTATTGGAAGGCTCGGATGAAATTTTTCCTAAAATCAATAGATGAGAACATTTGGAAGTCGCTTGAGTATGGGTAGACTCCCCCACTGAAGGTAGTTCTCCTAAAGTGTATGCCTCTTGAACAATGGCTGAAAAAAATTCCTCGATTTTTAATTCCAAGTGTGTGGAAGTTTTTTTTTTCACTGTGACCGCTGAATATTTTAGATGTATTATGAATTACGAGAGTGCGAAAGATGCTTGGGATATTTTATGATCCACACATGAGAGAACGATCGTTGTTAGGTTTTACAAGTTTAAAAATCTAACGAC
The DNA here is from genome assembly GCA_949130495.1 of Sambucus nigra. NCBI lineage: Eukaryota > Viridiplantae > Streptophyta > Magnoliopsida > Dipsacales > Adoxaceae > Sambucus > Sambucus nigra. The sequence continues at coordinate 313,095,852 of OX422217.1, read as the reverse complement.
TAATTTTAAGATGATTACAATGTTAGAGAATGAGTCTTTTGATGAGTTATATGCCAAGTTGTCAGATATTGTTAATTCTTCATTCAACTTAGGAGATTAAATCCCTGAGTCTAGAGTGGTGCAAAAAATCTTAAGTTCATTTCCTGAAAGATTTAACGAAAAATTCAGGATCGTACATTCCTTAGGTGGTGTTGACACTATGAGAGTACAAGAACTTGCAGGTGACGTTTAAACCTATGAGATGAACATGTGTCCTCTGAAGAAAAGAAGGGGATTATTTTGAAAGCCTGAAAAGAGGATGTTTCGGATTCTAATAGTGATAGTGAACTTGATGCTGAAGAGATTGATAGATTAGGTAGGAAATTTTAGACATTTGTTAAGCTTAGAATGAGAAGAGTTTTAAAAAGAAACCTAAAACTTTACTGACTGTGAAAGGAAGAATAGGGAAGGTCCAAAGAAGGTGGATGATCGGGACAAGTTTATGAATTCCAAGAGTTAGGGCATTATTCTCGGGAGTATCCCAAAAAGCTAAGGAAGGAGGAAAAGAAACCTAAGGTTTATAATACCAACTTTAGCGATGGTGAGTTAGAATAGGAAGTTAATTCTCCCGAAGAGCGCAACTACACCACGTTCATGGATATTCATGTGGGCTTAAATCAAGTGTCATCCCCCATTGAAGATAATCAAGAGCATGATGGTTTTGAGGTCCGGTCTTTAGGTTCCCAAGATAGTGATGAATAAGAAGAAGATAAAGCGGATAGTGAGCTTCAAGTGGACTTTCGGGAGTTATACTCATAGTCATTGAAGTTGAAAAAGGCCAACTTGGATTTAGAAGCTAAGATGAAATAACATGACATAGGAAATGATGATGCTAAATTTATTGAGGATCTTAGGGCATGTGATAAGACTCTTAAGGAGAAGCTCTAGTATGTTGAGGGAGAAAGAGATAACCTTCATGGTTTGATGGAGGTTTTAAAGAAGGAACCGCTTAAGTTTTAAGAATCTAAGTATTTGGTTGAGTCTATGATTATGGAGTTAGAAGATAAATTCAGAGACTAGAGTAATGTCAAATTTGATTTAGATTCTCGATCAAAAAAGTTGGACAAAATATTAGGCACAGTTCGAATAAAAAATGACACATATGGTATTGGTTTAGATGATACTAATACTTCTATTGCTAAATTCTAGACCATGCTTTTGAAAGAGCCAACCAATACAAGGGGCGTTATAAAAGTTCAACCCAAAGGTAACATTCCTCATGTCTACAATTGCTCACACTGTGGTAGGAAATGTCACCTTAGGCATTTTTTTAGTCTTAGAAAAGGTCCTCAAAAGGCTAAGACTAGTGTCACCAAAGTTTCCCAAGATTAAGTCCGTTAAACTACATCTATGTGTGTTTTCACACGATTCATCACATTATATATCTTATGAATGATCGCTTGCATGTTTTCATGCACTAGATTTCATATTTTATGTTATACGCTATTGCTAATTGTATGATATTTATCTTTTGTATTTTGATTTTCCATTTTTTGTCTTAATGAGAAAAATATTAAAAAGATTTTTTTTGTCTTTTGAGTCATTTTTAAAAATGTTTAAAAACTCAAAATATTGTTTTATTTATTTGTAATTTAGTTTTACACATATTGTATGGCATATCAGTGTGTTTGAATCTCATGCCTTCTATGTATCCATGTGACTATGATTGTGACTTTCAATGCTTGAATTATTCTTAATAATGTTTGCATGAAGTAGTTTAAAATTTATTTTCATGACAAATTTACTTTGTATATGCCTCTGCATATACTTTGCACAAGCTCTTTTGGATTTTAACTTCATATGTGTCATAATCTAAGTGAGGTGTTGTCCTAACAATCGTTTCATATTCGTAAAATATTTTACTATGGGGGATTTATGCATGTAAAAACTATTTCCCGTGAGTTTGGTTCTTTATTGAAAAATTTGTGCATGCATTGGAAAGGGATATGAAAGGAACAATCTCCTTTTCATGAAGGGTCGCTATTGGTATGTGCCTAAAATATTGAGAGGCAATAAATATAGAAAAGTTGCCAAGGCCAAATTTTGACATTAATTCTTTAAAAATTAGATATCTTCAAACAAAAGGAGAGAGAAAAATGATAAATTTTTAGAGTGTTTTGTTGAATATCAATGGGTTTCCACAATGATTTCTAGTTGAGCTTAATAGTTTTAGCGCTATTGATTCGAGAATCATCGAATTTTCTAGGCAAATTTGCATTGTATGTGTTTTTCCTTTTTGAGTTCTTTATTTAACATTTGAGAGTAAATTTAATGTTGATAAATTGTTGTCATCAAATAGATCTACTTGGACATTTTTGAATGCTTGGGTCATTTTCTCTTGTTTGTAGTTCACACCCCTTCACTTTATACCACCATGTTTAGACACATTGATACTATGAGTGTGTGTAAAATTTATATGTTTGTGTCTTTTGTGGTCCCTTATACCTATATATAGTTGTGCTTCATTGGAAAATGTATGGTTATATATATATGGTATGTTATATGCTTTGAGTCTTTGCATTTTCATTTAATCCATGTTTTCCTTATGCTTAATATTTGATTTATATTAGCATCTGTTATGATCATCTTGGTATCTTATACTTAAATTCTTACATCACAGTTAATATCATTTTCTTAGAGTTTGGATTATTTAATATTGTGTTGTTGAACTATTTGTTGTTAAATGCTTACTTCACACCTCTGCATTATATATTTATTTTTCCTGTATGATTAACTATCTTTCACTTAAGGAGGAGACTTGGTTTTACTCAAGGTTCTAAAAAACGCGGGGCGTGATCGAGGCGTGAAGGCCAAGCCTTAAGCCTTAGAATCCTAGGCGGGCCTTGGCGTAAAAAGGCGTGGAAAGGCGTTTTGGTCTTTTTAATGTATTTTAATATTTTTTAACCATAACAAGGCTATTAAAGTACTAAAATTGTACATATCATAAAAATATGTCTAAATATTTGTAAATAAAAATAGTATTTGATTATTTTGGATGAGATAATGGTCCGGTTTGTAAAAAAATATTTAAAAGGCGATATCGTTTCCCTAAAGCATTGTTGTTTTTAGAGAAAAAGTACACCTTAAGGGTTTTATCAAGCATAAGGTGCCAAAATCTTAAGGCGGGGCGTTTCTCCCAAGCCTCAAGCCTAGGCGTGCCTAGACGGAGCCTAGGCGGGTTTTTTAGAACAGTGGTTTTACTGGGGAGATTTTTTTTATTATTGTGCACTTTATTATTTATCTATTCCTAAACAAAAAAGGGGTAAATGGTATCTAGCTCTTTTTGTGTGGAGATCTTTAACTTAAGGGGGCATAATTTCTTAGGTAGATATGTTTAGACAAATGGGTAGGGTTTATTATATACAATTTACACAACGATGCAGCTAAGGTTTACACAAGAGCAAAGGTACTCAAGTTTGTTTTGGTCAAGAATTAACGTTTTTCCTTTTAAGGTTGGCAATTGAGTATTAATGAGCTTAACAGCCCACTAGGCTTTTGTTTTGAGTTTTGTCCCAGGATGGCCAAAGGGGGAGATTGGTAAGGATAAATTTTCAAATCGATTCAATTTGTATGTATTGACTTTATTTCGTGTTTCAACAAAACTTATTTGATTCATAGGTTAGGACTTGAGTTATTTGCCCTTCAATCCTGTGACATGTTATTGAACATTATATTGGCCAAAGATAAAGTGAAATTGAGTATGCATCATGTCTCGAATTAAGTTTCATCTTCATCATTTAAGGAATCTCAATGATTTATGAATACATGTTTATGTTTGATCCCTAGATTTTGTTTTGGGTGTTACGAGTTTTTAAAATAGTTTTTATTTGTTATAAAAATATTTTATCCCGTTTAATTATTTTTGGAAGAAAAATATTTTTCTCACGACCTCATTTATGTCGTTCTATAGTACCTCATTCGAGCAGGTTCCAACGAGTTCCACCGATATTACAATAAAATAACTTTTGTTGTCTATTGAATCTCGCTAGATATCTCGTTAGATACATATTGGAAAGAGATGTCATACTTCGTTCGAATGAGGTAAAATGTAGTTCGAACTAGTTGGCATGTTTTATAATGTAAACTTCTTTTTTCAATTTTATCTCATTTTTGGAAAACTACCTATAAATAGGAGTGCAAATTAACTGATTTTTGAGAGACTTTTCCAAGCCTTTTTGAGTTCCCAAACTTGTCTAAACGACTCTCCACGTTTATGTGTTAGTTTTAAGAAAAAGTCTTCCAAAACAAAATCCTAGTTTACACCCATGTTTATATATATATATATGTGTGTGTGTGTGTGTGTGTGTTTGAGATCTCTCCTGCTTTTCATCAAAGTAGTTTGCTCTACATATTGTGAGCATTTTTTGCTGTGGATATCATGTTTAGTGTTGTACGGTGGCTGGACTTGCATGGCTATTGGAAGGCGTACAATAGTGAATATGAAATAGGTAGAAAGGGATAAAGAAGTACATCAAGTCTTAAAGGTATCAAGTTCGTGAGTAATTTTAATTTTTTCTTGTAACTAGACTTGTATCATAGTGGACTTGTGTGGGTGGGATGTCCGAGGGTTTTCTTGTTATGGGTTTTCCTCGTACATTTTCGTGTTGTGATTACTTATTTTGCACTTTTTTATACTCACCTATATCCATTCTTAGGTCAAGACTAAAATCAATAAATTTCTTTTACATAACATCTGTAGTTTTTTTTTTTAAATTGGTGCAAGTAAATTAAAAATTGTGAAAATAAAATTTAGTAGTGTTTTTCTCTGGAAACTTAGGGGCACTTAGCTTTCTCAATACAAGAGATAACAATATGAATAACTCATAAACAATGAAGTAAAACTACAACATCCTACAATAGTCCAACATAATACAAAAGTCTTAATACAATATCTCAAACACAATTGTCGAGTCACAAGAGAATCATGGGTCTAAGAGTTGTCTCATATGAAATATACAATGAAAAAGAGACTAAAATGTACATAAAAATAAAGCTCCAAAATCCATCCTTCTCTTCTAAGATCCAATTTGCTGCTAAATTCTCAAACCTAATCTAAAATATTAGTCAATGCAACTAGTCAGCGCCCACTACAAGAATACTAGTTACGTCTCCCAAAAAGGGTAACATAACCTAGCTAATAGTACCAAATGAAATATAAACCACAATAGAGTATTTTATACAACATTAACAACTTAACTCAATAACTTTATCAATGTTCGCTAGATAACATAGGAGGTTCAATTATATGAATAACAACATGGTTTTCAGGTTATAGCAACTACCATATAATCGCAAACCACTCATAAATATCTACTCATTAATTAATATTAATAATATATCTTTGTAAATGGAGGTTTCAACGATTATAGGTTTATCAATAGATAAAAAAACGTACCATACAAATCAATTTTTTTGTTAAAATCCTTTCAACCACCAATACCCCATATTTTTGATGATTTAAATAATTATGAGATTAATTATTATAGTGGGATTAATTGAATTAAAATGTGAGAATTTAATTGTTAATTAATCCGAATTTGAAAAAAAATATTAACTAGCGTGCCAAGGGTTAATACTTATTGATTTAATATTACTGGGTGATATGTAATATGGAACTATACACTTTGATCAATTGTCGAGAGTGAAATATACAGCAGTTTGGTAATTTAAGTCTGACACACGTGTGAGTCGTGTTGGGACTAATTGAATGGAATATAAAGACAAATTATTTTTATGTAACTCGTATGGTGATTTCGAGTGCGGCGTTGAGTCCGGGAGGGTCCAGATAGTCAGAAAACTCTACTCGAGTATTTTATTTGGACTCCGAGAGATTTTAAGCCAAATTGGCACCCCGTAGGGGTAGTTTTATAATTTGGATTTTTGGAAAAATTAAATGGAAGAAAATTAGAGAATAATTATATCATCTACGGGAGTTCCATTTGGGTTAAGTTACACAAAAATCAAGGGAGAGCCACAGAGGGTGAGGGAGAGAAAAGTCCCAAGGAAGGAAACTACTTAGCACAACCTTACACAACCACCACCACCATCGTATAGATCGGAAGACGAGAAACACACCTATACCAACCTCACCAAAGGATTCAGACCTTTGATTTAAGGCAAGTGTTTATTACTTGCTTTCTTTTAAGAATAATCATACGCATGTTAGAGTAGGTGAAATTAATCATTGATTTACATGTTAATTCGGTGAAAATTGGAGTTTAAAGGATGATTAGAGGTTGGGCTAATTAGTTGTTGATATTCCTTCATGTATGTAGACGATAAACTACGAAATTGAACCATATATTGATGAACGAATGTGGGTTGATTAGGTTCTTTAATTGAAATTTTGGAAACTAGGGTTCATGTGAAATAATTTGGGGATTTTATATAATTATGTTGATAATGGAGAATTAATGATCCTAAGATGTTAAGAATGATTTATAATTTGTTATGTATTCATGGGTATTGATGATGAGGTGTTGGGTGTTGAATCTTAGAGGTTTTTAGGTTCAAAAATGGTAAAAAATGCTGAAATTCTGTGATGGAGATGAAACAGTAGGTCTCGCGCGAAGATGTTCAAACGAGATTGGTATCTAGCGCGAAATCGCTCGAGCAACACGTGCAGTCGTTCAAACGACGTGCCATCTGGTTCGAGCGACAGGGTGAATTTCTAGGAATTTTCTTAGAGTCCAGTTTTGAGTTTACCGGTTTATTGGAGTGAGAGAGACCTCCCCATAATAAACTTAAACAAGACAGAATTTTAGAAAAGTACGTGAGAATTAATACTTTAAATTATTTCAGTATAGGGAGAATGTACTTGGGAGATTACGAGAGAGAGAGTAATCTAAATATTTATACTATACATAGTGTTGATATTAAAATACGTATGAGAAGTATATATATATGGGTTGAAAAAATACCTATAAATTATAATATGATGTGTATATGCCTATTTTGTGATATTATTGTTAAGAGAACTAATGAGTGATAACCCAGAGGTGCAAGAATCTTATTATTAGGAGCACTAATGAGTGATAACTCGGGGGTCCAGGAATTCTATCGTTAATTGTACTAATGGGTGATAAACCGGGGTACAAGAATATTATTATAAGTGTACTAATAGGTGATAACCCGGGGGTACAAGATTATTGTTATAAGTGCACTAACGGGTGATAACCCGGGGGTGCAGCATTATTATGTTTAGGTTCGCTAATGGGTCTTAGCCCGGGGGCACAGTATTAGAATATATATATATATATATATATAGGGAAGATGTGACTATATGTATATATATGTAAACTTGTGAATCATTCTATTGTGTATAGTTAGTAGAGATGAAAATGTTGATATATAAAATAAATCTTAAGAGTATAATAAATTTATTATGAAAACGAGAAAACATATTAATTAGCTGTTCGACATAGGCTAATTTGAAAGCGTATTGTATGGGCAATACTAGTATACTACTGATGGGTATAGACACTATTAGAATGACTTAGGACTAGTTAGAGAGGGTGGTATAACTAGGGGGAAAATTAGATGTACGTTAGCCGTGCACAATATATGAGAGGTGAGAAGCTCATGTGAGAGTTCGATAACTAACATGCGTATAAGACTTGTTTTAAGAACCCGTTTTAAAGACTTGCTAAATCATTTTTAAACCTCGGGACCTGGCCCGTTTATTGCATCTCTTCTCTCTTTTGCTATATATATATATATATATATATATATATATATATATATATATATATATATTACCCGGTGCTCAGCCGCAAGGGTACCAGAATTAAAGATTGGATTATCGGGCATGCTACAGCTATTGTGGAAGCTGTAGGTCCTTGCAGTAGACACATCTATACTTTCTATTCAGTTTCATTTAGACTTCCTATTTAGGGCATGTGTCCCTCGCTTCTAGTCTTTTATCAGAGATATTGAATTTAGTTTATTTTATGGTTTCGAGTTTTGAACTGGGAGGTTTTACCGAGTCTTATTTATTTCTGTACTAGATTCATGGTCAGTATTTATTATGTTCCTATATGTAGTGAATGGTTTATAATTTAAGACTGAAGGAAAATGAATTTACTTGGTTTTATTAAAATTTGAAACGTTTTGACACCTTACTTAATTTTATATTAGGTGATTAATATGTTAAAAAGGTTTTTCGACAGTGATGCTAAGAATGAACCAACCGAACATTCTATTTTAAATTGGTACAGGACTTATCACCCTTTATTTAATTGGGCGGGGTGTCACAGGTGGTGGTATCAGAGCATCAGGTTCTAGAGTCCTTTAGGACCTGTACGGCTTACGATGTTTTCAATTTTGCGTCCTTTGATATAGAGCCCTATCTTTAGGACTGTTGCCATCTTATTTTTGCGATTACGTATTCAACTATTTGATATTTAGTAATAATTGTGGACTAAAAAAATTCTTTCTCGTCTCAGATGCCTCCTCGACGTGTACCCAGAGACAGACAGGACCAGCCAGAGCAGTCGGCAGTGCAGGCTCAGGGGACAATGAACGCAGCAGAGGTTGCCGCGATAGTTGCACAAGAGGTGAATGCAGACTTAGCGGTGGTGCAGTAGGCCCCACCCCAGGTTCAGGCAGTAGCACCTGTCCCAGTGCATTCGTTTCCCACTGAATGGGAAAGAGTGAGAGAGTCCTTTCAGAGGGCATGTCCCCCATAGTTCATGAGCAGTTCAGATGTGGTTATTCCTAGTAGTGGAAGAAGGACATACATCGACACCTTCGTACGTATGAGTGCACTGAGGTTCAGAGGCATTTTTTGGCTACCTTTAAGCTGAGAGGGGAAACCTTATTGTGGTGAGTATCCACTACTACTACCGAGGAGCAAGATTTGATGTCGATCAGTGATTTCTGGGTGCAGTTCGACCGCAAGTATTTTCCTTCTGCCGTCAAGAGTGAGATGAGGCAGAAACTCTTAGACCTCACCCAGGAAGGGAGAATAATTGAGAAATATGAGGAGGAGTTCACACGATTGGAAAACATGGTACTAGATGAGGTACCTACTGAGGAGAAGCGCATTCATATGTTCATGAATGGCTTGACGTGGAGGATACGCCATCATCTATTGGGCAACCTTTCCCTACACTCATATACAGATGTTCTGAATGCAGCCTTATTGCATTATCAGGACAACCGCTTCCATGCTAAGGGAAGCAAGCGAGGGGGAGAGCCCATCGAGTTGGGCAAGACAGGGGGAGGTAGTGCCAGTGGGGCACCAGTTGAGCAGAGTCAGAGGAAGGGTTCCCAGCAGGGGGAGTCTGCTAAGAGGTTTCGTTCTGGAGGTTTTAGGCATGGTCATGGGGGTTAGAGGCGGGGCCAACAGCAAGGAAAGCAGCAGGGTCAGCCGCAGGTCCAGTAGCAGGGCCAACAGTAAGGTCAGCAAGGCTAAGGTAGGGGTGGTAATGGCCAGCAGGGTCGAGGCTATCAGGGACAGAGGGGAGGAAACTTCATCAGGAAATGTTATACTTGTGGCAAGACTTACCATAAGAAATAGGATTGCCCCGATAAGGACAGAGTTCCTCGGCAGCTAGGTGCTAACCAGGAGCCCCAAAGACCCATTTTTCCCGTCGCCCTACCAGCACCAGCTCCAGTTCCATCTTTGCCTGCAGATCCAATGCAGCAGGGGCAATTGCAGTATGGACGTGTCTATAAAGTCCACTAGGCCGCAGTTCCATAGGCACCACCTGCAGTGGAGGGTAAGTTTTCTATCCATGTTACTTTGGGTCATATCTTATTTGACACGGGGGCATAACACTCCTTTATAGCCACTAGATTTGGACGGGCCACTGGGTTGTTAGGGACGGCAGAGACTACCGTGACATGTGTAGACTCACCGTTAGGTAGTGGGTCGTTGATTTTCTTCATATGTCGGGGAGTAAGCATAGATATTGGTAGTTTAATTTTACCGTCTGATATGCTAGTGTTAGATATGTTTGAGTACGGCTCCATTATTGGCATGGATTGGCTAGTCGAGTATAGGGCCATAATTGATTGCTTCAGTAGGAGTACTGTGTTCGCCATTTCGGTCTGGGAGATTTTCTTAGTGGAGATGCCTCATTCTTAGGGAGGGTCGTCCACCCACTTATTTTATATAGAGGATGAGATCTCTGCAGTAGTGGTTCCACTTGATTTAATTCTGGTCATTTACGAGTTTCCTGACGTATTTCAGGATACACCGGGGTTTCCTTCGAGTAGGGAGATCAAGTTTGTGATAGAATTAACAGCGGGCACTCGTTCGATAGCACGTGCACCTTACCGTATGGCTTCGGCAGAGATGAGGGAGTTACGGAAGCAGATAGAACAATTGTTGGGACAAGGTTTCATCTGTAGGAGTACCTCGCCTTGGGGTGCCCCAGTTCTGTTTGTGGAGAAGAGGGATGGGTCCCTATGACTTTGTATTGATTATCGGGATCTTAACAAAGTCACGATACGGAATTAGTATCCATTGCCTCGCATCGACGACTTATTCGACCAGTTGAGGGGAGTAGCCCACTTCTCGAAGATAGACTTGAGATTCTGGTATCATCAGTTATGCATCAGGGAGCAGGATGTGGATTTTCTGATGAGGCATGGGTCGTATGAACTCAGGGTTATGCCATTTGGGCTAACCAACGCCCCAGCAGTATTTATGGACTTGATGAACAGAGTATTCAGAGAGTTCTTATATCAGTTTGTCATTGTCTTCATAGATGACATCTTGATTTATTCCTGCACCGAGGAGGCTCATGCCGAGCACTTACGTATGGTTAGACAGACCTTACGAGAACATGAGTTATACGCCAAATATGAGAAGTGTGAATTTTGGTAGAGGGAGGCAGAGTTTTTGGGACACATTGTATCAGAGAGAGGGATATCTGTGCATCCTAGTAAGGTATCAATGGTGAGGGAGTGGGGACATCCTACGACACCGATGGAGGTGCAGAGTTTTCTGGGATTAGACAGTTACTAAAGATGGTTTATTTGGGGATTCTTGAAAATTGCGGGCCCGATGACGAATCTGACTCGTAAGGGTGTGCCATTCATTTGGGATGATGCATGTCAGTTGTCGTTCGATGAGCTGAAGGATAAGTTGACTTCAGCACCCGTACTAGCACTTCCCAAGGTAAGGGTGGAGTACCTGGTTTCTACTGACGTATCCTTATAAGGGCTTGGGGGAGTACTCCATCAAGAGTAGAAGGCTATAGATTTTACTTCCCGAAAGCTTAAGCCTCACGAGAATAATTACCCCACCCACGACTTAGAGCTAGCAGCAGTCGTGTTTGCGCTTCTAATTTGGAGGCATTATTTATTGGGGGAACAGTTTCCCTTATTTACAAACCACAAGTCACTACAGTACTTGTTCATGCAGAAATAGTTGAATATGCGTCAACTCAGGTGGCTTGAGTTTGTAAAAGATCATTAGTTCGAAATACACTATCACTCGGGGAAGGCTAATGTAGTTGCTGATGCATTGAGTCGTAGACTGATAGATGAGAAAGCCGAGGTGTGGAAAGAAAAATGGAAGGAATTGGGGCACCAGGATGCAGTTTCCAGGTCCTTCATGTCAGTTATGACCATCACACCACAGATAGTGACGAGGGTGGTTCAGACACAGGCGATAGACCCTTTTTTGCCAAGAAAGGATTAGACAGCTTTTAGCTGGTGGAGTTGGGTCTTATTCGGTGAGCTCTGAGGGCTATCTGCGATTCAATGGGAGACTCGTTGTTCTAGAGTAGGAGGACCTTCGACATGCAGTGATGACGAAATCGCATGGGTACCGATTTGCGGTACATCCCGGTGGGGACAAAATGTACCAAGATATGAGGCAGCAGTATTGGTGGAGCGAAATGAAAAGGTATATCGCAGAGTTCGTATCCAAGTGTACCACTTGCAAGTTAGTGAAAGTAGACCATCAGAGACCACCAGGTTTGCTTCAGCCGTTGAAGATCCGTACGTGGAAATGGGAAGGCATTTCCATGGATTTTATTACCGGGTTGCCCACTTTGCAGAGGGGGCACGATTCTATATGGGTTATTATGGATCATTTGACAAAAGTAGCCCACTTTTTTCCCATCAGGACAGACTATACGGTAGGACAGTATGCCCATCTATTTCTTAAAGAGATAGTAAGGTTACATGGTGTACCCCTTGATATCGTGTGATACAGAGACAATAATTTTGTGTCTCATTTTTGGGAGAGTTTCCAGGAGGCTATGAGGACCGAGTTGCGGTTGAGTACGACATATCACCCGCAAAACGATGGGCAGACGGAGCACACTAATCAGATGCTCGAGGATATGTTAAGCATGTGTGTCCTTGATTTTGGTGGAGGTTGGGAGAAGTACCTCCCACTGGTAGAGTTTGCTTATAATAACTCCTATTAGTTTACGATGAGCAGGGCCCCGTTTGAGGCATTATACGATAGACCTTGTCATTCTCCGACTTGTTGGCTAGAGGTGGGGACAACAAACTACTCGGACCAGAGGTGATTCAGGACACATCGAGTAGGATCGAGGTGATTCGGGGTCGCATACGGGTAGTGCAGGACAGGCATAAAAGCTACGTCGATGCTAAGCAGTCCTTCAGAGAGTTCGCCATAGGAGAACGGGTTTTACTGAGAGTATCTGCTATGATGGGGGTAATGAGATTTGGGAAAAAGGGAAAATTGGCTCTGGTATATGTAGGACCATTTCCTATTATCGAGAGGATCGAACGAGTGGCATATAGGCTTGGGTTGCCGGAACACTTGCATCGTATCCACGATGTGTTCCACACTTCATCACCGAGGCGGTATCTTTGGGATGAGTTGGCACACACTCACATCGCGATTGAGGAGATTGAGTTACAGCCCGACAGTTCATATAAGGAGAGACCGGTGGCTATCCTAGATTATAGTGAGAGAAGGCTGAGGTCAAAGGTAGTTCCACTTGTTCGGGTGCAGTGGCAGCATCACAATGTGGAGGAGTCTACTTAGGAGCGTGAGGCAGATATGTGTGAGAAATATCCAAGTTCATTCATACTAGGTATGCCTTATTTTTCGAATTTCAGGACGAAATTCCGTTATTAGGGGGGAAGTATGTAATACCCTATATTTTTGTTGAATTAAATAATTATGAGATTAATTATTATAGTGGGATTAATTGAATTAAAATGTTCGAATTTAATTTTTAATTAATCCAGATTTAAAAAAATAAATATTAACTAGCGTGCCAAGGGTTAATACTTACTGATCTAATATTACTGTGTGATATGTAATATGGAACTATACATTTTGATAAATTGTCGAGAGTGAAATATACGGCAGTTTGGTAATTTAAGTCTGACACGCGTGTGAGTCGTGTCGGGAATAATTGAATGGAATATAAAGATAAATTATTTTTATGTAAGTCTTATGGTGACTTCGAGTGCGCCGTTGAGTCCAGGAGGGTCGAGATAGTCAGAAAACTCTACCCGAGTATTTAATTTTGACTCCGAGAGATTTTAGGCCAAACTGGTACCCCGTAGGGGTACTTTTGTAATTTGGATTTTTGGGAAAATTAAATGGACGAAAATTAGAGAATAATTATATCCATTAGGGTTAAGTTACACAAAAATCAAGGGAGAACCACATAGGGTGAGGGAGAGCAAAGTCCCAAGGAAGGGAACCACTTAACACCACCTTGCACAACCACCACCACCATCGTATAGATCGGAAGACGAGAAACACACCTATACCAACTTCACCCAAGGATTCAGACCTTCGATTTAAGGCAAGTGTTTATTACTTGCTTTCTTTTAGAAATAATCATACTCGTGTCAGAGTAGGTGAAATTAATCATTGATTTACATGTTAATTGGGTGAAAATTGGAGTTTAAATGATGATTAGAGGCTGGGCTAATTAGTTGTTGATATTCCTTCATGTATGTAGAGGATAAACTATGAAATTGAACCATATATTGATGAACGAATCTGGGTTGATTAGGTTCTTTAATTGAAATTTTGGAAACTAGGGTTGATGTGAAATAATTTGGGGATTTTATATAATTATGTTGATTAATGACCAATTAATGATCCTGGGATGTATTTATAATCTGTTATGTGTTGATGGTTATTGATGATGAGGTGTTGTGCGTTGAATGTTAGAGGTTTTTAGGTTTAAAAATGGTAGAAAACGCTGAATTCTGTGAAGAATACAAAACAGTAGGTCTCGTGTGAAGTCACGCGAAGACGTTCATACGAGATTGGTATCTGGCGCGAAGTCGCTCGAATCGTTCAAACGATGTGCCATCTGGTTCGTGAGACAGGGTGAATTTCTGGGAATTTTCTTAGAGTCTAGTTTTAAGTTTACCGATTTAGTGGAGTGAGAGAGACCGCCCGATAATAAACTTAAATGAGACAAAATTTAGGAAAAGTTTGTGAGAATTAATACTTTAAATTATTTCGGTATAGAGAGAATGTACTTTGGATATTACGAGAGAGGTAGTAATCTAAATATTTATACTATACGTAGTGTTGAGATTAAAATACGTATGAGAAGTATATATATGTGGGTTGGAGAAATACCTATAAATTATAATAGGATGTGTGTATGCCTATTATGTGATATTATTGTTAAGAGCACTAATGGGTGAAAACCCGCGGGTTCAAGAATCTTATTATTAGGAGCACTAATGAGTGATAACTAGGGGGTGCAGGAATTCTATCGTTAAGTGTACTAATGGGTGATAACCCGGGGGTACAAGATTATTGTTATAAGTGCACTAATGGGTGATAACCCGAAGGTGCAGCATTATTATGGTTAGGTTCGATAATGGGTCTTAGCCCAGGGGTGCAGTATTAGAATATATATATATATATATATATATAGGGAAGATGTGACTATATGTATATATACATAAACTTGTGAATTGTTCTACTGTATATAGTTAATAGAGATGAAAATGTTGATATATAAAATAAATCTTAAGAGTATAATAGATTTATCATGAAAATGAAAAAACATATTAATTAGCTGTTCAACATAGGCTAATTTGAAAGCGTATTGTATAGGCGATACAGGTATACTACTGATGGGTATAGATACTATTATAATGACTTCGGACTAGTTAGACTGGGTGGTATAACTAGGGGAAATTAGATTTACGATAGGCATGCACAATAGATGAGAGGTGAGAAGCTCATGTGAGAGATCGATAACTAACATGCGTATAAGACTTATTTTAAGAACCATTTTTAAATACTTGCTAAATCATTTTTAAACCTTGGGCCCTGACCCGTTTATTGCATCTCTTCTCTCTTTTACTATATATATATATATATATATATATATATATATATATATATATATATATATATATATATATATATATATATTATGCTAGGTGCTCAGCCGCAGAGGTACGAAAATTTGAGATTGAATTGTCACACATGCTATAACTTGTAACAACCCTCGCTTTTAGGAGGCTAATTTTATATTAACTTCACCGCATAAGGTAATTATACAAAATGTTGGAACTGGAGTAAATATGAATTTAATGAGCTAAAGTTAATATTTACTAGATTGATGCATATTTACTGTATGTGAAAGTAAATATCATCAGGTTGTTTGTTTTATAGTGCCATGTGTTTTAAATGACACTATTGTTTAAATGAAATTGGAACTGAAAATAATTTATAAACTTGTCGGATGCCAGTTTAGAGGGTGTAGTTAGTCCCTGAATGTCCGAGACAGTCAAAATAAGTGTCATATTGTATTTTTGGGTTTCGGGCACTTTTACCTGGTTTTAATTTAAACACGTAATTGGGAGTCATTTTAATGTGCTATTAACCACTTAAGTTGGAGACTTTAGACTTAAGTCACAATTTTAAGTCTTGTCCCTTATTTCATTTCCTCATTTTATGTCTTAAACTTAGAGAGAGAAAAGAGAGAAAGAGAGAGGAAGAAAAAAATGGAGAAAGAATAGAGAATTGAAGATTGAAGATGGGAGATTTCTTCTACGATCAAGAAATCTGAAATTTCAACTCTAAGGCAAGTTTTTTACTTGCTAATATGTGATTTAAGATGATTAATTTGTATGATAGTTATGTATATGCATTTGGGGATCAAAAATGGAAATTATGGTATTTAAACCTAGATTGGGGTTTTGATGATAAAATTGTGGATTATAATGGTTATGAATCATGTAGGATAAATTATGGGTAGATAAATATTGTTAGTTGTGTTAAAAATGGAAGAGATTTGAGTTTGGGAGAAATTTAGGGTTTATAACCCTTAAACCAAAAATAGGCAAACAGTTTCCAGGTCTGGGTCGACCGAACCGATTCGGAGGGTCCAAATCGATTCGGCAATTATGCAAAAGTCAGGTCTTTTCCTGACCGAATCGATTCGGATGGTCCGAATCGATTCACTTTTCTGAACTCGAATCGATTCGGCTAGGCCGAACCGATTCGGAAACCCTGCACTTTTGAGTGATTTTCTTAGTTTGGTTTCAATCCATTTTTTCTTTAAGTCTAGGGCCTAGGAACCTTATTTAATGAAGTAAACTAGGTGTACTAGAGTTTTAAATGAGTTAGTTAATTTTCCTACAATAGGAATGGATTATGTGGGGGTTTTCCGGGGTTATACCTATTGATGATAGGGCATTCTTTTCTTCTAGTCAATCACTATAAAAGTAAGAGTTAGAGTATTATGTTTGGGAGACTTTAGAAGCTCAATTGAGCTATATTAGTCCTGATGGTTTATAATAACACCATAAAAGAATGTAGGGAGAATAAATTGAAAGTTTATTCATTCCTTCGAAGTATGATAGTATTAAGGTTTTATAGTAATACCCCAAAATGTTTGGAGATGATAAAGAGTTTATTTACTCATTTGAGTTTGTAGTAATGATATAATTTATCGTATGGCTCCGGATAATAAGGTGAATTATTTACAATAACGTAAATAAGTATGATTTCAAATAAAACGAAACATACGTGTATAAATGGAAATGAAATGGATATGGTAATGATGATGGTAAATGATAATTTACTAAATCATGAATATGGTAAATGATAATTAACTTGATTTTTGGAAATGGTAAATAAAATGGATTAAACACACCTCTCTAAATGACATCATAAGGGAAGTTCGCGCGTTGAGGTGAAGCCCCCTGACTAATGAATGCAGGGTGGATATAGTCCTAGGCCATGTGAGCGTTTGTTGATATATATATATTTTTCTGCGATGGGTAGAATTTTGGGTGTGGTCTTGACTACCCGTAGGCACATGGCCGCTTCCCGAAGTTTTGTGTTATAGGTGCCCAGGTTGTCTTATGATAGGCCCTGGAAGATGATGGTCATTTAGGGGCGCGCACAGTGGGTAAACCCGGACGGGCGGTCTTAGAATCATTATATGTATATAAATATAACTATTCATAATCAAGTGGGACTTGATGGATTATATGCCATAAAGATCATAATGAAGTGCCACAAAGAGCACATATAAATGCCACAAAGAGCATTTGAAAATGATTATTTTCCTGATAAGGAAAGGATTTTTACAGAAGGTAAAATTGAGATAAAAATGCCATAAAGAGCATAAGATTGTGATTATATATATATTTCCTATTAAGGAAAAGATATATGAAATAATTGGTGCGCATGATGAAGTTTTAGATTAATGCTATTCATTTATTTTTCCTGCTTAGATTATGTTTTTAATTGTGTAGGTAGCTTCTTATTTCTCTTTCATCATGATTTATCATTCATAACTGTCATACTTTTTATTCATTTGGTAGTCATATAGAACCGGGCCCTGACCCATTCATTATTTCTTATTGTACTTGCATCTTGTATCCACTCAGGTACTCCGCCGCAAGGATGCCTGATTTGAATTCCGATCCTGGTGTCTTTGGCGAGCCGTGATGCTTTGCGGGTGTTACGGGGCATTTGGCAATAGACGTTGTCATCCTTGCACTCTAGTCAGGATCAGGTATTTTTACTCGGGCAAGAGGGCCAAGCTTTTGTACTTGATTAATGTAATGAATTTTTTTAATTTTATTGTATGAGTCTGTGACCGACAACATATTCGGTCCTTTATGGTACATTCATGGGTATATAATATAATTTCATTTGGATTTCCACTTTCTCTTATTGGGTTGTTAAGTTGTTTTCTTTTATTAACTTTAAAAATCAAAATTTTTGGCAACCCGTTTTTCTGAAATAAGGAGTGGTTATCCCGTATACTTCTTCTTTTGTTGTGATGCTGAGAATGATTCCATCCATGATTCCGTTATTTTGGAGTATCGGGCTGGCCACCCCCTATTTCGGATGGCGGGTTGTCATAGATAGTATCAGAGCATCAGGTTCTAGAGTCCTTAGGAATCTGTGTGAACACTTTACGTCTTCAGCGTTGCTTTTGACTTGATATAGAGCCTTAGGATTAAGATCGTTGAATTCTCTTGTGAGATTTCGTTCTTCTGCCATGAGGCAGAACCTATAGAATCTTTTGCGCATTCGTGTGAGAATAGTAGGTTGATTGAAGAAGGGTGTCATGAGAAGGATTTCTAAGAGGTGTAATTTGTGGTCGGGGATGAGGACCGCTTTGGAGGTCGCTTCCCTTTTTGTAGCACTTTCTTGTTTTGCTACTGCGACTACTAATTACGGTAGATCTAGTTTTCCAAGTACAGCTAGAAGTAGTGGGTGGTACTAAGCTTGAGATTTTGAGCAACGTTAAATTTAAGTGGAGAAGTGCCCAAATAAAAAGGATGGAGGAAAATCCTTCACCCATAGGAGTAGTGTTGAAATGGTGGGACCGTAGTCACCTTAATTACGGGTGCAGAAAGTTTTTCCCATGGAGAAACCCGATAGATACTTCCTATTATAAGTTTCTCTAGGGTAACTGGAAGGAGGAGAAGGTAGATTCTCAAATGTTTACACGAGGCTCGGTCAGAGGCCGACATGTGAATAAAGAGTTATGCGATTAGGGAGATCGTACACTAAAGAAAGGTAGGTATAAGGGAGAGCCCTCCAATGAAATGATAGGCTCCAGAATAAGTGTCGTTAACACTTCTGATGGAGCAGTGATCATGAAACCGCATTGGTGGACATCCGCCTGGGAAGGTTTCATTGAATTAAAGAAGAAGAGGCCGAGAGCGTGTTCTCTTTTATTGAGAAAAAAAAAAGGAACTACGTGGGCTATTGTGATGGGGAAGAACCACGCATTTTCATTACGCTTATTTGAGAACAAGGGCAAGAATAAAGTGCCTAGTTGAGGAGTTGATGGAAGTAATGTTGGTCCGTGTAAGGCTCCAATATGGAGTCTGAGAACCATTAGTATTGACCCAGAGTGATTGGCCTGAAATGTTGGTGGGAATTCCACCTTATTAGTGGGTGGTGTATTCCTTAGGATAAGATTTAGAAGTATTGTATCTACTATATATTGGGGTGTGTATATTGAAGTTGTGGTAGTTTCGATATTACTAAATAGAGTAATTATATGACTTCCGTAGTAGGGAAGTTTCATATTTTCTTTCACTCATTATAAAGCGAGTGATAATATAGTTTCTTTTAAGTACTATGTGTGTAATGTACTACGTGTATGATGTGTACTATACAAGTAAAGATATATTGATTTAATTGGTGTGATAGCAAGCAATTAGATTGCGAGGCTATCTTACTTCTAGTTTCCGGACGGAACTAGTTGTCTTATAATGTCTCTCCTAGATACAGGTTGAGACTTTATGTGGGTGGTTGAGGTAAGTAGGAGGTTTTTATTTCTTGTTATGTTATCTTGCATGTGTGTTTGGTTGATTGCTTATTTGCATTGTATGTAATTGGTATGCCTTATCTCCACGACCAACAAAGTTGAGTAGTAACGTATAGGAGGGGTTCCTTGTTTGGATTCCGCTTTTGCGGGATGCTCCAAGTGTGAACCTCAATGACGTTGGAAGTGGGGAGATGCTATTCTTTCTTCTTTTAAATTCATTTCATTTTATTTATTTATTTTGTTGGTTGAAGGTTAGGTTGAAAGGTTTAGCCTAGAATCACGTGGAAGAGTGATTAAGGGCTACTAAAGTGCGAGATATAAGCACTGTATATAGTTCTCTCCTCTAATCGATGAGAGGGAGACTGAGATACGAACTTGAATTGAGACCTCGGGTTATTCCTTGATAATAAGGCTATTTGAAATATGTATATATGTTATGGGATAAAATTTGTAAGACTTCACAGAAAGTGAATGTCTGATCAGTTAAGATTTTTAATAATGCTATGGTAAGACGTAGAAATACAATTTTGTTGAAATAATTGCAATTTAAAATTTATCAATCCCGATTATGTGTTTTAGACCGTCACATCTTAATGATCGACAATGCGAGGTAGTAGTGTAACGGGAGGATTCCTTGTTTAGATTTCGCTTTGGCGAGACGTCCCACGCACGAAACCAAGCGAATGTCGAAAGTTGAGATAGGTCTTGGACACTAGGGATATACTTAGTATTATATATATATATATATATATATATATATATATATATATATATATATACGACTTAGATAGGATATATATAGATCGACCTTAGATTTATTAGGACTTAAGGCCATTAGGGCATGTGATGTTGATTTAGGAAGATTATAAGGAGTTGACCATGAATAGGTCGTGGGTTAACCATAAAGGGACTAGATCCATAGGAACGAGAAGTGTGGAATCTCGAGAGATTTTGAAGGTTAGGCCGATGGAGGTGAGATCTCTCCTAGCTAAAGTGTTACATTGGTAACCAAACTTCTGGGGAGTTAAATGGATGAATTGACTTCCACTCCCGAGTTCATGTGGCTAATCTCGAGGGTGAATTTAATGAATAAGTCTCTGCCAGGAGCGAGAAGTAATAATACTGGAGCATGGACCCGTTGTCTTTGCATCTCATAAGCTTAAACTTGTGGGAAGTATTATCCCACGCTTGAATTAAAATTCATTGCGGTGGAAATTGCCTTAAAGAAATGGAGGCACTACTTCCTGGGAAGAAATTTAGTCTTTCTCGCAAGCAACAAGTGGTTGCAGTATGTCGGGGGAGAAATTGAGGTTGTGTTTGGAGTTCTTAAAGAACTATAATTTGGATATTCTCATTCGCTAAGGAAATGCGATTGAGGTAGTAGATGCGTCGAGTAAGAAACCCGTCGGAGATATTTGTGCTGGCATGGAAAGCCAAATGAAACGAGTATGACTCGGAAGATTTTGCAGCGAGAGCATTACGGTCTGTGATTGATCATTTCACCTACTCGTGCGAAGAAGAGTATCGGTGGAATGAAGAAGGGTATATTCGTAGACGTTTGCATTGAATTGCCGGCACCGTTCTGGTCATGATCCTATTTGAGAACATTGTTGATCGTTTGACCAAACCATTGATTTTCTGGACTTTGTGGGCGGACGATATGTAGAGGAGGACGCCCCGCTTCTTTACAGAGTGATGGTAAAACCGTATGAAGTGCCTAACAATAGCGTGGATCAATACGAGATGTTCGTGTTGAAGGTTGGGTAAAGTTCCATGAAGGAATGGGATCCGTATGGAAATGGAATATATTTTACCACCCTATAGTGGATTGATGAATGAAGGAAGTTGACTTAATGCCGAGAGGCATACTTTGAATGTACGCCTTGGGATAAATGGATGGACGGGAGCAATGACTTGTGTGGATGGAAATTTTTCGTACAATAATTTGAATCATTTTCTATAGTATGGCGCCATGAGTGGCCTTGTGTAGCTGGGTAAGTAAATTGCATACTCGTTGGATGATACCAGCGAATAATTGGTTCCTTGGACTTGGAGGGGTCCCGAAATATTTCTCTAATGAGTGGGATTTTGAGCCATATGTTTTGAAGGGCTACATCTATGCAAGGAGAAGTTGAGTAGTATTGAGGTTAAGCCAATTAGTGTTGGTATAGGTATCCCTAAGGAGGATGTAGCGTGATTTAGGATGTAAAGCATTTTGAGCCTAGTCACGTAGTTAGCATCTTCCGCCATAGGAAGCTAGAGTTGAATGTTTGGGAGGAACACTTTGTGCTATGCTAGAGCACCAAGATTGTGGATTAAGATCAATAGAGATGACCTTCGTTAGAGTCCATTTTTTGAGACACCGTAGTAACGAGGGTTTGTTAAGGACGATAGAATGATAGCTTAAGATAGTATACCCTTTATGCGTATAGGGTATGCCCGAATTTTGAGGGAAAAATTTCCTCATAAGGGGGGGAGTATGTAACAACCCTCGCTTTTAGGAGGCTAAATTTATATTAACTTCACCGCATAAGGTAATTATATAAAATGTTGGAACTGGAGTAAATATTAATTTAATGAGTTAAAAGTTAATATTTACTGGATTGACGCATATTTACTGTATGTGAAAGTAAATATCATCAGGTTGCTTGTTTTATAGTGTCATGTGTTTTAAATGACACTATGGTTTAAATGAAATTGGAACTGAAAATAATTTATAAACTTGTTGGATGCCAGTTTAGAGGGTGTAGTTAGTCCCGAAATGTCCGAGACAATCAAAATAAGTGCCATATTGTATTTTTGGATTTCGGACACTTTTACCTGGTTTTAATTTAAACACGTAATTGGGAGTCATTTTAACGTGGTATTAACCACTTAAGTTGGAGACTTTAGACTTAAGTCACGATTTTAAGTCTTGCCCTTTATTTCATTTCCCATTTTATGTCTTAAACTTAGATAGAAAAAGAGAGGAAGAGAAAAATGGAGAAAGAATAGAGAATTGAAAATTGAAGATGGGAGATTGCTTCTACCACCAAGAAATCTGAAATTTCAACTCTAAGGAAAGTTTTCTACTTGCTAGTATGTGATTTAAGATGATTAATTTGTATGATAGTTATGTATATGCATTTGGGGATCAAAAATGGAAATTATGGTATTTAAACCTACATTGGGGTTTTGATGATAAAACTGTGGATTATAATTGTTATGAATCATGTAAGATAAATTGTGGGTAGATAAATATTGTTAGTTGTGTTAAAAATGAAAGAGATTTGAGTTTGGGAGAAATTTAGGGTTCATAACCCTTAAACCAAAAATAGGCAAATCTACAGAACCAAATCGATTCGGCCTGGCCGAATCGATTCGCCTTGAGACAGTTTCCAGGTCTGGATCGACCGAATCAATTCGGATGGATCGAATCGATTTCTGCAATTATGCAGAAGTCATGTTTTTTCCTGACCGAATCGATTCGGATGCTCCGAATCGATTCGCTTTTCTGAACCCGAATCGATTCGTCTAGGCCGAACCGATTCGGAAACCCTGCACTTTTGAGTGATTTTCTTAGTTTAGTTCCAATCCATCTTTTCTTTAAGTCTAGGGCCTAGGAACCTTCTTTAATTAAGTAAACTAAGTGTCCTAGAGTTTTAAATGAGTTAGTTAATTTCCCTACATCAGGAATGGATTATGTGGGGGTTTTTCGGGGTTATACCTATTGATGATAGGGCATTCTTATCTTCTAGTCAATTACTATAAAACTAAGAGTTATAG
Organism: Sambucus nigra; assembly: GCA_949130495.1. Classification (NCBI taxonomy): domain Eukaryota; kingdom Viridiplantae; phylum Streptophyta; class Magnoliopsida; order Dipsacales; family Adoxaceae; genus Sambucus; species Sambucus nigra. The sequence goes on along the minus strand of OX422217.1, from coordinate 313,072,315 downwards.
TATTATGTTTGGGAGACTTTAGAAGCTCAATTGAGATATATTAGTCCTGATGGTTTATAATAACACCATAAAAGAATGTAGGGATAATAAATTGAAAGTTTATTCATTCCTTCGAAGTATGATAGTATTGGGGTTTTATAGTAATACCCCAAAATGTTTGGAGATGATAAAGAGTTTATTTACTCCTTTGAGGTTATAGTAACGATATAATTTATCGTATGGCTCTGGATAATTAGGTGAATTATTTACAATAATGTAAATAAGTATGATTTCAAATAAAACGAAACATACGTGTATAAATGGAAATGAAATGGATATCGTAATGATGATGGTAAATGATAATTTACTTAATCATGAATATGGTAAACGATAATCTACTTGATTTTTGGAAATGGTAAATAAAATGGATTGAACACACCTCTCTAAATGACATCATAAGGGAAGTTCGCGCCTTGAGGTGAAGCCCCCTGACTAATGAATGCAGGGTGGATATAGTCCTAGGCCATGTGAGCGTTTGTTGATGTATATATTTTTCTGCGATGGGTAGGAGATTCCGGGTGTGGTCTTGACTACCCCGCAGGCACATGGTCGCTTCCCGATGTTTTGCGTTATAGGTGCCCAGGTTGTCTTATGATAGGCCCTGGAAGATGATGGTCATTTAGGGACGCGCATTGTGGGGAAACCCGGACGGGCGGTCTTAGAATCGTTATATGTATATAAATATAACTATTCATAATCAAGTGTGACTTGATGGATTATATGCCATAAAGCGCCTAAGGAAGTGCCACAAAGAGCACATATAAATGCCACAAAGAGCATTTGAAATTGATTATTTTTCTGAAAAGGAAAGGATTTTTACAAAAGGTAAAATTGAGATAAAAATGCCATAAAGAGCATAAGATTGTGATTATATATATATTTCCTATTAAGGAAAAGATATATGAAATAATTGGTGCGCATGATGAAGTTTTAGATTAATGTTATTCATTTGTTTTTCCTGCTTAGATTATGTTTTAAATTGTGTAGGTAGCTTCTTATTTCTCTTTCATCATGATTTATAATTCGTAACTGTCATACTTTTTATTCATCTGGTAGTCATATAGAACCGGCCCTGACCCGTTCATTATTTCTTGTTGTACTTGCATCTTGTATCCGCTCAGGTACTCCGCCGCAATGATGCCTGATTTGAATTTCGATCCTGGTGTCTTTGGCAAGCCGTGATGCTTTGCGGGTTTTACGGGGATTGTGGCAATAGACGTTGCCATCCTTGCACTCTAGTCAGGATCAGGTCTTTTTACTCGGGCGAGAGGCCCAAGCTTTTGTACTTGATTAATGTAATGTATTATGTGATTAATGAATTTGTTTAATTTTATTGTATGAGTGTGTGACCGACAGCATATTCGGTCCTTTATGGTACATTCGTGGGTATATAATATAATTTCATTTGGATTTCCACTTTCTCTTATTGGGTTGTTAAGTTGTTTTCTTTTATAAACTTTAAAAATCAAAATTTTTGGCAACCCGTTTTTTCTGAAAAAGGAGTGGTTATCCCGTATACTTCTTCTTTTGTTGTGATGCTGAGAATGATTCCATCCATGATTCCGTTATTTTGGAGTATCGGGCTGGCCACCCCCTATTTCGGATGGCGGGTTGTCACACAACTATTGTGGAAGCTGTAGGTCCTTGCAGTAGACGCATCTATCCTTTCCATTCAGTTTCATTCAGACTTCCTATTTAGGGCATGTGTCGCCTTCTTCTACTCTTTTATCAGGGATATTTTATTTAGTTTATTTTATGGTTTGAAGTTTTGAACTGGGAGGTTTTACCCAGTCTTATTTATTTTAGTACTAGATTCATGTTCATTATTTATTATGTTCTTATGTGTAGTGAATGTTTTATAATTTAAGACTGAAGGAAAATTAATTTACTTGGTTTTATTAAAATTGAAAATGTTTTGACACCTAGCTTAATTTTATATTAGGTGATTAATATGTTAAAAAGGTTTTTCGACAGTGATGCTAAGAATGAACCAACCGAACATTTGGTTTTAAATTGGTACAGGACTGATCACCCTTTATTTAATTGGGCGGGGCGTCAGATTTAAAGTTTCATGTTCTATTAATTTCATCATCTCAATTTCATTAAATCACATCATTTCATATTTCCTTTCGATTATGGCCTAGCTACCTTATTAATATCACATTTATGGAAACATTAACCATTTATCTCTTTCTTATTTCATTTATGCCAATTTTATCTAGTTAAGCTCTTTCTAATTATACGACCTCCCTCACTGCCCTAAGTATCAAAATATATCCAATTAACTCATTAGTTTCAATAATTAATTAACCCCTAGTTAATTAAAATATAATCGATATGTGCCCCTTCTCCTTGGCCATCTCAAAAAATATGTGGTACACCCAAACAAAATCGTCACATAAACATTAATACCTTCTTTACAGTGTCGAAAGAGTTGTCTCCCTTACTACGCAATATCGGATTTCCGCCACATCGTGTGATGTAAGGCCCCAGCCTATTTTTATGAGTTACCATGCCCAAGACAGTCCGACCCTAGCATTAGGTGTGAAGTGCAATGAAACAACCTACAAAATGTTGCTAGTCTAGTTTTATCGAATTAACACTTCACTTGTTTAGCACGCGACTTTTGTTTAAATTAAGATGCGTGAGGGATCCGTGGGAAGCGTCCTTGGAATCCAAGAATACAAATCTACTAATGTAAAATAAAAAAAATACTTACCTTTACAACGCTCTCAAAATATGGAATTACACCCATCCTATCGTAATAAAGATGAGGGAGTGAGCCAAATACCCAGTGGGAAAACATAATAATGCAGTATAAAATCGAATGACAAAAATGAGACTTTAACACGTTATATATACGTGCATATGCAACTTCCTTATGAATATATACATACATATACTTTAATGCATGAAATCATTTTTATTCCAAAAATATTCCTTATCCCTATTAATTCACCTTAATCTTATAAAGAACTCCATTTTTCTTAACTTGACATTTATTCGTTGATTTAACACACCCGATTAAATACCCAAAATAAATACACTTTTGTAAGAAAAATCATTTCTTTAACCGAAACTACCCTTCTATTCATACCAATCCACGCTAGTATTTTTTATTGAAATCACCCTTTCAACTCACACAAATGTTGTGTGAAAAAATACTTATTTTCCTTTCAAAACCTTTCCTACATACAACCTTGTGTTAATTATGAATTAAACCTCTTTAGGTTGCTTAAATACCCATTTAGTCAACACGCTTTACCGTCCTTTCACTTTATGGACATTAATTAATTTTCACATTTCTTGTCAACTTTATACTTTACCGGAACATTTATTAATTCATTCAAGTTATGTTGTCTTTTCACATATTCACCACACAACCCACTTATTGACATATTCTACTTTTTATTATCTTTTTCTCATAATATTCCAATATTCACATACTTTAACGGGCTTCACACCGCCGGCTATGCTAGGATATGCTTTGGCTAGTGATTTTGGATCTTTCATGAAAGGGCTTCGGCCCCTTCTTAATTATTTCGGTGTCATCCGAGTACATATTAATTTGTTTCGACATTTTACAAATGTTCACATCATTCGCCTTTTCCTTTACCAACCGAAGCCAAACCCGGGGTTTCACCCCAACTTGTATTACACTTTAGAATCATCATCTCTTATTCCTTTTACTCTAGCATTGATTTTATCCAAAAAAATCATGTTAATTTAGGACCATTTTGTGTAACACATTTTTCAACATTTTTATTTCATAAAAATGTTCCACTTTATGTAAAATTACCATTTTACTAATTTTTCCAAACTTGTACTTTCCTCCATTTTTAAAAGTGTTATCTCCCAAAATGTCATTAAGTTACCCACACTAACTTCTTAAGTGTCTTTAACTCATTAAAACTTATTTAACACTTTAGAGTAATATTATTCTCATGTTGAAAACATCTTTATTTCATTACTTACTTTCTTTAAAAAATCATTATACATTTAAAGACTACTTTATAAGAAAAATACCATGTCTTACTTTATTACACGTAGTTTTGAAACCTTACACTCATCACATTTCCAACACTTTTTCAGACACTTTAAGGGCTGAAATTTCTATTTATTTTATTTAATGTTTGAACCTAATAAAATACTCATTAAACTTATTTATATGTTCATCATCAAAATACTACAAGTTTATATGCACGAGAAGGTGGATTTTAAGTCAAAAAATCTTATTAAATGGGTCTAACATGTGATTTATTCTAAAAATTTCATAATGTTTGAACAAACATACTTTTAAAGGCAAAAGAATTTTTTTTTTCTTCAAAACTTGAATAAAATGTCCAATTATATAAAATTCCATTCTTTCACAAGAAATATTTGAAACATTTATTCATAAAATATTCCCAACAAAATAAACATTCTTACAACATTTTTATTCCACAAAAATGTTTAAATACCAAGTTTTCTTGGAATATATCATTTTTTGCTCAAAACTATTGAAACCCTTTTGTAAACCCATTTTCACAAATCATAAGAAACATCATTCTTGGATCATACATGCATCCTACTCTTAAACTCTATATGAAGATCAAATACTAATAACATAGAGTCATAAACATAAGAGTAGAGTTTTTCCCACCTCAATAGAAGCTCCAAAAATGGTAGGATGGAGGTTGTAGAATATGGCAATGTCCCACCTCCTAAGGTGGACTTAAAAAGGTTGCCTAGGTCCACAAGCATGCTCCATGAAAGTTCCAAACAAAACCCCTTTCAAAACTCCATAAAGTTTTACTTAATCTTCTTCTTCAAAAACCCCAACAACAAGTCCATAAATACGTAGTTTTGTTTAACTAAGGAGAAAAAGGGTGTATAAGGTTCATATATGGTGGAATAGTTGTGAAATATGATGGAACAAGGTGGATAAATGGTGGTGGCATAGTGTAGAAATGGTGGGAGGATTTTAGGGAAGATGAAAAAATCTTGAAATTAGAGAGGGGGAGAGAGAGAGAGATACTAAAAATGTGGGGGAGAAGACTCACCCCCTTTTCTCATCTTATAACCCCAGATAAAACCCATCAAAAAAATCTTTAAAAATAATCCCTAAATACAACAAAAATGTGTCTACATATCAAGACCACCAGAAGTGGACAAGTCATCCATCCAATTGTTAAAAACGTGATAGCACAAAAAATCCAATCGATTTGACAGATTTCTACCCGATCGTTTGAACGAGAAAGGGACCTTGTTCGAATGAGACTAGGTTCTCATTCGATCGGTCCTTTAAATGACCTTCTACTGAGGTTGTGCACCTATACATAGGTGCGTCATTCGATCATTGTTGGATGTCCACTTTGAACGGGGAGGACTTTTCGTTCGAACCACTAGTGTTAAAAGAACCTCATTCGAACAACCTTCAAGTTTGTTCGATCTACCCATATCCATTAAATCTCCAATTTCACCCAATAACTTCCTACAATTAACATCAATGCCAAAAGAGTAATTAGATATAGAGATAAAAGCCCATGCATAATAATCTAATTGCCAAGAGTTTCATATTATTACAATTCACATAGGAAAATAATAAAATATTGGGCCCGAGTATTACATATGATGCACAAAATCCCATCTCATACAGACTCCACATGTTATTCTCATGGAAAAAACAATCAACAAACCTTTTAACGCACTAAAATTCCATATCAAACTGTAATCCATTAATAACCATGACACGAATCATATCCAGTGATTTCACAGTGCCAAAGAAATCGTTGCTACCTGTTACGCAATGTTGTATTTTGCACCACACCTTGTGATGAAAAAATATCTATATTAAATCGTACAATTCAAGTACACAAGCATAAATTTCACTTTATAGGACCATAACCAAAATTCACATTCATTTATTTTCTACAAGAATTTTAAATAATCATGAACTCCAAAATTCCAAACTTATCTAGTCTCCATATGTGGGGCATATCATAAATAACCCAAATAAGGACCCCCCTTGATACACTTTTATCTATATTGGGCCGTCATCGAGAGAAAATAGCTACCAAACTGTCATTCTAAATACCAAAGAATCGAACTACAGTCACCAATCACATATGTTGTGAAAACCATAACATTTCATTACAATTTCCTCATATACTTCCAAGGAACTTAACATATTTCCTTAACATCTCATAATGCGTAATTAAATTAAATTCAAAAGTTACACATCCCAACAATCAGTTACCCATTATTTATAATCTCAGTCACTAAAATTATTCACCATATGTACCAAGACTAATTTTTAATCTCTACCTTCTCTAGACTCCGTAAGTGGGACATAATATAAATAAAATTCAAACAAGGAACTCCCTGATAAACTTATGTCTAGATTAGGTAGTTGTCGAGAGTGGACAAACACTAACCCTAAACTTTTATACCCATTATCTTAACTTCATTCAATTCGATACACGTATTCACATAGAACTCACAGTTCACTCTATGATTACTATGCAGCTCATTATATGGCCTACCTCAATAAATTTATCATACTCTTAAGAATCCGAATCACTCTTAAATCCCACACTCACATCAACCATACCATATTCACAATGTCATTTATCCTAAGAATCCTTATAAATATTTCTACTTCAAGTTCTCAAGTCAATACCCTTTGCTAAAACAAATATCCTCAAGCATCACTCCTTGTATTCATTTAAAAATCCACAAGTACATATCCCATATATTGTAACCCCAAATTCAAATGTGTAATCCTAATTGTCATAGATCTAAAGGACAAATATTGTAAGACAACATCATCTCTTCAATGACGTATAATCAATCAATAAAACCCATATTCATAACCATCATTATCAAGTGATCAAAATCTCGCCAACAACATATACTAACCTACAAACTAAGTCTCGTCAATAACTTGGAACGACAGGCCATCAACATGAATCCCTTATTCAACAATCCTAATATCCCACTCTCTATAATATTACAACCAAATAATCATCAATCACTCAAAGGCAACGGGCAACCAATAACAATAACCCCTTTAAGAAAAGTCAATACTCACAATATATGTTCTTCAACTTCAACGATTTATCAACACCTAAGTCCCAAAATAGAAAACATAGGGCTAAAATAATAATACTCTCAATAAACACGATTGCAATTCAAAATCTTAAATACTATCTTCTTTTTACCCAATATTTAATATTTTTAATTTCCATGCAGGTTATCACGATTCCCAAGGGTATAATTGTCATTTTGCACATTAAAGATTTCGATGCATTTTAAGTGGGGTTCATAATATTTTCCAATAATTAAATATGAGGGAATAAGTACTCATAACTCATAATTAAATTTTTGTAACTTCATAAAGCATAATACTCAATTCTTTTGACATTTCCATCATAATATTCTCATCTTCATAACAATTACGATATTTATCTCACAAAATCACTTTCAAACCATTCTTATTAAAAAAAAGGGGGGGGGGGGTCACCAATTTTAAAAGAAAATTATTCAGGTTTAGCTTGCCCTAATTAAACCTCTAATCACTTTTATTTACCAACAAGCATTGTTTAGGTACTATCTAAGTCATTAAGAACTAAAGGGGAAACGTAGAGTATTCTTGCCTTACTATTATTTTTGAAATCTAATTTAAAATATTTTGTTCTCCTCAAAATTTTGATCAACTTTTTCTCTTGAATCACTCCCACAATCCAAGCATAAGATCCTCAAATGAAGGTTTGAAGGTGGTATTTAAGAGAGGTTTTAGGTTTAATTTAGGTATTGATGGCACAAAGAAAAGGGAAGACATGTGCTAAAAAGTAACCTACGTTCCCCGTATATACATCCTGAACCACTATAGCAGCCTAAGACACCTGCTATAGTATCCTAGCACCACAATAACATTCCTTGGCACCCACTGAAGCGGTCCCCCCTTATGGTCCTTTCTTCCTCTTCCAATTCTTCTTTTATTTGTTCTTCTCAACTAAATCCCACACGGAATACTACACTATATCACTACTCCTCTTAACCTTTATTTGTCACTAAGACAAAATAAAAGACCCTTTATGCCTCTGGGGTTTTAACCATAACTCCATAATGTAACCGAATTAAATAATAATCATTTTGTGCATTAATTTATACATAAATTACAAGAAATTCTATAAATTCAACTTCACTCAATTAGTTAAATTTGTATATCATAAAATTATCACAGTTGATATACTCACTATCAATATTTAGGTCATTATTAAATCATTTAATTAAATAATTAAAAATATTAGGTATTACATATAATAGATGTCGACATTTGTCCACATGCTGAAGCAGTTAATGATTCGTTACGTCAAAGTATGCAACCTCTTTGAAGATATTTTCACCTCCTCAACTAACCATATCATAGTCAAATACATCCTAGAATTGCTCAACCAATCCTTCAAGGTCTTGATAATAGACCCATAGGCATGAAAACTTTCTCCCAACCTCTTCTTATGCTCAACCAAACCTCATATGTCCATCTTTAATCGCTTGATCACTCATTTTAAGTAAAATCACAATCGTCATACTCCTAAAAACTCTATTTCCTTACTCTAAACTTGTTGATCCACGAGGTAATCAAACATCAATGTTTCTCAGAGATGATGAGCCTGAGAAAGCATAACGAGGAAACATCAAGAACGTCTAGTGTAAAACTAGGTGAAGAATAAATTAATAGAAAAGAAAATTTACTTGCCCCAAGAATTATAAGAACTCTTTAACATTCTCTATATTTCCTGTCCCCTTGATATGTCCAATTATTTTCGCATAATTTATCATCGACGGGGCCTTCAAGGTCAGAGTAGTTTATGAATAAGAGTTATATTCCACTCAAAGGTGAAATGTCTCTCGTAAAGGAAGTCTGTCTTTATTTGTTCAAAGGGAAATAGGCCATGGATTGTTTCGGTCCAATCCTTCTCCCCTTTCTCATTCTTTAAGGAGTATTCCATAATTATAGAACCTCCACCCACTTCAAACATAGAAGGAGGAAGAAATTTTGGCTCTAAACCCTTTGTAGATGGGGTAAGATAAGATGATTTGAAATTCACATGAGGGTTCCCACTCTTAAGAGTTGATTTTTAATATGATACCAATAACTCCACGACTCCAGATTATAAGGAATGACTTGAGTTTCCTAGATGGGCCCACTAAACAATGTGGGTGCTTTCAGCAAAGGTCGAATGATGAGTGCATTATTTTATATATTTTATAACCAAATTTATATTTTATTAGAACCATTTTATTTTTTTTAATGAGTTCTTAAGATGATAAATAAAGAAAGAAGTGAAAGAATGATTGAATTCAGATTCAAAACCCTAATTTTAAAGGTAAAAAGGGAAATTCCAATAATTTTATAATTTTCTTGAGCTAATTTGTGAAAAAAGTTTCCTAGTGAAAATTTTGTAGGTAGTGATAGAATTTAGTGCCAATTGACGATCAACCGGAGAAAAACATGAAAATTTTGATTTTTACGGTCGTTCATTTGATCTAAAAATGACCCTTGGGCTCACCATTTCACACACGATTTTGAGCAACAATTTTTGAGTGATTGTATACAATTTGAGGACCAAGTTTCTATTATTTTAATAGGACTGGAGATTTTTATGAGACAATTCTTCGTAAGTTTGATTTACTAATAAAACTTTGTACTCATTCTTGCAAATTATTTTTGTCTTTGATTGTGGTAGCTTAATTCTTCCATTAGGATTAGGGTGAAGTTTATCATAGTTAGCTAATATTTTCATGTTAATTTAATTTTTGTTTATTCTCTACTCATTTTAAATGTTATAAAAAATTACGTATTCATTTTAAAATGATATGGGAGTTCATTTTAATACCTAGAAAATTGTTTTATCAGATCAAGTTTTGAGATTTAAAGTTAGTATTTTTTTATGGGTTATGCTTGCACTTTTATTATTTTGATATTCCATGCTTTAATACATTTGTGACCTTTAAAACTTTTATTTTTAAAGGGAGTATGGATTTTAGATGTCTATTGATGTTGAAAAAACTTCAAACATAACAGTATTATATCTCGAATTAAACGCGATGAGAGTTGGTTTAATTTGAGTTATAAAAAGGGAATGAAAACATTAAGTTAGTGTGAAGTATTAGTTATGTGATAAATACACCCCGAATCCTAACTATTTTCATATTATTTACAGCTCTCATGTGTTTCTCTCATATTTAGGTATTTTCTTTTATTTAGTTCCATTCATAATTATAGTCTTTATTCTTATGGGGGAACAATTCGAATATCTCGAATAAATTAGGTTCAGATAAAAATCGACCTAGAATAGTTGGGTAAGGATCGCAGTCAAAGATAACCACAAATATTATTCCCACCTGGGTGGATCTCAGGAAGAGATGAGCACAATCAAGCAACGATTTTATCAATAGACAAGGAAAGTACTACATGGATCCATCTCTCCCTTCCCAATAAATGTAACCCTTACCCCAGGGAAAGGGGAATTTAATTCTTGTTATTAAAAGAGAAAAGTATAATAATAATAATAATAATAATAATAATAATAATAATAAAACACCCCATGGATGTAGGGCATTACAGAACCACATAAATACTTATGTTGTGAGATTGTTTTCTTTCTATTCGGCACTAACTATTTAGGATATCATTTGTGGGATAATTCCACCTATAATTGGGTCCGTCTTCCTCTCCCTAAATAAGTAAATCCAACAAACAACTATGTCTCACCCTCACCATGCACCTCTACCAAGAAATGTCCACGAGTAAGGTGGATTTCCATCCCCAATAGGAGTCAAGACGCTCCTCATATGGGTTACCTCCCAAAAGTGCAACACTCTGAACAAATAAATGATCATCCTTGATCTACTTAGATCTTATGGCTGGTTGATGCGTACAAATAATGGATCCACCAGAAAGAGGAGGCGACACACCTCCAAGTGGAGGAAAATTCACGTCTCCCGCGTCGCCTGGAAAGGATGGAAAGATAGCTTCGTGGAGAAAAACACAAGTGCTATGTTCGGACACCTAACCCTCAGGCAAGTAAAACTCGCATTCGGCGAAGGAGTTAGCATTGCGATTAAGAGAACTCTGAGCACATGAGTCATCCGATGGGACAAGATCAAGAGGAGGGACATCGAAGACATGATATCCAGAATCTTGTTAGGAAAGAGATATATCTACACCCCGTTAATCAATGGGCTAGATCTTTAAATGAACATGCGAGGAGATCCCTCATCACTTAAATATAGTCCCAAACCCCCAAAGAAGTTTTAACTCTGAGATTTAAAATTTATGATTGAAAGGCAGGCCCTATTGATCATATGTGTCAGTATAAGCAGGCCATGATCTTATGGAATCATAACAACGCCCTTATGTGTCTTATATTCCACTCTAGCCTAGGGGATATAACATAAAAGTGGTTTGAGAGATTGCCATTTAGGTTAAATAATAATTTTAAGAAGTCGCCAAATCCTTCACTTCTCGCTTTATCACCATAAGTGCCCATTCGAATAGATTGGATTCTCTCCTGACGATGAGGATGAAGACCCACAAAACCTTGTGGGAATATGCTAGACAATACTAGGAGACATACAATGAGCTTGAGGACTACTCAAAGAAGGTAGTTTTATCCCCTTTTAAGATAGGTCTACCCAACAACTCTACGTTGTATTAGTCCCTCACCAAGAAGGATGCAGACACCATCAATGAACTCATGACTCGCATAGAAAAACAAACTAAGGTAGAAAATGTGGTCTCTATCACCCGGGCTGACAATGGGAGCTCAAAGGTGACCAAATGTAATGACAAAGAAAACTCCCTTAAGAAGGGGGCAAGAGGAAAAATAAAGGATGTAAGAATGGGGATAAGAAAGACCTTGCCAAGTCTTTCCAAGCAATCAATATAGTGTTTAAAGAACCAATTTATAAGATCCTAAGCAAAATCCAGGATTAAAATTCCTCAAGTGGACAAAGAAAATGGGGGGAGACCCGACCAAGAGAAATAAAGAACTTAGATGCATGTATCACAAGGAGAATGATCATAAAATAGAGAACTATAGAGTCCTCAAGTCCTATATAGGAAGTTGGACATCTACGTGACTATGTGGAAAAGAAAGGGGACAAAGTCATCATCAATGTTGACCATAAGCTAGATAACATCCTAGAAGATGAATTGGGATATGAGTCGCTTTCATCCATAGTGACTTAAGTTCTAAATAGACCCAAGCCAATGTCGTTCGCATGGAGCTCAAGAAAGTCACTGCAGTAATAGAGGCCTTCCAAATCGACCCGCCAAGATTCCGATGGGCAAGCGCTGGCATCCAAGGGACATGAATTATAACAAACACATATTCTTTACCAAGAATGACCTAATTAGAGTTAGGATTACACAACATGATGCATTGGTAATCACCCTCAGGATTAAAAATAGGGATGTGGATAAGTTTCTAGTTGATCGGGGAAGCTCCTCTGAGGTTATGTATTTGGATCTATTCAAAAAATTTAATCTAAATATGGAAGACATGAAACAAGAGACCATCCCTATGGTCGGCTTCGCTGGGAAGATGACTATGCCATTGGGAAATGCGTCCCTACCTATCCAAACTAGGAAAGTATCGAAGTTGATCGAGCTATTAGTTATAGACATTAATTCTCCTTACAACGCTATCCTTGGAAGAGGATGGATACACGTTGTGCAAGTTGTCCCCTCCACTTACCACCAGAAGCTTAAATGCATCATGGACCGTGGGATGATGGAGATTAAGGGAAACTAGGTCATTGCTTGGTAGTGCTTTATCATTGCCATTAAGCCCAAATAAGAAAATAAAAAGGGGGAAGAGGTTATCTCCGGAATAACCAAAGATGATGCCATGTAACACCCCGCCTAATTAAATACTAGGTGATCAGTCCTTTATTAAATTAAAAACCAAGAGAACGGTTGGTTCATTCTCAGCATCACTGTCGCAAAATAATATTTCCAATTTGAACACCCTAAATAATTAAGCTAAGTGTCAAAACCATTTAAAACCTCATTTTTGCTTTATTGAACAACAATATGAAAACCTTTTTAATAATAACAGTTTGAGAGTCACATAAATAAAAGGATAACAATAACTACACTACCATTTAAACCATCTAGATACACCAAACCAAGTTATGAACTATAAATGAAATCATTCTGACATGAGTTAACTCCCGAGGAGTACTGAACGCTGGAAATATCACAAATCTCTGACAAATCCAACTGGAATAGGAAATCGGGCGACACATACCCTAACTATGAAGATCTAAAGTAGGAACTGATTCAATGACGAAGTCGTCTAAAGCAAGGGCTTGTAACTCCCACATAAGCTGCAGCACGTCCAATCCAAAGAACCTAAGCATGACGCCCCTATGGATGGGCACCTGTAATACATACATATATATACAAAAGAGAAAGAAATGACAAAAAACGGGTCAGAGCCCGAGTGTAAAACAGTTTTAAAAATAGTTTAGCAAGTATTTAAAATGATTACCGACTAATATCACAACCATGTTAACATGCGACACTCTCTTGAAAATTCTCACATCTCATCTAGTGTGCACGACTATCGTACTAATAAATTTGATCAGTTTCCCTATCTTATTCTCCAATAGGTTTTATCATGTGAAAAGCGAGGTTATGATATTTACTTTACGAAATCATTATATTCCATTTTCTTACATTACTTAGAACCACTCATTATCGTTACAAAATTCACGAACACTTGTTATAAAGTTGAAGCATTCATTAATTAATTAATTAATTATACCCACAGTGTAAAGTTTCCATATATAAGCGCATATATATATATATATATATATATATATATATATATATATATATATATATCAATCACTCACATATTATATATATACTATCGGCACCCCACATAAATCTATGGTGCTGGCATACTCTGCTATCAAGTCCCCGTATCACTCACACTAAGGGAAATACTAGTTCGGAATCACTCTCGAACTGTATTAACAGAATACACATACAAATGGAGGCGAAGCATAGTTCCAAGTCACTAAGAGGTCATCACATACCCTCACGTCTCTTAGGATCATGTGACTATCGATCGGATAGCCTGTACCAAGGATTCCTATGTTCTAGGGTACAAGTCAATATCCCCCATAAAGGTCCAATCTAGATAAGACTGTCCCAACGCGGAAACCTCCGTGATAGCAAGTAGACCGGGTATGATTTTTACACGTATACATAATATATGCACAATCACACAATCATATATATAAATATTCACATTTTCCAAATTAGGTTCGCCCACGACCCATAATTATTATTATCCGTTCTCAACACAAATTTTACTCAATTATTTCTCATAACGGATTCGTCTCTTTTATTCTCATTTATTATTTACTTCATACTTACTTCTTATCTCTCGAAGTATTCTCTCTCACTAAGTATAAATCTCAGTAGGTATACCCTCACTTACCTTCCAGTCTAAATCTTTCATGAGTCTCAATCTTTTAGTAAACGTACGTACAATTTCCAATGTATGAATAACTCCCCATTAACCCAAAATTTCATCTCATATTAATTTCACTCAACGAAGTCTACTTAGACCCTATTGGTACTCTTCATAACCCATTACACTCTATCAATGATGATCAAGGGTTCCTACGCATTTTAACCGGACTAAACAAAAAAAGGGGGAAAATATGCAGTTTTTCGGAAGGGGTCAATCGATCGAGGAATGGGGTCGATCGATCGATGATCTTGGTCGATCGATCGATCAAGCAATTCTTGCCCAGTTTACTGCAAATTTCAACCTATGGGGTCAATCATTCTAACCCCTCCAAATCTCTATAATTTCATCCCAAACTCCCATCAAAGTAATCCAAGTGTATAAGCAATGTACATAAACAAGTTCTAACGTAACGACATCAATAAATCCTCAACGAATCAATCAAAAAGGGGTTTAATCTCAAATCTCTTTATAAAACCAAATTTTGCATGAATAATCACCACCCTCTATATTAATCAAGATTTTCTTCCCAAATATCATAATAAATTCATGGGTAATCCTCTACATATGATCAAGATTTTAAACTACATGGGTTCTCCCTATAACACATATAAATTCTCTTCCAAAATATATAATTTTTCCATTAAAACATATGATTTTCATTCCTAGACTAACATGGAAGGTATATTAACTTGGAATTTAGCAAGATAGATACTTACCTCGGATTTAAGGGTCTGATTTGTTGATGAAAAATATATGGTTGCGTTCCTCGTCGTGCAATCTACGTTTTGATGGTGGTGGCGGTGCAGTCGGGTGAGTTCTAGGCCTTGGATTGCTTGAAAAACTCTTCACCTTCTTCTCTAATCACTTCACCTTCTTCTCTAATGGTCGGCTTAGGTTTTTTGTTTGTTAACCCCAAGAGACAACTCCAAATGGCTAATATATACTAATAAAACTCGTGGGTTTAATTACCCAAAAATACCAAATGTCTAAAATACCCTCCCGGGGTGTCAATTAGGCCTAAAAATGCCCCGAGACCCAAACTAAACCCTTGGGTACACTTTTCTGACTATCTCGACCCTTACGGACACTTTGGCGCACTCAAAATAACTATACGGATGGCTTATAATCTATTCACTTTAATAACAATACTTTAGTCCAGACACGGCACAAGCGCGTCCCGAATTAAATTTTCAAAATTGCCATGTTATTCACTCGTAATAATTTTAATAAAATCAATCTCATATATAACTTTACTCATCTAGTAATATTCAACAAATTTCCAATAATTACTAACTCACATCATGCTAGTAAATATAAAAAAAAAAATTGAATTAATATTAAATTAATATCTCAAATTAAATTTAATAAATCCCCAATTTTAAAAGCCATAAAAATACGGGGTATTACATGCCATACCATCAAAATAGCAACTAAAGTATGGTAGATCGGGAGTAGAAGAAATAACGGCGAGAGCTGTGGACAGAGTCATGGAACCATTGTAAGAGATAATATTTAACGCGACTCATCCAGAGAAGAAAATACTGATTGACAGTTCACGTACTGGTTAAGAACGGGAAGGGCTAGTTTTTTTTGCTGTAGAAAACTCAGGACGTGTTTGCTTGGAAACCATACGATATGCTCAAAATAAACCCCAAAGTCATTTACCATCAACTTCACATGGTCTCGACTTACCCGCTAATCACACAAAAAATTTCATTGAGATGTCCTAGAAAACTCAAAGGCCTTAGAAGTAGAGGTAGGGAAAATTCTAGAGTCAAGATCCATTAAAGATGTTCAATTCCCAAAATGTCTCTCGAATTTGGTAATGGTAAAGAAGAAGAATATAAATTTGAGCGTATGCATAAACTTCACCGACCTCAATAAACTTATCCCAAAGATAACTTTCCTTTGCCAAAGATTGACCAATTGGTCGACGCCATAGCTAATCATGAATATATAAATTTCCTAGATGCATACTCTAGGTATCATCAAATCCCCTTGTTTGGCCCCGATTAAGATAAGACCTCATTCATCACCACTCTCGGCATGTACTGTTACAAAGTTATGCCTTTCGGACTCAGGAATGTAGGTGTTATATATTAACAGTTAGTCACAAAAATATTTAAGCAACAACTGGGGGACACTATGAAGGTCCACATAGATGTCATGCTTATTAACAGAAAGTGTAAAGTCGACCACTTACAGGACTTGGTAAAGAGTTTTAAGATACTTAGATACTACATGATGAAGCTCAACGCTGCTAAATTCTCTTTTCGGCTTTTATTCAAGAAGTTCCATGGGTACTTAGTCGTCAAAAAGGGGATTGAGGCCAACCCTGACCAAATAGTGGCCATCAACAATGTTCATCCTCCAAAGACGCCCCTCAACATCCAAATGTTAATAGGAATGATGGCAGCTCTCAATTGATTCACCTCCAAATCATTCAAAATATGCCGACATTCTTTTAACTATTAAAGAAGGAGAAAGGCGGGGCCCTGGAACGGATTGATCAAAAGCCCTTGATATAGAATCATACCTAAGTAAACCTCCTATGCTTTTAATCCCTAATCTCAAAGACCCCTTATACCTTTATAGAGCGATATGTGATCACGCAATCAACTCAGATTTGATGTGCGATAAAAAAGGGGACTAAGACCTTATTTACAATGTTAATAAGATGCTCCTCGACACCGAGAAACACTACCTCCAACTTGGAAAATTGGCCTAATCTTTGGTTATTGCCCAGAAAAAATTAAAGAATTATTTTGAAGATCACCCAATCGTAGCTATTACCCCTTTCCAACTCAAATCAGTCCTTAGGAAAGCTAATATGTCTCAACGGATGTCCAAATGGTTGGTTGAACTTGGAAGGTTTGATATCCATTATTAGCTGAGGACTATAATCAAAGGCCATGTACTAGAAAAATTCATTATCGAGTTCACGAGAATTGGAGGGCCCAGCTATAAGGATTTCACATATCAGTCAATCAGCCAAGAGTTTGACCAATCCAAAAAGTAGACTCTCAGTGTAGGCGGTGCCCAAAGGGGGAAGGAGTGGGACTTGTGCTTATTTATCTAAAAAAACATGACTAAACATGTCTTATAAGCTTCCAACAATTGAGTCGAGTAGTTAGGAAAAGCCTTTTATTTGGGAACGGGACACCTTGACATATAAAGAGACTCAAGGTTAGTGTCCAACCAAGTGACGGGAGATTTCAATGTCAAAGATGAGATAATGTCAGGATATCTTCAGGTCACTTAAGACTTAATTTCTAAGTTTGAAAGGGTCCAATTTCAATCATTTCCCAGGGGGAACAATAATCATGACGATGCTTCGATGCTTTGGGGTCAACAGTGGACTCTAATCTTAAGATAATCGTTGATGTTGAATTCCTCGATAGGCCTAGTATTAAAAATGTTATTGAACAAGTCCTATCCATTCAGAGAATTTATAGTTAGATGGATATAATTATTGCTTATTTATAGGAAGACATTCAACTAACTGATAGGAAACAAACCCATCAGGTCAGGAGAAAAGCTGCCAATTTTTACCTATTATGTGAGGGTAAACTCTATAGAAGGTCTTTCATGGGCCCCTACTTCCAATAAGTATATCTAAGTGATGTCGATCAAGTCTTATACGAGCTCCACGATGGTATTTATGGTGGTCATGCATGAGGGATATTGGTGGATGTACATGCAAAAAGATGCATTGATTTATATCGAAAGGTGCGAGAAGTGTCAGAAGTTATCTCCCATGAGCCACCCGCTGACAAATGACTTAAGGTCAATAACTATCCCATGGTCATTAGCTCAATAGGGTTTGGACATCGTAGTCCCATTACCTATAAAACTAGGAAATCATAAATATCTTTAATTCGGTATGAACTATTTCATTAAATGGATTGAGGTAAAGCCATTGGAGAGCATCATAGATACTAATATGATCACATTCATCCGAAGGAAAATCGTGACTTGATTTAGAGTACTAAGAACGATTATCACAGACAACATAACGCAATTCTAAAGTGGGTGTTCAAAATCCTCTGTGATAACCACAACATTAAGCACTATTTTAACTCTATAACCTACCTTCAAAATAGTGAACAAGTCGAGGCCTCCAACAAGACAATGCTCAGCGACATGAAGAAAAAACTAGAGAAGGGAAAAGGTTCTTGGGTGGATAACCTTCCTCACGTCCTTTAGGAAAACCAAACCATGCTCAAAAGATCAACTGGGAAGCACCCTTCGCTTTAGCCTATAGAATGGATGTTATTATCCTTCTGGAAGTTGGCTTGAAAAACATGAAGACCACAGTTGTCGATAAAGACTTGAATGGAGAAATCATAAGGATAAACTTTTATCTAGCAGACGAATGAAGGGAATAAGACTTAATCAAGTTAGATTCCTACCAACAATGGTTGGCCAAGTAATATAACAAAGGTATCAACCGAAGAAGATTTCAGTCGGAGATTATGTCCTCAAAAAAGTGCTCAATAACTCAAAAAAGCCTTCAAATGGAAAGTTAGGTCCTAACTATGAAGGATCGTCCGAAATCATTAGAGATGATCTACAAGGAGCCTACTATTTGAAAACAATGGAAGGTAAGGAGATCTCGAGGTTTTAGAATGAGATTAATCTTAAGAAATTTTGTTTCTCGCAAGTTCATATCTCATATATTTTAAATTTCTGCTTTTTATTTGTGTTTCTCAGAATAATTGAGGTTCATTAAAGTGCAAGTTCAATTAGGAAATTAATTTCATTATTGTTCCAATATTTTTCCTAAATGAAGATTAACTTTTATTATAGATCATCATTATATTCGACTATTATATCTGGTCAAATATTGGTTGTTGACATGAATGCCTTAGTACTATTACACTTAATTAGAATCTTAAGGTTAAATGGTTTCGTTATGAAAAACACAAAGGCATCAAGAATTATCTAAGGAAGCAAAAGACTTAAGAGGGATCCTTAGAAACTAAGCGTCCCGACTTTTATCGACTAAAAATCTTGAACGAGTTTACAACCCTACCACCAGGTGCATCTTGACCAAAGTTTTCTCTAAGACTAAGGTTGTGTGATGACACAATACAAAAGGTAAGACAAATAATAAAAATATGCTCGATATAAGAAATAGAAAAATGCAAAATGTGTAATTTCACAAAGTAATCATTTTACAAAAAGATTATACATCAACAAATTTATAAAATATACCCCTAGGCACAATAGTCACCCCTAACAAGCTATTATCTCGGTAACCACGACCCTTCATCTTTTAACAAGATTTGGCAGAAACTTGTCACAAAAGTTATGAGTTGACAAGTAATATTTCACCAACTGAATGAGAATAGCATCGAGGTAAATCCAATTCTCATCACTCCATGATAGAGGATGATTGTAAGCAGGGCACTCCACATAGTACCAGTACCAAAGCTCATATTCTTTTGTAACCTTAATAACAGCTAAGGCGTTCAGATAACCATGCTTGTATACAACTTGCTTAGCCTCATCCAGCCTAAGAGGGACGTTCATCCATCTGTCATCATAGTCAAGGGCCTAAACTATTCGAGGACCCTTCCTAATGAGGTATTTCAGATTCATTTGTCATGAACAAGTCTAGTTTGATTGTCCCATTTGTCCCAAAGTTGTACTCAACTTTTTTAAGCCTCTACCTTAGTGATATGCCCAAGTATAACCTCGGACCAGGGATACCTACCTCGGCCGAGATAATGGCCGAGACCTTGATCGGCCCAATGAGGGGTAAGGGCCCACGATATCATCCCTCGGCCAGGACTACCTCGGCCCCAGTCGACACTACCACATTGACCTCCCCAAGGACACTACGCACGTCGCAGACATCAACAGCATTCTAAAAGCACCCGGGAATAGAAACCTCAGCCATCAGTAGGCCGAGAGGACAAGAAGCCCCTTTCAACACGGATCCTACCTCGGCTTGGGTCGAGGCTACCAGAGGTATTAATAATCATCAGCATGCTGCAAGCCCAACCTCGGCTCTGGCCGACCCAAGCATATGTCTTGGCTGACATAAGGCCGAGACTCCTCGTGACACTTCGCGAATTGAGCAGACATCCAACCTTTACAGCTCGGCCTCTCTTGGGCCGAGGTCATTCACCAACATGACTAACGAGTTTCTGTTGGCATTTGGATAAGGACACCTGGGCACAAATCAGTTGTAACAAGATTATTCTCCACATGGGGGAGAATATTTCATCATCATTACCTACATGTGACCACGACAGGTGGCACACCCCCATTGGTGAGGATACCATACACATGCACATTACATGCATAGGGGGTACATTACACCCCCTAGGCACTATATAAAGGGATCATCCCCTACCTTTCAAAAGGATCCAGATATTAAAATTCTGGCTAAAACTCTGTCAAAATATACTGTAGAGAGAGAGAGCTGGAGGGAATTGTATCCATGGTCATTAGTACCATCTTTCAGTGATATTACTCACACACTCACTGTGGACGTAGGCCAAACCGGCTGAACCACCTATATTTCGGTGTTGATCTCCTCCTATCCTCACCTCCTTCTCTTACCTATTTTTATAGCTATGCAGCCATTGTTATATACATATAGAGCTTGGAAACACCTTACCTGGTGGTGCTGAAACCCAACATCATCATTTTGGCGCCGTCTGTGGGAATCGAGAGGCTATCTCTTCCTCTTTTTCTGCTTTTCCTCACAGTAGACTCTGGTGGTGAACCAGGAGCCACCCCTTGAGTGGAGTTGTTTCACCATTGAAAGAGGTCCTTTAAGGTATTAAGCTCACTTTCTGTTCAAGCTCTTTATTATTAACACATGGCACCAGAATTACCACCGCCTCTTCCGCCGCCCGGAGGCAGAGGGGCTAGCTCCAGTCAGGTTCCTCCCCAATCCGAAATGGCGGAGGTGGCGGCAGCTTTGAAATCTTTGGCTGCAACACAACAAGCCATGAAGGAGTAATTTGCCCAGCTCAGCCAAACCATGATGATGAGGCCACCTGGAGTCTCCCCGGATATGATAACTCCGGCAGCAGTTCAACCCCATCCTGATGCCAGGGGACCACCCCAGGCACCCATGAAGGACCAACCTGCACCCCAGCGGAGGAGGGACATTGCTGACCCTAGGCGCTTGCGCTTGGGGAGGCAAGGAAACCCTTGCTCGGAGGACAGGTATGAAGGCCCTATATAGAGCACACCTAGGATTTTCTTTTCGTGCTTTAGCTATATAGGACTTCATCTAGTTGGACTAGAATTTTGACAAAATATTCTTGTAATTTAGGTTTGTGTGTCCCCACATCGACTCCAAGCGCTCCTTGTCCATCTACATCAAATGTGCACTCCAATCAGTCCGCCATCTCAGAAAAAGGTAATCTTATGGCTCATAGGAATTTTATATCACGTAGGACACGACACCACGTTGCATTTTGTATTTTTATCATATCTTATGATAATATATTTTGTTTCGTCATAATAATTTTTTTTGAGTTCAATATTTTAATTTGAAGCTTTTATAAAAATAAATATTTTTGTGAAAATAAAATCTTGACACAAAATATTTCTTTTAATAAAATTTGCAGAATAAAATATTTGAAGTTAAAAATATTTTTTTTGATTTAAAATATACATGTGCGTGTATATATTATTATATATGTTTGTATGCGTGTTATTATATATATATAAGTTTATGTTTGCGTGTGTACCTTTGTTTATTTATATGTATATTAATATATGTTAATAAGTGTGTGTCCCCATACCATAACTGTTGGTTTTTAACCTTTGTATGCTTAAGACCCTAGCAGGTCATTACCTCTTGACCATGCGATTTGACCAATGCATGTATGCTATAATTTTTCTTATATTATATCTATGTTTATAAGTTGTCAGAGGACTACACCATGCGCCAAAATGTGTACATTGTGCCTTGCCGATTTGACCCCCTTTTAATAGCTGTTGGCATGCTTTTATATATTTATATATGTTAGTGTATGTAGCACGGTACCTGATTCTGATTTGACCGAGGTAGGTCATGTAGCCAGCCCCTAGGCCTGCAAGATTTGACCGCCCTTGGTTTTACAAAAACTGCTCACGGTTTCTTGGTTTTAAAATCAATGACGTCGCCCACGGTTTTTTTCTCTTAAAACGAAAACTGTTTTTTTAAAAACGATGTCGCATAATTCTTTTATAACGGTATATTTTTTATGCGTCCCAGCTGGCTCCCATAACTGCGTCTTACCGCCCACGGTTTTTAAGTATACCATAGCTGGTATTTTCTAAAACGACGCAGTTTCATTTTTTTGAGTAACGGTAATATTTGTTGCGTCTTAGTTACGCTATACTGTTTTTACAGCTGTCTTTATATTTTTAAAACGACTGCGTTTTAAATAACAAATTGCTTCTTGAATCTGTTAGTGTAACAACTTACTTTACACGTGTCACAATTTTAACACACCATTTTGTGTTTCTTTGTGAACCCTTAGATCTATTGTTCATCAACGGTTCTGTGTAATTTTTTTTTGTAATCCGTGTGACTCTATTTTACACCTATCAGCACACACTTGTGCACTCTATAAATAGAGACATTGTGTCTTCATTTTTTCAACCCGAGAAAATTCGTTTTTGAGGATAAATTCTGCCAAAATTAATTCTGAGAGAGAGAGACTAAACACCAGTATTTTCAGTGAAATCTTTTGTGTATTCCTTACAAAACATTGCTGAGTCTTCAAGACGTTTTGTGGATTCAAGAATGGAAGGTTTTTAGATCTCAGAATTTCTGCATTTCCATATCAATTGATTTTTCATTCTGAAAAATCGTTTTGTGAGTATCTCTATTATTGTTCTTGTTTTCTTGTAGTTTCTGATCTGTTATGTGCTAGATCTAAAGTGTTTGTGTAAGTATTGTGCTGATATATTTTATAAACACTACACACACTAGAACCAGTATTGATCTTACTTCATTTAAAACACTTTGTTTTAAATTGATTCTTTCTGAAAATCTGATTTACACGAAAGAGGAACTAATTCTAGGTTTAGAGATTTAAACCTAATATAAGTTGTGAACTGGAATAGAACTACCTGATACTGGAAATATGACCTTGGACTAAACATATTTATACCTGTATACTTGACCAAGGACTTGGACTGAGAACAAGAACATACTGGACCTAATCAAGAACCTGAACTGTTCAGACTGATTGGAACTTAAACTAAACTGGATTAAATCATTTTAATCTGAACTAGTTATAAACAGTTTGTATTATTTCTGACTGTATGCTTGATATGTTTTATTTCTGTTCAGTCTAGAATATATCTGTGGGAACTTGATTACTTGATTGTGTTGGTGATTTTCTGAAATTGTTTGCATCTCATATCACTCACGTATTTACGTAGACACATCTTTGGCTGTGTAATATCTGAACAAGTCTAGTGTTCGTGATTTAAAGAAAGAGAAAAGAAAGTTTTTCAAAGGTGTATTCAAAGTCAAACTGATTTGATTTGAATAGCACAAGACTTGCAAAGATATAGGTGAAATATATTCTGTTGCATCACACACACTTCACTAGAAAGTAAATAATAGGCACTGAGCCAACCTGCGCTTAAAGAAGTTAAAGGGGAGGCGTGGAAGTGAAGAACGCAAAAACAAGTGAGGACAAGTTAAAGAGAGAACTGAATAAGCAACCTGGTTAGAGACTTGGTCGTGTGGGATAATAGCTAGATCATTCTTCTTTAATTGTTACGTTTGTTGTTTGTAACTCGTACCTATTCTTTTATTGTTTTAGTGGAAGTAGTTTAGGTAACTCCTAGAGGAGTTCGTCGTTTTTCCCGGGGAAGGGTTTTTGCGACGTTAAATAAATACCGTGTGTTGTACATTTCTTGCATTTCACCTCACACGAAAAGGTAGGACTTAATAATTAGAAACTCGCCTAAAAATTGAATCTGTTTTGGACTTTAATTAACTTTGAAAATTAAAACTATTTTCATAAAAGTTAATCAAATTAAGTAAAAGTTTAATTTGGTCCCCCTTGGCATCATTCATATAAACTCGTAGGTTTAAGGTGTTTACTCAAACAATAGTTTACTTCCGCACATAAAGTCTTTGCGCACCGACCCGCATTTTCGGGGTCACCTCAAGTGGTATCAGAGCTAGACTTTTAAAGATCGTTTTTAAAACTTTTGTTAAACACTTTTCACCTTGTTTTAATGGATGATTCAAGTCAACTTCTTAGGCTTGGCAATTTTAGCAGACCTCCTATTTTTGATGGCTCAAATTTTTCGTATTGGAAAATTAGGATGGTAGCATTTATTCAAGGCACACTAGGAGATGACGTGTGGGATTTAATTGAAAATGGTTATAAACACCCCACCACTCCTATAGCAGAAGGCAGCACTATCTTTAGAAAACTTAAAACCACTGAATTGAATGCTGATCAGAAAAAGATAAGCAATTTTAATAATAAGGGTAAGAATGCCATTTTCATGAGTGTAAGTGAAAATGAACTGAAACGTATTTGTCACTGCACTACCAGTAAGGACGCATGGGATACATTAGTAATAGCACATGAAGGCGATGCTAGGGTAAAAAGATGTAAAACTCAAATGCTTATCCAACAGTACAATATGCTTGTTATGAAAGATAACGAACCATTTGACGATTTCTATATGCGTTTGACTGATATTATTACCCTGTTGCATGCTAATGATGTTGAGTATACTGATCAAGAAGTATGTGCTAAGATTTTGAGATCCCTTGCCCCTAGATTTGATCATAAATGTTATATCATTGAAGAAATGGATGATCCTTCTCTTACGCCTGAATTGCTTAGTTCTAAATTGAGAACTATGGAACTTGAAACAGCTTTTAGAAAGACTCTTACCTCTTATGCTAAGAATGATCTGACCAGTTCTTCTAAAGTTGCATTTAAAACTGCCTGTCCTAATAAATACAAACATGAGATAGTTAGGCAACTATCTGAGTCTGATAATGAATCTGATGTTGAGTCGGATGACATTGATAAGATTGACAATCAACTTGCACTTATGTCTTCTCAATTTAAGAAACTCTTGAAGCATAGAAACTCTATTGCTAAAAGACGTATGCAAGAGAATAATCAATCTCGTCAGGCCAATCGACCCCATAATAGAAATTCTAAAGTAAAGGCTGATCATGATAGTTCTACTAGTAAGATTGATAAATCGAAAATGGCTTGTCATAATTGTGGTAAACTTGGACATTTTATTGCTGAATGTAGATCCAAACCACAGTCAAAGTATCCTAAAAAGCTCAAGGCAAACATTACAAAAACTTGGGATGATTCCTCTGATTCTGAATCAGATGAAGACCAAGTTGAAACTGAATCAAATTACCTTGCGTTTTTAGGAGAAGTTTATGATTGTTGTGGAGATGTATATCTTGCTGGAATGTCTGATTCTGAAGATAATTCTGATTCTGATGAAGTGTTTGATTTAATTGCTGCTGCTAAGTCTTTACTAGCTAGTCAACCATCTATGCTAGAAATAACTGCTCCGTTTGATGCTAAACGTGCATTTAATGATGCTGAATTTGATGTTAGCAACAATTCACACACGGACACTAATGAGCATGATAATAGGGTTGCTTATGATGATTATGCTGAACTGTATGTGAGAACATTGCAAAATAGGCAAGAATTATCTAATCTGGTTAAATTGCTTAGTGAATCCCTAGAGAATCAGTATAAGATAACTCAACAAAATTCCGTGGAAATGTGCAATGTCAAAATTGATTTTGAAAAACAGTCACTTGAATTTAAATTTCAGATTACGACTCTAAATGAAAATCTGACTTCTTTAGAAGACAAATATAATGCTGCACTTTTGCAAGTTGAGAAGTCTAAAGAAGTTTGTGAAACTGCCTTTAAAATGTGTCGTAGTCGTGACATAAAATTCTTTGACCTTGAAGAGTTGATTGCTGTCCAACGTTATCATGGTGATACAAGAGGGTTTGGTTATGATGGTCCTATTACGAAAATAAATGATTTTTCAAAACCAGTCCTCTTTGTTAAAGCCAAGGAAGAAATGGCTCTTCCTTTGGAAAGCAAGTCAAATGAAAAGGCCAAAGGAAAACAAGTTTTAATCGAAAATGATTTTGAAAGTGACATTGATTACTTCATTGAAAATTTTGTTGAAACATCTTCTTCTAGATACTGTCCCCCTGCTAAGAGACCTTCTAGACATGTTGACTCCAATTCTGGTGAGAAATTTGAAACTTGCTTTGTTAGAAAACATTGTATTTCTGGCATTCCTACAACTAATAAATTCTGCACTATTTGTGATGTTTTTGGACACCAAAACTTTGAGTGCCAATGGTTTCAAAAGAAAAATGATAATTTTTACTTTAACCCAAAAAGTGGGAGATTAGGTTGTAAAACCTCAAATCGCAATGGATCATTTCACTATTTTAGTAAGCCTAGAACTTGGACTAATCACAAATCTCTACCATTTGGTAAATCCTTTCTCAAATCCAAAATTATTGCACAAAACAAATTTAAATTGGTGCCTATTTGGATCAGATCTGATGATCTAAGACCCCAGCTAAAACATTCAAATTTAAAATCTTTTGTAGTCTTAACAGCCCTACGTTGTGAGATGCATAGTGCTGGTTGGTACTTAGACAGCGGATGCTCGCGTCATATGACGGGTGATGTTACCAAACTTAAGGATGTTGTTCATTATAAAGGTGGCAACGTGACCTTTGGAGATGGTAAGACCTCCCAAGTCATTGGCAAAGGAACTCTTAATGAAGAAGGTTTACCCAATGTTAATGATGTGTTATTAGTTCAAGGAATGAGAGCTAATTTACTTTCTATCAGTCAGTTTTGTGATAATGGTTGCCA
Source organism: Sambucus nigra (assembly GCA_949130495.1). Lineage (NCBI taxonomy): Eukaryota > Viridiplantae > Streptophyta > Magnoliopsida > Dipsacales > Adoxaceae > Sambucus > Sambucus nigra. The sequence goes on along the minus strand of OX422217.1, from coordinate 313,044,846 downwards.
AGTTAAATTTTCCAAAACCTCCTGTGATGTTTTGACTAATATGGGAGAAAATTACATAAAAGGCAATCGTACCACGGATAACTGTTACAAAGCTTCTGGCTCCTTGTCTTGTAATGTTACTCTTTTAGATGATACTGACCTATGGCACAATAGGTTGGGGCACATCAGTTTTGATACCTTAAATCGGTTATCATCACAAGACATTGTTAGAGGTCTACCTAAAATAAAGAAATGCCCCTCTGCTGTTTGTGGTCCATGTCAAGTGGGTAAGATCACCAAATCTCCTCACAAAAAGGTTAAAGACATCAACACCACGGCACCTCTTGAACTTCTACACATGGATTTAATGGGTCCAACTAGGACTGTTAGTTTGAATGGAAATTCTTATATCCTAGTTATTGTGGATGATTTTTCTCGATTTACTTGGGTTGCTTTCATGAAAGCTAAGTCAGAAACATTTAACAATTTCTTGAAAATTCTGACTCGGATAGAAAATGAGAAAGACACCCAGGTAACTCGAATTCGAAGTGACAGAGGTGGTGAGTTTAAAGAAACTGGTATCATTGAGTATTGTGAGGCTAATGGTTATTCTCATGAGTTTAGTGCTCCAAAAACTCCTCAACAAAATGGAGTTGTTGAAAGGAAAAACAGAGTTGTACAAGAAATGGCTAGAGTCCTTATCCATGCTAAAAATTTACCTCTATACTTTTGGGAAGAAGCTTGTCTTACTGCTGTTCATATTATCAATCGTGTATATCTTAGGAAGAATACCAAAATGACCCCTTACGAATTTTGGTTCAACAAAAAACCAAATCTTAAATATTTTTGTACTTTTGGCTCCTTTTGTTATGTTTGCAATGATCGTGATAATCTTTCAAATTTTGAAGCCAAAGGTGATAAATCCATTTTTCTTGGCTATTCTCAGAATAGTAGAGCTTTAAGAGTTTTCAATTTAAGAACCAAATCCATTGTAGAGTCTATTAATGTTGTTGTAATTGATAGCACTATTGAACCTGTTAGTAAAGATCCACCTGTAGAAACTGATTTGGATATAAATATTTTAAATGATTCAGTTTTGACAGAAGATGAATCTTTACCAGCACAAACCCTTGCCGTGCCTAACTGGGTTTCAAAAGATCATCCCTCCGCCGAAGTTGTTGGTGATATTCGTGCGCCCGTAAGAACTAGAAATCAATTACGTCAAGTAGCTCATATGGCTGCTTTTGTATCCCTTGTGGAACCGAAATCAGTAAATGAGGCACTTAATGATTCATATTGGATTGATGCGATGCAAGAGGAGCTAGCTCAATTTACGGATCATGACGTATGGTATTTAGTTCCAAGGCCCAAGGATATCAAAGTAATCGGTACTAAATGGATTTTCAAAAACAAGACCGATGAAAAAGGGATAATCATTCGAAATAAGGCTAGACTTGTAGCACAGGGTTATTCTCAAATAGAAGGAATTGACTGTGACGAGACGTTTGCCCCGGTTACCCGTCTTGAATCAGTGAGATTGCTTCTAGCTGTTGCTTGTCACTTACAATTTAAGCTTTTTCAAATGGACGTAAAATCTGCTTTTCTTAATGGTATTCTTTCCGAAGAAGTATACGTTGAGCAGCCCAAAGGTTTTCAAGATCCCAAACTCCCTAATCATGTTTATAGACTTAAGAAAGCTTTATATGGTTTAAAACAGGCCCCTCGTGCTTGGTATGAACGTTTGACTGCTTTTCTATCCTCACATGGGTTTGTTAGAGGAGGTGTTGACCAAACTCTTTTTGTTAAGAAATCTAATAAAAATGACATTTTGATTGCTCAAATTTATGTAGATGACATCATTTTTGGGTCAACCTCACCAAATGAAGTTAAACAGTTTTCAAAAGACATGAGTAGTGAATTTAAGATGTCACTTATGGGGGAGCTACAGTATTTTCTAGGACTTCAAATAAGACAGCAAAGTGATGGCCTCTTTATTTCACAATCCAAATATGCTAAGGATTTACTTGTTAAATTTGGACTTGAAAATGCTAAAATTTCTTCTACACCTATGGCTCTAAAAACTAAATTATCCAAATCCGATAGTGGCCCAGATGTAGATCCCACATTATACCGTAGCATAATTGGTAGTTTATTATACTTAACTGCTTCTAGACCTGATATTCAGTACGCTGTTTGTATCTGTGCGCGATTTCAATCCAGCCCGAAAGAGTCTCACCTCACTTGTGCTAAAAATATTTTAAAATATGTTAAAGGCACAATTGAGTTTGGACTTTGGTATACCAATGACTCTTCTTGTGAGATTATTGGATACTCGGATGCAGATTGGGGTGGGAGCACGGATGATTGTCGTTCCACCTCTGGTGGTTGCTATTATTTAGGACAGAATCTCGTTGGATGGTCTAGTAAAAAGCAAACTAGTGTAACTTTATCAACTGCTGAATCTGAATATGTTGCTGCTGGTGCATGTTGTGCTCAACTTATTTGGATTAAACAAATGCTATCAAATTATGGTATTATTCAGCCCAAAGTACACCTTTATTGTGATAATGAAAGTGCCATTTGTATTGCCAAAAATCCTGTCCAGCATAGTAGGACTAAGCACATTAACATAAGACATCATTTTATTAGAGAGTTGGTTGAAGCAAAAGAACTTGTAATCGAACATATTCCTACTGAAAATCAACTAGCTGATCTGTTCACTAAACCATTAGATAAATCCCGGTTTGAGAAATTGCGACATATGATTGGAATGACTGTACTTGACAATTAGTTGTGTTTAATCTGCTTTCTGTATACTAGATCTCCGAGGTTTTAGGATAAAGGTATCTACTAATAACCGGTATCTCTTAAAGCCATGTGTAATGTAGGAGACGCTTATTTTGCAGATTATTAACACTTATTTTTTTCTTTCTTTTCCATTGTCTAATTTAGACAAAATGGGGGAGAATTGAGTACATGTTTTGGTCCTTTGTTGTTGTTTTTCATACATTACCTGTCTTATAATTTATGCACATTTAATTCTGTCATATTAATATTTTGGTAGAGCAAATGCTACTAACTTGATTTCTTGGCAGATTGTGTATTTATGTTTTGCAGGTTTTTCTTAACCGTGCATCTGATCGAGTTCTGTCTTTTTTCTTTTCTAGGATGGGTGGGTAGATAGATAATTTTTTGTATAGGAAATATTAGGTATTATTTTTCCTTAGTATATCATTTGATGTACTCAAGGGTTTTGTCAAAATTAGTCCAATGGGGGAGTTTGAAGGCCCTATATAGAGCACACCTAGGATTTTCTTTTCGTGCTTTAGCTATATAGGACTTCATCTAGTTGGACTAGAATTTTGACAAAATATTCTTGTAATTTAGGTTTGTGTGTCCCCACATCGACTCCAAGCGCTCCTTGTCCATCTACATCAAATGTGCACTCCAATCAATCCGCCATCTCAGAAAAAGGTAATCTTATGGCTCATAGGAATTTTATATCACGTAGGACACGACACCACGTTGCATTTTGTATTTTTATCATATCTTATGATAATATATTTTGTTTCGTCATAATAATTTTTTTTGAGTTCAATATTTTAATTTGAAGCTTTTATAAAAATAAATATTTTTGTGAAAATAAAATCTTGACACAAAATATTTCTTTTAATAAAATTTGCAGAATAAAATATTTGAAGTTAAAAATATTTTTTTTGATTTAAAATATACATGTGCGTGTATATATTATTATATATGTTTGTATGCGTGTTATTATATATATATAAGTTTATGTTTGCGTGTGTACCTTTGTTTATTTATATGTATATTAATATATGTTAATAAGTGTGTGTCCCCATACCATAACTGTTGGTTTTTAACCTTTGTATGCTTAAGACCCTAGCAGGTCATTACCTCTTGACCATGCGATTTGACCAATGCATGTATGCTATAATTTTTCTTATATTATATCTATGTTTATAAGTTGTCAGAGGACTACACCATGCGCCAAAATGTGTACATTGTGCCTTGCCGATTTGACCCCCTTTTAATAGCTGTTGGCATGCTTTTATATATTTATATATGTTAGTGTATGTAGCACGGTACCTGATTCTGATTTGACCGAGGTAGGTCATGTAGCCAGCCCCTAGGCCTGCAAGATTTGACCGCCCTTGGTTTTACAAAAACTGCTCACGGTTTCTTGGTTTTAAAATCAATGACGTCGCCCACGGTTTTTTTCTCTTAAAACGAAAAATGTTTTTTTAAAAACGATGTCGCATAATTCTTTTATAACGGTATATTTTTTATGCGTCCCAGCTGGCTCCCATAACTGCGTCTTACCGCCCACGGTTTTTAAGTATACCATAGCTGGTATTTTCTAAAACGACGCAGTTTCATTTTTTTGAGTAACGGTAATATTTGTTGCGTCTTAGTTACGCTATACTGTTTTTACAGCTGTCTTTATATTTTTAAAACGACTGCGTTTTAAATAACAAATTGCTTCTTGAATCTGTTAGTGTAACAACTTACTTTACACGTGTCACAATTTTAACACACCATTTTGTGTTTCTTTGTGAACCCTTAGATCTATTGTTCATCAACGGTTCTGTGTAATTTTTTTTTGTAATCCGTTTGACTTTATTTTACACCTATCAGCACACACTTGTGCACTCTATAAATAGAGACATTGTGTCTTCATTTTTTCAACCCGAGAAAATTCGTTTTTGAGGATAAATTCTGCCAAAATTAATTCTGAGAGAGAGAGACTAAACACCAGTATTTTCAGTGAAATCTTTTGTGTATTCCTTACAAAAACATTGCTGAGTCTTCAAGACGTTTTGTGGATTCAAGAATGGAAGGTTTTTAGATCTCAGAATTTCTGCATTTCCATATCAATTGATTTTTCATTCTGAAAAATCGTTTTGTGAGTATCTCTATTATTGCTCTTGTTTTCTTGTAGTTTCTGATCTGTTATGTGCTAGATCTAAAGTGTTTGTGTAAGTATTGTGCTGATATATTTTATAAACACTACACACACTAGAACCAGTATTGATCTTACTTCATTTAAAACACTTTGTTTTAAATTGATTCTTTCTGAAAATCTGATTTACACGAAAGAGGAACTAATTCTAGGTTTAGAGATTTAAACCTAATATAAGTTGTGAACTGGAATAGAACTACCTGATACTGGAAATATGACCTTGGACTAAACATATTTATACCTGTATACTTGACCAAGGACTTGGACTGAGAACAAGAACATACTGGACCTAATCAAGAACCTGAACTGTTCAGACTGATTGGAACTTAAACTAAACTGGATTAAATCATTTTAATCTGAACTAGTTATAAACAGTTTGTATTATTTCTGACTGTATGCTTGATATGTTTTATTTCTGTTCAGTCTAGAATATATCTGTGGGAACTTGATTACTTGATTGTGTTGGTGATTTTCTGAAATTGTTTGCATCTCATATCACTCACATATAATCACTCACGTATTTACGTAGACACATCTTTGGCTGTGTAATATCTGAACAAGTCTAGTGTTCGTGATTTAAAGAAAGAGAAAAGAAAGTTTTTCAAAGGTGTATTCAAAGTCAAACTGATTTGATTTGAATAGCACAAGACTTGCAAAGATATAGGTGAAATATATTCTGTTGCATCACACACACTTCACTAGAAAGTAAATAATAGGCACTGAGCCAACCTGCGCTTAAAGAAGTTAAAGGGGAGGCGTGGAAGTGAAGAACGCAAAAACAAGTGAGGACAAGTTAAAGAGAGAACTGAATAAGCAACCTGGTTAGAGACTTGGTCGTGTGGGATAATAGCTAGATCATTCTTCTTTAATTGTTACGTTTGTTGTTTGTAACTCGTACCTATTCTTTTATTGTTTTAGTGGAAGTAGTTTAGGTAACTCCTAGAGGAGTTCGTCGTTTTTCCCGGGGAAGGGTTTTTGCGACGTTAAATAAATACCGTGTGTTGTACATTTCTTGCATTTCACCTCACACGAAAAGGTAGGACTTAATAATTAGAAACTCGCCTAAAAATTGAATCTGTTTTGGACTTTAATTAACTTTGAAAATTAAAACTATTTTCATAAAAGTTAATCAAATTAAGTAAAAGTTTAATTTGGTCCCCCTTGGCATCATTCATATAAACTCGTAGGTTTAAGGTGTTTACTCAAACAATAGTTTACTTCCGCACATAAAGTCTTTGCGCACCGACCCGCATTTTCGGGGTCACCTCAAGGTATGATGACCTAGAGGCTGAAGAGGCCCCGGAAGACTGCTGGGAGTCATATGAGGTGTCAGATAACACTGTACGACCCCTTAGGTAGAGCCAAGGATGTGTCGGCCGAAGAAGAGACGAGGCCCACCAAAGAGGGTCGGCCTTTGATAGGCAGAGTCAAGGATGTGTCGGCCGAGGAAGAGATGAGGCCCAGTAGAGAGGATCGGCCTTTAACAGGTTGAGCAGGGGGTCGGCCTTCGAGAGGCTAGGCCCAGTCAATGACCTGAGGAAAAGGCTATCGAGGTCAAGGAGCGCGGCAGGCTCTCAAAGAGGTAATAGGCCGGCTCGGCCAGATCAAGGCCGACCCTTGGAGAGAAGAGCCAGGGAGCAGGAAGAGGTCAATAGTCAGCGTATTGTGGCTGGGGAACCCTCTATCCATCGTAGGGAGGTGGCAGGGGATAACCTCGGCCTAGCTGAAGAGAGAAGACCCTGGAATGACTCAATCCAACGTCTTGAAGAGAAGATAGGGGACCTCATCAAGAGCAGGGACCCGTTGCAAAGGGGCTACCCGGAGGGCTCCCCGTTTGTATCTAGGATAGTGGGATTCCCAACCCCAGCTAAGTTCAAGCCTCCTACAGTGACGCCTAAGTATGATGGCAGCACTAACCCAGTGCACCATATTGAGATGTATCAGTCGGCGGCAGATATTTACTCGATCCCTGATGAGATGAAGTGTAGGGTCTTCTCAGGAACCTTGACAGGGGAGGCTCATAGTTGGTTCACCTCTCTTCCAAAGAACTCGATTGAAAACTTCAAAGGCCTGGCAGAGCAGTTCATCCACAACTTCTGCTTTGGGGTAAGACCTCAAAAGAAGACTACCCACCTCCTGTATGTCAAACAGGCTAAGGGAGAAAGCCTAAGAGACTATATAGCAAGATTTAACAAGGAAAAATTGGAGGTAGAGGATTACGAGGAGAGCATAGCCATGACTGCCCTGATAGGAGGCCTCCAAAAGGGAAAGTTATTGTGGAAGCTGGCGGAAGACCCCCCCAAGTCTATGGCCGAACTGTTGTCCACCGCAGGGAAAGTGATGAATGCGGAAGAGGCAATGGCTGCCAAATATGAGGAGGAGAATCGTGGTAGAACTGGGAGGCCCCAGGTTAAGAAAGAGGGGAAGAAGAGGTCAGCAGATGACAAGTTCGCTCATTACACTCCTCTGACCGTGAGCTGTGAGCACATCCTTAATGAGATCAAGACTGACCGGGCTCTGAGGTGGCCAGAGAAATTGAAGGCCCCACCACATAAGAGGAATAAGAACCTCTGGTGTGAGTTCCATCAGGATCACGGCCATGTCACAGATAGATGCTTTGCTCTGAAGGATGAGATTGAGAAGATGCTGAAATCCGGGAAGCTAAGAAAGTATGTGGATGGCAAGGCCCCGAAGGGTGGAAGAGAAGACCCTAGGAAGAGAAGAGATGACAGGTGCCGCGGCGATGTCCCGACTAGAAGGCATGATGATTCAGAGGGTGATGACGGTGATGACCCGGATCTCCCACCTAAGGATGACAACACCCCCGTGAAGAGGGTAGGAATGATCTCCTTTGGTGTTAGCACCATATGTGGGGGATTCGCGGGAGGTGGCTCTGAGGTAGCCGATAGGAAGGCTCATGTAGCAGAGGCCAAGTCAGTGGTCAAGACTGAGGTTGTGAATCTGACCTCTTCTGATGCAGTACAAAAGAGAAAGAAGGTAGACATGGACACCCTAGTGGTGGGATTCTCCAGACTTGACTTCAAGGGCATCTTAGCCCCCCATGATCACCCTCTAGTCATAACAACAAGGGTGCATGGGTGCGATGTAGGGAGAATCCTCATAGATGGGGGAAGCTCAGCAGATGTGATGTTCTGGCCTTATTTCAAGAGCTTGGGTCTTAGCAGGGCAAGGCTGGTGCCCTACCATCACCCATTGATAGGCTTCAGTGGTGAGAAGGTGCACCCATTGGGCATGTATAAAATGGATGTACGGATGGGTGATGAGTGGCCTAAGAGGCTGACTAAGAAGATAAATTTTTTGTGATGGACGAAAATGTCTTCTCGACCTACAACCTCATCATCGGAAGAGTGACCCTCAAAGAGTTTGAAGCCGTGCAGTCCACCAGATGCTAAAATTCCCGACTCCTTATGGGGTAGGGGAAGTGCAAGGGGACCAGACCACGGCGCGAGAGTGTTATTTCAACTCGGCTGAAGAGAGAGAGGCCCATAAGAGAGCAACCGCCAATTACAGCATTGACGCACTTGATCCCAGAGATGAAACAAAATTAAAGAAGGGCGAGGCCGTGGAAGAGGTAGAATCCATCGTCCTCAATGAGGACGAGCCGGAAAAAACCGTCCAGGTCGGCAAATCCCTGGAACAAGGGATCAAGGAAGAGCTGATAAACTTCCTTAAGAGGAGGCAGAGCGTCTTCACGTGGAGTCATGCAGACATGCCTGGCATCGACCCTGGGATCATGACCCACAAGCTCAACGTGGATAGAGAGGCTAGGCCTATTAAACAGAGGCGAAGGATCTACTCCAGAGAGAAGTATGAGGTCATCCGGGAGGAGGTGAAGAAGTTGGAAGAGGCCGAGTTCATAAGAGAGGTTACTTATCCAGAGTGGCTCTCAAATGCAGTCATCGTGCCTAAAGCCAATGGAAAGTGGCGGATGTGTGTAGATTTCACAGACCTGAATAGGTCTTGCCCGAAAGACAGCTATCCCTTGCCTAGGATAGACCAGATGGTGGATGCAACAGCAGGGCACGAGCTTATAAGTTTCATGGATGCTTATTCAGGTTATAACCAAATCTTCATGGATGTCGAGGACTCTGAGAAGACAGCCTTCATTACCGACAAGGGGACGTACTTGTTACAAGGTGATGCCCTTTGGTCTGAAAAATACCGGGGCAACGTATCAACGTCTTGTCAATAAGATGTTCGAGGAGCAGATAGGTAAGACCATGGAGGTGTATATGGATGATATGCTAACGAAGAGCCTGAAAGCATGTACTCACGTAGCGGACCTTGAGAAGACCTTTGATGTCATGGACTCCTACAGAATGAAGCTCAACCCGGCGAAATGTGTCTTCGGGGTAGGAGCCGGGAAGTTCCTAGGGTTCATCGTTAATCAGAGGGGTATTGAAGCAAACCCGAAAAAAATCAAGGCGTTACTCGACATGAAGACTCCTAGGAGTATCAAGGATGTTTAGAGACTCACTGGAAGGGTGGCGACCCTTAACAGGTTTGTTTCTAGAGCCACAGACAAGTGTCTTCTGTTCTTTAAAGTTCTGAGAAAGTCCTTCCAGTGGGACGAAGAGTGTGAAAAGGCCTTTGATCAACTTAAGTCCTACTTGGGGTCTCCCTTGCTTCTGTCCCGTCCCATCGCGGGAGAGAGGTTGTTTGGGTACCTGGCAGTTTCTGAGTCAGCCATTAGGGCGACCATCATACGAGAAGAGGATGGGGTTCAGAGACCTGTGTACTTCAATAGTAAGGCCCTTCAAGGGTCTGAGCAAAACTATCCCCGGATGGATAAGTTGGCTTATGCACTGATACATGCCTCAAGGAAGATGAAGCCTTACTTTCAAGCTCACTCTATGATAGTCCTCACCGACTCACCACTACGGCAGGTTCTGCACAAGCCTGAAAAGTCCGGAAGATTGATGACCTGGGCCATCGAGCTAGGAGAGTATGATCTTACCTACCAGCCCAGGACAACCATCAAGGGGCAGGCCCTCACAGACTTTGTCGCAGAGTTCACCTGGGAAGAGGCAGATAGAGGTTCGGAAGAGGCCGAGGTAGAGAAGGGCCTAGATGACGACGAAGAGACAAACCGTGGTGTCTTCCGAAATTCGGAAGAGGCGGCACCAAACGTCTTCCAAGACCGAGAAGAGGTAGTACCAGGAAAAACCCGAAGCAGAGTAGAAGAGAATGAAGAATATCGGTACCTCTTCAAGAAGGGGACTATGAGTGAAGGGGTCTTCTCATCCGATGCGAACGTGTGGAGCCTCTTCGTTGATGGCTCTTCTTGTGACCATGGAAACGGCACGGGGCTAGTACTCTCGGCTCCAGATGGCGCCAACATTGAGTACGCCTTGAGATTCAACTTTAAGGCCTCCAACAACGAGTCTGAGTATGAGGCCATGATAGCAGGTCTCTTGTTGGCAACAACTCTTCGAGTAAAGCGGCTCCTACTCCATAGCGACTCGAGGTTGGTTGTCAATCAAGTGCTGGGGGCATACGAGGCCAAGGATGAAAGGATGGCCAAGTACCTAAAGAAAGTAAGAGGGTTGCTAGAGTACTTTGAAGAGGCCAAATTGAAGAGAGTGCCTAGACCGAGCAATAATCACGTTGATGCATTGGCAAGACTGGCCTCAGCAATGAAGACAGACTTGGGAAGAACCATCCCAATCGAAGTCTTAAGAAAGGCAAGTATCGAGGAGGACGAGGTATGCAACCCTTGTCATAATGTAAACCTGGGAGACTCGTGGATTGACCCGATTGTCAGATACCTAAGAGGGGGGAGCTACCTGAGTCTAAGATGGAAAGGAAAAAGTTGAGATATAGAGCTGCAAAGTTCTCATTGGTAGGAGACGTCTTGTATAAAAAGGGATTTCTCTTGGCCCTCCTCAGATGTGTGCATCCTGAGGAGGTACCTCGGATCTTACAGGAGGTTCAGGAAGGTTCCTGCTTCAGCCACATAGGAGGAAGACCCTTAGCCAAGAGGATCATCACTCAGGGATACTGGTGGCCCACCTTGTCTAGGGACGCTGTGGACTATGTGAAGAGGTGTGACAAATGTCAGAGGTTCGCCACTATCCCTCACCAACCCCATCAGCCTATGAGGTCGATTTCTTCTCCATGGCCATTTGCGGTATGGGGGATTGACTTAGTAGGACCTTTGCCAAGAGCTGTCAATAACTATAGATTCTTGATAGTTGCCATTGACTACTTTTCAAAATGGGTAGAGGCCGAACCAATGATAACAATTACGGAGCAGAAGAGCTTTCAGTTCATCTGGAAGAACATCATATGTAGGTATGGCCTCCCAAACACGCTCATCTCGGATAATGGGACCCAGTTCAAGAACTCCTCATTGGAGAAGTATTACCAAAGTGTGGGGATTAAGCAGTTCTTCTCATCTCCTGGTCGACCTCAGGCAAATGGCCAGACTATCTTGGATGGAATCAAGAAGACGTTAGAAGACGTGAAGGGGAGATGGATAGAAGAAGTCTATGCTGTGCTATGGGCTTACAGAGCTACGGCAAGGACACCCACAGGAGAAACCCCATTCATGCTGGCACATGGCTCCGAGGCAGTCATACCAACGGAGGTAGGACTCCCGACTCATCGGATTCAGACTTACGACCCTGACAGCAATGGGGAGAAGAGAAGGCTAGACCTGGATCTCATTGAAGAGAGAAGAGAAGATGCAGAGGTCAGGAAAGCAGCCTATCAGCAGAGGGAAGCAAGATTCTACAATCAAAGGGTGAAGTCAAGACCCATTGCGGTGGGAGACCTAGTGCTTAAGAAGACCCTACAGAAGACAAACAAGCTACACCCGAACTGGCATGGCCCCTACAAAGTATCGGAAGAGGTTGTGCCTGGCACATATAGACTTGAGAACTTAGAGGGAGAACCTTTCACCAACCCGTGGAATGCTGACCATATGAAAAGATATTTTATATGATGTTGCATAGGATTTGTAATTTGTAAATGTATCGTCTTAACGAGAAGAGGTTGTTAATAAAGATTAGTTTCCATGGCAAATTCTTATTCCATTCTTAGAGCAAAGATATTATAGGGAAATAACATCATTAAGTTGGTGACACTTATTATGAGGCTAACCTCTTAGGTGATGACCTCAGACCCTCATAACATCACTCTGTGGTGACGGGGTCTGAGCTCAGACACCTGGGTTAGATTACCTCAGACCCTTAACATCATTAAGTTGGTGATATTTATTATGTGGCTAACCTCTTAGGTGATGACCTCAGACCCTCATAACATCACTCTGTGGTGACGAGGTCTGATCTCAGACACCTTGGTTAGATGACCTCAGACCTTTAACATCATTAAGTTGGTGACACTTATTTTGAGGCTAACCTCTTAGGTGATGACCTCAGACCCTCATAACATCACTCTGTGGTGACGGGGTCTGAGCTCAGACACCTGGGTTAGATTACCTCAGACCCTTAACATCATTAAGTTGGTGATATTTATTATGAGGCTAACCTCTTAGGTGATGACCTCAGACCCTCATAACATCACTCTGTGGTGACGAGGTCTGAGCTCAGACACCTTGGTTAGATTACCCCAAACCTTTAACATCATTAAGTTGGTGACACTTATTATGAGGCTAACCTCTTAGGTGATGACCTCAGACCCTCATAACATCACTCGGTGGTGACGAGGTCTGAGCTCAGACACCTAGGTAGATTACCTCAGACCCTTAACATCATTAAGTTGGTGATATTTATTATGAGGCTAACCTCTTAGGTGATGACCTCAGACCCTCATAACATCACTCGGTGGTGACGAGGTCTGAGCTCAGACACCTGGGTTAGATTACCTCAGACCCTTAACATCATTAAGTTGGTGATATTTATTATGAGGCTAACCTCTTAGGTGATGACCTCAGACCCTCATAACATCACTCTGTGGTGACGAGGTCTCAGCTCAGACACCTGGGTTAGATTACCTCAGACCCTTAACGTCATTAAGTTGGTGATATTTATTATGAGGCTAACCTCTTAGGTGATGACCTCAGACCCTCATAACATCACTCGGTGGTGACGAGGTCTGAGCTCAGACACCTGGGTTAGATTACCTCAGACCCTTAACATCATTAAGTTGGTGACACTTATTATGAGGCTAACCTCTTAGGTGATGACCTCAGACCCTCATAACATCACTCGGTGGTGACGAGGTCTGAGCTCAGACACCTGGGTTAGATTACCTCAGACCCTTAACATCATTAAGTTGGTGATATTTATTATGAGGCTAACCTTTTAGGTGATGACCTCAGACCCTCATAACATCACTCGGTGGTGACGAGGTCTGAGCTCAGACACCTGGGTTAGATTACCTCAGACCCTTAACATCATTAAGTTGGTGATATTTATTATGAGTCTAACCTCTTAGGTGATGACCTCAGACCCTCATAACATCACTCGGTGGTGACGAGGTCTGAGCTCAGACACCTTGGTTAAAGGACCTCAGACTCTTAACATCATTAATTTGGTGATATTTACTATGAGGCTAACCTCTTAGGTGATGACCTCAGACCCTCATAACATCACTAGGTGGTGACGAGGTCTGAGCTCAGACACCTTGGTTAAAGGACCTCAGACTCTTAACATCATTAAGTTGGTGATATTTATTATGAGGCTAACCTCTTAGGTGATGATCTCAGACCCTCATAACATCACTCGGTGGTGACAAGGTCTGAGCTCAGACACCTGGGTTAGATTACCTCAGACCCCTAACATCATTAAGTTGGTGATATTTATTATGAGGCTAACCTCTTAGGTGATGACCTCAGACCCTCATAACATCACTTGGTGGTGACGAGGTCTGATCTCAGACACCTTAGTTAGAGGACCTCAGACCCTTAAGTAATGGGTGACAACATCATATTAAGTAATGACTTCAGAGATTGCATAGCATTCAAATACATTCAGAGATCAAAGATGAAGGAAGACACTGGCACTCAATAGAAGGAATAAACTACAACATTTAAGTGTCTGATAAATTACAAACAAAGAGTTACAAATCAAAAAATACAAAATACAAGGCCAAGTTAAGCATCTGAGGGAGGAGCATTCAATGTCTCGTCTGGGTTGGCATTGGACACCTCAGCCACTTCATCTGTAGGGTCAGTCCCTCCAAGATCAGTCCCTTCCAGAGTTACAGTCTGACCAGGGGCAGCAGCCTCGTCCTCTATCTCTTGCAAGGTCTGGGCAAACTGAGGATCGGCGAGGCCGAGGCCCACAAAGTCGGAGGCCTTTATATTGCCAACCTCGGCTTCCCTGACCTCGGCCCATTTGGTGGTGGCTTTGATACCTCTTTCAAGGTATTCAAGACCAAAACCTACGAACTCCCCAGAGACCTTGTAATCAGCAATTATTTTCTCTGAGGCATCGGCAAGAGAGGCCTTCACAGCAGCATTGACCTTCCTCTGCAGGGCATCGTCCTTGTCCTTCAAGGCTTGGGCGTGGCTTTGGACAAGTACAGAGATATCTTTTTCTAGACCCTGGGCCTTATTTTCAGAATTCTGGACCTTGGTCTCAGCATTCTGTAACTCTGACCTCAGACCTTCAACCTCGGCCTTCAAGGTGCTCTCAACCTTCTCAGCCTCTTGCCCCTTCTGATTCAGAGGCAATTTCCTCAGAGCCCAGTTAGAGAGATGGTACATGGCGATCACCCCCTACACACACAATAAAGAGGTTAGAGGGAATAAATTCAGACGTTGCACTTGCAAAATTATTGGCAAAAAGAACAAGCCATACCTGGACGGCTCTGTGGAGGCCGAACTCAACCATCATATGAGTGTCCATAGCCCTGTAAAAACACTTGTCGGCATCAGTCATCACGTTGGCAAGGGCATCCATGGCCTGCCTGCTATTGCCGACCACGCTTTCGGTAAGCTTTAGCTGATCCAGACGAGCTGATAATGTGTCGGTTGTGATGGGGATCGCAGCGTCTGAAGTCTTCCTTTGCCTAGAGGTCGGCCTCTGATCCTCTGAGGCATGTACCTCAGGGGCCCTCTTCCTGGATTTGGATGTTGAGGGAGTAGGTGGAGGAGCACTCAAACCAGTCTTCTTAACGAGCCTAGCCAAACTTGGAGCTGCCATCTCCCACAACTCGTCTGAAACGCCTGGTGGTCTCTTTGCAAAAGTGAAAAGATAAGAGTTAAGAATCAAATATGAATGATCAGAGGTTAGACTTGTGAACTAAAAAGAAAAATCCTTACCAAATTCAACTAGGGGACTTCCACCTAAGCTCGTCCCCGAGCAGATGCTCGAACTTGATAAACAGTCCATGAGCCCCTTGGTCTTGCAGGGCCTTCACCTTTTTGCTGTTTTGAACACTTAGTCCAGGATCGGCCCTTGCAGACATGGTGACTTTACCCCATCTGAGGGGTATTCTCGGCTAAAAAATGGAAGAGGAAATAGATGAGCCGAATTCCCATGGCCCTGAGGCGAAAAAATACCGAGGTTTCCAATTGTGGTTCGAAGTCTGAGTGACCAAGAGCATCTTTTTCTCAGGCCTCCGAGCCACGAAGTGATAGTAGCTCGGATGATTCTTGGCCGAGGTGGGAACGTAACACCCAGCAAAGACCTGAACTGGGAGGTCAGAGTGGTGGACTGCCCTCCACAAGATGATGGCCCCTATAATAACTCTCCAAGCATTGGGAGAGAGCTGCGAGGGGGCCAAATTAATGAAGGAAAGAATGGACCTAATGACAGGGTGAAAGGGAAGACGAAAACCTAGTTTGAACATCTGCTCGTACAAGCAGACTTCTCCATCTTGACCATGGTAGGCCCTCTCTTCCCTCAGAGGTCTCCTTAATTGGATTGAGGGACTGATGGAGTATAGGTATCTGAAGTGCAATAGATCCACCTCAGTGACCGTGCTCTCGTACTCGTCCGCCTCAGAGGTATCAACTTCACTTTCGGCGTCCTCATCATCGTCAGGCTCAACGTCGGCCGGATCAGACGTAGACGGGTTACCAGGGAATCTATGAGCAAACTCGGCCCCGATAACGGCCGTCAGAGGGATAACATCTAGAATGCGTGGCACAGACACACTTGGCCAAACAAGTTCAACCTCGGAAGAAGAACTTGAGGTACCTGTGCCATTTTGAGATGAGGCGCGGCTAGAGACCTCGGCCTGGTCAGGGTTCTGACCAGTCTGAGGAGTAAAATCCATGGCCTCTTGGAAAGAGTCCACAGACATTGGGTCGAAGGTGGAAGACTCAGACTCAGACATCGGCAAGTTGTTGGCAGAGACGTCTGTCTGAGAGAAATTCTCAGGTGGACGAGGGTATACCACCTTGAGAGGTGGAGGAAAGAGGGATCTGACAGGGAACTCCTATGACCTACGAGCTTCTTCCTGAGCTCTCTCTATTTGCCTAATTTTCTCTAAGGTCTTTTCTCTAAGAGATGGGAATGTTTCGAGAAGTTGGTACAGGGGTCTGAGCATCAGGGGACGACCCAAAACTTTGACAGACCCTAAACTTGAGGAAAACTCCTAAAAACTACAAACAAGTATGGCTTGAAAAATTAAGGAGCCCAAAGATCAAACCAAGGAATTTTTGCAGAAAACCTAGCTCACCGAAAAACTCAAGTCCTCGCTGGAAAACTCATATAACCACCGGAAAACTCAAAACCTCACCGAAAAATTCAAATGAAAATGACAAAATGAAGGAGATGGAGAGGGAGAGGTACCTGGAGATGAGTTGATGGATGAAAAAGAGGAAATCACGCAAGAAACTAGACAATCCCCTTGCAGAAAGAGTGTTGGGACGAAGGAGCTTCGGAGAGAGAAATTGCAGAAAGCAGCGCGCGAAAGAGAGAAATGAGGAAGAAGAAAGGGTTCAACCCTTAAATACTTGAGCACGATTCCCAAGGCTCATCATTGCCTTGGGAAGCCCAAGGGACAACTGGCAGCACACGCAAACCAAGTGGGCACGCCTTAGCTCGGGAAAGGTGTCACGCAGGTGTTGGCCTTGGGGTGAACGGGCCTCGGAGGTGAGAATCCCCTAGCCACCTGCTCTCGCAAATGACTAAGGGCTGGGGGTGATTGATATGCCCAAATATAACCTCGGCCCAGGGATACCTACCTCGGCCGAGATAATGGCCGAGACCTTGATCGGCCCAATGAGGGGTAAGGGCCCACGATATCATCCCTCGGCCAGGACTACCTCAGCCCCAGTCGACACTACCACATTGACCTCCCCAAGGACACTACGCACGTCGCAGACATCAACAGCATTCTAAAAGCACCCGGGAATAGAAACCTCGGCCATCAGTAGGCCGAGAGGACAAGAAGCCCCTTTCAACACGGATCCTACCTCGGCTTGGGTCGAGGCTACCAGAGGTATTAATAATCATCAGCATGCTGCAAGCCCAACCTCGGCTCTGGCCGACCCAAGCATATGTCTCGGCTGACATCAGGCCGAGACTCCTCGTGACACTTCGCGAATTGAGCAGACATCCAACCTTTACAGCTCGGCCTCTCTTGGGCCGAGGTCATTCACCAACATGACTGACGAGTTTCTGTTGGCATTTGGATAAGGACACCTAGGCACAAATCAGTTGTAACAAGATTATTCTCCACATGGGGGAGAATATTTCATCATCATTACCTACATGTGACCACGACAGGTGGCACACCCCCATTGGTGAGGATACCATACACATGCACATTACATGCATAGGGGGTACATTACACCCCCTAGGCACTATATAAAGGGATCATCCCCTACCTTGCAAAAGGATCCAGATATTAAAATTCTGGCTAAAACTCTGTCAAAATATACTGTAGAGAGAGAGAGCTGGAGGGAATTGTATCCATGGTCATTAGTACCATCTTTCAGTGATATTACTCACACACTCACTGTGGACGTAGGCCAAACCGGCTGAACCACCTATATTTCGGTGTTGATCTCCTCCTATCCTCACCTCCTTCTCTTACCTATTTTTATAGCTGTGCAGCCATTGTTATATACATATAGAGCTTGGAAACACCTTACCTGGTGGTGCTGAAACCCAACATCATCATTTTGGCGCCGTCTGTGGGAATCGAGAGGCTATCTCTTCCTCTTTTTCTGCTTTTCCTCACAGTAGACTCTGGTGGTGAACCAGGAGCCACCCCTTGAGTGGAGTTGTTTCACCATTGAAAGAGGTCCTTTAAGGTATTAAGCTCACTTTCTGTTCAAGCTCTTTATTATTAACACATGGCACCAGAATTACCACCGCCTCTTCCGCCGCCCGGAGGCAGAGGGGCTAGCTCCAGTCAGGTTCCTCCCCAATCCGAAATGGCGGAGGTGGCGGCAGCTTTGAAATCTTTGGCTGCAACACAACAAGCCATGAAGGAGTAATTTGCCAAGCTCAGCCAAACCATGATGATGAGGCCACCTGGAGTCTCCCCGGATATGATAACTCCGGCGGCAGTTCAACCCCATCCTGATGCCAGGGGACCACCCCAGGCACCCATGAAGGACCAACCTGCACCCCAGCGGAGGAGGGACATTGCTGACCCTAGGCGCTTGCGCTTGGGGAGGCAAGGAAACCCTTGCTCGGAGGACAGGTATGATGACCTAGAGGCTGAAGAGGCCCCGGAAGACTGCTGGGAGTCATATGAGGTGTTAGATAACACTGTACGACCCCTTAGGTAGAACCAAGGATGTGTCGGCCGAAGAAGAGACGAGGCCCACCAAAGAGGGTCGGCCTTTGATAGGCAGAGTCAAGGATGTGTCGGCCGAGGAAGAGATGAGGCCCAGTAGAAAGGATCGTCCTTTAACAGGTTGAGCAGGGGGTCGGCCTTCGAGAGGCTAGGCCCAGTCAATGACCTGAGGAAAAGGCTATCGAGGTCAAGGAGCGCGGCAGGCTCTCAAAGAGGTAATAGGCCGGCTCGGCCAGATCAAGGCCGACCCTTGGAGAGAAGAGCCAGGGAGCAGGAAGAGGTCAATAGTCAGCGTATTGTGGCTGGGGAACCCTCTATCCATCGTAGGGAGGTGGCAGGGGATAACCTCGGCCTAGCTGAAGAGAGAAGACCCTGGAATGACTCAATCCAACGTCTTGAAGAGAAGATAGGGGACCTCATCAAGAGCAGGGACCCGTTGCAAAGGGGCTACCCGGAGGGCTCCCCGTTTGTATCTAGGATAGTGGGATTCCCAACCCCAGCTAAGTTCAAGCCTCCTACAGTGACGCCTAAGTATGATGGCAGCACTAACCCAGTGCACCATATTGAGATGTATCAGTCGGCGGCAGATATTTACTCGATCCCTGATGAGATGAAGTGTAGGGTCTTCTCAGGAACCTTGATAGGGGAGGCTCATAGTTGGTTCACCTCTCTTCCAAAGAACTCGATTGAAAACTTCAAAGGCCTGGCAGAGCAGTTCATCCACAACTTCTGCTTTGGGGTAAGACCTCAAAAGAAGACTACCCACCTCCTGTATGTCAAACAGGCTAAGGTAGAAAGCCTAAGAGACTATATAGCAAGATTTAACAAGGAAAAATTGGAGGTAGAGGATTACGAGGAGAGCATAGCCATGACTGCCCTGATAGGAGGCCTCCAAAAGGGAAAGTTATTGTGGAAGCTGGCGGAAGACCCCCCCAAGTCTATGGCCGAACTGTTGTCCACCGCAGGGAAAGTGATGAATGCGGAAGAGGCAATGGCTGCCAAATATGAGGATGAGAACCGTGGTAGAACTGGGAGGCCCCAGGGTAAGAAAGAGGGGAAGAAGAGGTCAGCAGATGACAAGTTCGCTCATTACACTCCTCTGACCGTGAGCTGTGAGCACATCCTTAATAAGATCAAGACTGACCGGGCTCTGAGGTGGCCAGAGAAATTGAAGGCCCCACCACATAAGAGGAATAAGAACCTCTGGTGTGAGTTCCATCAGGATCACGGCCATGTCACAGATAGATGCTTTGCTCTGAAGGATGAGATTGAAAAGATGCTGAAATCCGGGAAGCTAAGAAAGTATGTGGATGGCAAGGCCCCGAAGGGTGGAAGAGAAGACCCTAGGAAGAGAAGAGATGACAGGTTCTGCGGCGATGTCCCGACTAGAAGGCATGATGATTCAGAGGGTGATGATGGTGATGACCCGGATCTCCCACCTAAGGATGACAACACCCCCGTGAAGAGGGTAGGAATGATCTCCTTTGGTGTTAGCACCATATGTGGGGGATTCGCGGGAGGTGGCTCTGAGGTAGCCGATAGGAAGGCTCATGTAGCGGAGGCCAAGTCAGTGGTCAAGACTGAGGTTGTGAATCTGACCTCTTCTGATGCAGTACAAAAGATAAAGAAGGTAGACATGGACACCCTAGTGGTGGGATTCTCCAGACTTGACTTCAAGGGCATCTTAGCCCCCCATGATCACCCTCTAGTCATAACAACAAAGGTGCATGGGTGCGATGTAGGGAGAATCCTCATAGATGGGGGAAGCTCAGCAGATGTGATGTTCTGGCCTTATTTCAAGAGCTTGGGTCTTAGCAGGGCAATGCTGGTGCCCTACCATCACCCATTGATAGGCTTCAGTGGTGAGAAGGTGCACCCATTTGGCATGTATGAAATGGATGTACGGATGGGTGATGAGTGGCCTAAGAGGCTGACTAAGAAGATAAATTTTTTGTGATGGACGAAAATGTCTTCTCGACCTACAACCTCATCATCGGAAGAGTAACCCTCAAAGAGTTAGAAGTAGAGGTGGGGAAAATTCTAGAGTCAAGATCCATTAAAGATGTTCAATTCCCAAAATGTCTCTCGAATTTGGTAATGGTAAAGAAGAAGAATATAAATTTGAGGGTATGCATAAACTTCACCGACCTCAATGAACTTATCCCAAAGATAACTTTCCTTTGCCAAAGATTGACCAATTGGTCGACGCCATAGCTAATCATGAATATATAAATTTCCTAGATGCATACTCTAGGTATCATCAAATCCCCTTGTTTGGCCCCGATTAAGATAAGACCTCATTCATCACCACTCTCGGCATGTACTGTTACAAAGTTATGCCTTTCGGACTCAGGAATGTAGGAGTTATATATTAACAGTTAGTCACAAAAATATTTAAGCAACAACTGGGGGACACTATGAAGGTCCACATAGATGTCATGCTTATTAACAGAAAGTGTAAAGTCGACCACTTGCAGGACTTGGTAAAGAGTTTTAAGATACTTAGATACTACATGATGAATCTCAACGCTGCTAAATTCTCTTTTCGGCTTTTATTCAAGAAGTTCCATGGGTACTTAGTCGTCAAAAAGGGGATTGAGGCCAACCCTGACCAAATAGTGGCCATCAACAATGTTCATCCTCCAAAGACGCCCCTCAACATCCAAATGTTAATAGGAATGATGGCAGCTCTCAATTGATTCACCTCCAAATCATTCAAAATATGCCGACATTCTTTTAACTATTAAAGAAGGAGAAAGGCGGGGCCCTGGAACTAGGATTGATCAAAAGCCCTTGATGAAATAAAATCATACCTAAGTAAACCTCCTATGCTTTTAATCCCTAATCTCAAAGACCCCTTATACCTTTATAGAGCGATATGTGATCACGCAATCAACTCAGATTTGATGTGCGATAAAAAAGGGGACTAAGACCTTATTTACAATGTTAATAAGATGCTCCTCGACACCGAGAAACACTACCTCCAACTTGGAAAATTGGCCTAATCTTTGGTTATTGCCCAGAAAAAATTAAAGAATTATTTTGAAGATCACCCAATCATAGCTATTACCCCTTTCCAACTCAAATCAGTCCTTAGGAAAGCTGATATGTCTCAACGGATGTCCAAATGGTTGGTTGAACTTGGAAGGTTTGATATCCACTATTAGCTGAGGACTATAATCAAAGGCCATGTACTAGAAAAATTCATTATCGAGTTCACGAGAATTGGAGGGCCCAGCTATAAGGATTTCACATATCAGTCAATCAGCCAAGAGTTTGACCAATCCAAAAAGTAGACTCTCAGTGTAGGCGGTGCCCAAAAGGGGAAGGAGTGGGACTTGTGCTTATTTATCTAAAAAAACATGACTAAACATATCTTATAAGCTTCCAACAATTGAGTCGAGTAGTTAGGAAAAGCCTTTTATTTGGGAACGGGACACCTTGACATATAAAGCGACTCAAGGTTAGTGTCCAACCAAGTGACGGGAGATTTCAATGTCAAAGATGAGATAATGTCAGGATATCTTCAGGTCACTTAAGACTTAATTTCTAAGTTTGAAAGGGTCCAATTTCAATCATTTCCCAGGGGGAACAATAATCATGACGATGCTTCGATGCTTTGGGGTCAACAGTGGACTCTGATCTTAAGATAATTGTTGATGTTGAATTCCTCGATAGGCCTAGTATTAAAAATGTTATTGAACAAGTCCTATCCATTCAGAGAATTTATAGTTAGATGGATATAATTATTGCTTATTTATAGGAAGACATTCAACTAACTGATAGGAAACAAACCCATCAGGTCAGGAGAAAAGCTGCCAATTTTTACCTATTATGTGAGGGTAAACTCTATAGAAGGTCTTTCATGGGCCCCTACTTCCAATAAGTATATCCAAGTGATGTCGATCAAGTCTTATACGAGCTCCACGATGGTATTTATGGTGGTCATGCATGAGGGATATTGGTGGATGTACATGCAAAAAGATGCATTGATTTATATCGAAAGGTGCGAGAAGTGTCAGAAGTTATCTCCCATGATCCACCCGCTGACAAATGACTTAAGGTCAATAACTATCCCATGGTCATTAGCTCAATAGGGTTTGGACATCGTAGTCCCATTACCTATAAAACTAGGAAATCATAAATATCTTTAATTCGGTATGAACTATTTCATTAAATGGATTGAGGTAAAGCCATTGGAGAGCATCATAGATACTAATATGATCACATTCATCCGAAGGAACATCGTGACTTGATTTAGAGTACTAAGAACGATTATCACAGACAACATAACGCAATTCTAAAGTGGGTGTTCAAAATCCTCTGTGATAACCACAACATTAAGCACTATTTTAACTCTATAACCTACCTTCAAAATAGTGAACAAGTCGAGGCCTCCAACAAGACAATGCTCAGCGACATGAAGAAAAAACTAGAGAAGGGAAAAGGTTCTTGGGTGGATAACCTTCCTCACATCCTTTAGGAAAACCAAACCATGCTCAAAAGATCAACTGGGAAGCACCCTTCACTTTAGCCTATAGAATGGATGTTATTATCCTTCTGGAAGTTGGCTTGAAAAACATGAAGACCACAGTTGTCGATAAAGACTTGAATGGAGAAATCATAAGGATAAACTTTTATCTAGCAGACGAATGAAGGGAATAAGACTTAATCAAGTTAGATTCCTACCAACAATGGTTGGCCAAGTAATATAACAAAGGTATCAACCGAAGAAGATTTCAGTCGGAGATTATGTCCTCAAAAAAGTGCTCAATAACTCAAAAAAGCCTTCAAATGGAAAGTTAGGTCCTAATTATGAAGGATCGTCCGAAATCATTAGAGATGATCTACAAGGAGCCTACTATTTGAAAACAATGGAAGGTAAGGAGATCTCGAGGTCTTAGAATGAGATTAATCTTAAGAAATTTTGTTTCTCGCAAGTTCATATCTCATATATTTTAAATTTCTGCTTTTTATTTGTGTTTCTCAGAATAATTGAGGTTCATTAAAGTGCAAGTTCAATTAGGAAATTAATTTCATTATTGTTCCAATATTTTTCCTAAATGAAGTTTAACTTTTATTATAGATCATCATTATATTCGACTATTATATCTGGTCAAATATTGGTTGTTGACATGAATGCCTTAGTACTATTACACTTAATTAGAATCTTAAGGTTAAATGGTTTCGTTATGAAAAACACAAAGGCATCAAGAATTATCTAAGGAAGCAAAAGACTTAAGAGGGATCCTTAGAAACTAAGCGTCCCGACTTTTATCGACTAAAAATCTTAAACGAGTTTACAACCCTACCACCAGGTGCATCTTGACCAAAGTTTTCTCTAAGACTAAGGTTGTGTGATGACACAATACAAAAGGTAAGACAAATAATAAAAATATGCTCGATATAAGAAATAGAAAAATGCAAAATGTGTAATTTCACAAAGTAATCATTTTACAAAAAGATTATACATCAACAAATTTATAAAATATACCCCTAGGCACAATAGTCACCCCTAACAAGCTATTATCTCGGTAACCACGACCCTTCATCTTTTAACAAGATTTGGCAGAAACTTGTCACAAAAGTTATGAGTTGACAAGTAATATTTCACCAACTGAATGAGAATAGCATCGAGGTAAATCCAACTCTCATCACTCCATGATAGAGGATGATTGTAAGCAGGGCACTCCACTTAGTACCAGTACCAAAGCTCATATTCTTTTGTAACCTTAATAACAGCTAAGGCGTTCAGATAACCATGCTTGTATACAACTTGCTTAGCCTCATCCAGCCTAAGAGGGACGTTCATCCATCTGTCATCATAGTCAAGTGCCTAAACTATTCGAGGACCCTTCCTAATGAGGTATTTCAACTTCATTTGTCATGAACAAGTCTAGTTTGATTGTCCCATTTGTCCCAAAGTTGTACTCAACTTTTTTAAGCCTCTACCTTAGTGATATTCCCAAGTATAACCTCGGCCCAGGGATACCTGCCTCGGCCGAGATAATGGTCGAGACCTTGATCGGCCCAATGAGGGGTAAGGGCCCACGATATCATCCCTCGGCCAGGACTACCTCGGCCCCAGTCGACACTACCACATTGACCTCCCCAAGGACACTACGCACGTCGCAGACATCAACAGCATTCTAAAAGCACCCGGGAATAGAAACCTCGGCCATCAGTAGGCCGAGAGGACAAGAAGCCCCTTTCAACACGGATCCTACCTCGGCTTGGGTCGAGGCTACCAGAGGTATTAATAATCATCAGCATGCTGCAAGCCCAACCTCGGCTCTGGCCGACCCAAGCATATGTCTCGGCTGACATCAGGCCGAGACTCCTCGTGACACTTCGCGAATTGAGCAGACATCCAACCTTTACAGCTCGGCCTCTCTTGGGCCGAGGTCATTCACCAACATGACTGACGAGTTTCTGTTGGCATTTGGATAAGGACACCTGGGCACAAATCAGTTGTAACAAGATTATTCTCCACATGGGGGAGAATATTTCATCATCATTACCTACATGTGACCACGACAGGTGGCACACCCCCATTGGTGAGGATACCACACACATGTACATTACATGCATAGGGGGTACATTACACCCCCTAGGCACTATATAAAGGGATCATCCCCTACCTTGCAAAAGGATCCAGATATTAAAACCCTGGCTAAAACTCTGTCAAAATATACTGTAGAGAGAGAGATAGCTGGAGGGAATTGTATCCATGGTCATTAGTACCATCTTTCAGTGATATTACTCACACACTCACTGTGGACGTAGGCCAAACCGGCTGAACCACCTATATTCCGGTGTTGATCTCCTCCTATCCTCACTTCCTTCTCTTACCTATTTTTATAGCTGTGCAGCCATTGTTATATACATATAGAGCTTGGAAACACCTTACCTGGTGGTGCTGAAACCCAGCATCATCACTTAGAGAGATATTTTCGTTTTGCAAAAGCTCCACAACATCACCAACATCCTCAGCATCACTCTTCCATTTAATGGACAAATAAGACTTCTCTTTAAAATAACTTATCATTTTTGGAGAGCTTGTTATACAGAGATAAAAGTATCACGATGTTAACTATTGGCTTCGCGATCAAGTACTAAATCCAGGTCATCAATCTCTAGAAAAGGTGGGACCCCTGCAGTTATACTTTTGAGCTACAAGAATCAAGAGAAACCGGGGAATAAAAAAGACACGATTTCAATCTATAAAAACTTTCATTGCATCAAAAGTGTGGCAATATCTTACAAACATTCAAAACCAGAGTATAAATATATTTAGCTAAGCAAATCCTAACTAACTTTGGCCCTCTTTTTCCTTCACCTTCTCTAGAGGATTTGGAGTTTTGCCTTAGTCAGCACTCGCTATTTCTTAATCGATAGTAACCTCTACCTGACCACTGCCTAAAGCCTTGTCTTTTCCTTCTGCCCTTAGTAGAGAGCCTGGATTTTGCTCCTCAAATAGTTCAAATTCCTAAGGGACATTAGCGTTAACTAATGCGATATTTGTTCCTTTCTTAAAATTAAACTTTCAAATTCTTTTACCACTACCAAAACATGAACATAATTATTGTTGGACTTCTTCAGTGTAGCACGCTCAAACATCAGCTGATCGCACTCTTTCTTTAACCTGTCAACTTCCAAGTTGGTGGACCTCTTCTCATTCTCATACGCCCTCTTAGTAACAGCCAAAGACTCTTTGGATTTCTTCAGTGCCTTTGATAAGTCGTTATTGGCCTTGGCCTGGTTGGAACCTCTATCAATCATGGTAATAAAATATGCCACAAATTTCCAAGACAAAACCATAATAACTTGGTGACCAAAATGAAGAAATCAAATAAAAATTACTAGACTTACGAAGGATAATGCTTACACGATGTGAGAAGAAAGATTATCTAAGGCTATCATGTCGACCTACTCTGAGTCTAATGCCATCACTACCCCCCTCAGTAGACTAGGGGCCAAAGATGGATTCTTGACCATCGACATATTTTGGTGGCCATTCCCCGCATTGGAGTCATCCAACCTCTTGGTGGCTATAGAAATAGAGGAACAACGAATTGATTTATCCTTCTCCACCCTCTGTTTCTCAGGATAATCTACCATAGTAACGAGCTTGGAAGGGCCTCTCACATCCTTCCATTTTAAAATCTTTGCTTTTGGGGAAATGAGGAGGTCGGAGTCATCCACTAGAGGGAGGTCGGAGTATCACCTCCCCTTTAGTAGATGTGATGGCGTTCATGTTCACAGGACCAAATGAAGACAAGGCGGAGGCTCTGAAAGACCCCTTACTTGTGGAAGAAACTTGTATTTTAGATATGTAATCCACATGCCTAGTTATAAAGAGAGCAATGTTCTAAAAGTCGTGCCTAGGCTCTTCCTAGGTATGCCTAGGCTTGAGGCTTGGGAGAAACGCCCTGCCTTAAGCCTTTTACGCCTTATTATTGGTAAAAGCCTTAAGGCACACTTTTTTTTTAAACAAAAATTCTTTAGTGAAACGATATCGCCTTTTAAACACTTTTTTTTCTCGTCCAAAACAATCAAATAGTATTTTAATTTGCAAATATTAAGACATTTTTAAGGTATGTACAATTTTAGTATTTTTAATAGCCTTGTTATGGTTAAAAAATATTTCAATATATTAAAAAAAGGTATAAACGTAGGGGTGGCAATTCGGGTTAGTTGTGTCATTTTCGGGTCGCGTTGATTTTTATTTTAGTATAAGTTTTAGGTACTCTTAAATCTATACAAGCTAATCGGGTCATGTTCGGGTCATTTCGGGTTATTACCGTAAACGGGTTATCGGGTCAAAAATTGCCATCTCTATATAAACGCCTTTTCACGCCTTTTTATGCCTAAGGCCTGCCTAGATTCTAAGGCTTAATTCTTGGCCTCCATGCCTCAATCACGCCCTATATTTTTTAGAACCTTGAAAGAAAGTTGTGGAATTAGTTTACTCGAGCAGAAAAGACACCGCCTTAGGATGCTCTCTACCTAAAACTAATGATCTCCTTAGATTCGAAACTTTAATGAGCTCGTCGCGATTGAAATAGTAAGTCTCTTCTTCTTTGACTTAGCTGAAGAAAACTAACGAGAAAGAAAAGGATTCGTGCTTATTTCAGTTAGCTAGCAGTCATCAATGGCACGGGGAAAAAATGAGATAAAATAAAAATAATAACAAGGCGATATCAACCTATTCTCCTCCCTCTAGAAGGGCATAAAAACCCTCCATATACTTCATCACCATAAAAAATGGGTGGATGTTGGTAATTTCTGGCGATAAAACCCGTATTACAATACCCCTTATTGAAATTAAGGAGATTAACAACCAAAACCCAATCATCCTTTTTTTCTTCAAATAAAAGACATTATCAATTGTATTTGACTATGAATAGAAATATCTGAGTGTTAGGATCCCAATTTGGGTCCCATATAATTCGTTTATTCTATGGACACCATTTATGACTCTCCATATGTTTGGAGAACACTCGATAGGAATAACGTGAAAAAATTCACAAAATTTTAATAATAATTGATTAGGGCCCCCTCTTCATCCACTGATATGGTATAAATCCAATGATCACCTTTAACGTTGCAGCAGTCAATCGAAATATCAGTATATTTATGGTTACCTAGGGAGGACAAAATACTTGTCCCTAAACTCCTCCAAAATTCTATTATTCACGAAGTAAATAATTTTTTCCTCAAATACAAAAGGAAAAAGTGGTAGAAATGAAGAAATTCAGGAAATCGTCGTAAGAAAATACTAAAAATGCATAGGAGGATTGAACTCACAAATGAAGGTTAAGGCAGGAGCTTTCAATACTTTGAATAGTTGAAGTGATAGAGTGAAATGGCAGTTGGAAGCTTTTTATGGCTTGGTTCTAATTTTAAGATGCTTTATCATTTAAAAATAGAACCCGTGTATATTAATTGACAGAGGCGCTTCATCTTTTTAGAAAAAAAATTACTAACGTGCCCCTAGCTAACTTGAGAAACTACTATCACGCCCTTTGAGGAACCAAAAGGAAAATTCTAGTAGAATACTCATTCAAGAAGTCTTTCCAATAATGGGAAGACACAATCTCAAGCCGTGACCAACCATCTTGGTTGACCAACTCATTTCTCAACCTCTTCGCCCCATTAAAGCCGCAGAGCTTTAGGGGCAATTATGGGGGAACAATTCGAATAGCTCGAATAACTCAATTTCAGATAAAAATGGGCCAGAATAATTGGGTAAGGACCACAATCAGAGATAACCACAAATATAACTTCCACTTGTGTGGATCTCGGGAAGAGATGAGCATAATCAAGCAACGAGTTTATAAACAGGCAAGGAAAGTCCCACACGGCTCCATATCTTTTTCCCAGTATATTTAACCCTAACCTCGGGGAAAAAATACATGTAATACTTGTTATCAAAAGAGAAGAGTGTAATAAGAATAGTAAAGCACCCCATGAACATAGGCCATTGTTGAACCACGTAGATACTTGTCTTGTGAGATTGTTTTCTTTATGTTCGGCATTAACTATTTAGGATTATCATTTATGGGATAATTGCACCAACAATTCTTTACCCTATTTAGCCTAGTTGAACAGTTGTAATAAACGTTAAAATTGACAAATCTCTACACGTTCGGCCCGTACTTTTTGAATTTATTCTATAATAGCCCGTACACTTATTGTAATTTTTAATTTTACGACATTGGATTTTATCCATCACCAAAACACTTTAATCATCACTTCAGGATGATGAAGTGCGATGCATTGGAACTTGACCTCTTGATCGATATCTTCACAACCTTAGCAAACCTTAGCCATTTATGGGTCTTATATTTTATCTTCCTATTTTACCCATTCATCACTAAACCTTTTTTCAAAAACCTCATATCTCTTCCTTTCCTCTCTAAAATAAAAATTGATCCCACCTGCGAAAAAAGAAACAAAGGTTAAGATGTGGTTAGCAAGTTAATAAAGTGTGATCAAATACTAAAAACATAATTAAAAGTGTTAAGTAAATGATAAATGGAAAATTTTGAGTGGTTTTCCACTTCAATATCTAACATCAATATCTCCCACCTAATCCATATTGGATTTAATAATGTTAGAATCTTAGTTCACACAGACATAAATCACTGTTCTATCATCCCTTATCATGGTCCTAGATAAGGAGTATGCACTACACCAAAATGTTAATTTTGTGACTGCCTTTTTGTGACTTCCAATAGGGGTGACAAACTAGTCACTCCCGGGAGCAGTCATAAAATTATTTGTGACTGCCATTAAGGGTGATAAAATTAATTGGTTAAAAAAAATTGAGTCAATTAGTTTGTTACCGCTAATGGGAGTCACAAATGTTACCATATAATTAATTTGTGACTCCTATAAGCAGTCACAAATTTATTACTGTCACAAGCCCTCACAAGTTTATTAGTAGACACAAGTTATGACTCTTATGAGCAGTCACGAAATTATAACTGCTATGAGGAGTCACAAATTTTAGTCTTAGACTTAATTTACGACCGCTATTAGCAGTCAGAAATTTGTAACTGCTAGTAGCGGTCACAAATTTTGGTCTAAGACTTAATTTATGACTGCTATTGGCAGTCATAAATTTATAACCGCTCCCAGCAGTCACAAATTTTGCTCTTATACTCACAAATTTGTGACTGCTATTAGCGGTCACAAAAATTTTCACCTTTCCCTCCATACGTGAAGAGCTCCCGCCCTCTTCTCTCTCTTTCATTTGCCAAAATCCTAAAATGCTGTACGCATTTCTCTCTCTCTACGAATCAGCAATAATAACCATTGTTGTACGCATTTCTCTACGAGTACGAACAAAACCCTAAGATACAAACACATTTCTCTCTAATAACCATTGATGTACGCATTTCTCTACGAATACAGTGCTGTACGCATTTCTCTCTCTCTATGCAACGTTTCAGTTGTTTATTTGTGTGTGCGCATTTCGATTATTTGTGTATATTTGTGTGTATGTGGAGATTTCTGTTTATATGTGTGTATGTATGTGTATGTATAGATTTATGTTTACATGTGTGTGTATGTATGTGTATGTATAGATTTCTGTTTATCTGTTTGTTTATGAGTGTATCTATATACAAATTGTATTTTATGTTAATAAGCCCTAGAAATTGTATTGAGGTTATTTTTTTGACAAAATATTATTCAAAAACTGTAGACATTATATTTTTTGACAAAATATAATCAAATGGATTTTTAATATTACGAGTTTTGCCCGAGCTTTGTGATCAACGTTCTCTAGACAAAATATAATCAAATCTGATTGTTTTGTTGTGAGTATATCTACACATCGTTTAACCTCTTTCGTTTTTTGAATATTATCTTGTTTGGGAAAATTAATTAAATAACCATTGTTTTGTGCTCGTTGAAGTTTTGACGTTTTGTGCTTGGTTGGGTTTTCTTGTGAGTTTTAATGCAATGATAGTATTAATGCAATGATAAGCCAGAGATTATGTTCTAAATATTAGCTCAAACTTCATTTAGTTTTATAATTTACTGAGTTTCTATTTGTTTGTATTGTAGAATTAATGGGGTTTCCACAATATAAAGAGTGGATGGGTGAAAGTTGTAGAGTGGGGCAAGTATACGTTAATGGGGTTAAAGACTTTGTGAATTATGCAACGAAGAATCTCGAAACTGATATTATCCCATGCCCGTGCAATCGTTGTAAAAATGGGAAACGCTTGAAAGGGGTAGATGTAAAAGTACATTTGTTTCATTGGGGTATGCAAGCTGACTACACGTTTTGGCATTTCCATGGGGAGAGGGAATTTAAGTATATTCCAGAAGAAATACTTGTCAATGAAACCGTTCACACAAATGGTGACCCGTTAGTACATGCTAGGTTAAACGATCTCATAAATGATACGTATGAAGTGCACGCAGCACAAGAAAATCAAGATAGTAGAGGGAATGCTTTAGGATGTGAGGATAATGTTGGCAACGATACGGACCAAGTTAAGGATTATATACGGTTAAAAGCAGCAGCCGCAACACCATTATACCATAACTCCAACCCCGACCACACAAAGTTATATGCCATGGTTGGGTTGCACAACTTAAAGAGCAAATTTAGCTTGTCGGGAAAAAGTGTGACGGCAATACTCCTCTGGGCAAAAGATTTGCTCCCCAAAGAAAATACACTGCCAGTCAATTATCCGATCATGAAGGATAATTTGAAAGGTTTGGGTATGAAATACAAATCAATTCATTGCTGCAAGTATGACTGCATTTTATACTATAAGGAGCATAAGGACAAACGGGCTTGTCCTGTATGTAAGGAACCTAGATATGAACAAAAGATGATAGTACATAATAAACGTTTGTTGAAAGTAAATACGCAAATACCTAAGAAGGTGTTAAAGTATTTTCCTTTAGGTCCTCGATTGAAGAGACTTTACACTATACCTTGGATAGTAGAGGCAATGACTTGGCATGGTCGAGCGGAGGTGGGTGAGAATCTCATGCGACATCCGATTGATTCATCTGTGTGGAAATCTGCAAATCAGCGATACCCGGACTTTGCTACAGAAATACGCAACGTTCGCCTCGGAATATCAACCGATGGGTTTAACCCGTTTGGCAAATTGAGCACAGATAAGAGTATATGGCCTGTGTTTACGGCGCCTTTAAATTTTCCCCCGTCGTTGTGCATGAGAAAGGAGTTTTCAATTTTGTCGTTGTTGATACCAGGTCCAAAAGCACCGGGTAGTGACATTGATGTTTTCTTAGCGCCGCTAATAGATGAATTGAATGAGTTATGGGTTGAAGGTGTGAGAGCATTCGACTCATACAAAAAGGAGGAATTCATTTTGAGAGCTATGTTGATATGGGCAATTCATGATTTTCCTGCTTAAGGGACCTTATCTGGGTGCAATGTACATGGTTACCTAGGTTGTCCTATATGTGGAGAGGAGACTGAAGCCAGCTGGCTTAAGAAAAGTGGTAAACTTTTTTATCATAGGCATCGAAGATTTCTGCCCCAAAGTCACAAATTCAGGTCAATACAAAGCAATTTTCTCCCAGAAGGCACCGAGACGCGACCACCTCCACTAAGACTTTCTGGTTTGGAAATTAAAGAAAGGTCATTAAAGGCTGATCAAAAGTTGAGGGGGAAACACCCCATAATTTTGGCCCAAAAGCGTAAAAGAAAGGATGTTGATGTGAAAATGGCGTGGTCGAGGAGATCAATAATGTTTGATTTGCCATACTGGAAGGAACATCCTGTGAGACATGTGATAGACATAATGCACGCTGAGAAAAATATCATTGAGCATCTCGTAAGCACATGCATTGGTGGTTCTCATTCCAAGGATGGAGAAAAAGCCCGTGAAGATCTTCATGATTTGAAGATTAAAAGATCATTATGGTTGAAAGAAGATACAAACACTGGAAAAAAGCATATGCCAGTTGCATCTTATACTTTGAGCATTGAAGGAAGAAATATGTTCTTAGAAACGTTAAAGGGCTTGAAGGTCCCTTCTAATTTCTCATCCAACTTACGCAGGATTGTCTGCGACGCAACAAAAGATTTGAAAAAGTGCAAGTCCCACGATTGGCATGTGATAATGCAACTTATCCCTCTGTTGTTCGGACACTGTTTTTCGGAACACAAGAATCTTCGAAGGGCCATTCTACAAATTAGCTTATGTTTCTCCCTATTGTGTGAGAAAGTTGTCAACAGGACGCACATAATGGCAGCGAAAGAAACTTTGGTCGAGGCTATATGTGTTTTGGAGAAGCACTTTACTCCCTCATTCTTTGACATAAGCATCCACCTTTTAGTGCATTTGTGCGATGAAGCACTTTTATGTGGACCAGTAAGGTACCGATGGATGTATCCGTTCGAACGATTAATGAAAACTTTTAAAGATTACGTTAAGAATACACGGTACGTTGAGGGGTCCATTGCTAAGGAGTACATTATGGAATAGGCTTCCTTATATGCAAAGGAATATATGCCTAACCCAAACATTGGAGGTCGTGAACACTTTATTGATGAATTAGAAGAGTTTGCTGATGAGGAGGCCCTGGGGAAAGGTAAGGTAGTGAAGCTAACAAGTAGACAATATAACCAGGTGGCTCGATATGTATTCGAGACGCATGAAGACATATATAAATGGAAAATGTGAGTTTATTTAAAGTGTTTTGTAAAATATTGTAATATGTTCGATGTTATATTCATTAGAAATTAATATTTTTAGTGTTTTAACCTAGGCAATATAATGAGTGCGGGCATGCCAAGAGGAGGAAGGGAGGCATGAGCGCAGACAATGACTTTAGGCATTGGGTAGCTTCCGAGGTGACTACAGTAATACCTCACTTTTATTTACTGTCTTTGCAACATATTCACAATGCAAATACTTTCTTGGTTTCAGTTATTGAAAGCTGGTGAAGTATCGACGAGGCTTGCAAGTCTAGCAAATGGGCCTAGTTTTGTAGCCAAGGAGTTTGGACAATATCGTGTCAATGGTTTTGTGTTCTCTTTAAGCACACACGAGTTAAAACTCATTGGGAAACAAAACAACGGCATTTCATATAAAGCATTAACTCATTTCAGGGCAAGCGCGAAAGATAAAAACTTGATAGAAGCTGAGATGACGTATTATGGGATTATACAACAAATTATCCTATTAGATTATATATCTTTCAGCATACCTATATTTTACTGTGATTGGGTGAGAGTGGAGGACAAAAATGCATGTATGGTCGACCCTGACACCCACATGGTGAAGGTTGATTTGGCCAAGTTGAAGAGTAAAGACAATGTTAATGATGAGCCATTTGTGTGTGCATTCCAAAACTTAAAACAAGTGTTTTATGCAAAGAGCCCCAACAATGATCCATGGTCTGTTGTTTTACATTCTCCTCAGCGCTTGACTACATCGGTAGACAATATAGAGGCACCAATCGAGATTCAGTCTATTCTGGATGACAACCCAGAATTAAGAAATTATTAAACGCATTAGAGGAGTAGGTGTTTAATTGTGGCATGTTATGTTGTTTTAAATGTTGACTTGAAAATTATGTATAATAGCATGTTTCAATTATTCCGTAGCATGTATTCATAGTGACTTTTATTCACAAGTTTATTATTACTTTTTCCAGGATGTCATATATTGTATATACATGCAACGATTTTCAAATTCTTTGGTGGACTCCTCCTTATCTTCAGTTCTACTAAGCTCAAATTTCAGATCTAATTGCAAATTCTCATCTTCTAGATCTTTTATTGTTTGGAAGATGCCTTTAAATGTCTCTTTATTCCATTGTAAGGAGAGAGAGTTCTTTTATAATAATTTCCATGCCAACAGTTTTAAATCGCACATAATTACATTTATAAATGTAGGTTATAAATGCAGGTTGTGACATCAATTTTGGGGATCTTAGGCCCACCTTGTTTGGGGTAGTGCGTTTTGGATTGCTGAATGTAGGTTGTGAGGAGATACAATAAGTATGACCACACTATCGTCGATTTAAGCATCTCCCTTTGTTGGCGTCATCAACATGTCCCACTGCCACTCACGGTCACTAAGTATTCATTGCACATATCATACAACAAAAGAATCTAGAATTGGATTTAAATGTTGAGGATGATCTGGTCCGACATTTAAAGGCCCAATTTCCACTCAGATAAGTGATTCTAGATAAGTGAATCTGAACTAGAATCTATATGTTTTAACCTATGAGTCTGAAAGAGTGCCTCCTACAGAAGGTCACACATTCTATGTACAAAGGAGAAATAAAAAGGCCTTAACATGCAAAAGAAGCAATTCGTCTTGGAAATTGAGCAACAACCTCCAATTCGCCTGGGAATTGAGTGCACAGATTCGTAACTCACAGATCCTTCTTTCAAATGCTACTTTAAGGCGAACTCCATTGACAACCAGAGAAATGGAAACTGCTGTCCCTGATATGGCCCTTCTGCTCTACCAAGCTCAGCAACTCCACTATGATAGTGCAACAATGATCATGAGGCTCAAAGCTAAAATTCAGGGTCTCGAAGAACAGATGAATACAGTGAGTGAGAAGAGCTCAAAATATGGTCAAATAGCTGCTGAAGAAGTCCCAAAGAGCATGTACTGCCTCGGTGTTCGATTGACAACTGAATGGTTCAAAAACTTAAATTTACAAAGGAAATCCAAAGAAAAAAGGCAAACTACGTTGAAACTGAGAGAGAACAATCTTTTTCATTTCTGTGTCTTCTCCGACAACATTCTTGCAACCTCAGTTGTGGTAAATTCAACTTCTTTGAACTCTAAAAACCCTGATATGGTAGTCTTCCACCTCGTGACCGATGAAGTGAACTACGCTGCAATGAAGGCATGGTTCTCTATGAACAATTTCGGTGGAGTGACTGTTGATGTCCAGAAGATAGAGGAATTTAGCTGGTTAAATGCTTCTTATGTTCCTGTTCTTAAACAGCTCTAAGACTCTGAAACTCAGAACTATTACTTCTCAGGAAACAACGATAATGGTAAGACCCCTAGACTTGTGGGTTGTTTGAAGTTACTGGGGCTTTTGATGGGTTGTTTGAACTGATAAATGGGTTTTTGCTGGATCTAATTTTCCAATACAGGTCATATGAGAACAGTAAAAAAAATAAAAGCATTGCATAATGTGATCACCTCTCAAACAAACAGAGGCTCTTAATAGATGGACATGAAAAAAGGCCCTGTGCAGTTGCCCAAGCTGCACATGCCCGGGGCCGGCTATGCACCCAAAGTGGTGCTCCCTCTAATCTCTTTCGCGGTCGCATCAACTGTGGTCGAGGCCATGGTCTCCATGCTCGATCTTATGTTGAGTCTCATTCCTTCTCCGGATCGCGTACTTGCTGTCAAATTCGCAACCATCTCTCAGATTTCTTCTTATGACATTACCACAACAGTCATATCAACTTTCATTTTACTTTAACTCTTGAATTTTTCAAGTTTAGTTTGGAAATAATATGATGTGCTATTTCTACCTACAATAGTGAAACCATTGGAAACTACTTGTTTCGTATATTCATATCTAAGACTGTTTGGTAATTTTTATATTTTGAAAACAATAATTTATTTCTACCAAATGAATGCATACATTTCCTCATTTCCTACTTCCCGTTAATTACATTACACCCCCCTCCCCCCCTTCTTTTAAATGCTTCTGTTTTACAATGATTTTTGTATTCAAGTAAAATGGATGGTTTTTGGTTCAAGTTGTGCTATCGTTTTTAATTATCAATTCACATGTCTTATTTCAGGTGAAGGAGTAGGTAAGATATAAGTGAAGCTATCATTTAACGACGAGAAAAGGTAAGATGATGGTAATGAAACTCATATATGTTTACCCAACTTTGGGGAAGTTGTTTGTTTGTATCATTCCTATCATATCCGCCACCACCCCTTATATAGATTACTTTGTAGATATTTGGGTGAGTGGTTGAAATGAGGTCCAATATGGACCTCGAGTATTGTAGTATTGCTGTTGTGGAGTATTTTTATTTTTTTGAACAAGGTGGATAGGCCTATAAATAAAGGGAACTCTGCCCAAAATTTTTAAAATTAGAACAAAAATATTGTACATTTATTTAGATGTACCTTTTTTTGTAATTTTAATGTAAACGAATATTATTGCCATGGATTTGGGTTGTTTATTGATTATAGTGCCAACCGAGTATGAATATAGTAATATGTATTGTGAGTCAACCGAGTATGATTTATTTTATTTCACTTTGTTGTCGGGTAACGATTTTTTTTTGCAATTTTCGTCGTGCCTTCAGGCACGGGCATACGCTAGTATATATATATATATATATATATATATATATATATATATATATATATATATATATATTAATCACATTTTATTATTTGCAGGCATACACATGGCATACCCGGCATACGTAGTATTCAAAGGCCTAAATCCAGGTGTTTACACTTCGTGGCAAGCAACACAAGCACAAGTTAATGGATACCGAGGCGCCGTATTCAAAAAATTTGAGTCCATTGAACTTGCTCAATAGGCATACTCCGAGTACACGAGGGAGGATGTCACCGCATCAATACCCCCCACGGCTGATATACCTAGACTTCACGAATCGTATCCACTGCGTGGTGACTCCTGGTCTAGATTTAGAATGATTTGTTACATGTTCATGACATTCCATGTCATCGAAGTGTTGTGTCGTTATTTTTTTTAATTTATTTTTTATTCTATGTTCATTTTGTACTTGGCGCCCACTTAGGGGTTGTTTGATGTTAAATTAAGTTTAAACAAGTTTTATGTGTACTGGATATTTGGAATATGAGAAATATAAATGAAATGTTGTCAAAAATTTTAGACTTGTGATCATGATATTTATTTTACTTTCATTATTTCATCATTTTGTGAAAATATAAAGATATTTGTAATAGCTTTTACAACATTTAACAAATTCAATTTTGTAACTGCTAATAGGAGTCACAAATTTGTCACTACTATCAATTTTGTAACTGCTAACAACAATCACAAATATATGATTCGTAACTGCTGTCAGCAGTCACAAATAGCAGTTACAAATATATGATTAGTAACTGCTGACAGCAGTTACGAATAGCAGTTACAAATTGGGGTCACCAGTCATAACTCCATAGGGGTTATAAAAAATTGTGACTGCTGTTAGGAGTTATAAATTTTCTTTTGTCACCCCCTAAATTATGACGGTAAATAGCAGTTATAAAGGTCATTTGTGAGTGCTAACAGCACTCACAAATCTCCCTTTTTGGTGTAGTGATGTCATATTCTCATTAGCCTCATAAATAAAGGCATTAAATACCCTAACTCCAGCAGATCGAGTTCCAACATTTGAGACTTAGAGAGCAGAGCTGGGGCCCAAATAGTTGCCCGAGAAGAAATTAACAATCACTATATACTCAAGGTACATCTTTTTGGTGAAGTGATATCATGATTCTATTAGCCTCTGTGACACCCCGTACAATTAAATACCGGGTGATCAGTCCTTTATTATATTAAAATAGAATGTTCAGTTAGTTCATTCTTAGCATCACTATCGAAAAATATTTAATACTATTAATCATCGAATAATTAGTTAAGCTAGTGTCATAAACATTATTATTCCAATTAAAATATTAATGATGAAACCATAATTAATCCCAATAATAAAATAACTGAATCATCCACCATACACATGAATAAAATAATACTGGATAGTAAGTAACAACTAAATTATTTAAGACTAGAGTGAACGTTCCAGTTCAAAGTCTCAAAACTAATAAGCCATAATAATACCCAATCCAACTGAAATGAAATACTAAATTAAACCGAGTACAATCTCTCTAATAAAGTAAAACTTGGGATGGGCGACACATGCCCTAAATGAAGTGTCTAAAGATACAGAGTCAAATGAGGGTGGAGGCGTCTAAGCATGAGGACCTGTATCTTCCACAACTGCTACAGCATGTCAACCTGCTCAATCACCAACGCTTGGCGTCCTTGTGGCTGGATACCTGGTATAAACAAAATGCAAGAGATGGGTCAGAGCTCAAGTTGTAAAAATATTTTATTTTAGCAAGTATTTAAAATTTTAAAATAAGAAAGTATTATATGCATGTTAACTTTTCGAACTCTCACACGAAATTCTCACATATGATCTATTGTGCACACCTAATGTACATCTTGTCCCATCTAGCTATCTGAAATCCATCTAACTATATTCTAGACTGATACCGCTAAATATATCTCATAGTATTAGCTCGTACTTACCAACACTTACATTAAATGTTTTTACATTTAGTATCTCGATTAAGTCTTATCACATTAAACTTAAGTGTTCATAACTTATGTTATTTAAGATTTCATTATCTCAATAATCTATAATTATTACACTGTAGATATAACACAAGTATACATATATATCCATCACTATTATATATATATATATATACAAATACAGCACCCCAAGGATACACCTGTAGTTCCAAGCTTATGGGCTACGCACATACCTACGCACCATATGACCATCAACACTATCGTTTTCACAGATAGCCCGTTCCTAGGTTCTATGTTAAGAGATACCAATCTAAAATCCCCCCCCCCCCCAATGGTCTCATTAGGATAAGACTGTCCTTTATCATTTTCAAAAAACTCTTGTGATAGCAAGCAACTAGGTATGTCATACACATAATTAAATATACAAAAGGTATTCACACCACCTATAAATTTATTTCACATGTTTCATACGTAGTGTATTTTTATCCCGAATAATCTACGTAATAATAATTCATATCTTAATTCATTAACGAACACTCTCGAGTATTTCTTGTCACTCGAAGGGTATCCTTAAGATTACACATCACAACAGTAGGTAAGGTCCCTATACCCTACTGATATAAGTCATCCTTTTTCTTGAATCTTTGAGTCTCGAATTATTTTCTAAATCAAGTATTTTCCCCGATTGATACCAATTGAGTTTTGCCTATGGTTTCCACTGATGGGCCCAAGACTAAATCCAATCTTGACCTACGGTTTTTAAACTAGTTCTATTTATACTTCACAATAAATCTCGCAATTTAAGATTAGAAAGGTTCTCAAGTGTTCTACGTAAGAACTAGAAAACTGCAACACACCGAACCGACCCGATTTATGAAAAATGAACGGATCCTACTTATAAAAACGAAATGATCCGATTTATGAAAAACGAATTGATCCAACTTTATGAAAACGAACTGATCCATTTCTGGATCTAACTGATCCGAAGCTCTGTGAAAGTTGTTCATTCCCCAAGTACGTTTCCACTATTTTCAACCTCAAATCCATTACAAATTTTTCCCAAACCTCAATACAACTATACTATTTGATAATCCAGGAAGTATATTCAATTTCTAACATCCTAGTATCATCAAGTCATCATCAATCAGTAATTAAATTCGAAATCCCCAATTTAATCCCTCAAAACCCTAGTTCTTCCAATTTCAATTCAAGAACCATTAAAACCCAGATTCGTTCATCAATTAAATCATAAATTGCATGGGTTCTACTCTACATACAAAGAGAAATCAACATATATAATTTATAGACCTAGATTAAGCATAAATTATCTAGTTTTTACCCAATTCAATATTAAATCATGAGTTTTTATCTCCTACACTAACATCAGTATAATTATTGCTAAAGGAAAGCAAGTAATAAAAACTTGCCTTGATTTTTGGTTGTCCGATACGCTGGTGTAGATGGTATGACTTCGTTCCTCATCTTTCGATCTACATGGTGGTGGTTTCGATGGTAGAAGATGGTGGTTAATTGCCTAAATCCCTTGGACTTGGTTCTCCCTCACCCTCTGTGGCTCTCCCTTGGAACTTGTGAATGAAAACCCTAATCCCACTCACGTAACAGATATATTTCTCCTCTAAATTTTATGGGTGTTATATGCCCAAAAATGAAAATTACCAAAACGCCCTCCCAAGATGCCGGTTTAGCCTAAAATTTCCCGGGACCCAAATTAAACCCACGGGTAGACTTTTCTGACTATATCGACCCTTCCAGACATGTTGGCACACTCGAAATGACTATCCAAATTACTTATAATAAATTTATTTTTTAATTCCTCTAAATTAGTCCTGACACGATTCACACGCGCGTCCGACTTAATTACCGAAACTGACATTTTTTTCACTCGTGATAGTGTTCATCATTCCATAATCACATATTAATTTATCCTCTCAGTAATATTTAATATAATTCACATCAATAAATACTAACCCTTAACTTGTTAGTTAATGTTTACTTTAATCAGGATTAATTAATAAATAATATTCCCACATTAAATTCAATTAATCCTATAATTTAAAATCATAAAAATACGGGGTGTTACATACTTCCCCCCTTGCAACATGATTTTATCCCTAAATTCATAAAGTAAAGGTGTACCTGGTAAAAATAGCTTTGTATTCTTGCGCATCTCATCCTCGCGCTCCCAAGTAAACTCCTCAATATTGTGGTTCTCCCACTGAGGACACACGAGTGGAACTACCTTCGACCTCAATCTCCTCTTGCTATGGTCTAGGATAGTCACTGGTCTACCCTCGTCAGAACTGTCTGGATGTAGGAAAACCTCCTCCAACGCAATGTGAGTGTGAGTCAACTCATCCCGAAGATACCGCCTAAGCGATGAAATATGGAACACATTATGTATCCGATGCAAGTACTCTGGTAACCCAAGTCTATATGATACTGGTTCATTCCTCTCAATGATGGGAGATGGTTCCACGTATCGTGGTGCCAATTTCACTTTCTTCCCAAATCGAATTATCCCCTTCATAGGAGATACTCGTAGTAAAACTTGATCCCCGACGGCAAAACTAAGGATACACATCTGCAGCATATCCTCTCTCTGTCTACCCATTTTCCTATGGGTGATAAGTCTTACTCAATCGCAACTCAATATCCATTGCCTCCTGATCAATCTCCTAAAAACTGGGGCTTGAAAATCTTATCCAGGTTGGACACAATATCAAGTGGCACCCCATGAAGTTTCACTCTATCTCAGTGTCATTTTGATGTTCTCCCTATATCTCTACTAACGACATCCCTCCATTCAAGGGTATTCCCTTACCATTCCATTCTGGTGACTAATTCGCTTTAGTTATCACACATCGAAATATTCCATCATTTTAATTTAAAAATTCACCTTGGCGCTTTAACATCACTTTGAAATTTCATTTCCGTTTTGCCGCTATGATGAGCCTCTCTACGCACGGCTAATGTACTTCGTCTACTAAAGAAAAAATTTATAATATTCTCATGTGTTAACTCCCTTCATCATTTGTTCTCAACACACTTATTTTTCCATTTCTTTTTAGTATTATTGGAGTAATACGTTGTTCCCTGTGTCCCTTCATTAACAGTACTCTTTTAGTCTGATGGTCTAGGCATTACCATTTGAACTAGTGATGCATCTGTTCGTGGGAGCAATTTGCAATAATATGCGACTATTCATGACAGACTCCAAAATATTTTAAACTTTATTATGACGTAGCTCTCGTCTTATTATTCCTCTGTACCGAGTGACTGTTAATTATTCTCGAGAATTTATATTGTACATTGCTTGTACTTTCTATTACTATAACCACTTCTTATCCTTATACTCCTCGATCTCTAGTGATTTCCCTAGCTCACTAAGCAACTTCATTACCCCTATGTCTTATTATAGTTCTACTTCAAACCTATCGATACGTCTACGTGTATTCCTACATTTTTTACATCAGCTCCCCGTAAATGTTATTAAAGATACGATTTACTAGTGCGCCAATACACCCTATACTCTGTGCATTTCTACACAACCATACTAAACGTGTTACATTTATCTCAAAATATGCCTCACATACTTGGCAAGACTATTTGGTAAATTCATACCCAGTCACCCTACATTTTCCACTTAATTACCCCTTAGGTTGTCCCACCGTTCTGCTCGTAGTGTCAACGATTAGTAACATTTTTGCATTTTAACACTATACGGCTCCACTAGCCTTAATTCATATTATAACTATTTACTCACAGTTATATCTACATATGCGTGTAATAACTACGGTACTAAACCCGTGTAATAAAGGCAAAACATCTCTCAACTTCCAACGCTCGCTAAGTTTCATGTGTGGGATGTCTCGCAAAGAGAAATCCAAATAAGGAACCCCTCCCCCGATACATTACTACCTAACATTGTTGGTCATAGAGATCCGTTAAGCCCTTAGTCCATAACATGTACCCCTGAATTTTTGTATTTGGACATGAAAGTCTACTCGACCACTCTCATGTCTTTAAGACAACTTCTAACACGATGCTCTCACTATCACTAAGTTCTTAGCGCTATATAATTAACGAGCTATATCTCTCCACTTGGCCATAAATCAATATACTTTGAATCACATCAGTAAACGTCCCTACTCACCGGGATCGAATATAATAGGATAACTTACTCACCGAAGTCTACGATACCATACAATATATATGTAGGCTCAACCCTCTTTCGAGTGATGCCTCGTAACACAATATATTTAAACCTTGAAATAACGAGTACGATTGTCTCATCACACAATTTACTATCATTCAAACCCTCAATATCCAGTCTTTACACATTATAATAATAAAATGTTCTACTATTATAACACTCAAAAGGAGAAAAAATCGCTACGTAATATTAAAATTTTCTTAGTGTCCACACATGCGCCTCCCCGCAAGTGACACAAAAGTTTTGCTACCCAATTGTAATTATATACATAACAAGGCTACTACCGCCAGCTCACACACTAAACCTGATGAACACTCAAATTTTAGTGTTAATAATAAATTATTATGACTCACCCATGTCACCTAAAACGTCATCCCCTACATAAAAGGATAAGGAAATTATTTTATCTCCATTTTCCACCTACCTTGCATGGTCAACGAGTCCCTGAGTATAACTCTCATGCCAAAACTAACCCATTGTTCAATTATAACGGTTGCATCTCCAAGATCCTATATTTTGGTTTCCCTCTATCCTGCTTTGGGCCATCCTTCTTCATGTGGCCCATCACTCCATAACCATAATAACTTGCTAGAGCAACTCTGTTACTTCTGGCCATGGCCCTACTGGACTCCCTCGTTATTTCCTCTGTCCTAACGGTTTTGAGGAATGGGAATGTTGTGTTACTATTGAGGACCTTGTTGATGCTACCTGAACCCAATGATTTCTCAAGTCGATAACCTCTAGGCCTAAATCTCTTAGCCTAATTCTCCTATTGGGAATCTCTCACATACTACTACTATGCTCCACTAGTATCATTTCGTTTACCTTCAAAGTCTGACTGTCCTCACTTTCTCGTTGTGTAAAG
Source organism: Sambucus nigra (assembly GCA_949130495.1). Taxonomy (NCBI): domain Eukaryota; kingdom Viridiplantae; phylum Streptophyta; class Magnoliopsida; order Dipsacales; family Adoxaceae; genus Sambucus; species Sambucus nigra. The sequence continues at coordinate 313,000,293 of OX422217.1, read as the reverse complement.
TTTAATGCAAGTGGTACTACTCACCACACATAGTACACCTTCATGTGTAACTCCCATATCTTTGGCCCCATAGGCCATGTCGGGGTGCCCTTCTCCCAGACCTGGTAGTCTTCTCCCCGATCGCTACCCCCATTATCCCTATGGCTCGTTTGGCCCGATGGACTTATTGCTAACCTTAACGGCCCTGACGAAATCTACATTCACTTGGTAAGAATTTAAATGATCTACAGTATTTAAATGGGTCCCCTACCGGGTATACCCTCTTGTGGTGCCTCACTGGTACCGTTAAATTCACTCTTTGTTTAGATTCCCCAATCCTTTCGGCTCCCTTCTCTTGGAAGAGTTGATATACCCTTGTATATGTACGACTTTGACGACATCGACATTAGTCACCTTAGCCATATCTCCCATTCATGCTTGTGTATTCTACCCACAAGTTCATTTTCACCTTATGGATCCTTTTTATTCTCCGTATCCCCTTCTTTGGTTACGAAGTTCACTAAACAAAATAACTTCTCTTTTACGATCGGTCTTTACCTGACCTACTTGTGATAAGTTGGTAATTCCATTCGCATCTCTGTCTGAACAGAAGATGGAAGATCTTATGGTCAAACGGCACTCAATATCTCGTTTAATTCTATATATATTTCTTTATACATGGTGATTGGCTATCACCGCTCTATGCCGCTCCTATGAGCAAAAAAAATTCGCCCAAAATTTAATTCTGAGTGTCACTGCACTCCACCCTACACTATTGCCTTTTGATTTTCTCCTTCCATTGGTCCATCACACTTCATCTCTTCTTCAAATCCTTATAGGCGATTCTTCGAAAGAGTTCCCTTGACTCTTTCATTTATCAACAAGGTGAGTCTTAATTTGCACTACTGTTATCTACGACAGTGTTTGGAAATTCATTTCTCCCGAGATCTTATCCCTTTTATCATCTCTCTAGATAATAATTTCGGTGACTCCTATCGCGATCATCGTTCCCTGAATAGTCCATAGCTTCCACTGTGCCTCTTTTCCTCGAATCCCTTTAACGGCCCTCGCTGGTCATCCCATGTTACTCGGTGTACGAAGCCCCATCAAAATCGCATATGAATTGGGTTAACTATACTAAATCGCACGAGAGCATGAATTGCATACGTAGAGGAGTACAACAATCCTATAGTAAGGCTCTATATCAAAGAATGCTAAGCTAAAACATAATAAGTCGCATAGATCCTAAAGACTCTAGAACTCGATGCTCTGATACCACCTGTGACACCCCGCCCAATTAAATACCGGGTAATCAGTCATTTATTAAATTGAAACAGAATCTTCGGCTGCTTCATTCTTAGCATCCGTGTCGAAAAATATTTGATACAATTAATCACCTAATAATTAGTTAAGCTAATGCACTAAACATTATTATTCCAATCAAAATATTATCGATTAAACCATAATTAATCCCAACAATAAAATAACTGAATCATACACCATACACATGAATAAAATAATACTGGATAGTAACTAATAGCTGAATTAATTAAGACTGGAGTGAACGTTCCAGCTCAAAGTATCGAAACTAGTAAGCCATAATAATACTAAATCCAACTAAAATGAAATACTAAAGTAAACCGAGTACAATCTCTTGATAAAGTAAAACTGAGGATGGGCGACACATTCCTTAAATTAAGTGTCTAAAGATACTGAGTCAAATGAGGGTGGAGGCGTCTAAGCATGAGGACCTGCAACTTTCACAACCGCTATAGCACGTCAACCTGCCCAATCGCCTAAGCATGGCGTCCCTATGGCTGGACACGTGATATAAATAAAATGCAAGAGATGGGTCAGAGCTCGAGTTGTAAAAATATTTTGTTTTAGCAAGTATTTAAAATTTGCAATAAATAAAGTGTTATATGAATGTTAGCTTTTCCAACTCTCACATGAAATTATCACCTCTCGTCTATTGTGCATGCCTAACGTACATCTAGTCCCATCTAGCTATCTGAACTCCATCTAACTAGATTCTAGACTTATGCCGCTAACTATATCTCATAGTATTAACAAGTACTTACCAACACGCACATTAAATGTTTCTATATTCATTATATCGATTAAGTGTTATCACATTAAACTTAAATATTCATAACTTAAGTTATTTAAGATTCCATTATCTCAATAGTTGATAATTATTACACTGTAGATATAACACAAGTATACAGTGTGTGTGTGTGTGTATATATATATATATATATATATATATATATATATATATATATATATATATATATATATATAAGGTCCATCACAAGGAAAACGAAAACTAAGATTTGCTTTATCCGGTATCAAACGGGAGCTACGAGCAAATAAAACACCTTTTAAGAGTATCAATACCGTTACATGAATGATAGCAGAGTATGCATTGCAATACAGGTGCATCCTTGGGGTGATATATATATATATATATATATATATATATATATCACCCCAAGGATGCACCTGTATTGCAATGCATACTCTGCTATCATGCTCAGGTACATCTCGTACTCAAACAAGTACAATCGGTTCAGAAGTCTCCCATGAACCATAAACAAACCACACATATTGGAGGCGAACATAGTTCCAAGCCTATGGGCTATGCACATACCTACGCACCCATATAACCGTAAACACTATCATTTTCACAGATAACCCGTACCTAGGTTCCATGTTCTAAGGTACCAATCTAATATCCCCCCAATGGGATCATCAGAATAAGACTGTCCTCTATCATTTTCAAAAACCTCCTGTGATAGCAAGCAGCTAGGTATGTCATACACATAATTGAACATACAATAGGTATTCACACCACCTATAAATTTATTTCACATGTTCTATACGTAGTATATTGTTATCCCGAATATTCTACGTAATAATAATTCATAGTTTAATTCATTAACGAACGCTCCCGAGTATTTCTCATCACTCAAAGGGTATCCTTAAGATTACACATCATAATAGTAGGTAAGGTACCTATACCCTACTGGTCCAAGTCATCCTTTTTCTCGAATCTCCGAGTCTCGAAATATTCTCTAAAGTAAGTATTTTCTTCGATTGATATTAATTGAGTTTAGCCTATGGTTCCCACTCGTAGGCCCCAGTCTAAATCCAATATTGACATATGGTTTTATTAAACTAATTCTTATTACACTTCACAATTAATATCGCAATTTAAGATTAGAAAGGTTCTTAAGTGTTCTACGTAAGAACTGAAAACTGCAGCAGGCTGAACCGACCAGATTTATAAAAAATGAACCGATCTAACTTATGAAAACGAACCAAACTGATTTATGAAAAATGAACCGATCTGACTTTATGAAAACGAACCGATCCGAAGCTCTGTGAGAGTTTTTCTTCACCCAAGTAAGTTTTTCCACTATTTTCAACCTCAAATCCTCTACATAATTTTCCCAAACCCCAATACAACTATACTAATTGATAATCCAACAAGTATATTCGTTTTCTAACATCCTAGTATGATCAAGTCATCATCAATCAGTAATTATATTCGAAATCCCCAATTTAATCCTTTAAAACCCTAGTTCTTCCAATTTCAATTCAAGAACCATTAATACCCAAATTTGTTCATCAATTAAATCATAAATTTCGTGGGTTCTACTCTACATACAAATAGAAATCAACCTATATAATTTTCAGACCTAGCTTAAGTATCAATCTTCCGATTTTCACCCAATTCAATATTAAATCATGAGTTTCTATCTCCTAGACTAACATAAGTATAATTAGTGCTAAATGAAAGCAAGTAATAAACACTTGCCTTTATTTTTGGTGGTTTGATCCGCTGGTGTAGATGGTTCCAATCTACACGGTGGTGGTCTCGGTGGTGGAAGATGATGGTTAATGGCCTAAATCCCTTGGACTTGGTTCTCCCTCACCTATTGTGTCTCTCCCTTGGAACTTGTGAATGAAAACCCTAATCCACTCACGTAACAAATATATTTCTCCTCTAAATTTCGTGGGTATTAAATGCCCCAAAATGGAAATTACCAAAACGCCCTCGCAAGATGCCGGTTTGGCCTAAAATTGTCCTGGGACCCAAACTAAACCTCCGGGTAGACTTTTCTGACTATCTCGACCCTTCCGGACACATTGGCGCACTCGGAATGACTATCTGTATTACTTATAATAAATTTACTTTTTAATTCCTTTAAATTAGTCATGACACGACTCATACGCGCCCCCGACTTAATTACTAAAACTGGCGTATTTTTCACTCGTGATAATTTTCATAATTGCATAATCACGTATTACTTTATTCGCTCAGTAATATTTAATTTAATGCACATCAATAAATACTAACTCTTAACTCGCTAGTTAATATTTACTTTAATCCAGATTAATTAAAAATTAATATTCTCACATTAAATTAAATTAATCCTATAATTTAAAATCATAAAAATACGGGGTGTTACAGCCTCACCTTTCTCCATCTCGAGATTCCCTACATATTAAAACTAATCACAAAGGATGGAAAATTGGAATTAAAATAACAAAGTAAAGAGTCTTTTAAAAAAAATATCAAAAGTACACTTGTTTTAGGGCCCTAAATGAACATAATAGGGACTCCATAGACCTCCTTGCTCCTTTCTCATAGGGAGGTATCCCAATATTCTTGAATAAAGGAAGTATTGTGTCTTATAGTGTTTTGGAGCAGTTTGGTTCACTTGTAAAGGATTTCCTCATAACCATGTCCACAAAGTAACCTAAGCCCCTTCTCATTTTATCTTCGTTTCTGAACAATGTAAAGATAAAAAAATTGTGTTAGGATAAGATGATATTGACCTTCTCTTTTCTCCCTAAAGGAAACTATAGACACACTAACAGCTTGCTTGAGAGTTTTATTTTGGAGAGAAACGAAAGGAAAGGAAGGGAAATTATGTTTTCTTTCCGTTGTTTGGCAGTTTATATAGGAGAGAAAGTGATGTTTCGTCATTTTTCGTCGTTTGGGAGTTTAAGAGGAAAGAAAAGAAAGGAGAATTTAAAAAAAAAAATTCCTTTCTTTCCAAAACTTTCCTTCCAAATCAGAAAGAAATGGAGAGAAAGGAAAGTTTTCTAAAGAATGTACCTTATTTCCCTTAAAGAAAATTATTTTATTTTCCTTTCTAAATCCTTTCTCTTCTCTTCCTTTCTTTTCTCTCTTATAAATTTTCCTTTCTTTTCTTTTCTTCCCTAATAAAACTTTCCTTTCCTTTCCTTCGTCTAAAAAACTCTCAAACAACCTAAAAGGACTCCAAGCTATGAAAGCTAACTAAAAAGGGTTATGTGCAAATGCTTCAAAATGTCATTAGTAGGTCCGACCAACGGAAACCTAGCCCCGAAGGACAAAAAAGATTCATTAAAACATAAGTAACCTAAAAAAGTTCGTGTGTAAGTGATAAGATCCTTTAGCTTCATAAATTGGCACCTGGTACCCCCAATGCAACTAAGGGGAGTCATCCTCTGTATTTTTATAACACGCGTTGGAGTTCGTGACAATGTATCTATGTGGAAGTTCCCACATATGTAGGACGGTTGGATCAAACCTTTAGGCCTTCTTCAACAGTTGTTTCTTCTCTATGCTAGAAAAGAGGAAATGGGTAAAACTTCTCCAACAACAGTTTCAATGTAGCAGTGAATCTCACGTGGATGGTGAGTCATATGGAATTTTTCTATCACCATTTCTACATGTAGAAATAGATGGAGGGTTGGAGGATCTGACGTGGAAGCAATTGTATTGCTAAAAGTCCACCCACGTTCTTATTTTGCAGTTATAAATCAAATGAACTGGTGGGTAGAAACACACTGTTGGAGATATATCCCTTCAACTAATTATAGTAATATGCCATGTAGATTAGGGTGAACTTTTAACTGATGGATAAAAATGGATTTAGAAACTAAACATTGGAGATGTTTATGTAAGCTTTATGGTGAACTTTCATTTAGAAGTGAGTTAGTTTGTGTAAGCTTTATGGACTCATTCACTTCGGGGCTACCTCTATCATAACCAGAGGAGTATTATTAGCAATTCGTTGATCATACATTTGGGAATCCACGAGTAATGGGATAAATGCAATTAATGATTCTCCAATTATAATGTATTGTTTTTAAAAATGGTTATTGATTTCTACCTTCAATAGATGCTGTCACTCTCCCGCACTCGGATCTGCACAGGAATGGTCCTTTCATATTTCAACGATTCACATTTTCTACGGTGTTTCAGTTTCTCTCCCTTATATATATATATATGATATTTCACGAACTCTCATCCCTACTACTTCTCTGTCTCTCTCAACCGACTTGCTGAACCTACAACCCATATTCCACCGACGACGTCTCAACTACAAGGTTCCCATATCCTATCATCTATGGTTTCTTTCTCCATTATCTCCCCTAATTCTTTCAATTTAATTTTTTCGTTCCATTGATTTTTCAGGTTGGGATTTGTCTTCCTATTTCTTTCATTCCAATTTTTGGGTCCAATTGCTTTGATGGGTTTGTGTGAAGGTTAAAGGCACCTATCTCTCTCTCTATTCTGTAGTAGGTACGATTTTTGTCTCATTTTTATTTTTTTTCTTTTATTGCTAACTACCACTGATGGATACAAATATGGACATGTATGTAGGTTTATTTTGTAATGATTTGTTTTTTTTCAAAAACTTACATACTGTGGCATAGAGAAACTGATATGTTTGTTCAGATTTGTTTGTTCCCTCTTTTTGTTGTGATATGTCCAGATTTGTTTGTTATCATTTTTTCCTTGATTTGTTTTTCTTCTACTCTGGCATAGAGAAACTGATTTTTTCCCCGATTTCTACAAGTATCATATTATAAACAACTGTTTTTTTTTGCCCTGATGAAAAACTGATTTTTTTGCCCTGATAAACAACTGATTTGTTTTTGTTTGTTTTACAGATTTGAGTTTAATTATAGATTACAAAAACAATGCATTTTCTCTAAAGCTGGAAGATTTTTTCCTCTAGCTAGCCTCTTTTGAATGTTTTTCCAAGTACTCTTCTAGAAAATCAAATGAAACCTGTCCAACACATAGCGAACAAGGTCGATTCAAAATTCTTTTTAAAAAAATCCAAAGGTCTCTAATGAGAGTTATCTCAAAAAATACGAAAACAATTAAAGAAAAGGGTGGTACTTGATTTTTTTCCAATCCCATTTGTATAATCCCTCTGAAAAATGTGTAAAAGAAACCAATGATTGATTCTTTTGACTAAGCAAGATTAAAGGGATCACATTTTATGAACATAGTTTTTTTTATCACTGGGTGACAACTTTTAGTTTTTGTCCTATTTTTCCAAACCATCCATATCTCAATCTTCATAAGATCCACATCAATTATGATGGTTGATTGGGTGGGTATGTATGGTTTAACTTAAGTGTTCAAATTTTCTTTCTTTTTGTTACACTAATCAAATTTGACGTTTTTTTTTTCTTTTTCAATATTTAGATTAAAGTGAAAAAAAAACTAAGTTTTATAGTTTTTTCAAGTAACCCCTTGAACTATAACTCAGGCATGAAATCCCCTTGAATTATGCCTTTTTTTAGTAGCGTGTGGCCAAAATGACACTTAAAAAATTCCCGGAATGGGAGTTTGCAAGAAAAGACAGTTCAAGGAGATATGAGATCTCAATTTTTATTTTTAATTTTTTTTTATTTAGCACACGTTTAAAGATTCGGGGAATTCACTTTAACCTTTTTTTTCACACTTGAATTTTCATATGGGGTTGAGTTCTTTCGATACAACAGGTCTCCAAATTTCAAACTATGACTAATAAATTCTTGCTGATTTAGTCTCAAGGATGCATCTTACAGATGCAAATATTTATGAAAATCTAAGGGTGATTAAGTTGCGATGACCTGACGAAGATACCAAATTTGCACAAGATTAAGATTATGATTTAAAAGGAAAGTTGAGATATTATATATGTTGATGGAAGATATGAGGGTCCCACACCTTCACTTCACTAATCGCAAGTAACAAAATTTATAACCACCTTAAGTGGGATTAATGGTTGTAATGACAATGGGTTCATGATTTAATCAGTGCTAATCACCCTTTATTATTTTTTACACAAATATATTCCTTATTATATATAAGATCAGTTACAACTTACGACAGAGAGAAAGAAAATCGTTTGCTATCTCAAGTCTAAACATGGGATGCTCTAGATACATGTCAACATGTGCAGTGTAATTAGAAATAATGTAATTAATTTTATAAAATTATTATAAAATCTAAAGTGCAAAGAGATAAGGAACTTTTGATTTTCTGCAAGAAACCCCCTATGAATTACTTTTTATTGTAAGAAATCCCCTGAGTTATAGATTTCATGGATAATAACCCGTGTCACAAAAAAGTCCTTAGAAATGGTATTTTTGTGACAAAATGCAAATCAAAAGGATTCTTTGTAATTTATTAACTCAAGGGGATTTTTGGCAAAAACTACAAAGCTCAAAGTTCATCTTTTTTTATTTTATGTATGTGTGTGTGGATGGAACCATCAAAACCATCTTTGTGGTATTTATCGCCTCTCCTTTTCTCTCTCTTTATCTCCCTGATTCAATTTGATCTTGACAAAATTGATTACCATTTGATTTTGACAAATTATTTTCAATATCGACTATGGTTTCATTACAGCATCGCAGGTTAATGGGGTGACCCAATCTGGCCCTATTTTGAATCGACCCAAATCCGACGCGGGATGACCCGCATATATTCAACCCGATCCATTTTTTACCCACCCATATCTGCCCGTTTTTCGGGTCTAATTAATACATCAATTTTAAAAATATATATATATTTCATAGTATATTACCCACTTTTGTTACTAATAAAGAGTATACGAATTGAGTTCTAACTTTAAGTTTTAAATATTTTCATTTCATATATATCTCTCAATATTTTCTTATTTTTACAAATATATTTTGTTTTTATATGTTTGATGAAATGACTAGTTTGTATAAATGATTATATAATTTTTCTACATGTTTGAATCTATAAAAGGTTAAGTTTTTAAAAAAAATATATCGTTATATCTAATATTATTTTGCCGCCCACACATCGCACGGGTTACACACTAGTAGTGAAGGTAAAATGCAAGTAAACAACCGGATTAGCCTCTCGTTCGTCACTTTATCAATAGGTAGGACCCTTACACCCAATGGTCACACCCTAAAGTACCACTAAATGTACACTTAAAAGCGTACAAATTCATTCATACACATATCCGTACACATGTATGCGCATAAACGAACATCTTCATATTTGTTAATGAAAATGAATAGTAACTAGGTGTAAACCCACGCGATGCACGAGCAATTTCATTATATACGTTAGATGATCATAACAAAATATTAATAAAGATCCCGAGTCAAATTGTTTTTTTTTCATGTTTTACCAAAGCATGACAAAGATCTATTATGAGTGACACAACACAATATGAATTGATATTTTTTTTAATTTTGTATGAAATATTTATAATACACGATAGATTTTCACATAAGACAAAAACACAACATGAGCCGAGTAATACAATTAACACAATTATATAACTCAAAATTTGGTCACTAACACTATACAATATGATTCAGTGTCAAAAATCTCAACACAAATAATTTCCAACAAAATATATATTATTTAGTGTCAAATTATTGTGTTATTCTTACAATTACACCCATATTTTTGGTTTTCATAGGATATTGTTTTTTATTTATAGAAGATGCCAACGTTACAACTCCAGCAAAGGTATCAAGTACTATTCCCGCAGGATAAATACTAAATTCGGGATTGCTAAAATCATAGCGCCACCTTCCGTCACTTTGACTTAGATCCTTAATGGAACTAAAAACTCTATCACCATCTCCAAGAAGTCCATCAACTCCAGAAGACTGGTCCTTAATAAGTGTCAAACTTCCTATTGAGTAATTGAATTCGAGCAGTGAATTTGCATTTTTAACAGAATCTTGAAGTCTTTAAGCAATGCCCATAAAAACTTGGTTGTTAAGATGGCATTTTAATAGGCCATTAAGTCTCAATGCATAGAACAGATCCTTTAAATTTGAAGATGGTGAGTTAAGAGTATCCACCACAGATATGCAAGTAAAAGCCTTTGCATCAGACCGTTTTTTGATGCCAAGAATCTCGAATGTTCTCAAAGCCTCGTATGTTTCTTCTAATCTTGGAAAAGATCCATGGGTGGGAGTGAAGAAGTGCAATGAAGCAAACCGATGAGAGTCTGAGATAGGATTAGAGATGGCAGCGTCACAAATCAATGTTACTGATTGTATAAGTACCTCAATTCCTATATTTCTCGCCATGCCTCCCAAAAAGTATGCGCCACCACCGATCGCTCTTCCGTTTTTCAACACTGTCATAGATAGATTAATAACATATGAAATTTGAAAAAAAAATGAAATGTTATTAAATTGACAAATATGCATTCCCCATATCATAGTCAAGTTATTCATGACAAATAGGGAAAATATGTACACAGTTGCATAATTACCAATACAAATGTCCCAAAGAAAAATCTAATTTAAAAATACCCAGCCTATTGTTTCTCTTTACGTGAGGTGCTATCTAAATCCAAAAATTACCCATAAAAAGAAAGAAAAAAATTTCAAATTCTCGGGCAGATTTTAACTTGGCTAATGTTAAGGCGAGGTGGGAAAGGGTCTTGTGTCCCACAAACATCAAGAAGATACCGAAAAATCCACGTGCTTACAATGTTGTGAAAAGATTCAACTTCAACCAGAAAAGCATGTAGAATGACAGAACAACTGCGATGCATAAGTGGGAGAGGATGGCAAATGTGACAGCGACCGTTGTTGTAGGGAAGTTCTTAAGGTTCACCCCGATGCATAATATCCCAACCAAGAATCCAACGAATGGCAAGAGAATAAGACCCAAGAAGGTAAGAGAAAGCTCTTGAGGAGGATGCTTCTCTAAACCCTGAAGATGTGGCTTATCTCTGCCTTGGGTCCATATCTCAAATATGAATCAATGGGCTGCAGAAGAGGGTGGGTTGCCTTCTCGGATGTCTCAGGCAGATCCAATCCAACATGACCTAGAGATTGTAAGAAAAAGTTTTCCATCCCAGCATCTCCGACTGTAAGTTCAATGTCATATCTACCAGAGAGAGAAAAACTTCTCAACCAACCCGAGAAAATCTAATAATTTTTTAAACTTCTTCTTAGAGTTCCTCATTACAAAGATATGCTCAATGTTGGTCTCGTGTTTTAACTTGAGAAATGCCCGGTGGAGCTTGAAAGCATCCCCAAGAGGTGTGGACAATTGAAAGGACAACCGCAACTTTTGAAGGTGGTTTGCTGATAAGGCAACATCATTCTCTCCAGTAAAATCTAGATTTTTATGAGATTCTATGCTTTCAAGATCGCGGTCAAGTATAGCAATTTCCGCTCCATCAATTTTGATAACTCCTGTGACAAATATCGGCACTTTTGTTTGACCTCCAGTAGCATAGATTTTCTTATGCTTTGCATCATGGAACACAATCTCAAACCCAAAAATATAGCTCCCAACATCGATACTCTTAGGCAAATCATCCAAGAAATGGAGGTCCTGTAAAAAAAATAATAACATAACAAAATATGAGTGACCTCTTATTTTATTAACTACGTTAGTATGTTGGTGAAATTAGAAGGCGTTAGGAGAACTAAACGTTGCTAAAGTAGATGTCGTTCTTATTTGGAAGGAAAACAACATGGATAAGGGATGACAGTCCTAAACATGCCTGATAAGTTCCCAAAGAAACACATCCTTGTTGTTGTGCAGGTTGTTGACAATGAGGTCCATGAGCCCAGTTACTTGCCAAAATGCAAAATAATATCCAGTGAGTTCAACCAATATTTTAATCAAAATTCAAGTTATTCTGTATATATCAGGCAAATCCAACTTAATGGGTTATCTTGTTGAAGAATTGCACCTCTTCTTGATACTCGTATTTTTTTAGTTGGTGTATCGAATGAATTCAGAAGCAGCAGTCGTGGACTCATACCGATTACCCATTTTTCAGGTTAAGAGTTTTGGCGGGTCCAGAATCATTACGTCTCCCAGCACTTAAAATCGAATACCATCTGGCTTGATTATATATATATATATATATATATATATATATATATATATATATATATATATATATATATATATATATAGAGAGAGAGAGAGAGAGAGAGAGAGAGATTAAAATAATAACATAAAAAATTGAAAGCTCATTTTTTTGAAGAAGCCTACAAATCAAGGCATAAACATTTCAAAAGAGAAACTACACAAAATGAAAGAAAATCATAATGTCGATTGTAGATTACTAATTAAACCTTTACACCAAAGCTTAAACTCTCATTTGTTTTCATATTTAATCATTTTCCCTATGAACGAGACCTAAATACTGGAATTATCGATTCATAGCATTCGAAAGTCATATTCAAGATTTATAAATCTATAGGCATCATAATAATGTGGAATTTATAAATCTCTGGACCTAAATTGAATATGATAATAAATCCTATGAGGCTACGAAATCTCGAATCAGTCCGACATTCCAGAAAAGGTCATTTTCATATTCAATTTGGCTCATAGGATTTATTATCACGTAGGACATCACATGACACTGCATGTCATTTTATCATTTCTAATCATTATGTGTTTAAAAAGAATTTTGTAAAAGCTGTTTAGGAATTAATTTTGGAAATTATGAAATCATTTTAAAATATTTCAGAAATAGACTTTGTAACAAATCCTTTTGTTTGTTAAAAACTTATTTCGAAATTTATTAAAATGTTTTTATACAATTCAGAATTAATTTGTGAAACTGAATTTTTTATGTATATACTATTTTTCATATTGTCGTGTATTAGTTTATATATACAATATATGTTAGTTATATTATATATATGCATGGCATTACTTCTCTATATGTATTATATATTATATATTATATATTTGACCTGATTGCGGCCAGTGGCGGATTCAGAAATGTGAGTAAGAGGGGGCCAAACAATATATATCAATTTTTGTAGGGGCCAAAACTATAAATATATAAAAAAATCACAAAATTTTAAAACTATAGGATTAAAATTTGAATTTCTTCCAAGTTTAGGGGGGCCAAGGCCCCCCCTCGCCCCCCCTTGGATCCGCCTCTGGCTCCATATTACATCATGTCTTATATATTATAACTCTGTGATATCACATGCGTTAAACTATTGACCTTAGAGTTAATATATATATATATATATATATATATATATATATATATATATATATATATATATATATATATATAACCCAGGGGGTGTGGTGGAGTGGTAGGAACTCCTCCTCCCTTAACCAAGTGTCAGGGGGTTCGATTCTCGCCTTGAGCGTGGAGAAGCCTTAAATCTCTGGGCCAGCTGTCCCACCCTAAGAGGTGCCTACAATCAACGAAGGAATTAGTCACTGTAGTACAGTGGACACCCTGATATTATAAATATATATATATAGTTTTTGCTATTCATTTTTTCTTCCTAGCGAATAGCGTTAGGATATGTTATAGAGTGGTGCTATGGGTACCAAATAACTTCCCCAAATCTCTCCCAGATAGCATTGATGAGTTGTGCCCTGGCGGGACCCATACAATAAGGTAAGGCTGTGTTTCGGCCGGATCGGATCGGAAAATGACCTTTCGGAAAAAATTCCAATTTTTTCGGAAATAAAATATTTGTTCCAATTTCCTATCCAATTTTTTCGGAAAATCAAAAAAGTTTCCGAATTCGGAAATATCGGAAAATCGAAAAAAAATCGGAAAAAATCGGAAATTAGAAATATGATATTTTTTTTCTGTTTTGCCACATGAAGACCGTATGAGAAATTAGAAATTAATTTTTTTTTCTGTTCTGTCGCAGCCATTAATATAACAAAGCGATGTAAACAGATCTATAAACCGATCAATATAACAAACCTATTAAACCTATAAACCGATCAAAATAAGTAGATGAAATAAAAAAGATGTAAATAAATGTAAATAAGATGTAAACTGATCTTATTAACAGAAGCAAACAAGATGTAAATGGAGCCTATAAACCGATGTAAACAGATTTGTAAATAAGTAGAAATAAAAAAAATAAACAAATAAAAATAAACTAGAAAAGGCTTACCTTCGTTCGAGACTATAAGGGCCGGCCGATCTAAACAGATCTAAACCGATGTAAACAGATTTGAGCCACCGAGAGTAGAAGAAAGGGGTTGGACGACTTATAGAGATTGGGTCGAGAGAGAGAGGTGAGAGATATGCGCCGCCGAGGAGAAAGGGGCAAGACGAGAGAGAGAGAGATGTGAGAGATATGTTAATAAGGATATCATACAACCCTAGTTGCTCTCTACTAACACCATATATATATATATATATATATATATATGGGGTAAGGTAAAAAATAAGGAAAATCTAAATTGTATGCATTCTTATTACATAAGGATATAACTTAATATATATATAGAAAATATTCGGAAAAAATATTCGGAATATTAATCGGAAGAAATATTCGGAATATTAATCCGAAATCGGATCGGAAAAATCGGAAAATCGGAATTTAAAACATAGTTCCAATTTCCTATCCAATTTAATTCGGAAAAATCGAAAATCGGAAAATCGGAAATCGGAAACCTTATATATGTTCTAAAATCGGAAAATATCGGATCGAACATCGGAAAAATCGGAATGTTCGGAAAAAAAACACAGCCCTACAATAAGGTATAACACTTAACATAACATTTTCGTATGTTATATAAAGTCGTAGTACGTCTGTAACCCCTATGCCTTAGCTTTTATGATTTGATCCAATAGGATTTGATTACCTGCTAGTATAGTTTTTTGGCCCTATGGTATATATTATATTAACTGTTGGCGTGTATGTTTGTTTAGTTTGTTAGCTGCGAGATTTGACCTGTCAAGTCCTTGGTTTCCAACAGGTTATAGACTTGACCAAACCGCCCTTTTGGTTTAAATCAATAGCTGTTGACGGTTTCAAGTTTTTTCAAGTTTGGGTTTCGTTTGGATAAAACGACGACGTCGGCATATTCCTTTCCAGCCCACGTTTTTTTTAAAACTGGTTTTGTATTATGTTTTAAAAATGACCTCATTTCAGTTCATGAAACAGTAATATTTCTTTTGGTTTACAGCTGTGTATACACGTGTCCAGTTTTTAACACACTCATTTGTGTTTCTTTTACAGCCCTTAGATCACATTTAATCAGTGGTTGTGTGTATACTCTTTTCAATCCTTGTGATTCTTTCTTACACCAATCAACACACAAAACACTACTCTATAAATAGCACCCTTTGGGTCTCATTGTTAAGAGTCCGAGAAAATTATTTTTGTGTTTAAATTCTGTCAAAATTTATAGTGAGAGAAAGAGAGAATAAATCAGAATAATTTTTGTCATCTTGAAGTGTTGATTTATGTTCAAAATCAAAATGAAGATTGGACATCTCTCATTCTATTGGTATACTTTATCTATTGTGATTAAAAAATCACATCAAAGAGTTTTATGGAGAACTCGAAAAATAAAATTATAAATTAATTTTAAGTCTACTGCTCAAAATTAAATTATTACCTCATATGATTATCGCAAATATGAACCTCATGCGTGAATTTCAAATAAATACTGTACAATAAAAATAAACAATATTACCTCAATTATTTATAAATTTGTCGTAGACGATTCTTGGGTTGAGTCGCGGACTAGGTCGCTCTCTTTAAGACGTTTTGCGGCTCTACTATCTTTGTGCAGGTAGTCTACAGTCATGCCGTCCCCAGGATAAAACAAGCCCAGAATCACCTCTGTATTATATAATCATGCACCGTAGTTATATGTCTTCTAACACCCATTCCAAATTAATTGCTCAATATCCGAAATTTCAGTTTGGGGGAACAAACTGTTCTAAAAAAAATTTAGGGGAATAAATATTTTCGTGAAGAAAATATTTTCAGTCTTAGAGGGAGAGAAGGAGTGATTTTTCTTCTCTTTAATTTTCTCTTTAAAAATTCTACAGTCCCTCCTCATTTGATTCCATTTTTTCTTTTCTTTTCAAAGAACCAAACTCAAATTCTAAAACTCTCTCAAGCTCATTTGTTTTGGCCGGATGGAGAGAATTCTTTATAGAAGGTTGAAAGAGGTTAGAGAATAGTGGGGTTAGTGGGTGATTTTTTCTTTAGCCGAAATTTAAGGAAAAGTGGGTTAGTGGGTCTCCCACTTGTGTATTTAAAATACATTTATACAACAATCCACCACTTGAATTTTAAAAACACAATCATCGGTAACAATCCCCCTCTTGAAAATTTTGAAAAATTATTGAGCAATAATTATTAATAGAATTGTGCATAAGCAAAGGTGTATTTCGACTAGAACCTTTACGTAGTAAAAATGATTCAGATTATACTAGAGTAACTCGTAGTTTTAAACTCTATCTCTGACAACATCTCACACACAACCCTACTTGGGTGTAGTCCTCAAGCCAGCACGTTACGACCATGTGCTTATATCCCAGTATGTGAACGCTCTAGGAAATTTGCCCAAAATTACCATAGAAAGCGGCCATACTTCCACATCCACATAGGTGAGTCTATCAAGGATACTCCTGTAGCTAGGTACCCCACTCAAAATAGAGCTATAGATCTTCATTAAGAGTTATAATTAACTCAACATTAACATGCTTCAGGATATCATGCTCCATAGGGATGGACTCGGAGTAAAACCCCGTAAACAATAATTATTAGCATGATTCAACCCATATCACCGTGACTTGTTATTACCCTTTGAACCTATTTCTTGGTATCTCCAGTCTATAGGTTGGGTTACCACCACAAATGATTCAATATCAATTGGACTTTAGTCCGATCCCTTTCTAGGTGTTAAACACCTTCTCCTGAACTAGTCCTTTCGTCAAAGGATAAGTCAAGTTCTATTTTCATCAGTCTGAACATAATCCACACTCACAACTCATTAGTTTTTAAATTCTCAAACTATGTTGTACTTACGATATATTTGTCGTTCTTTCGTTATGATAACGGTTCTAAAATTTTACAATAGCCATGGTTCTATTGTTGTGGATAAAATGACTGTGTCAATCTCCACCATAAATGGTATCTTATAATAGGTCTTTTAACCTTTCATTTACTCACTAGCCATAGCTAATGGTATCACCATATACTCCATCATTAATTATGCCAATAATTAATATTTCTGGGAGTTCCAAACAATAGCAACATAATATGTGTTAAACACATATCCATTATTGATTCAGAATAGGTTCGTGATTTTATCAAAACACATAACCTTTCTCAATAGAATAAGAATGCACTTTTTAATTATAAACCTTCATAGTACTCCCACAAAAAATTATTCCAAGTCAACTGTATTTAGTAGCTCAATTGAGACTACTTAAGATGTTCGCATATTCATCTTTTCTTGTCACTATATATAGTGTTCTTATACTTGGATCATGTGTAGTACAAGATGGTTCATAATAAGCATATATCTAATAAATAGATATTCTTGTATTTCAATGTACTCGATCATATAGCCTTGTAATATTAACAAGTACTATTCTTGTTTCATTGAAACTCTTTATGCTAACCCTTTTACTTAGCATAAATTTGGTTTTCTAGGCAACAAAATATTATAACCAAATATTAGCTAATCATTTTTGCATAATAAATAAGAGTGCATTCATATTTCAACATGCTTAGTGATAAACACGATTCATAATATTCTTAATTCATTCTCATTTGATAATTTATCAAAATATCATGCCATCTATTAGTGCCTTCCATATTAATTTTCCAACTTCAAGTTGGTCCATGTAAGTTGCATTACATAGGTGACCATTCGATAAACAATATCATATATATTTAGTTTTTTAACTCAACATCATATATAATATAAATGGCATTCAAATTAAATGAAGCTTCTTCATTTTCATGAGAATAATTTAACATGCATCATGTATAACTAAATTATATCGATGAATTTCGACTATTAAACAAAGCTCATATTCATAAATGATAATGGTCTCAATATTCCTTCAAATGATGTGTATACACCTCTTTATCTTAAAGTTATAAGATAAGTCAATTATAAACTAATTTCTAATTTATTTCAAGGAATTCAATCAATCATTTATGACATGACTTCTCTAAGGATTTTTTGAATCCTTTTTCAATAACATAAGCAAGCTTTTATTTATTCAAAAACTTAAGAGTTCTCTTGAACATCAAAGTTTCAGATTCTATTGAACGTTCTCTAATTATAGTTGAGAGGTACTCAATTGAGTGCCCCCACTATTCTCTAGGTATAGCGTAGAGAAGCAACATATAATGTGCCACCACTATATCTTCAATTCATAAAATGGAATCTAAACTTATAGAGATTCAACATTAAATAAGAATTAATCTTATTTCTTAAATAAATACATACTTAATGCTTTCAGGTATAGCCGAATCAAAAAATATAAGTTCATTCGTTCTAGTCATAATTTCAGATTTTCAAAGGTCTGAAAGTCACATATAGATTATACAATCTATTTCATAAAAAATTATAATATATAATTTTTCACAATGTATAAAAAAATACTTCCACTACACCAAATTTGTCGAATTGTCAAGGTCATTGACCTTGACAAATCCAACTTGTCAAGGTCAATGACCGTGACATTTCGAGGCGAGACAACTTTTTTTGTCACGGTCGTGTCACGATCATTGACCTTGACACAAAACTCGCGTTTTGTGTCACGGTCGTGTCGCGGTCAATGACCGTGACACGTTTGTCACGGTTTATAACCGTGACAAAGCCGTGGCCCTTTTTAAAAAAATTATCACGGTCATTGATCGTGACACGTCCGCGACAACTTTTATCACGGTCAATAACCGTGACAATTCTGGTCAGAATTTAAAAAAATCTGCTGGGCAGTATGGTCACTACCCAGCAGTATCCAAACAAAATAAAGATAATGCAAATATATATTCAATTAGAGACAATATGCATCACGATATAATTCAAATGTAACAACTTAAAACAATTCAATTCAAACTTAAAACAATTCAATTCAAACTTAAAACAATGTCACTACATGTCTGGTGTATTGTTAAAACTGAGGAGGTGAGTAGGCCACACGACATACGAATTGACGCACCCACTAATATACGTCGTGCCACATTGTTCGCGCAACCACAATAGGGAGTTCTTCTTCCCGGGTATGACATGCGTGACGAGCACCCTGGACTCCATCTCTTGAAGCGCACGTCCATGAACTATTCCACCCTGGACGATATTCGGGTCCCTCAACCCCCGCCCTATCCGCTGGCTATCAAATACGTCCAATATGAACACGCTCGGCCAACCAAGTGTCGACATTGGTCTGTTGAAGGGCGCCAAATAGGGAAGTGGATCATCGAAGTACGAACGTGTCGGTGATGAAGCAGCGAGGTCCACATCCTCGTCATCCTGCGCCTCGTCCTCCCGCACCTCCTCCTCCACCGCCTTCTCCTTCCCTTTCCCTTTCCCTTTACGGTCTCCGCCCAACGTACGCTTCATGAATACGTACATATCTTGGACCGTCGCCTCCAAACGGGACAGCTTCGCGTCATGTGAATCCACCGTTCGAGCCAATCCGGTGTCGCTCGTCTCCAATCCGATGATCCTAGATTTGGCCACCCGCGAGCTCACCCCCCTTGTCCTCCCCTTGCGATCAGAGCCAAGCACTTGGCTGAGTGCATCTGTGGACAAAGATGCCTTGTCGGCATCAGACTGCGACTCATGCACTTCCTTAAGCTTTGCCTGAAACGACAAAAAGCACATGATTAGTAAAATAAGTAAACTAAAAAATTATAACGTAATTAACAAAAATTAAACTGTCGGATTACTTACAATCGTGGCCGCGACGCTCGGGGACACCTCCTTGTCCTTCCCCTTCTTCGTCCGAAGAGCCACATAAGTATCGAGCCTATGTGGCTTACCCCCTAGCCCACTCCCTACCCCCTGAAATAAAATAAAGTAAAGTAAAATTAGTATCGGCCCTGCAAAGTAAAATAATGAAGAATAATATATTTCTGTAGTTATAGAAAAATTAAATCTTACCTGCATCCTATGCTCCACCTCGGCGTAAGAGGTCCGGCCGGAGTAATGCACGTCCGTCTTTTTTGTCCGATTTTCCCTCCCTGATTGGCGAGATGCCAATTGTCGATCCTCGATCTCATTGTCAATGAACTTCTGCCATTGTGCCAATGAGATCGGCTCCTTGGGGGGGGGGGGACAGATTCACGCCATTGGATAATTGACTCTCGTGTTTTCCCAAAGTACCGTGCCCACATATTTTTTTTTCACGACTTGAGTTGCTCCCTAATCTGCTCCAACACGGGATCGCGTAGCTTTGGATCCAAGTTGAATTGTTCCTGTCCAACAAATACAATGTTAGTTGCGAATAAATATAAATATAAATATAAATATAAATATAAATATAAATATGAAATCGAAATTTATTTTGAAATTGAAATTGAAATTGAAATATTCATATAAATATAAATATATTACCTGTAGTGCCGCCCAAACAGCTAACTTGAGCTCATATGGGACCTCCTTCCAACTCATAAACCCCGGGCCGATGACCGTTTTTAGCAGAACGAGGGATCTCGCTAATATCTCCGATTTGTTACGGTAATCCCATATTTCCCATATTTGGGGAGCCTAGGGGCGGAAGAGCCCTCGTCGCCTCCACTACCACCGACCCCAGACGACATCATCATAAACAGCATCATCATCTTCGCCTTAATATCTGAAGGAGACATTTGCTGTAAAAAAATGTTATTAGTACAGATATAATATTTTCAATTTTAAGGACTATTTTCATCACTTAGTGTTCATCTAAGTTCTAGTATAACAAGTTCCCATAAAAATCTTTAATAAAATTCTCATATCTTCTTTCAATTTAAACACACACACAGTAGTGACTGTCTATTTAAAATAATCTCAATGTTAATTTCAGGTATTGAATTTCTACTATTATTTTGTGCTTTTTATAAATCATACCCCACCCCCACCCCACCCCCACTCCCACCCCAACATGTTTACGGGCTTTCATCACCCGTCATAAATTTTTCGGTCCGTGACTTACTGGCCAGTTGTCTTGGGTCTTTTAGTCCCTTAACATTACTTTAAGAATTTTACCCAATCTAAATACCACATTTTCTTTCTTGTTATACACTTGAACACGTTTTGTTATTTAGTCTTTATTAATTTATCTTTGATGTATTACCAGCATCTTTACTTTTATAAACTTTATTTAATTTTCAATTTTAAGGACTATTTTCATCACTTAGTGTTCATCTAAGTTCTAGTATAACAAGTTTCCATAAAAATCTTTAATAAAGTATTATCACAAATATAAACTAAGAGTGATAAAATAACTTTGAGGCATATAAATTAATTGTGACAAAGTAAGATTATGGAAACCCCACTTTTCTTTCTATAACTCCTATTTTATTAAACTTTAAATATAATTAGGGGTGTATAGAAACAAAAGTTAAATAGGAATAAAAACAACATTTTCAAAATATGAAGGGCTCACCAATTTGATCAAATTTTTCAACAACAAAGACTAATTGATCTTTATTATAAGACAATTACTACAAATTTATGCGCATCGCCCGAATTTAAAAAGTAATTTAATGACTAAAGTAATACTTTTTTTTAACTTTAGTTATTCACCACAAATCTTAAAAAATATTTTATTTTTCATGCTTTTAGCAACTTCGGATGCCATTTTAACTCTTATTGTAGTTTTTTAGTTTTCATGCTTTTATTTGATGGATATAAAGTCATGTGATTATTTCACCATATAAAGTCAACAAAAAACGCCATATATGGTTTTTTTCTCCATTAGTATAAGTATATAGCGATTATTTCACACTTAAATCACATATTAAGCCGGCCTTCATTTTTTTATGAAATTTGTAGAAAATTACTTATTTATTTTGAATGAAAATAAATTGTTATCCAATATTTTTGGATATTATTTACATTTACATTTTTGGATATTATTTTTGGATATTATTTACATTTACATTTTTGGATATTATTTTTGAAAATTTATAGAAAATTACTTATTTATTTATATTTTTAACCCCCTACCCCCACCCTGCCCCACCCCCCACACACGCACACACACACGCACATATATACACACAAACATATATATAAATGGAAGAGAGAGAGAGAGAGAGAATTAAACCTGAAAGTAGAGAGAGAGAGAGCAGCGTCGAGAGAGAGAGAGAGGGAGGGAACGGCGGGAGGGAAAAAAGAATGGGAAAAGGGTTTTTGCTGGAACCATTGTCACGGTCGTGTCAAGGTCATTGACCGTGACAATTATTTAAATAATTGTCACGGTCAATGACCGTGACAAGTCCGTGACAAGTAAATTTGTCACGGCCTTGTCACGGTCGTGTCAAGGTCAATGACCGTGATATAAAACGCGTATTTTTTGTCACGGTCAATGACCTTGACAAGGGTGGCCGGCTGAAAGGTGACAATTTTGTCATTTTGGTGTGGTGTTCGTATTAGAGTTTAAACCTCTATTGCAAATCAAAGCATACGGTTAAAATATTTTTACCCAACTAAATTATTTCTACACGCGTATGAAGTACACCAAATTATTTCCAACATAGTAGAATAAAATTTTATTATATATCTTTTCCAACTCATATAAATGAATAATACAAAGAATTATTCATATAAAATTCTAGCGGTTGCACTCCAAACTTAAATATTGTATAAATCATTATACAATTTCTATGAAATCCATCTTCCATAAATTTGAGTCCAAAATTTTCTAAGTACTTCATAAATCCTTAAATAAGAAATTTATAAAGGCTTCAAAATATTTTGAATCTGTTGGGAACATGACATGATACATTTTTTTCTAAGAAAATGTTGTCCAAAATATTTGTTCAAACGAAAAAACTTCAAGTTTGAAATTTCACCACGACCAAACTGCTTATTGAAAATTTATAAAATTTTTCAGAATTCATCATTTATGAGTCTAGTCTTATTCAAAATTGGAATCACTCAAAAATATTAAGTACAAGTGAAGATAAACTTGTTTTACTACAAGCTGTCCAAAAAATTCAGCATTGCGCATCCCATTTGTAAAAATCATAATAAAAGATATACAACTCTTTTTTCAGAAATTCTAAAGCCCAATATTTATAATCTTAACATACTACATTCTTGCCAAAATTTACGAAATTTTAGTCTATATATCATAAAAAAACTGACATGATATTCCAATAAAATTCATAACAAAAATTTCAGTTTTTTTTTTCATCATCGATCACTTTAGTGTGGTTGAAAAATACCAACTACACTTTCATATAAACACTTCAAAAAATATTTGAACAATTTTCTTTATAGTATACATAGCGTAAGGAGCAAATGTTTATTAATTACCCTTCGAATCCATATAACAAATGTTCATTTGTTTTCATATAACAAATTTTCATTTGTTTCCAAATATCAAATTTTTATTTGATTCCATAAAAAAAAATTTCATTTGTTATCAATTATAAAATTTCAATTTGATTCCACATAACAAATTTTAATTTGTTTTCTTAACCACAAGTCGCTCAAAATGAATTGTCTAAAAAGGTATACAATTCCATTTCCAACAATAACATCTTATGTGAAATAATATTTCACATTCATAACTAAAAAATAGGATTGACCTATTTAAAAGTTTTCCATGAAGGGGTTCATTTTTGTTCAAATTCTAATTTCTCACGAAATTATTGATCGATTCCGAATTGACCAAAAATACTGAAATTTATGTATCTACTTCACAAAACATAATATTATGGAAATTTGGGGGCTAAACGGTCATTTTTAGAGGTACAAGATCAAAATTATAATTTCTAAATATAGAAACTCAGTTGGCCTTTTTTCATTTCGACATCATAAAAATAATCATATATGTCCATAAAATATATTTTCGGTCTCCATGGTAGACATAAAACGTCTTAAAATTGTTGGTACACTTTATCTATTGTGATTAAAAAATCACACCAAAGAGTTTTATGGAGAACTCAAAAAATAAAATCATAAATTAATTTTAAGTCTACTGCTCAAAATTAAATTATTACCTCATATGATTATCGCAAATATGAACCTCATGCGTGAATTCCAAATAAATAATGCACAATAAAAATAAACAATATTACCTCAATTGTTTATAAATTCGTCGTAAACGATTCTTGGGTTGAGTCGCGGACTAGGTCGCTCTCTTTAAGACGTTTCGCGGCTCTACCCTCTTTGTGCAGGTAGTCTACAGTCACGCAGTCCCCAGGATAAAACAAGCCCAGAATCACCTCTGTATCATATAACCATGCACCGTAGTTATATGTCTTCTAACACCCATTCCAAATTAATTGCTCAATATCCGAAATTTCAGTTTGGGGGAACAAACTGTTCTAAAAAAATTTTAGGGGAATAAATATTTTCGTGAAGAAAATATTTTCAGTCTTAGAGGGAGAGAAGAAGTGATTTTTCTTCTCTTTAATTTTCTCTTTAAAAATTCTGCAGTCCCTCCTCATTTGATTCCATTTTTTCTTTTCTTTTCAAAGAACCAAACTCAAATTCTAAAACTCTCTCAAGCTCATTTGTTTTGGACGGATGGAGATAATTCTTTATAGAAGGTTGAAAGAGGTTAGAGAATAGTGGGGTTAGTGGGTGATTTTTTCTTTAGCCGAAATTTAAGGAAAAGTGGGTTAGTGGGTCTCCCACTTGTGTATTTAAAATACATTTATACAACACATTCTAAATCTGCACTTACGATTTTTCAAGGGTATATATTTTATTAAGTGATTTCCCTCATCTTTGTGTATTTTATTTAGATCAGACTTTAGATCTAAGATTTGTACACAACACAAACTTGATTCACGAAATTAATTTTTATGTGTGAATATTCTGTTTGTATCTTGTTTGCAAGATCTTGCATGTTTTTAAACATATTTTTCAGAAAAAATTTATTAATATTCAGATTTATATTGTTTATGGTTTAGAAAGTTAAACTTAAGTTTTTATGAGAACTAATTTGTGAAGATTTAATATCTATACTGAATATTATTTTCTTGAGTGTTTAAGACTGTTTTAGACTAATCTGAAATATTTGTAAAAATTATCTTAATGAGTTTTTAGATTAAAACCCGATTTAATCTAATATTAGTTTTTTGAAAAATAAGTTGTGTATATTTGACTTTGTGATTTTATTGAATATATTTAAAGTCATTATTTTTGTGAATATGATTGCTTGGTCTTTGAAGTGATTTCAGGATTTTTCATGTGCATATCAGTTACAAATCACTCATTACACAACACTTATTCACTTAGACACTTATTGATGTGTATATAATAGATCAAGATTGTTCTATTTTTTGAGAAAAGAGAAAAGTAAAGTTTGAGAACATTGTGTTAAATCAAGAGAGGTTGATTTAAATAAGAGAACATAACATAAGAGTTGTTACTGATATCTAGGAGATAAGAAAGTTATTGCATTGCATTCGGTTGTACCATTAAGTGTGGGTGTGTCATCTAGGATAGAACACCGCACACAAATACTTCACTAAGAACTAGGACACAATAGGAATTGATCCAACATGCGCAAAAGAAGCTAGAGGGGAGGCTAAGACGTGAAGAAAGCAAGGTGAATAAGAGCTGAATTGTGAGGATAATTGGGAAAGAGCAACCAGAGCGGAGAGAAGCTTGGTCGAGATAGGTAATAGCTTGTTTTGATTTATCTTGGTTTGAGTCTTGTTACATGTTTGTATAATCGTTCCTATTTTTGTTTGGTTTTAGTGGGAGTAGATTAGGTTGACTCTTAGGAGAGTCCGTCATTTTTTCGGGGAAGGGTTTTTGCGACGTTAAATAAATACCGCGTGATTTACATTGTTTTACACGAAAATTTTGATTTAAATAAATAGAAACTCGCCTAAAAACTGAATAGGTTATTATTTTGTAAATCACCTAGATTTAACAAAGATAATAATTTGGACTTTTAATTAACTTTGATAACTAAAATTGTTTTTATAAAGTTAACAATTCAAGAAAAGTTTGAATTGGTCCCTCCTGGAATAACCGATAAAACTCGTAGGTAAATTGCGTTTAATCAACAATCGTTTACTTCCGCGCATAGTCTTCATGCGCATCGTGGGTCTTTTCATACTCAACCTTGTCTTTTACAGTAAGAAAATGAAAAGTTAAATGACTATTTGGTTTCCCCAATAATTTTAGGACCTAACTCTATATATGTCTGTCAATCCAATACACATCCTACACCAGCACCACACAACCCATAAACCACCAACGGTAAATGTGACAACGCCAGCTCCAACACTATGTGAGTGAGCGTGACGAGGTTGAGCCATGGCTCGGTGATCAGGTGGTCTAAAATGGTTAAATTTAAGTCACGGTGTTTTCTCCATTCCCAATCTAGATGAGTTGGCATACAAGATAGTGATTCAGGGCTGAGTCTATTGAGTTACAGAGGATGGAGGAGTTCTATATATTGGAATGACGTTGGTTGTGGGTGGGCACCCCAGGTCGTTGATTTCGGTCATGCAAGTGTCCACTGAGCCGATCTTGGTGTTGTAACACCCCCGCGTAATCTGACAAGCGATTTAGTTAGCCGCCTCTGCCAAACTACATCGGGCGTCACTAAATAAGTAATCATTCTTACCATGTGATAGATATGAGACATATAAAATTCATTACACAAGATAATAATTAAATTGATCCAAATAAGAATAACCATTAATGCAATAATAAAATCCATCATCATGCTAATCTCCAAATAAATACAGTCTGCAATAAATATAAATCCAAATAAAATGATCCAACTATAAATATTTGAATAAAACTGCAAACAACCGTGGATCCGATTGGTCCGCCAAATCCATAAATAGAGTCCCATAATAGAAATACGACGGAAAGAAAGATAAATCTAAACTACTAAACATGTATAATAAACTCCAGATGCACCTACAAAATATCTCCACTGTTCCCCTGTAGCTACTACAACACTAAACCTGAAATGTTAGTCAATGCAATGGGTCAGAACTCACCGCATGAATAGAAGTTATTGTCCCTAATTAGGGTCCGTGAACCAGACCGTAACATTATACATAATAAATACCACAATGGAATATTTTTAATTGAATGAAATTATTATTAACGTGCGAATAAACGTATACTACCACTATCTACCATACTACTAATGCACCCTAAAGTGCAACCCAAATATTCCAATAACATTATTATTTATAATTTTATTCTTATCCTTACTCATTTTAATTAATTATTTATTTCAATTCACGTGACACCAATATGGTCAGTCGACCCTTTATCGGCATTGCACACACTCTTGGCACTCTTAAAATTCTACACATCACATCCATTCCCCTCACTATATCCAGTCAACCCGTATTCTGTCATTTCTATACATACTCGTGAGGTTTCACGCACGAAACGTCACTATAGCCAGTCGGCTCATTTAATTGTCAGCCCGTACATACTCATGACGCCAACACACACCCATGTCGCTAACAGTCAGCACTGTACATACTCACGCCGCAAATTCATGTTTAATACTCATTTATTATCTTAGGTATTAATTCTCAATTTCTTATTTTCACATTATAGCCCCACTCTATTATATAGAATAATCCTTGAACCTACCCCTAGTCCCATACCTAGAGGTCTCCCAAAATACAAACACGCCCTATCCTATTTCGTATGATGAATTTATATCAATTGTCTCCTCCTAGTCTCGTGCCTAGGCTATCCAAATCAATGGAACGACATCAAAATCATCCCCACCCCGGAATATCCCATCCATAAAAATCTACACTAACTAGTCCCATACTTAGAAAGTGTTAACCACAATCAAGGTCTAACTACTAGTCTCATACCTAGGAAGTATTCCTAAAAAATTAAGGTAAGAGCATGGTACACAAAACCTCGTCGTCCCCTCGGTGATGAATATAGTTAACACAATAATTCGCACAATCCAATTTATCAACAAATACACAGTTTTTCATATAATCACAATTAATCTCAATTTAATTTATTCAATTCATCATCATAATTAACATAATTAATTTTATTCAACAATTATAATCTCATCATCATGCGAATTTTTGAAGATGTGAATTTATGAAGAACTTAACAATAATTATTTTGATCTTACCCTCGTAATTTCATATAATTACCCAAGTCTCCTTTTAATTTAAAATAGCGCAACGATGATTTTCTACATGCAAACGTACCACCATAATAGCAAAACCAAATTTCTACTCTAAGCACACAAGGGTTATGAGTCTTACTCCAGATTAAGATTTTTCAGAAAAACAGTCCCAAATTAGTTTTCACTTTTTCTAACTAAGGTTGCTAATTTATTTTTAAAAAATTATGTAAATTAATGTGTAGGTGACATTTAAAATGCATAATACTAAAGAGAGAGAATATAAGTATTCATGCCTGCTGAAAAGTCATTTAGAAATCTGATTTGATGGTTGTGTTCCTCTCGAGAAAATAATGAAAACATGTTCTTGGGTGATCTTGAGAAATATTGATTAAGTTCTTCAAATTTTAAGTTGAGAATTGAGTTTAAAGGGTTTAGGTTTGGAATAAAAGAGAGGATGAAAATTATGGAAGGTTCTTGCTTTTGGAAAAGGCTAAAATGTGTTTTAAAAACCCTAAACCCGTCATTTTGTGTTTATCTACTGAAAAAGAATTTGAGTCCTACGCAAATTCTAATAGAAAGAGTTTTGTTTTTGTAAAACTGACAACCCGAACCGGTTCTACTAAAAAACCGAACCGGTTCTATTTTCTCGAAAATCTCTACTTTTAACTACGAAGTTGAATTTCTCGAATTAAAACCCGATTTCAATTCCGATTAAAATCCTATTTTTCATAAATAAAATCCAACATTTTAAATTACTAAAAATAATAAAATCCAAAAATTTATATATTTCAAATTCCGAATTAAATTAATTTATTTTCGATTTAAAATTACGACGTGTTACAGGTGTCCGTTACTGACGAGTCAAAATGATCAAGCCATCCCGTAAAAGATAAATAGATAGAGTCGGTCATCGGTGATGAGTTTATTATAATTGAGGTTGCGAGTGATTGACGATGAATACACAAACAAATAATTTTTAGTATGGGGTAGATAAGGGGTGATGTAACTACCACACTCGCGAGTAAGAATAAGAAATGCACTTGTAGTGTGGTTTCCACTTAAAGTTATTTTTTTCAATTTTTTTTATTTATTATTGAGTATTTGTATACCTCAGTGGGGATTTGAAGTTTACAACCCCCCCAGATGTTTGATAAAAAAGGCCTCATTACACTCCATTGGCTTGGATTTTGTTATTATTTTTTGTGGTGCGAATTTTGTTGTTATTGGTGGTTTTTATTATACTGTTTCGTGTTTATTAGGGATTATGTTACATGTATTCATTAATCTAAATTTTTTAACAATTTTTTTCTTATTTTTCAGGCACAACTCTTATCTTTAACCCTCTCGGATTCTCAGGTATACCTCTAGCGTTATTTAGCACCCATAACTTAAGTTTAAGTTACAATGTTCCTTTATAAACATCATGAAGAAATGTGATGTTTGGTTTGTACTAAGTAGCAATCTTGAGAGAACTAATTTCTTTTGTCATGGTAGATCTTTGATAAGTAATAGATTATGTTTTGAGATTGATTAGAATTTTTTGTTGAATTTTCTATCAAATTTTTGCACCTTAGTTCAAGTAATATGAAAATGAGATTACCAAATTATATGTAAACTAAGTGCTTGATGAAATGCCTCTTATGATTTTTCTTATATAATTTTTGACATTTTATATTGTATTATGTTGATCTTTACCAAGAATTACACACTACATATACATATATTTTTATTATGACTCAAGTGAAGTTATAGTTATTCATTATTAACATTTCTATTTTTATTTAATAGTGAACTTTGTTTACAGGTATAATTTCTCCCTCACGTTAATTATTTTGGAAGAGGCTCTTAGAAATCTGGGTTTTTTGTTCTTTAATATTTTTTTTTTCAAACCTAACGAGTTTTTTCCTTTTTTATTTCGACGTAATAGAGATGAGGGCAACAACATGAGATCGTCAAAGAGAATCAAATCTTCAAAGTATACTTAAACATATTACATTACATTCAATAATCGACATTTATAGCTTATATTACTTTCTAAATATTCTATAACTATTTAAACTATCTTTCATTAATTTGCAGGGGAAAAGGAATACAAATCAAGAGGGATTTACAAACTTATGGATTACTGAAGCATTTCTCTTTTTTTAATCATTATGACATTGTCTTTTTTATTTAGTGCTCAAGATATTATATCATCTCAATAAAAATTGTGTTAAGTGTTCTATTTAATTAAATATATTGAACATCATCTTTTCATTACGTATTTCCTATTCTAATATGACTTTGGTTATTTCGTTTTTTCATTTTTTTAGTGTTTTCAATTTCCCATTTGATTTTTTTTCATTTTCCTTTTGGGGTTTGATTGTTTGGCTTGTTGCAAAAAGTCGCGATGATGGGGTTGTAAATGATGTAAGGACGAGTTGAGTTCATAAAGGTTTTGAAGAGATCGAGTGGGTAATTTAGTTGGTGAGTTAATGTTTATTGCATGAATGAGAACAAGATATGAACTACGCATATCCTTTAACACAGAGGCATGCCTATGGGGTCAATAAGGATGTATTTTTTCCTAATGATTCTATTATGTTACCTTTACTCATTATCTACATGTTATTTTATGAGCGTAAATGTAATTGATTCATTTGGTTTACTAATTTGATGATTCTATCTCTCTAATTTTATGTCTACTGCAATGTTTTTATTTACCTATTTATATTAATGTTACATTATTTCATTAGGTATAGATTTTAATAATAAAAATAATAAAAGGTATGTTTTAAAACCTCCGTTTTAACAATTTAAAACTAAAAAAATTTCAACTTCAAAGTATGAAATTGTATTTCAAGTATATATGAATTTATGAATTTGTTACCATGCTCGAAAAAGTCTTAAAAAGCTATGCTTACTATAAATTTTCTGTTTAAACTATTATGTTGTGATTTTTTATAGTAAATCTATATTATACCTCTAATACGATAGTATTAGAGGCTTTAATACCATTTAATACAATTTAACATCTCTTCCGGAAAATCAAACATTTATCGACTTATAAAATCCAAACGTCAAAGAAAACAAACCATACCCTCTTTTTATCTCCCCCTGTGCATTGGATTTATGAAAGAGAGATAAATACACCCATTTCCATTCACAAGGAAACCAACCGAAGCCAGTCCTGAGTTGGCCAGCGGCCACAGATGAAAAGACATCTAGGGCGCCTGTGGCCATCCCCCCGATCCTCGCGGTGGGTGGGACGGAGAAGAGCGGGCGTCTTCTAAGTCGAGAGGATCTTGGTCCCGTGCATCCCTCTCAAGAGCGCTTCGGTCGACGTCGGTGATGAGGTGAAAAATGTAGAGAGATGGAATCGCCAGTCTATTTTACTCAAAACAGATAAAAGAAAAAGGGAGCCATCCCTAAGGACAACATCCAAAGACATACTGATACATACAAAACCAAAAATGTGATTCAAAAAGGGTCCGGAGGCTAAGTTACGAAATGGGAAGGTGCTAGGCACGCATTCCGCCCTTACGGTCTCTCATGGGTTATTGCTATTTTCTTTTATTTCCCCGTGATATGTGTGCATGTGTATATATAGGGGAGATAAGAATCATCGACTTGTATCATGGAAGAGATAAAGCGAGTCATCCATAGGAATGTTCTTAGAAGTAATATTAAAAAATAGAATTTATGCGATTATCCTTGCGTTGATCGTTATAATGGAACGATAACGTATACAGAATAATACGCCACTAAGAACAAATATACGTATATATAAATATATAGAATCTAAGAGAGTTAAGTTTAAAGAATAGAGAAAAAATATAGGAAAAAAGCAGGAAAATGACTCGAGTCTCGGGTTTTACCCCGAGACGCCTACATAGCCTATAGAGACATCAAAGTCCACGTAGTTCGTATGCAAGACGAGAGGTGGGGTTTATCTCATAAATCCAACCGGGTACTTCTATTATAGGCGTGTGTGTGTGTGTGTAAAAAGTGTTTTAGTAGTGAGAAAAGTATGAGAATTCCCGTTTGGAATTTATGAGCAAACCCTCTTTTTCTTGTTTTTTGGGTTTATTTATATGAAAATAAGAGGTGTACAATAATACTAAATAACAAGTATATTAGGATATGTGAGATGATAGAATAAAAGTGCTAAGTAATAAAACAAGTTAATGCGAATTTAGGAGAATTTAAAGAGAGAGTTGAAAGAGTTGGACCTTCTTGGAGATCTTGAGCTTGATCTTGGATATTGGAGAGCGGCCCTTGCACTTAGGTGATTATGGAGGGTACTTAATTCACCAAGTTTGATGAAAAAAGATGATGAAATGTGAAGGTTGGAAAGGGATTTGGATGTGGAAATCACACTGACTTCGAGACAAGTTTTCTGAGTTTGCTAAGAGTGATGGATTTCAGATCTTGGGTCCTCTTGGAATGAGGTTGGGCCCTCCTTTTTATAGGCCCAGGGCATTTCTGATGGCATAGTCCTAGTCTTGCCAATTGGCAGCTGTGTTTGTGCACACTACCAATAGGCAGGGTTTGGGACCTGACGTTTGGCAGTCTCTTTCAGGTCCCTTCGGAAAATCCACCGTAAAGCGCAAACTTTTGATCCAAATCGCGCACGGGGAAAATCATTGGAAAGGTAATTCAGATACCTTTGAAATTATTTGGACTGCTCCCGAGTTTGGGAGTTGGCTTTGGGTCAAATGTGGCTCGAAAGCGTTCATCAGTCCTTTGGACGGGGAATCATCGAATGCTAACGGATCATTCGTCCGCATGGTAAGTCAGAATTGCGCACGGGGTGGACCATTTGAAAGGTTAGGAATTGTACTTCAATATTACAAAGAGTTTGACTCAGTTTTGGAAGTTGACTTCAGTCAATCGGGGCCTGGAAGCATTCGGCGACCTTTCAGAGTGAAACAAATCGTTAGTCCGTATCGTAAGTCAGAATCGCGCACGGGGCAGACTGTTGGAAAGGGGTTTTAGTGCCCTTTAAATATTCATTTAGTCTCAGTCGAGTTGAAGAGTTAACTTTGGTCAAATGGAGCCTGGGAGCGTCCGGTGACCTTTTGATCAAGTTTTGGGGGAAAACGGATCATTTGTCCTCACCGTAAGTTAGAATCGTGCACAGGATGGACCGTTGGAAAGGGATTTCAGTGCCCTTCGAAGATTTATTTAGTCTCGATCGAGCTGAAGAGTTTTAATTTTGATCAAACAGAGCCTGGGAATGCTCGATGGCCTTTAGGTCAGTACCCGGGGTATGACTTAGGTTTGTAGCGATGAGGGGAGGTGCTAGGGAACCTACAGAGAGATTAGGGGGTGTTAGAATGGGGTATCTATAGAGACCCTCGTCGGGTGAGTTTGGAACAAATGATAGCCATCGAATAGACACAACATGATGCCTTTTGAAAGAAGATGACCAATTTAGATGGTCGAGGACAATTCTGAGGACCTGGGGATGAGGATGACCAATTCTGCAAGTCGAAGCCGATTCTGAGGGCTTAAGGATGAGGCTGACCGATTCTGTGGGTCAAAGTTAATTCTGAGGGCTTAAAGATGAGGGTGACCGATTCTGCGGGTTAAAACCAATTCTGAGGGCTTAAAGGTGTGGGTGTCTGATTCTGCGGGTCGATGCTAATTTTGCGGGCTTGAATATGAGGTGACCAATTCTGAAAGTCAGAGCCAATTCTGCGGGCTTAAGTTGTGATGACCAATTATGTGGGTCGAAGATAATTTCGAGGGCTTAAATTGTGATGACCAATTCTGCGAGTCAAATCCAATTCTGAGGGCTTAAGTGTGATGACCAATTCTGCGGGTTGAAGCCAATTCTGAGGGCTTACGTTAAGGGTGAAAAATTCTGTGGGTCGAAGCCAATTCTGAGGGCTTAGGTGTAGATGACCAATTCTACGGGTCGAAGCCAATTCTGCGGGCTTAAAAATGAAGTGGCCAATTCTGCGAGTCGGAGCCAATTCCGCGGGATTAAGTTGTGATGAGCAATTCTGAGGGTCGAAGGCAATTCTGAGGGCTTAAATTGTGATGACGAATTCTGCGGGTCGAGGCCAATTATGAGGGCTTAAGAGTGATGACCAATTCTGCGGGTCGAAGACAATTTTGAGGGCTTAAGTTGGGGGTGACCAATTCTGCGGGTCGAAGCCAATTCTGAGGGCTTAGGTGTGATAGTGACCGATTCTGCGGGTCGAAGCCAATTCTAAGGGCTTAAGTGTGATGACCAATTATGCGTGTCGAAGCCAATTCTGAGGGCTTAAGTTGTGGGTGACCAATTCTGTGGGTCGAAGCCAATTTTAATGGCTTTGGTTGAGATGTTCTTGGGGAACACTTCTAGGGAAGTTACCTCGTGATTTTAATTTGAGCTGGGGAGATGATGGTTGGGGAAACTTTCGTGTCTTCTAAAGATTTTGCCATGTAATGGCCAATTTTATGCTGTAAATTCCACTAGGGAAGTGAGTAGGCGATCCATGGTTTGGTTTCCTTGCTCAGGGAAATTTGAGACCTTTGGGTAAATAGGAGATAATCCTAAAGTTTAAGATGCTTTAGGGTTCCTCCGGTGACGTTGCCGGGAGGAGATTCACTTGGCTTTTGAGACTTTCGTTGGGGAAATAGGGGTTCCGCTTGAGGGAGTGCAAAATTTCCTTGGTGAAAAATGTTCTAAATCCTTTTCGAGATTTTTAGGAATTTTTTGATGATTTTTCAGGGTTTTCTGGTATTTTCTGGGAGTTTCTGTACGAAAATTTAAGGGGGGTGCCGGTCGACTGGGTGTGGAGGGTGCCATTCGGCAGTGGCATGGACTTTTGGACTGCCTTAAGAAGGTAAAAGGTCAGTGCTGATCAGTAGGTGGGTTCCAATGCCGATCGGCATGACCCTTGGCTTCGTATAAAAAAGGGGCAGGTTCCCCTCATTTTTCATAGCTTCTTGCCTTCTGTCTTTCTGCGATTTTCTTGTGTGAATTGTTCTAACATTCTGTAGTCTAAAAAATGACTGCTTTTGTGAGCACTGCAGTACACCAGGAGTGGTTGGCTATTGATGACTGGACGAACGTGGAATGGAGGGTCAGGGCGTCTCTTGCTTTGGGGATCGAGAACGCTTTTGACACATTCGAGCCGATTGCAGATGAGCGGACCTTGCTGTGGGAGCCGTCACATCATCGCTCTTCGAAGGTGGTGAACCCTGGCGGTTATGTAAGTAAAATGACCTTTGGCATTCCTTTTTTGTGGTTTCCCTTTTTTTTTTGAATTTTGACAAGGTTTTTCTTTTGACAGTATGATGTTTCTTTGTCAACTATGCGTACTCGCGGGACGACGGGGCTTAAGGATGTCTAGGAGCATCTTCCACCTGTGGTGCATTGGGTGGTATCATCAGCAGGCTTTGGGAGGTTGGCGTCTATGCTAAATGAGATGCCTCATTCGACGGCGGTCTTATGCGCTCTGGGGGAGAGGTGGTGGGACACTACCCACACTTTCCATTTTAGCTTTGGGAAGATGACTGTGACTCCTATAGATGTCCAGCTGCTGCTAGAGCTAGATTGTGATGGAGAGAAGATAAAGGTGAATCACTCTTTATAGGTGAGGCCGGAGGCGGTGCGGGCGACGCTCAGTGATGTGGGGAGGATAGTGTCTGGGGACTCCATCCGTCTGTCGCTGCTGAGGGATGTTTTCCTGGGTAGGGTGATTGATGTAGAGGATGGGCTACAGGTGAGGCAGATGTCCCAATTGTTTATTTTGCTGGTGCTGGGGGGATTTCTAGTGGCGTCGACCGGCGACGTCGTCCACTTATGTTTTTTACCATACTTGAGGATGCTTTCTAACATCCCTCTCTATGATTGGGGGAGCCTAACTTTGATGACCATTTATTTTTCTTTAGATGCATTCAGTCGGTGCTACCGATAGACTTTTACTGGAGCCACGTATCTTCTTAAGGTATTCTTTGATTTGCGCATTTTTCTTTCATGCATTCGCATTTTTCTTATGCGTATCTTTTTTATTGTGGATTTCTTGTCTTTGGCATACGTGGTTCTATGAGGTTATTGGGTGTAATATCCAGTTGATCTCTCTGAAGGATGAGACCATTGGGGACTTTTACCGATTGTATCGGTGGCGAAAGGCCAATCGGCAGTCGAGGAAGCCTCTTTCTCTGGAGGCGGTGCGTCAGGTATTGAATGGCCTCACCAGTGACAGGGTAAGAGTTTTTCCTTCTTCATTCTTGGTCTTTGTGTGCTCTGATTCCATATTGACTTATATCTGTTGGAGATTTTTCAGGTGACCTTTTACCCTTGGGAATGGCTGTTTAGGACACGAGGTCGATTGGGGTGAATGCGCAGAGGAGGCGCTTGCTGGCGCATGAGTTTAGCCACTCTTGGTATCTCGGGGAGAGGGTGGTTCCTAGGTTGCTGAGGAGGAGGTGGTGGTGCCACCTGCGAGGCCCCCTATGTCTATGAGGTGGGATAGGCTGTTGCGAGAGGATGCGAGTTCGCGGAGATGATTGGCGAGTCCTATCTGTTGTACACTGATATGGATGTGCCATATGATTATATGGACTTCGTGATGAGCTGGCTGATGGCGCCCAGCATATATGATGCACTGCCTTTCCCTCTTGTGGGTTCGAGTCGGCCAGTGGGGTCTTCCCACAGCGGTGGTAGTCCGTCGACATCTGTGGCGGCAGCGACCTCGGAGGTCTCCTTTGTGAGGTTGCATACCCCTTCATACAACATCTGGTGGGTTGATGGAGGGATGGTGCCTATGCTGCATCGTCCTCATGCAATGGATCCGAAGGAGTTGGGCTTGACAGAGGAGGTCTTTCATCCTCAGGTATATCTTTTATGTTCTTCTCCTTTGGTTTCTTTTGATCTTCTCTGCTTGAAACTGATTCTGCCTTTTTTTTGTAGCAAGTCCGGGTGTCAACCACTTGGCTGATGCAAAATTAGAGATTGGATATCTTCGGCGACTGCCCATATTCGGGACGCGGTTCATGTTCCTTCTTGCTTGGTATCGTCTGGATCATCCCGGGAGGAGTCTGGTTCGGGTAGCGGTGGTGCGTCATCTCGCCACAGGGGAAGAGAGCGCATTGCAGGGGTGGGAGCTCTTAGGAGAGAGAGGGAGAATGTGGGTCCGGGCTGAGTCCCATTATTTCTTTTTCTTTTCTTTATTTCCTTTAAGATTGATGTAACACATACAAATATCTATGTAATGCAATGGAGTTTTTTATTATCTTCAGCTAATGATGAATGAATGAATGCATGAATATGCGCTTTTTACTTTTGTTACTGAGACCGCAAAATATTTTTGGGAGTTTGAAAGAAAGTTTTATTCATAATGAGAAATTATATAAAGGTGAAAAAGGGATTTTTGAAATTCTGTTGAGAATATCAATTTATTTTTATTGAGTTTTTTGATTTTGACAAAAGAGGAAAAAAGGGAAGTTTTCCAAAATAGGGGATTGCCAATCGGCAAGACCTTTGTCCTGCCTATCGGCGGGTCAGTCCAGTCTAATCAATCAAGGCTTTGATTGGTACTCTCTTCAGCCTTTGGTACTTTGTGGGGCAGAATTTCCTCCGATTTTTGCAGGGGTTATATCTTTTGTGAGGGTGGTTTTCAAGCATAAAAAGGGGTAAGGGTGGAGTGATTTCATCATACCTTCATATTCTATCTTTCTTATTTGGTGAGATGGCTCTCCCTGGTAGTGTTGAATTTGACAACTCCTCGAGACTTTGGAGGCAATGTGCTCCTATAATGTTGACTATGATGCTTTCAACAAGCGTCGAGTCTCTTTATGCCGTAATTGGCCCATAGAGTGGAACATGCTGATGGAGGTGGTACAATTTTAGTACCCCGAAGACCATGTGTTCCGCTTTGGCTTGGAAGAAATCTGTCCAACTTATGAGGACTTTTCTTCCATGTTGGGAGTTAATCCTATTGTAGCGGCTGCTATGCCTGAGTTTTTTCAATCTCCTCGGGAGCTGTTGGTTAGACTTCTCCGTATCTTGCCCTCAGCGGGTAGATCCTTGATCACTGGAGGAATAATTTATCTTCAGGCGGTGCTGCGGTCTGTGCATTTGCAGGAGGTTGGTGATGCTGGATATGCCAGAGCCGTCATTTTGGGTTTGGTTTTAAAATTACTTCTGGTGACTGGGGAACTGCCGGTGGACCCACAACTTGCAGCCATCACCTCATGGATGTCATACCGTTGTAATCATGCGATGGTGATACTGGTGGAGACTCTGAATGGCCTGGATGCCTGGCAAGAAGGTCGTTCTGACTTTCTAAGGGGTAGCCTAGTGATGCTGTTCATGTGGTTATCTGAAAGATTCCGCTTGGTGACTCCTCCGGAATATCCTTTGTCAGTTATACCCAACTTCTTTTCGCACCATTTCATCAGTGTTGGTATGGATATTGAGAGCTGGAAGAACTGGTTTGTGGAGCATGGGGATATAAATCTTTATTGGTCAGTGCCTTGATGGGGACAGCTGCTACCTATTCTGGAGCTGGGAGAATACCCGTACGTTCGGCTGGTTGGTCTCAGACAGACCTCTTTCTATTTCCCTTGGCGGCTTTTGTGCCAATTTGGCTGGGAGAAGGTCGTGCCACCCCAGACACTAGATTTCTTTATAGTAGGAGATTTGACAGAGCATATGCGGCTTGTCTCTCTGTGGGAGAGTCAGCGTCCATTGACCTGTCCCTCTCAGTTTGTTAGGAGAGTTTGGCACATCCCTGGGGATTATATGAAGTGGTTGTGGAGAAGAGTGGTTAGCAAGATGTTGGCAGTGGAGACTGGACAAAGGTGGCTTGTTTTATCTGATACCATGTAGGGAGGTGTGGTAGTCTTTTCGAAGCTGGTTTAAGATTATAGGTCCATGGAGCGTCTGCGGCACTCTATTCAGGCATGAGAAGCTTGGGGACCCCGAGATGTAGATGATGATGATGATGATGATGATGATGCAGCGGGATCCTCTGGTAGCTGTGGGTAGGACTCTTGGGGGAGTTTATTTTTGTAATTGGGAATAAATTTGGGAATTTTATTTGGCTTTTAGGAAGGTAAGGGGGAAGGGAGTTATCCGTTCCTTTTTTATGTAATTGCACTATCACTTCTTATTAGTGAAATAAACAAGGTTTTAATCATCCAGTTGTTCCTTTTGATGAATTTTGTATTCTTGAATTATCTATACCGATCCCTAAGGCATGCATAACCTTGTGTTCAAGTATATGTTAGAATGAATTGTCATTCTCGGAGATAAGAAAAAAATAGTTCTTGTGAAAAAGAAAGGGTCGTGCTCATGTAAGATGTATGAGCTGCCTACGTACCTCTGGGGTTTTTGAAAAGTTTTAATTTTTCTGAAAATGGTTTTGCAGAGGATCAGGTCCACGTAGTTCTGGGTAGAGGGAAATGAAGAGAGATTTTTTTAGAATAGAAAAGGAGATGAGAAGAGTCGTAGCGCGACGAGATTTCGGACTAGGGGTAAAATTTCTTGAGACGGTCCAGGTTGACTGGACGAGCCATCTCTTCCTCATCTAAGTCGATGATCATGGCGGCACCGCCAGACAAGATCTTTTTAACGATGTATGGGCCGCTCCAATTGGGCTTGAACTTCCCTCTGGGGTCCCATATGGGCTCTATTATTTCTTTGAGGGCTAAATCCCCCTCTCAGACACCGCGTTCCTTGACTATCTTATTAAATGATCGCTCTATTCAGCGATGGTACCCTTGTATGTAGTATAGAACTTTCAATCTCCTTTCGTCCAAGAGTGACAACTCGTCGAGATGGATTTGATGCCAGTCCTCCTCACTGACCTTGCTTTCAAGCATGTCGCGTAACGAGGGTATTTCAAGCTCCAAGGGTAGGACTGCTTCCATGACGTACACTAGAGAGTAAGGGGTAGCCCCAGTAGAGGTTAGGATTGAGGTTCAGAAGCCCAGAGGGCGTATGGTATTCGGTCGGCCCAATCTCGGCAGCTTTCGATCATCTTACTGATGATGGCCTTGAGGTTCTTGTTGGGGACTTCGACTGCACCATTGGTCTGAGGATGGTAGGGAGAAGATTTGTGTCTCTGAATCCCATACTCGTTGACCACTTTTGTGACTTATGCCTCGAAATACAACCCGTTATCTGACACTAGCCCTTGCGGGACCCCATATTGAGAGATGATGTTTTTCTTGATGAATTGGGCCACTTTCTTGGCATTCAGGACTGCGTATGACTCGACTTCGACCCATTTGGTGAAGTAATCAATGGTAACCAGGATGAACTCATGCCCGTTGGAGGACTTGGGTGTAACCTTCCCTATAATGTCGATGCCCCAGGTGGAGAACGGCTAGGGAGAAGTCATGTTGTATAATTCTCGTGGAGGCAAGTGTTGAAGGTTGAAGAACTGTTGGCATTTGAGGCATCTTCGGACATAGGCGGAGCAATCCTGGATCACTACACCAAAATGGGTAAATTTCACCTTTCCAGCGCTTAACCTTGTCACGGTCAATGACCGTGACACAAAACACGCGTTTTGTGTCACGGTCATTGACCGTGACAAGGCCGTGACAAAGCATTGTCACGGTCAATGACCGTGACAGTTCTTATAATGTTGTCACGGTAAATGACCGTGACACGAGCGTGACAAATGTCACAGTAAAAAAACCCTTTCCCTTCTTTTTTCCCCCACCATTCTTCCTCCTTTTTTCTCTCTCTCTCTCTCTACGTTGCTGCTCTCTCTCTACTTTCAGGTTACTCTCTCTCTCTCTCTCTTCCATTTATATATATATATATATATATATGGGTGGTGGGTGGGGGTGGGGAGGGGGGTGGGGCAGGATGGGGGTAGGGGGTGGGGCAGGGTGGGGGGCTGTGCATGTGTGTATGTGTGCGTTAGTGGTGGGTGGGGGGTGGGGGGTGGGGAGGGGGTGAGGGTAATGGTGGGGCAGGGTGGGGAGGTGGGGAGGAGCAGGGTGGGTGTGGGTATTAAATAATAACTATCTAATGTTGTTGTTGTTGTTGTTGTTTAAGACATGAAGGTGCGTTAGATTGACTTCAATATTATTATTGTTATTATTTAATACCCATATAGTCCGAGAGATGTTAATTAATCATAAATATGAATTTGAAATTTGAAAAAATCTCTATTTTAATTGTAATAAAATTAAAATATGAAAAAATGTCATTAAAATTACATTAGATAGTGATTTATGTAAAACTGTCCCCTAAAGTTGGTTAAGTCTTAATTAGGTTCCTAACGTGAGTGACATGTGCCAAGTTCATTAGAGAAGTTAATTTTATGTTAAAATCTGGACAAAATTAAAGCAATATGATAATTGGAGGGCTCGATTAGGAAAATTAAAACATCTGGGACCCACCACCAAACTTAAAGGACACATATTTTATTAACCCTAAAAATAAATATTCCTTTTGCATAACTTTAGATACACTCTTAAGGATTTCGATTACGGTGCTAACTCATGTAAGATGTTAATTGTGGAGAAAATATACTCTGCTCTATATTATCATGAGACATGTATACATTGTGCATCAATAAGTACAAGACAAATATGAAAGACGTGACCTGTTAGTCTTAATAATAACCAATAATGATTCACTATTACTTCACACTACTTACACTGTTTGAAGTTAGTGGTGGGTGAGGGGTGGGGTAGGGTGGGGGGGGGGGGGAGGTGTTTAACAGTAACAATTCATTTTTAGTTGTAGTAATTGTACATATTTGCATGTCTTCTTTTAATTCATTTTGATATGTACTAATAATATTTTTTTACAGTAAATGTCTCCTTCAGGTATTAAGGCGAGGATGATGATGTTAGTTATGATGATGTCGTCTGGGCTCGGTGGTAGCGGAGGCGACGAGGGCTCCTCAGCCCCTAGTCTCCCCAAATATGGAAAATTAGGGATGCCCATCGAGAACAAGTCGGGGCTATTAGTGAGATCCCTCGAGATAGTAAAGACGATCATTGACCCGGGTTACATTAGTTGGAAGGAGGTGCCATATGAGCTCAAGTTAGTTATTTGGGTGGCACTATAGGTAACATATTTATATTTATATTTATATGAATATTTCAATTTCAATTTCGATTTCATTTTATATTTATATTTATATTTATTTGTAGCTGATATTGTATTTGTTGGACAAGAACACTTCAACCTGGATCCAAAGCTATGCGATTCTGTCTTGGAGCAGTTGAGGGAGTAGCACAAGACGTGGAAGAAAAATATGCAGACCCGGTACTATAGGAAGACACGAGAGTCCATTATCCAATGGCGTGAATCCGTCCCGCCGAAGGAGCCGATCTCATTGGCACAATGGTGAAGGTTCATTGACAATGAGATCGGGGAGTGACAATTGGCATCTCGCCAATCGGGAAGGGAAAACCGGGCAAAAAATACAGACGTGCATTACTCCGTCCGGACGTCTTACGCCGAGGTGGAGCATAGGTGATGGTAACATTTACTTTTTCTATAACTACATAAAATATATTATTCTGCATTATTTTACTTTGCGGGGCCGATACTAATTTTACTTTATTTTATTTCAGGGGATAGGGATTGGCCCTGGGGGTAGGCCACATAGGCTCGATACTTATGTGGCTCTTCGGACGAAGAAGGGGAAGGACAAGGAGGTGTCCCCAAGCGTCGCGGCCACGATTGTAAGTAATCCGACAGTTTACTTTTTGTTAATTACGTTATAATTTTTTAATTTACTTATTTTACTAATCATGTACTTTTTATCATTTCAAGCAAAGCTTAAGGAAGTGCACGAGTTACAGTCTGATGCCGACAAGGCATCTTTGTCCACAGACTCACTCAGCCAAGTGCTTGGCTCTGATCGCAAGGGGAGGACAAGGGGGTGAGCTCGCGGGTGGCCAAATATAGGATCATCGGATTGGAGACGAGCGACACCGGGTTGGCTCGAATGGTAGATTCACATGACGCGAAGCTGTCCCGTTTGGAGGCGACGGTCCAGGATATGTACTCATTCTTGAAGCGTTCGTTGGGCGGAAACCGTAAGGGTAAAGGTGCAGAAGAAGGTGAGGGAGGAGTAGGTGTGGGAGGACGAGGACGAGGATGTGGACCTCGCTGCTTCATCACCGACATGTACAGAGTTTGATGATCCACTTCCC
The DNA here is from genome assembly GCA_949130495.1 of Sambucus nigra. NCBI lineage: Eukaryota > Viridiplantae > Streptophyta > Magnoliopsida > Dipsacales > Adoxaceae > Sambucus > Sambucus nigra. The sequence goes on along the minus strand of OX422217.1, from coordinate 312,956,866 downwards.
TATTTGTCTCCCTTCAACAGACCGATGTCGACACTTGGTTAGCCAAGTGTGTTTATAATGGACATATTTGATGGCCAGCAGATAGGGAGGGGGTTGAGGGAACCGAATATCTTCCAGGGTGTACTAGTTCATGGACGTGAGCTTCAAGACATCGAGTCCAGGGTGCTCGTCACGCATGTGATGCCCGGGGAGAGAGAACTCTCAATTATGGTTGCGCGAACAATGCAACACAGCGTATATTAGTGTATGTGTTAATTCGTATATCGTGTGGCCTACTCACCTCCTCAGCGTTAACCATACTCCAGATATTTAGTGACATTGATTTAAGTTTGAATTGAATTGTTTTAAATTATTACATTTGAATTATATTTTGATTATATGGTGATGCATATTCTCTCTATTTTGAATGTATATTTGCACTATCTCTATTTTATCTGGATATATAATGTTTGAACAGGTACAACGTTGCTATAACAGGTACTTATATACTGCTGGGCAGTGGCAGTGGCCATACTTCCCAACATATTTTTTTTCAATTCTGCCCAGAATTATCACAGTCATTAACCGTGACAAGTCCTTGACAAAGGAAGTTGTCGCGGTCAATGACCGTGACAATTTTTTAAACACTGTCACATTCCTTAACCGTGACAAAGCTTTTCACGATCATGGCCCGTGACAGGACCGTGACAATTCTACCAAACTTGTCATGGTCAATGACCGTGACAAGTCCATGACAAAAAAAATTGTCACCCCCAGAATTGTCACGATCATTGACCTTGACAAGTCCAACTTGTCAAGGTCAATGACTGACAATTTAGCAGATTTGGTGTAGTGGATCATGGTGGTCCAGTAATAGCATTATCGAATGATCTTCTTGGAAAGCATGTGACCTTTCATATGGGGTCCGCATTCCCTACTGTGGATTCTCGGCATTACCTCTTCAATGTCAGCCCCTACGATGCAGTGTAGATGGGTTCCATCGAAGTTTCTCTTGAACAGTTCTTTATAACAGATGATGTACTGGGCGGCCAGTCTTCGGAGGGTTGCCCGGTCCTTCTTATTAGAACCCTTGGAATACTTATCATACTTGAGTAGGTGCCAGATATCGTAACACCAGCAATTGACTAGCTTGAGATCTTATTTGGTGATGAGCTCAGTATGGTAGCAATGGGTTGGTTTATCTTGGTTTTGGACTAGGAAGGGGGTCATTGTTATTCCTTCGGGCATGTCGACCATGAAGGACAAGGTAGCAAGGGCATCGGCTAGGTTATTCTTTACTCGAGGTAGGTAGTGGAAGGTGTTGTCTTGGAATTGAGAGGCTAATTCTTCTAAGTGGGCATGGAAGGCTAGAGTTTCTCATCCTTGACTTTCCATTTTCTGAGCACTTGACCAATAATGAGGGAAGAACCCCCGTAGACATCTAGGCATTGAATTCCTTTCTTAAGAGAAACTTTGAGGCCTACCAAACATGCCTCGTATTCAGTCATGTTGTTGGTGCATGGAAAATCCAATTTGATAGTGATGGGAGTGTGGGAGTCATCTGGGGCGATCAGAAGTATCCCAATGCCATATCCTTTTTTATTGGCAGCGCCGTCAAAGAACATTTGCCATCGAAGGTTGTCTTGGGCAACACAGAGGATGTTTTCATCTGGGAATTCGGAGATCTAGTTGTCAGCCTCTTCCATGGGGTAGTCAGCGAGATAGTTAGAGATGGCTTTTCCTTTTAAGGCTTTTTGTGTGACGTACACGATATCAAACTCGGCTAGGAGCATCAACCATCGATCCATTCGACTGGATAAGGCGGGTTGCTCAAGAAGGTACTTGATGGGGTCCATTCGGGATACAAGTTTGATGGAGAAGGCGAGCATGTAGTGTCGTAACTTTTGGGTGACTCAAATAAGCGTGACGCATGATTTTTCCAAAGTAGTGTAGTTGACTTCATACCCAGTCAATTTGCAACTGGCGTAATAGATGGCTCTCTCTTTGTGAGAATCGTCAAGGTATTGGGCTAGAAAAGCCCCAACTGCAGTGTCGGTTATGGTTAGGTATAGGAGCAAGGGGAGACCAGGCTATGGTGGCATGAGTACCGAAGGTGGGGTCAGGTATTGTTTGATTCGATCAAAATATTCTTGGCATGCCTCATTCCAAACCTTGGTTGAATCCTTTCGGAGTAGTTTGAAGATAGGTTCGTAGATGGAGGTGAGCTGGCTAATGAACTGACTGATGTATTATAATTTCCCAAGGAAATCATGGACTTCTTTTTCTGTTCGGGGAGGTGGCATCTCAAGTATGGCTTTTAGTTTGGCAGGATCTATTTCTATCCCTCTTTCACTGACCATGAATCCCAAGAGTTATCCCTTTGTAACACCGAAGACACATTTATGTGGATTGAGTCTCATCTGATATCGTCGCAGTCGTTCAAAAAACTTTCAGAGAGCGGGGACGTGACCATCTCTATTTTTGGATTTGATAATCATATTATCCACATAGACCTCGACCTCTTTGTGAATTAGATCGTGCAGGATGGTGGTGGCAGCCCTCTAGTAGGTAGCTCCAACATTCTTGAGACCAAATGGCATAACAGTATAGCAAAACATTCCCCCAGTGTGATGAACGCGATTTTTTCTTGATGATCTGGGTGCATTTTGATTTGGTTGTACCTGGCAAACTCGTCGACGAACGACTTGTGAGCATGACTGACTGTGTTGTCCACGATTATGTCGATATTGGGTAGTGGGTAATCATCCTTTGGAGAGGCTTTTGTTCAAGTCCCGATAGTCTACACACATTCGAACTTTCCCTCCTGATTTCATCACAGGAACTATGTTGTCTAGCCACGTGGGATATTTGATCGCACGAATGAAGTCCACGTTCAACTCTTTGACCACCTACTCCTTGACTTTGAGCGACCATTTGGTGCAGAGATTTCTCAGCTTTTGTTTAACCGACTTGTAATCTGGAAGAGTGGGGATCTCATACTGAGCTATTTCAGGATCAATGCCTGGCATATCGTCATAGGACCACGCGAAGACATCCATGAATTCCTTCAATAATTCTTCGAGTTGTGCGCGCTCACTCTCGTAAAGGGTAGACCCTATCCTAATCTCGCGTAGTTGGCTAATAGAACCGAGGTTAACAATGATAGTCTCGTCTTCATTAACTTGAACGCGGTTATGTTTTTTGTTATTAACCTTATTTAGATCCGTTAAGAATTATTCATTTGCAAAATTATCATAATCAAAAGTTTGATTAGAATCTAAGCAATTAATGTAAGGCACAACAAGATACTCAAAATCTTATTTTATTTCATTGATAGGAAAAATAGAATTGAGAACCTCATCAAAGGAGGTCTCAATTACATTTGAGCAAGGATAGACAACAGAAGAAGTGATTGGGTAAATGATACGACGCAAATATTGCGTATTTCATCCCTCGAACCTACGCATTTTAGCCCCCTCGGGTATCTTATTCCCTATATTTATGCTCGTTAACCAAACAACCTCGGATTTATACGTTAACATGTTTTTCAGGGGTTAATTGAGCTTTTATAGGTATTTGGATGATAAGTGTGAAGTTCGGACTCATTTCGCTTGATTTCCGTACACGATCGCATGTTCAAGGGAAATTTAGTCAATTCACATTTTGGGTAACTGGCCCATTATCTTCACAAAAGTTGTAGCCCTCCTTGCAAGCTTTGCGTGGCCGCGAATGGTGCGCGAATCCGATTCATAACGAAGAAGTTACGAGAGTATCAGCGGACGAAAAATCCAAGCAGCCCAAAACAACAATGCAATGTGTTAATACCTGCTTGATTGATCGATCAACCAAAGGGGTCGATCGATCGATCCTCCTCGACAGTGGATATTTTGTTCACCATCGATCGATCGACCAAAGGGGTCGATCGATCGATCCCCTATTTCCAGGAGATATTTTGCCTTTTAATTTCTTTTTCCTTTTCTTTTCTTTACTTTTTCCCACTTACAATAAATACCCATTTTTGTTGTAATATCAGAGGTGAACGATTTTAGATAGTTTTAGAAGATAGTTTAGGTTAGGGTTTGGGTTTGGGTTTTTTGTTAGTTCTTCTTCGTTTCTCTTTGGATTGACACCCTTTTTGGTATGTAAGTTGACTATTCATTACCCTCTCCATTAATTTAACTTGTATTTCATTCTTTCTTGATTTGATAATTAGGTTTACAAGCTTTGTTAATTAGTTTACATGCTTTCTTTACTCGCTTTCTAGGTAGATTTATCGCATTTATTTACCGCTTTCTTTATCGTGTTTTTAAGATGCTTTCTAGGTAATTTAAATTAGGTTGTGTTTGAATTGAACTCACTCGATTTAACCCATTTCTTGGCTTTGGTGATAGTGTTTACGGGTCTATTTCGGGTGCGTTGTCCTAGTTATTACACCTAGAGGATTTGACGGGGCATATCATGCATGTCCCGTGCTTACGACCTTTCGCGCATAATTTCTGGGATATTTGTTGACACCAAAATCTTATTAGGCTTTTATGAGGATTTAGGGGCATGACAACCCTTGATTTAATTAACTATTGAAACGAGATGCATTTGTAATAACTCGTCGACCCATGTAACAATTTTATACAAATTAACCCGGGTGAGGGATATTCGACGCAACCTATAGTTTTACTTGCTTTGTTAGTCTAGTTTCAATACCCTCGCCTAGATTAATCATTTTCCCTTTTATGCATCTTTTATTTTAGTTTGTAATACACCTTTTACACTTTTATTTCGGAATATTAAATTAATTGAATTCTAGCAACTCGTCCCAGTGTATCTTTAGATACCCAACTTACCGCTAGAATTATCCCGCAAGTGTAGTCGTAATTTACGTTTTTGTATTATCGCGATGAAATGAAAACAATGACTGTGCACTTTACACGTGCACGCCTTTCACGCGCAATCAAAATGGCGCCGTTGCCGGGGATTTGTTTATTTTAGACTTTATTTGATTTAGTATTTCATAGTATTTTCTTTCTATTTGTATTATTTTCTAATCTTTTTGCGGGACTTCCACATTTGAGCACTTAGAAACACTCGAATTTTTCCCGCGCGCACCTACTTTGTGGAATTCGCCACTTGAGCCATTTTTGTGGTAAGCATGTCTTATTCCAATTCTTTCGGTAATCATTGTTATAATTCTCAAAATTCTCGCAAGCCTATGACTTTTAGTGAATACTTAGAATCCCAAAGTATAACAAATTCAAATATGACTTTGGGCGAGTATAACAAAAGTCAAAATTTGGGTTATTGGAATTTTGATGATGATGATAATGATTTTGGGCCTTTACCTCCTTATATTAGGAATTTTGAAACGAATTCGAATAGCTTTCAAAATTCCTATAATAATGAGGTATCGTTTAAGTTCGGTGGCAATTTTCAAAGTTTCCATTTTCATGCATCCGTACCTCGACCTATGACATTCCTTGAGGGCTTGCGTATGTATGAGAATGAGAAAATTGAAAATCGTTATCGGAAAGAAAATCATTCATGGGAACATGACTTGGATTTATTATTTGAGTCCGACGACGATTTTGCTTCGGAGACTTTAGAGGTCGAAGAATGTTTTGAACCAAATGAGGTACTTTTACCTACTTTGGAACAAACCATTCTTGACTTTGCCCATTGCGGAATAGATACTGAAAGTGAGGATGAAAATGACGTAATATCTATTTGCAATGAAATGATTTCTTCTTTGGCCCCCAAAGAAGAACATTTCATTTAAAATGATATTATTTCATTCGAAACTCAATCTTCATGCGATGATGATTCATCTCATGAGTTTGAATTTCTTTCATCCCCATTTTCATTCTCTATTATCACACCGGAACAAGTACCCAATGATTCGGTTTCAAACTTTAATGTTTTAAACCTTCTCGCCGATGAGGAGTACTTGCTCGAGTCGCCTTCCATGATCGCATCTTTGCCTTTGTGTGCGCCACCTCTGAGTCCAATTTCAAAATCATTGGGAGGGTATTCGGTTTTTCTCGGTCCCCACATATTTTTGTCACCCGTTCAATCCAAACCCCCCATCGTCCCTCTAAAATTGATAATTTGCGATGGTTCATTTCTTACGCCTTACACATGACTTCCGTTGTTAAAACGGAATTCATATTTTTTGGAGGGCATGCTTGTATGTGAGGGTACACCGGTTATCCTCCAAAGTCAAATCGTTTTCATGGTGGACCCTCAACTATTTAGACTTCTAGTGTTCAGTTAGTGTGAAGCCTAAATAATAGGTTGTATATAGTTAGCTTTTTATTCTTTCTTTCTTTCTTTTTTTAGTCTAGTGTAATTAGTTAACTTTTTGTTATTTTTTTTTGCTATGCTCGGTACTAACTTATTTTGTGATTCTTTGGACTTGTCCTTATGGGGATCGCTCCAGTTTTGGGTAATATCGCTTTTTTCCTCTCTTTAACTTGGTTCTTAATTCACATTGAGGACAATGTCAAGTTTTAAGTTAGGGGGTGTGGGATATTCTATCCATTTCATTATTTTAGTCCATGTTTTTGCTCACATGTTAGTTACTTAGTAGGCTTTTCTTAGAAAAATTGAAAATTTTCAAAAAGATTTTGTTTCTTTTTTTCTCCTTTATTGGGCATTTTGCCTTTGTTTCTGATGATAAATTGCCCGATCCAATAGACAACCCAATTATGCATGTTCTCGATTTTAGAAGTTATTAGACTTTAGTCTCAATTATTTATATTATGAATAACTTCATGAATTAAATTTTAATCCCATGAGCACATGCACTTTTATCGTTCTATTGATTTGTTTTAAGATTTTTATAACTCGGTAATCTTTTGTTGCGTTGTATATACTTACACCGAGTAAGCTTTGTACCTTTCGTTGTTTATGAGTGTATACACTATTCTATTCTCATTGAAAACATTGAATTCATTGGTAATCTCACTATTCTTTCATTTGATCGTTCATTAATAGAGTTCATACTTGAAATGTGTTACTTGATCATGATTTTCATATATTGTTTGGAATCGAGAATTACCTAAACTTTGTGAAATGATCATAGGCCCTCTTTGTTATATCACCCATATTGACCTTGACCTCACCCTTATATGTTTACCCTCGTTAACCCCTTTGAGCCTAAATATAGCCTTTCGTTTCATAACCCCATTCCCATAACCAACTCTAAATTGGAGTTTTAGCCTATACATACACCTTTCGCACCTTTGTTTGGAATGTTACTTGGGATTGAATGATGTTGTTGTGGTGTCGGTTGCAATTTAGGCATATGAGAGTTTGAAAAAGTAAAAAAAAGTGATGAAAAAGAGAAAGCAAGAGGCAAAAGAAAACAAAAGAAAACATGAGAAAAAGAAGAAAAGAAAAGAAAGAGAAAGTTATAAATGTTGTGTATAGTATTCAATAAGCTTTGATTACTCTCCCCGATGATAAATCTAATGCCGTTTTGGAACTTGTCTTCCAATTTTGATATTGCCCGCATTCTCCCATTATCCCGAGTTTTCATCCTGAACACCTCGAATCCGTACATACATTCCTTCATTTCATACCCTAGCCTAGACTACATTACAACCCTATTAAAGTCCTTTGTGAGCTTAGGTTGATGTAATTTAAAAATCATAATAGTTGTGATAATCTATGAAAATGCATTTCACCTCTTTTAATGTGCGGTATCTTTCATTGAGATTACGGTTTTTCAGTTTATATATAGTGTTCTTTATTTGTGACATGTGCGCGGCTTAGTTTCCATTTACATTTACTCTTTAGCCTACATGTTCCGTGTGTTACCTCCCTGTTTTGAGTGAATTCACTTGATGAGTGTAATGCCCGTGAGGATTGAATATATGCTTGATTTAATGTTTATCCGGTTTATATAAGTTTTTTCCAAATCAAACTTTGCATGTGCTCGCTCCCCCTCCCACATTTTAAGGTTTCAATTCTATGAGGTGCATTCTATAATGTTAATGATTCGAACTTTTGTTTGAATTTGTTCAATGTGCTAATAATGCGTATGAAATCTTGTTCGCTATTTTTGGGCTTGTCGCATATTGGGTTGGGCATATTTTGAGGAAACCATGTGATGTTTGTGGGTATCATCCCTGAAAACCCTCTCGAGACGACACTCGTCCACTAGGGTGACCTAGTGGTTTAACGGCTTATTGAATACGCTAAATGCGATCGAATCACCCGCGGAAGTGGCCTTTTTCTTTTATACCATACTTTTGTACTTATCCTATTTTTGTTTTGCTTGTAGTTCTTGTTGCATCCTATTTCATTGCTAGGGACTAGAAATGTGTAAGTTAGGGGGTGTGATACGACGCAAATATTGCGTATTTCATCCCTCGAACCTATGCGTTTTAGCCCCCTCGAGTATCTTATTCCCTATATTTATGCTCGATAACCAAACAACCTCGGATTTCTATGTTAACATCTTTTGCAGGGGTTAATTGAGATTTTATAGGTATTTGGATGCTAAGTGTGAAGTTCGGACGCATTCCGCTCGATTTCTGTACACGATCGCACGTTCAAGGGCATTTTAGTCTTTTCAAAGCTTGGGCACCTGGCTCAACATCTTCACGGAAGTCTTTTCAAAGCTTGTATTGTCGCGATGAAATGAAAACAACGACCGTGCGCTTTACACACGCAATCAAAATGCATTTTGATTGGGCGTGAAAGGCATGCTCGTGTAAGTTCACAATCATTTTTTTCCGTTTCACCGCGACAATACAAAAACCTAAATTACGACTACACTCAATGGGTGAGTATAGCAGTAAGTCAGGTATCGAAAGATCCACTGAGACGAGTTGCTAGAATTCAATTGATTTAATATTCCGAAATAAAAGTGTAAGAAGATTAATTACAAACTAAAAGAAAAGATGCATGAAAGGGAAATATTTATCTAGGCAAGGGAAAATGAATATAGACTAACAAAGCGAGTAAAACTATAGGTTGCGTCGAATATCCATCACCCGAGTTAATTTGTATAAAATGGTTACATGGGTCGACGAGTTATTACGAATGCGCCTCGTTTCGACAGTTAATTAAATCAGGGGTTGTCACGCCCCTAAATCCGCATAAAAGTCTAATAAGATGTTGGCGTCAACAAATATCCCAAAAATTATGCACGAAAGGTCATAAGCACGGGACATACATGATATGCCCCGTCAAATCTCCTAGGCGTAATAACTAGGACAACGCACCCGAAATAGACCCGTAAACACTATCACCAAGCCAAGCAACACGTTAACCCGAGTGAGTTCAATTCAAACACAACCTAATTTAAATTAGCTAGAAAGCATGATAAAAACGCGGTAAAAAAACGCAATAAATAAACTCGATAAATCTACACTAGAAAGCAATGAAATAAAGCATGTAAACCTAAATTAGAAAGCATGAAAATTACACTACAAAGTAAGAAATAATGAAATACAACTATATTAAATGGAGAGGGTGAATGAATAGTCAACTTACATACCAAAAAGGGTGTCAATCCAAAGAGAAATGAAGAAGAACTAACCACAAAACCCCAAACCCTAAGCTACATCTCTCTAAAATCTATCCTAAAACGTTTGTATTTGTTATTACATCAAAAATGCTTTATATAGTAAGTTGGAATAAAATTAGAAAAGAAAAGAGAAAAGAAAAAAAAGGCCCAAAATATCTGCTGGAAACAGGGGATCGATCGATCGATCCCCTGGGCTCGATCGATCGATCATGAATAAATATCCCACTGTCGAGCAGGATCGATCGATCGACCCAAACCGTCGATCGATCGATCAAGCAGGGGCAGCACACTGCATTGATGTTTTGGTTTCCAAGCTTTTCTTCTCCGCTAAAATTATCGTAACTTCTTCGTTATGAATTGAATTTTCACACCATTCATGGACATGTGAAGCTAGCTAGGAGGGATACAACTTCCGTGAAGATGTTGGGCCAGGTGCCCAAGCTGTGAAAAGACTAAAATGCCCTTGAATGTGCAATCGTGTACAGAAATCGAGCGAAATGTGTCCGAACTTCACACATAGCATCCAAATACCTATAAAAGCTCAATTAACCCCTGCAAAACATGTTAACGTAGAAATCCAAGGTTTTCTCATTAACGAGCATAAATATAGGGAATAAGATACCCGAGGGGGCTAAAAGGCGTAGGTTCGAGGGATGAAATACGTAATATTTGCATCGTATCAGTAAACATTGGGGTTAGGTGGGATTTCAACAGGTAGAATTGGCATAACATACCAGTTGATGAGAGGTGTATCAGTAGCTTTAATTAAGTGTGATCGATCCAGTGATGTAGTGCTTGAATGAACCATGCAGAGTGTCAGCCCCAGTGTCTGTAAGTTGAACGAGTCCTCGAAGTCATTTTCCTCAGTCTCTTCGGTATCTTTGATGAGCGGTTGTATATGGTGTTGGGAACTTTCGACCCATGGGTAGCTATCTTGGAAAAATATATCCATTCCAATCTTCATCTTCTTATCTGTATGGTTATACCATGGTTCTAGAAAGCCGCAAAAGGGGATGTCCTCGTCCTCTTTAATGAATCATCCATTCAAGTAGTCACCTGGGATGGTTTGAATGCAGTCTAGTCTTTTTTTTTGGTCGGGACTGGCGCATCATTCTAAGCTCTTGTTTTGATGGTTGATACCCCAAACCACAAGGAGGGAAAGCTTTTTTCAGTGAAATGGGCTCAAGTATCCCTTGATATCTTTGTCCTAGCCCCAGTCTGGGCATAAAGTGCATATTTCTGAACATTTAGATCACATTGACGTTGCCATGAGGGTCGTATTTTGGACAAACCCTCTCTCTGAAATTGTCCCCTGCTGGGAGTAGAAGTGGTTCAACTCGGAATCATGATAGGAGCATATCATTTGACCCGTGTTGTATCTCAAGGATTGGATTGCTGGTACTTACACCCTCGGTATTATCGCCGTCGCTCAAAATGGTGATGACTCGTCCGTCGGTGAAGAACTTCAACTTTTTATGGAGTGAGGAAGACACACCCTTGATACTGTGGAGCCAAAGTCGTCCGAGCAACAGGTTAAAACAAGATGGGATTTCGATAACTTGTAATTCAACGACAGGGTTTAAAGGGTCAGCCCCTATTAAAATCTTTATGGATCCCATCACCTCTCGACGAGTATTATCGTAGGAACGTACAGCAGCGGAGGTTGGAGCGAGGTCACTTTCTTTCAGTTCTAAGCATTTGAAGGTTCTTAATGAGCAGACATTCAAGGCGGATCCATTATCGACAAGAGAGAGTGGTACGATCTTCCCCATAACTTCGATGGAGATGTTGAGTGTATGATTGTGGTTTGGCCATATTCTGGGGATTTCTTCTTCAGAAAAGGATAGCATTCGGGTAGAGGTAAGGGATCCGACTAGATTTACCGCTTCTTTTAGTGTGTTGGAAGGAGGAACTCTGGGTCCAGCGAGCGACTTGATCAAAGCATTTTTGTGTAGCTGGGAAGACATGAAAATTCCCCATAGAGTGATGTTAGCTTGAGTTTTCTTCAGTTGATCGAGGAACTTGCTCTCCTTGAGGGTCATCTCTGGTATAGGAAGGTTTTCAATGCCCTTCCCTTTGTCATTGGCTGGTGGTAAGTTTGGGATCTGGTAATACCTTCCTAATATGGTCATGTGATTTAGTGAATAAGGGAAGTTAATGAACCCTGTTTCCTCGTCAATATCGGGTTATTATGCCACCTTGTTTATTTCTCCAAGGAGTTCTTCAAATGATATCATTCCACACATGTCGGCTACCGGGCCAGTTTTCTCAAAAGCTTACTCTTCATTCAAATCTTTGAATTCTTCCCCCCATCCGCTGGCAACAATTCTGTCTTTCCATATAAAGTCAATGCATTCCACAACTTCAATGGATTATTTATACATGTCTTCCCATTCTGTGGGGGATATGTAAGGGTGAAGGGACTAGGAATCCTTGTAGTTTCAGAGTATCAAGTAACTTGGTCATACTACAAATATCGTTGGTTTGCCTGAATAATTCTGCCATGATCTGGACAACGTCATCTAGGTTGACTTCATCGGTTGGTACCACCCAACTTTCTAACTCTCGGGCCCATTTCTATGCTTCCAAGAATAGCGTATTGAACCTCTAACAATCAATGATCATCTGTGAGGGCAATTTCAGCCCGAACTCTAGGAGTTGGTTTAACACTTCTGATAATTCCATACCTCCATTTTTGGAACGGGTATGGACAGCGATGCATGCTATGGTAAGAAGTGACAGTCCCTGATCAGCGTGGCTAACAGGGTGTAGGAGGAAATATGGGCAAGTTTGGAGAGGTTGGGAGAGTATATGGCTGTGATTTGAGTTGAGGGATCAAACTCAGGGTTCTCTTATAGGAAGATAGCATTGGTATGATTTGGGAGTGGGTTGTGAGTAGTGTTTGGCTTAGGATTGGCTGGTGAGGCAATGGTACCCCGGTCGATTAGCACTACACCAAATCCTGCGAATGGTCACGCCCAGTGGGTCACGGCCCAAGTCCGCGACCAGCTGGTCGCGGACTTTGGCCATGACCCACTCAATATTTGGCGTGACCAATTTTATTACCACACTAAATCATCCATGCTCTGGAAGTGGTCATGGACTAAATCCCTGACCATAATGGGTCACGGACTTGGGCCGTGACGAGATCGTGACCAGCTTGGCGCCAAAATTCCCTCCAAACTGGTCGCGGATGGGTCACGGACTTGGACTGTGACCAGGTCGAGACCAATTTGGCGCCAAAATTCCCTCCAAACTGGTCGCGGATGGGTCACGGACTTGGGCCGTGACCAAAGGCGCGACGAAGCATAAAACACACACATTAAGAGTCACGGCTTAGGCTTAAAAATATGGCGTTCGAGGGTGAAAACCCGAAAAAAACCCCGAACATCCCCGTGGGTGGCACCAACACCTCCCACGGGACCAATGTAACTCGTAGGAACTGACCCCGCAGCCGCGGGACTCCCGGTTTGAGAATACGACGGTAATTTGTATATTTCTAGACTTAGACTTAAAAACATGGCATTAGAGGGTGAAAACCCGAAACAGCCCCCGAACGTCCCCGTGGGTGGCACCAACACCTCCTACGGGACCAATGTAACTCGTAGGAACTGACCCCGCCGTCGCGGGACTCCCGGTTTGAGAATACGACGATAATTTGCATATTTATAGACTTAGGCTTAAAAACATGGCGTTAGAGGGTGAAAACCCGAAACAGCCCCCGAACGTCCCCGTGGGTGGCACCAACACCTCCCACGGGACCAATGTAACTCGTAGGAACTGACCCCACAGCCGCGGGACTCCCGGTTTGAGAATACGATGGTAATTTGCATATTTCTAGACTTAGGCTTAAAAACATGGCGTTAAAGGGTGAAAACCCGAAACAGCCCCCGAACGTCCCCGTGGGTGGCACCAACACCTCCCACGGGACCAATGTAACTCGTAGGAACTGACCCCGCAGCCGCGGGACTCCCGGTTTGAGAATACGACGATAATTTGCATATTTCTACTTGGTTACTGATAATTTTAACTCATATATGCAATTTTTCTGCTTGATTAAATTTTTTATAAAACTACCTGGTTACTGATATTTTTTTTTTATGTATCCCATCATTTGTAGGATTTTTGCACGCAGAACAAACGAAGGAGGCAATGGTCTACAGTATGAAGATTGTTTATAGGTTGTGGACATTCAGGATTTTGATTTTTGTGTTACAGCCGTGCGGAATTTTATTGTTTAGTTTTATGGCCGTGCGGGCTTTTATAATTTGATTGTTTAATTTTATAGCCATGCGGGCTTTATAATATGTAGGTTTTACATTTACAGGTTTTGGAATGTCTAGAAAATAGAGGAAACTCTGCCCAATTTTTTTTTGGTCTGTGAATTATTAAGACGCGTAATTTTTATAAGTTTGTATGTATATTTGTTTATTAACAACGTTCTCGATTCGCAATTTGTGATTTTTTTTATTGTTTTGCCAATAATAAATATTTGTAACACCTCGTACGCGTCAAACGTTACACGTAGCAACTGATGGTGCACTCACAGGACCCCCAATTTTAGGATTGGACCAAAAAAATACATTTTTTTTAAAATTGTAGTTAAATATGGTCATGGACTTTGTCCATGACCATTTTTATTTTTTCGTCACGGTTGTGGGTCACGGATCAGGGCCGTGACCATTTTTATTTTTTTGTCACGGTCGTGGATCGCGGACTTTGGCCGCGACCAATTTGTCACGGTTGTGGGTCACGGATCAGGGCCGCGACCAATTTTTATTTTTATTTTTTTGTCACGGTAGTGGGTCGCGGACTTTGGCCGCGACCAATTTGTCACGGTTGTGGGTCACGGATCAGGGTCGCGACCCGTCACGACATGGGTCACGGCCTAAGTCCGCGACCATCTGCCGTGACCCCTCTCCGCCGTGACCATTTTTTGTTCACGGACTTGGGTCGCGACCCACGAAAATGGTCACGCCAGAAACGGTCACGGCCCAAGTCCGCGACCCACAACTTTGGTCAGGGATTTTGGCCGTGACCAATCGCCAGTTTTGGTGTAGTGTAGACCTTGGATTATGTTTCGAAAGTGAAACTATTGGTCGATGGTATGGCCAGCATTTTGGTGAAAGGCGCAATGGGCATCCGCCTTGAAGTTTCTTGGAAGTGGGTTTGGAAATGGACGGGGGTCCAAGGGTTTAATAAGGTTTTGGCTTAACAGGGCTTGATAAACTTTGGAGAGAGGAGCATGGAGCTCGGTGTATTCCTTTCGAACTGGGACGGGGCAACTTTCTGGTGTCCACGAGGTGGTTGATTGAGAGATGTTTTTTATGGTTGAGACTGCAGTATTAACAAGTTTGTCATATTTTATGGGGGTGAACTGTTCGGACACTTTCTTTGGCTCAACGTCTGTCTTAGCAAGACCTTCTTAGATTTCTACTCCTACTTCTCCGAGAGCTAGAAAGTGGGGATAGTATTGTCCTCCCATGGTTTCTCAGACATGGGGTACGAAATTCTTCTTCACTATGTTGACTTGTTCTTCATCGGATGGTCGATTGGTCATAGTGGCTGCTTTCTCCCTCCATCGAGCTATGAATTTACTGACTGATTCCCCAGAGTTCTGTTTGAGTAGCTCTAAGTCACGGCGGATGACCTCAAGCTCTTCATTGTATTTCTACTGTGACATGAATTCTCGGGCTACATCCTCCCAGCTACGAATTCTGGACTCCTCGAGAGACAAAAACCATCGGAGGGCGCTATCCTTCAAAGTTTGCTGAAATAATTGGGCCATCACTTCTTCAGAATCCCCTAGGAGAGTCATAAAATGGTGATAATTGCGAAGATAAACAATTGGAGGTGGTCCACTTCCTCCGAATTTCTCGATATTTGGCATCTTGAACTTCTCAGGTAACCTCGCCTTAGGATAAGGAGACATGTGGGTGTAGTCCATATAATTCCCAGAGATTCTGACTTGGTCGAACTTCTTAGTTAGCATCTTGATATCTTCTTTGACCTTGTTCAACTCTTCCTCTTTCGGATCAATGATCATTGGAAAGTTAGCCCTAGGCTGGGCAAGGTTTGGCATAGGCAGCTGGGCAGGCGGCGGACCATTAATAGGAGGGGCACATGGGGCGTGATGATACTCTTCGGGAACCCAGATAGGCTCGGGTGGGCCCATAGCACGAGGGAATAGGGCCTTGAGCTCTTGAGGAACAGGAACCTGTTTTCGTTGCATCTCTCGGACCTCACTCTAAAGGTTGTCAATCTTGGACACGAGCTGAGCTAAAACTGCTGTCAAATCTGGGTGCACAACTGGTACTTGATATGTGTTCTACATAGAAAGA
This sequence comes from Sambucus nigra, assembly GCA_949130495.1. NCBI lineage: Eukaryota > Viridiplantae > Streptophyta > Magnoliopsida > Dipsacales > Adoxaceae > Sambucus > Sambucus nigra. The sequence continues at coordinate 312,941,017 of OX422217.1, read as the reverse complement.
GGATGGATTCTGAACGTGGAAGAAGTAGTAGGGGAACGGATGAAACTCCGGGGTGATTTGACTAAAGACTGAAGCCAATAAGGAGCCAGGCCAAGGGCGTGCAATTGACCTGAGAAGGCGTAAAATGAGATTTATTTTTGGAGAAAAAGAACGAAAATATTTTTGATATATTTTTTTTTCTTTTTGAGATTGAAAGACAAAATATTTTTGGATTTTTGATAAAGAAGAGAGAAATGTTTTTTTTGGATTTTTGATAAAGAAAGAAAAAATGTTTTTTGGATTTTTGATAAAGAAAGGAGAAATATTTTGGATTTTTGATAAAGAAAGGAGAAATATTTTTGGATTTTTGATAAAGAAAGGAGAAATGTTTTTGGGAGACGGTTCTCAGCATGATTATTGTTATTATTATTATTATTATTAATTTTATTATTATTATTATTATTATTATTATTATTATTATTATTATTATGTTCTCACTTGTATTAAATTCTCCTAAATGCAGACTGAAATGCCGGAAGGGACCCGAGCCTGGAAAAGTTGGGTTTGTAACATATGCAAAGCTATGGATGGACTTGTAACCAAGCTCACGGGTAGGGTCTCGTTTTAAAAATGCATAAAAATTTAGGCGGCACACCGACCCGGAATTTCGTTAGAGTTTCGGGTCAAAACCGGCAAACTAACATGTGTGTCCTAGTCTTGACACCTATATGTGGGTATGCAGTTAGTTGGGTGAATCAGAGAGGGTTCCCCCCTTTGGCGTGACTTCCACGATATACGTCTTGCTTTTGAGGGCAATCGGTACGTGTGGACAAGCCATTTGATATACCTGAGTGTACGTGAATTGCCTCACTATATACCTCGTGGGGACGGTACGTGTGATAGCGAATTCAATATACTCGACGTACGTGAACAAGCTCCCTACGATATACCTCCCGTCATGACTTCGGTCAAGCAGTACGAGGCGGGGGAACTGTTTGATATACGTCGAAGGTACTTGGCCAATGGAAGGTGAGAGTCATATCGCTTAGGTTAACTGCGCCCTACCGGACCAGCGCCCATCATGAAGTGACCCTCCAGTTACTGGACAAAATTTGGTCAATAACAATGCTCTTTGGTGATGTTGTGTGAATCATGCATGATTCTCTTATTAGTATCTTATGATGAGAGTATCTCGCTTGATCATGCCCAACGGGGAGAAAAGTACAAGTACCAATGGTATACCAAGTATGGATGGGTGATGCGTGCAACATGTGTTCATATGTGATCCTAGGTACACGTGGTGTGAAGTGTACATGGAGGATCTTCTACAAGTGTGTGAATAGAAGCATAAGCATGAGGTACACATGAATAGTAAAGGGGAACCTGCAAAATAGGGGAAAATATAAGCAAATATAACACCCATGTAAATAGAGTCTAGTCCTCAAAATAAAAGTCCCCAGCGGAGTCGCCACTGTGGCCATCCCCCCCTCCCGATCCTCGCAGCGGGTGGGATGGAGAAGAGTGGGCGTCTTCTATGTCGAGAGGATCTTGGTCCCGCGCATCCCTCTCGGGAGCGCTTCGGCTGGTGTCGGTGATGAGGTGAAAAATGTAGAGAGATGGAGTCGCCAGTCTATTTTACTCAAAACAGACAAAAGAAAAGGGAGTTATCTCGAAGGACAGCATCCAAATACATACTGATACATACGAAACCAAAAATGTGATTCGAAAAGGGTCCGGAGGCTAAGTTACGAAATGGGAAGGTGTTAGGCACTCATTCCGCCCTTACGGTCTCTCATGGGTTATTGCTATTTTCCTTTATTTCCACGTGATATGTGTGCATGTGTATATATAGTGGAGATAATAATCATCTGTAACACCCTGCCTAATTAAATACCGGGTGATCAGTCCTTTATTAAATTAAAAATCAAGGTGACCGGTTGGTTCATTCTTAGAATCACTGTCGCAAAATAATATTTCCAATTTGAACACCCTAAATAATTAAGCTAAGTGTCAAAACAATTTAAGGTCTTATCTTCATTTTATTAAATTCCAATATAAAAACCTTTTTAAAAACTAACAGTTTAAGAATCACATAAATGATAATGATGGCAATTAACACACAAGAATTTAACACATCTATATAAACCAATCCAAGTTTAAGGACCATAAATGAACTCATCCTGATAATTAACTCTCAAAGAGTACTGAATACTGGAAATATAAATAAACATAAATCTCTGAAAATTCCAAATGGAATAGAAAAACGGGTGACACGTGCCCTTAACTATGAAGAACTAAAATAGGAACTGAATCGATGAAGAGGTCGTCTAAAGCAAACGCCTGCAACTTCCACATAACCTTCAGCACGTCCATTCCAAAGAACCTAAGCTTGACGCCACTGTGGCTGGGCACCTGTAATATATACATATATATACAAGAGGGAAAAATGACAGAAAACGGGTCAGAGCCCGAGTGTAAAACAGTTTTAAAAATAGTTTAGCAAGTATTTAAAATCGGCTAATATAACCACCATGTTAGTATGCGACACTCTCTTGAGAATTCTCACCTCTCAGCTAGTGTGCACGCCTACCGTACTGCTGATCACATAAATCTTTCACGAGTCTCAATCTTTTAGTATGCGTACGCACAATTTCTAATGCATGAATAACTCCCCATTAACCCACAATTTCATCTCACATTAATTTCACTCAACGGAGTCTACTTAGACCCTACTGGTCTTCTTCATAACCCATTATACTATTTAAAAGATATTCAAGGGTTCCCACGTATGTTATCCTCGTTAAATAAAAAGGGGAAAAACATGCGATTTCCAGGAGGGATCGATCGATCGTGGAATGGGGTCGATCGACCGATCATCGATCGATCGATGCTATTGGTCGATCGATCGATCAAGCAGTTCATGCCCAGTTTTCTACAATTTATAACCTACGGGTTCAATCATTCTAACCCCTCCAAACCTCTATAATTTTATCCAAAACTCCCATTAAAATTATCCAAATGTATAAGTAATGTGCATAAACAAGTTCTAATGTAACGACATCAATAAATCCTCAACTAATCAATTAAAAAGGGGTTTAATCTTAGATTTCTTTATAAAACCAAATTTTGCATGAATAATCACAAACCTCTATTAGAATCCATATTTTCTTCCCAAATATCATACTAAACTCGTGGTTAATCCTCTACATATGCTCCAGATTTTAGACTACATGGATTCTCCCTTGAAACACATATAAATTCTCTTCCAAAACGTATAATTCTTCAATTAAAACATATGATTTTTATTCCTAGACTGACATGGAAGGTATATTAACTTGAAAATCAACAAGATAGATACTTACCTGAGATTCAAGGATCTGATTTGTTGATGAAAAATATATGGTTGCGTTCCTCCTCGTGCGATCTATATATTTGGTGGTGGTGGCGGTTCAATCGGGTGAGTTCTAGGCCTTGTATTGCTTGGAGACTCTTCACCTTCTTCTCTAATGGTTGTCTTAGGTTTTGTGTTTGTTAACCCTAAGAGACAAATCCAAATGGCTAATATATTCTAAGAAAATTCATGTGTTTATTTACCCAAAATACAAAATGACTATAATACCTCTCGGGATGTTAATTAGGCCTAAAAACGCCCCGAGACCCAAACTAAACCTCCAGGTACACTTTTCTGACTATCTCGGACACTTTGGTGCACTCAAAACGACCATACAGACGACTTATAATATATTCACTTTGATAATAATAATTTAGTCCTCACACGACATAGGCGCGTCCCGACTTAAATTTCCATAATTGCCATTTTATTCACTCGTGACAATATTAATAAAATCAATCTCATATATTACTTTACTGATCTAGTAATATTCAACAAATTCCCAATAATTACTAACTGTCATCATGCTAGTAAATATATAAAATGAAATTTCGGATTAATATTAAATTAATATCGCAATTAAATTTAATAAATCCCCAATTTTAAAAGCCATAAAAAAATGGGGTATTACATCATCGACTGTATCATGGAAGAGATAAAGCGAGTCATCCATAGGAATGTTCTTAGAAGTAATATTAAAAAAATATGATTTATGCAATTATCCTAGCATTGATCGTTATAACGGAACGATAACGTATACGTAATAATACGCCACTAAGCACAAATATACGTATATATAAATATATAGAATCTAAGAGAGTTAAGTTTAAAGGATATAGAAAAAAGATAAGAAAAAATTAGGTTAAGGACTCGAGTCTCGAGTTTTACCCCGAGATACCTACATAACCTATAGAGGCATCAAAGTCCACGTAGTTCGTATGCAAGACGAGGGGTGGGGTTTATCCCATAAATCCAATCGAGGACTTATCTTATAGGTGTGTGTGTGTGTGTGTGTGTGTAAAAAGTGTTTTAGTAGTGAGAAAAGTATGAGAAAAGTGTGAGAATTTTCATTTGGAATTTATGAGCAAACCCTATTTTTCTTGTTTTTTGGGTTTATTTATATGAAAATAGGAGGTGTAAAATAATACTAAATAAAAAGTATATTAGGATATATGAGATGAGAAAATAAAAGTGCTGAGTAATAAAACAAGTTAATCCGAATTTAGGAGAATTTAAAGAGAGAGTTAAAAGAGTTGGACCTTCTTGGAGATCTTGAGCTTGATCTAAGATGTTGTAGAGTGGCCCTTGCACTTGGGTGATGATGGAGGGTACTTAATTTACCAAGTTTGATGAAAAAAGATGATGAAATGTGAAGGGTGGAAAGGGATTTGGATGTGGAAATCACGCTGACTTCGAGAGAGGTTTTCTGAGTTTACTGAGAGTGATGGATTTCAGATCTTGGGTCCTCTTGGAGTGAGGTTAGGCCCTCATTTTTATAGGCCCAGGGCATTGCTGATCGGCATAGCCTTGGTCCCGCCAATCGGTAGGTGTGTTTAGGCACACTTCCGATGGGCAGGGTTTGGGACATGACGTTTGGCAGTCTCTCTCAGGTCCCTTTGGAAAATCGATCGTAGAGCGCAAACCGTTGACCCGAATCGCGCACGGATCAAACCGTTGGAAAGGTAATTCAGATACCTTTAAAAGTATTTTGGACTGCTCCCGAGTCCAGGAGTTGACTTTGGGTCAAATGTGGCTCGGAAGCATTCGTCGGTCCTTTGGATGGGGAATCGTCGGACGCAAACGGATCGTTCATCCGCATGGCAAGTCAGAATCGCGCACGGGGCTGACCATTGGAAAGGTTAGGAGATGTACTTCGACATTACAAATATTTTGACTCAGTTTGGGAAGTTGACTTTGGTCAACCAGGGCCTGGAAGCGTTCAATGACCTTTTAGAGTAAAACGGATCGTTTGTCCGTACCGTAAGTCAAAATCGCGCATGGGGCGGACCGTTGGAAAGGGGTTTCAGTTCCCTTCGAAGATTCATTCAGTCTTGATCGAGATGAAGAGTTAACTTTGGTCAAACAAAGCCTGGTAGCGTCCGGTGACCTCTTGATCAAGTTTTTGGGGAAAACGGGTCGTTCGTCCGCACTGTAAGTCAGAATCGCGCACGGGATGGACTGTTAGAAAGGGGTTTCAGTGCCATTCAAAGATTCATTTAGTCTCGGTCGATCTGAAGAGTTTGACTTTTGGTCAAACGGAGCTTGGGAGTGCCCGATGGCCTTTAGGTCAGTACCCAGGGAATGACTAAGGTTTGTAGCGATGAGGGGAGGTACTAGGGAAGCAACGGAGAGGTTAGAGGGTGTTATAATGGGGTGTATACAGCGCCACTCCCCAGGGCTAGAAGAGTGACTTCCCCCATACAGAGTTTTGAGATTGAAAACTCAATTTGTTTTCAAAAGACATCTGGGTAGTGAAGATGTTGAACGAAAAGGACAAACAAATACAAAGAATGGAAAAACTCAATTTGTTTCTTCAAGAAAATGTTAAAACTCAATGTGGTTAAAACCAGTTTTGGAGGGACATTGCCCAAAAAAACGAAGCCACAACCATTTATCTCATGACCGACTTGGAACAAGTTCTGGCGCACGTAAGCGTCGAGCGCATATCTTCGCTAATCGACCTCGGATGCGACAGCGTGGCATATGAGATGGAGTCTTGCTGTGGGAGAAGCACTGGTGGGGCGGAGGAGGATGAGGTGGGGAGTGGGCGCACGTTAGCAGTTGGAAAAAATCCGTGTCGGAAGTGTGAGGAGAGAGAGTCGTGCATGCTGTTGTTTATCTTTGTATAAATTGTGGGTCACAACTACTACACTCATGTCCCACATATAACTCTAACATTAGCACTACTGTCCATGTTAACATGTCTTAAATTTCAGTACCAAGAAAAAAAACAAAAAATAGAATTACTCTTTTGTTGATCCGGAAAAGAAAAATGTTAGGCTACTGTAAATGTAAATCTCCAAATTAGTAAATGAAATGTTCAATATTTTTTGAGTGTTTGTATTTTTTCCTCCCTTTTCTTTTTATAGAAAGAATTGCGTGGTGCCTACAAGAGTTGGGCAATTGTCCAAATTCCACATCACAAGAAAAAAGGTATTTTTCATACACCCCTAATTTTATTGTTTCTCACATTTTTAATTTGGGGTTATGATGTATTTGTTTATATTTGTGTAGGTTTGCCTACATTTCTGTTTGTTGGTATTGGGGCATCTGTTGTGATGCTCCCACATTGCCTTCTTCCCCCCAAAAAAAATAACTCTAAGCTTCCTCTTTCTGATTTGTATCTCGATATCAACAATCTTTCTGGAGAGATACCTCCTCAGGTTGGCGATATGACTAATCTCCAATGTTAGTTTTAACTTCTTTCTTCAAAAAGTACTCATCTTGGCTACTGGATATGTAATTAGAAAAATGGGTTTCTTTAGTTCAATTAGTATTGTGGTCACATGGGTATTATTTTTTGGGACAAATTGTTTTATTTCATGGGTACTTATAAAGTTGATGGTGTAGTTTATTTATTTATTTATTTATTTATAAATTCACATAATATAAAAAAAAACTCCTACAGTCCGTGCCCTCCTGCATGTAATATTTTTTTTGCATTTTTTTTTTAAATTCTTTCAATTTCTCAAATATGATAATGTTTAGTATAATAGTTCAATGTTCAAATGTTAAAATAGTAAAATTAAATGATATATGCTTAGTTTAATAATTTTAAATGGTAAAGTAAAATTGTAAATGTTAAATGTTTAGTTTAATAAATTTAAATGGTAAATGTTTAAAACTTTAAATGTTAAATGTTTAGTTTAAAAAGTTTAAATATTTTAAATGTTTTAAACTTTAATTGTAATTTCTAGAAAAATATTGCTAAATTAGTTTAAACTTTAAAAGTTAAATTTCTTACATATATTTGTTTATTGAATTGTTAAAATAATTGGTTTGTTGCTTTGTTTAATGATTGTATTAGTTTTCTCATTATTTGTATTTTTAATTGTTGTCATTTAATTGTTGAAATCTAATTTGGAATATCTTTTCAGATTTAGGGCAATATTATGTTAAGGTATTTACAAATCCACGAACTCTACAATCATCTTCAGGTATTCCTCTACTCTTTCATACTCTTCTAGCTTTCGATTTTTTCCCACTATCTATCCTTAATTGATGTGGTGTATGTATTTTATACATTTATTTGTTATTGAGCATAATTTACCATCCCATTGAATCTTTATTGAAAATAAAATGTGTTTTCCCTTCCCCTTACATCCTCTTCATTTGAACCGAAGTGTGTTTTTAATTGTATTGTTATGTGTTTAAATATTGGCAATATAAATTGTGGGGCACGACTATTCACACTCTTTCAATTCTTCTAACACTCCACTTTCAATTATAATTATGGCAAATGACAATTTAACCCTTATTGATACCCAATGGCTTTCTCATAATACAACCTTTTTTGATAAAAAAAAAAGAAGATATAGTAACCTGTTTCAACAAAAAAATAGTAACCATTGTTTTTTTTTACTATTGTTACTTTAAATAATTAAATATAATTTAAGATTCACACTTTAAGCCTAATATTTGTTTGATTTACACTTATATCGTCATTTATTTTATTTTTTTACCAAAGACGAATACGACCTAATTAAAACACGAGACATCATAACACGATAAAAATCTTATCTTGTTAAATCTTATACGCACACGATACAACATGAAATCTTATTTTTCTAACCAAACAGAAGAATGACTCAATTCGAGGAACACGACACAAAATCTTAATTTTTTTACCTAACACAAACACGGTCAAATTAAAATGAGACACGACACAGAAGGATACGAAATCTTATATTTTTACCCAATAGGAAAACAACCCAAATAAACGTGACACAACATAACACGACACAATTCTTTTTTTAACTAAACATGAACACGACCAAAATAAAAGTAATACAACATAAGACAACACAAAATCACTTTTTTATTAAACAGACACGAAAACAATCAAAATAAAAGTAACACGACATGACATGAAATATTAATTTTTTTACCTATCATGTGGTGGGGTGGGGGTCCATGTCGTGTCCTTTTTATTTTGGTCGGGTTTGTTTTCAGTATAAAAATAACATTTTGCATTGTGTCACTTTTGATTGGATCGTGTTCATGATAGGTAAAAAATAACATTTCACTTTTAATTGGAAATAATAGAAAAAAACTTTGAAAATTCTAAAAATAATAGAAAAAATTATAAAGTATAAAAAATATATATGTTTAAAAAAACTAAAAAAATCCGGAAATAATAAAACCTTTTTTTATAATATGAACGATATTGAATAAAAAGCTTCTAAAAAATTTAGAAATAGTTGAAATAACTTATAAAAATTCTGGAAATAATAGAAAAAAACGTTTTAAAAGTATGAAAAATAATGAGAAAAAAACTTTAAAATACTTTGGAAATAATAGAAAAAATATTTAAAAAGTTTGAATAATATAGAAATAAACTTTAAAAATCATGAAAAATAAAACATTTAATAAAAAACTGATTCATACACCAAAAAATCCAGATTTTCCTGCAAAAAAAAAACTTGCATTTTCATAAAATAAAAAAATAAATTTGGGTCGTATTCGTGACATGTAAAAAAATAATATTTCATGACCCAATTAAAAGTGGCACAACACAAAATGTTATTTTTCATACGAAAAACGAATCCGACAAAAATAAAAAGGACATGATAGGTAAAAAAAGTAATATTTCATGTCATGTCGGGTTACTTTTATTTGGATTGTTTTCGTGTCTGTTAAATAAAAAGGTGATTTTGTGTTGTCTTATGTTGTGTTACTTTTATTTGGGTCGTATTCGTGTTTAGTTAAAATTATAATTGTGTCGTATCGTGTTGTGTTGTGTCACTTTTATTTGTGTTATTTTCTTATCGGGTAAAAATATAAGATTTCGTTTCGTTCTGTGTCGTGTCTCATTTTAATTTGGTCGTGTTCATGCTAGTTAAAAAAATTAAGATTCCGTGTCGCGTTCCTCATAATCGAGTCATTTTCATGTTTGATTATAAAAATAAGATTTCATGTTGTATCGTGTTCATATAAGGTTAAAAAAATAAGAGTTTTTATCGTGTTATGATGCGTCGTATTTTAATTAGGTCGTATTCGTCTTTGGTAAAAAGAATAAAAATGAATGACTATGTAAGTGTAAATCAAACACATATTAGGTTTAAAGTGTGAATCGTATTATTTACTTAAATAACGTTCAATTATTTAAAGTAACAATAGTGAAAAAAAATAAAGGTTACTATTTTTTTTATTGAAAAAGGTTACTAGATTTTTTTATCCTTAATATGATGTTTGTTCACGTAATAAAAAAAATGTTAGAAAGTCATTGGGTGCCAAAAAGGGTTATATTGCCACTTAACATAATTATAATAGAAAGTAGGGGTGGCCGTGGGCCGGCCTGGGCAGACCCGGTCGGGCTCGGGCCGGGCTTGAAAAATTAACGGCTATCCCAAGCCCGCTCGGGCCCAGATCGGGCCTTATTACGTAATCCCAAGCCCGCCCAGATTTGAAAGCTCTTTACCCAGGCCCGCCCGATCGGGCTATATTATATTAATTAAAAGATTTTAAAAAAAATTAAAATACCTATTTTTTTATTTAAAGACCAATTTTTTAATTTAAAATCTGTTTTAAACTCCATATATTACAAAGTCCATATATAAAGTTTCTCACTCTACATGAAAAGACGTAGTATACGTTTTTATATTTATAAAAGTTCCCCCCACCCCACATATATATAAATATATTAATATTAATATTATATATATATTTTTCGGGCCTCGGGCCGGGCCGGGCCTCATCGGGCTTAAGAACTCATGCTCAAGCCCGCCCGAAAAAAAATCGGGCCTATAAAATTTTGCCAAGCCCGCTTTGCGGGCCTATTCACCTTACCCAAGCCCTATTTTTTTATTGGGCGGGCTTGGCGGGCCTCGGGCCTATGGCCACCCCTAATAGAAAGTAGAGTGTTGAAAGAATTGAAAGGAATGTCAATGGTCATGCCCTAAATTGTGTCATTGAATGTTGCCTAATACATATTTTTTTAACTCTTTGATTTCATTATTTTTTTTCCTTTATAGTTTTGTGTGTTTTTCTAGATGGACAATTGTTTTAAAAAATTATTTAATTGAAATTTATTTGTCGAATATTTGGTTGGAAAGGATGAATTATTTTATCCTATTTGGAATATGATATTTCGATGACCTTGAATTCCAAAAGCTCATTATGTTTAATATGATGCATGTATTCATGTATTTATTTAAATGAAGTTATATGATTTGATTGTCTATAGATTTTTCTAGTAAACTAATAAGAAAGTAGACAGTCTCTATAAACTGCTATTGATTTGGCAAGAAATTCAAAATTTTCAATTATATTGTAACTAATATTGAATTTATGCTTTGGTAAGAGAAATAAATGTCCATGTGGTACAAGAATAACAATTACAATGTGACCATAGGGGTTGCTTTATTTTGTCCTACTTAGAATACATGACAGACTAGAAGAGAATTCTCGGTTGTAAAATTACAAATTATTTTACTATTCATGTTATATACATGAATTTATTATAAATGAGATATCTCCTCCAAAATGTACCAACTAACTTTTTGTAACGTATTGCCTACGCTATTATGCGACTTCATAACTTCTTTCAATATATTTACTCCCTTGCTTTATGAGAATTTATCTATATTAATTATTTAACTTCGTTATATTTTATTCAATACATGTAAGTCTGATGCGCGGATTACTTGTTAGTTAACTTCTTTCAATATATATACTTCCTTGCTCTATTAGAATTTATTTATATTAAATATTTAATTCTATTATATTTTATTCAACACATGCACGCCGGATGCGCGAGTTATTTGCTAGTTATAAAGAACAAATATCCGTTTATTAAAACACAAGTATTATGATTTGTTGGAGGCGAGTGTTACCGTTTACATTCTTTTTCAAACTTCCCTATTGAAGATTACACATGCATTGCATTTGCTTTTAGCATAGCAATACAAAGTCTATATAAATGGGATTATACTTCATTGGAATGGACTAAAATTTTAAGGAAAGGAATACAACTGGCCATGGAGGAGTCTAGATTTTTTAAGTTCCAGTGTCTTCGACTTCTTCTCTTTCATTTCCAAGTTAAAAGTAATAATACATTTTCCTCCCCAAAAAAACAAAACACGCGCTTCTTTTTCTCTTGTTTTTGTAGAAGCTTAATCCAGAAGCCACCAGACGTAATACAGAAAAAGTAAAAAAGGTCATAATTACAAGATTCAATAAAACAAATATTAAGAAATGAATATACTCTCATCTCCGGCCGTTCATGAGATCAATAACGACCACGCTCACGTTATCAGTGCTACGTCTAGCCAAAGCCAACTTAGTCAGCAACATGGCCGCATCGGAACAGGCTTGATCAGAGTTGTCAACACTGCCGTCACACGATGTGTTGGACACCGGTCCTTTCCCCTTCAAACACATACGAACCACACCACAAGCGGTTTCATTCGACACTACATCCCACAAACCATCGCTCGCCAGTATCAAACAATCATCATCATCCGTCCTATCTGTTATCGTCACCTCAGGCTCACAACACACGTACGGCTTCAAATAGTCATCACCAATCGCTCGTGACATAGCCAGAACTCCTAAAACACGTGGCCCGTCCCAGTATATAACTCGTCCACCAGCGGCTTGGATCCGGTTCAACTCATCCGGTCTATCTGGCTTGTGATCGATTGAGAGAGGAACCACTTTGCCATTGCGACAGAGAACAGCTCTCGAATCACCGCAGTTCGCCACAACTATTTTTTCAGGCGTTAAGATTGACACAACGGCTGTGGATCCAACAGCGTCGGATTCCGGCGCTTGAAGCTCGCATCGGCAACTGGCGCCTATGGAGCTTTCGTTGCATGCAGTTACTTCCTTGTCCATGCGATTAAAGCTTCGGTTCATCGTTTTTTCCCACTCGCTGTCCTCGGAATTGTTTTCTAATTCTTGTCTTACTACCTCGTGTAACCGGTCTCTACACCTCATCGCAACCTATAGAAATACACTAATAAGGAAAAAACACAAACATATGAAATAATAGGATAATAGAAGCTTTATGTTTTTACGTACATGAGAGCAACCGTGACCGTCATAAACACCAAAGTAGTGCAATTCGTTACTTCGTCCATCATCTCCTCTAGAAAAAGTTGGATGAACTGCAACTGCATCCTCCATATCTCTTCTCCTCCCACAAACTGACGCAACGCCGAACTTCGGAAGTGGTATCTTTGTCTCAAAAGGAGCTATGGCTTCGTTAGAAACACAGTTGTCAACGGTGCCGTCGCACTGGCGTGGAAACAGCGCCGGATTGAACTCAAGCTTCTGACGTTTCATTCCTTCGTGATTTTCATCTACGGGGACGTCAGCAACGAATTTTATTCGTCGGAGCTCCATTCTCCGACGTCTCGCCTTTCGTGAACTCTCTTCGCAAGGTTCACGGCAGATCTCCGCCATCACTATTACTATAATGTTATAAGTTTGGTTTCATGCACAAGTTTCAAACTCTCTAATTCAAAATTTTCAATTTCTAATTCTAAGCGTTGGAAATGATTAAAAGTTGATAGAGGGTGTGAGAGAGATTAGGCGAGGCATGAAATGAGGACACTCGTTAAAAGGACCTCAAATCAAAGCCTTTGGACGTAAGGGGGACATCTGGTCCGTGGTAAACCGGACCATTTTGGTTTGCAATGGCTACCCGTTGCCCATCACCCATTCGGTCTGCCCGTTGTACAATTCGTGTGACGTTTGAGTGCTTCCCCGCCTAAATAAACCCAATCTCTACCGTTCACCTGTCTTCTACACATGTCCACCGGTCCGTTAAATCCCAGCACGTGTATAACCATATCTCTCTGCAATGGATACGTGGGCGAATGAGTTTTGAACACGGCCAAAAGAAGAGATGTCATTTTCGCCACGCATGTGATTGAGTAGTATTAAAAAATCTAGGGGAGCTTGGGACAGGTGGCTAGTGCGTGGAAAACGAAACGGCGGGTGTGAGAGAATAGAAATGATAGAATTGAGAATTGAGAATTGATTTGGTGTGGGGCTATGGGGTCCAATAGTGAAGGTATACGTAGCAGCTTGTGATGTTGATTGGAGGGCCAAAGGGCGTTTCGTCGTTGACGGCCTAACAATATCTGAACAGAAACCAACCTGGCTTTTCGACACCTGTTAGCATATGGATCCTCAGTATCGTCTGGTAGGGCGGGGGTTGTCCACCACCAAGATACGTGCATATGGCAGGCTATACATTCATGACGCGCCAAACACGACACACTGGTTATACGAGTCCACAGATCCCTTACACGAGAAAAACTGTCATCCAATTAAGATATATTTACCTTCACATAGAAGGTATCAATAAAATGCGATACATTTATGTATTTAAAAGGGACATATTTGGACATATACCAAATAGTTCCTTGGACATTTTTTAATACCCATTTAATTTAAACTTTTTTATTTTGCCTCAAAAAGATCTTTGCCACATATTTTGGAGAGGGAGTGCCGCTGGTGCGGACCTCTAAAAATAAGATGATATTGAGTGCTTGAGGGACTAAATGGGTTAAACTAAAAATATGTGTCCTTTTTAAAAAATATATATTTATAGTAGGGAGTATTTAATAATTGACCCTATTTAAAAATATTTATTTAATAATTATAAAATTAAAGTATATATTTAAATTTTAAAATAAATAAGATTGTTCAAGTAGACTCTCTTTCATTATATTTTGCCATCATCCTTTTCCTCTTTTTAAATTTTTATTTAAAATAAGAACAGGATGTCGTATATCCACACTCACTCGATCTTTTGGATTTCCAATGGACTCCCCTCGTTTATTGATTTTCTCTTTTTCCAATTCAACCATTATGCATATTACCCCTTGGAGCTTTTAACATGAGATACAAATTCAACCTCTTCTAATAAATTAGCATTTTAGGTTTGGGTTTTGTTCTCATTTTCGGATGATGAAGATGAGGAATAAAATGAAGGGAGAGGAGTTATAATAGTGATAGAATCTTCTGAGCTAACTGAAATTTGTGTCATTTGAGTAAGTATGTATTTTAATGATTGAACAAGTTTTAGGGTTGATTTGAAATCGAGGGGGTTTGGTAAGTTTGTAAGGGAGTTGTGGCACGAGTTGAGAATGGTGGATTTGATAGCGAGATTTGGGATAATGGTAGAGAAATTGGGTTTCGTGTTATGAAAAAGGTTGGGGGTGTATGATAGTGATTTACATGCAAGGATAGAGTTGCGCTTGAAGGTCTGACCTGGCAAGATAATGACTGGGTTGCCTATGAGGGAGTTGGAGATGCAATTGTTGATGGGCAGATGAATTTGGTTGGGGTTTAGTCTTTGAGGTTTCTTGATTTTTCGAGCGATTTTTGTCGGTACTCATTTATCTTCTTTTTTTCCTGAATTTTTTTCTCACCATTATGGTCATCTCTATTCGTCACCGTCGCCTTAACGTCACCGTCACGACCTTCTCTTGTCGCTTGCACCTACGTCACTATACATAACCATTCATCACCTCAGGTGATCCGAGTAAAATATTTTGGAATTTTTTTAAAAAAACTTCGATCATACGACTATCATTCCATCATTTTATCTGGAATTGGCTTTACTTATTTTAATTTTAACAATCCTCTAAATATTTTGCTGATTGGAGGGGATCTACTGGTTGTCGTGTGGCTTTAGATGAAGTTACATAGGTTTTCGTGCTATAAAGCTCATTAATGGAGGTGTAAATTTTCTGAATTTTGGTATTTTGATATGTTGAGTATTAGTTGATTAAAATACTATTTGTATGTGAAAATTTTGCTATTGTACCCGGATGATTTTTTTTGTGTGTGTGTGGAAGTTGTTTGGTGCAAATGGGGGTTTAAAAATGTAGACTTTGGCTCCCAAACCCATTTTCAAAGGAAAATTCGCTCACGTTGACAAATCAAGATCCAATGATACCGATCTATGAAGAAATGCAATGATTATTTCAAAGCAAGTCATACAGACTTATCCGAGGATGAAATTATTCAGTTGCTTGGTGATGATGTATCAGAGGAGGCCAAAGAAGCCTACAAGTATTTGAAGTACTTACTTGATCAGGCGGTGGCAAATAATGTTGCCTACTATGAGATGACAAAAGAACTTTAAGAATAGTATAAAGAATCTACTGCACTGTTGCACCAGAGCTACAAGAAGAAATATCAGAGCTTAAGTGTAGGTCGGGGCTTTGATAACTTTGTTTCTGTTTACAATAAGAAGGATGAGAATGCGAGAATTACGTGTGATAATTGATTAGCTTCGCAACTTTCTAATATAGCACACTTATTTAATTTGAGCGCCTAAACATGCATCTAAGGTGCGTGTGTGTCAAGCCATAAATAAAGCATGCGACACAAAGTTAAGGAAAAATCCCCGCAGGGCAAAACCTTTTATTTCACTATGAATATACAAGCCGCAACTTACAATTACATAGAGAAATCTACAATGGATCAACACGCAGCCAACTCACAAAGACACGCAGTCTTGAACTCAGCAAGAGAATACACGCAGCAGCCTCCAAGGACTCGCAGCCCAAACAACGAAGGAAGAACCGCAGCTCTCCTCAATGACACGCAACCATAAAACTTTGTAGAGACTCCCTCAGCAATGACACGCAGCCCTCGGTTACAAATATCTCTCCACAAAGATGAACTACAACAAAGCTTGTGTTCTAGGGTTCCAAAAGATTCACAAAAGTAATTGGGATTTTTGTGTGTGAATCAAAAAGATGTTTGGCACATCAAAAATTGAAGTCTTGTTGTGTTTGTACTCTTAAAAACGTTTTCTCAAAGACTTAAAGAAATACACCATCGAAATAGTTATATATATAGGAAATATAAGATGGTGGTAAAAACAGTTACGAAACTGCTCGAGTTTATCCCAGGCGGACCGGTCCGGCTAGGAGGCGGATCGGTCCGATTTACCGGATCGGTTCTTTTAAAATATGGCTCCATCGGTTTGCATTCGATCCGGGGTCTACTGGACCTCGAGCAAGGCGGATCGGTCTAGGTAGAGGGCGGACCGGTCCGGCGGCGGATCGGTTCGGTAGGGAGGCGAACCGGTCCGGTTTTTCCAGAAAAATACAAGCCTCATTTTGCTTGAAAAAACTTACTTCTTATTTTTATAAAAAACATTTTATAAAAAATTTCCCAATACTAAATATGAACTTTAAGGAACATAAAACCAAAATTTTACTAAGTTCATTCTCACAGAGGCTATGATGTTGAAGACACTTTGATATTCGGATCCGTTGATGTAGATGCGATCTTGAATTTCTTCAACGGTGTAACGGCGTACGACATACAAATTGCTAATGGACAAAAATGTCCTTAAAAAGGAAGCTTTACTTAAGCTTGAAGTTGAAGAAACTAGAACTGTTGCTAAATTTCTAGAAGAGGAGAATAATAATTTGAGGGATAAAGTGAATCTTTTGAAGTCTGCCTCTGGAGCTGTTGTTGCTACTACTAATGAGTGATACTCCTTTTTAGAGGCTAAAAATGCAACATTAAGGGATGAGTTAGAAACCTTAAAAAGATTAAGCCTGCATCTTCCTCCCGAGCAAGAAATAAGCCTGGCCGAGGAACTACAGAAGAAGTTAGAACACAACAGGCCCTTGCCAATCAAGTTGCGCAGTTAAAAGTTAAAGACAGAGCTATTGCTGAGATGTCCCAGAAGCTACAGACCTTGTCTGAATAATTATCCAGTCATTCTTCCTAATTATAGGCTAAGGGTGGAGTATTAAAGAAACTGCAGTATCAAGTTGATAAATTAACTTTTCAATTCCATAAGTTGCCAAGAGAGGTATGGATGGATAGGTATAATGAAGCTCTGGGGCATCTTGATGATAAACTTCAACAGGCTAAGAATGAGTCCTATAAATGGGGTTGGATGAACGCTTTAACCGTGATGAAAGTGGATCGGAACAACTCTTTGTGGGATTGGTATGACCCTGGCTTGTTGGAGCATGACAATCCTCCATTCAAGTTGGATGTTAACTGAATTTCTGGTCATCGTATTCCTCAATACTTAATTTCAAAATTCTTAAGAGATTATGAGTTACATGATAAACTAGAGATTATCCGACCTCCTCATCTGCTTGACCGTCCTACTAGCAGCAATACCAAGATGGTTCAGAATTTTAACTTCATCAATTCTCCTTATACTTTGGATGATCCTCCAACTGGCATATATCCTGTTTCTAAGGCCGAAGGAAAACGTCCTGTAGAATAAGGCTTTGTTTTTTGTTTCTATACATTTAAGTAGCAATATGTAATCATTTAATTTAATGAAAAGCTTTATTTTATCAATCTTTGATTGTGAATGGATCAACTTTATCAACTTTTACTCAATCTCTGTTATATGAATGTCTTCTTAGTCTTTGACTATGATTAACTTTATAAACTTTTAGTCAATCTCTGTTATATGAATGTCTTCTTAGTCTTTGACTGTGAATGGATCAGCTTTTAGTCAATCTCTAGATTTTCACTGGTTCTATTGATATCCTTAGGATTTTCCTAAGTATCATACCAATTACCAATGTTTCACCGTGGTTCTACTAATGTACCTAAGGTTTTAGGTAATTGCATTAGTTACCTTGGTTCCCAGGCGTGAGCGGAATATTTATCCATCTTTTAGCCCAATTTAGATGAAAATTATTCACCCGGGTCTTCATTAACCAAGCATTTGGGACCTACAATTTTTCCTTGTGTGATTTTTTATGTATTCGACAACCAACTTTGTTGGCGACTTTATTGATACCAACCAGCATTTCGTTGGTGGTTTATGTTGACGACCAACATTGTTGGTGCCTTTGTTGATATTAACCAACATTGTTGGTATTTTTGTATTGACCAACATTATTGGTGCCTTTATGTATTCGGCAACTAACTTTGTTAGTGCCTTTATTGATACCGACCAAAATTTCGTTGGTGGTTTATGTTGACGACCAATATTGTTGATGCCTTTGTTGATGCTGACCAACATTGTTGGTATTTTTGTGCTGACCAATATTGTTGGTGCCTTTGTTGATGCTGATCAACATTGTAGGTATTTTTGTGTTGACCAACATTATTGGTGCCTTTGTTGATGCCAACCAACATTATTGGTAGCACATTTGCAATGTGCGCAATGTAGTGCATATCACTAGTACTCTAAATTTTTTTGGGGGGAAATTATATTGTCATTAATATTGAAATGAACCAAGTACAATTATGACTACATCAGTGATAATACTTCCTCAGGTGTTCTGCATTCCAGGGATTCTTGAAATCTTCACCTTTCAAAGTCTCAATTCGATATGTGCCTGGTTGGATGACTGCTGTAATGTGATAAGTTCCATACCAATTGGCTTCAAGCTTATTAATCTTCTTAATCACCTTCTTCAAAACATAATCACCTTCTTTTAAGTTGCTCAACTTTACCCTCTTGTTGTAAAAACATGCAGTTCGTTGTTGATAGGCTACATTCCTTAAAGATGCATCTTCACTGACCTCTTCCAGTATGTCTAAGTCCAGCCTTCTCATCAAATCACTGACTAGGGTATTGAAGTTAAGAACTCTGTGCGTAGGTAACTCCAGCTCGACAGGAATTACAGCCTCAGTGCCAAATACTAACATGTAAGGAGTTTCCCCACTAGTTGTTCGGTAAGCCCACAAGATAGAAGGCAGTTCATTGATCCAATTCCTTTTAGCATTTTCCAGCCTTTTCTTCAACCCATTCAATAAAGTTCTATTAGTTACCTCTGTTTGGCCATTGCTTTGAGGATGGCCAAGAGCAAAGTGGATTTTTTGGACATTAGATTGGTTACAATAATCAGGAAATTCATCATTATTAAATTGTGTACCATGGTCAGTGATAAAGGCGTAGGGCAAGCCATACCTACAAATTATATTCTTCCAAATAAACTGATACACCTTCTCATATGACATATCAATCAAGGGTTCAACTTCTACCCATTTAGTAAATTGATCGATAGCTACAACCAGGTTCTTGAACCTCCCTCGGGTAGTCGGTAGAGGCCCGACTAAGTCAATTCCCCCCATAGAAAAGGGCCAAGGTGAAGTGATTGGTGTTAGGAGAGCTTGTGGAGTCTTGCATATGCTGAAAAACCTATGACACTTATCACACTTCTTGTCGAAAGTTACATAATTTACTCACGTAGTTGGCCAGTAGTACCCCTGTGTGTTGATCCTTCGCAATAAAGTTCTCCCTGCTATATGGGCTCCATGGGACCCTTCATGGACTTCCTCAATCAAATCCTTTACTTCATCTGAATGCACACATCGTTTTAGACCAGTAGTTAATCCTCTTCTATACGACACACCATTGTCTAGCACATATCTCGCAGCTTTGTATTTCATCTTTTTAGCTTTAAGTAGATCGACTGGTAGAATTCCTTCTTCAATATAAGCTCTTATGGGATCCATCCAAGATAGCCCCATATCAACTTCAATAAAATTAACCATCAGATCTTCCTCAACGCTCTTATTAGTAGGTAGCTCAATAGGAATAGTTCTTCGAAGCTCAGTTCTAGTTACTGAAGCTAGCCGAGCAAGTGCATCTGCTCGGGCATTTTTCCATCTTGGAATTCTGATAATCTGAACAGATAGAAAAGTGGCAATTATCTCCAAGGCTTTAGCCAAGTACCTTTAGCTGCATATAAGTTCAACATTAATTTACCACCAATTGTGAATCAATGTATACCACAATTTGCTCGGCATTCAGTGATTTAGCTAGATTTAAACCAAAAATCAAAGCTTCATACTCTACCTCATTATTGGAGGCTTGAAATTGGAATCGTAGAGCGTACTCTATATTTACTTCGTCTGGAGTATTGAGAATGATTCCAGCTCCACATTCAATTCCACAAGATGACCCATCAACATAGAGGTTCCATATGGGAATATTACCGTCAAACGCTTAGTTTTTCAAAATCCCTTGATTGGAGATCTTATCCTTTACCTCCTCATATTTCTTTCTCATCTCCTGTACTCCGCTGGATGGTTCTGGTTGATCGGTGGTGACTTCGTCTATAGTTTTCCTTGCTTGGAATTGGTCGGGCGAATCTCCAGTAGGTCTGCTGACTTTCAAATGTTATTCGGCGGGAGTCCCTAGTTGCTCAGGAAACTCTGGTTAAGTGAATTCTGCAATAAAATCCGTTACAGCTTGTCCTTTTAAAGTAGACCTTGGTTCGTATACAAGGTCATATTCTTCTAACTCCATAACCCAATACATCAATCTCCTGGATTTCTCTGGCTTATGCAAAGCTTGCCTCAGTGGCTTCATACATTTACTAGCCTTAATTAAGGTGTGAGCTTGAAAATATGGCTTCATTCGTCTATTAGTCTTAATTAAGGCCAATGCTAACTTCTCTAGTCTTGGATATCTGACTTATGCTCCTCGAAAAGCTTTACTAGTGTAATAAATTGGCTTTTAAACTCCATTCTCTTCCCTCATCAAGGAAAAACTAATAGCTGATTCAGATCAGCCAGATACAAGTACAACTTTTCTCCCAATATTAATCGGGAGTGCAGTGGGGGTGCTCCCGGGTACTTCTTCAATTCCAGGAAGGCTTTTTCATAGTCTTCATTCCATTTGAAGGTTTTTCTGAGTACCTTAAAGAATGGCAAACATTTGTCCATTGCTCGGGACACAAATCTGTTGAGTGCTGCTACGCGCCTTGTTAGCCTTTGAACATCCTTTTTACTAGTCAGGGATTGCATTTTTATCAAGGCCTTGATCTTATCTGGATTAGCTTCAATGACCCTTTGATTTACTATATACCCGAGGAACATTCCCTCTTGAACTCCAAAGACGCATTTGGTCGGGTTTAACTTCATATGGTGCTTTTCTAATTGATCAAACGTCTGTCTGAGGTCGGTAATATGATCATCATCCTTTTTGCTCTTAGTCAGTATATCATCAACATAGACCTCCATGTTCTTGCCTATTTGTTCCTCAAATACTTTGTTTACTAGTTGATAAGTGGCACCTGTATTTTTTAGACCAAATGACATAACATTATAGCAATAAGTTCCCCGGGGAGTAATAAAGGAAGTTCTTTCTCTATTTTTCAACTTCATTTTGATCTATTTATAACTAGAATATGCATCCATAAAACTCAACAGCTCGTGCCCCGAAGTAGCATCCACCAATTGATCAATTTATGGTAAAGGAAAATGATCCTTCAGGCATGCCTTATTCAAGTCAGTAAAATCCACACACATCCTCCACTTATTATTTTTCTTCTTGACCGTAACTACACTGGCCAGTCAGTCCGGGTACTTCACATCTTCAACAAAGGAAGCCTTGTAAAGGTTCTCCAGTTCTTTTTGTATAGCCTGGTTCTTCTTCGGGCTAAAAATTCTTCTTCTTTGCTTTAGAGGTTTAACCTCCTTATTCACATTAAGCTCATAGCATAGGAAATTTGGGTCTATACTAGGCATATATTCATGGCTCCATGTGAACACCTACTTTCTTTGTCTCAAGAAGGCCACTAACTCCTGTTTAAGAATTGGATCCAACGACACTCCTATTTGAGCGGTTCATTCTGGTTTATCGTTGTCCAGAATAATGCTTTATGTTGCCTGATGATGCTGAGATTTAGCACCACCGGATAAGTGATAATGAGCTCAAACAGTAGTAACCATGGCAGCCATAGAGATGTATAAGTGTATAAGTGTGTAGAAGGAGATGAGTATAAGAGGAAATAAGACAATGATGTATAGTGGTTCAGCCAATTTGGCCTACATCCACTGTGAGTGTGTGATCCACTAAGTATGGGCACTAATGGCCTTGGATACAATGCACATAAGCTCACTCTCCCTCTCTCTACTGTGTGTACAAACAGAGTTTTAGCTAGGGTTACAGTCAATTGATCGATCCATCCCCCCCTTGTAGGGTTGTAGGTGACAAGTATATATAGGTCTTGGGGGGTGTAGTGAACCCCCAAGTATGCATGGTGCATGTGAATGATGACCTAGCCAATCCCCTGTTGACACCTATAGATGCCAAATAATGACATAATATTCCCTCACGTGAGGGTGTGATTTCGTTATAACGGTCTCCCATGTGCCATGTGAGCCTCACGCGCACTGTTCCACGCGTCTCCCAAACCACGCGCTGCGATGATGTCACCCTCGGCCTATGAGCCGAGGTCGAGGGCAAAGTTCCTTCCGATAGTGAATCTGGCCTAATTTAGGCGTCGTACTGTCGTACCCTCGGAGGGTCGTCCGGAGCCTGGTGAAGGGTCGGCCCCCTGAGGGGTCGTCTGGAACATGGTGAAGGGTCGGCCCCCTGAGGGGTCGTCTGGAACATGATGAAGGGTCGGCCCCCTGAGGGGTCGTCTGGAACATGATGAAGGGTCGGCCCCCTGAGGGGTCGTCCGGTTGGAGGGTATATCTGGGTATATCAATCACCCCCCAACCCTTAGCCATAGGTGCTGTTGAGATGGATGAGGGATAGTGTTGTAATTGAGATGTGTATGATCAGTTAGGTGAGTGACACCTGGGCAGATACTCATTGTTGTTCCAGTTTCCAAGGCATGGCGGCTGCATACTTTGCTTGGGGCTTTGTGCCCTAATGATGCCTTGGTTAATGGGCCCATTCATTACTAAGGTATTTAATAGATTTTTGAACTCTCTCTCTCTTCTTCTTATTCTTCGCGCCCAAGCTCTCTCTCTCTAGCCTTTCACCAGTCTTCATTGCCATTTCTGCAGTCTTCGATCCTGCAAGCTTAGCAATTTTGATAGTTCTTGCTCTCTCTTTATCAGGTAATACCTTTGCCCCAGCGCTCTCTTTTATCTTCATTTATGTTTGCTTTTTAGGCTCGTAGGGCTGTATTTTCCTTGGGTTGTCTCATAACTTTTTCCGGTGTCTTCTCCGGCAACTGGTTCTTGAGTGTTCTTGATCAAAACCCTTGAATTCCTTTTTTTCAATCCAAAAGTCCAATCTGGTCAACTGCCAACTTGTTTGTAGCTAAGTTTAGTTAAATTCTCTAAGTGTAGGGTCCTCCCTTTAATGCTTAGGAGGCTTTATAGTTTAGCATCTGAATTCCCATCCTTGAGAGAGAAGCTCTTTGCAGAGATTAGACGAATAGAGGAAGAGGAAGAGAGGAGACGAGGGGACGACCCTAACTGGGTATGACCCATCTTTCCCATTCCTCTTGCCACAATAAAACCAGTTGAACCCTCTGAGTCTTGTGGGTCGTCCTCTCGTCCAGCCGAGAGTCATTCAAGTGAGATGGACGAGAGAGAATCCTCGCTAACTGGCGCTGGACCTTCCGGTAGGAGAGAGACATCTAACCTAAGCCCAGGTCGAGAGGCCGAGGGTATGGTCCCCTCCGAGGCTGTCCCTGTGACAACCCTATCTCCACATGCCTTCCAGATGGCCTTTCCCCATGGTCCTCTGGCAGATGACGAGGCCGAGGGAGAGGGGACTGAGGACGAGGGCGATGATACAGATGACCAGGTTGATACCTTCCATGCCTCGTCCTATATCTCCTCCGTTAGGGATCGCGACCTCTTGATATGGAGGCATGCCTATGGAGTGTCCCCCGATATAACTATGAGGGTTCCCTCTGAGTCTGAGAGGGTTTTTGATTGTGAAGAGGGAGAGGTTGCAGTTTATGAACAGATGTTCAAGGTTGGTGTCAGATTCCCTCTGCATCCTGCCATCATAGATATCCTGTCAGCCCTTGGTGTTGCCCCCTCTCAGCTTCCTCCCAACTCTTGGAGGACGATCCTGAGCTACATCTCCCGGTGGAAGAATGCTTTCACTGATGAGCCCTCGGATGACGTATTCTTGGCCTGCTATAATACCACCTCCTCATCCAAATAGCCTGGGTACTATCATCTAGGGGCGAGGAGGTCTGAGAAAAAACTTCTCCACGTGGCACAAACCTCCAACCACGATTGGAAGAAGAGATTCTTTTTTATCTCTGGGGAGTGGGAGTTCACCGCCGAGGCTCAACTTGTAGCCGATGGTCCGAGGGTCCCCAGAAGATGGTCTAACCCTTCAATGAAGGCCAGGTTAGCCCCCGGACTTAGTCTGGAGGAGAAAGACATCGTTGAGTATCTGAGAGGACGAGGGAGAGGAGGTGAACTTCCAAATTTTGAAGATCTGATGACCCCTCGGTTCCTCAAGGAAGCTGGTCTGAAGGTCGTCCCTCTGACAGAACTATGTGAGTTATACTGAACGTTTTCCATTCTTTACTTATTTTTGAAGTGTTTCCTCTTTATCTCTGCATTTTTCTGATGTGTCGTACCCTTTTCAGGTCGTCCTGCCGGTGTATCAGACTACCTTTGGGAAATGACTACTCCCAGCTTATTATCTGGCTTGGCCAAGAAGAAGGGTAAGGAGCCTCAGCAGGCTCCGAGGAAGACGAAGGTCGCTGGGCCGACGGTTGTTGAGCCGATCGTCGATAGCCACAAAAGAAAGGATCCTGAGGCTCCTGTTGACCCTCGGCTGGATTCTCGGACGAGGGCCAGGGTCGAAGCATCTGAAGCCACGGCTTCTTCATCAAGCATGGGGGCCTTCTGGTTTAAAAACTTGGCACATCTGAGGGCCGAGCCCTCATCACTTATTGCAAACTTGAGGGCAACCAAGGCATCAATGTTTTCTTCTCCCTCGGCTGCTGACTACGACTTCTTGTCAAAGATGCCTCTAGCCAAAGTGTACGACTATGGTCTGCACGCCCTTGCACAGGTAATGGTCTTGGCCCACTTCTTTAATTTCATTCTTTCACCAACTGTTTCCTCGGCCTCTTGACATCTGTTTATATTTCTTGTGCAGTATGTGTGCGCCTTTACCTTGGTAACAAAATGGATGGCTGAAAATCAGGAGAAATTCCATGATGCCGAGAGGGCCATCCAACATGAGGCCGACCTGCAGGCTGACTTAGATACTGCAAAGCCTGAGTTAGAGAGTGCTAGAACTGAGCATGCACGAATTATGGATGAGCTAACGAGGCAGCATGATGAGGATCTGAAGGCTAGAGACTTGCTTTTGAAGGAGAAGGATGAAGCCATGACCCATCGGGAGGCCCAGTTTAAGATTGAGCTGTCTGAGGCTGTGAAGAAAGCCGAGGCTGACGCTGTTGAAGCCTATAAACTCTCAGATGAGTTCCAAGATTTCGTCCTTGAGTACTTGGAGAGAGGGATAAGGACGGCCTGTCGGTGGTTTGTCCTCAAGTTCGGCGACGTCGTCTCTTCGGTCCGCCCGTCCCTCGAAGCAGTCCAACTGGACGACCCTCTGATCGCCGAGGCTCTGACCCAAGTGGAATCCCAACATGCCTAAGGCACAGGCACGTCTGAGGCTCAGCTTGTCATAGTCACAGAGGAAACCTCTCTTATAGATGTTGAGGCCCTGCCCTCTGATGCTGTTCCATAGGGTGGCTGTCTGTAGCCCATACCCTCTTGATGTAATCAATATTTTTGTACTCTACTTGTAGAACACTTGATATTTCATTAATACCATCATCTCCTTTGTTGTCTTCCATATTTGCTTCTTGTATGGTTTGTGTTGTGAATTTTTTTGTATAATCACTAACCTCTCCCTCGTCTTTCTTGAGGCCAGTGGTGGGGTCGTCCCCTCCACTAGTCCTCATTATAGCCGAGGGATCAAATTACCAAACTAATGGTTTTAATAAAGTTTTCCCTCGTCTTTCTTGAGGACAGTGGTGGGGTCGTCCCCTCCAGTGGCCCTCATTATAGCCGAGGGATCAGATCACCAAACAAATGATTTTAATGTTTTCCCTCATCTTTCTTGAGGACAGTGGTGGGGTCGTCCCCTCCACTGGCCCTCATTATAGCCGAGGGATCAAATCACCAAACTAATGGTTTTTATGTTTTCCCTCGTCTTTCTTGAGGACAGTGGTGGGGTCGTCCCCTCCACTGGCTCTCATTATAGCCGAGGGATCAAATCACCAAACTAATGGTTTTTATGTTTTCCCTCGTCTTTCTTGAGGATAGTGGTGGGGTCGTCCCCTCCACTGACCCTCATTATAGTCGAGGGATCAAATCACCAAACTAATGGTTTTTATGTTTTCCCTCGTCTTTCTTGAGGACAGTGGTGGGGTCGTCCCCTCCACTGGACCTCATTATAGCCGAGGGATCAAATCACCAAACTAATGGTTTTTTATGTTTTCCCTCGTCTTTCTTGAGGACAGTGGTGGGGTCGTCCCCTCCACTGGCCCTCATTATAGACGAGGGATCAAATCACCAAACTAATGGTTTTTATGTTTTCCCTCGTCTTTCTTGAGGACAGTGGTGGGGTCGTCCCCTCCACTAACCCTCATTATAGCCGAGGGATCAAATTACCAAACTAATGGTTTTTAACAAAGTTTTCCCTCGTCTTTCTTGAGGACAGTGGTGGGGTCGTCCCCTCCACTGACCCTCATTATAGCCGAGGGTTCAACTTACCAAATTAATGGTTTTTAACAAAGTTTTCCCTCATTTTTCTTGAGGACAGTGGTGGGGTCGTCCCCTCCACTGGCCCTCATTATAGCCGAGGGATCAACTTACCAAATTAATGGTTTTTAACAAAGTTTTCCCTCGTCTTTCTTGAGGACAGTGGTGGGGTTGTCCCCTCCTCTGACCCTCATTATAGCCGAGGGTTCAACTTACCAAATTAATGGTTTTTAACAAAGTATTCCCTCGTCTTTCTTGAGGACAGTGGTGGGGTCGTCCCCTCCACTGGCCCTCATTATAGCCGAGGGTGGTTCTCTGTAGATGTTTCCATGCGTACTAGAACTGATAACCACAGGATGAGGGGAAGCACTGATATTTCTCATTAATTTTCCAAGTGTTCTGTTGGAGTAACTCTTATTACAATTATGGTCTATCAAGACCTTACAACACTACTGATAGTATTTATTCAAATGATCTGCATTCCAGGGGTTGGAAAAAGGTTCCCCTTCTAGGTTTTCTAGTCTGTAGGTCCCAGGGACGACTTCATCGATGACCCTATATGGGCCATGCCAATTAGGATGGAGCTTGTTGGGCTTTTGCCAAGTCTTCTTGAGGACCAAGTCCCCCACTGCGATAGGCCTCTGTTTCACCCTATGATTGTAAAACCTTGCGGTCCTCTGCTGGTAGGCGGCCTGCCTTATCTCAGCGTCCTCCCTCCTTTTCTCAATCAGGTCCAAGTCGAGTCTCCTCTCTTTCGCATTTCTCTGGGGGTCATACATTTGGACCCTATGAGTAGGAAACTCAATCTCGGTGGGGATGATGAATTCTGAGCCATAAGCTAGCATGAATGGGGTCTCTCCGGTAGAGGTCCTCACTGTCGTCCTGTATGCCCACAGCACGGCATATAACTCCTCGACCCATCTTCCTTTTGCCTCCTCAAGCCTCTTCTTGATTCCATCTAGGATTGTCCTATTTGTAACTTCTGTTTGCCCATTGGCCTGAGGTTGGCTTGGGGTGGAAAAAAATTGTTTGATACTTACCCTCTCACAGTACTTCTGTAGAGAGGTATTCTTGAACTGAGTCCCGTTATCCGAGATGAGGGTGTTGGGGAGACCATATCTGCATATGATATTTTTCCAGATAAAATGGAAGGTCTTCTGCTCCGTGATCGTCACCATTGGCTCCGCCTCCACCCATTTTGAAAAATAGTCAATGGCTACGATGAGGAACCGATAGTTATTGATGGCCCTAGGCAAGGGTCCTACTAGGTCAATTCCCCACACTGCAAATGGCCAGGGGGATGTAATGGAAGTAAGAGGCTGATGGGGCTGGTGAGGAATGGTGGCAAATCTTTAACATTTGTCACACTTTTTTACATATGCTATGGCATCCTTCCCCAAGGTCGACCACCAGTACCCCTGGGTGATCACCCTCTTCGCTAAGGATCTGCCCCCGATGTGGCTTGAGCACAATCCTTCGTGCACATCTTGCAAAATGGAAGGGACTTCTGAGGGATGCACACACCTAAGTAAGGGGATAAAAAACCCCTTTTTGTACAAGGTGTCTCCGATGACAGTGAATTTTGCAGCCCTGTACCTCAGCTTCTTCCTTTCTTGCCTTGCTTCTGGCATCTCCTCCTCTTTAATATACCTGATCAGAGGGTCCATCCACGAAGCTTCCTGAGAAACATTTAGGCAAGTGTTTAGTGTTCTCTTGGCGTCTTCAATAGTTGGCTGAAGCAAAATTTCTACTGGGACCGTCCTCCTGATGTCTGTCCTAGTTGCCGAGGCCAACCTCGCAAGGGCATCAGTACGGACATTGTCGAGCCTAGCTATCCTCTTTAATTTCACTTCTCTGAAGCCTTTCAGTAATGACCTCACTTTCTCAAGGTACCTAGCCATCCTCTCGTCCTTATCCTCGTAGGCTCCTAGTATCTGATTCACTATTAGCCTTGAATCACTATGGACCAAAATCTGGCCGACACTAAGAGACTTGGCCAAGGAGAGGCCTGCTACCAAGGCCTCATATTCAGCCTCGTTGTTGGAGGCTTTGAAGTTGAACCTCAGGGCGTATTCAACGTCTGTGCCATCGGGTGCTGATAGTATCAGTCCAGCTCCACTTTCCTTGTCACAGGAGGACCCGTCAACGAAGAGGCTCCACAGAGTCTTTCCCTCTGAAAAATTTCCCTCGGAGAGGGATCCCTGTCTAAAGATGTATCTTCCCTCTTCGTTTTCAGTCGCTTTCCTTCTAGCGGTGCTTGTCTCAACCCTATCTGCGGGTGTGTCGGTGGGCCTGTCTTGTTGTGTATCTGTCTTCCCGAGGGTCTCACCCTCGGCTTCATCACCTTCCCAAGTAAACTCAGCCAGGAAATCCGCCAGCGCTTGCCCCTTAATGGCCGTCCTAGGCTGATACACTATGTCAAACTCCCCCAGCTCTATAGCCCAGGCCATTAGCCTGCCTGATTTTTCTGGCTTGTATAGGACTTGCCTAAGAGGAGAGTCGGTGAGGATGACCATTGTATGGGACTGGAAGTACGGCTTCATCTTCCTTGAAACATGGATCAAGGCGTAGGATAACTTCTCTATCCTCGGGTATCTTTGCTCTGCCCCCTGGAGTGCCTTGCTGTTAAAATACACATGCTTGTGTATCCCATCTTCGTCTCTCACAATGGTTGCACTGATGGCCGACTCTGAGACGGCGAGGTACACATAAAGTCGTTCACCCTGCACGGGTCGTGACAGCAGCAAGGGAGACCCTAAGTATGACTTTAGGTCCCTAAAAGCCTCATCACACTCTTCACTCCATTCGAAGGCCTTCCAAAGGATCTTAAAGAACGGTAAACATTTGTCTGTGGCCCTAGACACGAACCTGTTCAAGGCAGCAACTCTCCCTGTGAGCCTCTGAACGTATTTAATGGACTTGGGGGTCTTCATCTCAACAAGAGCCTTTATCTTTTCAGGATTGGCCTCAATGCCTCTTTGGTTGACAATGAGCCCCAGGAACTTCCCTGCCCCGACCCCGAAGACACACTTGGCCGGGTTAAGCTTCATCTGGTATTTGTCCATCGTATTAAAGGTCCTCTCCAAGTCTGCCACATGATCCTCTGCCTTCAGACTCTTAGTCAGCATGTCATCTACATAGACCTCCATAGACTTCCCAATTTGGTCTTCAAACATTTTATTTACAAGGCACTGGTACGTTGCCCCCGCATTTTTTAGGCCAAAGGGCATGACCCTGTAACAGTATGTCCCCTTGTCAGTGATGAAGGCTGTCTTCTCCAAGTCTTCAGGGTTCATGAAGATCTGGTTATACCCCGAATAGGCATCCATGAAGCTCATGAGCTCATGGCCTGCGGTAGCGTCTACCATCTGGTCAATGAGGGGGAGAGGGAAGTTATCTTTGGGACAGTGCTTGTTGAGGTCTGTGAAGTCCACACACATTCTCCACTTCCCGTTGGCCTTTGGTACAATGACTGCATTGGACAGCCATTCAGGGTAGATGACCTCTCTGATAAATTCAACGTCTTCTAATTTTTTGACCTCATCCCTAATGACCTCATACTTTTCTCTAGAGTAAATTCTCCTCTTCTGCTTTACCGTCTTCACTCCCTCTACCACATTGAGCTTGTGGCACATGATTTTAGGGTCAATCCCCGGAATATCTACATGACTCCATGTGAAGACGCTTCGCCTTCTCATCAACAGTTTAATGAGGTCTTCCTTGATATTGGGCTTTAGAGACTTGCCGACTTGGATGGTTTTTTTCGGGTCATCCTCATCGAGGACGATGGATTCTACCTCTTCCGCGGCATCTCCTTTCTTTAGCTTCGTCTTATCCCTGGGGTCTAGGGTATCAATATTGTAAGTGGTCTTAGCCCTCTTGTGTGCCTCCCTTTCTTCAGCGGAGTTGTAGTAACATTCTCGTGCTGTCGTCTGGTCTCCCTGAACTTCCCCCACCCCGTAAGGGGTAGGAAATTTGATCATCTGATGAACCGTAGACGGCACAGCTTCAAAACCCTTGAGGGACACATGCCCCAGTATGATGTTGTAGGCCGAAAACACATGCTCATCCATCACAAAGAAACTGACCTTCTTGGTGAGCCATCTCGGCCATTCGTCCCCCATCCTGAAATCAACCTCATACATTCCAAGGGGATGAACCTTTTCCCCACTGAACCCAATCAATGGATGATGGTATGGGATGATTCTAGCACGATTGAGACCTAAGGCTTTGAAGCACGGCCAAAACATCACGTCTGCAGATGAGCCCCCATCTACAAGGATCCTCGACACCTCGCACCCGTGCACTCTGGTATTGATGATGAGAGGGTCATCATGTGGGGCTAAGAGGCCTTTGAAGTCCATTCTTGAAAATCCCACTATCAGAGTGTCCATATCAACCTTCTTCCTCTTTTTTGACTTGACCTCCAGAGAGGTTGAGTGTACCGTCTTCGTCACTGCCTTGGCCTCAGCCACATGGGCCTTCCTGTCGGCGACCTCAGACCCTCCTCTTGCTAGACCCCCGGAGATCATTCCCACACCGAGCGAGATCATATTAAGCCTCTTGACAGGGCCGTGGTCGTCTCTCGGTGGGAGGTCAGGGTCGTCCTCATCATCAGAAGGGTCGTCCCCTCGGCCCCTCTTGACGGCACCTTTGTCGACGTACTTTATGAGCTTCCCTTCTTTCAGAATCTTCTCAATCTCATCTTTCAAAGCAAAGCATTTGGCTGTTATGTGGCCATGGTCTTGGTGAAATTCACACCACAGGTTCTTATTCCTCTTGCTGGGGGCTGCCCTCAGCTTCTCAGGACACTTCAGGGACCGGCCACTCTTTATCTCATTGAGAATCTGTTCACAGTTGACAGTTAGAGGGGTGTAACCAGCGAACTTGTCATCCGTGGACCTCTTCTTCCCCTCTTTATTCTTCTTAGGGTATTTACCCCCACTAGCACCTCCTTTTTTGTCTTCATATTTTGCGGCCATCGCCTCTTCGGCGTTCATCACCTTTCCTGCTGTCGACAGCAGCTCAGCCATCGTTCTCGGAGGGTCTTCAGCAAGCTTCCATAACAGCTTCCCCTTTTGGAGTCCTCCAATCAGGGCTGTCATAGCTATGCTCTCCTCATAGTCTTCCACCTCCAGCTTCTCTTTATTGAATCTGGCTATGTAGTCCCTCAGACTCTCATTCTTCCCCTGCTTAACATAGAGCAGGTGGGTGGTCTTCTTCTATGGCCTCACCCCAAAGCAAAAGTTGTGGATGAACAGGTCTGCCAACTGCTTAAAGTTTTCAATGGAATTTTTTGGAAGAGACGTGTACCAGACATGTGCAGCCCCAGTAAGGGTACCAGAGAAGGCACGACACCTCATCTCATCTGAGATAGAGTATATGTCTGCTGTTGATTGATGCATCTCAACATGGTGGACAGGGTTGGTACTCCCGTCGTATCTTTGGGTGACCACAGGTGGCTTGAACTTTGATGGCGTAGGGAAGTTGACTATCTTCTCCACAAAAGGGTGAGCCTATGGTGTATCCCTTCTGAAGAGGGTCCCGGCTCTTCAGTATATCACCGATCTTATCCTCTAGCCGCTGGATTGAGTCATTCCAGGGCCTCACAAGGTCGGCTTGGTCAATGTTATCCCCTTCCGCCTCTTTAAGGTGGACAGGGGGTTCTGCTGCGGCGGGCCTGTGTCGGCTGTTTACTTCTCTTTGGCCGTCATCCCGTCTTTGGGATCGGCCATCTGCTGCCTTCCTCCTGGACCTCGCAGCAATTCTTGACCTGGAAAATTGTTCCCGTAGGTCATTCACTGGGCCTAGCCTCTCAAAGGCTGACCCCCTGCTCAAGCGATCAAAAGCAGAGCCTCTCGGGCGATCATCAGGATTTGGTCTCCCGCACTTTCCTCTACTATGCTGGAGAGGTCGTACAGTATTATTGGAGACCTCATATGGTTCCTAGAATTCTATAGGGGCCTCCTCTCCCTCCAGATCGTCATACCTGTCCTCAGGGCAAGGGTTTCCTTGCCTCCCCAAGCGTAGACGCCGGGGGTCAGCAACATCCCTACGCCGCTGAGGGGGTGGAAGGTCTTTACGTGGTGCCTGGGGTGGTCCCCTGGCCTCCTGCTGTCCTAGAGCTGCTGTCGGAGTAATCATCTCAGGTGAAACCCCTGGTGGTCTTAGTAGGTTCTGGCTTAGAGCTGTGAACTGCTCCTGCATCATCCACTGGCTTGCTGCTAGAGACTTTAAGGTTGCCGCCACATCAGCCATCTCAGACTGAGGTGGCGGCTGACTGGAACTGGGTCTTCCCCCATCATCCAGCGGGGGAAGCGGTGGTGGTGGCATCTCAGGTGCCATGTGTTTGAGTTATGAAAAGCTGAACTGAAGAAATTACTGGTGAGCTTGAGAACCTTAGTGGGTCTCTTTCAATGGTGAAATATCTCCTCTCAGGGGGAGTGCTGGCTCACCACCAGAGTGCCCAGTGAGGTCAAGTTGTACAAAGGAAGAGATGTCTTCTTGTTCCCACAGACGGCGCCCAACTGATGATACTGAGATTTAGCACCACCGTATAAGTGATAATGAGCTCAAACAGTAGTAACCATGGCAGCCATAGAGATGTATAAGTGTATAAGTGTGTAAAAGGAGATGAGTATAAGAGGAAATAAGACAATTATGTATAGTGGTTCAACCAATTTGTCCTACATCCACTATGAGTGTGTGATCCACTAAGTATGGGCACTAATGGCCTTGGATACAATGCACATAAGCTCACTCTCCCTCTCCCTCTCTCTACTGTGTGTACAAACAGAGTTTTAGCTAGGGTTACAGTCAATTGATCGATCAATCCCCCCTTGCAGGGTTGTAGGTGACAAGTATAGATAGGTCTTGGGGGGGTGTAGTGTACCCCCCAAGTATGCATGGTGCATGTGAATGATGATCTATCCAATCCCCTGTTGACACCTGTAGATGCCAAATGATGACATAATATTCCCTCACGTGAGGGTGTGATTTCGTTATAACGATCTCCCATGTGCCATGTGAGCCTCACGCGCACTGTTCCACGCGTCTCCCAAACCACGCGCTGCGATGATGTCACCCTCGGCCTATGAGCCGAGGCCGAGGGTAAAGTTCCTTCCGGTAGTGAGTCTGGCCTAATTTAGGCCTCGTACTGTCGTACCCTCGGAGGGTCGTCCGGAGCCTGGTGAACGGTCGGCCCCCTGAGGGGTCGTCCGATTGGAGGGTATATCTGGGTATATCATTGCCTCCATCACCTGGCCTTTTACAAGCTCAGATTCGTCTCTTGGATCTAAGGTTTCAACCTTAGATTCGTTATTCGGCTATGATATATCCACTTGATAAGTGGTGGTTTTCTTCTTTACTTCTAACATATCTTCTTCCTTGGCATATTAATAGTAGTATTCTCGAACTACTTTCTGATCTCCTTTTACTACTCCCACTCCAAAGTTGGTTGGGAACTTCAGGCATTGACGAACAATGAAAGGTACAACTTTGAACTTTTTCAGACCAACTCTTTTTATGATCATGTTATAGTCAGTTTGAACATTTTTATCCATTACAAAGAATCTCACTTTCTCTGTTCTGTTCGCCATCCATATCCCGATCGATATATCTAGCTTGATTATTCCCAATGGAAATACTTTCTCGCCAGAGAATCCAATGAGTGGCCTATGGTAAGGCTTAAGTTGGCTTAGCTTTAAACCCAAACTATCAAAATAGGGGTAGAACATAATGTCCACCGAACTGCCATTATACACTAGTGTCCTTGCGACCAATACTTCTTTCATCCTGACTCTGATCACTAAAGGTTCATTATGAGGATACAATACTCTAGATAGATCATTCTTGGAAAAGCCAATCATGATCTTTTCCTTATTAACTTTCCTTGGTCGATCCTCCTCGAAGAGGTTGATTGGATGGATGTAGGAACAGTCTTGAACCTCATTGAGGTAAGCCTTCCTTTCAGCTGTAAGTTCTTCTCCTCCTGCATCTCCACCTGTAATCATATGGCAATCAAAGAATCCAAAACTGAGTGTGAATACCTCGCATTCAGGTTGTCTAGGATTCTTGGGGAGATCAGGATCATCATCATGGTTCCTCTTCTTATCTTTTCTAGGTTTAACAGGTGATTTAGATCTATGTCGACCTCCGCCTCCAGTTCTTCCACCAGCCTGCCGATCAACAAATCTATCCAATTTTCCTTTTTGGATAAGAGCTTCTATCTCATTCTGGAGAGCAATACACCGGTTGGTCGTATGACCATGATCTTTGTGAAACTCGTCATACTTGGACTTATCCCTCTTATCAGTAGGTGACCTTAACTTTTTAGGCCAACTCAAATCATTGTTGTGCTTGATCTCTTCCAAAACATGATGTATATCCACTATTAAGGGAGTGTAATTGGTAAATTTTTTGTGCCAATCTAGGTTTTCTTTTACTTTTGAATTCCAGCACTCATTGTGATTCTTGTGCTCCTTCTTATTCGAATTTCTTTCTATCTTTTCTTCCGCCTTTACATCTGAATTCTTTTTAGCAGCCATAGCTTCCTGAGCGTTCATAATCTTCGCTGCTTTAGCCACAATTCTATCATCATCTTTGGGGTATCTTTTACCAAAGTATAATATAGTTTATTGAGGAGCAAGTCAATCGTGAGGGCAGTGATTGCAGTCTTCTCTTCGTAATCAATGACTTTTAATTTCTCGTTGTTGAAACGAGTGATATAATCCCTAGTACTTTCTCCCACCTTCTGTCTCACACTAAGAAAATGATCTACTCACTTCACTGGTTTTTATCTAAAACAAAAGTTACCAATGAATAGCTCAACGAGCTATTGGAAGCAAGAAATCTGCCCCCGAGGAAGACTATTATACCAGAAGATTGGATTTAGAGAAGATAGAAAATGAGAGAAAAGTGAGAAAAAGAACTCGAGTCTTGGGTTTTACCCTAAGACGCCTACGTAGCCTATAAAGGCATCAAAGTCCACGTAGTTCGCATACAAAACGAGGGGTAGGTTTTATCCCATAAATCCAAATGGGGGATCTCTTATTTGTGAGTGTGTGTGTGTGTGTGTGTGTGTGTGTGTGTAGAAAAAGTGTTTTAGTTGTGAGAAAAGTGTGAGAAAAGTATGAGAATCCCTATTTGGAATTTATGAGCAAACCCTCTTTTTCTTGTTTTTTGGGTTTTATTTATATGAAAATAAGAGATGTGCAATAATACTAAATAAAAAGTATAATAGGATGTGTGAGATGAGATAGTAAAAGTGATAAGTAATAAAAAAATAAGTTATTGAGAATTTAAGAGAATTTGAAGAGAAAGTTGAGAAAGTTGAACATTCTTGAAGATCTTGAGCTTGATCTTGAATGTTGGAGAGAATCCCTTGCAATTGGGTGATGATGGAGAGTGGATAATTCACCAAGTTTGATGAAAAGGATGATGGAAAGTAGAAGTTAGAAAGGGATTTGGATGTTGAAATCGCGCTGCCTTCGAGAGAGGTTTTGGGGATTCATTGAGAGCGATTTTTATTAGATCTGGGCTCCTTTTGCAAATGAGGTGAAGGCCTCATTTTATAGGCCCAGGTCATTGTCGATCGGCATAGACCTGGTCCTGTCTATCGGCACCTGCCGATAGGCAGGGTCTGGAACCTGCCGTTTGGCAGTGTGTTTCAGGCCTTTTCGGAAAATTGGCTGCCGAGCGCAAACCATTAGTCAGAATTGCGAACGGGGGAGACCGTTGGAAAGGTGATTCAGAGACCTTTGAAATTACTCTGGACCACTCCAGGGTTTGGGAGTTGACTTTGGGTCAAATATGGCTCGGAAGCGTTTGTCGGTCCATTAGACGGGGAATCGTTCGGACGCAAATGGATCGTTCGTCCGCATGGTAAGTCCGAATTGCGCACGGGATGGACCATTGGAAAGGTCAGGAGATGTACTTCAACATTCCAAAGAGTTTGACCTGGTTTGGGGAGTTGACTTTGGTCAACCGGGCCCTGGAAGCATTCAGTGACTTCTTGGAGTCAAACGGATCGTTAGTCCGCATGGTAAGTCAGAATTGCGCATGAAGAGGACCATTGGAAAGGGGTTTCAGTGCCCTTCAAAGATTCATTCAATTTCGGTCAAGCTGAAGAGTTAACTTAGGTCAAATAGAGCCCGAGAGCGCCATCAAGTTTCGGACGCAAACGGATCGTTCCTCCGCATGGTAAGTCAGAATCGCGCACAGGATGGACCGTTGGAAAGGAAATTTAGTGCCTTTAGAAGATTCATTCAGTCTCAGTTGAGCTGAAGAGTTGGACTTTTTGGTCAAATGGAGCCTGGGAGTGCCCGATGGCCTCTAGGTCAGTACTCGGGACATAACCTGGGTTTGTAGTGATGCAGGGAGGTGTTAAGGACCTTAGGAGAGTTAGGGGGTAACAAAATGGGGTGTCTACAGAGCCCTTCGATGGGTGTGTTTGGAACAAATAAGAACCATCGAATAGACACCACATGATGCTTTTAAGGGAGTATGACCGATTCATAGGGTCGAGGCCGATTCTGAGGACCTGAGGGGTGTGCTAGGGATGAACAATTTTGTGGGTCAAAGCCAAATCTGTGTGCTTAAGTGATGAGGGTAACCGATTGTGCGAGTCAAAGCCGATTTTGCGGGCTTAGGGTGAAGATCTAATAATCGAGGTCAATTCTGACCTAAGAGTGGTGACGATCGAGGACCGAGGTCAATTCTGACCTAACTCAGGTGACGATCCAAGACCGATGTCAATTCTGACCTAAGAGTGGTGACGACCGAGGACCGATGTCATTTCTGACCTAACTCAGGTAACGATCCAAGACCGAGGTCAATTCTGAACTAAGAGTGGTGACGATCGAGGACCGAGGTCAATTCTGACCTAACTCAGGTAACGATCCAAGACTAAGGTCAATTCTGACCTAAGAGTGGTGACGATCGAGGATCGAGGTCATTTCTGACCTAACTCAGTTGATGATCCAAGATCGAGGTTAATTCTGACCTAAGAGTGGTGACGACCAAGGATCGAGGTCAATTCTGACCTAACTTAGGTGACGATCCAAAACTGAGGTCAATTCTGACCAAAGAGTGGTGACGACAGAGGACCGAGGTCATTTCTAACCTAACTCAGGTGATGATCCAAGACCGAGGTCAATTCTGACCTAAGAGTGGATAAAGACTGGATTTTGATTCTGCTGGAGAAAGTGCGTTGTGATTTTGATCTGAGCTGGGGAGCTGATAGCTGGGGAAGCTTTTGCTTCTTTAGGAGGCCTCGCAGGGGGAACCAACCAATTTTGGTGCTGTAAAAAGAAACTCCGCTGGGGAAGTGATCAGGCGATCCTTTACTCTTCTTTGGATGCATTCAGCTGGTGCTGTCGGCAGACCTTTACTGGAGCCACGTACCTTCTTGAAGTATTCTTTAGTTTGCACATTTCTTTTCATGCATTCGCATTTTCCTTTCATGCATTCGCATTTTCCTTATGCGTCTCTTTTTGTTTGTGAATTCAGACGTTGTTCTATGAGGTGATTGGGTGCAATACCCTGCCGATCGCTCTGAAGGATGACACCGTTGGGGACTTCTACCGATTGTATCGATGGCGTAAGGCTAATCGGAAGTCGAAGGGATCTCTATCCATGGAGGCGGTGCGTCAGGTCTTGAATGACCTGACCACTAGTAGGGTAAGACTCTTTCTGTTTTTAGTCTTGGTTTTTTGCACCTTCTGATCTTGTATTGATTTATGCCTGCTTGGAGATTTTCAGGTTACCTTTTATCCCTGGGGGACAGCCATTCAGGATGTGGGGACGATCGGGGTGAACTCGCAGATGAGGTATTTGCTGGCGCATTTGCTGCGCAGAAGGAGGTGGTGGTGCCACCTGCGCAGCCTCCTACGTCTATGAGGCGGGAGCGATTGCTGTCGGAGGATGCAAGGATCATGACGATGATCTACGAGTCCTACTTATTGTACACTGATACGGCTGCACCGTATGACTATATGGACTTTGTGACGAGCTGGTTGATGGCTCCCAGCATATATGATGCCATGCCTTTCCTTCCTGCGGGTTCGAGTCGGGCGGTGGGATCTTCCCACAGTGGCGGTGGTCTGACGGCATCTGTGATGGCTGCGACCTCAGAGGTTCCTTTTGTGCGATTGCATACCCCTTCGTACAATATTCGGCGGGCTGATGGAAGGATGGTGCCTATGCTGCATCGTCCTCATGCGATGGATCCAGAGGAATTGGGTTTGACAGAGGAGGTCCTTCGACCTGCAATATACCTTTCTGTTCTTCTTTTTCTTTCTTTTATGTTTTGGACATCTCTGTTTTGATACTGATTTTTCTTTTCCTTGTAGCAAGTCCGAGTGTCGACCACTTGGCTATGAGACTGGATATCCTCAGCGACTGCCCATATTCGGGATGCGATTCCTGTTCCTTCTTACTTGGTTCCATCTACTTAGTCTGGAGAGGACTCTAGCTCGGGTAGTGGTGGTGCATCGTCTCGTCGTAGGGGAAAGAGAGCATGTCGCATGGGTGGAAGCTCTTAGTGAGAGAGAGAGAGAGAATGTGGGTTCGGGTTGAGTCCCGTTGTTTTTGTTTTTTCTTTTTATTTCCTGTAAAAATGATGTAACACAGAAAACAAATGGATGCAATGCAATGGAGTTTTTTGATTATCTTTTATTAATGATGAATGAATGCATGCACATGCGCTTTTTACTTTGTTGCTAAGACCGTAAAAAGGAGTATTTTTGGAATATTTTTTTTGAAGGAAAGGTTTTAATTAAAAGGGGAACTTATATAAGGAGGAAAAAGGATTTTGAAATTATGTTGAGAATATCAAGTTATTTTTATTGAGTTTTCTGTTTTGACAAAAGAGCAAAAAGGGAAATTTCTAAAAATGGGGGGTTGCCGATCGGCAAGTACCCTGTGCTGCCTATCGACAGTTCAGTCCAATCCCATCAATTCAAAGCTTTGATTGGTACCCTCTTCAGTCTTTGGTACTTTGTAGGGTATGATTCCCTTCAATTTCTGCAGGGATTATGTCTCTTATGAGGCTTCTCAAGTATAAAAAGGGGGTAAGGGTGGAGTGTTTTCATCACACCTTTGCATTCTTACTTAGTTGCCCACTATCTCTTAGCCTTGCAAGATGGCTGTCCCTGGTATCATTGAGTTTGCTAACTACCTCAAAGCCTTGGAAGCAATGTTCTCTTATAATGTCGACTATGATGCTTTCAACATGCGTCGAGTCTCCTTGTGGCGCAATCGGTCTATTGAGTGGAACATGCTGATGGCGGTGGTACAATTCTGGTACCCCGAAGACCATGTATTCCGCTTTAGGTTGGATGAAGTTTGTCCTACCTATGAGGAATTTTCTTTCATGCTGGGTATAAATCCCAGTGTTGCTGCGGCTTTGCCCGAATTTTCTCATTCTACTAGGGATTTGTTGGTTGGGCTTCTTCTTATTTTGCCTTCGGCGGACAGATCATTGGTTGCTGGAGGAATTATCACCTTCTCGGTGGTGTTGCAGTCCGTGCATTTATGGGAAGTAGGTGATGCTGGTTATGCTGGAGACGTTTCTCTGGGCCTTGTTTCAAAATTGCTGCTGGTGACTGGGGAACTGCTGGTGGACCGGCAACTTGCAGCCATTACCTCGTGGATGTCATTCCGTCGCAATCCTGCGGCGGTGATACTGACGGAGACCCTGAATGGCCTGGATGCCTGGTGAGAAGGTCGTTCTGACTTTTTGAGGGGTAGCCCCATGATGTTGTACATGTGGTTGTCTGAAAGACTCCGCTTGGAGACTCTTCCAGAATATCCTTTATCGGCTGTACCCAACTTCTATTCGCGTTACTTCATCAGCGTTGGCCTATATGTTGAGAGCTGGGAGAATTGGCTTGTAGAGCATGGGTCTCGGAGTCTGCGCTGGTCAGTACCTTGGTAGGGACAGTTGCTGCCTGTTCTGGAGCTAGGGGAATACTCGTATGTGCTGCTGGTTGGCCTCATGCAAACCTCTTTTTATTTCCCTTGGCGACTTCTGCACCAATTTGGCTGGGTACAGGTCGTGCCACCTCAGACCTCAAATTTCTTTTCGATAAAATATTTGACTGAGCGCCTGCGTCTGTTGCTTGGCTCCTTGTGGAAAAATCAGCGTCCGTCCACCCGTCCCTCTCAGTCTGTCGGGAGAGTTTGGCATGTCCCTAAAGATTATATGAAATGGTTGTGGAGGAAAGTAGTCAGTAAGATGTTGGCAGTGGAGACTGGACAAAGGTGGTTTGTTTATTTAACACTAAGGAAGGGGGCGTTGTAGTCTTTTCGAACATGGTTTGAGCTCATCGATCCATGGAGTGTTTACGGCATTCTATTTAGGCAGGGGAAGTTTGGGTACCCCAGGATGTAGATGATGAGGGTACAGGCTCCTCTGGCAGCTACGGGTAGGACTCTTGGAGAATTTATTTATGTAATGGGGAATACGTGTGGGGATTTTATTTGGCTTTTTATGGCAGTAGGGGGAAGGGAGTTATCCGTTCCTTTTCTTATCTAATCTGTGTTGTAGTTTCTTATTAATGAAATAAGCAAGTTTCTGATTATCCAGCTGTGCCTTTCGATGAATTTTGTATTTTTGAATTATCTATACCGATCGTTGAGGCATACATAATCCTTTTGTTTAAGAATTTGTCAGAATGAACTACCGCTCTCGGAGATAATAAAAGAATAGTATTTTGAAAAAGAAAGGGTCGTGCTCCTGTAAGATGTATGAGCTGCCTATGTACCTCTGGAGTTTTTGAATTTTTTTTATTTTTCTTGAAAAATGATTTTTTTGCAGAGGATCAGGCCCACGTAGTTCTGGGTAGAGGGAAATGAAGAGATTTTTTTTTAGAATAAAAGGGAGATGAGAAAAGTCGTAGCGCGCCGAGATTTCGGACTAGGGGTAGAATTTCTTGAGATGGTTCAGGTTGACTGGACGATCCATCTCTTCCCCATATAGGTCAGTGAGCATGGCAGCACCGCAGGATAATATTTTCTTCACAATGTAGGGGCCGCTCCAATTGGGCTTGAATTTCCCTTTGGGGTCTCAGATGGGTTCTATTATCTCCTTGAGGGCTAAATCCCCTTCCCGGACACCACGGTCTTTGACTCTCTTGTTGAATGGTTGCGCTATTCGGCGATGGTACCCTTGTATGTGGTAAATATCTTTCAATCTCCTTTCATCTAGGAGGGTCAGCTCGTCGAGACAGCTTTGGCACCAGTCTTTTTCGCTAACTTTGCTTTCGAGCATGACGCATAGCGAGGGTATTTATATCTCCACAGGTAGGACGACTTCCATGCCGTAGACCAGAAAGTAAGGGGTAGCCCCAGTAGAGGTTCGGATTGAGGTTCGATAGCCACAGAGGGCGTACGGGATCCGGTCGACTCAATCCCTACAGCTTCCGGTTATCTTGTTGATGATGTCTTTGAGGTTCTTGTTGGCGACTTCAACTGCACCATTGGTCTGAGGTCGGTAGGGAGAAGATTTGTGTCTCTTAATCCTGTACTCGTTGACTAGTTCTGTGACTTCTTCTTCGAAGTGCAACCCGTTATCTGACGCTAACTCTTGCAGGACCTCATATCAGCAGATGATATTTTTATTGAGGAATTTAACCACTTTCTTGGCGTTCAATACTGCGTATGACTCAGCTTCAACCCATTTGGTGAAGTAATCAATGGAAACTAGGATGAACTCATGCCCGTTTGAAGCC
Organism: Sambucus nigra; assembly: GCA_949130495.1. Classification (NCBI taxonomy): domain Eukaryota; kingdom Viridiplantae; phylum Streptophyta; class Magnoliopsida; order Dipsacales; family Adoxaceae; genus Sambucus; species Sambucus nigra. The sequence goes on along the minus strand of OX422217.1, from coordinate 312,898,294 downwards.
TTTGGTGTAACCTTCCCTATGATGTCGACAACCCAGGTGGAGAACGACCAGGGAGAGGTCCTGTGGTATAATTCTCGCGAAGGCAGGTGTTGAAGATTGGAGAACTGTTGGCATTTGAGGCATCTCCGGACATAGGCGGTGCAATCTTGGGCCATGGTGGTCTAGTATTAGCCTTGTCGAATGATCTTCTTGGCAAGCATGTAAATGTGGGGCCCGCATTCCCCACTGTGGATCTTCTGAATTATCTTCTCAATCTCAGCCCCTGCGATATAGTGTAGATGAGTTCCATCGAAGTTCCTCTTGAGTAGAGATTTATGACAGATGATGTACTGGGTGGCCAGTCTTCGGAGGCTCATTCGGTCTTTCTTATTGGAACCCTCGGGATACCTACCATGTTTAAGGGGGCACCAGATATTATAGTACCAGCAATCGACTAGTTCAGGATCTTTGGTGGAGAGAAGCTCAATATGGTAGCAGTGGTTGGTTTGTCTTACTTTTGAACTAGGAAGGGGCTCATTGTTATTCCTTCGGGCATGTCGACCATGGAGGCCAAGGTAGCGAGAACATCGGCTAGGTTATTCTTTGCTCGGGGTAGGTAATGGAAGGTGATATCTCAGAATCGGGAGGCTAATTCTTTTAAGTGGTCATGGAAGGGTTGGAGCTTTTTGTCCTTGACTTTGCACTTTCTGAGCACTTGATCGATGATGAGTGCAGAATCCTCGTGGACATCAAGGTATTGAATACCTTTCTTGAGAGCAATATTGAGGCCTACTGTGCACGCCTCGTATTCCGTCATGTTGTTGGTGCAAGGGAAATCCAATTTGATGGCGATGGGAGTGTGGGAGTCATCAGGGGAGATCATAAGTATCCCAATGCCATATTCCTTTTTATTGGCAGCGCCGTCGAAGAACATTTGCCATCGAAGGTTGTCTTGAGCGGTGCATAGGATATTTTCATCTGGGAATTTGGAGATCCAGACATCTGCTTCTTCTACGGGGTAATCAGCATGGTAGTTAGAGATGGCTCTTCCTTTAATGTCTTTCTATGTGATGTACACGATATCGAACTCGATTAGGAGCATCAACCATCGGGCCATTCGATTGGATAAGGCGGGTTTCTTAAGAAGGTATTTGATGGGATCCATTCGGGATACAAGTTTTATGGGGAAGGCAAGCATGTAGTGTCGTAACTTTTGGGTGACCAAGACAAGTGCGGTACACGCCTTTTCCAAAGCAGTGTAGTTGTCCTCATACCCGGCCAGTTTGCAACTGGCATAATAGATGGCTCTTTCCTTGTGGGAGTCTTCAAGGTATTGGGCTATCAAAGTCCCAACTGCAGTGTCGGTTATGGTTAGGTATAGGAGCAAAGGGAGACCAGGCTGTCGTGGCATGAACACTGGAGGTTGGGTCAGATATTGTTTAATTCGATCAAAAGCTTCTTGGCAGGCCTCATTCCAAACCTTGGTTGAATCCTTTCGGAGGAGCTTGAAGATCGGTTCGCAGATGGAGGTTAGATGGCTGATGAACCGGCTGATATATTTCAATTTCCCAAGAAAACCTCAGACTTATTTCTCTATTCGAGGTGGTGGCATCTCAAGTATCACCTTTAACTTTGCGGGATCTGCTTCTATCCCCTTCTCACTGACCATGAATCCCAAGAGTTTTCCCTTTGTAACGTCAAAGACACATTTCTGTGGATTGAGTTTCATCTGATACCGTTGCAGTCGTTCGAAGAACTTTCGGAGAGAGGGAATATGACCTTCTCTAGTTTTGGACTTGATTATCATATCATTCACATAAACCTCGACTTCTTTATGAATCATATCATGCAGGATGGTTGTGGAAGCCCATTGGTAGGTAGCCCCAGCATTCTTGAGACCAAATGGCATGACGGTGTAGCAAAATATTCCCTATGGGGTGATGAATGCGATTTTTTCTTGGTGGTCTGAATGCATCTTGATTTGGTTGTATCCGGCAAACCCGTCGACGAATGACTTGAGAGCATGACTGGCTTTGTTTTCCACGATCATGTTGATATCGGGTAGCGGGTAATCATCCTTTGGAGAAGCTTTGTTTAAATATCGATAATCCACACACATTCGAACCTTCCCTCCTGATTTCGACACAGGTACTATGTTGGCTAGCCATGTGGGATATTCGATCACACGAATGAAGCCTACGTTCAATTTTTTGACCACTTCTTCTTTGACCTTGAGCGACCACTCGGTGCAGAGCTTTCTCAATTTTTGTTTAATCGGCTTGTAATCTGGGGGAGTGGGGATCTCGTACTGAGCTATTTCAGGATCAATACCGGGCATATCATCATAGGACCATGCGAAGAAATCCATGAATTCCTTTAGCAATTATTCGAGTTGTGCGCACTCATGCTTGTCAAGGGTGGCCCCTATCCTAATCTCGCGCAGTTGGCTACTAGAACCGAGATTAATAACAACAGTCTCTTCTTCATTAACTTGAACGCGATTATGTTGTTTATTATTAACCTTATTTAGATCAATTAAGAATTGTTCATTTGTAAAATCATCATCATCAAAAGTTCGATTAGAATCCAAATAATTAATGTAAAGCACAACAAGATACTCAAAATCTTCGTTTATTTCATTGATAGGAAAAAAATCATTGAGAACCTTATCAAAAGAGGTCTCGATTACATTTGAACAAGGATAGACAATAGAAGAGGAAATAGGGTAGACATTGGGGTTAGGGGGATTTCAAGAGGTAGAACTGGCGCAGCATGCCAGTTGAGGAGGGGTGTATCATCAGCTTTAATCAGATGGGATGGATCCATTGATGTAGTGCCTGAATAAACCATGCAGAGTGCCATCCCTAGTGTCTGTAAGTTGAAGGAATCTTCGGAATCACTTTCATTAGTCTCTTCGGTATCTTTGATGAGCGGTTGTACTCGGTGTTGGAAATTTTTAGCCCATGGGTAGCTATCTTGGAAAAATATCTCCATTCCAGGCTTCATCTTCTTATCTGTGTGGTCATACCATGGTTCTGGAAAACCTCAAAAGGGGAAGTTTTCGCCTTCTTTGATGAATCATCCATTCAAGGAGTCTCCTGGGATAGTTGGGATGCAGTCTAATCTTCTCTTTGGTCGAGACTGGTGGATCATTCTAAGCTCTCGTTCTAATGGTTGATACCCCAAGCCACAAGGAGGAAAATCTTTCTTCAGTTCGATGGGATCGAGTATCCCTTGCTGCCTTTGCCCTAGCCCCAGTCCGGGCATGAAGTGCATGTTTCTGAACATCTGAATCACGTTGACATTGCCATGAGGGTCATATTCTGGACAAACCCTTTTTTTGAAACCGTCCCCTGTCGGGAGTAGGAGTGGCTCAACTCTAAATCCTGATAGGAGCATATCGTTTGACCCGTGCTGTATCTCAAGGATTGGACTGCTGGTGCTTGCACCCTCGACATTTTTGTTGTCGCCCAAAATGGTGATGACTCGCCCGTCGGTGAAGAACTTCAATTACTGATTGAGTGAGGAAGACATACCCTTGATACTATGGAGCCAGGGTCATTCGAGCAACAGGTTGAAACAAGATGGGATGTCTATGACTTGGAATTCAATGACAGGGTTTATAGGGCCAATCCCTATTACTAGCTTTATGGATCCCATCACCTCCCGACGGGTATTATTGTAGGCACGTACAACGACGAAGGTTAGAGCGAGGTCACTTTCTTTCAGGCCTAAACACTTGAAGGTTCTCAGTGGGCAGACATTCAAGGCAGATCCGTTATCGACAAGAGAGAGTCGAACGACCTTCCCCATAACTTTGACGGAGATGTTGAGTGCATGATTGTGATTTGGCCCAATTCTGGGGATTTCTTCTTCAGAAAATGATAGCATTCGGGTAGAGGTCAAGGATCCGACCAGATTTACCGCTTCTTGTGGGTTCAGCGAGCAGCTTGATTAAAGAATTTCTGTGCAGCTGGGAAGACATGAAAGCCCCCATAGAGTGATGTTAGCTTGAGTTTTCTTCAGTTGATCGAGGATCTTTCTCTCCTCGATGGTCATCTCTGGTATAGGAAGATTTTCAACGCCCTTCCCTTTGTCATTTGCTGGTAGTGAGCTTGGAACTTGGTAATGTCTCCCTGACCTGGTCATGTGATTTACTGAAGAAGGGAAGAACATGAAACCCATTTCCTCATTAATCTCAGGTTGTTCTGTCACCCTATTTATTTCTCCGAGGAGTTCTTAAAAAGATATCATCCCACATATGTCGGCTACTGGGCCAGTTATCCTTGAAGCTTGTTCTTCATTCGAATCTTCGAATTCTTCCCGCCATTCGGTGGCAACAATTCTGTCTTTCCATGTAAAGTCAATGCATTCCACAACTTCAACGACTTCTTTATACAGGTCTTCCCATTCTGTGGGGATATGTATGGTTGAAGGGACCAAGCGCCTTTGTAGCTTCAACATGTTAAGTAACCCGGTGATACTACAAATGCTGTTGGTTTGCCCGAAGGATTCTTCCATAATCTGGACAACATCATTTAGGCTAACTTCATCGGATGGTACCACCCACTTACCTGAGTCTCGGGCCCATTTTAGTGCTTCCAAGAACTGTGTACTGAACCTTTGGCAATCGATAACCATTTGTGAGGGCAATTTCACCCCGAACTCTAGGAGTTGGTTCAACACGTCTGATAATTCCATATTTCCATTTTTAGAACGAGTACTGACAACGATGCATGCTCTGGTAAGGAGTGACAGTGCCTGATCAGTGAGGCTAGTAGGGTGTAGGAGGAAATATGAGCACCTTTGAAGAGGTTTAGGAGAGTATATGGGTGTGATTTGAGTTGAAGGATCAAAATCTGGGCTTTCTTCTAAGAATATGGCATTGGTATGATTTAGGAGTGGGTTGTGAGTAGTGTTTGGCTTAGGATTGGCTGGTGGGGCGATGGTACCCCGGTCAATGAAATCTTGGATTATGTTTTGGAGGTGAAAGCATTGTTCAGTGGTATGTCCAGTAGTTTGGTGAAAGGCGCAATGAGCATCGGCTTTGAAGTTTCTTGGGAGTGGATTTGGCATAGACGGGGATCCAAGGGTTTGACGAGGTTTCGGCTTAACAAGGCTTGGTAAACTTTGGAGAGGGGAGCATGGAGCTCAATGTATTCCCTTCAGATGGGAGCAGGGCGACTTTTTGGTGCCCATGATGTGGTCGGTTGAGAGATGTTGTTGATGGTTGAGGCTGTAGCACTGGCCTACTTATCATACTTTCTAGGGGTGAACTGTCAGGACACCTTATTCGGTTCAACCTACGTTTTAACAAGGCTTTCCTTGATTTCTACTCCTACTTCTTTGAGAGCTCGGATGTGGGGATAGTATTGTCCTCCCATCGTTGCTCGAACATGGGGAAATAAGTTCTTCTTCACTATGTTGACCTGTTCTTCCTCTGATGGCCGATTGGTCATGGTAGCTGCTTGTTCCCTCCAACGGGTTATGAAGTTACTAACTGATTCTCCAGGGTTCTGTTTGAGTAGCTCAAAATCACGACGGGTGACCTCAAGCTCTTCGTTGTTTTTTTAGTGCGACATAAATTCTCGAGCTACATCCTCCCAGCTACGGATTCTGGATTCCTCGAGAGATAAAAACCATCGGAGGGCACTATCCTTCAAAGTTTGCTGAAACAATTGGGCCATAACTTCTTCAGAAGCCCCTAGTAGAGTCATAAAACAATGATAACTGCGAACATGAACAATCGGGGATCCACTCCCTCTGAACTTCTCGATATTTGGCATCTTGAACTTCTCGGGTAACCTCGCTTTAGGATAAGGAGACATGTGGGTGTAGTCTATGTAATTCTCAGAGATTATGACTTGGTCTAACTTCCTGGTGAGGATTTTAAGATCCTCTTTGACTTTATTCAACTCCTCCTCTTTTGGATCAATGACCATTGGCAGGTTAGCCATAAGCTGGACAATGTTTGGCATCGGAAGATGGGCACGCGATGGCCCATTGACAGTAGGGGAATGTGGAGCGTGCTAATATTCTTTGGGAGCCCAGATAGGCTCGGGTGGACCCATAACACGAGGGAATACGGCCTCGGGCTCTTGAGGAATAGGAACCTGGTTTTATTGCATCTCTTGGACCTCAGTTTGGAGGTTGTCAATCTTGGACACGAGATGGGCTAGGACTATCGTCAGATTCGGTTGTATGACTGGTCCTTGATCTGTATTCTCCATAGAAAGTGGATGGATTCTGGACTCGAAAGAAGTAGTAGAGGAACGGATGAAATTTCGGGATGATTTGACTGAAGACCGAAGCCAATAGGGAGCCCGACCAAGGGCTTGCGATTGACCTGAGAAGGCGTCGAATGGGATTTATTTTTGAGAAAAAGGGAAGAAATTATTTTCGAATTTTTGATAAATAAGGGGGAAATGTTTTGGGTTTTTTGATAAAGAAGGGAGAAATGTTTTTGGATTTTTGATAAAGAAGGGAGAAATATTTTTGGAGACGGAACTCAGCATGATTATTATGATTATTATGTTCTCACTCGTATTTAATTCTCCTAAATGCAATGTCGGACGGGACCCGAGCCTAGAAAAGTGGGGTTTTTTAATATATGCAAAGCTACGGTTGGACTTGTAACCAGGCTCACAGACAGGATCCCGTTTTAAAAATGAGCGAAAATTGGGCGGGTAGGTCGACCCGGAATTTCAGCAGAGTTTCGGATAGAAACTGACAATCTAAAGTGCGTGTCCTAGGTTTGACACCTATATGCGGGTATGCAGTTGGTTGGGTGAATCTGAATGGGTTCCCCCCTTTGGCGTGACTTCCACGATATACGTCTTGCTCTTGCGAGCAATCAGTACGTGTGGACAAGCCACTTGATATACCTGAGTGTACATGAATTGCCTCACTATATACCTCGTGGGGACAGTACGTGTGATAGCGAATTCTATATACTCGGTGTATGTGAACGAATTCCCTGCGATATACCTCCCGTCATAACTTCGGTCAAGCGGTACAATGCGGGGGAACCGTTTGATATACGTCGAAGGTACTTGGCCAATGGAAGGTGAGAGTCATATCGCTTAAGCTAACTGCGACCTGCCGGACCAGCGCCCATCACGAAGTGACCCTCCAGTTAATGGGAAAAATTTGGTCAATAACAATGCTCTTTGGTGATGTCGTGTGAATCATGCATGATTCTCTTATGATGAGAAGGCCTTTATTGATTATGCCAAATAGGTAGCAAAGTACAAGGACCAAAGGTACACCAAGTATGGATGGGTGATGCGTGCAACATGTGGATATATGTGATCCTAGGTGCACGTGGTGCGAAGTGTACATGGAGAATTTTCTACAAGTGTGTGAACAGGAGCATAAGCATGGGATACACATGGAAAAGGGGAACATGCAAATATAGGGGAGATATAAACAAATATAACATCCATGCAAATTGAGTCAAGCCCTCAAAATATACATATCCCCAGCGGAGTCGCCACTATGGCCATCCCCGATCCTCGCCTCCGGGCGGGCGCGCGAGGGAAAGGATCCTCGGGTCCCACGCATCCCTCTCGGGAGCACTTCGACCGACGTAATTTGAGATGAGGTGTAAAAATGTAGAGAGATTCAGAGTCGACAGTCTATTTTACTCAAAACAGACAAAAGAAAAAAGGGGAAGCCATCCCGAAAGATGGCATCCAAAGACATATTGGTGCATACGAAACCAAATGATTCGAGAAGGGTTCGGAGGCTAAGTTACGAAATGGGAAGGTATTAGGCACCCATTCCGCCCTTTCGGTCTCCCATGGATATTTGCTATTTTCCTTTATTTTTCCCCATGATATGTGTGCATGTGTATATATATAGTGGAGATAGGAATCCTCGACTTGTAACATCGAAGAGATAAGGCGAGTCATCCGTAGGAAGGTATAAAAATAATATTAGAAAGATAAGATTTACGCGATTACCCCTACATTAATCGTTATAATGGAACGATATGGCATATGGAGTAATACGTCACTAAGACCAAGTATATAGAATATAAGAAGATTGGATTTAGAGAAGATAGAAAATGAGAGAAAAGTGAGAAAAAGGACTTGAGTCTCAGGTTTTACCCCAAGATGCCTACGTAGCCTATAAAGGCATCAAAGTCCACGTAGTTCGCATGCAAAATGAGGGGTGGGGTTTATCCCATAAATCCAAATGGGGGATCTCTTATTTGTGAGTGTGTGTGTGTGTAGAAAAAGTGTTTTAGTTGTGAGAAAAATGTGAGAAAAGTATGAGAATTCCTATTTGGAATTTATGAGCAAACCCTCTTTTCTTGTTTTTTGGGTTTTATTTATACGAAAATAAGACATGTTCAATAATACTAAATAAAAAGTACATTAAGATGTGTGAGATGAGATAATAAAAGTGTTAAGTAATAAAACAAGTTATTGAGAATTTAAGAGAATTTAAAGAGAAAATTGAGAAAGTTAGACCTTCCTGAAGATCTTGATCTTGATCTTGAATGTTGGAGATCAACCCTTGCACTTGGGTGATGATGGAGAGTGTCTAATTCACCAATTTTGTTGAAAAGGATGATGGAAAGTGGAAGTTAGAAAGGGATTTGGATATTGAAATCGCGCTGCCTTCGAGAGAGGTTTTGGGGATTCGCTGAGAGCGATTTTCATCACATCTGGGCTCCTTTTGCAAATGAGGTGAAGGCCTCCTTTTATAGGCCCAGGTCATTGCCGATCAGCATAGACATGGTCCTGCCTATCGGCACCTGCCGATAGACAGGGTCTGGAACCTGCCATTTGGCAGTGTGTTTCAGGCCTTTTCGGAAAATTGGTTGCCGAGGGCAAACCGTTGGTCAGAATCATGTACAGGGTAGACCGTTGGAAAGGTGATTCAGAGACCTTTGAAATTCCTTTGGACCACTCCCGAGTTCAGGAGTTGACTTTGGGTCAAATATGGCTCGGAAGCATTTGTCGATCCATTAGAGGGGGAATCGTTCGGACGTAAACGGATCGTTCGTTCGCATGGTAAGTCCCAATCGCGCACGGGATGGACCGTTGGAAAGGTCAGGAGATGTACTTCGAGATTCCAAAGTGTTTGACCCGGTTTGTGGAGTTGACTTTGGTCAACCGGGCCTTGGAAGCATTCAGTGACTTCTTGGAGTCAAACGGATCGTTCGTCCCCATGGTAAGTCAGAATCGCGCACATGACGGATCGTTGGAAAGGGAATTCTGTTCCCTTCAAATATTCATTCAGTCTCGATTGAGCTGAAGAGTTTGATTTTTTGGTCAAATGGAGCCTGGGAGTGCCCGATGGCTTCTAGGTCAGTACTCGGGACATGACCTGGGTTTGTAGTGATGAAGGGAGGTGCTAGGGACCTTAAGAGAGTTAGAGGGTAACATAATGGGGTGTCTACAATATGAATCAATTGAGCCTACAAATGAATATTTTTACATCAGAACTTTTAACAACGAGCATAGATGCACAACTTCAAGACGAACTCTCAAAAATCAAATAATGAATTAAATTATTTTTAAAAGTATTATATTTGATAAAATAAAAAACATAACACTTCTCAGCCCCACTAATGTTATCTTTCATATAAAAGTCAACATAAGATGTAATACTCGTATTTTTAACTAATTAAATTAATGGTCATCTAATAATTATTTTAAATTTTCTCTTCTGTATGGTTGTTGTATAATTTATTGAAATTATTGATTTCGTATTATAGTTGAATTAAATTGATAAATTAAATTACATATTAACACCTCATAAATATAGAATATCATTGTAAAATATTTTTGTATTGAGAGTGTTTACTGTTAGACCGGTGTCTAGGGGACACAAATATTAAGAGTGGTGTTCTTAGTGTGCCAGATTGGGAATCCAAGATTGGGTAACCTTTTGGGATAAATTTTGGGAGTATATGGATAGTGTTTGGGTTATTTGGAGGTATTAAATTTGGCTTATAGGACACCTATTAGAATTATATGTCAAATAGAGACTCAACCCTCAAAATTAACATATCGTAACATGCAACAAAACCTTAGCCTACAGAGGAGACCATTAAAGAGGAAGAGAATCAACTAGAGGGACTTAATAAATGATTCAATATACACATTTCAAGCAAGGAATAACTTGATTACTACATATTACTTATAAATAATTTATAACAAACTGCTAAAATGATTTTAATTTAGTTAATAAAATGCTAGAATTGAATCATACATTATATCATGAAAAATTAGATTTATTCATGCTTAATGCCTAGAACTGTTCAAATTCATTGTGAGAATGATATATAATGATTATTCGCATGTTTAGGTTAAGATATTATGATCTAAATCTATTGTTAATTGATTAATTCTATAACCAAGTGGAACTCATATGAAGAACATGATGAAATTGATGATTAAGCTCTCATAAAGATAGATTTTTATCTTGTTAATAAGTATAGATTTTTGAAAACATGCTTTAGGAATCATATTCGCATTTTTCTAGTACTAATTATGGGTTAGGAAAACATTTGATTACAATATAGTATGGAGAAATTCGTGTTAATTAAATTCTAGGCTGATTTTTATAATATGGCATCATTTTCGGCTCGTTAGGTAAGGGTCTCTTAATCAGGTCTGTGGCCATCCCTGCCGCGGAGGGAGGAGGAATCCTTCGAGTCCCGCGCATCCCCTCTCGGGAGAGCGCTTCGGCCGGCGTCGATTTTGTGAGGTGTGAAAAATATAGAGAGATTTAGAGCCCCCAGTCTATTTTACTCAAAACAGACAAAAGAAAAAGAGGAAGCCACCCCGAAGGATGGCATCCAAAGACATACTGGTGCGTGTGAAACCAAAATGATTAGAAAAGGGTTCGGAGGCTTAGTTACGAAATGGGAAGGTGTTAGGCACCCATTCCGCCCTTTCGGTCTCTCATGGATATTTGCTATTTTCCTTTATGTCCCCCCCCCCCCCCCCCCGTGAGATGTGTGCATGTGTATATATATATATAATGGAGGTAGGAATCCTCGGCTTGTATCATGGAAAAGATAAAGCGAGTCATCCATAGGAAGATTATAAAAGTAATATTAGAAAAATAAGATTTACGCGGTTACCCCTACGTTGATCGCTATAAAGGAACGATAACGCACATGGAGTAATGTGTCATTAAGACTAAGGATATATATAATGTAAGAAAAATGAATTTAGAGAAAATAGGAAATGAGAGAAAAAGTGAGAGAAAGGACTCGAGTCTCGGGTTTTAACCCGAGACGCCTACGTAGCCTATAAAGGCATCAAAGTCCACGTAGTTCGCATACAAAGCAAAGGGGTGGGGTTTATCCCATAAATCCAAATGTGGGATCTCTTATTTGTAAGTGTGTGTGTGTGTGTGTGTGTGTGTGTGTAGAAAAGGTGTTTTAGTTGTGAGAAAAATGTGGAAAAAGTGTGAGAATCCCTACTTGGAATTTATGAGCAAACCCTATTTTTCTTGTTTTTTTGGGTTTTTATTTATATGAAAATAAGAGATGTGCTATAATACTAAATAAAAAGTATATTAGGATGTGTGAGATGAGATGATAAAAGTGCTAAGTAATAAAAAAAACAAGTTATTGAGAATTTAAGAGAATTTAAGAGAAAGTTGGACCTTCTTGAAGATTTTGAGCTTGATCTTGGATGTTGGAGAGCAGCCCTTGCACTTGGATGATGATGGAGAGTGATTAATTCCCCAAGTTTGATGAAGAGGATGATGGAAAGTGGAAGTAAAAAGAGGATTTGGAAGTTGAAATCACGCTGCCTTCGAGAAAGGTTTCTGGGATTCGTTCAGAGAGATTTCTATCAGATTTAGGCTCTCCCTGCAAATGAGGCCAAGGCCTCCATTTATAACCCCAGGGGACTGCCGATAGGACCTATCATGGCACTGCCTATCGGCAGGTGCCGATAGGCAGGATCTGGGACCTGCCATTTGGTAGTGGCTTCAGGATTTTTCGGAAAATTGGCCGTCGAGGGCAAACCGGTGGTCAGAATCATGCACGGGGCATACCGTTAGAAAGGTATTTCAGAGACCTTCGAAAGTCCTTTGGACCTCTCCCGAGTTCGGGAGTTGACTTTGGGTCAAATGTGGCTCAGAAGCGTTTGTCGGTCCATTGGACGGGGAATCGCGCGGACGCAAATGGCGCGTTCGTTCGCATGGTAAGTCCAAATCGTGCACGAGGCATACCGTTGGAAAGGTTATGATATGTACTTCGACATTCCAAAGAGTTTGACCCTGTTTGGATAGTTAACTTTGGTCAACCGGGTCCGGGAAATGCTCGGTGGCTTCCCGGAGTCAAACGGATTGTTCGTCCCCATGGAAAGTCAGAATTGCGCACGGGATGGACCGTTGGAAAGGGTATTCAGTGCCCTTCAAAGATTCATTCATCCTCGGTCGAGCTAAAGAGTTGACATAGGTCCAATAGAGCCCGGGAGCGCCCGGTGGCCTCTAGGTCAGGTTTCGAACGCAAATGGCGCGTTCGTTCGCATGGTAAGTCAGAATCGTGCACGGGGTGGACCATTGGAAAGGGTATTCGGTGCCCTTCGAAGATTCATTGAGTCTCGTTCGAGATGAGGAGTTTGACTTTTGGGTTAAACTGAGCCGGGGGGTGCCCGATGGCTTCCAGGTCAGTATACGGAACGTGACCTGGGTTTATAGTGATGAAGGGAGGTACTAGGGACCTAAGGAGAGTTAAGGGGTAACAGAATGGGGTGTCTATAAGGTCATTATGTGCACAGTGGTTAAATGTGTTCTTGCACACGAATTGCAGAAAAAGCTCAACTCTATATAAATACAAAAATTATATTTTTCATTTAGGACTTTCGAGAGGTTTTTGACTGGGATATTAAGGTTATAATTTTGTATATTATTTGGGTCTCTCTCTCTCTCTCTCTCTCTCTCTCTCTCTCTCTTTATACACACACACACACAAATAACATATATGGAGTGTGTGAATTGTATGATTCGTGTAATATATAAGTAAATATAAGGAGTGTGTTAATACATCGTGATGATACATCGTGTAATACCTCATATTTTTCGAACTAGATTAATTTATCAAATGAGTTAATTAATGATAGTGAATTATGAAGTTGGAATTTGATTTAATGTAGAAAGGATTTAATTAGGTTATGTGAATACCTACTGAATATATAGGTTGTGTGTGTACCTATTATACGATTGATGATATGTTGACATACCTACACTACCTTCTATCACGGAGGTTTCCACGTAGTGGGCGATACCACCTTGCCGATTCTAGGGAGGTCTGAATTTGTGCCTCAGAACATTAAACTTAGGGCGGCTCACTATGTGTCGTGCATTAGTGTGTTCGGCATGTCGTTTGGGTACGTTAGGTATGTACGTAGTCCAAAGCATTAGAACTATGTTCACCTCCACTGCTTGTTATTTGATTTTGGATTCGAGGAGTTGCATCGAACCATTTGTCCCAATTTAGTATGAGAGGTAGTTGGACTAATAGCAGAGTATGCCCATGTTTCACGGTGGTCCTTTTGCGAGACGCCGTAATGATATATATATATATATATATATATATCGTGTGTGTGTGTACTAATGTGAATATTCTACTTACATGTGATAGGATACATTTAGATAATGTATATCTAAAGATTAAATTAAGTAGTGAAACTTAATTAATTAACGTTTTAGAAGTAATTGTTAACTAAAAAGAGAGAGAGATAATGTATATCTAAAGATTAAATTAAGTAGTGAAACTTAAGTTCTTAAAAATCAGATTTTTTAGAAGTATCTTTTCAAGAAATCTAAAAAGATAAAATGGATCTAAATAGATATACAAAATAATACTAGATCTAAAGTAGAACAGGAATAGAAACACTAAATATATACGTGAAAATGTTTCTCAAGTGAGGTTCTCACACTTTCTAGGAACAAATGTGAAAAACTCTTAGATAAATTGTTTTAAGAGAGATAATGTTTAAAGAGATTCTTCATGACAACCAAACCCCCAAAATCTTCACGAAAACCTAAAACTCTAATCACTCAAGTATGATGGTTTTCTGGTTTTGGTTTATACGGATGAATAGTTGTTTGGTTTGGGAGAAGCCTAAGATATTCTCTATATTGGATTCCGATTTCTCTCTCTATCTCTTTTGTTCCTTTCTCTTTTCTCTATTTACTCTCCCTTATCTCTATTTTTCTCTCAAATGGATGAAATGCCAAAGTTTTCTTAAAGCCTCGACTATGGTTGGTATTTATACAAGCTGTGGAAGGGTCTGGAAGATCGAATTCAAATGAAAGGATGAGATTATTTTAACGTTTAGAATTCAAATCTAAGGGTTATAAAATGATCGCACAATCTCACTTTCCTATTGGTCAGTTATAGCTTTACAAGGATCAGTAAAGATTACATGGAGAACATTGATAAGGTTTTATCTAACGACTATAAATTGAACTCTAAATTGAGAGAGGCAATAAACACAATTTGAAGCAACCAGGAGACAACACGTGGTGCAATATAGGCGGTTAACAAATGAGTGTTTTAAATGTTAAAAAAATACAATTTTCACCCCCAAATGTCTCTGTCGGTTTGAGATTCTACCATGAGATGTTTTATTGGAATAAAATTATTTTCATTTTAGCCTATAACATCTTTAAACCATTATTTTAAATGTTTAAAAAATAATTTAAATGTTTTAAAAATGTTTAAAAAATCCTAAAAATATTTAAACACATCTACACACACTCACACTCAATTATGCATGATTTGTGTCCTATAATGTGTTTAGTGAAATATTTTACTTCCCTTTTTGGTAGAGAGGATGTCTTGGACATGATCAATGTTGGTGAAGCTTTGAAAACCATGAAGAAGATTGCTCAAGAAAAATCTAACCTATTTTGTCATCGTATCCAAACTAGTTGGACCTCCTATATGGTACAGACTCAAGTAAGTCAATCATATAGTGTGTTCTCAGTCTCCCCCTTTGGATATTGGAGACAAAATTCCCTTGAGTAACCTGTACTCGTGGGTAAAAAATAAAAATCCTAGATTTCATATGCAAAAGAGCTATATACCCTTTCCCATCCTAGAACCGAAAATAAGAGAAAAAAATACATAGCTTAACTATTATACAAATCATTACCCTAAATATTGAAAGAAGTAGGATCTGATCTGAAATGCCCGAAATAAGAACACTCAATGTGCATATTAGTTAAGTCAAGAAACATAAAGATAAATCCGGTTACTCAAGTACTTCTCCCCTAATTTTTCTCAAATATACAAAGGGGTAAAAGAGATATATAAAATAGGGATATATAAAGAATTTATTTTAAACAAATTAAGTCACAAACAAGGGCAGATTCAAGAGTCTCCTACATTAAATAGATTGAGGACGCGTCTTTATTCATTTGTAAAACGTCCATGACCTAAACCCTCGAAAAGTAGTTATTTGCGTGAAAATACCAAGGTTATGACAACTATGCAGAATTGATTAAGTGAGCACTATCGTCTTTATGGATTTTCTAAGGGATTCGAACCTAATATTGTCCAAAGGTTTTGTGAATAGGTTAGCTAATTTCTTTTCAGTGTGTAAATATGCAATAGCAAGTTCTTTGGATTCCACAAGCTCACGAATAAAATGATGCCTAATCTTAATGTGCTTAGTTTCTGAGTGTTGTACTGGATTTTTAGATATATTTATTTCACTCTGATTATCACAATACATAATCAATTTTCTTCAATGATACCGTAGTCACTAAGCATTTGCTTGATCCATAAAAAATTGGAACAACAATTACCCATAGCTATGTATTCAACTTCAGCTATTGAAAGGGATATGCAATTCTATTTTTACTACTCCAGCCTACTAGCTTGTTTCTTACATAATAACAGGTGCCAGATGTGCTCTTATTGTCGTCTGAGCAACCTGCCCAGTCGGCATTCGTGTTGCCAACTATGGAACTAGTGGTGTCCTTTGTGTACCAAATACCGAAATTTAATGTGTCTTTAACGCATTTAATTATTCGTTTAACACATAATAAGAGTTTCTTAAAGTGCGCATTGGTATCGTGCACAAACACACACAACAAAAACTACATCCAATCTAGAGGCGGTAAGGTATAAAAGACTCCCTATCATACTTCTATATAAAGTCGGGTGAACGTCTTTCCTATTTTCTTCCTTAGATAATTTTATGGACATGCTCATGGGGGTACGTGATATTTTTTAGTGTTCAAGCCCAAACTTTTTAACAAGAGCATATTTCTATTGTATGATGAATATGCCATCACTAAACTTTTTGACTTGTAGTCCTAAGAAATACTCTAATTCCCCTATTAGGGGCATATGTAATTCTGCGTGCATAATATTTGAAAAGTTCTTGAGTTGATTAATGGAAGTCAAACCGAGTATAATATTGTCAACATAAATTTGCGCAATTAGGACATCGTGTTTTATCTTCCTAACAAATAGTGTCTGGTTGTTGCCACCTCAAACCTTTTATTGGCTAAAAAGGTCGATAGGCGCTCATACCAGGTTCTAGCAGCTTGCTTTAAGCCATATAACGCTTTCTTAAAGCTAATTACATGGTTAGGGTAGGAGGGATCTACAAATCCTTTCGGTTATTAGACGTATACTTCCTCTGTCAAAATACCATTTAAAATAGGGGACTTAACATCTATTTGAAAAAGTTTGAATTGTAAATGACAGGATGTGGTAAGAACGAGATGAATAGACTCGAGTCTCGTGACAGGGGAAAAAGTCTCACAAAGTCTATTCCTTCTATCTGAGAATATCCTGTAATACCCCATATTTCTGAGGATATTTAATTAAATTAAATTGGTGATCTAGGATTTAATTAAATCAATGATTTGGAATTTATTTGATTCGGTGATTTGGAATTTATTTAATTTAGAGAAATTATTTAATTCAGTGATTGAGAGTAAATCAGATCAATTTAAGTTTAATTTCACGCGTTCGATATTTTGAGGTGAAATTAAAATAATTTTTTTTAAAAAATGACTCGTATGGTGATTTTGAGGTAACGGTTGGTTCCGAAATGGTTAAAATAGTCGAAAAAATGTACTCGGGTGTACAGTTTGGATCCCGAGATGATTTTGGACCAACACGGCATCGTTTAAGGATATTTCGGTCATTCGAGGGTTGGAGGTTTAGATAACTCCGAAAATATTAAGTGTATATTTTCCATTATAGAGAAGGGGCTAGGGTTAACACAATCACAATAGAATAGGGTCCATTGAAGAGGAAGAGGAAGAGAAAGCCAAAGCTTCCTACACAATTTTTCTCCCCGAACGCAACGGAATCGAGATCGGAGCGAGGGGACAACAACCACACCATCATATTAATGAAATTCAGACCTGGTATTGAGAGGCAAGTATTTAAATGTTAATTTATATTAAGCATGTTATACTACCCATGTAGATTAGCGTTTGATTTCATGCTTTTGGAAGTTTTATACGAATTTGGGAGGATTTAATTCATAAACTAAAGTAGGAATGCATGTAGAGATGTTACTTAATGATGATAATACAAAATCAATGGGTTTGGGTTGATTAATAGGATAGAAATCTGAGTTCTTGATTAATAAAGATGATGCACAAGAGAAGATTATGGTTCTATGTTTATCAAAGGAGAATTTGATTCTTGGATTGAATCTTTGATGTTTTTGTGTAATCTTTTCATTGTAAATTATCCCTATATGAAGATAAAAGGATATTAGAATATAGTTGATGATTAATATTGAATCTTGATGGGTTCTTGGTTGAATAATATGAATCTTGAATGACTTAGGGTTTAATTAATGAACACAAGATGTCAATCTGACAGAATTTCTGACGTAACTTTAAACGTATTCCATTTCAATTGTACTTAGAATTAGAGTGAGAACCTTACATTCCTGGAAAGTTCTATCTCTTATCTTTCTAATGAGCTTGGAATCAGGCCAATTGGAGTTATATAGAGTGAGTAATCGACGTTTTACTATAGGATGTTAGATCTGCCAGCATAGTAATCTACCAGAATTTTTAACGTAACTTTAAACGTATGCCATTTCAATTTTTCTTCCAACTAGCATGAGATCCTTACATTTATGGAAATTTATATATCTTATCTTTCTAATGAGCTTGGAATCAGGTCAATTAGAGTTCTGTAGAGTGAGTAATTGACATTTTAGTACAACGTGTTTAATCTGCCAGAAAATTTAGGACTCAATTTGGTTTGCTAGATTTTGGCAAATTCCCATGTTTAAGCCCGGAACTTGCGGATAAACTATCGGGGGAATTTTTGGGACATCCTTAGAATATTATAAGAGATATATTGGATGGAATTAGTCCTTGATAGGTTTGAGACTTAGTCATGTATGCGAGAGTTAAGGCTAAGGTTAGTTGAGCTTAATTGTTAAAACGAGATTTTGGCACTTCTAACGAGATCCTAGAAAATTGAAATATTCTCCGAATGATTAGGATTTTTATGAAATTAACCTGAGAGAGAGGATAGTCACAATGGTCCAATGTACCTTGAGTAGTAGAGATAATTATACTACATAGTTAACTAAAAGAATTGGGTTGGGCGAATACCTAAGGTTTATATTGGCTTGCGTGAATAACTAAGGTTAATTATTGGTTGCGTGAGTGCCTAAAATTTATTATGGGTTGTGTGAATACCTAAGATTTATTATGTGTTGTGTGAATACCTAAAAAAAAGGATGATAGGTTGTGTGAATACCTAAGACTATTATAGGTTGCGTGTATACCTATGGACTGATTGATTATGTGTATGACATACCTACGCTGCTTCCTGTCGGGGGTGGAGGTTGCGCGCTTGGGCGGTCTTATCCTGATGAGCCTTCGGGTGGATTTTTAGACTCGTGCCATAGAACATAGAACCTTGGAAACGTGCTATCCGAGATATGATAGTTCGACGGTTAAATGGGAGCGTAGGTATGTGCATGACCCATCGGGCTGGGGGCTATGTTCGCCTCCAATATGTGTGATTTGTAATTTTATGGTTTGTGGGAAATTATCCGAACCATTTATCCCTATTCAGTGCGAGATGTACCGGGATACGATAGCCGAGTATGCAATGCGCCAAGAGGTCTTAACCTAGGGGTGCAGGATTTGTATATATATATATTTATAATGATGATATTGGGTATATATATATATACCTATGAATAATTCAACTATGTGAAATTAGTGGATATGGGAATAGTGTTAAGTAAAATAATCTTAGTGAGTAAAAGATTAATTATACGAATGGCGAACTTGCAATTTGTCTTACCGGTATAAATTATTTTATTAATGTATTGTAGTGAGATGATATAATGTGTATCTAAAGAATGATTAATCTACTAAAGAGTAAATAGTAAGGAGATTAGATAGCGTACATCTAATAAATGATGGATTTACTAATGTGTAAATAGTAGGAAGACAGATAATGAATATCTAAGATAAAGTTTAAGTAGATAAACTTAATGGACAGGCTGAATAATAAGATATATGAAATGTCAATGTTGGGTAGATAATAACATGAGAGAGATGTTAATTATTAATTAATTTGATAGAGTATTGTATGGGTGGTATGAGTAAGTTAAGGGGAAACTTAATTAAGGACTTAATGGTAATTAAGGGTATTCAGTAGCGTACTGTATGGTCGGTACGGGTGAACTAGATTAATTTGGAGTTTATTTGATACTTGAGACCTAGTTAGTTTGGGTAAAATGACTGGGTGAGATTGAGTAGGAAACGTTAGGTGCGCACTATAGAGGAGAGGTGAGGAACTCAAGGGAGTGTTCGCAACCTAACATGTATATCTAATAACTGTTCATTTAAATTACAATTTAAATTCTTGCTAAATATTTTTAATTGATTTCTACTTGGTCTCTGACCCTTACTTGCACAAAAAAAAATTCCAAAACCTTTTAGGTGTCCAACCACAGGGACGCCAAGCAGGATGCTCCATTCTAGGTATGCGTAGCTGTAACACTTGTGGGTGCTTGCAGGATTTGAACTTAGACGCTTCAATTACTCCATTCCTAGTGTAGGGTGCAGTTTGGTATTTCATTCGGGCATGTTGCCCTAAGTTATTTTCTATTATATCAGTTAGACTTTGTACTTAGAGAGTTTTATTCATATTGTATTTTATATTGCTTTTTAGCCGATGGTTTATTCAGTATCATTTTTTATCAGTCATTTATCTTGTGGATGGATTTATATTATTATTGCATGGAATGTTGATTATCGTAATAGTTTCTACATGCTGTTGTTATTATTTAAATAAAAGATAAAATTTGACACAGACTTTTTGAATACTAGGTGGTTAGTTGAACTTTAAAATGTTTTCGACAGTGATGCTAAGAATGAACCAAATGGGAATCCTGTTTTAATTTAATAAAGGCCTGATCACCCGGTATTTAATTAGGCGGGTTGTCACAGATGTTATCAGAGCATCAGGTTCTAGTGTCCTTAGGATCTATGCGGCTTTTCACGTTTCACTGTACCATTCTTTGATGTAGAGCCTTATGATAGGATTGCTGTATTCCTTTACGTTTGTGCATTTTAGTCCCCCTTCTATTAAGTATAGTTGATGTGATTTATATATGAGTTTGGTTGGGCTTCGTACACCGAACATCGTGGAATGAACAATGAGGGTCATTAGAAGGATTATATGAGGATAGGTTCAGTAGAATACGTGGAGTATTCTATAAATGGTGATCGTGATAGGAGTCACCATGATTATTATTCAGGGAAGTGACAATAGGATAATCGCTTAGGAACGGTAGCTTCCTAAACACCATAGTAGATAATGGTGGTGTAATTTCAGACTCACCCCATAAGTCGACAAAAAGGGGGGAGTTAAAGGGACTATTTTGAAGAGATATTATAGGTATTTGAGGAAGAGAGGAAGTGTAATGATCTAATGGAAGGATTAAATATGAAGGCAATTGTATAGGGTGGAGTGTAGTGACACCCGGGATTAAAATTTCGAGCGAAAAGTTTTGAGCTCTTAGGGGCAGCATAAAGTGACGAGATTTAGTCACCACATATAAGGAGTATATGGGATTAAACGAGAAATTTAAGTGAAATTTTATAGATAGATATTCCATCTCCTATTTGAACATAAATGCGCTTTAAGTTTTGAAACTTATCACAAGTGAGCGAGTTATAAGTCAATTGTGAGAAAAGAGATGACTTTTTAAGGGAACTTCGTACTCGACAAAGGGGAATACGAAGAAAATAAAGGTTCTTTATGTTGATAATGGACTCATGAGTAGAATATAAAATCATGGATGGGAAATACGGTTAGGATAAATAGTTTTGAGGTCGTCAAAAGTTGTATGTTTACGAGTTTGCATTAACGCTTCCATGAGAAGGGAGCCAAGAGGGTTATAGAATCTACACGAAGAGTAAGATTAGATTTAATGGTGATATTAAAACATCCCGTGAGGGTATACCCATTAGGGGACCCATTTATAAGATTGAAATCTTCTGAATTCCTACCGAGTGACGGTGGATTCCATTAGGCCCTTCGAGGCCATCAATGAGTCTATAGGGCTAGCGGAGCTAAAGGGACTACGGGGGTAGTAAATAAGGCTAATATTACCAGGTCTGAGAGAAGGAAACACCGACATGGTCAGTGTCACTAGAGATAGGGTAT
The DNA here is from genome assembly GCA_949130495.1 of Sambucus nigra. Taxonomy (NCBI): domain Eukaryota; kingdom Viridiplantae; phylum Streptophyta; class Magnoliopsida; order Dipsacales; family Adoxaceae; genus Sambucus; species Sambucus nigra. The sequence continues at coordinate 312,876,645 of OX422217.1, read as the reverse complement.
GGTATAGAAAGTTGTCCTATCTGTGAAGAGTAGGGCCATCAGTATTGAACTTGTCCACAGTAAGAAAGTGAGACCCGTCAGGCTAGGAAGTAGATGGGAACGGTGCCAGTGGAGCATAATAATATAAGGAGAGAGATTTCCAGTAAGGGAATCGGGCTAAGAGATTTAGGCCCGGGATTTAATAACTCGAGAGTGGTGGGTTCAAGTATGACCAACAAGGTCCTCAATAGCAACAGTAGCATATCCGTTCTCTTAGGACCGTGATCAGAGGCAGAGAAATTTCCAGGCTAATGTTTTACTTATTGGGTTGTAGGCCATGAAAGGAGAAGTATTACCCTAAAGAGAGGTAATGGAAGCTACAAGATGGTATCCTAGATGTACAACCATTAAAACAGATCTTAGGTCAGTTCGGATGCGAGAGTTGCATTTTGGAACCGATGGATCTAGCGAGACTAATAATAATGGGGAGTAACATTTTTGTTCATCCTTAGGGATATGGGATTGATTCAGGTGATACGAGCGCATCACAAGTAAGATTATGATCGTTTTAATTCACTAGTGAGTTAAATTTAGTGGGGGCATTGGCCGTAATAGCCTTATTATGTATTTGTATAATTAGTTATTGTGGGGTAGTGGAGATTTTGGTGTCACCTAAGTGAGAAAGTGTGTGTTCACTAAAGGGATGTTTACATTACGTGTTTGTTTAATGCTTTCAAGAGTTATGAGAATAGAGTATACTACTTTTCAAAATTTTATTGGCTAGTGATGGGTTGAGAGATCGTAGATTGTGATAGTGAAATCTCGTGTTCGTTGTCCTGGGGTATGATTTTTTTTTTGCTAGGTATCACCAGAAAGAAGGTAGAGCATATATATAAATATGTGTATATATGTTATGATATATTGTGTAGTTAACTTTTGTGTGTATGTTGTGTGTAGTTATAGTTAATCCCGGTGCGTAGGAACTTGTTATTGATGTGATTCAAGGTAAATTGGGTTATTCTCGAGCGGAGAGATATAACTTGTGATTTATTCTCTCTAAAAAGTAGTGATAGTAAGAGCATCGTGATATATATTGTCCTTTGTAGCATGAGAGTGGACGAGTATACTTTTATGTCAAAAGATTAGGATTTTGGGGGTACATGCCATGGACTAAGGACTTAACGAATCGTGACGACCGACAATGTTAGGTTGTAGTCTATTGGGGGGGGTTCCTTGTTTGGATTTCGTTTTGCGAGACATCCCACGCATGAAACTTAGCACAACGTCGGAAGTGGGGAGATGTTGGATTATTAGGACATGGGTTGGATACCTTAGTTAATATACATATATGTAGTTAAACCTCCGAGTGGTAGTTATTATACGATTTGAGGCTAGTGGAGCCGGTCAGCATTTGTGCATCTATGCACTCGTATAGGGTGTATGGGTGCCTAGGAAGATGAAATTTTTATTATCCATGATTATAGGGTGGTACAAATATATGTAGTGATATTTAGAGTCTATATTTAAGGTAGTGTCGAAACCTAGTACTACTAGACCTATTCAAATTTCGAGGACGAAATTCCTTTGTAAGGGCGGAAGTATGTAATACCCCATATTTCTGAGGATATTTAATTAAATTAAATTGGTTATCTAGGATTTAATTAAATCGATGATTTGGAATTTATTTGATTCAGTGATTTGGAATTTATTTAATTTAGAGAAATTATTTAATTCGGTGATTGAGAGTAAATCAGTTCAATTTAAGTTTAATTTCACGCGTTCGATATTTTGAGGTGGAATTAAAATATATTTTTTAAAATGACTCGGATGGTGATTTTGAGGTTACGGTTGGTTCCTAAAGGGTGAAAATAGACGAAAACTTGTACTCAGGTGTATAGTTTGGGTCCCGGGATGAATTTGGACCAAAACGGCATCGTTTAAGGATATTTCGGTCATTAGGGAGTTGGAGGTTTAGAGAACTCCGAAAATATTAAGTGTATATATGCCATTAGAGAGAAGGGGCTAGAGTTAACACAATCACAATAGAAGAGAGGCCATTGAAGAGGAAGAGGAAGAGAAAGCCAAAGCTTTCTACACAGTTTTTCTCCCTGAACGCAACGGAATTAAGATCGGAGTGAGGGGACAACAACCACACTATCATATTAATGAAATTCAGACCTGGTATTGAGAGGCAAGTATTTAAATGGAAATTTATATTAAGCATGTTATACTACCCATGTAGATTAGGGTTTGATTTCATGCTTTTGGAAGTTTTATATGAATTTGGGAGGATTTAATTCATAAAATAAAGTAGGAATGCATGTAGAGATGTTCCTTAATGATGATCATATGAAATCAATGGGTTTCGGTTGATTAATTGGATAAAAATCTGAGTTCTTGATTAATAAAGATGATGAACAAGAGAAAATTATGATTCTATGTTTATCAAAGGAGAATTTGATTCTTGGATTGAATCTTTGATGTTTTTGTGTAATCTTTTCATTGTAAATTATCCCTATATGAAGATAAAAGGATATTAGAATATATTTGATGATTAATATTGAATCTTGATGGGTTCTTGGTTGCAGAATATGAATCTTGAATGACTTAGGGTTTAATTAATGAACACAAGATGTCAATCTGACAGAATTTTTGACGTAACTTTAAACATATTCCATTGCAATTGTACTTAGAATTAGAGTGATAACCTTACATTCCTGGAAAGTTCTATCTCTTATCTTTCTAATGAGCTTAGAATCAGGCCAATTGGAGTTCTATAGAGTGAGTAATCGACGTTTTACTGTAAGATGTTTGATCTGTCAGAATAGTAATCTACCCGAATTTTTGACGTAACTTTAAACGTATGCCATTTCAATTTTTCTTCCAACTAGCGTGATATCCTTACATTTATGGAAAGTTCTATATCTGATCTTTCTAATGAGCTTGGAATCAGGTCAATTGGAGTTCTGTAGAGTGAGTAATTGACATTTTAGTACAACGTGTTTAATCTGCCAGAAAATTTAGGACTCAATTTGGTTTGCTAGATTTTGGCAAATTCCCATGTTTAAGCCCGGAACTTGCGGATAAACTATCGGGGGAATTTTTGGTACATCCTTAGAATATTATAAGAGATGTACTGGATGGAATTAGTCCTTGATAGGTTTGAGACTTAGTCATGTATGCGAGAGTTAAGGCTAAGGTTAGTTGAGCTTAATTGTTAAAACGAGATTTTTGGCACTTCTAACGAGATCCTAGAAAATTGAAATATTCTCCGAATGATTAGGATTTTTACGAAATTAACTCGAGAGAGAGGATAGTCATAGTGGTCCAATGTACCTTGAGTAGTAGAGAGAATTATACTACATAGTTAACTAAAAGAATTGGATTGGGTGAATACTTAAGGTTTATAGTGGCTTGCGTGAATAACTAAGGTTTATTATGGGTTGCGTGAATGCCTAAGATTTATTATGTGTTGTGTGAATACCTAAAAAAAATGATGATAGGTTGTGTGAATATATAAGACTATGATAGGTTGCGTGTATACCTATGGACTGATTGATTATGTGTATGACATACCTACGCTGCTTGCTATCGGGGGTGGAGGTTGCGGGCTTGGGCGGTCTTATCCGGATAAGCCTTCAGGGGGAATTTTAGACTCGTACCATAGAACATAGAATCTTGGAAACGTGTTATCCGAGATATGATAGTTCAACGGTCAAGTAGGAGCGTAGGTATGTGCGTGACCCATCGGGTTGGGGGCTATGTTCGCCTCCAATATGTGTGATTTGTATTTTTATGGTTCGTGGGAAATTATCTGAACCCTTTATCCCTATTCAGTGCGAGATGTACCGGGATACGATAACAGAGTATGCATTGCGCCAAGAGGTCTTAACGTAGGGGTGCAGGATTTGTATATATATATATATTTATAATGATGATATAGGGTATATATATATACCTATGAATAATTCTACTATGTTGAATTAGTGGATATGGGAATAGTGTTAAGTAAAATAATCTTAGTGAGTAAAAGATTAATTATACGAATGGCGAACTTGCAATTTGTCTTACGGGTATAAATTATTTTATTAACGTATTGTAATGAGAAAGAGTAAATAGTAGTGAGATTAGATAGCGTACATCTAATAAATGACGGATCTACTAATGTGTAAATAGTAGGAAGACAGATAATGAATATCTAAGATAAAGTTTAAGTAGATATACTTAATGGACAGGATGAATAATAACATATATGAAATGTTAACGTTGGGTAGATAATAACATGAGAGAGATGTTAATTATTAATTAATTTGATAGAGTATTGTATGGGTGGTACGAGTAAGTTAAGGGGAAACTTAATTAAGGACTTAATGGTAATTAAGGGTATTCAGTAGCGTACTGTATGGGCGGTACGGGTGAACTAGATTAATTTGGAGTTTATTAGATACTTGATACCTAGTTAGTTTGGGTAAAATGACTAGGTGAGATTGAGTAGGAAATGTTAGGTGCGCACTATAGAGGAGAGGTGAGGAACTCAAGGGAGTGTTCGCAACCTAACATGTGTATCTAATAACTGTTCATTTAAATTATAATTTAAATGCTTGCTAAATATTTTTAATTCATTTCTACTTGGGCTCTGACCCTTACTTGCAAAAAAAAAATCGAACATCTTTTAGGTGTCCAACCACAAGGACGCCAAGCAGGATGATCCATTCCAGGGATGCGTAGCTACATCACTTGTGGATGCTTGCAGGATTTGAACTTAGATGCTTGAGTTACTTCATTCCTAGTGTAGGGTACAATTTGGTATTTCATTCGGGCATGTCGCCCTCAGTTATTTTCTATTATATCAGTTAGACTTTGTACTTAGAGATTTTTATTCATATTATATTTTATATTGATTTTTAGCCGATGGTTTATTCGGTATCATTTTTATATCATTCATTTATCTTGTGGATGGATTTATATTACCATTGCATGGAATGTTGATTATCGTAATAGTTTCTGCATGTTGTTGTTATTATTTAAATAAAAGATAAAATTTGACACCGACTTTTTGAATACAGATGGTTAGTTAAATTTTAAAATGTTTTCGACCGTGATGCTAAGAATGAACAAAATGAGAATCCTGTTTTAATTTAATAAAGGCCTGATCACCCGGTATTTAATTAGGCGGGTTATCACATATCCTTGCACTACTAACCTAGATTTATTTCTAATTACCTCCCCGTTGTCGTCAGATTTATTTTTAAAAATCCAACGGGTGCCTATACAATTTTTATCTTGAGATCTTGGGACGAGATACCAAATGTCACGACTTTGAAACTAGACAAGCTCTTCTTGCATATCATTGATCCGTAATGAGTCAGATAGGGCATCGTTTACAGTTATGGGTTCTACTAGAGAAACAAAACATGCAAAAATAGCCACATGTTGAAGTTGGTTTCTCATTCTCACTGGCTCAAATGGGTTACCGACAAGCTTTTCAAGAGGGTGGTCATTTGTTACCCAGGTCGGTACTGTAGGGATCGAGTGTAGTAGTGAATCAACTATTTGAGGAGAGTTTATGATAAAAACATTTTCAGACTCATCCAGTACCACTTTTTGATTGTCACGACTCTCCGCGCTAGTGTTATTTGCAATTACATAATAGACTCCACAATGACCTTTGTACGAAGGTTATAAACACGATAAGCCCATTTTGTTTGGAAATAAGCCAGAAAAATAGATTTATCATCCAGGTATCGAATTTTGAAAGATGTTCTATGTATTTATAGACATAGCAGATTCTCCCAAAGGTTCAAAAATATTTTAAGTAAGGCTTTCGATTTTACCATAGTTCATATGACGTCTTTTTGGTATTTTTCCCAAGGTACACACGATTAATGATGTGACACACAATCTGTACAGCCTCAAACCAAAATAATTTTGGCAGACGTTTTGCATGCAACATCACCCTAGCCATATTTTGTATGGTCCTATTTTTACGTTGAGCAATGCCATTTTGCAGAGGTGTCTTAGGTGCACTAAACTCGTGTTTATACCCATTACCAACATAGTGCTGTAACACCCTAATATTTAAACTTTCCTCTTTATCACTTCTAATATGGCATACCTGGGTATCCTTCTCGTTCTCAAATTTTAAAAGGATTTTTAAGAACTCACAGAAAGTGTCAGACTTATTTTTCATAAATGCGCCCTGGGTAAATCTTGTGTATTTAGCCACCATAACTAAAATATAATTGTTACCACATAGGCTGACAGTTTTGGAGGGACACATAAGGTTAATGTGGATCAGTTTAAGAGATTTTGAGGTTAAATTGTCTTTAACTTTCTTATTTGCAAATTTACTCATCTTCCGCATTTGGTAGGGACCACAAACAAAATTATAATTATTTTTGATTTTGGGTAATCATCTAACTATTTTTTAGGATCTTAACCTATTAAGGTTATCAAAAATTATGTGATACGACGCAAATATTGCGTATTTCACCCGTTAACCTACGCCTTATTAGCCCCCTTGGGTATCTTAATCCCTATACTTATGCTCGTTAACCAGACAACCTCGGATTTCTATGTTAACATGTTTTGTAGGGGTTAATTGAGCTTTTGTAGGTATTTGGATGCTTAGTATGAAGTTCGGACGCTTTTCGGAAATGTTTCATCGATTTTTGCAGCTTCGGGGGCATTTTAGTAATTTCAGCATTCGGGTTTGAATCCCGAGCTCTTCACGGAAGTTGAAGCCCTTTGATTTCTCTTCGCGTGGCCCCTAACGGTGCATGATGCCGAGTTGTATCGATGGAGTTATGGCATTTTTAGGATGGTTTTGACATGAAAAGTACACTCAAGGTCACATTCAAGGGAATTTTAGTCATTTCATATTTTGGCTTTTTGGCCCAATGTCTTCTTTGATTTTGTATTCCTCTGAGTTATCTTCGCGTAGCCTCCGACCGTGCCTCATTCCGAGCTATAACGAAGAAATGGCGGCATTTTCCGTAAAATAGGACAAAGCTGCAGAATTCAGACCTGTAGCTTGCGAATCGATTCGGCCCAAAACCGAATCGATTCGGAATGCTGCAGAATTGCAGATTCGAACTTCCCCTATTTCCGAATCGATTCGGACCATTTCCGAATCGATTCGGGCCTCCAGATTTTTGGTTTTCTTCCCTTTTATTACAAGTTTGCCATGGGATATTTTGTTTATAACACTTTCTCTTCATTTTGAAGAGAGATATCTCCATTTTTAGGTTAGATTTGAGGGTTTTGTAGACTTGGGAGATTTTCCCTACTCCTCTCTTGCACTCTTGTTTTGTAAGTTGTACTTTAAGGTTAATTACATTAATATAGTTTGTATTCATTATATTCTTGCTTTCTAGATTAATTTCATGCTTTGTTAATTAGTTTAGTTATTCATTTCTTGCTTAATTAGTTTATTGCTTTGTTAATTAGTTTCATTCATGTCTAGCCCTTAGATAAATAGGGTCGGGATTGCTTTTCCGCCATTTTCGGGCCCCGAGCGCCGAAAACTAGGTTTTGTATAAAATCGCATTTAATTGAAACCTCGCGTATTAAATTTGGATTATTATGCGTTTAACTTTCTTTGTCATGCAACGTTAGTGTTTATAGCGATTATCCGAATTTAATCCACGTGTGACCATTTTTCGTTAAATGTTTTATCTCGCAACTTTGGGTTAAATTCCTTCTTACGTGATGTTTATGCTTAATTGAAAATGCTCGATTAAATTGCTTTCGAGCCTTAATTCTAATTAGTAGTTGTTTCGATCCGTTTGGTGGAATGCGATCCTGATCCTCTCTTTACTTTATTTTAGCGTAACTTATTCTTTTCTTTATTCACGATAACCACCCTTTCACCTTTTCTTTTATTTATTTTACACTTTTATTCCTGAAGTAATTAAAACAATTAACATCTAAAATTCAATCACTCCCTGTGGATTTTCGATACCCGACTTACCACTGTACTTGCTTGTCAAGTGTAGTAGTATATTAGGTTCTTTTGTATCGCGGCGGCGAAACACACGACGATTGTGCACTTTACACGCGCACACTTTTTCCGCCCGGTCATTATGTGTCCTAATCTATTATGCCATAAATCAGAATCCTCTAATCTGGAAATCTTATAAGATTCAGCCTTTGGAATTACTATGTAACCGTTATTCGTAGTCTTCTTTCCTGATAGAATACAGTCACCCTCTTCATTTAAAATTTTACAATTGGTTTTTGACAAGGTAACGGTGTGATTGGAATAAAAAAATTGAGATATACTTAATAGGTTAAACTTAAGACCTTCAACGAGTATGAGTTCATCTAAACCAGGGGATCCTTCTTCATAAAGTTTTCCCTTACCTATGATCTGAGATGAAATGTGGTAATACACAAATATTGCGTATTTCATCCCTCGAACCGACGCATTTTAGCCCCCTCGGGTGCCTTAATCTCTATATTTAAGCCCGTTAACCAGAGAATCTTGATTTATATTATTAACATGCTATATGAGGTATAATTGGGCTTTTTTAGGTATTTAGGTACTAAGTATGAAGTTCAGACGCATTTTGCTCAATTTTCGTACGCAGTCCCACGTTCAAGGGCAATTCAGTCAATTCACAGCTTGGGCACCTGTCCCAACACCTCTATTTTTAACAAATTGAATCATCAATATAGAAGTTGTATCCGTCCTCGCAAGCTTTGCATGGCCGTGAACGGTGCGCGATTCCGAGTCCATATGAAGAAGTTACAGGATTTTTAGCAGAAGAGAAATCCATTCAAACCAAAACAACAAGCAGCTTGAGCAGACCTGTAGCCGTCGATCAATCGATCAAAAGGATCGATCAATAAATCCTTCAGTTTTTGGCCATCGTGGGGAGACAGTGGGCATGGTTTTCAACCATCGATCGATCAAAGGAACCGATCGATGCCCTATTTTCTACAGATATTTTGCCATTTATTTTCTTTTTCCTTTTCTTTTCTAATTTAATTCCTTTTACTATATAATGGAATTTTGTTGTAAAAAATAGATATAATTCGTTTTAGAAGATAGTTTAGGTTAAGGTTTGGGTTTTTGAAGAGTTCTTCTTCATTTCTTCTTGGAATTACACCCATTTGGGCTTGTAAGTTGACTATTCATCATCCTCTCCATTAATATAGTTTGTATTTCCTTAATTCTTGCTTTCTAATTTAGTTTACATGCTTTATTTATATGCTTTCATTTAGTTGCTTTCTAGTGCAGCTTTATCCCATTTTTAATATGCTTTCTAGCTAATTTAGTCTAGGTTGTGTTTGAATGGAACTCACTCAGGTTTACGTGTTGCTTTGCTTTGGTCATGGTGTTTATGGTTCTATTTCGGGTCTATTTTCCTAGTTATTATGCATAGGAGATTTGACGGGGCATATCATGTATGTCCCATGCTTACGACCTTATGTGTGTAATTTCCAGGGTATTTGTTGACGCCGAAATCATATTAGGCTTTTATGCGAATTTAGGGGTGTGACAACCCTTGATTCAATTAACTGTAGAAATGAGACGAATTTGTAATAACTCATCGACCCATGTGACCATTTTATACTAATTAACTCGAGTGAGGGATATTTGATGCAACCTATAGTTTTATCGCTTTGTTAATCTAGTTTCATTACACTCGCCTAGATTAATATTTCACTTTTTTGCATCTTTTTCCTTTTTGTACACTTATTTGATTTAGTATTTCATAATATTTTCTTTCTATTTGTATTTTTTGGCTAACCTTTTTGCAGGACTTCCACATTTGAGCACTTAGAAACGCTTGAATTTTTCCCGCGCGCACTTACTTTGTGAAATTCGCCTCTTCGAGCCATTTTTAGGGTAGGCATGTCTTATTCCAATTCTTTCGATAATCATTATGATAATTCTCAAAATTCTCGCAAACCTTTGACTTTTGGTCAATACTTAGAATCCAAAAAAATTGCAACATCTAAAATGACTTTGGGCGAGTATTACAAAAGTCAAGCTTTGGAGTGCGTGTATTTTGATGATGATGATAATGATTTTGGTCCTTTACCTCCTTATAATGGAAATTTTGAAACGAATAGCAATAATTTTCAAAATTCCTATAATAATGAGTTTAAATATAAGTCTGATGGTAATTTTCAAAGTTCCCATTTTCAAGTATCCACACCTCGCCTATCACATTCGGTGAGGGCTTGTGTATGCTTGAAAATGAGAAAATTGAAAATCGTTATCGGAAAGAAAATAATCTGTGGGAACACGAATTTGATTTATTATTTGAGTCCGACGACGATTTTGCTTCCGAGACATTCGAAGTCGAGGAATGTTTTGAACCAAATGAGGACTTTGTGACTACTTTGGACAAACCATTATGGACTTTGCCCATTGCGTAATAGATATCGAAAGTGAGGATGAAAATGACGTAATATCTATTTGCAATGAAATTATTTCTTCTTTGGCCCCTAAAGAAGAACATTTCATTGAAAATGATCTTATTTCATTTGAAACTCGATCTTCATGCGATGATGATTCATCTCTTGAGTTTGATTTTCTTTCCTCCCCATTTTCATTCTCTGTTATCACATCGTCACAAGTCCCCATTTTCCTCCCCATTTTCATTCTCCTTTTCGCCGATGAGGAGTACTTTCTTGAGTCGCCTTCCACGATCACATCTTTGCCTTCGTGTGCGCCTCCTCCCATTCTAATTTCAAAATCCTTGGGAGGATATTCTGCTTTTCTCGATACCCACATGCTTTTATCACCCGTTCAATCCAAATCCCCCACCATCCCTCCAAAACTTTTAATTGATGATGGTTCATTTCTTTCGCCTTACACATGCCTTCCGTTGTTCAAACGAAATCCATATTTTTTGGAAGGCATGCTTGTATGTGCGGGTACACCAGTTATCCTCCAAAGTCAAATCATTTTTGCGGTGTATCCTCAACTATTTAGACTTCTAGTGTATAGTTAGTGTGAAGCCTAAATAGCAAGTTGTATATAGTTAGCTTTTTATCATTTTTCTTTCTTTAGTTTTTCTTTCCTTTTTAACTTAGTCTAGTGTAATTACTTAACTTTTCATTATTTGTTCTTTCTATGCTCAGTACTAACTTGTTTTGTAGATTCTTTGGACTTGTTCTTATGGGGATCGCTCAAATTTTGGGTAATATCGCTATTTTCCTCTCTTTAACTTTGATCTTAATTCACATTGAGGACAATGTCAGGTTTTAAGTTAGGGGGTGTGGGATATTCTATCCATTTCTTTATTTAGTCCATGTTTTTTCTCACATGTTAGTTACTTAGTATGCTTTCCTTAGAAAAAATAAAAATTTTAAAAAGATTTTCTTTTTTTTTTTCACCTTTTTTGGGTATTTTGCCTTTGTTTCCTATGATAAATTTCAATAATTGTCCGATCCAATCGACAACCCAATGATGCATGTTCTCGATTTTAGAAGTTATTAGACTTTAGTCTTGATTATTGATATTATGAATAACTTCATGAATTAAACTTTAATCCCATGGGCACATGCACTTTTATCGTTATAATGATTTGGTTTAAGATATTTATAACTCGGTAATCTTTTGTTGCATTGTATATACTTACACCGAGTAAGCTTTGTACCTTTTGTCATTTTTGAGTGTATACAATATTATTTTCTCATTGAAAACGTTGAATTCATTGGTAATCTCACTATTCTTTCATTTAATCGTTCATTAATTGAGTTCATACATGAAATATGTTGCTTGAGCATGATTTTCAAAGTTTGTTTTGACTCGAGAATTGCGTAAACTTTTGGAAATGATCATAGTCCTTCTTTGTTATATCACCCATATTAGCCTTGACCTCACCTTTCATATGTTCCGTAGTCAACCTCGTTGAGCCTTAATATAGCCTTTCGTTTCATAATCCAAATCCCATAACCAACTCTGAATTAGAGTTTTATCCCATATATACACTTTTCATACCTTTGTTTGGAATGTTACTTGGGATTGAATGTTGTTGTAGTGATGTCAGTTGCAATTAGGCATGCGAGAGTATGAAAAGTAAAGAAGAAAGAGATGTGAAAAGAGATGAAAAAGAGAAAGCAAAAAGCAAAAGAAAACATGAGAAAAAGAAGAAAAGAAAAAGAAAGAGAAAGTTGTAAATGTTGTGTATATAGTTCAATAAGCGTTGATTTCTCTCCTCGATGATATATCTAATGCCTTTTTGGAACTTGTTTTCCAATTTTGGAATTGCCTGCATTTTCCCACTATCCCGAGTTTTCATCCCGAACATTTTGAATCCGTACATACATATCCTTCATTTCGTACCCTAGCCTAGACTATATTACAACCCTATTCAAGTCCTATGTGATCTTAAGTAGATGTAATTCAAGGGTTTAAATAGTTTTGATAATCTATGAAAATACATTTCGCCTCTTTTAATGAGCGGTATCTTTCATTGAGATTACAATCTTTCATTTTATATATACATTCTTGGTTTGTGACATGTGTGAGACGTAGTTTCCATTTACATTTACTCTTTATGATCGCATGTTCCGCGTGTTTCCTCCTTGTTTCGAGTGAATTCACTTGATGAGTATAATGGCCGTGTGGATTGAATATATGCCTTCTTTATTTAGTATCCGATTTATATAAGTTTTTGCCAAATCACACTTTGCATGTGCTCGCTCCCCCTCGCACATTTAATGTTTCAATTCTTTGAGGTGCATTCTATAATATTAATGATTTCGGACTTTCATTTGAATTCGTTCGATGTGCTAATAATGCGTATGAAATCTTGTTCACTATTGTTAAGATTGTCGCATGTTAGGTTGGGCTTATTTTGAGGAAACCATGTGATGTTTATGGGTATCATCCCTGAAAACCCTCATGAGACGATACTCGTCCACTAGGGTAACCTAGGGGTTTAACGGCTTACTGCATACACTAAATGCAATCGAATCGCCCGCGAAAGTGGCCTTATGCTTTTATTCCATACTTTTGTACTATCTCCTGCTTTTATTTTGCTTGTAGTTCTTATTGCATCCTATTTCATTGCTAGGGACTAGCAATGTGTAAGTTAGGGGGTGTGGTAATACTCAAATATTGCGTATTTCATCCCTCGAACCGATGCATTTTAGCACCCTAGGGTATCTTATTCCCTATATTTATGCTCGTTAACCAGACAACCTAGGATTTCTATGTTAACATGTTTTGCAGGGGTTAATTGAGCTTTTATAGGTATTTGGATGCTAAGTATGAAGTTCAGACGCATTTCGGCTAATTTATATACGCGATCGCACGTTGAAGGGCAATTCAATCAATTCACGGCTTGTGCACCTATCCCAATATCTACACAGAAGTTGTAGCCCTCCTCGCACGCTTCGCGTGGTCGTGAACGGTGCACGATTCTGAGTCCGTATGAAGAAGTTACGGGATTTTTAGCGGAAGAGAAATCCATTCACACCAAAACAGGAGGAGCTTGTGCAGACCTGTAGCCATCGATCTATCGACAAAAGGATTGATTAATCAATCATTCAGTTTTTGCCCTCGAGCTGAGACAGTGGGCTTTGATTTTCACCATCGATCGATCTATCAAAGGGATCAATCGATCGATCCCCTGTTTTCTGCAGATATTTTGGCTTTTATTTTCTTTTTCCTTTTCTTTTCTAATTTAATTTCTTTTACTATATAAAGGAATTTTGATGTAAAAACAATTATAATTCGTTTTAGGATAGTTTTAGCTTACGGTTTGGGTTTGAGAGCTCTTCTTCTTCCTCTCTTGGTTTGGCACCCTTTAGGGTTTGTAATTGGTACTTTCATATTCCCTCTCCATTAATATAGTGTGTATTTACTTAATTCTTGCTTTGTAGTTAATTTACATGCTTTGTAATTAGGTTTACATGCTTTCTTTACATGTTTTATTTAGTTGCTTTCTAGTGTAGATTTACCGCGTTTATTTATTGCTTTGCTTTATCGAGTTTGTAATATGCTTTCGAGCTAATTTAGTCTAGGTTGTGTTTGAATGGAAGTCACTCGGGTTGACATGTTGCTTTGATTTGGTGATGGTGTTTACGGGTCTATTTCGGGTGTGTTGTTCTAGTTATTGTGCTTAGAAGGTTTGACGGGGCATATCATGTATGTCCCGTGCTTACGACCTTACGTGCGTAATTTTTGGGGTATTTGTTGATGCAAAAATCGTATTAGACTTTTATGCGGATTTAGGGGCGTGATAACGCATGATTCAATTAACTGTTGAAACGAGTCCCAGTCGTAATAACTCATTGACCCATGTGATCATTTTATACTAATTAACTCGGGTGAGGGATATTCGACGCAACCTATAGTTTTTACTCTCTTTGTTAATCTAGTTTCAATACACTCGCCTAGATTAATCATTTCCCTTTTTCGCATCTTTTCCTTTTTAGTTTGTAATTTATCTTTTACACTTTTATTTTGAAGTATTAAACCAATTAAATTCTAAGAACTCGTCTCTGTGGATATTTTTGATACCCGGACTTGGCCGCTATACTCACCCGTTGAGTGTAGTCATAAGTTTAGGTTTTTGTATTGAGGAGGTGAAACGAAAACAATGATCAGCGTGTTGACTATGCACTACTTTTCACCCTCGATCAAAACGCCATCTCCAAACATGACACTACCTCCATGAAAGTCCCTCTTGTTCTTTAATTTTGTTTATTCTCCGGTCATATGTTTCGAACACCCGAAATCCAAGTGCCAACCAACTGAGATGCATTAGGCCCTAAAAGTTGTTATTACCACATTGTACTTGAGCTCGGGTAACAAGTCATCTTTTTTCATCCAAATGGGTCTGGTTTTAAAAAATTTATTGCCCTTGGATTTAGAAAAGGATTAGGGGTCTTTCTAAATGCTTTTTTCTTAGTTTTAGTTTCCCCTTTCTTCTTTTTATAGTTAGAGTTATGAGTGGTCTGCTTTGAGAGAACATACACATTCCTACTCTTTCTCGAATAGTTAAAGTTTTGATAAGTAAGCGTATATAGTCTTTTTTGAAAAAACTCGATAATGGTGAGCCCATAGACATCGTAATAAGAGCAATGCTGATGTGAAGTAGTCTTGACTTTATCACTAAAGTCCTTTAAAATGGGTTTGTTATTGTAAGTCAAGGTAGTCAAATTACCACACGCCTTAATGTTTTATCCTAGGTCTCTTGCAAGAGGACATATATACTTAGCTTTTTAATTAGGTTTTAGAAGTTGATTACACTGATTTTGCATTGCTTTAAAGACATTGACATTGTAAATTCCTTTATGAGATTTTTGAAAATTTTGTCCTTTTACAAAATTGACATATTTCGGAGACACTATTATTTTGTTAGTCACAACTTTTTCTCCAAAACCTAAGCCAGATTTATCTTCAGAATCCATCTTACTTCCTATAAGTACCTCTTCATAGGTTTTAGCTTGAGTTTCATAACGTAGGAATTTTTTAAAAACATTTGAAACATTTTGATTAGATTCTTCCAATTCGATTAAGCCAGCCTCATATATTTCCTCTAAAATAACGTTTTTCTTATACAGTCCTTTCAATTTTAATGAAAACTCTTTTGTCTCTGTCTCATGAGCAATGCACTGTGCAATGTAATCTTCTGCATTCTTTCGAATAATTTTGCTAAGCTGTTCAACACGTTCAATCAATTCCTTAATCATTTTATCATGTATGGCACTCTTTTTAATCATTTAAGTGTACAACTCCTGAATATCAGGATGGTTATCATCGGATTCGCTAAGTGCATTGTATGAAGTGTCCCCTATCAATTCATTTTGTGCTGTAGGACTCACATAAACTTTCAGTTCGTTTATAATATTTTCACTTTGACTCACCCATAAGCTAAGATTATCTACTTCATTATTGACAACAGTAGGCACAACAATATCACTAATAGGTATGGCATCAATATCCATAGGCATACTACATTCATCAATAGGTAGGCATGCGTTATCATTCGAATATATAATCTTTTCATAAAATGACATGCATGATTCATCAAACTGGTTTAACTCAGTTTCATCTTCCTCAAAATCTCTTGAGTCGTCCCAAGTCTTACATATATTATCTCTAACATTGTTATTGTTAAGCTTGACTCAGCACTTATGGGCAAGATGTCCCATTTTACCACAATGATGACATGTGACATTTTTAATGTTTGTCTTGGGTCTATTATTGTCATAGGTCTATTTCTCATCATTTCTTTCATGAGGTTTGTGATTTTGATGACTTTGATAACCCGATCAGCCTTGTTTAGAATCCAAAGAGTTTCTAAACTTAATTATTTTCTTAAAATGTTTGCTCATAAGAGCTATTTGGTTATCCAAGTCACAATCCTCACTCAGGTCATGGTTAAAGTCCAACAGTCACTTATGATGAAAAGACAACATTAGATCCATAGGATCTTCTATTTTGAGTAGTCAATTTCTTTTTATACTCCAACTCCATTTTTACAATTCTTAATTTACTACTGAGTAATTCAGGAGTCAAGTTTGAGATGTCCATCTCTTCTATGGCACATATTTTATTATCAAATTTAGTAGGTAAAGACCTAAGTATTTTCAATCCAATTTTCGTTATGTCATAGGTTATTCCATTTGCATGAAATTTTATGGCAATGTCTGTTAACTTTATAGAAAGTCATCAAATGACCCATTATCATCAATAATCAGGGTATTATATTATTGGACTAGCATTTGGGTTTTTCCAACCTTAAGACGTTCATCACCCTCAGGGGTGGTGACTAATGTGTCCCAAGCTTCCTTGGAAGTGGATCAGATAGATATGCGTTTAAACTTATGCTCATTAATGGAAATAAAAATGCAATTATGTCCCTTATTGTTATCTACAGACATCGTTTTTTCTTTTTTGGTAAACTCACTAAATTTTTTCTTAACTTTTGTAGGGTTGGTTTTAGACAAAGGCTTAGTTAGGTGTACGTAACCATTTTCAATCATATCCCATACGTCATCACCCGGTGTCCCTTGGAGGAATGAAATCATGCTTAATTTCATGTAAGGGAAGTTGTTTCTATGAAAGAGGGGTGAACGAGACATCTTGCCTAACTTCTCAAATCTCTCATTTATTTTCAGAAATAGATTTCAAAAGAAGGTTTTGGAGTTTCAAGAACAAAATTTTTAGATAAACCTGCTCTGATACCACTTGAAAAAACTCTTTACTAAGTCTTTAACTAAAAGTTAAATTTTAAGTAAACTCCGAAAAGACAACTCATTGAATGAAACTCCTTTTTAAATCACTACACAAGATGTGTAAAAACAGATTGACCTTGGATATTAGATTTTGTTGATAGATTACCTTCAGTTCTTAAAATAAAAGCCTCTACTAATTTTTTGATGAGAAACCATACCATATAAGTAGTAAGAACAATCAAAGCAAGTTTGACACGATAGTTTTTAACGTGGTAAAATCCCAAATTAGGGAAAACATCCACGGTGACCTCTACACCACAAAACAAAATTTCACTAGAATCAAACAATATATACAAGATTACATGAACACAACACAAGAACACAAAAGCCCAAGGTAAGAATAGTAATAAACCTACTGAGCTTTCTCCTCCCCGATAATTCTATTCTAACTTTGATCTCCCGGGATATTTCTTTGCGTTAATCCTTTCTCCTTATTTCCAGCGGCTCAGTCAATAAAATCTCCCAACAGGACAACAATTCTTACTCAGTGGTCGTGTGAAAGTGTATGTGATTGTGAAGTGCCTAAAATGCAAATATGCAACTCACTTTGCTCTAAAAAATTATACAAATAGTCCTAGAAGTTACAACAATTCTACATGACTTGGATTCTCAAGAAATCAGACTTCAAATATAGAGAATGAAGTCTTGAAATCGGAAGTTTTAAATCTTTCTAAAAATCAGATCTAAATATCAAGAACTTATTTATTTACAAAATATGTTTCACAAATTGTAAAATACTATTTTTTGGACTTAAACTTCAGATCTTAAAAACCAAACATTTGAGAAGTCTCTTTTTCAATAAATCTAAACAAGATAAAATGTATCTAAACAAATATAGAAAATAATACTAGATCCAAAATAGAACATCAATAGAAACACTAAATCTATACGTGAAAATGTTTCCTAAGTGAGTTTCTCACACTTTCTAGGTAGGAATGTGAAAAACTCTTAGAGAACGTGTTCTTAAGATAGAAAATCCTTATAGAGATTCTTCAAGGTAACCAAACCCCCAAAATATTCACGAAAACCTAAAACTCTAATCAATAAAGTATGGTTGTTTTCTGGTTTTGGTTTATACGAATGAACAGGTGTTTGGTTAACCTAAGATATTCTCTCTAATGGCTTCTGGTTCTCTCTCTCTCTCTCTCTCTCATTTTCTCATTTCTCTCTCTACTCTTCCTTCTCTTTATTTTTCTCTCAAATGGATGAAATTACAAAGTTTTCTCTCTCTTATTTCTTTTCTCTTTTCTCTCTACTCTTCCTTCTCTATATTTTTCTCTCAAATGGAAGAAATTTTAAAGTCTTCTAAATCTTTAACAATGGTTGGTATTTATATAGGCTGTGGAAGGGTCTTGAAGATCGAATTCAAATGGATGGCTGAGATTATTTTAATGTTTAGAATTCAAATCTAAGTGTTATAAAATGACCACAAAATCTCACTCTCTTATTAGTCAGTTCTTGCATCACAGGGATCAATGAATATTACATGTAGAACGTTGATAAGGTTTGATCTAATGGCTATAAATTAAACACTAAAGTATGAGAGGAAACAAACACACTTTTAACAAACAAGGAGACAACGCATGGTACAATATAGATAGTTAACACATACGTGTTTTAGATGTTTAAAAAATACAATTTTCACCCCCAGATGTCTTTGCGGGTTTGAGATTCTACCTTGAGAAGTTTTACAGGAATATAAACATTTTAATTTTATCCCACAACAATTTTAAACCATTATTTTAAATGTTTAAAAAATCATTTAAAATGTTTAAAAATGTTTAAAAAATTTCTAAAAATATTTAAACACATGTGAACACAATCCCACTCAATTATGCATGATTTGTGTCCTATAGTGTGTTCAATGGAATTTCTTACTTCCCTTTTTGGTAGAGAGGATTTCTTGGATAGGATCAATGTTAACGAGGCTTCACAAACCATAGAAAAGATTGCTAAAGAAAAATCTAACCTATTTTGTCAACATATCCAAACTAATTGAAACTCCTATATGGTACAGACTCAAGTAAGACAACTATATAGTGTGTTCTCAAGGCCAACTCTTCTAAGTGGGCATGGAAGGTTAAGATCTTTTTGTCTTTCACTTTTCATTTTCTAAAGACTAGGCCGATGATGAGGTAAGAATCCCCATAACCATCTAAGTGTTTGATATCGTTCTTGAGGGAGACTTTGAAGCCTACAATGCGTGCCTTATATTCGGTCATATTGTTGGTGCAGGGAAAATCCTGCTTGATGGAAATGGGAGTGTAAGAGTCATCATGGATGATCTAAAGTATCCCAATGTCGTATCCTTTCATTTTGGCAGTACTGTTAAAGAACATTTACCCTTTGAGGTCCTTTTGAGAGCTACAGAGAATATCTTTGTCCGAGAATTCAGAGACCCAAACATTAACCTCTTCCATGGGTAGTCAGCAAGGTAATCGGATATGGATCCCTCTTTCATGGATTTCTTTGTGACATACACGACATCAAATTCATCTAATAACAGAAACCATCAGGCCATTCGACTAGACAATGCAGGTTTCTCAAGATGGTATTTGATAAGATCCATTCAGGATAAAAGTGATTGGGCATAAATATTGTATATTTATCCCCTTAATTTCGGTACCTTTGTGAACCCGAGTGATGTAATTGATATGTAGTTAACTCATATTTATGCTAATAACCTTCCTTGGCAAGTATTCCATGTTTTGTGTTTCTCTTATGTGTTTTACAGGTTAATTATGCACGCGGTGCGAAAGAGAAATCTAAACAATGAAAGAAAATCTAGGAAGGCAAGTTCAAGGGCATTTTTGTAATTCTGCAGCCTGGTCCCGGAGGTGGGGCCAACTGGAAAGGTGAAGAGCTCGGAACAACATGAATACTGGAAGAAATGGAACCCAAATCCGAGCTACAGTGAAAGAGTTATGATCATTTGAAGTTGAGAGAAATCCAAGAAAGAAAAGAAGAAAACAGGGAAAAAATTCTAAGTGTTGAAATTGAAGAAAAGAGGCCCAAAACCAGTAACAATTCCCGAACCCTAGGCGGAACCGGTTCGAGGGGCGAACCGGTTCGGGGTACCTATGAACCGGTTCGAGGGTCCTGATGCAAAAATTTTCCTTTTAATTTTGATTGGTCCAAAAGAGTCCCATTATGTGTAAAATCCTCTAAAACGTATTTGTATTGCTGTATAGACTTAGAAAAGATAGTTTTGATCAGTTTTTGATAGAGAAAAGAGTAGAAGAACAACCTAGGAATATAGTTTTGCAGTGTTGCTTCAAGATTGATTAATTCCGGGTTCGGTTTCAAGTTTTAATTCATGTTTTATTCTCTCTATTTCCTTTTCATGTTTGTTCTTCTTCCATGATTCAAACAAATTCTAGATTCATAACACTTCCTTTCATGTTTTAATATATTTTCATCATGATTTCTTTCGCATGCAACATAATTAATTCATGCATAGATAGGTTCAACATGTTAGGCTAGATTTTCTAAGGTCAGAATACTTGAACTCAACCTGATGTGATAGTTGTATGTGTATAAAATTAATCCTCTAAATTTAAGGATTTATTATGACCGTATTGCGTAGCAACACAAAAATTGTGATTTTTGGATCTCGTTTGCTTCAGAGTAACCGGGAAGCTTCAGAGTGCAATTTGAGTGTAACTATCGCAATACCAATTTACTCGTCCTCTGATTATGTATGGTGTGGGCTTGAACCTCATATATGCAATGCTTGGGAGTACTGAATTATGGGTCTAATTAATCTCTGAAATTTATGATCAGTTTTATAACAGCAATACACTAGGGTTGAGGGATTGTATTCCCGACCTATTTTTCTCATCATATAGTTCAAGTTTTAGTTTAATCATCTTTAGTCGTTTAGGTAATTTAGAGTAATTGCATTCCATTCATTCTTTAGTTCATTAGTTAATCATTTTCATAATTGCATCTAGTTGTAGATGTTTCACCATTCAAATCATCTTGTCATTCTTCTTAGAGTCAAAGTTAGGTTTCCTTCGTTTGTCCAACGTCGTTACGATTTTCTCATCCTATTTCCTTGTGGAGACGATCCCAACTTATCGGATTATTATTAACGCGATAGGCTTGCACTTGATTCTAGAAAGTATGCACTTCTGAGACACATAGTTAGTCGCGTCAAGTTAGTTAGATGTAGGCTAGATTCAGTGAATCTAAAACTTTGACCACAAATCTCTTAAAAAAATAAAAATAATAAAAATAATAAATAAAAATAAAAAGCACAAAAAGATACTTCATCTCTCAAAAGTTTGTTAATGCAAAATTCTGAACTCACTCCAACTCCCCAAAATACTCCAACCAGCATTCACGAAAACTCGATAGTTGAGTACAACCCCGATAGCCCTCACACTCCAAACGTTCCACAATTCTGGGTTCCATCTCCCAAGCCTACACACACCTCGACATACCTCTTAGGACACACCACATAGCACACTCCAAGCATACCAAGTGAGGATACAGAGTCTCAAGTGAGAGAGCCATTTCACAACACGGTAGTGTAGCCACCTGTGAGGAAGAGGTACAGTACCGCCCTTTGAGAGAAATCTTATATCCCGAGTGCACAGTCACTCCGGGATGCATTTTACTCCCCTATAATGTAGGACAATTTCTCTTTAGGAATGGGATGATCCATATGCTTACCAACTACCATGGAATGGAATAAAAAAATCCATATCTTCACATCCGGGAATTTGAGGAGGCGTGCGAGACCCTCCGTGATCAACCTTGCATAAAAGATGTTATACGCCTCAAACTCTTCCCATTCTCGCTAAAGGACAAGGCTAAGAGCTAGCTATGGTCTTTACCTACAAACTCAATTGCATCATGGAACGAGTTGCAATCTAAGTTTCTCAAGAAATTCTTTCCTACATATCGAACGAACTCCATGAAGGCTCAAATTCAAACCTTCCGACAACTAGAAAATGAGTCATTCGATATATTATGAGTGTTTTAATGAGTTAATCACTTCGTGCCCTCATCATGGACTTGATAAACTACAAATCATTTCCTTCTTCCATAATGGGCTGAATATAAATTCCAAACAACTCGTTGAAACCATGTGTGATGGTCCCTTTGTTGACCTAGACGCAAACAATGTTGCCACCAAGACTACCCAAGCATGGGATACATCTGACCCTAGTGCTCATAATTGAACGTGCCAAACGACCACCACACCATCAAAGGCTGAACTATTTCACGTAGAAAAGGATACTATAACGGCCAGCCGAGTCGATCTACTTAAGAAAGGAATGCGAGACATACTTGAGATTTGTGCAAGAGGACCAATTGGCTCCATCCCAAACCCCATTGAGAGGGTGTGTGCTATTTGTGAGGCGGGACATTCAACCGAGGAATGCCCTATGATACTCTCTTATAAAGTTATGCTTCAAGAGCAAGTGAGTGGTATAGGAGGATTTAAGGGTAATTTTGGTGCACCGCACGGGAATTCCTGTAACCCTTCATGGAAAAACCATCATGGTTTTAGCTATGGTCAATAAAATGTTGCGTTGAATCCTAATTCACATGTTGCCCTCCCCCAACATCACACTTTCAACAAGCACCTCACATGAAAGAACATGAGCAAGCACCACCACCTCTAGGGGCATATATCATTCCACCGCGGAGAAATATTGAGGATACGGTAAACCAATTTATCAATGCCTAGAATTCAACCACTCTAGACAAGAGCGCATGATCAATGATATAAACTCAACTATTTTAAAGATTCAATCATCGTTGAGTATCTAAGAGAAGGGCAAGTTTCCTGCCCAGGGCCAAAGACCTCCCCAAGGTTAAACTAGTGTTAGCTCCACTTCTACAGAACATCAGGAGCACTGTCAAGCTGTGACTACTCTTTGTAGTGGGAGAGTCATTGATTTATCACCTCCCCCACACAACGCAACCAAAGACGAAGAGATTTTTCCTGGCACGAAAGAGGCCGAAGATGTCCCCTTGAAACAAAGTGATAAAGAAGACACTAGTGAGCCCGATCTAGTAATGAGACCACCTTTCACGGCATCGTTTCCTCAAAGACTAGTTCCTTCCCACAAAGTAAACCCCCATGATGAAGTGCCAGACGTGCTAAAGCAAGTAAAGTTAAATTTACCTTTCCTCGTTGCCATTAAGAAGATTTTAGCTTATGCAAAAGTCATCAAATACTTGTTAACAGTGAAGAGGAAGATGAAGGTAAAGAAAAATGTATTTCTAGCACAGAATGTGAGATCCATTCTACTTAATGATCTCCCACCAAAATTCAAATATCCCTGTGCACCCACCATTTCTTGCATCATTGGAGAAAATAAAATTGAAAAATCCTTACTTGACTTGGGAGCAAGTTTCAATATTCTCCCTTACACCAACTATAGGCAACTCGATCTCGACGACCTTAAGCCCACAAAGATCACTCTACAATTGGAGGATCGAACCGTGAAGATCCCAAGAGGTATAGTTGAGGACATGATCGTCCAAGTTGACACTTTCTACTTTTCAGTAGACTTTGTCATTTGGGACACGGATCCCTCCTTCTCTTCCCGTAATCATATTCCCATTATTCTCGGGCGCCCATTCTTAGCTATGGCTAATGTAATAACCAACACTCGAAATGGGTAGATGCAACTCACCTTTGGGAATATGACCATAGAGACTAACATCTTCCACATAGCCCAACATACAGGGGAAGAAGATGATCTTCACGCGGTGAGCTTAATCGATGCGATCGTAGAGGTGTACTTTGAGGAAAAATATTATGGAGATGCCCTAGGGACTTGCTTAGTGTCTATCCACGAGAGTGAGGGAGCGTATACTGAATTCGAGAAGGAAGTTGAGGAGTTGAGAGAGTTACTTGATGAGAGAGTGTCAGACGAGGACGCGAGAGATGTAACTTGGGTTTCTCGATTAGAGGAGTCACCGCCAAGGGAGTCACGCATGCTTCCCTCCAACGACAAATTTCCATCCCTCGAATTGAAGAAACTACCTTCCCATGTTAAATATGCATATTTAGGAAAGAACGAGACATTTCCTATTGTTATCTCCTCTACCCTAGACGAAGAGCAGGAGGGTAAGCTATTAGAGAATCTGAGGAAGCACCAAAGTGCTTTTGGTTGGTGTATTGTTGATTTGAAGGGGATAAGTCCTTTGATTTGCATCCACAAGATCCATATCGAAGAGGATGCAAAGCCTTCTAGATAAATGCAAAGAAGGCTAAACCCTAATATGAAAGAAGTGGTGAGAACCGAAATCATGAAGTTATTGGATGCCGAGATTATCTACCCTATCTCGGATAGCAAGTGGGTGAGCCCTACTCAAGTTATCCTGAAGAAGTCGTGCATAAAAGTTATTGAAAATGCTAAAGGAGAGCTAGTTCCCCAATGTACCACCACCGGGTGGTGCATTTGCATTGATTACCGGAAACTCAATGCCGAAACTAGGAAGGACCACTTCCCCTTGCCATTTATTGATCAGATGCTTGAGAGAGTAGCGGGACCACTTCCAAATTGAGGTAGATATACTTGACCAGGAAAAGACGAGCTTCACTTACCCTTTTGGTACGTTTGCCTACAAACGTATGCCATTCGATTTATGTAATGCACCCGCGACCTTTCAAAGGTGCATGTTGGGTCTATTTAATGACATGATTGAGAGAGGACTTGAAGTGTTCATAAAAGACTTTAGCGTTTTTGGCACCTCTTTTGATCTTTGTCTGGCAAATCTGGAAAAAGTACTTACCCTATGTGTGGAGAAGAATTTAGTGCTAAATTGGGAGAAATGCCATTTTATGGTCACTGAGGGAATAGTTATTAGCCACATAGTTTAATCCAAAGGGATTGAAGTTGATAGAGCTAAGATAGATGTCATAGCCAATCTACCCACACCAAAATCACTCAAGGATGTGCGCTCCTTATCGGGCCACGCGGGGTTTTATCGAAGGTTCCTTAAGGATTTTAGCGCCATCGCCAGGCCCTTAAGCAACCTCCTTATGATGGATACCCCATTCGAGTGGAATGAAGCATGCCAAAGTGCTTTTGAAAAATAGAAAAGCTTTCTTGTGTCCACTCCCATCATGCAAGCGCCGAATTGGTCCTTACCATTCGAGCTCATGTGTGATGCAAGTGATTTTGCAATAGGGGTTATTTTGGGCCAACGGAAGGATAAAAAGGCTCATGTCATCTACTACGCTAGCTGGACTTTTATCGGACTATAACTTAATTACTCCACTACGGATAAGGAATTGCTAGCCGTAGTATTTTCTCTAGACAAATTTCGATCCTATCTCATTGGGTCTCCCATCACTTGTTTCACCGACCACGCGGGTCTCAAGTATCTACATGAGAAGAAGGACGCAAATCCGCGCCTCATAAGGTGGATCCTACTGCTACAAGAGTTTTACAAGAGTTCTGTAAAAAATGTGACTGTGTGATAATTGATTAAATTCACAAATTTCAAATTTGGCACACTTATTTAATTAGAGTCTAAATTCATCCCCTAAACATGCATCTAAAAGTCATAAATCATTCAAACCATGCATGAAAAATAAAGACGACCAATTCAGGAAAAAACACCTTTTCGGGTAAAACCTTTTATAAACACTTTGAAGAATTCACAAGACCTTTGACTTACATACAACCTGATAATCGCTCACAAGTGTGTAATGCAAGGTGCCTTCAGCAAATCTTCCAAGATACGAGAGATAGCGAAATACCCTCTAGGCATCGGTTCATCATCTTCGTGTCGTCCACATGCAGAATGATTACGCTCGGTATCCACCGATCAAATATGGAGATCCCTTCTCCATAACGGTTGAACAAAAGCAAAGTTGTGTTCTTGAACACCAAAACAATTCACTAAAGCATATGTGAGATTTGTGAATTGAAAACCAAAAAGGGATTAAACCCCAAAAGGAAGAAGCCAAAAGAATTCTTCTTTCCTAGTTTTTCTGTTCTATCAAACGCTGGGACTTCTTAAACAAAACGAAACCACATAATGATATTTTTATAGAAAATCGCACCGCCTAAAAAATAGAGCTCATTTGAACAAGATAAGGGTCTCGCGTGATCGAATGACAAATTTTGTTTGAACGACATCGCGCGACTTGCACATGTCGCTCGAACGACAGCGCTAAGTCGTTTGAACGACTGCTACGTCAAAAAATATTATTTTAATCTCCGCTCCAAGACTTAGAAAAAATACTCATTCTCAAAATTTGACGAAAAAGTCCGCTCCAACACTTAGAAAATATTTTGTAAAAATATTCCAAAAGCTCTAAGTGAAACGTTAAGGTATTAAAAACATAAACTTACTAAAGTAAACTTCGTGGAGTCTTAAATGATGAAGAACTTGATTAATTCAGATACGTCTTTGATGCTTGAATGATCTTGAATGCACTTTGAGGGTGTAGCGGTATATGACATAATAAATTGATAATGGACTTATAAAAATATGTCCTTACAAATCTCCCCCTATGTCTATGCCGGTACAAACATACAAATATCCGAATTATCAAATACCAAAATGCCTATACAAATATACCCTCCCATTAAATAAATTTGCAAGATCTCAAACTGTTCTTCAAAAAGTCTTCATCAAATCTCAAAGCTTTTCTCATCCGGGTGTGCAATATGATGATCATCAATCTTTGTACCTACACACATGAGATAAAGAAAAATACCTTCATGATGCATCGAGTTTTTAATGATATAAGAATAAATCAATAATAATCAAATCTCCCTCATAATGCAAAAACTCCCCCATAACATGATAATTCTTTCTCCCCATTTTTATGATGTCGCCAAATAGATAGATAAGAAGAAAAAATCAAAACATGGTGTGTCACGATAAAATGCATAGCAAATATGGATCAAACTACGCGCATGCAAAGGTATGTCCCAAAAACATTCACAAACTATTTTTGGATTTTTCAAAATTTCATACAAAAATAAGATACCAAAACTCACACCATGTATTTAAACTCAAATAGCAAAGTCATTAAAATGGAATGAATGGGTGTGAACACATTCGATAGGTAAATAGACTCAATCAATCATATGTGCACAATGCATACTAGTACCCCTAATGAATGATCATCAAAAGTATCCTTAGGTGTAAAACATTGTTGAATTTAGATGACATCGTCTTATGCAAATAAACAAATCAAAGTCAAAGTGATTTCCACACCAATAATGTCCAAAACTATTTAGCGTTTTTTCAAGATTTTTTAAGGACGTGCCAACCCGTTATTAAAATTTCCAACCAAAATCCCTCATATATATATTTTCTTTAAGAGGTGTTAAACTAAATTCTCAAACTTTGGGGAATTGGTGCAAAAATCTAAATCGCCCATATTGGCATGAATTTCTTTTTATTGCCTTTAAATTTTTTTAGACTCTTTTAAACCTCTTTGGACCCCGAATAATAAAATTCCTCAATTTTCTAGGTCCAATTTAAACGGCGGCTTAATCGCAAAGGATAAATGATAATCTTTCGTAGCCCTTCACCGTTTTTAAACAAAGCACACAACCTCACAAACGGCTCCTACATGCACAACTTTCTTATCAAGTTTTATCGCGCTTGGTTCATTTTAAGGACATGATTAAAGTGAAAATACCCAACCAACGTGTGATAAGACATGCATAATAATCAAACAAATCCATGCATGTGTGCACTAAAGGAAATAATGAGTCAAACATATAGGAAGTAACACTTAATTACATCTTAATGACTCTAAACATTATAAATCACATGGATGAATTGAACTATTGTCTCAAAACACTATCAAATAGTCACATGAAAAATGGAATGATGTTGTGACTCGATCATTCTAAGTGTCCATCCATAAACGGTGCAAACAAAATACAAAAATCTTTTTTGATTTTTTCAAAAATTTTATCAAAATAAAATCTTTTTTTATTTTTTGAAAATAAAAAATCTATACAAAAAGTACATGTCACAACGCTAGAAAAAATATATCAAAAAACATAACTAGCGTATGACAAACATGCAAACACAATCATCTATAAGATATGGCTAGAGAAGAATCTTGTGCAAGCAAATAGGAATCAACTTGTCTAAAATCTAGTTCCTCTAAAAGTGATTTCTTAACCCAAATAGATGTGAAACTTCGTGTAGGGGATTTAGGAACCAAGGGAACACTAGACATAAACTTCCTAGGACATTTTCCAAGATCCAAACAAAATCGCCTAAGGTGACCTTTCCTACCAGAATATGAACATGTGTAAATGGGTGGAACGACACTTATGCGTTGACCATTTCTAACATCCTTGGAATCGGTTGACCCTCTAAAACAAATAATGGTTTTGGCTTTATCATTAGAAGCATGAAAACAAGATGAGCCATTGCCATCACTATCAAACCTGCTTGAGTCTATCAAATCATTTTTAACTTCAAAATTTTTTACCCAATCAAAGAATTGGACTCTTCCAATTTAAGGGATGCCTTTTTCAAATTTTCAACAATTCCTAAAAGGGTATCTCTCTCTCCCTCAATTAAAGCAAACTTTTCCCTAAGAGTCTCTTCACGTGCCACAAATTCATTGACTAATCTATTTTTATCCTCTTTGGCACAAACACAAGCCATCGAATTTTTAAGGTCCTCCAAATAGTTTTATAAAAATAAGACCCTATCAACACTCTCCTTCTTGGACAATTTTAAAGAAACAAACTCATGGTCCAAGGAAATAAATTTTTCACGAAAAAAATATCTTTGATTTTGAACCGTTTCCAAAAGATCCTTCGCGGATTTAAAATGAAAATTTTCTTTTTGCAAAACTTTAATTCTTTTGCAAAGATTCAAATTCAAAAGTTTTAAATTTTTAGCACTGTCATGAACTTTTTCAAAAATAGGCTCCTCATTAGATGGGTGTTCCATTGGAAAAATTATGATTTTTCATAATACTGATTTTTCAAAAAAAATCAATATCACACAAATTTTGCGGAAA
This sequence comes from Sambucus nigra, assembly GCA_949130495.1. Classification (NCBI taxonomy): domain Eukaryota; kingdom Viridiplantae; phylum Streptophyta; class Magnoliopsida; order Dipsacales; family Adoxaceae; genus Sambucus; species Sambucus nigra. The sequence goes on along the minus strand of OX422217.1, from coordinate 312,847,466 downwards.
ATAGGAATACGCGATAAATTAGCGCAACCTGCTCTGATAGAAATTTGACAACCTAAGAAGTCAGATTGTATAAAAAAATCCTTGAAAAATCAGGATCACGCGATAAATTAGCGTAACTCGCTCTGATAGCAATTTGTAAAAAAACTTCGGTGTGTGATAATTGATTAAATTCACAAATTTCTATTTTGGCACACTTATTTAATTATAGTCTAAATTCAGCCCCTAAACATGCATCTAAAAGTCATAAATCATTCAAACCATGCATGAAAAATAAAGACGACCGATTCAGGAAAAAAAACCCTTTCGGGTAAAACCTTCTATAAACACTTTGAAGAATTCACAAGACCTTTGACTTACATACAACCTGATAATCGCCCACAAGTGTGTAATGAACGGTGCCTTCAGCAAATTTTTAAAGATACGAGAGATAGCGAAATACCTTCCAGACGTCGGTTCGTCGTCTTCGGCTCGTCCACATGCAAAATGGTTACGCTCGGTATGCACCGATCAAATATGGAGATCCCTTCTCCGTAAAGGTTGAACAAAAGCAAAGTTGTGTTCTTGAACACCAAAACAATTCACTAAATCATGTGGGAGTTTTGTGAATTCAAAACCAAAAATGGATTAAACCCCAAAAGGAAGAAGCCAAAAGAATTATATTTTTGCAGTTTTTATGTTCTTTCGAACGCTGGGACTTCTTAAATAAAACGAAACCACTGAATGAGTTTTTATAGAAAACCGTGCCTCCTTGAAAATCAAGCTCATTTGAACGAGATAAGGGTCTCGAGCGAACGAAGGACATATGTCGTTTGAACGACATCACGCGACTTGCACATGTCGCTCGAACGACAGTGCTAAGTCTTTTGAACGACTGCTACGTCAAAAAATATTATTTTAATCTCCGCTCCAATACTTAAAAAATACTCATTCTCAAAATTTGACGAAAATATTTTGTAAAAATATCCCAAAAGCTCTAAGTGAAATGTAAGGTATTAAAAACATAACCTTGCCAAAGTAAACTTCGCGAAGTTTTAAATGATGAAGAACTTGATTAATTTGGATTCGTCTTTGATGCTTGAATGCTCTTTGACAGTGTAGCGGTATATGACATAATAAATTGATAACGGACTTATAAAAATATGTCCTTACAAATTCAATCTCTCCATCAAAGAAAAAAGGAGTAGAAAATGTCGTTGTCGACCATTTATCAAGGCTTTCATCCGAGGTACCTTGCGATCCAATACCCATAGACGAATATTTTTCGGATGAGCAACTGTTAGCTACCTCTTCTTTGCCCTGGCTTATGTATATTGTGAATTATCTTATCACGAGAGCCGTCCCTCTCGACTGGACACCACAAGATAAGAAGAGGTTCATTACTTGGTCGTGCAAGTTTTTCTATGACGATCCCTTCCTTTTTAAATATTACGCTGACCAACTCATCCTACGATGCCTATCGGAGACGAGATACTGAAAGTCATCCATTTCTGTCATTTGGAAGCTTGTGGAGGTCACTTTTCGACGAAAAGGACGGCCTCTAAGATTCTTCAAAGCGATTTCTATTGGCCCATAATATTCCGGGATGTGAGCAATTGTTTCAAATCTTGTGATTGGTGTCAAAGGATGGGAGCGATAACCCGACGAGACATTATGCCATTAACCCCGATACTCATTATTGAGATCTTTGACTGCTGAGGTATTGATTTCATGGGACCTTTTCCCCCATCTTTTGGTTTCTTATACATCCTTGCCGTGATAGATTACGTTGATAAATGGGTGTAAGCCATAGCTACCAAGACAAATGATAACAAAGTGGTGATTAGATTCCTACAGGAACACATACTTTCCCGTTCGGTGCTTCGAAAGCGATAATTAGTGATAATGGCACGCACTTTTGCAACAGGCCATTCGAGAAACTCATGGGAAAGTATGGCGTCGTTCATAAGGTTGGAATGACATATCACCCAAAAATGAATGTATAGGCCAAATTAGGGAATCGATAAATCAAGCACATCCTCGAAAAGACCGTCAATCCCAATCGAAAAGATTGGTCACTTCGATTGAATGATTCACTATGGGCCTGCCGAACCGCATATAAGAACCCACTCGGAATGTCCCCATCCCGCTTTGTGTATGGAAAACTTTGCCATCTTCCTGTCGAGTTAGAGCACAAGGCATATTGGGCCATTAAGAGATTCAATTACGATATGGACAAAGCCGGTGAAGCTCGCAAGCTTCAACTTAATGAGTTAGAGGAGATACGCAATGATGCGTATGAGAATGCAAAGATTGCAAAAGCCCGGATAAAACTCGCACATGATAACATTATACGACGAAAATATTTTCACCCGGGTCATAAAGTGCTCCTATATAACTCTCGGATTCATCTATTTTCGGGTAAATTACGGTCTCATTGGACTGGCCCATTTATTGTGAAGCGCGTATTCCCCCACGGAGCAGTAGAAGTGGAAGATCCCAAAGGGGGAGACACGTTCAAAGTCAACAGACAGCGCCTAAAGCTATATATCGAGGCATGCGTAGAAGATATAAACACCATTTGGCTGTCGGACCACGTTTACGGGGTCGAGTGAGCTGGAAATGAGAGGTCGTCGCACCCCCGAAGTGTATAGGGTGATTCTTGTGTATAGTAGTAGTGTAGGAGTTAGGATGTTTAGGAGTCCGGAGGTAGGTTTCACGAGAGGGATTGAGGTAGCACATTTGTTGAGAGAGCTTGCATGCATTTCGAGGGCATGGTCGAGGAATTTTTAGGGAACCCGAGGGTCTAGAATATCTTTAGGGGCAATACGCACGAGAGGAGGCATGAGAGAACACTTTATTTTTTAGAGAATATAGAAACCAAACTTCCAGGCCAGCAGCTTCCCCCGACCCAAGGGTGAACTGATTCGGGGGTCAACCGGTTCGAGGTACCTGCGAACAGATTCGGGGGTCCCGCCAAATTCTTCCCCCTTTTTCCAAATTCATCCTCTTTTCCCCATTCCCTCCATTCATTTCCCCTATGAAAGTTCACCCTCCAAAACTTCCCCCTACCAATTCACACTCCGAATTCACTCCCTCCATTCTGTCCCTCCATCCCTAATCCCATTTCCCACGAAAATCCACCCCCCCACACCTATAAATTCACCCTTACCCCCTCTCCATTTCTCACAATTCATTTCACTCTCCCTCTCTTCTACACCATATACTCTCCATATCTATCTCTCTCTCTCTCTCACAATGTCGTGCCCCTGCCAAGCTAATTTCCACCCTAAAAAATATGATGACACCATCATTCTTAATGATGAAGGTGCGGGAGTATTTCAGTGCATCCAAGAAAGTCATTGGTCTGAGCGCTATTTCTCGGCTACTCGCCCAATTCATACCGAGCGGTTTGTCAATTGGGAGAAGCTTCCCGGCGATGTCACCACCCATTTCCAATGCCGGGGGTGGTGCTCATTTCTCTCTCCTACGAGCACCAAAGTTTTTGAAGCTGAAATTCATCAATTCTACGCGACGCTTGTACGCAAATCCTCCACTCTTCATGAGGCTTATCTTGACGGCATTCGAATTCCATTCTCCTCCGCCATCATCGCACGCAAAATGAGAGAAAAAGGGGTTGTCCTCCCCGTGCCCTTCATGTATCCCACCAATGGTTCCCCACGCACCAAAGCCGAATGTATTCCCCGATTCATTCCCAATAGGAAGTCTCTCGGATACAGTGCGATTCACGCACCTCATTGCATGTGGAGTAATCCATAAAACCACCAATGACTTGGTGGTCCAGCTGTGTCACACCAACTTTCTATACCATTTCCTCGACCCCGAGAGCACTATCAATTTGGCCCAGCTTTTCTACGCAGACATCATTAATGCGGCCTACGAAGAGTGGGGCAAAAGAAGCGCTCCCTTACGCCCGCCTTATCATCTAACTCCTGATTAATGCCGGGGTGGACGATCCGGCGAAACAAGTCCGAATCCCCCGCCCAATCGGAGCCACTTACACCACCCGTAGAGAACAAAAAATGGGGGTGGCCCATCCCGATCATCCTATTCTCGATGAGGGTGTGGGGGAGGAAGAACATGACGCCCCAATGATGGATGTGGGGGAATAAGAGGAGTATGATGAAGATGAGGACGACGATTTCGACTTTGAGCCACCCAGTGAGGATTTTGTAGGCACCTTTTAGCGGTGGAATCCTATTTTGATGGTTTTATGACCCAATACAATCGAGACCAAGCAGACTATTAACAGGGTCAAGAGGCCTACCGAAGGGACACGAGCATGATGCATCGTCTCCAAGTGCATCTGTACGAGCTCAACTTTGGTTGACCTCCTCCGACTTTCTTTAATGATCCATATGATCCTAGCGCACTCGGTCCCTCAAATACGCCTCCCCAATGAAGCCCGTATCTATTGTTTGATGTTTGTGTGTTATGGTGGTTATTTACATTGTTAAGTTGTGTGAATTCTCCGTATCAATAAAAAAAATTCTACATTTTTGTTTTAATTTGTTCGTTTTATTTTCTCGCACTTTTAATTCGCTTTGAGTTAGATTTTAGTACCTTTTGCTTGAGGACAATGCAAAATTCTAAGTTAGGGGGGGGGGGGGGGGGGCACAAGTGCGTCTCTCTAAAACTTAACAAATTTCCAAAAATGCCCAAAAATCTAAAAAAATATCATAAAATTTTGAAAAATCCAAAAATATTTTCTTCAAAATAAATCAAAATTGGAATTCAAATTTTTCAAAAATATAATTAAAAGTCGATTTAAAGTCTCAAATTGTAAAGACATAATGCATAAAGCCAAAATTGACCAAAGATGGAAATTGAGCGAACATAGACGACTTAACGAATAAGTGTGGAGATTAACAACCCCGGTGAGATTCGATCCTTTCATTTTTGTGAAATTTATAAATCAATCCGAGTTAATTGTTAACTCAAAGTTCTTTTCAGTGGTCGAATAAGTCGTCGAGGATCTCAAGTATTTCACTTTGTTCGATTTTGGGAAATGTGTTATATTGCCTTGAAAAATGTGTCGAAGAAATCTCTAAATTAAATTCATCTCGAAATGGATATGGTAACACAATTAGTATTTTGGACAATGAAGTAGGCCATCAATTGTTACCCAAAAATATTGGCCATAAAAAAGTTGTGAAAAATCATTCCTTTTGTAACACAAAATTGAGCCGAGTAATTTTTCCTTTCGTTTCACAACCTGAAAAACCCAAATATCCCGAAATTGTGAAAAATGGTAAAAGTCGGAATTTAAGTCCGAAAAGTGCAAAAAAAGGGGCAAGAAAATAATAAAAAAATAAAAAAAAATAGAAAAATAAGAAGAAAATGAGCAAAAGCCCGGAAAAGCAATAACGTACATCATAAGAAAAAATTTCCAATTTCGAAATTCTTAACCTTTTTCAATTTCACCCAATACACCTTCAACCCATAAAAGTCCTAACCGAGTCCAAAAATTGTGAAATTGTTTACCACGTGGAGAGCTAAAACACAAAAAAATAATAAAAGAGATCAAAAATATGAATTAGAGGCAATGTTCCCGCTTTCTTATAATCGTAATCCATTTATGAGATACAGTTACCATAAATTTTCTTCCTTCTACTTGTGTGCGTGAACTTGGTTCCAATATATTTACTATTATAAATTACTCATACCAAGAGAACATAGCCTCCCCCGAGTGATTCATTTCTGAGTGCATCCTTTGAGAATTTGAAATTAAAACGAACTTTCGGATAAGTAACATAATGGTTAATCGGTGGAAATTCGCAGTTAAATTTTCGGCTTCGCACACACACACACTATGATTTGAGACTCTTGAACATGAATTAATGATGACTATTTTCTAGAAATGTTTGAATTATACAATTTTTGCATATTTTGGGTTTTCTTTGAGTCGAATTTTATGGGTATATTCACTGAAAACCCTCAAGAGATAACACTCGTCCTACTAGGACAACCTATTGATTTAACGGCTTATTGCAGATGGCAACGTGAATACTGGAAGAAACGACACCAAAATCCGAGCTACGGTGAAAGAGATATGATCATTCGAAGTTGAGAAGAAATCCAAGAAAGAAAAGAAGAAAACAAGGAAAAAATTCTAAGTGTTGGAATTGAAGAAAATAGGCCCAAAACTAGCAAGAACTCCCGAACCCCAGGCTGAACCGATTCAAGGGGAGAACCGGTTCAGAGTACCTGCAAACTGGTTCGAGTGTCCTGATGCGCGAATTTTCCTTTTAATTTTGATTGGTCCAAAAGAGTCCAATTATGTGCAAACTCCTCTAAAACGTATTTGTAATTTTGTATAGACTTAGAAAAGATAGTTTTGATCATTTTTTGATAGGGATAAGAGTATAAGAACAACCTAGGAACATAGTTTTGCATTGTTGCTTCAAGATTGATTAATTTCGGGTTTGGTTTCAAGTTTTAATTCAAGTTTTATTCTCTTTATTTCCCTTGCATGTTTATTCTTCTTGCATGATTCAAACAAATTCTAGATTCATAACACTTCCTTGCATGTTTCAATATAGTTTCATCATGATTTCTTTCGCATGCAACGTAATTAATTCATGCATAGTTAGGTTCAACATGCCCGGCTAGATTTTCTAAGGCCGGAATACATAAACTCAACCTGATGTGATAGTTGTATGTGTATAAAATTAATCCTCTAAATTTAAGGATTTATTATGACTGTATTGCGTAGCAACACAACAATTGTAGATCGTTTTATCTCGTTTGCTTTAGAGTAACTGGGATGCTTCAGAGTGAAATTCTAGTGTAACGATCGTAATACCGATTTACTCGTCCTCTGGTTATATATGGTGCAGGATTGAACCTCATATATGTAATGCTTGGGAGTACTAAATTCTGGCTCTAATTAATCTCTTAAATTTACGATTAGTTTTATAACAGCAATACATTAGGGTTGAGGGATTGTATTCCCGACCTGTTTTTCTCATCACATAGTTCAAGTTTTAGTTTAATCATCATCAGTCGTTTAGGTAATTTAGAGTAATTGCATTCCATTCATTCTTTAGTTCACTATTTAATCATTTTCATAATTGCATCTTGTTGTAGTTGTTTCACCATTCAAATCATCTTTTCATTATTCTTAGAGCCAAAGTTAGGTTTCCTTCGTCTGTCCAACGTCATTATGATTTTCTCGTCCTATTTCCCTGTGGAGATGATCTCGAATTATCGGATTATTATTAACGAGATAGGCTTGCACTTGAGCCTAGAGAGTACGCACTTCTGAGACACATACTTAGTCGCGTCAATAAGTCTTAGGGGAAAAGTGAGCATAGAGCGACATAACTTTTGAGTGGCCCAAACTAGGGAAACACATGCTTTTCCAAGGCAGTGTAATTGACTTCGTGCCCAATCAAATTTCAATTGGCAGAGTAGATGGCCTTATCCTTGTGGGACTCTTCCATATATTGGGATAGCAAAGCCTTTAGTGCAGTATCTATTACGATTAAGTACAGCAGTAGAGGGAGACCTGGCTAGGGTGGCATAAGTACTGGAGGTCTGGTAAGATATTGCTTGATTATATCGAAGGCTTACTAACAATCCTTATTCTAGACTTTGGTAGAGTCCTTCCGGAGGAGTTTGAAGACGGGCTCACAAATAGAAGTCAACTGGCCGATGAACCGACTTATGTACTAAAATTTTCCCACAAATCCATGAACTTCCTTATCTATTTGGGATAGTGGCATTTTAAGTATGGCTTTCATCTTGGTGGAGTCTTCTTTTATTCTTTTTCAACTTACTATGAATCCCAAAACCTTTCCTTTCGTGATGCCAAAAATGCATTTCTATGTGTTTATCCACATTTGATATTATCATAATCGTTAGAACAACTTTCGAAGGGAAGGAATGTCACCTTCCTGAGTTTTAAACTTAATAATCATGTTATTTATGTAGACTTCGACCTCCGTGTGTATCAAGTAAACCAAGATAGTTGTGGCAACCCTTTGGTAGGGAGCCCCAAAGTTTGTGAGGCCAAATGGCATAACTGTGTAACAAAAGGTTCTTTAGGGGGTGATGAATGTAGTTTTCTTCCAATGGTCAAGGTGAATCTTGATGTGATTGTATCTAATGGATATATCGACAAATTACTTGAGGATGTGACTGGTCATATTGTCCATAATCATGTCGATGTTGGGCAATGGGTAATTGTCCTTTGGAGATGCTTTGGTGAAATCTTGATAGTCGATGCACATGAGAACTTTTACTCTGAATTTTGGCATGGGTACAATATTAGATAGCCATGTGGGATATTCAATAACCCAGATGAATCTCATGTTCAGCTATTTGATTACGTCTTCCTTGACTTTGAGTGACCATTTAGTGCAAAGCTTTCTCAGCTTTTGTTTGACCAGTTTGCATTCTAGGAGACTTGAGATCTCATGTTGAGCTATTTCAGGAATGATACCAGAAATTTCATCATGGGACCATGCAAAGACATTCACAAATTCCTTCAGTAACTCTTCAAATTGCGCGCGCTCATACTCATTAAGGGTGGAGCCTATATTAATTTTGCTATGTTGGCTACAATAATCGAGATTGATAACCACTATTTTATCCTCATAATTTGAATGCGATTATGTTGTTTGTGATTAACCTTATTAAGATTAGTTATGAATTATTCATTTGCAAAATCATCATCATCAAGAGTTCGATTAGAATCAAGTTAATTAATGTAAGGCACAACAAGATACTCAAAATCCTCATTTATTTCACTTTTGAGAAAAATAACATTCCTCATCCAAACAGGTCTTGATTACATTGTTATCATAAAAAAGAGGAATAAAAATAGTTGAAGAGATTGGGTAAATAGCAAGGTTGGGTTATATTTTTTAGCAGGTGGGACTGGCATAACATTCCAGTTGAGTAGAGGCTCATCAGTGGACTTGATTAAAGTGGACGAGTTCAATGGAGTAGCGTCTAAATAGATCATATAGAGAGTCACCCCCAGTGTCTGCAGGTTAAACGAGTCTTCAGAATAACTTTCCTCATAAACCTCTGCAATAACTACAGATTTATGAGTGAGAGGTTACACTTTATGCTGGTAGTCTTCGGCCCAAGAGTAGTTGACTTAAAAGAAGATTTCCATATGAATCTTCATATTCTTATTCACATGGTACTACTATCGTGAAGGAAAGTCACTAAAGAGGATGTCTTCACCTTCCGTGACAAATCTTTCGTTCAGAGGGTCCCTCGAACCAATCTTCGCATCTTCTAAACTCCTTTTTCAGCCAAGGTTGGTGAAGCATTCTGAGTTCTTCTGGTCAAGGCTGATAACCTAAACCATATGGGGGAAAACCTATTTTAGGACTATGAGCTCTAGTATCCCTTTTTGACGACACCCTAGCCCTAGTCCGGGCATAAAATGCATATTATTGAACATTTATATCGCTTTGATATTACCGTGAGGGCTGTGCTCTGGAGAAACTTGGTCTTTTAAATTATCCCCTATCGAAAAGAGAAGTGTATTAACCCGAAAGTCGAAAAGAAGCATGTCATTCATCCCATATTGTATCTCTAGTATCAGATTGCTGGTGCTAACATTTTTTGTATAATCATCGTTCAACAAAATGGTAATGACTTCCCCATTGGCGAATAATTTCAACTTCTGATGAAGGGAGGAAGATACCCCACATATGCCATGATTCCACTATCGATCAAGAAGTAGGTTGAATCATGTGGGTATGTTAATAAATTAAAACTCGATAATCGGATCGATAGGTCCAGCCCCTGTTGTGAGTGTTATGGATCCCATCACCTCACGACGAGTATTATCATAGGCACGTACTATGGATGAAGTAGTAATAAGTTCACTTACTTTTAACCCCAAGTAAATGAAGGTTCTTAGTGGGAAAACATTGATAGCGGATGCGTTTTCACTAGCGAGAGAGAGATTATCTTTCTAATCACTTTAATGGAGATATTGAGGGAATGTTTCTCGTACTTTTTGGTAATGAACTATCCAGTCACCTTCTTCATCTCAACTTCTACCTTGGTAACACTTTGTTCAATTTTCATACCCGCTTCCCGGATAGATAAAAAATGTTGATAAAATAGACCTCCCATAGTAACTCGAATATGGGGGAAGATATTCTTCTTCACAATGGTGACTTGTTCTTCTTCGGAGGGCCAATTGGTCATGGTGGAAGCTTTCTCCCTCCAGCTTGCTATGAATTTACTGATAGTTTCTATAGGGTTTCTCTTGATAAGCTCTAGATCATGGTGTGTAACCTATAGTTATTCATTGTACTTATATTGTGACATGAATTCTTGTTTGACATCTCTAACTGCGAATTCTAAATTCTTCGAGTATAAGAACCATCAAAGGGCGCTATCCTTCAAAGTCTATTGAAACATTTAATCCATTATCTATTTAGAGGCATTAATAGGGGTCATGACTAGGTCATAACTATGAAGGTTAATAATTGGGGGTCTCTTTCCCTAAACTTCTCGATAGTTGGCATCTTGAACTACTCCGACAATCTTGCTTTAGGGTAGGGAGACATGTAAGTGTAGTCCATGAAGTTCTCGGATATCTTAACTTGGTCAAACTTTTTATACAACATCTTAAGGTCTTTCTTGACCTTGTTTAGCTCTTTCTCCTTAGGGTCAATGGGCACTGGAAACTTAGCCCCTAGATGGGAAAGGTTAGGCATAGGGAGCTGAGTGGGTGGTAGCCCATTAGTTCACGGGGAGTGCGGGGCTTGCTGATATTCTTCTGGGACCCAAATAAGCTTGGGAGTGGGTGGACCCATGGCATGAGGAAAGAGAACCAGGGGGTTATTTGGGAACTTGGACTCGATTTTGCTGCATCTTATGAACTTCAGTTTGAAAGTGGTAAATCTTGGCACTGAGTTGGACCAAAACTACCATCAGATTAGGTAGTCCATTTGGTGCTTGATTGGTATTTTCCATGATGGACTGGCGAAGGTAGATTCTGGACTCGAATGAAGTTGCAAGGGAACTGGAAGATCTTCGGGGAGGTTTGACAGAAGACTAGAGGGAATAGGGAGCCAGGACAATAATGAAGTGTGCACTAGACCTGAGGAGGAAAATGATTCAAATTTATTTTTGAAAAAGTGAGGAAAGGAAAAAAAAATTGGCATTTTTTTTGAAAAAGAGGAAAAATGTTTTTGACACGTTTGGTAAAAAGGAGGAGAGTTGTTTTTTGTATTTTTTTATAAAATAGATAGGAAAAATGTTTTTACTATTTTTGATGAAGAAGAGGAAAATGTTTTTAGTATTTTGATAAAAGGGAGGGAAAATGAGAGAAGAATCTCAGCATGATTATTATTATGTTTATCTTATCACTTGTATTAGGTTTACCTAAATGCAAAAGAAATGATGGACAGGGCCCGAGACTGGTAAAATTAGGTTTGAAAAATAGGTAAGACAGGGTTTGACATGTTTACAGGCTTATGAACAGGTTTCTGTTTTGAAAAAAATGATAAAATCGAGAGAAAATTAGCCACCATGCTAACGCGACATTTCGTCAGAGCTTCACGTAGTAACTGGAAAATGAAATATGATCATCCTAGGTATGACACTTGTATGAGGTTTATGTAGTTGTTGGGTTAATGGAAGGGTTCCCCCCTTTGGTATGACATCCATATTATACTTCTTCCTTTTGAGGTCAATCAGTAGGTGTGGATAAGCCATTTGATATACCTGAGTCTACATGAACTTCCTAACTATATACCTCATAGGGATAGTACGTGTGATAGAAAATTAAATATACTTAACGTACATGAAAGAGTTCCTCGGCATGTACCTCCTGTCATTAGATTGATCAAGCGGTACGATATGAGGTGAATTGTTCAGTATACATCGAAGGTACTAGGCCAATTGTAGGTGAGACTCATATTTCTTAGGCTAACTACGACCAGTAGGACCAGGACCCATCACAAAGTGACCCCCCTAATATGGGATAAAATTTTGGTCAATAGACATTCTCTTTGTGATGAAGTGTTGAAAATGCATGATTATTGATTAGTATATTATGGGGAGAATCTTTTATGTGGCATGATGAGTGAAAGAATGTAAGAGGGTGCTTTAGATTATAGATGGAGGCATAACCCCTTTGAAGTATGGTGATGATAAGTTAATTAGCTAAAACCTTGAATTAGTGATAGAACATGCAAACACAAATCTAATAAAGATAGGACTCAGTTTAAACTCCCAAATATCTCGTGTATAACTCAAAAAATAGTAATGAACTCAGAAATAGCTTAGCTAGAGGGAGAGAGAAGTAAGAACCCTAGATACACCTTGGCAGCCAGGCAAACACGCCCAAACACCCTCACGAATCTCTGTCGCATATTAAAAGCATCGTAATAAATGACAATGGTGAGTGAATAAGACCTTTGGTTTGTAATAACTCTCTCTGATGTGTATTCTCTCTAGTAATAACTTCTTAAACTCTTAGAAGATCATCCTCTCCTCAAAGGTGGTTGGGATCCTTAAATAGCCCCCCCCCCCCCCCCCCCACACACACACCACCCCCGAGGCAACTCAGTTATTAAAGACTATGAAAGACATCCCTCATACTTTATGTCACAACATTAAATGCCTAATGCACTAGTTGTCTCCACGTCACAAATATTAAATGCCAAGACATGCCTTTTGCCCAACCACTGTGCGTCAGGGGATGTTTTCGCAGAGGTGGCTCACCAACTGCCTGACAGCCCCAAATACCATGGTGGTTTACTCGAGTGCAGGTCTAACATTGTTTAGCTAGCTAGTGACATCACCTACAATATATGTGACATTAAGTAGAGGGTTGTTTTGTTCACAACTCAATGCTCGATGGAACTCCAAGCTACTCCACTCGAGGTTCCACGACCAGGGTCCTTCGATGTTTTACCAGGTGTATTTAAGATGGTCAGGACAAGCCCCAACGGTGCCTCACTTCTCAATCTTACAAACCAAGTCCCTCTAAAGTTCCCACGGTGTTGTCATTCGATAGAGCATGAAAGCTCTCCCAGGCCCTACCAAGCCTGGTCTCTCGCGAGTACCGTTTGACCACACACTAGAACTCGTTATTAGTCTAGTTACAACATTACAACCGTTATAGCTTACAGTCAACATAAACAAAAATACAATGTGATTAATGAAACAAGCCAAAGTATGAGTTTCCACGCCAAGCTGCCTCGCTGATTTGCCATGCTTGAGTTTCTTCGGTTACTTAATCTCAAACACTTTTGCCAATTAAGGAATTATCCTTAATCTCAGGATTACATTCAAGCCCCTCTACAGAATAACTATACATATAGGAAAGAATTTCCATCTGAGTGATGTTTGAATATCTACAAGTCAGAGTGTGGTAGTGAGCCTAAGCATGGACCAACTACAAGTGGAGTGTGATACGTGTAAGTGATCATGAATATATACAAGTGTGATAAGTGGCGGTGTGTGCTACTGAGACTTGAACATGGATATTTTTAGTGGTGTGTGAAACATGTGAGTATAAGTGATCCTACATACAAATGTAAGTAGTGTGAGGTGTACATGAATGATATTTACAGGTGTGTGAAGGTGAAAAGTGAGTGATAAGTATCATAAGCATAAGGTAAATATATACAAGAAATAAATAAAATGAAAAGGGATCATACAAGTAGGTTCATACGCACACATGCGGAAAATGATAACACCCATGTAAGAATTGAGTTTAGATCTCTTCTAACAAAGGTTCCTAGCAGAGTCACCACTGTGGTCATTTTGCCTCCCGAGGTCGGCGCCCGTGCGTGGAGGAGAGGTCTCACACCCTTCCTCGAGGAGCTTTAATTGTCGTCGAAATGTGTTATGTGGTGAAGTATAGAAAATAGATTCGCCAGCATATTTTGCACAAAACAGGGAAAATAAATGTTGTCACCTCGAGAGAACGACATCAAAGACATACTAATGCTTGCAAAACCAATTAATTCAAGGATTCGAGGGACTAAGTTAGGGAATGGGAAGGTGTTAAGAACCCATCTAGCCCTTTCGGTCTCTCATGGACATGTGTTATTCTTATCCTTAATCGTGAACTGTGTGTTCGTGTATATATAAACGAAGAATGGAATTTCTCGACTCGCGTCATGGAGAAAGGCAGAGTGAGGTCATCCTTAGGAAAGTTCCCAAAATAATAATAAAAAATATAATGTGTACGTTTGTCAGGTAAGCGATTGTTTATAGGAAGACGATGGAATAAATGGGACAAAACGCGACCATGATTCACAAATATAATATGTGGAAATAATATATGAAAAAGTATAGGAAAAGAGTCATCAAATCTCGGGTTTTACCAAAGCCTAAAAAGGCATCAAAGTCCACGTAGTTTTCATGTAACACGGGGGTTAGGTTTATCCCATAAATTCAACCGGGGACTTTATTATATGTGTGTGTAAAGGAAAATGATGTTTTAATGTGAGAAAATAAAGTGAGAAATCCTTGTTTGGAATTTACAAGAAAACCCTCTTTTTCTTATTTTTGGGGTTTTTATAGAAAATATAGTATCTGCAATACTACAAATAAAAGTGGGATATTATTATGTATGAACTAACAGAGATGAAATGATAAAGTAAGAATTTAATAAATAAGCTACAATAAGGAAATTTAAAGAGAGAGTGGAAGATTTGGACCTTCTTCAGAAGCTTTAATATTGATCATGATTGTTGAAGAGATGCCCTTTCAAGTGGGTGGAAGCGGTACAAGGAGAGGGAATGGAATTAGCTAAATTGGGTAAGAAAAGGATGGAAAGGGAATGCGGGGGGAGAATTTTCAATATTGGAACCACACTGACTTGGAGAGAATGTTGATGAGATCACTAAGATGGATGTTTATGAGGTTACTTTTGAAGTGAACTCATTCTCCCTTTATATAGGGTCAAGGGGTGTGACGATCGTCATTGTCCTCAACTTTCCTATCAGTAGGAAACCCTAGGCACACTGTTGATAGGTAAGGAAAAGGGTTTTCCATTCGGGAATCTCATGCAGATTTTCCAAAAAAATGATCAAAAAATGAAATTCATAAATCCGAAAATCCCAGTGGATGTACCGTGGGAAATGATATTTATATCCCTTTAAGAATCCATTAACCAACTCCCGAATTCGGGAGTTGACTATAGTCAAACAGGGCTCAGAAGAGCCCGACGATCTTTTAGACAAGAGATTCTTGGAGTAAAACAGATCTATCGTCCAAACTGTAAGGCCGATTCGCTCATAAGACGGACCGTTGCAAAGGTTATTCAGATATCTTTGAAGATTCATTTAGTCTCATTCATTTTAGAGAGTTTACCTTTGTCAAACGGGGCTTGAAATCTCCCAATGACCGTTTGGAGTAAAACGGGTCGTTCATCCTTACTGTAAGGATGATTCGTGAACGGGGAGGACCATTTGAAAGGGGATTCATAGTACTTTAAAGATTCATGTATTCTCATTCGAGTTGAAGGGATTACAGTAGTCAAATGGAGTCGGCGAGTGCCAAGAGGCCACCAGATTGGTTTTCCACAGTAAAATGAACCATTCGTCTGAACTGTATGGTCGATTCGCGCACAGAGCGGT
This sequence comes from Sambucus nigra, assembly GCA_949130495.1. Classification (NCBI taxonomy): domain Eukaryota; kingdom Viridiplantae; phylum Streptophyta; class Magnoliopsida; order Dipsacales; family Adoxaceae; genus Sambucus; species Sambucus nigra. The sequence goes on along the minus strand of OX422217.1, from coordinate 312,831,891 downwards.
CCGTTGGAAAGGGTATTTGGAGACCTTTGAGGATTCATTGATCTAATGATCAGATGATAAAGTTGACTTAATTCAAATGTCTCTCGAGTGCACCTGATGTACTTTAGATCGGTACTCGGAGTATGACCTAGGGTTTAAGGTAAAAGAGGAAGTTCTAGGGTCCTAGGGAGATTCTTAGAATGGTTCTAGAATGTGGTGTCCACAGATATGATTCCAGAAAAAAGAACAGTGGGGGAAAAACGAGGAGCCGAGATGAGAGGCCCCGATAAATAAAAAGGATGATGAGTTTGATAGTGAAGGAGACGGCTTCGATCTCCCAGTGAAGATCCCGGATGCTAAGGGTTAGCTCCACAAAATATCCTTTTGATGTAAAAATGATATTTAGAGGATTGGCCGATGGTAACATGGAGCCGGCTGACCAGTTCGAGAAAATTAAAAAAGGTGCACATGGATACTCTGGTCATTATTTTTTTAGGTCTGATTTTAAAGGAATCATATCTCCCTATGATGACTCATTGGTGATTAGCATGAGAGTCTATAAATATGACATATCCCATATTCTTATTGGTGACGAAAGTTTGGTCGATGTGATGTTCAGGAAACGCTTTAAAGGTTTGAAGCTCAGTAAAAAGACACTCATCCTATATTTTTAACCACTGAACGGATTCAGTAGAGATAAATTTCACCCCTTAGGGGTATTTGAGATGGATGTGTGTATGGGTTATACGTCACGAATATTGCATTCCCCCGGGTTAATTTATGAATATTTAGGATCCTTGGGTACCGTAATTGCTACAATTATGCTCATTAACCAGACAACATTTGTTTTATATGCTAATATGTTATTTGAGGTATTATTGAGTGTTTGTAGGTCTTACGATGCTTAGTGTGAAGTTTCATCACGTTCTGATAAAGTTTCATTGAAGTTTGCAGGTTCAGGGGCAATTTGGTAATTTCACACTTTAGTATTTTTTACCAAACTCTTCATGAAAGTTGTAGATCTTGAGATAATCTTTGCATGGACATGAACGGTGCTCGAATCGGATTCCAAAGGAATAAAACACAGATCTTTAATCGAGGAAGAATTATAAGGAATTAATTTAATATTTTATTATACTATCTTTTTAAATAATTCGCCATGTGTCCGTTATCTCTTTTATGCAGCAAACTTCTTATTTACAGTAATGGAAATTTTGGGAGATAGTTCGGGTTTGGCTTGGGTTTCATCCGAAATAGGAGCCTTTTGTTTAAAATTAGTGCATGGTTTTTGACAACACACGCATATGGGTCAGTTGGCTCGGGGTCTCGGGAACTTGGAGTGCCCATTTTGGCATTACCAAGGTTTGGCCATTAATGGTGGGTTTTGACATTTCATTGGAGGTTTTTATTTTTGGAATAATATATGAGTCTTGGCTATTACACATGGAAGGTATTTGCCGCGCACCTTGGAATGGAGGTCTCGATTTTGGCTGTTGGCCAGTTTTGGTGGACTCATGCATTTGGGTCACGACAATTATACATACACCATGGCAGTCCTTGTTTATTTTGTTGGATGAAGATATTCAGGAGAAGAATTCACAAGTATCAGGTGCGACTCGATTCGCTAAGAGGCAGTGCTCAGGTTTCCCATTTTCAAATCGATTCGGACACTTCCGAATCGATTCGGTCCCCTATTTTTAGATTTCATTTTATTACAAGTTTACCATTTGGAGTTTTGCATATATAACCTTTTCTCTCATTTTGAGAACTATCTATTTTTTTAATTAGTTTAGTGTTAGGCCTTTGAGAGCTCATTTTCTCTCTCATTTGGGTTGCCTCATTCGTGGATTGTAAGTGTACTATCCATTATCCCTACCAATTAATTTAGTTGTAATTCCTTATTTTCTTGCTTTGTCCTTTATTTACAAGCTTTCTAGTGCAGATTTCTTCGTTTATATTTATTTATTTCCTAGTTTAATTTGCATAGTTAATTTATTTCTTCTGTATTTATTAATTTGTTTTTTAATTTAGTTTTGATCATGTGTAGTAAGTAATTAAATAAGGTTATGGTCGTCGCGTCTCCGCCATTAATGAGCGTCGAGCTTCGAAAATCAAGTTTTGTGTAAAATCACATTTAATTGAAACCTCGTGTATTAAAATTTGTTTATTATGCGTTTAACTTTCTTTGTCATGCAACGTTAGTGTTTATAGCGATAACCCAAATTTAATCCGCGTGTGACCACTTTGAGTTGCATTTCTTCTTACGTGCTGTTTATGATTTACTAAAAATTTTTGGTTAAATATTTTGGAACCGAAATTCTAATTATTAGTTGTTGAGCCTATGGCAGGGATGCGATCCCGACTCTTATTTTACTAATATTTTTTAGCTTTAACTTCTTAATTTTTCCCCTTTTCTTTTAAACCAAACCATCACCTTTTACACTTTTATTATTGAAGTAATAAATCAATTACAATCTATATGACATTCCCTGTGGATTTCTTACGTTAACCGACTTACCGATATACTTGTTTCCCAAGTGTAGTTGTAGTTTAGGTTTTTGCATTGAGGCGGTGAACCGAAAACAACAACAGTGCTTCTACACGAGCACAGGATTCGCGCTTCATTAAAATGGCGTCATTCATGGGGAGTGATTTTTACATTGTAATTATTTAAATATTTCGTAATATTTCTTTCATTCATATGTGTATTCTTTATTTTCTCCTTCCTTTTAACTTGTGCTAGATTGTTTCGAGAAATTGAAATTTTGGCGGTTGTCGCTTTTGTTGAATTGCCTATTTCGAAATGTCTCGCTATAACTCTTTAGATAACCTTAATTGTTATGTGAATATATTTCCAAGTTGTACTCCCAAAATAATGAGAGAATGACTACAAATTCTTAAAAATGAATGCCTTGGGAATTTAATTTGGAAAGCGGGGATCCCGTTAGCTATGATAAAACCTCACAAGAAGATGTTATGTCTTCTTATTCGTTTGATTATGAGTTAATGATAAAGGAAATTAATGACCAATACGAGAGTTCTCAGGCTTAGTATGATGAAAATAATGCCATGATCGATGAAATCATTTCTTTACAAAATTGGGTTAAGGTTGAAACTTGCGTTTCACTTCGACCCCCTTTTGAGGAAGAAATGATTGAGAGTTCCAAGAACTTTCGAATTTCAATCTCTTATTAATTCTTCTGATTGTATTGAGGTTGGTGGTCTTTCCTTTCCTTTATTCCCTACCATTCCCGAATAATTAAATTTATCATAAGAATCGGTTGACAGTCTTGAGGACTTTGGCCCGATTCTTGAATGAGAATGTTATTTTGAGATGCTTCATCTCATAGGCTATTCACTTGCACTAGACCCATCTCCCCTTACAATTTAAAAACCTTGGGGATGTGATTTCACTTTTCCTGAGATCAATGTGGCCTCATTACCTTAGCATCCAAATCCCCCATTATCCCCCAAAAATTGATAATTAGCGATAGTTTATTACTTACACCTTACACATGCCTTCTGTTTTTCAAACAAAATTCATATCTTCCGTTAGGCATATTTTCTTTGGAGGGTCCACCGTTGATCTTTCAATGTCAAATCCCATTTTGGGTGGATCCTCAATTATTTAGACTTCTAGTGTATAGTAAGTGCGAAGTCCAAATAGTTGGTTGTAAGTAGTTAGTTTTTTTTATTCTTTCTTTCTTTAGTTTTTCTTTCCTTTTTAGTTTATTTTAGTGTAATTAGTTAAACTTTTTATTATTTCTTTTCGTTATGCTCAGTACTAACTTGTTTTGTATATTCTTTGGACTCGTTCTTACCGTGTTCTTAATGCGCATTGAGGACAATGCAACATTTAAGTTAGGGGGTGTAGGATATTCTATCCATTTCATGATTAGTCCATGTATTTGATCACTTGTTAGTTACATGCTTTTTATTAAAAATTGAAAATTTTTAAAAATATTTTCTTTCTTTTTTCTCCTTTATTGGGCATTTTGCCTTGTTTCTGATAAGGAATTTCAATAAATTCCCAATCCAATAGACACTCAACAATGCATGTTCTCGATCTTAGAATTTATTAGACTTTAGTACTCAAATCATTGATATTATGAAAAATTTCATGAATTAAACTTTAATTCACGAGCACATGCGCTTTTCTTGTTTTATTGAATTGGTTTAAGATTTTTAGAACTCCGTAATCTTTTGTTGCATTGTATATACTTACACCGAGTGAGCTTCAGAATTTTCTTCATTTGTGAGAGTTATACACTTCTCTTTCCTCTTTGAAAACATTGATTTCTTCGGTAATCACACTATTCTTTCATTTGATCGTCCATTATTGCAGTTTATATCTTGAAATGTGTTACTTGAGCATGATTTTAAAAATTATTTTGACTCGAGAATTACTTAAACTTTATGAAATGATCATAGGTCATCATTGTTATATTACCCATATTAACCTTGACCTCACCTTATGTGTTTTTCCTAGTCAACCGCTTTGAGCCTTAACATAGCCTTTTGTTTCATAATCCAAAATCCCATAACAGACTCCACATTGGAGTTATACACCATACATATTTACTTCCATACCTTTGTTTGAAATGTTACTCGGGATTGACTGATGTTATTGTCTTGCAGTTTCAATTAAGCATGAAGAAAGTCAGAAAAGAAATAAAAGTGTATTGAAAAAAGGAAAAAAAAGAAAAAACAAAAGAAAACAAAAGAAAGTGAGAAAAACAAGAAAAGAAAAGAAAAAAAAGTTGTATATATATAGTGTTCAATAATCCTTGTCTCTCTCCAATTTCTTATTTAATGTTTGTATGGAAATCATTTTTCATATTTTGAAGTTGCCCACAGTTTCCATTATCCCAAGTTTTTCATCCTCGAACACTTTGAATTTGTATATATTTCTTTCATTACGTAACTTAACCCTAAACCTTCATTACAACCCTATACAAGTCCTATGTGATCTTATGGTGAATTTAATTCAAAAGTTTAAATAGTTTTGATAATTTGTGAAAATACATTTTGCCTCCTTTAATGAGCGATAACTTTCATTGAGATTACAATTTTTTATTTTATATATAGCGTTCTTCATTAGTGACATGCGTGCGGCCTAGTTTCCATTTACATTTACTCTTTATGCCCGCATCTCCCGTGTATTACCTCCATTTTCATAGTGAATTCATTTGTTGAGTGTAATATCTGATAAGGATTGATATATGCATACTTTAACGCTTATCTAGTTTATTTAAGTTTTTGTCAAATCATACTATGCATGTGCTTGCTCCCCTCTCACTTTTAAGGTTTCAATTCTATGACGGTCGTTCTATAATATTAATAACTACGAACTTTTGTTTGAATTCGTTCGATATGCCAATAATATGTTTGAAATATTTTTAGTAATGTTAAGTTTGTCACATGTTGATTGGGAATATTTTGAAGAAACCATATGGTGTTTGTGGGTTTCATCCCTAAACACCCCCACGAGATGACACTCGTCCACTAGGATAACCTAGGGGTTTAATAGCTTATTGCATACACTAAATGCAATCGTTCGCCCGTGAAAGTGGTTTTTATCTCTTTTGTATATATCTCTTGTTTTGGTACTTTCTTAGAGTTCTTATTGCTTTGAATTTCATTGCTTAGGACTATTAATGTCTAAGTTAGGGGGTGTGATACGTCACGAATATTGCATTTTCCAACTATTAATTTATGCATTTTTAGGCCGCTTGGGTATCATAATTGCTATAATTATGCTCGTTAATTAGACAACCTTCGTTTTATATGCTAACATGTTACTTGAGGTATTATTGAGTGTTTGTAGGTGTTACAGTGCTTAGTGTGAAGTTTCTTCATGTTCCGGTAAAGTTTTATTGAAGTTCACACATTCATGGGCAATTCAGTAATTTCACACTTTGGTATTTTTTAGCAAAGTCTTCACAGGATTGTAGCTCTCGGTCCAAGCTTCGTGTGGACGTGAACGGTGCTTGAATCAAATTTCGAATGAAGAAAATACAGATCTTTCATAGGGGAAGAATTGCAAGGAATTTATTTAATATTTTATTATACTATCTATTTAAATAATTCCCCATGTGTCCCTTATCGCTTTTATGCAGCAAACTTCTTATTTACAACAATGGAAATTTCTGGAGATATCTCAGGTTTGTCTTGGGTTTTGTTTACAACCAAAGTTAGAGCCTTTCGTTAGAAATTGGTGCATGATTTTTGACAGCACACGCATATGGGTCAGTTGGCTTGAGTTCTAGGGATCTTGGAGTACCCATTTTGGCATTTCCATGCTTTGGCCATTAATGGTGGGTTTTGACATTTTTTAAGGTTTTGGTTTTTGGCATAATATATGGGTCTCGTCTATTACACATGGCATGTATTTTCCACGCACCTTGGAATGGAGGTCTCTATTTTGGCCATTGGCCATTTTTGGTGGACTCAGGCATTTAGGTCTCGACAATTATACATGCACCATGGCAGCCCTTGTTTATTTTGTTAGATGAAGATAGCCAGAATAAGAATTCACAAGTATCAGGTGCGAATCGATTCGCACCTTGGCAAATATATTCCTTAAGAGGCAGTGCTTAGGTCTCCCATTTTCGAATCAATTCGGACACCTCTAAATCAATTTGATCCCCTGTTTTTAGATTTCATTTTATTATAATTTTGCCATTTGGAGTTTTGTATATATAACCTTTTCTCTCATTTTGAGAACTATCAATCTTTTTAATTAGTTTACGGTTAGGGTTTTGAGGGCTCATTTTCTCTCTCATATGGGTTTGCCTCATTTGTGGATTGTAAGTGTACTATTCATTACCCCTACCAAATAATTTGGTTGCGATTCCTTATTTTCTTGCTTTGTCATTTATTTACAAGCTTTCTAGTGTAGATTTCTTTCTTTATATTTCTTTCTTGCCTAGTTTAATTTGTGTACTAAATTTATTTCTTGTTAATTTATTAATTTAGTTTTTAAATTAGTTTTGATCATGTGTAGTGAGTAGTTAAATAGGGTTTGGGTCGCATGTCCTCCATTGATGGGCGTTGAGCTCCGAAAATTAGGTTTTGTGTAAAATCACATTTAATTATGCGTTTAACTTTGTTTATTATGCAACGTTAGTGTTTATAGTGATAACCCGAATTTAATCCGTGTGTGACCATTTTGAATTAAATATTTTATGTCGCAACTTGGAGTTGAATTTCTTCTTGCGTGATGCTTATGATTAAATAAAAATGCTCGCTTAAATATTTTTGAATCAAAATTCTAATTATTAGTTGTTTAGCCATGGCGGGGACACGATCCCGACTCTCGTTTTATTAATATTGTTTAGCTTTAACTTTTTAATTTTTTCCATTTTCTTTTAAACCAAACCATCACCTTTTACACTTTTATTCTTGAAGTAATAAATCAATTAAAATCTATACGACATTCCCTGTGGATTTCTTATGATACCCGACTTACCGCTATACTTGTTTCGCAAGTGTAGTTGTAGTTTAGGTTTTTTCATTGAGGCGGTGAACCAAAAATGACTACAGTGCTTCTACATGAGCACACGGTTCGCGCTTCATCAACGGGAACCTGGTCGATGTGCCTCACCAAGAAAGTTAGTTTTTTTGTCATGGATGAGCACATATTCTCGACTAATAATATAATCCTGGGAAGGGAATCCCTCAAGGAGTTTGAGGTCGTGCCTTCCACTGTGCACCAGATGATTAAATTCCTGGCTCCCAATGAAGTAGGGGAAGTACAAGGTGATCAAGTAGAGGTTCGTGAGTGCTATTTGACCTCGACCGAGGAAAAGTGTAAAAGAGGGTGAACCGGCAAAAGAGGTAGAATCCATCTTCCTCAATAAGGATGAGCACAAAAACCCATTCAAGTCGGTTCGTTCCTAAAAGACAAAATCAAGGAAGAGGTAGTGAAGCTATTAAGAAAAATTCATTATATTTTCTATTGGAGCCATGAAGAAATGATATGGATAGAACCTAATATTATGTGTGATTATCTAAATATTAGTGAAAAAGTGAAGCCTATGAAGTAAATGAGAAGAACTTATGCGAGAGATCGATATGAGGCCATTCAAGAGATTATGAAAAACCTCCAATCAATCGAGTTTATTCTAGAGGTTAAATATTCAGATTGGTTGTCCAATTTTTATTATAATGCCAAAGGACCATGGAAAGTGGATTATGTGTGTTGACTTCACTGACCTGAATACAGCTTATCCTAAAGATAACTTTACCTTTACCCCGAATTGATTAGACGGGTGATGCTACAGTCGAAAATGAGTTGATGAGTTTCATGGACATGTATTTGGGTTATAACCAGATTTTTATGCATGAGGCCCATGCTAGGAAAACTTTCTTTATTATGGGTAAAGGAATGTATTACTATAAGGTAATGCCATTAGGCCAAGTGAACGCATGGGAAACCAATCAGAGGTTGGTAAACGTGATGTTTGAAGACCAGATTAGGAAGACCATGGAAGTATACGTGGAAGAAATTCCAACCAAGTGTCTAATGGTTGAGGTTCATGTAGTTGATGTTGAACGCATGTTTGATACAATGGGTAAATTCTAGATAAAGTTGAACCCTGCCAAGTGTGTTTTTATTATTAATGATGGAACATTTCTCGTCTTCATCGTGAATCAAAGAGGAATAGAGGCCACCCCATAAATATTAAATAGTTTATTAATATGGAGATTATAAAGAATATCAAAGACGTTCAGAGGCTAACAGGAAGAGTTGCAGCGCTCAATCGTTTCGTCTCTCGAGAAATGGATAAGTGTTTTCCATTTTTCAAAATTTTGAGGAAAGACTTCATCTGGGATGAAGAGTATGAAAAATCCTTCTAAGAGACAAAGAAATACTTAGGGCCATTCATGATTCTATCTCGGGCCATTAGAGGGGATAATTTGATTTTGTATTTAGCTATGTTAGAGTCTCTAATTAGTACGACCATAGTCGATGAGGATGAGGGTGTATAAATGCTGGTATGTTTTAATAGCAAGGCTTTGTAAGGGGATGAAATCAAGTATTTGAGAATGGAAAAATTGTCTTATAACTGATACATGGCTTAAGGAAGATAAAGCCATACTTTCACGCCCATACAATGATGGTACTCACTGACACTCCTTCCAGGCAGGTCATTCATGAACTTGAGAAATCGGGTAGGCTAATGGACTAGTCTATTAAGTTTCATGAATTCTGACATCATTTAATAACTTGGGAATGAAATTAAAGGCCAAGCTTTGGAAGACTTTATGTACGAGTTTACATGGGCCAAGGCCAAAATGGCAGCATGAGTACTAGAGGTCGTAAAAAAAGAGTTTACTATATATTTTATCCCAGTTGACACTGCAAAAGCCATTGCCCTTGAAATGGATATTCTAGACACCACACTCTAGGTCCCCCTAAGTCTCTCCTTAGGTCCCTAGAACCTCCCCATTTACGATAAAGCCTAGGTCAAACCCCAATAACGATCTAGAGGACACCGGACACTCTCGGGCCCCCATTTGACTTCGATCAACTTCATCATCAAAGAAAAAGCTCAATGAATCTTTAAAGGTATCTGAATACACTTTCCAATGGTCCTCCTCATTCATTAATTGGCATAATTGTATGAACAAAAAGCTATTTAACTATCGAAAAATGATCCTGAGGCTAGCGGGTGCTCCCGGGCCCCGACTTGACCCCGTTCAATTTCATCGTCAGAGTAAAAGTTCAATAAATCTTTGAAGGGAACTGAATCCCCTTTCTAAAGGTCCTCCTCATGCATGAAATGACATGACCGTTCAGACAAATGATCATTATCCCCCTAAAACTGATCTGGAGGCCACCGAGCGCTCCCCTACTTCGTTTGACCAAAGTCAACTCTTCAACTTAAACGCCACTAAATGCATCACTTAAGAACAATGAATACCCTTTCCAATGGTCCGCCCCATTCATGAATCAGCCTTACGGTATGGATGAATGACCCCTTTTACTCCAAAAGGTCATCGAGCTCTTTTGATCCCTGTTTGACCCAAGTCAACTCTCTGAATTGAGAAAAACTCTTTAAAACATCGAAGTTCCTCGTATAACCTTTCCAACAATCGGCCCCATGCATGATTCGAAGTTATGATTTGGATGAACGATCCATCTGACAATCTCCTGTCCAAAGGACCGATGTGATCTTTCAAGCCTTGTTTGATCCAAAGTCAACTCTTGGATCCACGAGTGGAACAAAGTATTTCCAAAGGTCTCCAAATAAATCTTCCAACTGTATGCCTTGTGTGTGATTTGGACTTATAGATTGCATTTTACGACTATTTTTTAAAAAATCTTCTCGAGACTGCCAATTAAAATGTCCATTTCCCTGCCTATCGACAGTGTGACTAGGTTTACGTACTGATAGGAAGGGCGAGGACAATGCCTATGGAGAGTCCATTGACCCTGTATAAGAAAATTATGGGCTCACCTCAATGGGCATGTCAAAAACATCAACTTCAGTGATCTCAACAACATTATTCTTAAGTTAGCGGGGTTTCCTTATTTGAAACATTTCTCGACCTTTCATTTCCATCACTTTCCCACCTAATTTAGTAAGAAAACCTCTACATTCTTTAATCACTTGCAAGGAATCTCATCATCAATCAAGATCAATCTCTAAGTCTCCAAAGATGGTCCAAAATTCTTCTTCCTCTTTAAATTTATTTATTTTTGCATTAGTTATATAAATTATTAATTTAGTTTTTACTTTAGATCATACACATATTAATATTAAATCCTTTATTAGTAATATTGCATATAATATATTTTCTATACAAAAAAAAGACCCTAAACAAGAAAAAGAAGGTTAAACCTATAAATTCCAATGGGATTTTCACCACATTTTCTCAAAACTAAAAAAGATTTTTCTTACATGCATATATAACAGAATACCCGTTTGAATTTATTGGATAAACCCCACTCTTGTGTCGTATGTAAATTACGTGGATTTTGATAACTTTATAGACTATGTAGGCGCCTCTAGCTAAAACCTGAGAGCCAAGTCTTTTTTTTCCCATTTTCATCTTTTTTTTATTTTATGCATATATTATTTACACATATCATATTTGTGATTCATATTTTCTTCATACCCAACACATAATATCATTTCATCATAATGATCAATATCTTGATCAGAGCACATATCTTATTTTTAATTATTAATTTGGGAACATTCATATGGATGACCTCACTTCGTCTTTTTCCATGACGTGAGTTGAGCGATTACGATATCCACTTATGTATGCATGCATAAACACTTCACAAAAAAATTAAAGAAAATAGTAACATAAGCCCATGAGAGACCGAAAGGGCGGGATGGGTGCCTAACGCCTTCCCATTTCGTAACTTAGCACCCGAACCTTTGATCTAATTGGTTTCGCAAGCATCAATTTATCTTTGATGTCATTATCTTGAGGCGACAACAAGTTTTTTTTCTTGTATTTTGCAAAATAGGCTAGTGACTCTATCTCTTGACATCACCCTACATCGATGATGGCCAAAGAATTTTTAGAAAGGGAGCGGGACCTTTCCCTCTCTCTCCACCGATCGCACGACTGTCGACCCCTGAGATGGGGAAGGAGGAAAACAACAGGGAAGGATGGCCATAAATACATTATTCAAAGAGGGAGTATTTTTTGAGTGTCCTTGCTCAATGGGAGGCCCGATTTGGAGACTGTTTGTCGATGACTCTTTTTGTGAAAATGGATGTGGAATCGGGCTGATACTCTCAGCTCTAGATGAAATTTTCATTGAGTATGACCTGAGGTTTAGTTTCAAGTAATTTAATAATAAATAAGAGTATGAAGCCGTGATGGAAGGCCTCTCCATTTCAATAGCATTGAACGTCGGCCAAGTGGTCCTCCCCAGTGACTCACAATTGATTGCTGACCCAATATTGGGCATCTGTGAGGCCAACAACGAGAAAATGGCCCATTACTTAGCAAGGGTCAAGTAAACAATGGGGAAATTCAAAGGGGAAAAGGTTATAAGGATTCCTTGGCTCGAATATATCCGAGAGGATGTTGTAGCCAGGCTAGCATCACCCACAAGAATAGAGATTAGATGAAAGGTTCCTATAGAGATTCTATGTAGACCGAGCATAAAAAGGATGACAATGGAATTCTATTTTTCTTGAATCTAAATCTGGGGGAATCATGGATGGAACACTGATCAGATACATTTAGGATGGTGAGCATTCTAGGGCCGAGAGAAAAAACTCAGATATCGAGCAACAAAGTTCACAATTATTGGTGATGTACTATACAAGAGAAGGTTTCTCCTACCACTACTCATATATGTTCACCCTATATGGGTAGATTACTTCCTATGAGATGTTCATGAAGGATCACACGCAAGTCGTATTAATGGATGCTCTCTTACTAAAAGGATCATTATCTTAGGTTATTTGCATCCCACACTCACCAAATATGCATCCAAGTATGTAAAGAAGTGTGACAAGTGTCAGATATTCACTAGTATCCCTCACCGGCTCATCAACCACTCTCTCCCATCACTTCTCCAAGGCCATTTGTAGTTTAGGGGATTAACCTAATGGGTCCTCTTCCTAAGGCAACATGCAACTGCAAGCATCTAGTCGTAGAATTGATTATTTTTTAAAATGGGTGGAATCCAAAGCTATGATTTCCATAGCTGAAGTTAAGACATTCAAGTTCATATGGGGGAATATCATTTGAAGATACATATTGCCCCATACTTTAATATCAGATAATGGTAAGAAATTTAAGAACCAGTCGTTGGAAGCCTACTGCAATAAGGTTGGAATCGAGCAGTTTTTCTCTACACCGGGCAACCTCAAGCCAATGGCTAGTCTAAAGTCACCAACTGGATGATACTTGCTAGAATAAAAAAAAATTTGGAGAACGCTAAAGGTTTATGGATAGAGGAATTTCATGGGGTCTTGTGGGATTATAGGACGATCGAAAGGATGTCGATGGGAGAAACACCGTTCATGTCAGCTTATGTGTCCGATATAGTCATCCTTATAGATCTTGGATTTTCTTATCAACGAGTTCATACCTATGATCCAAAGACTAATATTGATGAGAGGAAGCTTTATTTAGACTTGATTGAAGAGATACGAGAGGATGTAGAAGTCCGACAGTCAGCTAACCAACAAAGAGTTTCCAGATTATACAACAAGCGGGTAAAGGCTAGGCCGATAGCTGTGGGTGACCTTATTTTGAAGAAAAATGGGCAGAAGCCGAAAAACTACATCCTAATTGGCATGGGCCATATAGAGTAATCGAAGAAGTCATCCCAAGAACTTACAGATTGGAAAACCGAGATGGGAAAACATTCTCTAACCCTTGGAACATTAACCATCTCAAGAGATACTATAAATAGTCTTCAATTTTGCAAGTGTGGTATTTTTGTCTAGTGAACTATAATGTATCAACCTACTTGTATGACAACGAAATACGATTGTAAAAGTTTGAATCCCTTTCGATTGCGACATGGTTTGAATTCTATTAAACTAACGAACATCATTTTTTATTATGAGTCTGTTGACACTCATTCCCGATGATATGAGAGTGATTCGGGAGTATTGTCTCGCCTATGCCCTCTCAATAACATTGAGAGATGGTAAACAGTGTGATAACATCACTTTGGTGGTGAAAAGAACATAGATAAAAATCATTTAAGTATGCTTACTTAAACATCATTTTATGGTGAATTGAAAATATCCATTCTCTGGGTGATACAAGAGTTTATGAAGAGACTCGTCTCATCTATACACCCAAAATAGCGTCGAGAGGCAGATCACTATATGACATCAGTTAATAGTGAGAAACATAAACTAAAAATCATATAGGTATGGTTTCTTAAACATCAACTTATAGTGAATTGAAAATATCCATAATCTCGGTGATATGATTGTGTATGAAGAGACTCATCTCGTCCATACACCAACGACATTATCGAGAGGCGAATCACTATATGACATCATGTAGTGGTGAGAAATATAAACTAAACTTTATTAGAATATGGTTGCATGAGAACCGACCTACAATGATGAATGTGATGTATAAGAAGTGTAATCACAGGCACTATATTTAAAACATCCTTTATGATCAAAATCTAATAACATGTAGACGCTACACTTGATAGCATCATTATACAAAATGATTCACATAAAATGATAATATTGTTCAAGTTACAGAATTATTCATTAATAAGAGACGACGTATCAAACGTTACAACATATAGGGTACAAAGCCATAGACGACAACCCTAGGAGATAAGGAAAAACTTAACCCTTTGCCTACTTTTCTATTTGCTCTCAACTGAGATTGTTGGTAGCCAACTCAGTTTGAACCTCCTCTTTAACTTGTCCAACATTAGGAATTTTAGTGGTCATTTGAATGGTCATATCAGCCAGGGCTTTAGCCTCCACGTCTATCAGAGTAGTGGCAGAAAAGGGGTCAGATAAGGCAAAGGACTCAAACTACATTGTAAGGGATGATACTTTAGGGAATTTAAAAATAGACCAATGATAAGCCATCATGGACCCCCTTTCAAGGTACTTAAACTTGTAGCTGCTGAACTCGCCAGGGTCTTTAATGGTGTCCATCGCCTTCTTATCAGCCTTTGTCTAGGCCTCCTTCCCCTCGGCCTTATGTTTTATTTAACATATTATCAAGGCTAGGGTGGAAATAATCTAGATGTGTTCATGTGTGTCGGCTTGACGACCTGTAAAAAGAACTTTGATTAATATTAGATGGAATAATATGGGACAACACCACAGTTATGTAAAATAAGACTTATATATCTCGTACAGGGGTTCAAGCCTTATACTCATCTTTTTAAGAAAGAATGGAGTCATTAGTTTCTCAAAATCCACTAAACCACCTTTTAATCTTACCTCATCTATTTTCTCTCAGCTATCAACACTAAGGTTGAGGTCAAGTTTGGCAGACATTGACACATTTTCCCATTTATGCGGGACCTTTAGCTTGAAAGCACTACAAGTAACATTTGAGTCAAACTCTCAATCTCCCGACATAAAGAAGTACCAGGATCTTCTTTTTGGTTTTCCTAGCTACCAAATGATAGTAGCTAAGTTAAACCTTGGTAAAGAGACGATATAACAGGCCCAGAAGACGCTGACAATAAGTTTGGCCTGGTGAATAAGCTTTCACAATTAGATAAAGTCGATGATTATCCTCTAGGCATTGGGGGAGGGTTAGGCCAGGGCAACCCCTAAAGTGCTAAAGATTATTCATATGCTAGGATGGATAGGTAACCTGAATCCGACTTTAAACATTTTTTCATAAACTGGAAGCTCGCCCTATTATCCATCAAATGACCTCTCATTATCAGCTGGAACTCTCATGCAGATGGATGGATTAATCCCATATTGATACCTCCATGTCCGGAGGTCAGTCTCTAATGGTTCTCCGAAAGGTTTGTGCATAGTTTGTGTCAAGTGGATCCTCATCCTCATAACCAGAGTCTTCCTCAACGTTAATAATTGGGACTCCACTTGGAAATATCTCGATGAGTTTCTGGTCAGGAATGGCTGACAACGGAACAACCATAGGTGGTGGGGGATAAAGAACGATGATGCTCGATGCTTCCTTGTCTGAGATCTCATGGATTTCTCATAATTTCTAGACTTAGTAGCCCTCGAACCATCTAGACGAGATGAGGTTACTTACATGGCCTCTTTAAAATAATGTTCTTAGCCAGACTCCTTAGAGGTACAAGGGCTATAACACTGAGAAGATGACACTAATTATGATGCCCCGGGGATGAGGTTCCAGACATAGTGTCATGGATGATATCTATAATAGTTAGTTCAGATGAGAATGCATATGATAAGAACAAGGAAGGATGAACTAAAACTAAGGTAATGGGGTTGATTGGAAGTTCGGTTTTAGCCTCGACTTTGTGTTTAGCCTCAGCCTTAGCCTCAACCTTGTGTATCTCACTAAAGATCCTCTCCATAAAGTGTGGGTATTGTTCAGCTAGATCGTAAAGACACTCATACATCCAAATACTATTGGTTTTGACCAGGGTTGACTTAAAGATCTAGAGGGGAAACTTAATCATTTTTTAAATCTTTTTTTACCAAGAATAATACGAAAGAATCCACGAATGAACACAATTGTAGCTTATTGAAAAACCTAAAGGATGATAAAAAGCTCAAAGGTTGGACCAAAATTACCTAGCTAAACCCTTTACCACCAAAGAATCCCAATAGAACCACCAAAACGCTCCTAGAACAACCACTACAACCTGTCAAAAAAGGCAACAGTTCACCCAAAAACCTAAAATGAAAAGAAAAAGAAGAGAAAAGATACAAGAAGACAGAAAAAGGAAGAAAGTATACCTAAGCAAGGAAAAAAGACTGTAAAAGAAGGAAGAAGACCAAAATCTCACCGAAAGATCACTGGTTCGAAGGTGCAACAGGTGGCTAACACTAGAGCGAGAGAGAATTTTAGAGAAAAAAGAGAAAATGTTAAAAACTTTGGGTATTTAAATCTTCTAATGATAGTGCGCATTTCTCAAGGGGGACGTCATTAGGGTGCTAAGACCTAGACAGGCCTACAAATGCCCCTTTTTATCCAACACACCAAGACACACACCTGATGACATATGTACAACTAAGGGCAACTGATTGACGTGTTTGTATAGGACACTAAAAAGGCCATTTCGACCTTAAGAAGACATATTCATGTCCTCAAAATAACCTCTGACACTAGGAGGCCCGATCCTTACCGGGGTCAGACGACTATACCCCTCAGCCTTCCATTCACATTGATAACTAAGTGCTGGGGGTGATGGATATACATAAGTCTGGGCTTGTCCTGGACTAGACTTGTCCCGACTCAACAACCCCTATTCAGTATCCATCGGGTTCATCTACCCATGAGATAATATAATACATGATCCCTACCATCATACTTGCCCTACAGGACCTTATCCTCAGTATGTACAGTAACTCAGAAAGGGTCCACTCTCTAGTCCAAACGGTTTACTTTTTATCGGCCTCGTACTACACTGATAGGTCGAGACCATGTTGACTGTTTGGAAGATGATCTTTATAACTTCACAGTCATCTCTCCAAGGGAGACCATCCTCTAGCTCTGACTCGACTAGGACCATCAGAGCCGATAATAATATATCTTACGGCACACATAACTTGTGCATCATCATGCCACATGTACCATACCATTACAATGGATCTTCAACCCACATGGGGGAATATTTCATCATCATGGCATACTTATGTAAGGGACACATTATATTCTCCTAGTTTATAGTTCACCTCATTCACATTAGGTGAATGATTGACGGCTAGACTGTGAAGCCCAAAGCCTATATAAACCCACCCATCTTCATTACAAGGTATTAAATAATTAAAACCCTAGTAGAAACTCTGCCTAACTATAAATAAAAGAGAAAGAAAGATTGTGTAAACTATAATCTTGGTCTTGAGTGCCTTGCATTATTAAGTAGGCCTTAAGCTTAACCACTTACACCTATGTGTTCTCTACTTCTCTCATATCCTTCTTGCATATTTACATTTCTATGATTATTACCTCCATTATTGACTTAGCTTGAGCTTAATATTTGTATACATTTGAGTGTGGATGTTAGCATCATCACAACAGGTAAATCTAGAGAGGTAGAGAGTTCCAATATCTTATCCTTGATCTTAACTACTAACTTGGGTATTTATATCCTTGGAGATAGCCTTCGTAATCTTTAAAAGGAAGAATGCTTTGATTGTAGTGGTTAGGATCCATTAATTCCAACCTTATCCGAGGGCTTGGCAGATTCTTAAGTGCTAACCTTTTTTAAAGGCTTATTTGAGCCATATATGCTCACATTCTTCGAGGGCTTGTCATGCACTAATTGTGTCACATGGCTCTATGGTACTATGAGTCTATGTAACAGTGTTATGATTAGACATTTTCAGAAGATTTGAGTCACGGCTTGTTGGTGTTTACATGGCTCACTTAGGAATGGATTGCTTGTTAAACTTTATTCTGTATAGGTCATTGGACTCTTGACTTACATGTATCCTTTGACTCTTTAGGTGTATGAGTCATTGAAAAAGTCTAAGGCTAAATTTTTCTTTTCAGTTCACATCACATGGAATGACTATTTTCACATGATCATGTATTTCATATTATGCACTTTCACCTTTGTCTTTCCTGAACAAAGAAAAGGGAGAAGTTTAGATTAATGGGGAGGGTTTTTGATACGTAGTTTACATATTTATATTCCCCTTGCATTTGAAAGGTGTGTTAGGTGTGCACGTTTAAGATACGACGTGACACTGTTTTATAAGAGAAAATATACTCAAGAGATAGAGTCATTCTAGTCCTGTTTGTGTCTTTTTCCTTTTGGGGTTTAGGGATTAGGCACTACAAATTGATGGCCTGGTTTTTATTTTTGTTTTTGTCCCGGAATAGAAAAAGAGGGAGATTTGTAAGGTATTTTTGCACCAATCTGTGATATTTTTAATGTTTATTGAATTTTTTTTATATTGGCTTTCTTCCATTTAGACAAAACAGTTTGAGTGTTAGCTTATGTTATGTCTATTTGAACCTTTTAAGACTATGCATCGAAGACAGAGCAACCTGAGTAAAGCGACATAAACTTTATACCCAGTTTCATCTTCAATCTTGGGATTTAAAGAAATATATAATGTATTAATATATATCCCCATGTTTAGTGTTTTGGGTGTTAAAGTTTTATTGAGTCTACTTTTATAAGAATATTTTTAATAAAATGTTTATTTTTTTAATGTCATTAAAATGAATTACCGTTTTTATTCCAGTGAGTTTCATGATCTCTTTCGAATAAGATTTATTATGGTTCAAATGAGGTTATGTGTTTCGTCCTGACGAGTCTCGATCATGTATTAAATGAGTAAATTATGCCTAAGACAATACATTCTCGATTGAATCTCATGCAAACCTCATTATAACGAGTTTTGGTATCTTACTCAAATGAGTTGGATAGATCTAACAGGATGGCCTAACTCATTCATATAAAATCCCATTTTCATTGGAACGAGATGCTTTGTTTTTTGTGCCATCACCCTCATGCAATTTGTCTATATAAATAGGGGATGGTATTGCTAATTTGGTGAAGGGTTTTGGAAGATATTTTCCAAAGAGAATCATGTAGCCTAAAAGAACCCGTTTACACCCTCGCTAGTGGGATCGAAGTTTCTAGATAATATGATAATTTGGGATCTCATGTTTTGAGAAAAAAAGTTAGTTTAATCTTTATATGTTCGAGTATCGTTTTGGCATAGTGGATTCCGTGTGTCTAGAGTGATGGACTCTAGTCAGAGATCATTGGATACCGATATGCTGGAGAACCACTTTGTGTACCCATGGGTTGATTCCTATGGTGGCCGTGAAGAAAGTTCAAGGAGAAAATTGAATTCAATCCGGATTGAAGGCGTTGAGTCAGTGAGTAACTCATTTTTCGTTCTTATATAAAGGATATATTGTAATGGATTTGAGTAAGATAAGCCATTTGAGGTTTTTTCATTATGGGTTTACCTTGCACACTGAGGCGTTGTGTGATTGCTTTATTTTATTCTTGCATGCTCACTTAGATGTATGTTTTAGGATGGATAAAATTGAAAAATTTTACATGAATGAACTATGGTGGACTTTCATACCTATTGTATAACTTCCACCTAATGCGCTATCAAACCATATCTTCCACTAGGAAGGCATTAACAACTGAAGCACGCTTCATAGCCGCCACTGGATTTAGTCACAACCATTGTCTTTTTCAAGACATGATCTAATCATCCTTTTGAAATGGAAGAAAATACTTTACGTTCCAAATCTTCAACACGGTTGAGAAGCCTCTAATGAATGCAGTAACACTTCTAGGTGTGTGAGAAACCTAAAGTGAAAGTGATTTTGAAATATGACTAACTCATAAATCTGACAATGTGTTTTTGAGATAAATAAAATCTAAAAATAACTGAAGAAAAAAGTATAAATGGGATTGTTTCAAGGTTTTAAAGTAAATAAATTTACTTAAAATATGTATAGGTTTCATATGTATTAAAACTTAAAATATGAAAAAAAAATAAAGAGAATAAAAATAAGATTAAAATTTGGAAGAATCCTATATTCGACACAAAACTAATTTTTTATCGTTTGGAAAACATTTCTCCCTTAAAAATGAATCTTATTGTATATATGCATTATAATGTATTTATAAAATATTTGACTCACAAAAATACACTATAAACACTTATCTTCAAATGAAGTCTAAACCCACATAAATATACTCTCAAGATTGCAAAAAAGCTCAAGGGGACAAATAAGTAAGGTGTAGACTTCTAATGAAGTGACATGGTGTAAAATTCGAAAGATATGGCATAATGTATAATTTTATTCCAAAACTTTATTTCTCACTTAAATAATTATTAAATTCGAGTTTTCACTTAAAATAATTATTTTAAATTATTTCGAATTCATCAATTTCTAAAATTAATTAATTAAAAATCTTTAAAATTATTGAAAAATCCTTTAAAATTTTTGGGTATTAAAATGAGCCTGACTTGGAGATAGAAGAATCCACATATCATACAATGAAGTCCTTTATCACCTCTTTCTCTATTCTAAGGTTTAGTCTTGGTCGAGGGGATGTCCCATGTTCTTATATAGACTTCGAAGAACCCAGCGGTTCCTTTAATGGGTTTTCAATCTGTCCAAGTTACATTTGTGCCATGTTTAAAATGATGCTAACAAATGTTGTCCTTAAACGACTAGAAACATTATTTAAATATATTACATTGTCAAAAAATAATGCTACTCCCAACCTTTTGGACTCTCGATGGAGTGTTACCTTACACACATTTATGGTAACATGGGGGAGAATTGATCATCGCTATTGAGAATGTGTGTGAACTATATGGCTTAGAGCCATGTGTCCACGATGCTTTTGATCCCACGCCATTTGATGCAATAGGGGAGAAGGAACATAATATGCTTGATCATCTTGCTTGTGAGTGTGTTGGTGATGCCACCAAGGGAACTTTTGGCTAATACGGTAAATACTTTTACAATGCATACGTCAAGATCACTCAAAAAGAGAAGGACCCAAGAGTTGAAATGGATGGGAGAATTCATCGAAGGCTATGGAAATAATTCCAAATTAGCTGCATATGTCCTATGTATAATTTCATCATTTTTCATCCTTAGAAATCCCAACGATTATCCACGGAGGGACTTCGTGAATATTTTTGTAAGATTGGATTATGGAGAAAACATCCCTATAGAAGCTATAATGCTAGGATCTTTCTACACCTATTTGGATAGGTGTTACCATGACATAGTGTGCTTGGGTAACTTCTTTGATGTTTCTAACATTACCAACACCATTTTGTTAATGAGTTTTCTCTATGAAATGTTCATGGTATTTCCCCCAAGTAAAACAAAAGGAAGGATGATTCAACAAAAGATTTATCTACGGGGAAACTACCACAAAAGCTATCCAAAAGTCCAAGGCCATAAACGGTTCCTTTACCCTTGTTGGTATTGTTCTCCAGTTTAATCCTCCCATCAATACAGTTATGACAAAAAATATGAAGTTTATGGTAGTTGATCTTCTAATTAAGAAGGAATCCACTCCTATTAGTGCTGATTCAACTTTAGATGATATGG
Organism: Sambucus nigra; assembly: GCA_949130495.1. NCBI lineage: Eukaryota > Viridiplantae > Streptophyta > Magnoliopsida > Dipsacales > Adoxaceae > Sambucus > Sambucus nigra. The sequence continues at coordinate 312,810,198 of OX422217.1, read as the reverse complement.
CTAATGAACCCTCATCTTATTATTTTTTTTATTTTTTAGGTTCCTCACCAAAAGGTTTCTTCCTTTGCTGCTCCTTCTCATTGTAAGAACCTTTGGAGAAGAAACAAATGGGTCACGTGTGATCACTCCTCCCATAACTCCCATAACTTCAGGTTCCTTTGAAGAAACTCTAGATTACCTACCCTATAATAATGTTGTGGATGCTTCCATTAAGCTTTATATGCTTGTGCCTTCTCATGAGGATCAACAAGTAACTCACTTTTTCTTTAAAATTATCTCTAAGTTTTGAGTTTTATCTTGTTGAACAAAAAATATTTTTAACATTGTTGTTCCTTATTTTAGATACCCTACTCCCTAGTGGACATTTTATATATTCCTAAGGACAATCCTTCCACAGGAGGATCTTTAAGTCTAATTGTTTATTACAATATTCCATATCCTCAATTATGCCTTATTCAATAATTTGATGAGCTTCGATGCAGAGTGCTTCCTCTAAGGGTTGATCATCTATCACTACTTATGAGATGGCACGACGGTTGCTATTACATGAAGAAATAATTGGTAACTTAAGTGGGATAGTTAAAACTACTAGTATAAATACTCCCCCATATCCATCTGAGTTTCCATTGGATGTGGTCCCTTAAGTTGCTTGTATTTAGGTAATTTGTCATGTACTTTGCCCTTTTATCATAGTTTTTTCTCATTGCTTATTTTTGTGAAGACTAAAATGAATGTTATAGTTGAAGGTGGCTAAAAATTTCTCATACTTTGGTCTTGATGTGGGCGTGATGGAGATCTTGAGTTCAATAAAAGTGAAAGATCATCTTTCTGACCTCGTAAGGATAAGGGTCATTATGGATTTCTAGTTAGGATACCTACATCTATGGTATATCTAGTGGATGTTTGGTCCCTCGTTCATCCAACTATTAATGAGGTATGTGTGCTGGAAAAAAATCTTGAACTTTTGCTTAGCTTACTATTTTTTGAACTTATTATAAGCTTCATTTTTTATTGTGTTTCAGATTGCCAGAAATATGGGGATGTACAAGAAACATTTATCTAAGGTTGAATTGAAATCAACGAGTGCTGTTTCCCCTTTTTGCAAATAGAGGTTCCTCAAATGGAGCTAATTAAATTGTCCATTGAGGATTCTCCCATGGTTTAACCCTATGCTCCTCCTCGAGAAACAAACAATCCGCTCCTCTTAGCCATCATTCCATCCGTTGATGATGTAGTTCACCTAACTCTTTTAATGCTTTTTTTGTGTAAAAATTATTTTTATTGTTGTTATAACCTAGTTGGATATAATTTAGTGAAAAAAATAACTTGCATGTCATTTGGTCTCTCAATTGAGTAATTTTCACAAAATTTGTCACTCGGTGTTGTAATATGAAAAGTTTGTCTCTTTCTTGTTGATGTACCATATGTGTGAAATATTTTATATAAACACATTCTTTGTGACTCAACCTACCTGGGCAAGGATTCTATAAATGATACAAGCACTTGGTGACTCACTTTTCTTGGGCAAGATTTCTCTAAAGATACACCTGCTCGGTGACTAAGCTTAAGTCTTGCTAAGGTTTTATCGTTTTACCTGCTTGGGAGAAAACCACCAAATTTTGACTAACTCTTTTTGTTCTCTCTCTTGTGTAGCCTATGAGAGAAAACAATTCCTCTTGAATTACCTCAGGAAGCCATACCCGAAGTAAATATGCCTTCTCAAGAGATAAAGGTTTCCCCATCATAGTGTCACATGATCAAGCTCAATCTACAAATCAAGGTGACAATAGATCAATGACTAGTATAAATAAGGAGGAAAGTGAGTCTAGTTGTGGTGTCACAATGAAAAACGTGGTGCCTCTTGAGTTTTCTCAGAATGTACTTGAAAGTATTACCATTATTCCAAGATACCCCTTTCTCTGTATTGGATCGATTACTTATTCCACACCCTGAGATATTTATGACTAAGTGTTTAAGTCCTCTCATGTAATGGATTATCATTTCTAAGGTGCACCGATAATTCTATTTGAAGGTATAAATACACTAACTTTTCCACTTGAGAGGTCTGTCCTTAATCGTCATTTGGGCAATCTCAAAAACTCGTGTTACGTTGGATTTGAATTCTCCAAGATCATCAACAAGTATAGATATTACAAGGACCTTAAAATGTCAACTTATCATTAACACTATATAAAAAAATGGAAGGATCTAAAATTTGAAGAAGAAAAATTGATGGAGCTTAACCTCCAAGTTGAAGAAAGTGATTGGAAGGTGGAAGCAGCTGAGGAAGCTTTGTTTAATGACAAAAAAATGTGAAATCAAGATCAAACTAAAGGCCAAAGATGAATCGAATACCTCGGTTATGTTTACATACCCAGAAGAAGTTACTTCAGATTTTGCTTTTTCGATTGAGGAGGGTTTAATTACTTCTCCAAATTTATGGTTCCTTTTAGGATAGATTTTCTCTTTCTTCTATTCCTGTGAAATAGTGCTAATTTTGTAATGTAACTCAATTATACGAGTTAAATACCAAAGAATTTTGTTCTTGAATAATGTGTATGCTTTACACATTTACTTGCTTCGTCACTTGTATATTTGGAATAAATTGTAACTTGAAATTTTCATGCGTTTCCTTACATTATATATGTAAAAAATAAGTACAAACCAAAACATTTACATGTCATCTCTATACATGATAAAACTTTAACCATTTGGTATTAACTTTGAAAGGCCTATCACCCTTGATATGTGAGATTAAATAATAGCCCGAAGTACGTGCCTCTTTAACAAAATATGGTCCCTTCTAATTTGTTGCAAGCTTTGGCAAAACCATTCCTCTTGTAATACCCACGGCCAAATTTTTTATCGGACTTGTATGATTTGGTGATATGGTATTACCAATTGGGATCTAGGCTTGTTGAGGTGGATCATAAATCAAATTTTGGTAACGTAGTGTCCCCAACGCAATTGGATTGGAGTTTTTACTACCTAAAGTTTGTTTAACGGAAAACAAAATCTATTCAAATGCGAGTATTCAAGTTCTAATGGGTCGTTCAAACGAAGTTCCAACAAAACTTTTGATGACTTGAGTTTGATTCGTTCCTCACGTACACCAGAATATTGGTAGAACCTCTCGTTGGAAGTTTCTTTTAAATGAAGGAGTAATCTCATTCGAATGAGACTTAATTGTCGTTCGAACGACCGAACCTGAATTTGGTCATTTCAAGTACCCTTTTGTGCTATCGCATTTTGGGCCCATAGATGGATGATGTGCTGACATCTTAGAGAAGTTTATGAACAAATGTGTATAACATGTGGGAGAATGATTTTTGGTTCATTTGTGAGTTTCTTTGGGGTTATAAGAAGATAGAGGGTGGGTTCCCTCTCCACTATTATTTCGGCATTTATCTCTCTCTCTCTCTCTCTCTCTCTCTCTCTATCTATCTATCTATCTATCTATCTATCTATCTATCTATCTATCTATCTATCTATCTATCTATCTATCTCTTGAGAGCTTCCATTCCACCACAAACCACCCTATATAACCCTAACACCACAATCCCTTCACCCAAAACCACCATAGATTAACCATATTCTTCCATGTTGAATTCTTATAAACACATCTACATAATTGTTGGGCAACACGATGAATTTTGGAGATGTTGTTGAGGTTTTTTGAATAAGTAATGTAGATGATTAATCAAGTTTGAAAGGGGTTTTATTTGTATCTTTCATGGAGGCAAGCTTGGTGAATCTAGGAAGCCTCTTTAAGGTCATATTAGGAGGTGGGAGGTTACCATCTTCTTCTACATTCATCCTATATTTTTGTTTCTCCTTTGAAGTGAAAAACTCTATTCTTAGCTTAAGAACTCTTTTTTGCATATTATTGGTCTTGTAGCCAGAGTTTAGTAGAGTAGAATGAATATATGATTTAAGGAGGTAATCTTTAATTATTTTATGAAAAAGAATTTAATTTATGAAAGATCCCAAGAGTTTTGAGAAAAATTGATATATTTCAATAAATCTTGATATCTAAACTTTTTATGAAATAAGATGTTTGAAATGATATTTCTCTAGTGAAAAATAATTTATGAACAGATGTATTAAAGTTTTATTGTAAAGATTTAGATTTTTTATTAATAGACATTTATTCAAGTTTTGAAGAAATAAAAATGTCTTCTATCTTGAAAAACATGTTTATTCGAATATTGTTAAATTTCTACATTGAACCATATGTTAGACCCATTTAATAGGATTTTTGAACTTAAAATCCACCTTCTCATTTACATAAACTTGTAGTATTTTGATGATGAGCATATAAACAAGTTTAATGAAGGTTTTTGTGCGTTTAAACATGAAATAAATAAATTAGAAATTTCAGCCTTTAAAGTGTGTTAAAAGGTTTGAAAAATGTGATAAATGGACATTTAAGACTACATGGAAAAATAAAGGGAAAATAGTAATTTCTTGTGAAGTAATATCCAAAGGGTAAAAAAGGGTTTTCTTAGTAAAGAAAGTAATAAAATAAACAGATTTTCAACTTGAGAAGTATGTTACTCTAAGGAATTAAATAAGAGTTAATGATTTAAAAACATTTAAGAATTTTTTTTGTATAACTTAATAATGATTCGGGAAATAACACGTGAAAAAATGGAGGTAATGAAAAGTTTGGAAACAGATGGGTAGAATGGAAATTTTATGTAAAGACGAACTTTTTTATGAAATAAAAATGTAAGAAAGGGTGTTGCACAAAATGGTCCTGATAGAAAGTGATATATTTGGTATAAAATCAATGAAAATATATAAAGGACGAAAATTGGTGATTTTAAAATATAACACAAGTTGGGTGGGTTTTGGCTTTGATCGGTAAAGGAAATTGGGATAATGTGGACATTTGAAAAATATTAAAACACATTAATATGGACTAAAATGACACCGAGAATAACTGAGGGCTCGTAGCCCTAAGGTAAAAGACCCTAAATCACTGGCCATAGCATATAGAGCATAGTCGGTAGTGTGGAGCCCGTTAAACTATGCGTGTATTGTAAGATTTCAAAAAAATTTAATGAAAAGTGGAACATGTCAAGAAATGATTTGTGTGACGAATATAAGAAAAGATAACCTAACATGGGTGAATTAATAGATGTTCTGGTAAAGGATAATGTGGACAAGGAATGATAGAAAATTGATTAAAATCCATAATGTAACAAGGAATCATAAAGTGAAGTAACTTAAAGGGTAATTAAGCAACTTAAAGAGGTTAACCCATAATTAATACAAGAGTGTGTTTATGAAAGGCTTCCAAAGAAAAAATAAGTATTTTCTAACATGGTGCTTGCATGTGTTGAAAGGTGATTTTCAATAAAAAGACTAAGGTAAATTTGGTAGGAACAAAGGGTATTTGCTTAAAGTATTAAACCGGGTGTGTTAAATCAATAAATAAATGCCAAGTCAAGTAAGACGCGGTTCTTTATAAGATTAAAGCGAATTAATCGGAATAAGTATCTTTTTGGAATAAAAAAGATTTCATGCAATAAAGTATACAGACGTATATATACATATCAGGTATTTTCACGTGCACATAGATATAATGTGATGGAGTCTCTTTTTTACCGCTTGATTATATATTGCATTGTTATAATTTTCCCAATGGCCATTTAGATCATTCCCTCGTCTTTGTTATCGCAGGTTGGGTCCCGTTGCTTATTTTGAAAGCGTCGTACAAGTAAGTATACTTTTTATTTTACATCAGTAGTTCTGTATGATTGGATTCTGGGGACGCTACCTATGGGTCACTCGTGTAGTTCGATTTAAATGGAAATCGCATGCTAAACAAGTGAAGCATTAATTAAATAAAATTGGACTAGCAACATTATACATGTTGTTTTATTACACTTCACACATAAATTCAAGTGGAGTGTTACAAATGGTATCAGGGCTCTAGGTTCAAAGTTCCTTTCGAGAGTGACATTGTGAGGTCGATAGTTGATTTTTGATGTCGGTGTTAGTTTTGGGTTAGTCATGCTAGATTGGTGACGATTTTAGTTCTTGTTAACAACTTTGGATTCAAAGGGATTATCATGTCGGGTAATTTATTATCAAGTGGCATGTGGCCAAGTTAGTTGTCAATGATCTCTTTTACGATTTTGATTTAGAGATGTTAGTAGTTTGAGATTGTCTATGTGATCCAATAACAGAAAAATCGCAGTTTGTAGTTTGAAGAGCTTATATGCCAACCCTTGATGATGTGAGATGCCTATTAAGATGTTAATAATGTTGAATGGTGTTTATTGAGTTAAATACATGCACTGTGTGAAATCAACCATGGGGGTTTAGTGACAAGAGTATCATGCTTAATCTGTGATTATGATAAGGATGCATTAAGTTCCTTGGTTAGGTACATTCGGGTAGTTAATATTGATGATGTGATTAGGAGAACTGGAGCCCTAGGGTAATATTAAGTCTTAATCATTTTAATTAGGTGAGCATGTAGAACCGTGTCGATTATTACTTGAGGATGTGTATTCGGCTAGAGTCAATAGGATACTATCATTATAATTAAGTTCCTCGTTAATTATCAATTGAAAATTATACCCCGCAAGCTTTGATGAGGGTTACTAGAAATTTGTAGTGAGTATGCTATGTGTGTAATAATGATGGTTAAAATGACATAAGAGTGAACTCCAGATAGTATTCTATAACTAGGATTTAGGGAATATAATTCAACTTTAACGAATTAGATACCTAATGATGTTGATCTATAGGTTTATAGACTGTATATGACGTCCCATATCTTACCAGAATCCTTAGTAGTTTCATTCTGTGGTTTGATGCGAGGTCTAGGTCATCAGTCGCTTGGAAGGAATTTTTTTTCCTTTATTGGATCGCAAGAAGAGAGTTGTAGGTTAGACTTACATCAGAGTCTCTATCAAAAGGGAAATAATATTCTTGTCTAGGTGATGTTGCCATCCTAGCGGCCTAAGTGATGCTGGAATGCGGGACGATTTTAGTAAGGAAATGATTTAAGGAAGTCCATCTAGTATTATTTGTATTGATTGCTTGTGGACTCATTAAGGAGTAGAAATAAACTTGTTGTGATGCCTTAGGGTGATGAAATCTTGGGAGATGAAATCTAGTCAAGTCTTTGATGACAATTACATTGAGTATACTCAATGCCCTTAGAGAACTAGTTAAGTACAGCGTCATGGAGTGTTAGTGTTCTAATGATGGTCATATTGGGAGTCGAGTGATGATGCCATGTTATTGGTCAAATTTTAAAGAATCGACTATTGCACACCCTTGGTTTTGTCATTCGAATTGGCACATATGGGTGATGTAACTTTCTTAAAAAATTTGTAAGGTTGTGTCATGATTGAGCGTGATGTTCAGTTGTTAAACGGGTAATAAGTAGCACATTTAGTTCTTGTAACATCTTTCTAAACTATTAAGAATTAGTAAATGTAGCCATGTATGATACTTATAACCCTTAGAATGCTAATGGCGACCGGTGTAGTCGTTACGTAAATAATATTTTCATAGAACTTGGAGATAGGTACGGTGATGACCTTGTGTCATTAGAAATTATGATAGGGAGAATATTTATCTTAATCAGGCTTGGCCTAAGGGGACGTTTAGGATATGATCCTGTTACAATAATGTAGACAATGACCTAGGTGTGTTAGGTTAGACACGACATCACATTGACTAGAGATATGGATAAGGTCGACATTGACAAGGGCATTAGGAATTCGCCAATCGAAGTGGTTCACGTCTGTCAAGGATGTAGGAAGAAGCCTTTCCCTTAAGGAGGGAAATCCATCATTTAACTTACCAAAGGATAATATGTTTGTATGTTTCTTTCGTCTTATAGGGATGAACGAGTTACGATCCGATTCATCATGGTCGGTGACTTGAGCCAGAGTGTGTGGCTAGGATAATATCCAATGAGAACATATGGGAGGATTCATAGACTTCAAAGAGTGTGACATATTTTTGTCCTTCATAAACCATAGTATATTGCATGTGAATGGGATTTTCTTAGAACAATTGTTTGTTGATTATGATTCATTGTGTTCTTTCAGTTCCAATGGTTGAGGATTGTGATCTTTATATAATGATGGTTGAGTACGGCATTTGATCAATTTCAGCAGTCTGTTATTGCTCCACATTAATGGTTTGGTCATATCATGGCTTGGCTTAGTATGGGTGTAGATGGACCTGGTGTGGTCAGTGCAGCTTAGCAACTGGGCAGGCTTTTATTTAAAATATTTCATTGTTTACACATGTTTTGTGTACGTGTTGTTGTGCTTTATTCCCCATAATTTGTTCATAATATCTGAAGAACGTGTGTGCTTGCGTTCAAATGATCAAATTATATATAAAACCTTTTTAACACAAACAAACCCTAAACATGCAGTAGTATGTGATTGAATAAATTGATAATCTACGCACGAACATTCAAACACATGCAATTAAGGAAAAATCCCCCACAGGGGCAAAACCATTTATTTTCACTATAATTTGTAAGAAAACGGCTTACAATCGAATTACAATGAAAATACAAGTTGACTAAGAATTACCCTCGGGTATCGAATTCTGTAGTCGCGGCTGGAATTATCCCTTTCCAGTAGGGCTGTAATGAAGAAGAAGAACGGTCTCCTCCACAAGGGTTGAACAAACCAAAGTTATGTTCTTGGGTTGCAAAAGGATTCACAAAGGTTTGGCAAGGATGTGTGAATAAAAACATGAGTCTTGAGACTCAAAAATATGAATACTAGATGTATTTGGACTCTCAAATTCATCTCCTAAAGTCTTGCAAAACAACTCTCCCGAAGTTGGTATTTATAGGGAAATACATGAAGAGACCCACGATTTCAAAATGCTGAAATTCTATCCAGCGTACAGGTACCCCGAACCTGTTCGGGTACCCCTGCGAACCGGTTCGCCCCCCGAACCGGTTTCGGGATGGGTTCGGGAAAGTGTGTTGGGAACAGGTGCTTAAACACTTAGAAAAATTCCCAGAATTTTCAATGAACATATCTCCATTTTCAACGGGCCATAACTTGTTCACCGTAGCTCGAATTGAGGTGTCGTTTCTTCCAGTATCTTTGTTGCGGCAAGATCTTCAACTTTCCAGTTGACCAATACTCTGGACGGTGGCTGTAAAATTACCAATTTGCCCTTGAACATCCCTATCATGCCTTGTTTCACTGATTTGACTTCTCTTGCGTACCACTTGCATTACAAGCCTAGAATTAAGGAACGTGAAGTCGTTGATGCAGATGAGGGACACATTAGTGGAGATAATGCATGCATGATTCCTGGAATTCGGATAGAGGCCGTCATGTGAGATCGTGAGGTGACGTGCCAAATGTAGCGGCGTATGACATAAATAAATGAAACATTTCGGACATGAGAAAAATGTCCTTACAATATCCATTTACTTAAGATTAATGAACTTATTAATAGTCCCATATGGCAATTTACAGCTCTGGATGTAAGGAGAAGGATTATGATTCGAGGAGAGTGAACAGTGATGGAACTCGAGGAAATATAACTCATAGTTTATTCGCCTTAGTGAGTGTATTGGTGTAATACTAGAGTGAGTGTTCCATAATTTCACACCTAAAATTATCCTAGGTTTATAGAAGGATCTTGTAGGAGGTGTTAATCGGACGCATGATTTGGATCTTAGTTGTCTTATTTCCCATTAAGGTGAGAGACTAGCGATGCAAGGTTAGTATCAAGTTTAAGTTAATTTCCATGGTCAACAAGAGCCAAGAATATTAAGAAACAGGATATTTAGTCCAAAGATTGAAAAAAATTACAATGATGAGTTAGGAGATTAGTTTCATGTAATTTCGTCTTAGGTGAGTGTCGATCCCTAGAGAGGATGCTCGGTAGAGGTTCCGGTATACTTGGGTGTTAGAAAATAAGTATTAGTATTTGATTGAGTGTGATCATTGAGTAGGGAAGACTCAAAGAATGTTATGTAATTCTGATGGCTAACCTAATGGTGAGTGTTAGAAATGTTTCATGTCTAATTCTTTGGTGACAACCTCCGGTGAAAGGGCGTATGATGACTTTTGGTGATTGAGTACTCGATGACTTATCCTTTAAAGATTACTATGACTTAAAGTATTTATAATCCCAAGAATTTTTGGGATTGATGGACTAATAATTTTGAGGATGAAATTCCCCAAGGAGGGAAGAATGTAACACCTGCCCCTGCGATTTTTATCGTACTTGTATGATTTGGTGACTTGGTATGACAAATTGGGATATAGGCTTGTTCAGGGGGATCATAAGTCAAATTTTGATAACATAGTGGCCATAACGCAATTGGATTGGAGTTTTTTTGCCTAAAGTTTATTTAAAGGAAAACATAAGTCATTCGAGTGAGGGTATTCTAGTTTGAACTAGTAGTTCGAACGAGGTTCGAACGAGACTTCTGCGACTTGAGTTTGATCCATTCCTCATGCGCACTAGAATTTTGTTAGAAGATCTTGTTGGAAGTTTCATTTGAATGAAGGAAAAATCTCCTTCAAAGGAGACGTAAAAGTCGTTGGAACGATTGGACCTGAATTTGGTCATTTCGAGTACCCTTGTATACTGTCGCATTTTGGACTATTAGAAGGATGACATGTTAAAATCTTAGAGCATCTTAAGAACTTAAAAATGTATAACATGTGGTAGAATGGGATTTTAGTTCATTTGTGGGTTTCTTTGGGGTTATAAGAAGAGAGAGAGAAGGTGGGTTCCCTCTCCACCGTTGTTTCAGCGTTTCTCTCTTTAGCTCTTGAGAGCTTCCCCTCCACCACAAACCACCATACACCACCCCAACACCTCCAACCCTCCAGTTAAAACCACTATAGATTAACCAACTTTTTCCACGTCTAAGCCCTATAAACTTATCTACACCATTTTTGGGCAAAGCTACGAATTTTACAAATATTATTGGGGGGCTTTGAAGAAGAAATATGGACGTTTAATGGAGTTTGAAGGGAATTTTTCTTAGAGATTTCATGGAGGAAAGTTTGGTGGATCTAGGAAACCTCTTTAAGTCCACCATAGGATGTGGGAGGTTTCCATCGTCTTTTACATTCATACTACCATTTTACTACTTCTTTGAGGTGGGAAACTTTACCCTTAGCTTAAGAACTTTATTTTGCATATTATTGGTCTTGTAGCTAGAGTTTGTTAGAGTATAATGTATATTTGATTTGAGAAGGTAATTTCTTATGTTTTTTTGAAAAAGAAGATGATTTATAAAGGATCCCAGAAGTTTTGAGAAAAATGATATATTTCAAGAAATCTTTATATCTAAACATTTTATGGAATAAAATGTTCAAAATGGTATTTCTCTAGTTGAAAATATTTTAAGAACAAATGTCTTAAAGGTTTCTTGCGAAAACTCGAATTTTTGTATAAATAAACATTTACTCATATTTTGAAGAAACAAAAATGCTTTTTAGCTTGAAAAGCATGTTTATGCCATTATTGTGAAATTTCTAGAATGAACCACAAGTTGGACCCATTTAATAGGATTTTTGGATTTAAAATCCATCTTCTCATGTAATAAACTTGTAGTATTTTGATGGTGAGCACATAAACAAGTATAATGAATGTTTTATTGGGTTCAAACATGAAGTGAAGAAAATAAAAATTTCAGCCTTTAAGGTTTGAAAAATGTGATAAATGAACTTTGAAGACTGCATTTGGAAATAAAGAGAAAATGGTATTTTTCTTATGAGGTAATCTCCAAAGGGTAAAAAGGGGTTTTCTTAGTAAAGAAAGTAATGAAATACAAAGATTTCTAACTTGAGAAGTATGTCCCACCAAAGTGTTAAATAAGTGTTAACAAGTTAAAAACCTATAATAAGCTAGTGTGTGTAACTTAACATTATTTTTTGGAAATAGCATTTGTGAAAATGGAGGAAATGAGAAGTTTGGAAACAGACGGGTAAAATGGAAATTTTACGTAAAGAGGAACATTTTTATGAAATAAAAATTCTAGAAAGGGCGTTACACAAAATTGTTCTAATTGAAAGTGATTTTTGATACAAAATCAATGCAATTGTATAAAGGAAAAGAAATGGTGATTTTAAAGTATAACCCAAGTTGGGGTGAAAACCCGATTTTTGTCTTCGGCCAGTAAAGGAAAGTATAATAATGTGGATATTTAAAAAATATTAAAACGGATTAATATGGAGTCGGATGACATCGGGAATAATTAAATATGGCTTGCAGCCCTAGGGTGAAATACCCAAAATAACTGGCTAGAGCTTATGCTAGCATAGTCATTGGCGTGGAGCGCATTAAAGTATATGAATATTGGAAGATTTTGAGAAAAATATAATGAAAAGTGGAACATATCAAGAAATGGGTTGTGTTGCAAATATAAGAAAAAATAACCGAACTTGAGTGAATTAATAAATTCTCTGGTAAAGGATAAATTGGATAAGTAATGCAAGAAAATTGATTAACGTCCATGAAGCAACAAGGAATGATAAAGTGAAGTAAATTAATGTGTAATTAAGCAGATTAAAAAGGTTAACTCATAATTAACAAAAAAGTGTGTTTATGAAAGGCTTCCAAAGAAAAATAATTATCTTCTAAAATGGTGCTTCCTGGTGTTAAAAGGTGATTTTCATTGGAAATATTGAGCTAAATTTGGTAGGAATATAGGATATTTATTTAAAGTATTTTACTGGGTGTGTTAAATCAAGAAATAAATGTCAAGTCAAATAGGATGCGGTTCTTTATAAGATTAAGGCGAATTAATCGGAATAAGTAACGTTTTCGAATAAAAACGGTTTCATGCATCAAATTATATATATGCATATTGTTGACACCACATCCCAGGACCCTCCTACACAAATTCTTAGGTACCTAACATGCACTTATTCACTATAAACCTCAGGTCATACTTCGAGTACTGATCTAGAGGCCAACGGGAGCTCTTGGGCCCCATTTGACTCTGGCCAACTTTCTCATCCGAGTGAAAGATCAATAAATATTCGAAAGGATCTGAATCCCCTTTACACATTTTCCCCATGCTTGAGTCGGCCTTACAGTTTGGACGAACGGTCTGTTCTAGTCGAAAACTGATTTAGAGGCCACTGGGTGCTCTTGAGCCCCATTTCAACTCTGATCAACTACCACGCCTGAAAGAAATCTCAATGAATCTTCCAAAGGGATCTGAATCCTCTTTCCAATGGCTTGACCCGTGCATGAATCAGCCTTATGGTTTGGGTGTACGAGTCGTTTTACCCCAAAATTTAATTAAAAGGCCACTAGTTGCTCTTGGGCTCCATTTGACTCCTATCAAATTTTCAACTCGAATGAAGATGAATGAAAATTTGAAGGTCTCTAAATCCCCTTTCTAATGGTTAGCTCCCTGCATGTATTAACTTTACGGTATGGATGAATGACCCATTTTACACTAAAGGGTCATCGGACACTTCTGGGCCTTGTTTGACTTTAGTCAACTCTCCAAACTGAACAAAACGGAATGAAATATCGAATGGATTCGAATAAACTTTCCAATGGTCCATCCCTTGCACAAATCAGCCGTATGGTTCGGACGAATGATCCATTTTCTTTTATGAATTTCCTAGCTAAGGGCCAATGAGCATTTTTGCATTTAGTTTGACTTCGATCAACTCGCAAACCTGGGAGTGGATAAATGGATTCTCAAGGTGATCTGAATACCCTTTCTAATGGTACTCCCTGTGCATTATTTTAACTAACGATTCGTGTTTTACCACCATTTTTTCAAAAAACCTACCTCAGACTGTCAAATGGCAACCCGAGGACCCCGCCTATCAGTAGTGTGTCTTGGGTTCTATGTCAATCAACAGGTCTAGGACCATGCTGAGTGGAACCCCATAAGGCCCTATAAATAAAGGCCATGACCTCACTTTGAAAGGAACCCCCTGAACATACCTCTCAACATTTCAGAGGGAATTCCGTCGAATTTGGAGTTGTTCTTCCCTTAAAACTCCATTTCCCACATTCCCTCCATCATTTTCATATTATTTTGAGTAAATTCCCACCGACCTCCTACAATCACCATTATTTCGTCTTGAGATCAGCGCATCTACAATCAAGATCCACTTCAAGTATTCACAAGCAGGTCCAATTCTTTCCCTTTGTATTTAAATTCTCTTATTTTTTCATTAGTTACTTCATTTCCACTTTTGTACTTTACTCCAATGGATCACATATCTTCACATCAAACGTTTCATTATTAGTATTCACACTTATTTTTTTTCATAGAAAAACCCAAAAACAAGAAAAAGAGGGTTCACTTGTAAACTCCAAAATGGAATTTCTTATCACATTTTCTCACACTAAAATACCTTTCTCTACACACGCATATAATAAAGTCCCCGATTGGATTTATGGGTTAAAACCCACCTCATATTATCTTCGAACTACTTTGACTTTGATGCCCCCAGGATACGTAGTCATGTTTGGTAGATCCATAGACTCGAGTCCTCCCACGTACATTTATTACTTTGTTCATATCATATATTCTTAATATATATTTTGTATGCTTGCTTGCTTGTGTCTTGTTCGATATACACAATCGTTCCTCCTTAACAACTTGTGAATCTACATACGCCTACATTATATTTTCTTAATTACTATTTTTGTAACACTCCTAAGGATGACCTCGTTTTGCCTTTACTCATCATACGAGTCGATCAATTCCATCCTCCATTTATATTATGCACATAAGGACACACATCACGGGGTTTTAGAAGAGAAGATTAACACATGCCCATGAGAAACCTAAAGGCCAGCATGGGTTCTTAACACCTTCCTATTCCGTAACTTAGTCCTCGGACCCTTGAACTACATGGTTTTACGAGCATCAATATTGTCCTTGATGTTGTTCTCTCGAGGAAACAACATTTCTTTTGCCTGTTTTGTGCAGAATAGGTTGGTGAATATATCTCTACATATCACCCCACATTGACGACATCCGAGCACCCCGATAAAGGAAGCAATCCCGTACAAACACCAAAAAAAGGGGGAGGAAGGAGGGATCAACCTCGAGAGATGCAAATCCCCCGGACCCCGCGGGGCAATCCTCAGGATGGCCACACACACACACATCTCTCTCTCTCCCTCTCTCTCTCTCTCTCTCTCTCTCTATATATATATATATATATATATATATATATATATATTGTTGTTTAATGTTAACGTAGATGTAACATGTTAGAGTATCTTTTCTGCCGTTCGATTCTATATTGCATTGTTGTATTTTTCCCAATGAGCATTCGGCCCATTACCTTGTCTTTGTTATGGAAGGTTGGTTGTGGTTACGTATTTTGAGATCGTAAGATGGGTAAGTATCTTTTTTTTTATTTTACATTAGTACTTCTACATGCTTGGATTTCGGGGACACTTCCCACGAGTCTCCTATTTATATTGATTTAAATGAAAATATCATTCTAAACAAGTGAAACATTAATTATAAAACTGGATTGGCAACATTATGTAGGTTGTTTTATTTCACTTAACACCTAATGCTAAGGTTGGACTGGGTTTTCATCGAGTAACCCGTAAATTCGGATCGGGGCATTACACCTCTAATATGGTTCGCAACATCTTTCAACAATAAGTCTCCTTCCATGAATTTTATTAGTTTCACTAAGTTCTCATAAGCTCTCGAGAGTTTCTTCATGCAAATTTTGAAGTGCCTTATATTGCTATATGTGTGTTCATTTAGTTCTTTAACTAAATGTGAATATTTTGAGGAAACATGTTGCGTTTTAAGGCATAACTGGGGGAACGTACTTCTAATTCCATTGGATGAATTGTTTCTAATCCATAAACAAAGGGAAAATGTTAAATACCTATTGGTTTCCTTTTTGTAGTTCGATAATCCCAACGAACCATATACATCTTTTTATCCCACTCTACTTGGAAATCTTCCTTCATATTGGCAAAAAAATTAACCAAGGTCATGTTTGTGGCCTCAGATTGGACATTACCTTTTGAGTAAGCTACTATTGAGGTGTGATTAATAATTGAATACTTTTCTTCTAGCATTATTACCTATTTTCTGATAAATGGAGTTCCACTATCAGGAAAAATAAGTTTGGGAATGAAAATTGACAAATAATGTACTCTTTGATGTGTCGTTCCACCACACTTGCTATTACTCTTTTAAAGTTAATGCCTATGCCACTTTGTAAAGTGCTTAGTTTCCACATGGATCCTTATCTTGCTCTAGAATAAGGTTTTATTGTTACAATAAGTTCAAATGCCTAAGTATGGAAAGGATAGGGGGTTTCTAGTGAGTAAAGTTCCACTGATGGAGCATGAATGTTGTTACCATGAAATTAGCAAGCCTTGCACTTTCAAACAAACTCAGATGAATCTATTTCCAATGGTGGCCAATATTATCCAAGTGTAATCAATTAATTATTCAACTTGGCTCCTTATATATGAGCTGGATCATGAGCTGATTGAGGGATTACCCTACTCCTTATCTTATGAGGTATCACAATGGCCTATTGAAGTATCCTCCACAATAAAGTTCATCTCCCAACATGTAGAACCTTAGATCTCTTCTCCTGATTCCAATGGAATTTGATTTATCCATTGGAAAAACTCCATCATTGTAAGGTTTCTTCCACTCCATTAGACCTTCCAGAAAGTTTCCCTTAGATAGATTAAAGAAAGATTGACACTTAGCAAATTCTCTTTGTATTGATGTTTCTTCTTCCTTCATCGTAAGATAAAAATACCATTCTCTTTGAATTAGTTTATATATAGGAATATTAATTATGTCATAATTCTCATCATGAGTTTTCTTCTACGCTTTTTACCCTATGGACCAGTGTAACTGGACAACCGTCCCACATGATTTTTATAGTACAAACTTCCTTAAAGAAAAAAAGAATTATGCTAATTCTAAAAGCTTCGTCCCTCCACTTTCATTCTCAAATTCCTTCTTATTCTACCTCTATAATTTGAATTGTCATAAATAGGAAAGATTTAGAGCACAAATAATGGACATGTTCATCAATGGATTGCAACAATTGTGGATTCAATATCCATGATCACCTTTAGTGCTATTGTGGCATACACATCAATATGATGATTCATTGTTCTTAGGGTCCTATTTGATTTAACTTCATGAAATTGGTATAATAAATTTAGAATGATATGTCCATAAGGTTCTATACTGAGATGCTTTAATTTTTTTACCCATTCACTTGCTTAACCACAAAGTTGGAATCTCCTTTAATGCAAAGTGAACAAATGCTCGTAGCTCTTCGAGCAACCCTAAAGTCAATACTTTGTACTCTGTCTCATTATTTGAACAATGGAGGTCCAACTTAAAAGACAGATTAACCTCTTCCTTCCCCTTACACCAAATGACTCATGCTCCTCCTTTTCTTTTAGTAGATGAACCATTAAAATCCATAAACCATTATTCTAGATCTCCCTCATAAAGATTGACTTGAAAATCATCATCTGGAATATATTTGTCGAGTGGATCTATAAACCTCAGGGAAATATATCCAATAGATTTTCATAAGCTTGGATCTTGATCGCTTAAGGTACCGCACACTTCAGATGAAACTCGGATAGTATGAGGAACCACCTCGTTGCTATCCTAATGAAAATCATTTATTCCACCAAACATCACATCTTGTCACTGTGTAAACAGTGAAAGATATCATGTAATTCTTATGTTTTAGGACAACAAAGACCAAATCTAATCAATGTCTCTCTATATTAGTATATCTTCCCTCAGGACCATATTCTACTTAGATAGTAGACATGCCTCTCTTGTCCATTCACCTCTTGTGCCAACATTGCTCCAGTGGACCTCATATTGGAGGTAGGATAGAGAAGCAAAAGAACTCTAACCCTTGGTGAAATCATCATTTGTGGAGAAATGAGAATATTCTAAAGCTCATCGAAGATTCTTGTTGTGGTTCCTCCCATTTTAACTTCGTGGTCTTTCGAAGGAGCTCCATCAATGGGTGAGTAATATTAGATAAACCTTGGGAAAATGTTCCTAAGTAAGAAATCTTTCGTAGGAAACTCTTTATCTCTATCTGAATATTTGGAAATGGAATTTCAAGGATTGCCTTTTTCTTTTCTTGGTCTATCTGAACTACTTGTCGATTAACCATAAAACCTAATCATTTCCCACTCATTGCACCAAAATCCCACGTTAATGGGTTTATGAGTTTGTACTTTCTCTTCAAGTTAAGACTCTTCTCATGTCAGGTAAGTGTGAATCCTCTTTCTTCGACTTAATAACCAGATCAAAAAAATAAAACTCCAAAATTTCATGGACTAGGTCATCAAAAATTTCCATTATTGTTTTTTGATAAGTTTCCTCCGCATTTTTCAGACCAAAAGTCATGACATTGTCCATAAAATATCCCAGAGGTGTTCTAAAAGGTATCTTCTCCGCTTCAGTTGGATCCATCTTTATCTATTTATAACCCACAAAGCCATCTATAAAGTTGTACATCTCATAACCAACTGTTGAATCGACGAGGTTGTCAATTTAAGCTAGGGGAACTCATCTTTAGGGCAATCTATCTTAAGATAATAAAACCCTATGCAAATTCAAATTTTTATTTTATACTTATTCCCCAATGGCACTATCTAGAAAGCTAATATTGATGTTGAATTGGTTTAATAAATCTAGCTGGTAGTAAATGTTCCATTATGGACATCATGATCTGTAATTGAGGTGTAACACATTTTGTCATGTCACAAATGACCACGTACATAAACCCCATTCAAAATACAAAAATACCCATGTCCTAAACCAATAATGAAAGTTCAAAGAGTAAAAAAAAACAAGGACAGAAGTTCACGGGGTAAAAAATCTAAGAACAAAAACCCAAGGGGTTAAAATATGAAAAAGACAGAAAAATCAAGCTAAACATACTCTTTGGGTCCTTTAAATGATCAGTTAAAATCCCCTCCAAACTGATAACAGGCTCATTAAAACCACCACATAAACCAATAACCGATTGGTTATACCTCCCAGAGTCATCATTATGAGCTCTTTGGGAATATCTTCTCAACCACACATATTTATCACCCCTCGAATCCACCGTCCATTGTAATTAACTGACCAATTAGATGCCCTTGGCTAGACCCGAATAAATAAATAACCCCTAATAACAAATAAAATGTCACCAAAAACGGACTCCGATCTGGTTTTTTCACTTTCTTCTCCTTCAAGTGTCTAAGATACTCAAGCTAATTCTAAAAAATATAAAAGAATTTCATACTTAGGAGAAGTTGGTTTCCCCTTAGGTAAGTTCATACTTTATAAAGGATCTTTAAGTGCTAACAGAGGATCGTCCTTTTGAAGAGGCTCCTCCGAGAGAAAAAACATAGGAAAAACCTATGCTCTCATTCGGTGAACGTCGACACCTTTAAACAAAGTTCTACCTGACTAAATGGAGCTCTGTCCACCTCAGTCACCTTCAGTGGAACACTCCCTAGGAAAACTTTGGTTCACACTACAAGGGTAAGGTAACTCTGCCAAAATTTCTGGTCAAACACCCCTATATATATTGTGTAAATAATTTGAGCCAAAATTTTGGGTCAAATACCTCATATATATATTGATAAGCTATCCATATCTATTTATCTCTTTTAACCCCATACCTGTTTAGAGGATATGGTACACACTTTACATCGTTTATATTTTAAAGATTCACTTTTACCCCATCACCTCTTTTAATTGACTTGACATGCTCATATGTTAAAAAATGCTAATCAAATGTTGCAAAGACCATTACAAAACACGAAAACATACTTTTTAAAATTGTTACGAGGAAGCTTCCCCCTAGTGCATCAACGTCCGGGTCCTGCAATGCCATAGTGATGAATTCATTAGGGATAAGTCAAGAGAATCGAACTATCTTTATACTCCCTTCCTAATATGCTTAATATCGCTCCCCTGCATGACTGGTTTACATAAATTTTAGAACTGTTTAACGGCTAGTTTAAGAGTCCCTAATAATGTAGATACGTGTTTAGGTCCCTATGTACATCATTGTAATTTTCCTACACATATATGTATGTGTAAAGGACCTGGCAATAAAATAAACATCAAAGTATGTAAAAATAAAGGTAGCCTATTTTGCATCATGCACTTCATAGGCTTGATTTTCATATTGGTTAAACCATATACCCTCGAGACCAAGATATGTTAACTAAGAGGAAGAACGTGGCTTTGAGAAAATTATTCACCCGAAAAAGAGGCTTGTATTTTTGAGAACTCACTTATCCTTATGGGAAGCTCGTACTTTAGATAAATAGGTACTTCGAGTAAAGTTCATACTTTGGAAAATTCTCTCCCTCGGAATGCTAATTATCGATGAGTTATTATTCTTTTCTCCCACCATCTTGTATTTTCGAGAGGTTTGAGGATTTTTCGATACAGGGGTATATCAAATATTCTTTCACATCTATTAAGTAATAGGGTAAAGTTGTTTCACACGTACCTTAAGGGTTTCTCAATCCAAGCATCCCAGAATATCATGAATTATGCAATGAAAAGTGATCCACTAATCACCGAGTCGCATTGCCCTTTTTCATATAAAGAATAAGATTTAGGAACATGATCTATTGAAAAAAGAAGAATAGATACTTATGGGGAATTAGTTTTGATGAAAATGTTCAAAAAAATCATAAAACAACTAAAGGCTAGTCCAAAGCCCCTCAGATTCCAAGTTGAACGTCTTTCCATTTTCAGGGGAAGATGAACATTATGAGTACCCTTATTATCTCCAAAATAGATTTCTCTTACGTTGGATTACCCTACCCACTTTTATTTTAATAAGATAATATACCACAGTTTATTAGTTCCTCGCTCCTCATACGAAAAATAAGAACTCACCCATGTTTACCTGAATCCAATGGAACTCTGTTCAGTTCTTCCCCTTAGAAGATACTACTAAACAAAAAATTAAAAATACAATATACCTTTCACATGGAGTTAAATGTAGATAAAAGATTTGAACCGAAAAACATCATGCACATTTGAGTCCTTCCTCCCTGTGTATTTTCCTTGTGTCGGTCCTCTTATTTACAAAAACCTAGAAGAATGTTCTCTAGATTCTTCTACAGTTACTATCATCAATAAAGAGATCACGCTAAATTCTTACCTTGGATATCCTAATTCTCACTCCATGTGACCGATTAATGTTCATTAGTAATTTCGAAACCCATGACTATCAAGTCTTCATCGCAGTCCGCTCCATGTTTATCCAAGTAGACCAGGTTCCATCCATAATGGAACAAACATTAAGACATATTGAATACATCACTACCTCACAGAATGCTATGAAAATAGATATCAGGTTGATAACCCTTGCAAAAATCTTCTTACAAAAGGACACTGCTATGAACAAAATAGGAGAGAATGTATTTCCTTCCCCAATCCCTAATACTAAAACACTGTTTGCGATGGATACTAAAGTCATACCGGCTAATTCGGAGATCGACCTACACTAGCCCAAGAACTGGCTCCCCCATACCCCCTTGTTAATGCATGCACCCCTAACTTCCTCACATTCTATATACACCACATTCTTGGACCCCCTAAGTCTCTCCTTAGATTCGTAGCACTCCCCCCTTCCACCATAAACCTAGGTTGTACTCCGGGTACCGATCTAGTGACCACCGGGTGCCCTCGGGCCCCATTTGACTCTGGTCAACTCTTTCGTCAAAGCGAAAGACCGTTGAATCCTTGAAGGGATATAAAACTCTTTTCCAACGATCCACCCAGTGCGTGAACTAGCATAAAGATTCAAACAAACAAACCATTTCACTATCGAAAATTGATTTAGAGGCCATAAGGCGCTCCTGGCCCCCGAATTGATCCTAATCAACAACACCTTCAGAGAGAAATATCTTTGAATCTTTGAAGGGAACTGAAACCCCTTTCCAACAGTCCACCTTGTGTGTGAAACAACATAACTGTTCGTACGAATGATCAGTTTTCCCTCGAAAATTGATCCGGAGGCCACCGAGTGCTCACGAACTCTGTTTGACCAAAGCCAACTCTTCATCTCGAAGAAGACTGAATGAATCTACAAAGGGCATTGAATACCCTTTCTAATGATCTACCCTGTGTGCGATTCCGATCTACGATACGGATGAACGATCCGTCTTACTTCGAGAGGTCACTGGGCGCTTTCGGTACCCAGTTGACTAAGGTCAACTTCCTAAACCGAGTGAAACTATTTGGAATGTCGAAATATATCTCCTAACCTTTTCAACTGTCCCCTTCGTACGTGATTCTGACTTACCATGCGGACAAACGATCCATTTTTGTCCGACGATCTCCCGTTCAAAAGATCGCCATGCGCTTCCGATCCATATTTGACCCAAAGTCAACTCTCGGACCTGGGAGAGGTCCAAAGGACTCTCATAGGAATCTGAAATACCTTTCTAACAGTATGACCCTTGTGCGATTAGAATCAATGGTTTGTGCCCTACAATCATTTTTCCCGAAAAATCTGTACGGGACTGCCAATTAGTAGGTCCTGAACCCTACCTATCGGCACAGTGTCAAGGGTGACCTGTCGATAGGCACCCCCCATGGCGTATGCCGATCGGCACCCCTTGACCCTAAAAATAAGGTCCATGACCTAATTATAAATGGACCAAAAATCCCATCAACATCAGTGATCTCAATAACATTCTCTCGAAGTCAGCAAAGTTCCATATGAGAAATCCCATTCAAGACTAAAACCCCATCCTTTTCACACCCAATTTGGCAAATATCCTTCTCTATCATCAACATTCAAAGGAGTTCATCCAATACCCAAGTTCAATCTCCAAGAAAGGTCCAATTCTTCTCCCTCTCTTTTAATTTCTTGTTTTATATAAGTTACCTTAGATTCATAATCTAGTTTCATTCTAGTTCACGCATATTAACATCTACTCTTTTATTAGTATATCGCACATACTTTATTTTTCCTAAAAAACCCAAAAACAAATAAAAGAGGGTTACACCCATAAATTCCGAACGGAATTATCCACCACACTTTTTCCAAAACTAGAAACACAGTTTCTACATGCACACACCTAATAAAATTCCGTTCGAATCTATGGGATAAAACCCACCCCTATTCTATATTCGAAATACGTGGAGTTTGATTCCTTTATAGGCTACATAGGCATCTTAGATTAAAATCTGAGACTCGAGTCCAATTTTCAAATTTTCTCTTATTTTTCATAATCCTCAAAATTACTCATTGTCATCATAAATATATATAACATATTTATTCGCGTGTCATCCCACACATATTATCGTATCCCAATAACGATTAATATCGTGATGAACACTTATATTCTATCTTCTATATTTATTATTATTTTAGGAATATTCCTATGGATGACCTCACCCTATCTTTCCCATGGTATGGGTCGAACGATTACAATCTCAATTATATACACATGCATACACTTCACGAGGATAAAATGGAAAATATAAGCATTTCCCCATGAGAGACCGAAAGGGCGGGATGGGTGCCTAACACCTTCCCATTCCTTAACTTAGGCCCTGGACCTCCGATCTATTTGTTTCGCACGCATCAGTTTTGTCCTTAATGCTGCTCTCTTGAGGTGGCAACATATTCTTTTGCATGTTTTGAGCAAAATAGAATGGAGACTCTTTCTCGTTACATTCATCCCACACTGACGATGACCGAAGCTCCCTTTTTGAAGAGAAGGGTGTGAGACCGGGGCGTAGTTTTCTTCCTCGGGGGGGGGGGGGGGGATCCTCTTTCTACTTTCCCCCCCGAAATGAACGTCGTGCCGATCAGGATGGCCACAGTGGAGACTCTACTAGGGATAATATTTAAGAGGGCTTGACTCTATTCACATGGGTGTTTTATTTTCTTGTATATTCCCCTATTTACATGTTCCCTTTTTATTATTCGTGTGCACCTCATGCTTATGCTTCTATCACACACTTGTAGAAGATTCTCCATGTACACTTCACACCCCGTGCACCTAGGATCACGTATATCCACATGTTGCACGCATCACTTATCCATGCTTGGTATACTTTTGGTACTTTCACTTTGCTCCCTATTTTTCATGATCAAGAAAGGTACTCTCACAATAAGATACTAATAAGAGAATCATGCATGATTCACACGACATCACCAAAGAGCATTGTTATTTTCCAAATTTTGTCCCGTAACTGGAGAGTCACTTCATGATGGGTACATGGTCCGACAGGGCGCAGTTAGCCTAAGCGATATGACTCTCACCTTCCATTGGCCAAGTACCTTTGGTGTATATCGAACGGTTCCCCCGCATCGTATCTCTTGACCGAAGTCATAATGGGAGGTATATCGCAGTGAACTTGTTCACGTACATCGAGTATATCGAATTCTCTCTCACACGTAGCGTCCCCACGAGGTATATAGTGAGGCAATTAACGTACACTCATGTATATCAAATGGCTTGTCCACACATACCGATTTCCCTCAAAAGCAAGAAGTATATCGTGGATGTCACGCCAAAAGGGGGAAACCTTTCCAATTCACCCAACCAAACTGCATACCCTCATATAGGTGTCAAGACTAGGACACGCATGTTAGAATGCCGGTTTTGACCAGAAACTGTACCGAAATTCTAGGTCGGCCTGCCGCCTAAATCTTCGCGCAATTTTCAAAATGGGACCCTGCTCGTGAGCCTGGTTACAAGTCCAACCATATCTTTACATATGTTGCAAACCCAACTTTTCCAGGCTCAGGTCCCGTCCGACATTTTATTTTGCATTTAGGAGAATTTAATACAAGTGGGAATCTAATATACATAATAATCATGTTGAGACCCATCTCTAGTCTCTTACCCTTTCTCTTTCCAAAAATGCTTTTTCTCTTTTATCAAAAACATCTTCATTCTCATCTTTTCCAAAAAAAATATATTTTCCTCCTTTTCTAAAAATAAAAGTTTCCCTCTTTTCTCTTTCCCAAAAAATAAATCCAAATTTTTTTGTCAGGTCAATCACATACCCTTGGTATGGCTCCCTATTGGCTTCGACTTTCAGTCAAACCACCTCGAAGTTCTATCAGTCTCTTTACATACCCCGAGTTCCATGGAGAATACGAATAAAGTGCCGAATGTATATTCAGATTTATTGATAGTTCTGGCTCAGCTCTCTACCAAAATTGATAACCTTCAAACCGAGGTTCATAAGATGCAAAGAAATTGGGTCCCTATCCCCGAAGATCCTGAGGTTATTTCCCCTCGTGCCAGGGTCCGCATGCACCTGAGCCTATCTATTTTCTCGAAGAATATCATCATTCTCCGCGGGCTCCTTCTGCTAATGGGCCGCCACCAGCCCAGCTTCCTACGCCAAAATTTCCTCAAACCGGGGATACTTTATCGATAACTGTTGATCCGAAAGAGGAAGAACTGAACAAAGTCAAGTAAGACCTCAAGATGCTAACCAAGAAATTTAACCATGTTCGAATATCTAGGAACTACATAGACTACACCCACATGTCTCCCTATCCTAAAGCCAAGTTACCAAAAAAATTCAAGATGCTTAATATCAAGAAGTTTGAAGGCAGTGGACCCCCGATCGTTCATCTCCGTAGCTATCACCGAGCCATGGCTCTCATAGGGGCTTCCGAAGAAATAATGGCTCAGATGTTCCAGCAGACTTTGAAGGATAGCGACCTCCGTTGGTTTCTATCCCTTGAAGAATCCAAAATTCGAAGTTGGGAAGACGTTGCCCGTGAGTTTATGTCTCAATACAAGTACAATGAGGAGAGGTTACCAACCGTTACTTAGAGATACTTAAGCAGAATCCTGGGGAATCAGTCTGCAACTTCATAGCAAGATGGAGAGAAAAAGAAGCTACCATGACCAATCGGCCTTTGAAAGAAGAACAACTCAGCATTGTGAAGAAAAAATCCTACCCCATGTCCAAGCAACAATGGGAGGACAATAATAAACTAACTTCTGAGTCCTCCGAGAAGAAGGGGTAGAAATAGAAGAAGGTTTTGCCAAGACAGAAGTCAAATCGAGGAAAATATCTTGACAGTTTGCTACTTGAAAGTTTAAAAAGCTTGCTAGTACCGCAGTCTCTACTATCAACAATATCTCTCAGCCTGTCGCTTCATGGGCACCAAAAAGTCGCCCAAACCCCAGTATAGAAAGAATATACCGAGCTCCATGCTCCTCTATCCAATATCTACCATTCTCTTTTAAATCGAAACCTGATCAAACCCTTGGACCCATGTCGATTACCAAACCCGCTTCCAAAGAATTTCAAACCTGATGCCCATTGTGACTATCACCAAACTGCTGGCCATACCACAATCAAGGCCTGATTAACTGGGGTATCATCGCCCCACCAGCTAATCCTAAACCAAACTCTACCCATAATCCCCTCCCAAGTCACACAAACACCATTTTCCTAAAAAAAGACTCAACTCGACCCATCTACCCAAATCATGCAGAGGAAATCACCAATCATGCCCATATACTCTCTTAAAACTCTCCAAACGTGCCCATATTTCCTCTTACACCCTACCAACCTTGCCGATCAAACCTTATCACTCCTCATTAAAACGTGCATCGCTGTCCATACCCGTTCTAGAGGTAAAGATATGGAACTATCAGAAGTGCTGAACTAACTCCTAGACTTCAGGCTAAAACTGCCCTCCCAGATGACCACCGACTATCAGAGATTTAGCAAGTTATTCTTAGAAGTTCAAAAATGGGCCCGAGATTCAGATAACTGGGTAATGCCAGTTGACGAAGTCAGTCTAAATGACCTGGTTGAGATCATAGAAGATTTGTTTCAACGGACTGGTGATATTTGTAGCATATCTGAGCTTCTCGACGCTTTAAAATTATAAGGGCACCTGGTTTCCTCAGTCTTGTTTTTCCCCGCCAAATGGGAGGAATTATATAAAGAGGCCATTGAAGTTGAAGATTGCATTGACTTTGCATGGAAAAACAATATCATTGCCAGTGGATGAGGAGATGATTTCGAAGATTCAGATGAAGTTCCAGATTCAAGAAAGACTCGTCTGATAGAAAACCTATGCGGAATGATATCATTCGAGGAGCTGCTAGGAGAGATCAACCAGGTAGTTGAGCGACCCGACATCGATAAATAAAAAGCATTTTTGTTTTTCCCCTCTTTCGTGAAACACATGACCAGGCCAGGGAGACATTACCAGAATACGAGCTTATAACCATCAGTAAGCAATAAAGGGAAAGGTGTTGAGAATCTCCCTATGCCATAAATAAACCTTGAAGAAAGCAATGTCCTTGATCAACTGAAGAAAACTCAAGCGACATCACTCTATGGGGACTTATAATGTCTTCACAACTGTACCGAAATACCCTAATCAAGCTACTCACAAGACCCGCAGTTCCTCCATTAACCACACCAGAAGAAGTAGTGAACCTAGTTGGATCCTTGACCTCTACTCGAATGATTTCATTTTCTGAAGAGGAAATCCCTAAGAATGGTTCCAACCATAATCAGGATCTCAATATTTCTGTCGAATTCATGGGGAAAATTATTGCCTTCTCACTCGTCGATAACATATCAGCTCTGAATGTTTGCCCGTTAAGAACCATCAACTACTTGGTACTAAAAGTGAGCCACCTTGCTCCAACCTCTGCTTCCGTGAATGCCTATGACAACACCTGTCGAGAAGTAATGGGATCTATCAAGCTTGCAATAGGGGACTATAAATCCTGTTGTTGAATTCCAAGTCATCGATGTCCCAGCCTATTTCAACTTGCTTGTCTGATGACCGTGGATCCATAGCATCAAAGGGGTGTCTTCTTCCCTTCATTAAAAATTGAAATTCTTTGCCAATGGATACGTTATCACCATCTTGGGAGATAGTGTCAACCCCGAGAATGCAAGCACCAGTAATTCAGTACTCGAGATACAAGACGGGGTGCATGATATGCTGCTATCAGGCTACCAGGTTGAGCCACTCCTACTCCCAGCAAGGGACGACTTCAAAATAAAGGTTTGTCTAGAATATGATCCTCGTGGAAATATTAATGTAATCCAAATATCCAAGAATATACACTTCATGCCCGGACTGGGGCTAGGGCAAAGGAAACAAGGGATAACTAAAACTATTGTGTTAAAGGAGGCTTTTCCTCCCTGTGGCCTGGGCTATCAACCATCAAAAGAAGAACTCAGATTGATCCATTAGCCTCGACTGAAGAGAAAGTTAGAATGTGTCAGAACTATCTTGGGAGATTACCTAAAGGGAAGATTCACTAAAGAGGGTGAAGATTTCCCCTTCTGTGGCTTCCCTGAACCTTGGTATGACCCTATAGATAAGAGGATGAAACCAGGAATGGAAATCTTTTTCCATGACAGCTAGTCGAGGACTGAGAGTTCCCAACACTATGTGCAACCATTCATTGAAGAGACCATAGTTGATATCGTGGATTCTGAGGACAGCGATTCTGAGGATTCTTTCAACTTGTGGATATTGGGGCTGGAACTCTGCATGATCCACTCAGGGACTACATCATCCGATCCATCCTACCTCATCAAAGATGTTGATACCCATCTTCTCAACTAGCATGCTTGACCTGTGCCACCTGCTGATATCCAACCAAACCCCGATGTTTATCCCCTTTCCCCTTTAGTTATTTCCTCTCACTCCGATGTAATTGAGACCTCATTTGATGAGGTTATCAATGCCTATCAATGAAATAAACCAAGATTTTGAGTATCTTATTGTGCCTTACATTAAATGTCTTGATTCTAATCAAACTCTTGATGATGATAACTTTGCAAATGAATAACTATTAACGATCTAAATAAGGTTAATAACAAGCCACATAACCGCGTTAAAGTTAATGAAGATGAAATTATTATTATTAATCTCAGTTTTAGTAGCTAAATCCGCGAGATTAGGATAGGGGATACCCTTAATGAGCACGAGTGCACGCAACATGAAGAGCTACTGAAGGAGTTCATGGATGTCTTCGCATGGTCCTATGATGATATGCCCGGCATTGACCCTGAAATAGCATAACATGATATTCAAACGCTGCCAAAATGTAAACCAGTCAAATAGAAGCTACGAAAGCTCTGTACCGAATGGTCACTCACAATAAAAGAATAAGTAGTCAAGCAACTGAACGTAGACTTCATTCGTGTGATTGAATATCCTACATAGCTAGCCAATATCGTACATGAGCTATAATCTGAAGGAAAGGTCCGCATGTGTGTCGACAATTGAGACTTAAATAAGGCATCTCCAAAGGATGATTACCCACTTCGAAACAACGATGTGATCATTGAAAACATGGGCAATCATGATCTCAAGTCGTTCAGTGATGGATTTGTCGGATATAACTAGATCAAGATGCACCCCTGATCATCATGAGAAAACTGCATTCATCACCCCTTTGGGAACCTTTTGCTATACTGTCATGCCATTTGGTCTAAAAAATACAGGGGCTACCTACCAAAGGGCTGCCAAAACCATTTTTCATGATCTAATACATAAGAAAGTTGAGGTCTATGTAGATGACATGATTATCAAGTCCAAGACTAGAGAAGGTCATGTTCCCATTCTTCGAAAATTCTTTGAACGATTGAGACAGTATAAAATGTGGCTTAACCCAAAGAAATGTGTCTTCGGCATTACCAAAGGAAAACTCTTGGGATTCATAGTCAGTGAGAAGGGGATAGAAGCAGATCCTGCCAAGATAAAAGCCATATTTGAGATGCTACAACCCCGAATGGAGAAAGAAATTCCTTGGGAAATAACAATACATCAGTTGATTCATCAGCCAATTGACTTCTATTTGTGAATCCATCTTCAAACTCCTCCGAAAAGATTCAATCAAGGTCTGTAATAAAGCTTGTAAAGAAGCCTTCGACCTAATTAAGAAATACTTCACCCGACTTTCAGTGCTCATGTCACCGTAGCCTGGTCTTCCCTTACTCCTATACCTAATCGTGACCAATATTGTAGTCAGGGATCTGCTAGCCTAATACCTTGAAGAAACTCGTAAGGAGAAATCCATCTACTATGCCAATCAAAAATTATCCGGTTATGAAGTTAACTACACCGCATTGGAAAAAGCCTATGTCGTCCTTGTCTGAGTTACCCAAAAGTTACGGCACTACATGGTTGCCTTCCCCATCAGACTCGTATCCTGGATGGATCCCATCAAATAACTACTCGAGAGGCCACCCCATCCAATCAAATGGCCCATTTTTTATGCTTCTAGCCGAGTTTGATATCACCTATGTCACAAAGAAAGCCATGAAAGGAAGAGCCATCTATGACTACCTTGCTGACTACTCAATGGACGAGGCCGATGTCTAGATTTTTGAATTCCCAGACAAGAATATCATTTGCACCCCCCACGAATATCTTTGATGGAAAATGTTCTTTGACGGTGCTGCCAACAAAAAGGGGTATGGCGTTGGGATTCTCCTAATTTCTCCTGATGACCCCCACACTCCTATTGCCATCAAATTAGATTTCCACAGCACTAACACCATGACTGAACACGAGGCGTGCACAGTAGGCCTCAAAGTTTCCCTTAAGAGAGGAATTCAATACCTCAATATCTACAGGTATTCAACCCTCTTCATAGTTTAAGTACTTAGGAAATGGAAAGTTAAGGACGAGAAACTCTTACGCTTTTCCCACCTTGAAAAAATGACTTCCCAATTTAAATAAATCACCTTTCACTACCTGCCCTGAGTGAAAAAACAACCTAGCTGACTCCCTTTCCACCTTAGCCTCCATGATTGACATGCCCGAAGGAATAACCATGGCTGCCTTCCTTATCCAAAAATAAGATAAACCGACCCATTGCTACCACATTGAGCTCTGCACAACGGAAGAATTCGAAACAGCTGACTACTGGTACTATGATATTTAACGGCTCCTCAAACACAGTGAGTATCCTCAAGGAGCCGACAAGAAAGATAAAAAAACTCTCTGCATACTGTCCGCCCAGTATATTGTCTGTGATAAAGCACTGTTCAAGAGAAACTTTTATGGCACCTATTTTCACTCTATCGCAGGGGCTGACATTGAAGAGATGATGCAGAAAATCCATAGAGGGGAATGTGGTCCCCACATGAATAGCCATATGCTCGCCAAGAAGATCATCCAATAGGGATACTACTTGACTACCATCATACAGGATTGCACAGCCTACGTACAAAGATGTCTCAAGTGCCAATAATTCTCCAACTTATAATATCTGCCTCCACGATAACTATACAACATGACTTCTCCCTGGATATTTTCCACATTGGGCATCGACATCATAAGGAAAATTACACCTAAGGAATTTAATGGGCAGGAGTTCATCCTTATTGCTATTGACTACTTCACCAAATGGGTCAAAGCCGAGTTATACACAGTTCGGAATGCCAAGAAAATGGCGAAATTCATCAAGAAAAATATCATGTGCCGATATGGAGTCCCACATGAGCAGGTATCAGACAATGGGTTACATTTTGAGGCGGACGTTACAGAAGTGGTCGACGAGTATGGAATCCAGACACATAAATCCTCCCCATACCGACCTCAAACCAATGGAGCAGTTGAAGCAGCCAATAAGAATCTCAAAGCCATCATTAGCAAGATGATCGAGAGTTGTCATGATTGGTCCGATAGGATTTCTTACGCCCTCTGAGCCACCGCACATCAGTTTAAACCACTACTAGGGCTACCCCCTACTCTCTAGTCTACAACAGGGAAGCAGTCCTACTCGTGGAGATGGAAATAACCTCGTTATGCATCATGTTTAAAAGCAAGGTCAGCGAAGAAGACTGGTACCAAAGCCGTCTTGACGAGCTAACCCCCTAGATGAAAGGAGATTGAAATCTCTATATCACATACAAGGGTACCATCGCCATATAGGGCGATCACTCAATAAGAGAGTCAAGGACCGCGGTGTCTGGGAGGGGGACTTATCCCTGAAAGAAATAGTAGATCCCATCTGGGACCCCTGAGGGAAATTCAATCCCAATTAGAGCGAACCCTACATCGTGAAGAAGATCCTATTAGGCACCGCCGCTGTGCTCATCGACCTCGACGGATAAGAAATGACGTGCCCAATCAACTGGGATCGTCTCAAGAAATTCAACCCCTAGTTCAAAATCTCGTCGCGCTACGACTCTTCTCATCCCCTTTATATTCTTAAAAAAACAATCTTCATTTCCCCCTACCCAGAACAACGTGGGACTGGTCCTCATTTTTAAAACGAATTTGAAAAATCTTCAAAACCTTTAGAGGTACGTAGGTAGCTCATTCGCTTCACATGATCCCGGACCCCCTTCTTTTCAAAAAATGCTATTCTTTTCTCATCCTTGAGAACGACAATTCATTTTAACATAAACATGAAAAAACGGATTATGTATGCCTTAGCGATTGGTATAGATAATTCAAAATGAAAAAAGTCATCAGAAGGCACAACTAGATGATCAAAAACTTATTTATTTCATTATTTGAAATTTGCATACGATTACACCGGCGTAAAGAGTCAAATGAATTCCCTATTCAAAAAAACTCAAATAATAACAAGCCCTACTACCCCTGAAAATCATTCATATTATTCAACAAAACACAAAACAACACCTATTACAAAAAAGCTTCACAAAACCCTACCCACAGCTACCAGAGGAACCAACACCATCATCACCTGTATCCTGGAATCCCCAAATCTCCCCTGCCTAAATGGAGTATGACATATGCTCCATAGAGCGATAAGACCGAGCCAACTTGGGGTAGACCACAACGCCCCTCTCCATGGTGTTAGATATGGAAAATCACCTTTGACCATTCTCCACAGCCAGCATCCTAGCCACTACCTTCTTTCACAACCACATCATGTAGTGCCTAGAGACATATCAGACTCTCCCAGTAGATTGAGAAGGACGAGCCGAAGGACGATGATTATCCTACAGGGAACCATGATGTATTCGCATACGCTCTATCAGTTCTTCCACATGAAAGAAGTTTGGTGTTCGCGGTGGAACAATTTTCTCCCAACCATATTGCCGCAGAAGCCGCCAGGGAAAGTAAAAGGAGTTCTGCCTAAGGCCAACCAGTCTGACGTACAGGTACTCTCCAAGCTCCAGAATGGGCAGAAGCTCTCCCCACCAAGGCACGGACAAGCATAGGCCCAATTCCCCTAACTCTTAATGTCCAGTCCCACACTAATGAAATAGAACGAGAAAAAGTTTGGAACCTCTGGCAAGGGATACTCAGGTGGGACCGCCATATGAAACCTCTCTGACAACGACATAAACAACATTACAGGGTTCCCTCTCAGAAAGTCCGAACG
This sequence comes from Sambucus nigra, assembly GCA_949130495.1. Classification (NCBI taxonomy): domain Eukaryota; kingdom Viridiplantae; phylum Streptophyta; class Magnoliopsida; order Dipsacales; family Adoxaceae; genus Sambucus; species Sambucus nigra. The sequence goes on along the minus strand of OX422217.1, from coordinate 312,776,838 downwards.
ACCCTCCCACCAAGCAAGTAAGCCATTCAAGGCCTCCGCCAGTGTCACCACTACATCATTGAGATGGTACGACATCCAAGAAATAATAGTAGCCAGTTAGGGGTCCACCAGCATCTCTTCGGTCACCAACAAAACATTGGAAATAATGCCTAGGATGACGACCCCGACATCTCTAGCATCACCCATGTCCTGTGAATGCACGGACTGCAACACCATTGAAAAGTAAATCATTCCCCGGTAACCAAGGTCCTAGTCGCCGAAGGCAAAATATGAAGAAGCCTGTCCAACAAATCCCTAGGAGAATGGGAAAACTCAGGCAGATTCGCCGCAACGCTAGGATTTATCCCCAGCATGGTAGAAAATTCCTCGTAGGTAGGACAAATCTCATCCAACCCAAAGAAAAAGACATGATCCTCGGGATACCAAAACTCGACAGCCACCATCAGCATGTTCCACTCAATGGGCCGTTTGCGCCATAAAGAGACTCTCCATATGTGAAAGGCCCCATAATCAACATTGTAATAACACATTGCTTCCAAGACTTCGAGATAGTTGGCAAACTCAATACTGCGAGGGAGAGCCATCTTGCAAGACTAAGAGATAGTAAGCAAGTAAGAATGTGAAAAGGAAAGAAAGTAAAAGTGCGAGGAGGAAAGCCCCATCCACACCCCCTTTTATACTTAGAAACTCCCAAGCCAAGACAAGGAGCCCTGCAGAGATCGGAGTAAAACTTGCCCCACCAAGTACCAAGCAATTGAAGAAAGTGCAATAAAATCCTTGGCTTTATTGGACTGGACTAACATGCCGATAGGCAGAACAAGGGTCATGCCGATCGCCAACCCCCCATTTTAGGAAATTTCCCTTTTTCCTCTTTTGTCAAAATCAGAATACCAACAAAAATAATTTTTTAGGGAATTCTGAATTTCCTTTATACTTATGATTTACTAATCTCATTTCAAATAAAATCCTTCTCAAATCAATTTTTGAAATTAATTTTATGGTCTCAACAACAAAGTAAAAAGAGCATGTGCATTAGTCACTAAATAAGAAAATTCACAAAAAACTTCATTCATCATTTGCAAATATTTGTTGTGTTACATTAACATTTTTTAGGAAAAACTAAAAAAACAACGGGTCTCGGACCGAACCCAATCTCTCTCTCTCTCTCTCTCTCTCTTTCTCTCTCTCTCTCCTCTCTCTCTAGGATCCCCCATCCCTGCGGTGTACCCTCTTCCACCTGCTGCGAGACGATGTACCCCCACTGTCAAAGCTCGATCTTTCCCCAGACAAGGCAGACGAAACCAAGAAAGAAGGAACCGGAACTGCCTCACGAATATGAGCAGTCGTTGAGGATATCTAGTCCCTGATGTCCTTCAACCAAGTGGTCAAAACATTGATATGCTGCGAGGAAGAATAGAAAAGATGAAGTCAGTCAAGCATAAGGAGAGAGAAAGAAATCAAGGAAATAAAAAAGACGTAGCGCAGGCCGAAGAACCTCCTCAGTCAGACTCAACTCCTCTAGATCCATCACATGAGGGTGATGTTGCAGACGCACGGATCACCCATCTACTCGCCGAAGGTTGTAAGTATGGGAATGCAACTGCACAAAAAAATGCCCTGAAGTCACCGTTGTCGTCGTCGTCGCCGCTGACGTAGCCGCACCACTTGCGCTATGAGAAGACACCACCTGCTGACTCGAGCTCTCCCTAGGGAGAGGAATCGCATCGTAAATACTAGGGGGAATCACCTAACTCATGACGAAGTCCATATAATCATATATCACCGCTATGTCAGTGTACAGAGAGTATGACTCGCCTATCATCGCAGCCACTCGGGTATCATCAAACATCTCCTGTACACGCCTCATGAACATAGGGGGCCTCGCCTGTGGCACTACAAAATCATCCTCCACAATCTAACGTACTTCCCTCTCCCCAAGATATCAGGAGTGGCCGAACTCATGCTCCAGTAGGCGCCGCATCTGCGCATGTCCCCCAGTCACCCCTGTTTGCTGAATAGTCGTCCCCCAAGGATAGAAGGTCACTTGCAAATCCGCAGTAAAAGTGAAGGATCAGTATCAATAAAATGGAATCAAAGGAAAAGAACAGTATTAAGGACAAAAGAATTCTTACCCGCTCACTCGTCGGGCCATTCAAGTGAAGCACCTTATACCTTTGACTTGCTTAAGTCTATACTGTATAAGTGTTCAACTAGTTTGGAAATAGTGACAAAATCGGTTGTCCAACCTAGAATCCAAAGAACCTCAGAATCATTCTCTCTAATCCTCTTCAATAATCCAAGAAGGTATAAATTGAATCACACTACACACATTAGAAGTGCATACATGTGTATATATTTGTTAAAATTGATTGTGTGATTAATTTCCCTTAAAATGTGGTTTTAATTATTTTTTGGGAATTTTTAAACATTTTTTAAATAAATGTTTTCATTAATAAAATGTGATTATAAAATTTGTGGGGTTAATTTGCTATTTTGAAAAACTCATTTTTCATTAGAATGTTTGAATGGGTAAAATATAAATGCGCTAGAGACTTCAGGGTGCTGCCTGTAATTATGTTTGACGCGCGTTTGTGAGCCACTCATATGTCAACACTTGTCATCCTCCTAATGTATATGTTTGTGTTTGTTATGTGAGAGGGTTGGATGGTGCATTACTGATCGTTGGATCAAAACTTATCGATGGTCTGCATGTGTTTTAAACCTATCCTTGTGCCATCCTATGAACCAATCACAATCGACTTAACCACCGTTGTTTTATAACCCTTAGATCAAGTCAATTTTAGGATGACTTAATCTCAGCCCTTGATTCCATTTGCATCTCCAGAACCTTCCTCCACTCCTATATAAACCCTCCACTTCTCAGCCTTTCAAGACGTTTGGGCATTCGTCATTTCTGAGAGAAAAAAAATAGAGAGAAGAAAGAAAGGAGAGAAGAGAGAGAAAGAAACTGTGTTAGCCAAACCCTAACCCTAACCCTAACCCTAAACACTTCAAACTCTGAATCAAACCTTCGTATATTCACAATCCCGAACACAACCTTGAGTGTTTGAGAGAGAGTGGTTTGTTCATATTGAAGTTGTAACCTCTTTGTCTATGATCTTGTTTACAACTTAAACATTCGTGTGAAGATCTGTATTTCTTTTTCATAGAAACTATAGATCTACACTCTGCATGTTACATTTCACTAGATCTGCATATTTCTTTCTTGATTTAAGAAAATCTTTACTGATTTAGTTTTGAAAATTTTTTATGGTTTCTATTCTTACGAAACTTAAACCTTGACCTAGTTGGATTCACACTTGGAGATTTTCAATCTCAAAAATATTTTGAAAACAGAGATTGATTAAGATCTTGACCGATTTAGAAGCGAGATATCCGTGGAATCTGGGATATATTAAAGGTCAAAAAGGTTTCTAGTTCTGTAAGAAAGAAAGAAAATAAAATCACAGCATATAGTCTTTATATGTAATTTTCTAGGACTGTCTGTAAAACTAAGTGTGTGTGAGTTCATGCATGTTGATAGGAATCACTTCACAAACACTTAACACACTACTACACTGGAAGTGTTGTGTATAAGATCAAAGATTATTGAGTCGACGAAAGGAAGCTAAAGCAAAGGAAGTTATCAAACTGGAAGAACATCATAAACAATCAGATCTATGAGAAGTTAGAAGGACACCAAGTGGGGTGTATTCCTAAACTTAGAATAGGTTGATTTATGTGCATGTATGTTATTTTGTTTGTAACTATTATTTGTTGTTAGTGGATTTTTACTTTTGTGACTTAGAAGTCACCGTGGATGTTTCCTCTATTGGGAGAGGTTTTACCACGTTAAAAACTGTGTGTTCTGATTATCTTCATCTACTCATCTCATTCTATAATGTGCTGAATTTTTGAAACTGTCTTAGTTTTAAAAACTGATTACAAAGTCTTGATTACTCTCGTACATAAGTTTTTTTGTAAACACATCTTGTTGTTTATAATTTTTATTTTCAAAAGAAAAGGGTTTCTTCAACAAACATCTCGGAGTTTCTTATATAGTTTAATCTTGTATTAAACGACATTAGCAACGTTTTTCATCAAGACTTGACGCGTCGCCTCTAGGGGTAGATTCTTCTTCGACTGTTGGTTGGACCTCCATCATGAAAACATTCGGCAAAAGTCCCCAACAGAGTCATCCTTCAAAGAAATCAGTTGGGTGTTCAACCCAATCACCTCATAGAACCACGTCTGCAAAGGACAAGGATCAGCATTGAAGAAATCAAAAGGAAATGCATGAATGGAAAATGCGAATGCATAAAGGAAAATGCGCAAAATAAAGAATACATCCAGAAGATATGTGGCCCCACTAAAATTCATCTGGCAGCACCGACTGAATGCATCCAAAGAATAGTAAAGGGTCACCAAAGTCAGGATCCCCTAATCATATAGGCGGATGTTCAAAAACATCCTCAGAAATGGAAGAAACTATAAATGGACGACGTCGCCACCAGAAAACCTCCCAATACCAGCAAGATAAACAGACGGGCCATCTGACGTACCTGCTGCCCATCGTTCTCATCAATCCTCCTTCTCAGCAAAAGCTCCCTCAAAGACGACACCCTCTCCACGTCACCTAAAGCCGCCGTCATCGCCTTCGGCGTCACCTGTAGCGTCCTGTCCACCTTAATCTGGGCACCCTCGCAATCCAGATCCAGCAGCTGTTGTATGTCAATGAGTGTCATCATCATCTCTTCGAAGTCGAAATGGGAGGAGTGGGTAGGGTCCCACCACCTCTCTTCCAGAGCAATACAATCGCAATGGAGAGGGACGTCTCTTCTAATGCCAACGCTAGCCTCCTAAAACCCGCAGAGGACACCATCCAACGCACCATAGTAGGAAGATTCTCTTAAACATCCTTGAGACTTATCGTACCACGAGCACGAATAGTCGACATGGAGATGTCAGACTGTCAAGAAATGAACAGAACCCTTGTCATATTCAAGAAATAAAGAAATCTTGTTAAGAAAAGAATACAAAGAGTCATGCAATACTTACATAGCTGCCAGGGTTCACCACCCTTGAAGAGCGATGATGCGAAGGCTCGTGCAGAAGAGTCTAATCATCTGCCCCAGGTTCAAACGAGTCGAAGGAATTCCCGCTACCCAATGCAAGGTGTACCCTAGCCCTCCATTCAAACCCTGCCCAGTCATCGGCATTGAGCCACGCCATATGGGTTGCACTGCTTGAGAAGTCATCCATTTCGAATGTTAGGACGATTTGTAGAGGTTTATAGCAGAAGGAAATAAGTCAGAAAGTTGTACAAAATGAGGAGAACCCACCCCCTTTTTATAGGAGGCTAAGGGTCATACCAATCGGCAGTCCCCTCTACTCACCGATAGGCACTGGGCCTTTCACCTATTCAAGGTACCCGAAAATTTCATGCCAATATCGAATGGCACACCCACACCCATGCCAATAGGCACAACCCTTAAAATTTTATACAAAAAGTACGAAAAAATACCAGAAAATGCCGAACAAATCCTGGAAAATTCCTAAAATTGCCAAATCCGTTCTAGCACCTTGCTCACTAAGGAGAACATTTTTTACACCCCCAGCTAAATTCTAAAGAATCATTCTCCGCAGCAACGTCTCCAAAGGACACTCTAAATTTTTCCCCAGCTACAAAATCCCCTGATCATTCACTATTCCCCAACGAAAACCCAAAATTCAATCTTTATCCCTGGTGGAATCAATGAATTTCCCGAAGGAAAGTACACCACTTTCAAGTCAGAATTGACCACGATCCTAGATCGTCACCTTAGTTAGGTCATAATTGACCTCGGTCCTCGATCGTCACCTCTTTTAGGTCAGAATTGACCTCGGCCCTCGGTGGTCGCCTCTTTTAGGTCAGAATTGACCTCGATCTTGGATCGTCACCTTAGTTAGGTCACAATTGACCTCGGTCCTCGATCTTCACCTCTCTTAGGTCATAATTTTCCTCGGTCTTGTATCGTCACCTTAGTTAGGTCAAAATTGACCTTGGTCCTTGGTCGTCACCTCTCTTAGGTCAGATTGACCTCGATCTTGGATCATCACCTTAGTTATGTCAAAATTGACCTCGATACTCAGTCATCACCTATTTCAAGTCAAAATTGACCTTAGTCTTGGATCGTCATCCTAGTTAGGTCAGAATTAACCTCTGTCCTTGGTCGTTACCTCTCTTAGGTCAGAACTGACCTCGGTCTTAGATCATCACCTTAGTTAGGTGAGAATTGACCTCGGTCCTCAGTTGTCACCTCTCTTAGGTCAGAATTGACCTTGGTCCAAGATCGTCACCTTAGTTAGGTCAGAATTGACCTTGATCCTCAATCGTCACCTCTTTCAGGTCAGAATTGACCTCGGTCTTGGATTGTTACCTTATTTAGGTTATAATTGACCTCGGTCCTCTACCGTCATGTGAGTTTAGGTTAGAATTGGCCTTGAACCTTGGTCGTCACCTCTTTTAGGTCATAATTGACCTCGACCCTCTGAATTGGTCATCCACATCCCTTAGGTCAGTAGAACTGACCTTCTTCCATCATGTGGTATCTATTCGACGGCCATCACTTATTCCATGATCACCTGTCGAGGGGATCTGTATACACCACATTCTAGGACCCCCTAAGTCTATCCTTAGACTCCTATCATTCTCACCTTCCACCGTAAACCTAGGTTGCACTCCAAGTACCGATCTAGAGACCATCGGGGGCCTCCAAGCCCCATTCGACTCCGATAAACTCTTTTCTCAGAGCAAAATCTCTTTGAATCTTTAAAGGTCTCTTAAACTCCTTTCTAACGATCTTCCCCCATGCGTGAATCGGGATAACGGTTTAGACTAACAGACCATTTCACTATCGAAATCTGATTCGAAGGCCATCAGGCGCTCTCGGGCCCCGAATTGACCCCAATCAACACCACTGTCAGAGCAAAAGCTCTTCGAATCTTTGAAGGGCACTGAAACCCCTTTCCAACGGTCCACCCCATGCACAAAACAGCATAACCATTCGGACGAATGATTATTTTTCCCCCAAAAATTGATCTAGAGGCTACCGGACGCTCCCAGACTCTGTTTGACCAAAGCCAACTCTTCAGCTCGAATGAGACTGAATGAATCCCTGAAGGGAATTGACTACCCTTTTTAACGATCCACCCTATGTGATATTTTCACCTACGGTCGTTTTACTTTGAGAGGTCAACGGGTGCTTTCGGGCCCCGGTTGACTAATTTCAACTTCCCAAACCGAGCAAAAATCTTTGGAATGTCTAAGTACATATCCTAACCTTTCCAACGGTATGCCCCATATACAATTCTGACTTACCATGTAGATAAATGATCCATTTGTGTCCGACGATCTCCCGTCCAAAGGACGACATGCGCTTCCGAGCCACATTTGACCCAAAGTCAACTCCCAAACCCTGGAGTGATCCAAAGGACTCTCGTAGGACTCTAAAATACCTTTCCAATGGTATGCCCCATGTACAATTCCGATCAATGATTTTTGCTCTACAGTCATTTATCCATAAAAGTTTGCACGGGACTGCCAATTGGCAGGTCCTGAACCCTGCCTATTGGCACAGTGTCAAGGGTGACCTACCGATAGGCACCCCCTGAGGTATGATGATAGTAACCCCTGACCCTATAAATAAAGGCCATGACCTCATTGCAAAGGGAGCAAAAATCCCATCAGCATCAGTGATCTTTGCAACATTCTCTCGAAGTCAGTGAAGTTCCATATGAGAAATCCCATTCAAGCCTAAATCCCCATCCTTTTCACACCCAATTTGGTAAATATCCTTCTCTCTCATCAACATTCAAAGGAGTTCATCTAATATCCAAGTTCAAGCTCCAAGAAAGGTCCAATTCTTTCTCCCTATCTTTTAATTTCTTGTTTTATATAAGTTACCTTAGATTCATAATCTGGTTTCATTCTAGTTCATACATATTAACATCTACACTATTATTAGTATATCGCACATACTTTATTTTTCATAAAAAACCCAAAAACAAATAAAAGAGGGTTACACCCAAAAATTCTGAACAGAATTATCCACCACACTTTTTCCAAAACTAGAAACACATTTTCTACACGCACACACCTAATAAAATTCTGTTCAAATCTATGGGATAAAACCCACCCCTATTCTATATTCGAACTATGTGGACTTTGATGCCTTTATAGGCTACGTAGGCATCTCGAATTAAAATCTGAGACTCGAGTCCAATTTTTTAACTTTCCAATTTCTCTTATTTTACATAATCCTCAAAATTACTCATTATCATCGTACATATATATAACATATTTTCTCTCATCTCATCCCACACACATTATCGTTTCCCAATAACGATCTATATTGCGATGAACACTCATATTCTATCTTCTACATTTATTATTATTTTGGGAATATTCCTATGGATGACCTCACCCTATCTTTCCCATGGTATGGGTCGAATGATTCCAGTCTCCCTTATATAAACACATTCATACACTTCATGAGGATAGAAAGGAAAATACAAACATTTGCCCATAAGAGACCGAAAGGGCGGGATGGTTGCCAAACACCTTCCCATTTCATAACTTGGCCCCCGAACCTCCGATCTATTGGTTTCGCACGCATCAATTTTGTCCTTAATGTCTCTCTCTTAAGGTGGAAACATATTCTTTTGCCTATTTTGATCAAAATAGGCTGGCGACTCTATCTCTTTACATTCATCCCACACCAACGATGGCCAAAGACCCTTTTTTTATGAGAAGGGTGCAAGACCGCGATGTAGTTTTCTTTCCGGGGGGATCCTCTTTCTCCTTTCCCCCGGAAGGAACGCCGCGCCGATTGGGATGGCCACACATTATATGTTATATATTGATACTTTGAACCATACTAACAGTACCCCAAGTACCCATACGCCACCTTCCAAGGCCCTCTATAATACTAATATGTAGCTTCTCCACTAGCCAATGAGGCTGTTCCCTCCTCTAATGAGGAGATAACACATGTCCAATCTAAACATCATCTCCTTCAATAAGCCATCAAAAAATTTCAAACTACCAATGAGCTCACAAACATCAAGAAGATGCCCCTATATTTTAAAGCCCAGTTACTAGAGAGATTCAAGATGCCAGTTTTCAAAAGATACAAAGGACAAGGCTCCCCAACATCCCACTTATCCACTTTGTCAACTAGACCTAGAAGTTCTAGAAATTATGTTCTAATCTACACTGTCCACTTGAGCTCTTATCTGGTATATGGTACTGAAATGCGAGGAGAATACCAAAACCTAGGATGATGTATGTCGTGATTTCTTGAAGCAGTACAAATACAGTGAGCAACTTTGAATCACTTGTAAAGACTTAGATAAGTCAAAGAAGGAAAAAAGATAGACAATTAGTGCTTTTGTCTCTCTCTAGAAAGAGAGATCTAATGAAATGGTCAACTGCCCCCAAAACATGATCAGATATATATAGTAATTAGGAACCTACAAAAGATAGTACATAATGAACTCAAGATCACCTAGATCCCTGACTTTAAGGCACTCAACCATATGGGGTGAAATATTGATGAAAGTTTGGTGGCTAAGGCTAATAAACCTACTAAGGACATTCGTGAAGGTAAAAATCATTTTTTTGCTCGAAAGAACTCGCCTGGAGCTTTTACATCTAACATAACCACCCTCGTTGTCAATCCAAAACAAAAATCATGCCCAGTTTCTAATACTTCACAATCTATGGTAGCTAAAAATTAGCCTTTCCAACCGAGAAACCCTCCTAGAAACTACCAAGTTGTGCCTCCACCCAAAGAGTTCAAAGATCCTCCTAGACAACTCACTAATCTTCAGTCTCCCCTCAGCCTTACCTCCTAAAAAGGACTGCTAATTCAGACGTCTCATTCTTATACCACGCCTGTGTACCCAAATAAGAGACGCACGTGCCATTACCCATTAAAAATTCTATCAAAGACCCGACCACATTACAGACGATTGCTGGGCCCTAAGACTTGTCATCGAGGACCCCATCTATACTGGGAGTCTCATCTCACCAAGACCAAACGTCTACAACAACCCTTACTACATATTCCTAACATCGACACTAATGACCTATCTGACTCTCCTAATCCAAACAATGATCCCTCGACCCTGATAGTGCTCATTTATCATAAATCCAGGATGAGACACAGTTCCACTAAAAAATAACTACTCTTCTGGTGGAACATAACCTTCCCTAAGAATCATGGTAGAGACCAAGCTCACCATTGACTATACGACTTTATTCATCATGGCTATATAATTTCTGTAAACTAACCATTGCAACTTGGAATTACTATTGGTCACAAAAATAAAGCTCTTAAAAGATCCATAACTCCTCACTCCTTCTCCAAGATAAGTGTACCACTCAGCCAAGTGAGATAAAATGTACAATGAATCCCTCCACACCACTGAGCATATCACCACTGCTGAACAAATCCAATCCACTAGATGGGGAGGGTAGATCTCGTAGGCGCATTCATTTTCCATTATGTACTCTGATGCAAGAACTAGTTCCCACTCACCCAATGATTCAAACCCATTATCATTTAGACCTTCAAACAATAGAGGAAGCACCACATCCATAAATTACCAAAGGATAAACCCTTGATATAGAGTCCTCGATACCCTAGACGTTTGTTATAACTGAACAAATGTGATAGACAGCTTAGGGAAGATGATCACATTAATTGGAGGTACCGAGATCTCCACTTATTATTATACGAAGAGGAATAAAGCGTGAGATACCATATTTCTCAAAGATCTACTTAGTGGGAGGATGAATTAAAAGATAACCCCAGTCAGGATAGATATGTCCCCATCCCATCATTCTCTACATAAAGAAGGAATAAACTTTGGTAAAAATAGTGGTGCAAGGCTACCCAATTAATCATCCACATTGAATACAATAGGCAGTGAGGAATTACCGATCGATCCCCTCTTGAAGAAGATAAACCTCAAGTTCTCCCCTTTGATGCCATTCACGTGATGAGAACAATCATCGAAGGAAACATCAATCCTTCTTAACTAATAGGTTTAAAACCTACAATAAAAGCCTCCAAGAGAAACCCCACCTTTGGCAAGCCAAATCCCACTCCATATACTGAAGTCACTCAGACTAAATCGATCTACTATAGCCACCTACACGAGCAAGGCATTAGGGATTATGCTCACCACTTCTTCACGACTGGGGCAAAACCTCACTAGTGTCTATAGATGAGTATGTACTTAACCCCAAATCTAAGAAATGATGAAATAATGGGACTACTCCTTAGGGGAAGTAATTGTACTCCGTGAATAAGGACCCACGTCCTTCGAAGCTCCTAACATCTGAGACTAAAGTTTAAGATCGGGTACAGAGCAACCATGGAAGAACTTAACCTACTTGAAAAGAATGGGAATTGGACTTGACACATGAAAAGGTGAGGTTTCACTATAGATAATTTAGAACCAAGCCTCTTATATGAAGGGCCATGCATCCCATTTTTCAACAGCCACCGGAGCTCAGGCATCCCAATGTCGCAATATACTCAAACCTCCAGCCCATCGGGTGTGATGATTTTCTTATAGAAACACATAATACCTCCTAAGGGGATATAGAAATCGATTATATCCCTCACCTATAAAAGATCCCGTTGATCCCTATTGTGAGCTCGACGTGCTTATTCTACAACTAGAATTTGACCTCTTCATATATGGGGTATCATGATGTTTCACAACTACACAAATGTACGAAGTATCCATGGGACTAGCTAAAGCATCCCCAACCAGAAAGTCCCCTTTTTTCCACGGGTATTCATGTTAGATTAATAGACTAAGACCATGATTTATGTTATAATTTTATTTATGGATTTATTGTTATAATAAAATCATTCATTCCTATTTTAAGGAGAATCGTGTATGAGCGTAATGTTTGCAGTATTTTATATGTTGTTGATGTCTTTTATACTGCCCAATAGGTATTCTAGGGTGTAGAGTACGACTTACACACAAAGGATCAAATCACCAATTCTTGTGGAATATAAGTTTTATCGTTCACAGTCTGAGATGGAATTGGACACACCATCAGTAGGACTGTAGCACAATATATTAGTAGTTCTATCTTGATTCCAAAAAACTGTATAGTTTCAACTTATTGTTCTAATACACTTTGTGTGTGTTGAACGGGACCAATTTGAGGTCATGGTTTTTATACTTAATTTATAAGACAATACACATCATGATTATTATGTTTACTTAAGGCTCTGATTCCGAATATGATTGATGGACATAAGCACTGGTTATTTATTACTTTGACTTATCAGGTGAGATTCATTATTGGATCAATAATCTTGATAAATTGGGTAATGGTGATTAATCCATGATGAAAGTCTTTTATGGATGTAATCCACGTCTCTATACAGATTTTGGTGATACCCCCTTGAGATACTTATAAGTTTTGTGTGTGTCAAACCCTGCAGGTGGATTATATTAATCTGACACTACAAATAACTTAAGTTGGACTGCTCAAGGACTTAAAGAAGTTAATCAAATAAATTATCAGTAATTTATTTTATTATGAGGTATATGTAACCTTAACATGGGGAGAATAAAGTAATTAATAATGGAGAGCTCGAAATATAATTTTTAGTTAAGGAGTGGAGTTGCAATTGTAATTATTTAGTGGTATTAATTATAATTAAGGAAATGGTATTAGGATCCGGGAAGGATTAAGTTTTCTCAGGTCTATTAGGATCCACATCCTTATCTCTCCTTAGGGTCCCTACTGTAGCCTATATATATGCACTTAAGTCTCATTCTTTCTTAACCTAGTCAGAACTCTTGGATACTTAAAAGACCCGAGTTCATACTTATGAGAAAGAGAGACAACGGATAAGAAATTGGAGATAAGAAGGTGGACATTAAATAAGAGCTCACCCTCTAATAGTTATTGTTAATATCAAGAATACAATAGAAGATCGTGTGGTGAATCGGGCCATCACATATTCTGTTCATGATTAAAAGAGATCAAATCAAAGAGATCTCGCAGTTAAATCCTATATTTTCCTTATAGGATTTCACGTATTTGTAATTGTTTTAGTTTGATCTATATGCATTTTCAATAGACCCTTAGAATTCCGCCCCAAAAATCAATATCAGAGCCCTATTGATATTGCGTATAGGTTGAATTCATCCATGTTGTCCGATTAAGACAACCGTATATGTGCATGGATGTTGGGTAGAATATAGATATGTGTTAACTTCTGTTTTGCATAATCTTATCCAACTATTATGGTCACGTATTTATGGGTTTGTTTTATTTGAATGGATCCCATAATAGTTTATTCGTGGTTATTTGTTTATGCTAGATTAATGTAATATTCACTTAGAATGTGAAATCGTTCATGGAGGCGTATGACATCTGTAATTTGTTATTTTTTTATCGTAATTGTCAATAGAGGAGTGTGATATAAGATCGGTGATTGGAGGCAATTTTTGGCACAGAGATTAGTTTCGACAGTGTTAAATAGTGCTTTGGTAGTGGCAACATGAAGTGTTTGTGTTCCCATCATAGTGTCAACATGAATTTTTGGGTTCAAGGATGACTCTTGGGTTCAAGGATGACTGTTAAGTTCAAGGATGACCGTTGAGTTCAAGGATTGCTCTTGAGAACTCCAATCTACGATAAAGTTGTATCTTGACCATAATCGTCGGGAATCCTTATTTATCTCGATTTTCTTATTTACGTTGTTTCGCATCTCTGTTATTTATGTTTTAATTATTGGGTTATGTGATGATACTGGAATCAGTACCACCAGACAAGGTGTTCTCAAGCTCCATCTAAGAACAACAATGGCAGCATAGTTATGTAAAAGGTAAGAGAATGAGATGAGGAGAAGAGGAGAAGAGGAGAGAGCACCAGGATATAAGTGGTTCAGCCTAAATTGGCCTACGTCCACTGTGTGTGTGTAAATAAACTCACTACAATAAGTCACTAATGGCCATGGATACAATCTCTCAAGCTTTATCTCTCTACTGTGTATCTAGACAGAGTTTCAGCTAGGGTTGAATATCTGGAATCCTTTGCAAGGTAGAGGATGACCTCTATATATTGTACCTAGGGGGTGTAATGTACCCCCCATGCATGCAATGAGCATGTGTGTGTTTGCCTCACCAATATGGGAATGACATCTGTCACTGTCACATGTAGAGAATGATGATGCAATATTCTCCCCACGTGTGGGGAATAATTTGTTATAACTGATCTGCGTCCACGTGCCCTTATCCAAATGTCAGCAGATGCTTGGCTATCGCGCCTGGGGTATGACCTCGGCCTGGGGGAGGCCGAGGTTGGTAAGTCTAGGTACCTGTTCAGTCCGAGTATTCCATGGAGGTCTCGGCCTAATCCCAGCCGAGATAATGGGCAAGGTCGGCCTGGGACGAGGCTGAGCTGGAATGTTTGGAGTATCGATTGATGTCTTGATGAAGTTGTTGGTGGCCTCCTGTGGCTCAGCTTATGTATGGCCGAGGTTTCCATCCCAAGGTATACGAGAATGCTACTGATCCTTGTTGTAAGAGAGTAGTCTAATTTTGGGGAAATACTCAATTTTAGCACGTGTTTGACTTGAGCAACTTCGGTTGCGCCTACGTATCCGTTATACTCAGAATCAAAGTCAGAGTAGTTCGTGGGTTCGTACTATTCGCCGGAAAACTCATTGTTGTGGTTTTTCGGAGAGATGGGAGGTGTTGCCACTCTTCTCCAAGAACTCATCTCAAAACTCTCTCTAAAACCTCATAAGATAAGAAAATCACCCTCCTCTTCCAAGAAGATCTCTCTCAAATGTATGGGGGTAGGGCTTATTTATAGCAAAACTAACCCAAGTGGGTCGCCACATGTCAATTAACTCGTGGTGACACATGTCCTATTTTAAGTGGCATGTGTCCCATAACATATGTCAAAACTCTTAATACTAGAATATTTTCTAGTTAATATGTAAATAACACACAAATACGCGTGATATGTCCGACGCGCATAATAATACCTCAGTCGCATAAACACATGGACTTTTGTCAATATTAATCATCTCTAATATCATTTAATAGTTTAATGAGAGGCTTATCATTAAGCCCCTCCTACACTTATGATGCCCCTTGGAGAGGCTCATGTCGGCCCTGGCCGACCTTGCTATGGCCGAGGGCTGATATTGCGTGCCCAAGACTCGTCCAACGTCAACCATAATCTCGGCCGAGGTTGGTGTTTCTGGGTCGAGGTAACACTTGGGGCATATCAATCACCCCCCATCCCTTAGTCATATATGGGAGCAGGTGACTTGGGGATTATCACACCTCCGAGGCCTGTCTATTATAAGCCAATATTTGACTGACAGTTGTCCAATGCTGAAGTATGCTTGCTTGGTGAGTGTGTGCTGTTAGTCACCCTTTGAGGCTCCTAAGGCAATGATGGCCCTTGGGAATCGTTCCTGAGTATTTAAGGGTTTTGAACCCTATTTCCCTTCTTCCTTCTTCACTCTTCTTGTTTCCAACCATCTCGCTCCTGCAGCCTTCTCTCTCTAGAAAGATCCTTGCCGAAGCTTTTGGAGGGTGGTTTTCTCGCGTCTTCTCGTCTCCTCCTTAATATTTCATCCTCATGTAACCTTCACCATACTTTTTCCTTTATTTTTCCTGCAAGTCTCCTTATTTTTGCATTTTCCGGTGAGTTTCTGAGTTTTTCGGCGGGGCCACCATTATTTCAGGGGAACAATTCTTTCCACGTTTAGGTAGTTTGATCTTTTATTGCTTTACTTCACTAGCCAACCTTGTTTGTGGTTTTAGGAATCCTAAGTGTAGTGTCATCCTCTGATGCTCAGACCCTTATATCAGCTTCTTGAGGAGTTCCCCTCCCTTAGAGAGAAGACTTTAGAAAAGATTAGACAAATAAAAAGAGCACAGGAGGAGACTCGTAGGTCACAAGAGTTTCCCATTAGACCCATATTTCCACCACCACTGAAGGTGATATATCCTGACCCCCCAGAGTTTTTCTATCAGACAGAAGTTCCTTCTAATCCCATACCGATGTCTGAGTCTGAATCTTCTACCTCAGACCCCATGTCTGTAGATTCCTTTCAGGAGGCCATGGACTTCACACCTCGGACTGATCAGGCCGAGGTCTCCAATCGAGCCTCGTCCCATAATCACTCAAGACCTCACCCTCTTCCTCAAAGGTTGAAATTATTGAGCCAAGTGTGGCTATACCACCACCACTTGACGCCATTCCTCTGTCGACCTTCATTGGTGCCGAGTTTGCTCAGAGGTTCCCGAGTAACCCATCAATATCTGCTCCGGCCGACATTGAGTTGGATGATGATGAGGCTGAGGCTGAGAGTGATGTCGACGTCTCTGAGGCGGCCGAGATCGAGAGTACTATTACTGAGGTGGACCTTCTCTGCTTCAGATATCTGTATTCTATCAGTCCCTCAATAAAGCTTAGGATACCTCTGAGGGAGGAGAGGGCTTATCATGGCCGAGACGGTGAGATCTGCCTGTACGAGCAGATGTTCAAGTTGGGGTTTCGTCTACCCATTCACCCCATTATCAAATCCATCCTTTCTTATATCAATTTGGCCCCCTCTCAACTATCCCCTAATGCTTGGAGAGTCATAATAGGGGCCATAGTCCTATGGAAGGCTGTCCACCACTCAGACCTTCCAGTTCAGGTCTTCGTCGGTTGCTATGTCCCTTCCTCGGCCAAAAATCATCCGAGCTACTACCACTTTGTAGCTAGGAAGCCTGAGAAGAAAATGCTTCAAGTAACTCAGACTTCCAACCATAATTGGAAGCCTCGATATTTCTTTATTTTGGGGCCATGGAAATTTGGCCCATGTGTTCCCTCATCAATTCTAGAGCCGAGGATTCCCCTGAGGTGGGGTAAAGTCACAATGTCTATGAGGGCTGACCCTGGCCTGATCCCATCGAACCTTTAGAAGGTGAAAGCCCTTCAAGATTAGGGGGTACATGGTCTGTTTGTCAGGTTCGAGCACTTGATGACTCCCCACTTCCTCTCTGGGATAGGTCTAGGTGGAAGTCCCCTTGCCGAGCTTGGTAAGCATTTTTGTTTTTTAAGTTTAACCTCTAAGTTTATTCATGTCTGATTATCTAACTCAGATCTACTAATTTTTTACAGAGCGACCACAGGACATTTCGGACGAGCTTTGGGAGATGGCTGCACCCAGCTTGACGAGACTTGCTAAGAAAGCAGGCCTTAACGCTCCTCCCCCAGCTCCCTCTGCCTCTAAGGCCCCAGCCACAAAGAAGAGGGATCCAGAAGGTCATGCCCCTGAGGATCAGAGGTCGAAGAAGAAGACTGCTGACGCCGCCATTCCCATTTCTTCAGCTGACGCCCTTTCGGCTCGTCTAGATCAGTTGAAAATAACTGACAGCATAGTCGGCCACAGTCTTCAGGCCTTAGATGCCTTCGTCTCTACAATGACCGAGGCTGACAAATGCTTCTTCAGGTCAATGGACACCCAACTGCTGGTTGAGTTCGGCATTCACATATCCATTCAGGTATGTCTTGACCTTTCTTATTGTTCTTCACCCAAGTGTAACATGTGATTGTTCTCCAGCTCATTCGTTATCACAAAATATGCAGGGCCTGGAGGCTATGCACCACTAATCCAACTGGACTCTGAGGAAATTACCCCTCATCCAAAAGGGGCAAGAGGCCGAGAAGGTCCAGAGCACTCTGAACGCAGAGATTGACCGTCTTAAATCTGAGCTGAAGGATTCTAAGAAGAAGGTGAAGGGGTTGAAGAAGGACATCTCCCAGCTCGGCAAGGATCACGCTGCAGCTCTGAAGGCTAAGGACGACACTCTGTAGCAGAAAGTCAACTCAGTTGCCAGGGCCGCCCTTCATGAGGCCTCCAAGATGATAATTGCTGACTATAAGTCCTCTGATGAGTTCATGGGCTTCAACTTTGAATACCTTGAAAGAGGTATCAAAGCCACTATTAAATGGGCTGACGCCAGGGAGAGAGAGGCCGGCACTTTGAAGGCCTCTGATTTCGTTGGTCTCGGCTTTGCTGATCCTCAGTTTACCCAGGCTATTCAGGAGGTTGAGGAAGAGGTTGTCATTCCTGCCGAGACTGCTACGTTGGAGGGCACCGAGGTTGGAGAGGCAGACCATCATGATGATGCGACCGAGGTGACCAATCAAGCCGAGGATGTCAACGTTCCCCCTTCAAACCCTTAGATGATTTTTTTTAATCATTGTTTGTAACTCATTGCATTATGGAGCTTGTCTGTAATCGTTGAACATCTTATTATTTTTGAATATATACCAACCTCTGAGGAGGACCATCTTCACTTTCTTTCCATTGAATGTCATGTGATGCTTTTCATTCTTAGTTTCGTTGTAATGGTGTCTGCTAAAAATAAATTTATAATGAGCTTCAACCTCTGAACTCCTCTTTCTAAGCTTGTCTTTTTGCAATGGTTTTGTTTAAACTCAACCAATGGTCCTGAGCTCAGGCCTCGTCACCACTGAATGGTGTTATGAAGGTCTGAGGTCATCACCTAAGATGTTATCTTCATAATTAATCTCACCAAATTAATGATGTTAAGGGTCTGAGGTCATCCCATTATGGTGTCTGACCTAAGACCTCGTCACCACTGAATGATGTTGTAAAGGTCTGAGGTCATCACCTAAGATGTTATCTTCACAATTAATCTCACCAAATTAATGATGTTAAGGGTCTGAGGTCATCCCATTATGGTGTCTGACCTAAGACCTCGTCACCATTGAATGATGTTGTAAGGGTCTGAGGTCATCATCTAAGATGTTATCTTCATAATTAATCTCACCAAATTAATGATGTTAAGGGTCTGAGGTCATCTCATTTGTAGTGTTTGAGCTCAGACCTCGTCACCACTGAATGGTGTTATGAGGGTCTGAGGTCATAACCTAAGATGTTATCCTCATAATTAATCTCACCAAATTAATGATGTTAAGGGTCTGAGGTCATCTAATTTGTAGTGTCGGACCTCAGACCTCGTCACCGCTAAATGGTGTTATAAGGGTCTGAGGTCATCACCTAAGATGTTATCCTCATAATTAATCTCACCAAATTAATGATGTTAAGGGTTTGAGGTCATCTAATTTGTAGTGTCTGGCCTCAGAACTCGTCACCGCTGCATGGTGTTATGAGGGTCTGAGGTCATCACCTAAGATGTTATCCTCATAATTAATCTCACCAAATTAATGATGTTAAGGGTCTGAGGTCATCTAATTTGTAGTGTCTGACCTCAGACCTCGTCACCACTGGATGGTGTTATGAGGGTCTAAGGTCATCACCTAAGATGTTATCCTCATAATTAATCTCTGACCAAAGAATGAAGTGAGAACTGTCATGGGAACTGATATTTATTAATAACCTCTTCATAATAAGATGGTACATTTACATAAAACTCTATACAACATCATGTGTAATATCTCTTTAGGTGATCAGCATTCCATGGGTTAGCGAAAGGTTCTCCTTCTAGGTTTTCTAGCCTGTATGTGCCAGGCACAACCTCTTCTGTCACTTTGTAGGGGCCATGCCAGTTTGGGTGAAGCTTATTTTCTTTTTGTAGGGTCTTCTTTAGCACTAGGTCTCCCACTGCAATGGGTCTTCACTTCACCCTCTGGTTGTAGAATTTCGCTGCCCTCTGTTAGTAGGCTACTTATCTGACCTCTGCGTCCTCTCTTCCTTCCTCGATAAGATCTGGGTCTAGCCTCCTCTCTTCCCCATTATTGTCAGGGTCATAGGTCTGAATCCGATGAGTTGGGAGCCCTATCTCCGTTGGTATGACGGCCTCTGAGCCATGTGCCAATATGAACGGGGTTTCACCTGTTGGTGTCCTTACCGTCGTTCTGTAGGCCCATAACACAGCGTAGACCTCTTCAGTCCATCTTCCCTTCGCATCTTCTAGCCTCTTCTTGATTCCATCTAGGATAGTTCTGTTTGTGACCTCGGTCTGACCATTTGCCTGAGGTCGGCCAGGAGATAAGAAGAATTGCTTAATCCCTACTCTTAGGCAATATTTTTCTAAAGAAGAGTTCTTGAACTGGGTCCCATTATCCGAGATGATAGTGTTTGGGAGGCCATATCTGCATATGATATTCCTCCAAATAAATTGGAAGGCCTTCTGCTCTGTAATTGTTATCATCGGCTCTGCCTCCACCCACTTTGAGAAGTAGTTTATGGCAACTATCAAGAATCTATAGTTATTGGCGGCTCTTGGTAGGGGTCCTACTAAGTCAATCCCCCATACTGCAAATGGCCATGGAGAGGTGATTGATGTCATAGGCTGATGGGACTGATGAGGGATGGTGGCTAATCTCTGACATTTATCACACCTCTTTACATAAGCTGTGGAGTCTTTGGACAAAGTTGGCCACCAGTACCCCTGTGTGATGATTGTCTTGGCCATGGGTCTTCCCCCTATGTGGCTTGAGCAAGAACCCTCATGAACCTCCTGTAAAACCCGGGGGACTTTCGTGGGATGCACACATCTGAGGAGAGGCAATAGAAATCCCTTTTTTTACAAGACGTCTCCCATCATCGAGAACTTATCAGCCCTATATCTCAATTTTCTCCTCTCTAGCTTGGACTCAGGTAGCTCTCCCCCTCTAATATACCTGACGAGGGGGTCGATCCATGAGTCTCCTAGGTTAAAATTATGACACGGGTTACATACCTCTTCTTCCTCGATGGTTGCCTTTCTCAAGACCTCGATTGGAATGGTCCTTCTAACATCTGTCTTCATTGTCGAGGCCAGCCTTGCCAATACATCTGCGTGACTGTTACTTTGTCGAGGCACTCTCTTCAGTTTTGCCTCTTCAAAATATTCTAACAACCTTCTTACCCTCTTCAAGTACTTGGCCATCCTTTCATCTTTGGCCTCATAGATCCCCAGTACTTGATTGATAACCAGCCTTGAGTCGCCGTGGAGTAGGAGTCGCTTTACGCGAAGAGTTGTTGCCAATAAGAGACCTGTTATTATGGCCTCATACTCGGACTCGTTATTTGAGGCTTGGAAGTTGAACCTCAGGGGTATTCAATGTTCGCTCCATCCAGAGCCGAGAGTATCAACCCCGCACCACTTCCACTGCCGCAGGAAGAGCCATCAAGGAAGAGGCTCCAGACGTCTATATCTGATGAAAAGGATCCTTCTGTCATGACCCCTTGTTTGAAGAGATATCAATCTTCCTCGTTCTCCGCAATTCTGCTCATAACTTTTTTGGATGTGACCTCTTCCAAATTTCGGAAGACACTTGGTGTCATCTCTTACTCCTCTCAGAAGACACTGGGTGTCATCTCTTCCTGATTTCGGAAGACACTGCAATTTGTCTCTTTCATGCCCCCCCAGGCCTTTCTCTGCCTCGGCCTCTTCCCATGTGAACTCAGCAACAAAATCTGCGAGGGCCTGCCCTTTGATGGCTGTCCTAGGTTGGTAGGCAAGATCGTACTCCCTCAACTCGATGGCCCAGGTCATCAACCTCCCGGATTTCTCAGGTTTATGCAGGACCTGTCTTAGTGGGGACTCAGTGAGGACTTAGGGCTTCATTTTTCTTGAAGCATGTATCAGGGCATAGGCCAACTTTTCCATGCGAGGGTAATTCTGTTCAGCCCCTTGAAGGGCTTTACTGTTGAAATACACAGGCCTTTGGATCCCATCGTCTTCCCGTATTATGGCCGCACTGATGGCTGATTCGGAGACTGCCAGGTACACATACAACTTTTCTTCTGCGACGGGTCGAGATAGCAATAAGGGGGATCCCAAGTAGGATTTGAGTTGGTTGAAGGCTTTTTCACACTTTTCGTCCCATTGGAAGGCCTTTCTTAGAACTTTAAAGAATGGAAGACACTTGTCCGTTGCCCTAGAAACAAACCTGTTAAGGGCAGCCACTCTCCCCGTAAGTCTCTGAACATCCTTGATACTCCTAGGAGTCTTCATGTCAAGTAATGCCTTAATTTTCTCAGGGTTCGCTTAAATTCCTCTCTGGTTAACGATGAATCCCAGGAACTTCCCAACACCTACTCCGAAGACACACTTTGCTGGGTTGAGTTTCATTCTATATGAGTCCATAACATCGAAGGCCTTCTCAAGGTCTGCAACGTGAGTGCAAGCTTTCAATCTCTTTGTTAGCATATCGTCTACATACACCTCCATAGTCTTACCTATTTGCTCTTCGAACATCTTATTGACAATACGTTGGTACGTTACCCTTGCATTTTTCATACCGAAGGGCATCACTCTGTAGCAGTACGTCCCTTTGTCAGTAATGAAGGTTGTCTTCTTAGAGTCTTCAGCATCAATGAAGATTTAGTTATAGCCTGAATACGCGTCCATGAAGCTCATGAGCTCGTGTCCCGCCGTCGCGTCCACCATCTGATCTATCCTAGGTAAGGGATAGATGTCTTTTGAACAAGATCTGTTCAGGTAAGTGAAATCCACACACATTCTCCACTTCCCATTGGTCTTAGGCACGATGACTGCATTTGAAAGCCACTCAGGATAGGTAACTTCTCTTATGAACTCGGCCTCTTCCAACTTTTTGACCTCTTCTCGGATGACGTCGTATTTCTCCCTGGAGTAGATTCTTCGTCTCTGTTTGATAGGCTTGGCATCTCTGGTCACGTTGAGCTTGTCACTCATCACCTCAGGGTTGATGCCAGGCATGTCTGCGTAACTCCATGCGAAGACACTATGTCTCCTCCTGAGGAAGTTTATCAGCTCTTCCTTGGTTCCTGGCTCTAGGTCTTTACTGACCTAGACGGTTTTTTCCGGCTCGTCCTTATTGAGGACGATGGATTCTACCTCTTCCGCGGCCTCTCCCTTCTTCAACTTTGTTTTATCTCTTGGGTCAAGAGTATCAATGCTATAAGTGGTGGTTGCCCTCTTATGGGCTTTTCTCTCTTCGGCCGAGTTGAAGTAACATTCTCGCGCTGTGGTCTGGTCATCTTGCACTTTCCCAACCCCATAAGGAGTCGGGAATTTTAGCATCTGATGGACCGTCGACGGCACAGCTTCAAACTCTTTAAGGGCCACCCTTCCTATGATGAGGTTATAGGCCGAGAACACGTTCTCGTCCATGACGAAAAAATTAATCTTCTTGGTCAGCCTCTTAGGCCACTCAACACCCATCCGTACGTCCATCTCATACATGCCCAAGGGGTGGACCTTTTCACCACTGAAGCCTATCAATGGGTGATGATAGGGCACCAGCCTTGCTCTACTAAGACCTATGCTCTTGAAGCAAGGCCAGAACATCACGTCCGTCGAGCTCCCCCCGTCTATGAGGATCCTCTTCACCTCGCACCCATGCACCCTTGTTGTTGACCAGAGGGTCATCATGGGGGGCTAAGATACCCTTGAAGTCGAGTCTGGAGAACCCAACTACGAGGTTGTCCATGTCTACTTTCTTCCTCTTCTGCACTGTATCGGAAGACGTTAGATTCATAAATTCAAGCTTAGACACTGACCTGGCCTCTACTACGTGAGCCTTCCTATCAGCTACTTCAGAGTCACCTCCTGCAAATCCTCCACATATGGTGCCAATAGTAAAGGAGATCGTACCGACCCTCTTCACCGGGGTGTTGTCATCTTTTGGCGGAAGATCCGGATAGTCTTCGTCATCTCCTTCTGAATCATTGTCTCTTCTGGACAGGACATTGTCATGGCATATGTCATTTCTCCTTTACTTAGGGTCATCTCTTCCACCCTTTGGAGCCTTACCATCCACATACTTCCTCAACTTTCCAGGTTTCAACATCTTTTCAATCTCATCTTTTAAAGCGAAGCATCTATCCGTGACATGGCCATGATCCTGATGGAACTCGCACCATAGGCTTTTGTTCCTCTTATGTGGTGGGGCCTTCAATTTTTCTGGCCATCTCAGAGTCCTGTCAGTCTTAATCTCATTAAGTATGTGCTCGCAGCTTACAGTCAGAGGTGTATAGTGAGCGAACTTGTCATCACCCGACCTCTTCTTCTCCTCTTTCTTGCTTTCGGACTTTCCACTGCCACCGCGGTTCTCATCCTCATACTTGGCGGCCATTGCCTCTTCCACATTCATTACTTTCCCTGCGGTTTCTAGCAGCTCCGCCATAGACCTAGGGGGGGTTCTTCCGCCAGTTTCCACAATAGCTTCCCCTTCTGGAGACCTCCTATAAGGGTGGTCATGGCTATGTTTTCTTCGTAATCTTCGACCTCCAACTTTTCTTTGTTGAATCTTGCTATGTAGTCTCTTAGGCTCTCACCCTTAGCCTGCTTGACATACAGTAGGTGGGTAGTCTTCTTTTGAGGCCTCACCCCAAAGCAAAAGTTATGGATGAATCGCTTAGCCAAGCCTTTGAAGTTCTCAATTGAGTTCTTCAGAAGGGAGGTAAACCAACTGTGCGCCGCCCCTGTTAAGGTCCCAGAGAAGTCCCTACACTTCATCTCATCGGGTATCGAGTAGATGTCTGCTACTGGCTGGTACATTTAGATATGATGCACAGGGTTAGTGCTGCCATCATACTTGGGAGACACTGTAGGAGGCTTGAACTTAGCTGGGGTTGGGAACCCCACTATCCTAGCCACAAATGGGGAGCCCTCTGAGTAACCCCTTTGTAATGGGTCCCTGCTTTTAATGAGGTCTCCTATCTTCTCCTCAAGGCGTTGGATAGAATCATTCCATGGTCTTCTGCCATTGACTTGGCCGAGGTTATTCCCTGCCACCTCCCTGGGATGGACCGAGGGTTCCCTTATCGCGACACGTCGGCTGTTGACCTCTTCCTGTTCCCTGCTTCTTCTTTCACAGTGTCGGCCTTGATCTGGCCGTCCCTGCCTGTTCCCTCTCTGAGAGCCTATTGCGCTCCTTGATCTCGACAGTCTCTGTCTTAGGTCATTCATCGGGCCCAATCTCTCAAAGGCTGACCCTCTTTGTTAGGTCTCTTCACCTCTTCGGCCGACATAACCTTAACTTTGCCTAAGAGGCCATACAGTGTTATTTGACACCTCATACGGCTCCCAGCAGTCTTCCGGGGCTTCTTCCGCCTCTAGATCATCATACCTGTCCTCTGGGCAAGGGTTTCCCTGCCTCCCCAGGCGCAAGCGCCTAGGGTCAGCAACGTCCCTTCTCCGCTGGGGTGTAGGCTGGTCCTTCATTGGTTCCTAGGGTGGTCCCCTGGCGTCAGGATGAGGCTGAATTGCCACCGGAGTGATCATGTCTGATGAGACTCCAGGTGGCCTCATCATAGTTTGGCTGAGCTGTGAAATTGCTCCTGCATGGCTTGTTGTGTTGCAGCTAAAGATCTCAAGGCTGCAGCGACCTCTGCCATTTCGGACTGGGGGGCGCCTAACTGGAACTAGGCCCTCCACCCCTAGGTGGCGAAAGAGGCGGTGTTAAGTCTGGTGCCATATGTTAACACTATCGAGCTTGAGTAGCAGATGAGCTTAGTACCTCACAGGACCTCTTTCAATGGTGAAACAGCTCCGCGCTAGGGGGAGGCCTGGTTCACCACCACATTCTCCGGTGAGGTTAAGAAGAGAAAGAGGAAGAGATAGCTTCTCGTTCCCACAGACGGCGCCAAAATAATGATACCGGAATCAGCACCACCAGATAAGGTGTTCTCAAGCTCAATCTAAGAACAACAATGGCAACATAGTTATGTAAAAGGTAAGAGAATGAGATGAGGAGAAGAGGAGAGAGCACCAGGATATAAGTGGCTCAGCCTAAATTGGCCTACGTCCACTGTGTGTGTGTGAATAACCTCACTCCAATAAGGCACTAATGGCCATGGATACAATCTCTCAAGCTTTATCTCTCTACTATGTATCTAGACAGAGTTTCAGCTGGGGTTGAATATTTGGTATCCTTTGCAAGGTAGAGGATGACCTCTATATATAGTACCTAGGGGGTGTAATGTACCCCCCATGCATGCAATGAGCATGTGTGTGTTTGCCTCACCAATATGGGAAAGCCATCTGTCACTGTCACATGTAGAGAATGATGATGTAATATTCTCCCCACGTGTGGGGAATAATCTTGTTATAACTGATCTGCGTCCACGTGCCCTTATCCAAATGTCAGCAGATGCTCGGCTATCGCGCCTGGGGTATGACCTCGGCCTGGGGGAGGCTGAGGTTGGTAAGTCTAGGTACCTGTTCAGTCCGAGTATTCCATGGAGGTCTCGGCCTAATCCCAGCCGAGACAATGGGCAAGGTCGGCCTGGAACGAGGCTGAGCTAGAGTGTTTGGAGTATCGACTGATGTCTTGATGAAGTTGCTGGTGGCCTCCTGCGAGCTCGGCTTATGTATGGCCGAGGTTGCCATCCCAAGGTATACGAGAATGCTACTGATCCTTGTGACGCCCCTTGGAGAGGCTCATGGTAGTGTCGGCCCTGGCCGACCTTGCTATGGCCGAGGGCTAATATCGCGTGCCCAAGACTCGTCTAACTTCGGCCATAATCTCGGTCGAGGTTGGTGTTTCTGGGCCGAGGTTACACTTGGGGCATATCAAAGTTGTATCTTGACCATAATCGTCGGGAATCCTTATTTATCTCGATTTTCTTATTTACGTTGTTTCGCATCTCTGTTATTTATGTTTTAATTATTAGGTTGTTAATATGTGTTAGCTGTTCCCTTATAATTATGGACAACATGGAATACTAACCCGACTTAAATCATGTAGATGCTAAATGTGATTAATTAATAATTATTTTGAATTATGGACATTAATATGTGTGGTTAGAGAATAAAAAAATTGAGTATATTTTTTAATGATCAAGGGTATTTGCAATTTTTTATTTATCACATATATTCTTGATATATTAAAATAGGGTTATCTCAATATTTTTTGAAATATATCAAATGTCCTATATTTTTCAAATTAATTAAGAATTGGGCACATTTATTTAACCGTCACAAAAGTTTTTTTAATCACTAAGTGGGAGAAGGAATTTTCTAAGAGAGAATCCTATGGTCTCCATCAAAGATTTTTAGACTTTCTATAATAAGTAGGTTCTCCAACGAGGAATACAAATTATTGTGGTAGTCAGTATAAATTTCCTTAAGGGTAATTTTGGATTCATTATTCACATAGGCGGCCCCCAAAGGTGGAGTCCATATGATATGAGATAATCTAAAATTAGTTGGTGGTATACACTTAGACATAAAATAATGGTAGGTTCTACGAAGAGGAATGCCATGATTTTGTGGGACCAAAGTCTCGGATATTTAATTTTATTTGACATAGGTTTTGTCTAGATAATAAAATTTAAAGGAATAAGCCTGCCTACTTTTTTGTGGAAAGTAGGTTCTCTAAAGAGGAATATTATTCAAATGGTAATCAGGATGCCAATGAATTCTTTTAAAAATGATAAACGGTACATTAATTTTATTTTCGTATTCAAAAAGTTTTATGCGCTATAATGATTCACTTTATTATTTGGTTCTCAGTATTAAGATGGGAAGCTCTTTCAATCCACTTGTTGTCATTCTCGAGGAAACCAAATCAATTGGACCTAATTACATTGACTGGAAAAGGAATTTGTATATTTTGTTGACTATTGAAGGGTATAAGTTTGTTCTCTATGAGTTCTGTCCCGAGAAACCTGATGAGGGGGTAATAAGAAAGGAAACCCGAGATTACCAAAAATGGATCAAGGCTAATGAGATGGCATTGTGTTATATTTTGGTATTTATGTCAAATGTTCTGCAACATTAATAAGAAAGGAAACCCGAGATTACCAAAAATGGATCAAGGCTAATGAGATGGCATTGTGTTACATTTTGGTATTTATGTCAAATGTTCTGCAACATTAGCATCAATCGATGGACACTACCTATGGCCTATTGATGAACCTCAAAGATATGTTCGGGATCAGAATCGTGCTGGAAGGCAAGTTGCCATGGAATAACTCATGAACACAAACATGATTGAAGGGATCCCAATGAGGGAACATGTTTTAAGGATGGCGTCTCTTCTCAATGAGCTCGAAATCTTTGGAGGGAAAATCAATAGGGAAACCCAGGTATATATTATTTTCTAGCCACTGCCTGACCCTTTAAGAAGTTTCGCCTAAAATACAACATCAACAAACTTTCTTGCTCTTTGGCGGAACTACTTAAAAAACTACAAGCAGTTGAGGGTCTAATCAAGAAATTAGTAAGTTCTTTTGTTACTGAGAAAGGTTCAACTTCTCAGCCTATGGGCAAGAATAAAAAGAAGAATAAGGCTCATAAATAAGTTATGGTCCTTCAGGAAGCTCCTGGGCCTCAGGGAGATGTGAAAAATTCCAAAGGCAAGTGTTTCCACAGTAAGCAGTCAGGATACTAGAAGAAAAATTATTTGGTTTTCATCAATAAATAGAATAATGTAGGTAAACTCCATTCATTTGTTGTTGAATCATGTTTTTTGGTTCATACTATCGGTACCTGGTGTGTAAATACGGGAGCCATTAATCATGTATGAAATTCTTTGCAGGGGGTCCAGGAAACCGGAAGACTAGGTGATGGAGATATTTATTTGTCTCTGGGAGATGCTACAAGAGTAGCGGTAGTTACTGTGGGAGACGTTCATAAAATCTTTAATAATGATAGGAGTTTACTTTTAATCGATTGTCTTTATGCAACTTCCATTAGAAGGAATTTGATTTCAGTTTCTTATTTAGACTTTTATGGATATTCAGTTTCTTTTAATAAACCTGTGGTCATTAAGAAAAATGAAGCTTTGTTTTTGGTACATTAGTTGATAATATTGTTAATCATATCTCTCCAAGATAAAAAAATAGTATTTTGCATAATTCAATTGGACTAAATTCAAAGAGAAAGCAACCCTCCTCAGTGAACCAAACGTATCTTTAGCACTTATGTCTAGGTCATATTAATATAAAAAGGATTTGTAGACTGGTAGCAAGTGGGCAATTGAGCTCACTTGAAGTGGAGGCACTTCGAGTTTGTGAATCATGTTTAGAATATGACTAAGATGCCTTTCTCGACCAAGGTCTATAGAGCCAAAGAACTATTGGAATTCGTTTATTCTGATCTATGTGGTCTGATGACAACCCGATGAAGAGGGGGCCTTGAGTATTTTATGACTTTCATGGATTATTACTCAAGATATGGGTACAGTTACGTAATGCACCATAAGTCCGAAGCCTTTGAGAAATTCAAAGTGTATAGGGAATAAGTGGAGAAGCATTATGGTAAAAGTATCAAGACACTACAATCTGATCATGGTGGCAAGTACCTCTTAGGGGAGTTTATGTAGTATCTAGAAGATCAAGGGATTATATCCCTTTATCTGCACCTGGTATGCCTCAGTAAAATGGTGTGGCAGAAAGGTGGAACATGGATCTTTTGGCATGATTTGGTCCATATTGAGTTATACAGATCTCCCAGATTCCTTTTAGGGACATGCTTTATAAATGATCGCTCATTTATTAATTGGTACCTTAAAAGGGGGCTCTAATACACCCAAGGAATTTTGGATTAGGTGCAAACCTGGTATAAAACATAGTCAGATATAAGATAGTCTAGCACATGTGCTAAAGAGAGATCCTAGTAAGATGGAATCAGGATCAAATGTTTGTTTCTTTGTAGGATATCTTAAGGAAACCAAAGTTTTTTTTATTCTATAGTGATAAGGATCAGAAGGTCATTATTATCACCAATGCCCGATTCTTAGAAGAGGATTATATAATGGATCATAAACCCATAAGTAATTTTGTTCTTAAAGAATTACGAGGGAACCAATCAGATTCTTCAACACTACCAATACAAGATGAAATAACACAACGTGTGAACACTATTACACCAGCACAAAGACTACCTCATTGTAGTGGGAGGGTTATACATCAACCTGAACGGTTTATGTTCTTGGGGGAGTCTTGCGACAAAGTCCCTAGTGAACTCGAAGTTGATCCATATAACTATAATGAGGCTATCCAAGATAAAGATGTAGAACTTTGGCTTAAAGCTATGAATTTTGAGATGGAATCTATGTATTCTAATTTGGTATGGACTCTTGTAAATCCACCCGAAGGGATAAAATCCATAGGATTCAAGTGGGTATATAAGAGGGAAAGAGGGGTGGATAGGAAGGTTGAGACCTTTAAAGCATGACTTGTTACGAAATGGTTTACTAAGAAAGAGGGCATCGATTATGAGGAAACCTTCTCACCGATATTATATGTGGATGAGTCTTATGTGTACAACAAATGCAATGTAAACATTTCAGTGTTTTTACTATTATATGTGGATAACATTATACTCAATGGAAACGATATTAGAGTGTTGTCTTCTATTAATCTGTGATTGTCCAGGGAATTCAATATGAAAGAATTAGGAGAAGCAAGTCAAATCATTGGGATCAAGCTTATGCATGATCGTAAGAAAAGGATGTTGGTTTTATCACCAACAACTTATATTGATTCCATTATTGCCAGATTTAGCATGGAAGATTATAAGAAAGGGTTCCTCCCTTTCAGACACAGAATATCTCTCTCTAAGGATCAGTGGCCTAAGACACCTGATGAGATAGAGAAAATGAAAGGAATACGTTATGCTTCGGCAGCTGGCCTAGCACAATAATATTTGTTTTGTTGTTGGCATGGTTAGTAGATATCATTCTAACCCTAGGAAAGAACACTAGACTACAATAAAGCATATACTCAAATACCTGAAAAGAATACGAGATTATATGATAGTTTGCCAGGAAGAGAGTCTAGTACCCATTAGATACACTGACTCATATTTTCAATCCGATAGATATTCCATAAAGTCTACCTTTGTATATGTGTTTATCTTAAGAGGTGGAGCCATTAATTGGAGGAGTATCAAGCAATCTTGCATTTCTGATTCCACCATGGAAGCTTATTATGTGGCGGCCTCCGAGGCAACCAAGGAAGCAGTACGTCTTAGAAACTTTCTAATGGATCTAGGAGTGGTAGCTTTAGTTTAATAAACTATTACACTTTATTGTGATAATAACGGTGCGGTTTCTAACTCAAAGGAACCTAAGAGCCATAAGAGAGGTAAACAAATTGAGCGTAAGTATCATCTCATTCGAGAATTTTTGCAGCGGGGTCATGTCACAGTTATAAAAATTGCATCAGAGAATAACCTGGTGGACCCTTTCACAAAGATCTTACCCGCTAAGTCTTTTGATAGTCACGTAGAGGGGATGAGAGTGAGATGCATTGCAGTATGGCTTTGAGTCTAAGTGGGAGATTGTTAGAGTAGTAGACTAGAACCATGCTTGATGTAATAATTTTAGTTATGGATTTATTGTTATAATAAAATCCGTTATTTTATTTTAATGAAAATCATGTATGGACATAATGTTTGTAGTATTTTATATATTCCTGATGTATTTTATTCTGCCCAGTAAGTGTTCTGGTGTGTAGAGTACGACTTACACACAAATGATCAGATCACCATTTCCTGTTTAATATAAGTTATATCGTTCGTAGTCTTAGATGGGACAGAACACACCATTAGTAAGACTGTAGCATAATATTTTAGTAGGTCTATCTTGATTCCAAGAAACTGCATAGTTTTAACTTATTGTGCTAGTACACTTTGTGTGTGTTGAACGGGACCAATTTGAGGTCATGGTTTTTATACAGAATTTATAAGACAATGTATACATCCTGATTATTATGTTGACTTAAGGCTCTTAATACGGATATGATTAATGGAGACAAGCACTAGTTATTTTTTACTTTGACTTATCGGGTGATATTCATTATTGGATCAAAAATCATGATAAATTGGGTAATGGTGATTAATGTACGATGAAAGTCTTTTATGGATGGAATCCACGTCTTGGTATAGAGACTGGTGATACCCCCTTGAGATACTTATAAGTTTTGTGTGTGTCAAATCCTATAGGTGGATTATGTTAATCTGACACTAATAAGTTAAGTTGGACCGCTCAAGGACTTAGAGAAGTTAATCAAATAAATTATCAGTAATTTATTTTATTAAGAGGTATCTATAACCTTAATGTGGGGAGAATTAAGTAATTAATAATGGAGAGCTCGAAATATAATTTTGAGTTAAGGAGTGGAGTTTCAATTATAACTATTTAGTGGTATTAATTATAATTAAGCGACTAAAATTAGGATCCGGGAAGGATTAGGTTTTCTCAGGTCTATTAGGAGACACATTCTTATCTCTCCTTAGGGTTGTAGCCTATATATATGCACCTAAGTCTCATTATTTTTTAACCTAGTCATTACTCTTAGATACGTAAAAGACCCGAGTTCATACTTGTGAGAAGCAGGGAAGAAAGAGGAGACAAAAAGGTGGTCACGAAATTGGAGCCGACCCTCCACTCGTTATTGTCCATATCAAGAATGCAATAGAAAATCGTGAGGTGAATCGGGCCATCACATATTCTATTCATGATTAAAAAGGATCAAATCAAAGAGGTCTCGTAGGTAAATATTAAATCTTCCTTATAGGATTTCACGTATGTGTAGTTTTTCATAATTCGATTTATACGCGTTTTTAATAGACCCTTGGACCTCCACTCCAACAATTCATACACTGCCGAGATGAAAATGGTTAACCCCATTCCCCATGCCCACGAAGATTAAAAGTTTGAGATCCTATTGTGTGTAGTAACTGCTCTAGCGCAAATAAGATTTATCAAAGAAGTCTCCCCCTTAGGGCCAGAATACACTCAATACCAATACTACTTCAGATACATATTCTATGAGGCCACTAGCATAATGAAAAAAATGAACTGTGAAGAAACTGAAACCTCTTTAGATTAGGAATAGCATCAGGAGACAACATCGTATACTAATATCTACTCAAGATCATCCATTATAACCTATATGCCGGACTCGACAGATGGCTTAATAATAATAGCAGAAATCCCCAACTTCACCCAGGACTTGGACGTGTGCATATGCTGGATAAATGACTTTATGTATTGAAATCCGTCTAAAACTTTGAAGAGGGATCCAAAAATCTTGAAACTAACCCTTGTTCTAGATTGAACTCATGTAATGTCCCCGGTGCCAGTATAACCTGCAGGCATCCCTGCATCCTTAGTTGATCTTCTACTCCATCTGGAAAAATCCGAAGATGACATTCGAGCAAAAATCATGCTCTCTGTGAGAAAGAGGTCGATTTTCACCTCAAGTTAGACTAAAACTCAACTCCTCCTAACCCAGTCATTAAGGAGAATATCCTCCCCCAAAAAAAGTTATCACATTGCCTCCTCGAGAAAATAACAAAATCCAGGCGAAACTTCATTGGATGTTAGTTAACATCGCCATCTGGGAGATATTATCTAAATCGAGAGCATTGTGTTTCCCTCATCCATATGATGTCCTAAGCTTCTGTGCCAATAGACATAACTCCGGCTGAGATATTAAATACCACTAGATCCATCACCATGTAGTAGAACGTCAACTTCTCCGATGAAGAGCTCCCCTTAAATGGCCACGATCACTGATTTGCACTGCACATCACCACTGAGAATCAGAGACAAATTGTACCCCTGGTACTAATAGGCAACACGTCCATAATTAAGGTATTCCCCCACATAGTGCCACCAGGCCAGGATACACACCATCGGAATTTACACCATCCTCTAGGATCGTCATTACCTATGGTCGCCATTCTGACTCTCATAATAGCGCCTATCAAGTGTTCCTTTGAGTTTCAAGTACTCGACATCCTAGCCAACTTAAACCTCTTGACTGGGTGGGCCTAGATACATCCCATGGGGGCATTAACCTCATCATTATACATGAAAGTCAGGTTCTTATTTGATACAGAGGTCATCACAGTCCAAGGAGATGATGAATGGACCACAGTCACCAGCACCAGTACCATTCCCCTCCTGGATACCCACCATGATAGTAAAGACATCTTTCTCAGCACTTTTTGAGTTATCCCACCTTCCGACATAATATAAGAGGGTCCTATTATTCACAGTTTATCCCCCCAAATCTTTCGAAAAGGGGATGCATGCCAGGGTCCGCCCTTGGAAAAACGAATAAAGAACCCTCGAGATCATCACCACCACAAAACGTAATGGAAAGTCTTGTCTTAGGTAGAGTGGGGACTACTTGCGTAGTTTCCTAATGAAGTTGCTCATGCAGCCATATTAGGAACCTCATAGCTAATCCTGCAGAATGCTTCAATGACTCGTACATCGCCTCATCCTCGTTAGATATTACTAGTGAGAAGGGACAATTAGTCAGAATACCTAAACTCAATCTCTACCTTCGAGAGTCGAACTTGATAACCCAATCCACTAAAGTACTACCTTCGGTGGAGCCTTAGGATACGAAATGACCAACCCCTTTAGACTAAAATTCGAATAAAGAAATACACCAACTCTTATCGCAATACCTTTCCAAGGAACTTCCCTACACTGACCCAATGGTAGGCTCAATAAAGTATCACTCTCCAAACCTTGAGGGGGAAAATCAAATTCAAGGAATACTGACTGCCCAACCTTACAGTCTGTGATAAATTTTTAGAGCCCCTCTACTCCAATGTTCCATCAACATAACCTAGCCCACTTCATCACCAACATCGTGGGAGCTGCAATACTTAACAACTGGTCTTCTATCAAATTCATATCGGTGTCTGTTATTCGATGGTCCTTTGAGTCTCTCTTATTAACAAAATATTACCCTTTATCCCCTCTCTCATGTATCCCTCTATACAATAGATGTTTCTCCCATTATCAATATTGTCCCCCATTCCTTTGATAGCATAATAAATAACGATTTCCAGTTAACACGTGATAATTACATATCTAGCAATGGATTATAATTCACACCTAATAATGATAACACTACAGACTTAAAATACATAAAACACTTATAAAAATATGACCATAGTTTAAATAGACGTGTGTCTCCGATTGAGGATGGCATAATAACAATAATCATGGATGTAGACACCCCATCCTAGGACCTCCTAAGTATCTCCTTAGGTCCCTAACACCCACTCATTCTTCATAAAACCACGGTCATACTTCGAGTACCGTTCTAGAGGCCATCGGGAGCTATCGTGCCTTGTTTAAGTGCGTTCAACATCCTTTTTTGAGCGAAATCTCAAGGAATGTTCAAAGGGATTTGAATACCATTTCCAAAGGTCACCCACCTGAACAAATCGACCCTACGATTCAGACGAATGGTCCATTTTATCCAAAAAATTTATCTGGAGGCCACTAGGCACTCTCGAGCCCTGTTGCCCCCAGTCAACTCTTCAGCTCGAATGAATCTCAATGAATCTTTGAAGGGATATGAATACCCTTTTTTACGATCTGCCTCATGCGTGAATCATCCTTACGGAATAGAGAAATGAACTATTTTACTCTAAAGGGTCACAAGGCGCCTCCGGGCCCCATTTGACCAAAGGTCAACTATTCGAACTAAGAAAATCTAAATGAAATCTCTAAGGGAACTGAACACCCTTGCCAATGGCCCATCTCGTGCATGAGTGGTTCAGAAGAGGGGTCCATTTTCTTTCGATAATTTCTTACGTAGTGACCAATGGGCGATTTTAGGCCCCGTTTGACTTCGATAAACTCCCAAACTCGGGATTGACTAATTGGATTCTTAAAGGACTCTAAATTACCTTTCCAACGATCCACTCCATGAGAAATTCTGACTTACCATTCACGTTTTATGGTTATTTTTTCTGAAAAACCTGCCTCAGACTACCGAATGGCACCCCCAGGACCTTCCTTTTGACAGTGTGTCTAAGGATCTATGTCGATAGGTAGGGATATGAACATTTCGATCGTCATACCCCTTGGCCCTATATATAGAGGCCATGACCTCACTTTGAAAATCATCCCTGAACATCCCTCTTAACAATTCAGAGAAAATTCTGGCGAATTCAGAGATGTTCCCCTCTTAAAAAAACAATTTCCCACATTCCTTCAATCCTTTTCATATTCTTTTGAGTAAATTCTCACCTATCTCCTCATACTGCCATCATCTTATCGTGAGATCAACGCATCTACAATCAAGATCCACTACAAGTCTTCATAAGGAGGTCTGAGTCTTCCCTCTTTATCTTTAAATTCTCTTATTTTTGCATTACCTACTTCATTTTCACTTTAATACTTTATTTCATTACATCACATATCTTAATTCCAAACATTTTAGATTGCTATTTGTACATACTTTATTTTCATAAAAAAAAAAAAAATAAGAAAAGGAGGGTTTACTTATAAATTCCAAACAAGGAATTCTCACCACATTTTCTCACACTAAAACATAATTTTCTATACACACACACACATATAAACAAAGACCCCGATTGGATTTATGGGTTGAATCCCACCTCGTATTTTCTTCGAACTACGTGGACATTAATTCCCTTAGGCTATGTAGGTGTCTTGGGTAAATCCCCAGACTCGAGTCCTCCTATATAAATTTGTTACTTTGTTCTTATCATATATTCATATCTTGCTTTCTTGTGTCATTCCTGATATGTGCACTCGTTCTTCTATAACGACTTGTGAATATGTGAGAACTTATAATATGATTTGAATTACAATTTTAGGAACACTCCTAAGGATGACCTCATTAAGCCTTTATCCATGACACGATTTGAGCGATTGCATCCTCTATTTATTTTATGCATATAAGAACACACATCACTGAGTTTAACAGGAGAAGATTAACACATGCCCATGATAGACCGAAAGGGGGGTATGGGCACCTAACAACTTCCCATTTGTAACTTAGTCCCTAGACCCTTGAACTATTTTGTTTAACATACGTCAGTATTGTCTTTGATGCCACTCTCTCGAGGTGCCAAAATTTATTTTATCAATTTTGTGCAAAATAGGATGGCGGCTATATCTCTACATATCGCCCCACATTGACGATGGTCGAGCGCCTTGAGAAAGGATATAATCCCGTGCGCATGATGGAAAAGGGAGGAATGAGGGATCCACATTGGTAGATACCCCCAGACCCTAGGACCGTCGGGATGGCCACAGTGGAGACTCCGTTGGGGACATTTTAAGAGGAATATACTTTATTTTTGCATGTGCGTTATTTTTTTCTGCATGTTGTCCTATACACCTACCTGTATGTTCCCTTTTCTCCTCTATTTATTTCGTCTTTTCTTCATGTGTTCATATACACCTACTTGTATGTTCCCTTTCTCCTCTAAATATTTTGTCTTTATCTATATCATGTATTTATTTCATACTTTTGACATATATCAAATGGTTCCCCCACATCATATTGCTTGACCGAACTCACGACTTAAGGTATATAGAAGGGAACTCATTTACGTACGTCGAGTATATCGAAGTCGCTCGCATACGTATTGTCCTCATTAGGTATATAGTGAGCAATTCCTGCACACTTATGTATACCAAATGGCTTGTTCACACGTACCTATGAATGATTTCCCTTACAGGTAAAAGGTATATCATGAAAGTCATGTCAAAGGGGGTAACCCTTACATTAACCAAGGAATTGCATAAACCTCATATCGGTGTCAACCCTAGGCCACTAATAATTAGTTTGCTCCTTACCATGCAAAACTTTATCAAAATTTTGGGTTAGCATACTACCCAAATTTTTGTGCGATTTCACCTTTTTATCAAAATAGTATCCCTTCCATGAGCCAACAAACAAGTCCAACCATGTATTACTATTTTTCAAACCTATTTTCCCAGGCTCGAATCCTGTTCGGTATTTTTTCTATATTGGAAAACCTAAATCCAGTGAAAACCTAACAATAATATTAATAATAATCATAATGAGATTCCTCTCCTTTTCCCCTCCTTTTTTCAAAAATACTAAAAATATTTTTCTCATCATTCCGAAATAGCAAATTTTTCTCGCTTCTTTTAAGAATAAATTCGATCCTTTTTCCCTCTCAGGTTAATCAGATAACCGAATTTTGCTTGGCTCTCTATTGGCTTCTTTCTTTCGTCAAACTTCCATGAAGCTATGTCAGTTCTTCTGCTACTTAATTTGAGTTTACGATTTACCTTCTTGATCTCTTCATTGAGAAACCCGACCAAGCACTAAATGTGAAGCCTGATCTGATGAACATCTTAGCCCAACTCAGTGCCAAGATCGACAACCTTCAAATTGAGGTCCATGAGATGAAGCGTCACCGAGCACAGATTCCCAATGAGCTTAAGGTTCTTTTTCCTCGTGCCATGGGTCCACACGCTCTCGAGCCTATTATTTTCTAGAAGAGTATCACGATGCTCTGCATGCCCCACATGATAATGGGCCATTGCTAGCTTAACTCCCTATTTCGAACCTTGCGCAACTAAGGGATATACTATTAGTTCTCACGAATCCTAAATAGTTGGAACTGAACATGGCCAAGGAAGACCTCAAGCAGTTGTCGAAGCAGTTCGACTAGGTCAAGATATTTGGGAAACTAGCAGTTCACCTTCAAATAAATGACCGAGCCATTACCCTCCTTAGTGCCTCCGAAGATATAACGGACCATACGTTTCAGAGGGCCATGAAAATGCTCCCTCCATTAGTTTCTATCCCTTTAAGAATCTAGAAACCATAATTGGGATATGTCGCCTGAGAATTCATGTCCCAATTCAAGTACAATGAGAAGATAGAGGTTACACATTAAGATTTACAGCTATTTAGGCAAAAATTTAGGGAAACAATTGTATGCTTCATAGGGTGGTGGAGAGAGAAAGCTGCTACCATGACTAACAGACCCTCCGAGAAGGAACAAGTTAAATATCGTGAAGAATAACTTCTTGCCTTATATTCGAGCATGCATGGGAGGACAATATTACCCACACTTCTGAGCACTCCAAGATGTTGGTAAACAAAACTGAGGAAGGCATTACCAAAGTCGAATATGAGCCGAAGAAAGTGACCGAACAATTAACCCTTCGAAAGTATGAAAAAACCTCTAGTGCTACAGTCTCAAGCATCAACAACATTTCCCAACCTACCACTTCTTGGGCATCGGGAATTCTCCCTAATCCTACTAAGAAAGAGTACGTTGAGTTCCATGCTCCCCTGATAAAAGTCTATCAGGCCCTCCTAAGCCAAAACCTTATTAAAACCTTGGACCTTCATCTATTACCAAATCCATTCCCTAGAAACGTTAAAAACGATGCCTGTTGTGATTTCCACCAGTCCACTGGCCATACTATCAACCAGTGTTTCCATATTAGGAATGTGATCCAAGTCCTAATTGACCAGGGTATCATCTCCCCACTATCCAATCCTAAACCCAATACCAATCATAAACCACTTTAAACCCATACAAATGTCATTTTTTTAATATATGGACCAAGAATTTGATCCATGTGCTTAAAATTGTTCCCAACAACAAAACCATCAGACTTATAATCTCAACTAAACTACTCAAGTTTTGCCCATATTTTCTCCTACACCCTAACTGCTTCACCAATCAAGCTTTGTCACTCCTTATAAGAGACTTTATTTTCATTCCTACTAGGTCTGAAGGAGAGTACAAAGAGTTACCAAATGTGTTGAACCAACTCTTTGAGTTTGGACTAAAATTTTCCATTGAGATGAATGTTGATTATCACAAATTCAGTGGCTTGTTCATGGAAGCCTGAACATGGGCTCGGGAATCAAATAAACGGGTGGTACCTGTTAAAGAAGTCCGTCTAGAAGATGTCGTACAGATAATGCCCAGTGCATCATTGATTATCTACTCACCATTTTGAAGCTCCCAGGATGGTTGGTCCCTTTACTCTAGCACCTCCCTCGTTGAATGAGAAGATTTATATGATGAAGCTGTGTAGGTTGTTAAATGTATTTATTTCTCTTGGCAAGAGGATATAGTTACCGCCGAATTAGGGTATGACTTTGAAAGCTTAGTTCAAGAACCCATTCAGGAAGAATCTTGTCTATTAACTAGTCTGTGTGAAATGATATTATTTGAAGATCTGTTGCGGGAAATAAAAAAGTTTTCCATTTAACCAAAGTTAGACGAAGACACGGGGGTCCTGTTCTCTTATGCTTTAGTAAATCACATAACCAGGTTAAGGAGACCCTACAGAGATCCGACCCCTCATGTGATCTAGACACATAAAGGAAAGGAAGTTGTCGAAGAACACCCCATGCCAGAAATGACCATTAAAGAAAGGAAAGTCCTTGACCAGATCCAGAAGACCCAAGCCAATATCAACCTATGGGGGATTTTTATGTCCTACCATTTGCATAGGAATATTATGATAAAGATCCTCCTATAGTCCCTCCTTCTACCACTCCTAGAGAATTCTTAATCATGGTTGGGTCTTTGACGTCTTCTAGACTCCTCTACTTTTCTAAAGTAGAGATACCAAAAATCAACCATGACCGCAATTATGCTCTCAACATCTCCGTTGAAGTTTTAGGAAAGATGATCACACTCTCACTTATTGATGATGGATCCTACCTCATTGTATGTCCTCTCAAAACCATCAATTTCTTGGGATTAAAAGTCAGTGATCTCACTCCCACTTCTATCGTCGTGTGTGCCTACGATAATACACATTAAGAGGTAATAGGTTCCATTAAACTCACAGTAGGAGCTAGCCCTATCATTCCTGCCATCGAGTTACAAGTCTTTCACATACCTACATGTTTCAATCTACTCCTTGGACGTCTATGGCTCCATAATATCCTAGGGATATCTCCTTCTCTTCATCAGAAATCAAAGTATTTTGCCAAGGGCCAGGTTATCACCATTTTGGGAGATGACGACCAGACAGACATTGCCAGCACTAGTAACCCTGTATTGGAAATCCAGTACGGGAAAGATTACATGCTCCTCTCTATCTTTAGAGTTGATACATTTCAACTTCCAATAGGAGAAAAATTTAAAGCTCGATTATATTCGGAACACAACCCTCATGGCAACGTCAATGTGATTTAGATGTTCACAAACATGCACTTCATACTCAAAATATGGCTAGGGTGATGCCAATAAGGGATCCGTATGACCATATCCCTAAAGGAGGCCTTTACCCCCGTGTGCTATGGATTACCATCCCTCACCAGAGGAACTCAAAGCACTCCGGCTACCACAAGCAAAAACAAGCTTATAAGAAGAAAAGATTGTTTTGGGAGACTCTTTGAATGAAAGGTTTATCAAAGAGGGTGAAGACTTCCATTTCCATGTCTTCCCTGGACCATAGTATGGCCATGTCGATTAGAAGATGAAACAGGGGATGGAAATTTTCTTTCAAGATAGCAACTCTTGGGTCGAAGACTGCCAAAATGAAATGAAACCTCTTATAGAGAAAGTCGTGACTATTACAAAGGAAGTGATTTTGAGGACTCATTCAACCTGCAAACACTGGGACTAAGTCTCTACATTATCCTCCAAGATATAGTGCCATTGGACCCATCTACTAAAATGAAAGATTCCGATAAGCCTCTCTGCAACTGGAATGTTGTGCTTATCCAGCCTGCTCAGAATTAACCCGACCCAGTTATTTAGCTAATACTAGTTTCTTCACTTGACGTTATTGTTCCTTTGTCAGATATCAATATAAATGAGACCTCTTTTGACGAAGTTCTCAATTCCCTTTTTTTTTAAATGTAATAAACTAGGATTTTGAATATCTTCTTGTGACTTACATTAATTGTCTTGATTTTAATCAAACCTATGATGGTGATGATTTTCTAAATAAACAATTCTCAACTGATCTTAATAAGGAGAATAAAAAACAACATAACCACATTCAAATTAATAATGATGAGACTATTGTTATTAGTCTCATTCTAGTATCCATAATTGCGAGATTAGATT
Source organism: Sambucus nigra (assembly GCA_949130495.1). Taxonomy (NCBI): domain Eukaryota; kingdom Viridiplantae; phylum Streptophyta; class Magnoliopsida; order Dipsacales; family Adoxaceae; genus Sambucus; species Sambucus nigra. Next base: position 312,735,006 of record OX422217.1, on the reverse strand, counting down.
ATGGTCCACCCCTGATGAGGATGAGCGTGCACAATTGGAAGAGTTATTGAAAGAACTTATGGATGTCTTTACATTATCCTATGATGACATGCCCGACATTGACCCAAAAATAGCTCAACACATGATCCCAAAATTCCTAAAATGCAAGACAACCAAACAAAAGCTAAGGAGGTTCAACACTGAATGCACACTCAAAGTCAAAGAGGAAGTGGATAAGAACTTGAACGTGGGTTTCATTCCCATAGTCGAATATCCTACATAGCTCGCCAATAACGTCCCCATGCAAAAATTAGGAGGAAAATTCCATATGTACGTCGACTACTTGGATTTGAACAAAGCATCCCCAAAAGACAATTATCCATTGCCCAACATTGACATGATCATGGACAACACAACCAACCATTCCCTCAAGTCGTTTGTCGATGGATTCGCTGGATGTAACAAAATCTAAATACACCTTGACCATCAGGAGAAACCTTCCTTCATCACCCTATGGGGAATTTTCTTCTATATTAACATGCCTTTCATACTCAAGAATGCTGGGGCTACCTACCAAAGGGATGTCACAACTATCATGCATGACCTTATTCACAAGGAGGTCAGGGTCTATGTAGATGATATGATCATTAATTCTAAAACTCTGTAAGTTCATATTCCCAACCTTCGAAAGTTTTACGAGTGAGTGAGACAATACCAAATGAAGTTAAATCCATAGAAATGTGTTTTTGGCATCACAAAAGGAACACTTTTGGGATTCATGGTCAGTGAGAAGGGAATTGAAGAAGACCCTTCCAATATGAAATCCACACTTGCGATGCCATCTCCACAGACAGAGGAGGAAGTCCAAAGATTCCTGGGTAAACTACAATACATCAGTCGGTTCATTAGCCAACTGACTTCTATCTATGAACTCCTTTTCAAACTTCTCCAAAAAGATTCGACTAAAGTCTGGAAGAAGGCTTGCCAAGAAGCCTTTAACCAAATCAAGCGATACCTTACTCGACCTTCGATTCCTATGCTATAAAAGCCCAGTCTGTCCAGTCTAATGGCTCATTGGTTAATGTTTCTAGCCAAATTCGATATCGTGTACATCATGCGGGAAGCTATAAAAGCGAGAGACATATATGAGTACCTTGTTAATTACTATATGGAAGAAGTCTATGCTTGGGCCTCTGAATTCTATGATAAAGATATTATTTGCACCTCTTAGGAGGAACTCAGACGGTAAATGTTCTTCGATGGAGATCCCAATAAGAAAGGATATGACATTGGGCTACTCCTGATCACCCCTGATTACTCTATCACCCCCATTGCCATAAAACTAGACTTCCCTTGCACTAGCAACATGACAGAGTATGAGTCATGCACTGTAGTCCTCAAAATTGACCTCAATAAAGAAATTCGACACATAGATCTCTATGAAGAATCTACCCTTATCGTTGGTCGTATCCTCAAAAAATGGAAAGTTAAAGTCGAGAAGCTCCTACCCTTCCATGACCACGTAGAAGTATTGGCCTCCTAGTTTTAAAATGTCACCTTCCACTACTGCCCTTGTGAAAATAATAGCCTATCTGATGGCGTTGCTCTACTGGACTCCATTGTTGACATGCTTAAAGGAATAACAATGGCCCATTTCCTGGTTTAGAAACAAGCTAAGCCTAACTATTGCTACCACATTGAAATTGTTACCATGGACAATTATGATATGGATGGGTTATAGTACTATAACATTTAGCTCCTCCTCAAACATGATTGGTATCCCCAATATGAAAATGTGAAAGATTATGTGACCCTTCACAAACTAGCTTCCCAGTAAATGATATGTGATAAAGCACTTTTTAAGAGAAACTTCGATGGAACCTATTTGCACTGTATAGTAGGGGATGATGTTGAGGAAATGATACAAAAAATCAATAGTGGGGAATGTGTGACCCACATGAAAGGTCAAATGCTTACTAAAAAGATCATCCATCAAGGGTACTATTGTACCGCCATGGTTCAGTATTGCATGACCTATGTCCGAAGATGCCTCAAATGCCAATAGTTTGCCAATATCCAAAACTTGAATCCTCGAGAACTATATAATATGACCTATCCTTGGACTTTCTTCACATGAGACATTCATATCATCGGGAAGGTTACTTCCAAATCTTCATACAATCACGAATTCGTCATGGCCAGGATTGATTACTTCACCAAATGGGTTAAAGTCGAGTCATATGCGAATCTGAATGCCAAGAAAGTGGCCAAGTTTATCAGAAAAAACATCATCTGCCAATATGGAGTTCCTTATGAGTTAGTGTCAGATATTAGTCTCTATTTTGAAGCTGAGGTCATAAAACTAGTCAATGAGTACGAGATTCAGAGACACGAATCTTCTCCCTAGCGACTCCAATCTAAAGGTGTTGTCAAATATTCCAATAAAAGCCTCAAATCCATAATCAACAAGATGACTTAGAGTTACAGATATTGGGCCTCTTGGATGACTAAAGCCCTCTGAGTCTGCCGTACTTTAATCAAAATGCCTATTGGGGTTACCCCCTATTCACTAGTGTACAGTATGGAAGAAGTCCTACCCATTGAGATAGACATACCATCCATATGCATCCTACTTAAAAGAAAAATTGACGAAGAAGAATGGAATCATGGTTGCTTTGATGAATTATCACTCTTGGATGAAAAGAGAGTGAAGGATCTATATCATATACAGGGGTACCATCGACAGATTGTGTGATCATTAAACTCAAAAGTCAAGGACCGTGGGGGTTCAGGAATGAGATCTTGCCCTCAAAGAGATCATGGAACCCGTTTGTGAACCCATAGGGAAATTCAAACTAAATTGGAGAGGCCTCTACATCGTGAAGAAAATTCTTTCAGGAGGCACTGCTATGCTCATAGACCTAGATGTACAAGAGATGGGTCACTCAGTCCACTTAGATCATCTCAAATTTCACCCTTAGTCCAAAATATTGACCCTCTATGACTTTCTCATCCTCTTTTATTCTAAAAAAAAATAAATTCTTTATTTCTCCCACCCAGAATTACATGGGACATGATCCTCAAAAAATTATTTTCAAAATGAAACTCATAAAAACCCCAAAGGTACGTTGGCATCTCATCCGATCCCCTCTTTCACAAAATTCTATTATTTTCTAACCTTTGAGAACGACGGTCCATTTTATCATATATATAAACAAAAGGACTATGTATTCCTTCGCGATTGGTATAGATAATTAAAATGTAAAACTAATTAAGAGGCACAATAAAATATAATCAAAATTAATTTTTATTTCTAACAGGAATAATACATTGTTACATGAAGTATCAACGAAGTAAGTTAAAGAAATCACCATCCCTTCCACTGACCAAACTGTTCCTAAATAAACCTAACCCTAAACCAATCCACACAAAAATTATTCCACCCCCTAAAAAATACAAAACAACCATTTATCATAGGTTCACAAAAATCACCGAAGATTTACAAAACATTGTCTTCAACTACCTGATGACCCCTCTTCATCATCGTTACCTACCCCCGGAGGTCCCCATGTCTCCCACTCATTATTGGCACTCCGTATGCTCATCGTGGAGCAATATGACCTAACAAGCCTGGACAGAACCACAACACCTTCCTCCATGGTGTTAAAGGCAACAAATCACCTTTGACCAGTTTCTTTCGCAATGATTTTATCTAATACTCGCTTCCATAACCACTTCAGGTAGTCCTCAGATACATGTCAGGCCCCTCCCACAGTTTGTGATGGATGGTTAGCCGATCGATGGAACTTCCATTGATATCTCAAAATCATCATTAGTGATACAATCAAATCCTTCAATGTGAAGAAGTTTGTATTCTAGGGTCATAATTTTTTCCCACCCAACTTGGCACAGGATCCGCCAGGGGAAATAAAAGGAATTATGCCAAAGGCCCACCAACTTTACATACCGATAACCTCTAAGATACAAACAAGGCAGTAAGTCCCCCCACCATGGCACTGTCCAATGTAGACATCGGGCTCCATGTTGTATAAATAAGTTAACCCAACTCTCTACCAATCGACTGAAGCTAAATAAAGGTCGATCAAAGAAATTGTGCACAACCGCCAAGGGATACTCATGATGGGTCGCCAGATGAAACCTCTCTACAAGCCACATAAACAACATTACCGGGATCCCCCCTGAGAAAGTCAAAATGGCCTTCCTTTCAAGCATCTAGACCGTTCAAGGTCTCAACTAGCTCCACCACTATGGGATTAAGGCAGTAAGGCATCTATGCCATTATTATAGCCACCTGAGGATCTCCCATCAAATCTCTAGTCACCAGCAATGGCCTTGTAGGACGGTCTAAGGAAATAGCTTTGATAAATCCAACGTCCTCAAAACCCTGCAAACGCACTGAATACATAACCACCTGAAGAGAAATAGACCCTATGGTAAACAACGGTTGAGCCACCGAGGGAAAAATGCAAAGTAAACCCAACAGGAATACCTAGGGAGAATGGTAAAAATCTGGCATATCGACCGCCACACTCTGGTTGATCCCCAATATGGTCGAGAACTCCTCATAGGAGGCATATGTAATACCCCGCATTTTTATCGATATTTATTTACGGGATTAATTAAATTAAATGTGAATTAATTGAGAATTAATCTGGATAAAATACTAACGAGATGTGAGTTTGTATTTGATTATATTGTGTGCATATGGAAATATATGAATATTGGAAATATTAAAATTGTCGCGAGATTGAAATACGACAATTTGGAAATTATGTTGGGACGCGCGTGACAGTCGCGCTAGGAATGTAATTGTTTAAATTAAAAAGAGAATTTTATTTCTATCAACCATATGGTCATTTTGAGTGAGCCAACGTGTCCGGAAGGGTCGAAATAGTCAGAAAACACTAGTCGGGGGTTTAGTTTGGGTCCCGGGGCATTTTTGGGCCATACCGGCAACTTAAAAGGGCATTTTGGTAATTTTGAAATTTTGGGATTTATGACCAACGAATTTTGGGAATTAAAAATAGGGAATTTAATAACCCACTAACCCATTACCAACACTTAAGTGATTAGAGGGCAACGGGAGTTAGAGGAAAAAGTTAGAAAAGTTCCCAAAGAGAAAACCTTAACCTCCATCTTCAACCTTCAACCTTGGGAGAGAAAGAGAGAGACCAACCTTCATCAATTCAACAGCAGATTCAGAGAATAATCCGAGGCAAGTGGTTTAATTACGTTAATTTCAAGCGAATGTTTCTTCCATGATTACAAAATTATATAATCGCATTGTATTGGAAGATTTATAAAAACCCATGAGATTGGAGTTATAAATTCAGATACTGATATAGGTTTGCATGTAGAATTGTTATTGGGTGATTGAACTAAAAGAATTACTACTCTTTATGTTACAAAAATGGATTTATTTATGGTAATTTATGATTTTATATTCTAGGGTTCTTACTCATAAGATTTGGGGAAAAACTTTGGGAGATTTCATAATTAGGTGTTAAATAGGAAGATTTATCCCATGAATGTGTTAAAATATGACCTAAGTATGTTTAAGAATGATTAGAAACCTTGATCTACTGTTGGAATGATGTTTAGATGAGATTAGAGGTGAAGAAAATTGGGAAAAACGAGATAGGAGAATTCTGGGCTCGAAACTGTCACCTCGTTAGAAGGCCTGCCCAGGTCGTTCGAACGAGCTTCTAACGAGTTGACAGTTTGACTTCTAACGAGTGGGATGTTCGTTCGATGTCTGTCGTTCGAACGAGATCTCGTTAGATGCCCACTTCGTTCGAATGAACTCTCGTTCGAACGACCTCGTTCGAACGAGACTTCTAACGAGTTGACAGATTGGCCTTTTTGGCCTGATTTGATTTCTAATATCCCGTAACCTGGTTTAATTGTAGAGATAACATTCCCTTGATGACTAATTGATATAGTTGGGATATTTGGGATATATTGAGGAGTAAAACATAGAAGTGTGATTTGAACCAAATAAAAATTGTGGATTAGGACGTGAGTGACTAATTACGATGTGAGAATAATTGACGATTTAAATGTTAGTATTAACCGGGGATATGTGAATTGCGTAACATTATAAGTTCGTATTAGAATGATAAGTATACCACTAATAAATTATGGTAATTACTTGGATGTGTTCATGCTTAGAATATGTATATGATTTTATGTGTATGGCATACCAACCATACTTGCTATCACGGGAGGTTTACGTTCTCTTAGGGCCATCTAATCTTTGTGTGCACGGATTTAGATTGGTACCTCGAGGACATAGGTCAGAGAAGGACTTATTGGGAAGTTAATAAGACCGCTGATCGTGGGAGCTTATGTATGTGCGTGACCCATGTGATGTGACTGTGTTCGCCTCTATTGATTGTGATTGTTGTTATCTGAGAACGATTCCTGAGAGATTCGGAATGCGTGATACTTATATACGTGATGTACCGGGATGGATAGCAGAGTATGTGTGCCCCGTAGCTTAGTCTCGGGGTGCTTGTATTGCATAGTTATGATGTGAATGATATACGGTTAAATGAACAGACTTGTCATGTTTAATTATGAGAATAATTTATAGTAACTCCTTGAGAAGATAAATAAGGGGATAACCTCCAGTAAATGGTAATGCTAATAATTGAGAATCCGAGTTTAAGTAAAGCTATCTATTCAAGTGAAAACATTGGGAATTCATATTGTGAATCGAGTAGATGGGTTAGAACTTATGTCGGTTTAGTTAGATATAAATACCACTTAGATGGGTACTGTACGTTTGGAGTGCACGATTAGTCGAGAGGTGAGTGTTTCATGTGAGAGCACGTCCTAACATGTATTTTGCATTCATTGTTTTAATGTTTTTAAAGCACTTGCTGCTTTTTTTAAAATAATCTCCACTTTCGGGCTCTGACCCGTTTGCTTTCAAATATATTTTTGTAAAAACCTTTTAGGTGCCCAGCCACAAGGACACCATGCATAGGAAATTCTATTCAGGTGATGAGCTGTAGTTGTTGTGGAAGTTATAAGGCCTTGACAGTAGACGCCTCCTTTCTAGTCTTGACTCCATATTCCGTTTTATCATTTGTAGGGCATGTCGCCCATTTCCTTTAGAGACATTTTATATTTCAGTTATTCAGACTTTGGTTTGTAATTAATTCAGGATGCAGACTTGTTTTATTTATTTCCATATTGGGATTGTTGTGAGGAGTATTTCCTCCAGACTCATTATTATTTGTTGGTTACTCTAGTGAGACTTTATTGTGAATGGTTACGTTATTCTTTCATAATTCATTTATTGCATGTTAATCAGATTTAGTTTAAAATTTGACATCTTACTTTTTAAATACTAGGTGGTTAGTAATCATTAAAATGTTTTCGGCAGTGATGCTATTAACTGATCCAACTTGGCATTTTGTATTAACTTAATAAAGGAGTAGCTACCCGGTATTTAATTAGTTGGGGTGTCTCAGGTGGTATCAGAGCATCAGGTTCTAGTGTCCTTTAGGATCTGTACGGCTTATTATGCTTCCAGCGTAATTCTCTTTGATGTAGAGCCCTATGCTTAGGACTGTTGATATCTTTGGTGAGATTTTGGTCTCCTGCTTTGATATATATGATAGTGAATCTTATTTGCAATCAAGTGGGTTCGTGTGCCAAACGATGTAGTACGTTAGGTGAAGACAGTTGGACGAACAGCAGGAGGCAAGGATCAGTTGAGATTAATAAATTAATTAAGGGAAGACCGTAGTCGAGGTCACCCATATCAGGGTACGGAAGTCCTGGACTGTCCAGACGGCCAAGGCGCGACTTGTGACTTCCAAGCACAACAATAGTTGAAGGTAGGGTCAATTGAGACTCACCCAACAAGGTTGGATTGAGAGAGAAAGAGTTAGGGGGGGGGGGGACATCGAGAAAACAGGCGGTGGAAATACTTGAAAAGCGGATATGGCGTGTGCTAGCCAAACAAACATAATACACCCAAAGGCTTGGACTTGTGTCGGAGTATGGCCAATCGAGAGTGAAAATTTAAGGAAAAATTTTTCTTGTCTCGTGAGAGCGGAGTTTCAATGGGGAGAACAATCACCACACTTATAAGTGGAATGTGACGTCGAGAGAAGGCGTACACGAATGGTTTGACCATAAGCTCCTTGATCAGATATTTAGGATGAAAACCGAATGTCGTTCTGAACTCACACGAGAGGTCCGAACAGAGGTCACTTTGTGAGAAGAAATATAATTATTTAGTGAACCCTACACAGGGGATATTAAAGGGAGAATTTACATAGAAGAATTGCTAGTCCTTCTGGCAGAATTCTGCTTGGACGGTTAAAGCAAATGGTATTGTCGCATAGTGTTAATTTGGAGGTAAACATCCCCGGGTGGGGAGATACAAGAATCGAAGGCTTTATATAAAGTAAGACGGGGGAAAACAGTGTTGGTGAAGCACCACAATGGGAAGACCCAACGGAGAACCAGTTAAAATGATTCGGATAGCTGAATTACTACCGGGCAAAGGTGATTTCAGTGAGAAATGTAGAAATTAGTAGCGTTTTCCTTAGGGCCGTCAAAACTAAGGCACGAAGGTAGTCGTCTGAGTCGAGACTACCAACGTCCGAGAGATGGACCACCTTAACATGATTTGTGAGACAAAAGATAAGTGGAGTATGTGTAGAGGTATTTCCGTGGGAAGTGAAACCCGTGTGTTATAAAAATTTTCCCGATACAAGAGTAGGGATCAAGGTATTGTGCCTGGCGAGGGCAACAGTTATTGAAATATCCGGTTTGGGACAGACATGTGTGGTAAGTCCAGGAACCATTCGAGTAGCCGGGACGATTATTAGGATAGAAGTATGAGTTATATCCTTAGATAAGGATGCATGTTATTTGTGGCATGAGTGAGTTACTACAATTGTTACAATTGTATTTTCACTTGAGAGTCGAGTTTAGTGAGTATATCAGTAAGTTTATTATATATAAGAACATTTTCCCTGATAGTGTGGGGGTTACTTTTATTGTCATCCGCAGAGGACGAATGGGTATATTAGTAGCGGTTTATGCTTTATCGAAATTACTCGTTTTAGTGTTGTGTTATAAGAGTATGATATGATCTTAATTACTGTTTTATATATATGATTATACCGATAGTATGCTGGTATTACAAGTTTATCGAAGTTACTACCTTGGGGTAGCATGTTGTATTCTGGCGAGGCCCCATCTGTGAGAGAGTCGGGCTCGCAATTGTACTTTCGTGCGTATATATATAAATATATATACAGGTTATGATTTCAATTGGGTATAATGGTCTCTGATATTTAATCCCAGTATGCGTAGGGATTTCATTGTTATTAGTTATATGTAATTGATTTACTAGTCAACAAAGAGTTAATTGGTTTTATAATTAACGATAGAGAGGTCGTAACAAAAGAGTGCATTGTTTTATCACCCGTTAGAGATTTGGAAGTTTATACTCATAGTTGTGTGTCTGGGGACGGGAATTTGAGGGTCTCAAATATCTCGCATGTTGGATATGAAATGTGATTTCCATCACTGTAAAGAGAAAAGTGTCTTTCAGAAGGAGTTCTTTGTTTATGTATAATTGCAAACTGAGATGAGATTTTGTTGTTAAAAGACGAGAGCGTAGGGGTACATATTATGGACAGGGCTTAACAGATTCCGATGACCGACAATGTTAGGTAGTAGTGTATCGGGGGGGTTCCTTGTTTGGATTTCGCTTTGCGAGACACCCCACGCATGAAACTTAATGTAAGGTTGGTAGTAAGGAGATGTGTGACCCTTCGTTCATGATTTGGATACCTCTATCGTTATGGGAGTACGTAGTTATAACGGGAAGTTACAAGGAGTAAATTATGATGTACGGCCATTAGATCCAGTTGTTAGTAAATTACGATATAAGTACTAATAATGTTGGTTTCGTCACGGCGTGTTGAAGGACGCATTGAGGATAAGGAGGATTTAGGATTTCTAATTCAGAGGCGATTGAGAACGCCCAAGTGGTATAGCACCGTTGTATTTACAGTGATAATAAAGAGTTTGGGATTTGTATGAAGCGTATATAATGTTTAAAAACCGTATGGTTGGGTTATAAGGGGCGTAGACATCTTGATTTGCAAAAGTGTAAATCAAAGGAAGAGGGAACATAGACGGGTGAGATTATTACTTATGAGATTAAACGTCATAAGAAAAGGTGTAAGTGAATATCATGTGTAGTAAGTGTAGCACGTTCAAACTTAGGCAGTAGAAAGCCATTTAATAAAGGGATATCTCTTGAGAAGGCCAATAAATTATTATGAGAAATTTGGAGTAGAGTTCCGATCAATCGAATGTTGAGGGTGACTCAAGAGTAAAAATAATGAGGATGTCAATCAGGTATAAAGTCCAGATATGCACAAAGTGGTGAAAAGTGTAAAGGTCCAAAGTTTTGGTATTCGTCGGGAGAATAAGATCATTAAGTATCATTTAACGGAGAAAACTTTATGTGAATATCGACATTGAAAGAGGCATAGTAAGTAGTAGAACAGTTGGGGTTAGATGATTAACCAATTAATTTTGTATCCAACCGATGATTCCAGGGATGGAAGAGTCAAGTTAGTAAATTCCTTGAGGGGTAACAAATTCCTTCAAATACGTGAGTCATGTTGTTCAGAAGGAGACAAATTGTTATATACTTTAATGATTTACACTATTAGATAGTGAACACGCCAGTACGTGGTTCGACGTAGTATTATTTAGAGGTGGGATGAAATCCCCGAAATCCACATTTAGGTAGGGTGACAATAAGTAGTGGGAAATAACGATTCAAACTGAGGGTTGTATCACCTATAACCCGAGGTGCAAGAGCAAGGTGACTAACGACTGATGGATTGTATGAAAGAAATTTTGGATTCATTGCGATATTTTCAATTCCAAATCGGGTATAACTAGTGAGGTATATTGTAGTCATGAGGAGGAGATATTACCTAATGGTAGAGTTGGGGGAAAAGCACCCGTATCTATTTATGGTGGACAAGGTGCATACAAAGGTTTGTGTGACACCAACAGAATGAAGTGGTTTTCCCTTGCATAAAAGTCACAACGTCGGGATACTTCAAGGAATGGACAAGTGTAGTCAGATATGTTATTGATTCATCCCAGGATGGGAGTTTGGAGTTTTGATAAACGCGGCAGTTAGTAGTGAGGTGCTGACTCACAATACTAATAAAAATAATGCGGCTAATGATGTATAGGCTATTTTTATTCGAAGGTTGTATAATAACACTACAAGAAAATGTATCATCCACGACACTTATTTTACGACATTTATTAAATAAGTGTCATGAGAAAACTATAAGACGACTCTTTAATTATAAGTGTCGTAGAAAAATCATTTTGACTATCATTCATGACACTTAATACAAAAGAGTCGTGGAAATCATATAAGACGACACATTTTGAGTAGTTGTATTATTTTAATGACATTTTTATTTGATTAGTCGTCAAATTGTTTTCAACGACTATGCTCAGGTGTATTTAAAAGTGATTACACGACTATTTTGATGGTGTTGTGGAAGTTAATAATGTTTTGCCCAAATTATTAGCGGGAACTTTCGAACTTTAAGCGGGTAGTATTTTTTCCACCTAAACTTGCGGTTTTGCCCTAACTGTTGACTTTTGAGTTTCTCTCTCATTCTTTCTTTCTTACCTCAATCCCCACGATTTAACCTCTCGTCTCCTCATCTTCCCCCATATTCTACAAATCAACTTCTGGTCACTCCAAGCGCATCCTAAATATGGATTTCAAGGACTGAAATCTTGTCTGTCCACGTCAATATCTCGGTAAGTGTTAATGTTTGGGTTTTGATTTGTTTTTTAAATTATTTTGTGTTTTATTATCTATTAGGGTTTGGACCTTCAAATGTCCATTCGTTTGAAATTTGTAGGAAGTTGCAATGTTAGTTAGAGCTTTTAACATTTGTTCTTGCCACTGATTTAGTTGGGTAGACCTCTTAGTTTGAACATTAGGAATTCATATGCATTTCAAAGCAATTTATTTAGGCTCCATTCGATTGCAAAAATTGCGTAAATTGCGTAAATTAGTTCATTGTAAGTTAGTGAATTGTAGATGTGTGGATATGAAATGAGTTTAAATCCAAATGCTTGGTAATCTAAAATTGATATTAAGATTCAATCAGAAAAAGAAGTTAAAAATAAACGGAGAAAGCTAACGAATATGGATGAGTAGACGTTATAAAATTTATATGAAATTCTCTTATTCAAATGGATGCATTCACGTTGTTTTGCAAAATACGCCCATTTCAAATGTTTTAAGAAGGTTTTAGAGGGTTTTCCTCGTTATCAGTCAAATTATTATATCATTAGTATGGGTATTATCAGTTTAGTTCTGATCTTAGTGTATGAGGGATCCATATGTTTTATTTAATGGATATTGGGGCTCTTTAGTATCATTTTTGGAGTGGGTTGTTTGGAGAAGGTTGAGTCTCGCAGAGGACACGAGTTGGTCCCTTTATGTATTCCTTCATAATGAATTTATTTAGTTTCTTTTATTTCTTCTGGGCTCAAGGATAAGGAAGCTTCAAGAAGAGGCCATCTTCATTGCTTAAGAATTAATGCTAAAAAACGTTGCGAGGAAACTATTTAGTTTGCCCTGTGTTCGTGGAGATTCAATTTTTTTTTGCCTTTGTTCTTAACTAAAGCTTTGTAATGTAATGCCTACAGATGTCATCTTTAGTACCTCCTCTTGTCCAATTAGTAAAAACTGGCTTTACCAAGCCCGCACAACGGTTGGTGAGAATTTATTCATTACTCACCATGGAAAAAATTGCAGCGGTTGATATCAAAATAGGTGTTGTTCAAATGGATGTAGTATAGAATATCGACCATCAATTTATGCATTATTGTTTATTTTTAAAGGATTTTGTATAGTCTAATTAATTATATTTTTTCTCATGAAGATGAGACTGTATCAAAGGAAAAAGTTTGGTATCTGATAAATCAGAATGAACCTTCACTCATTCCAATTCCTATGGTAAGTATGTATTGAATCTCTTCGGCATTCTGTTGTATATGTTACTATTTAAAAGTTGGTTACACGTGCTATATCATATTAAGATTTAGTTGAGTACATGATGTTCTATATCTAATGTGTGTGTGTGTGTGTGTGTGTGTGTCTATATATATATATATATATATATATATATATATATTAAGGAAACTTAAATACGTACTACAAAGTATAATAAATTATAGCATAGGTTTGTGCTTTTCTTTTTTTGTATTTTGTGGGATTGGCCTAAAATTCCATATGGCTATTCCACATAAAATGAAGCACAATATCAAAACTTATCCAACTAGACTTTCTCATAACCGAAAAGAAAAGAAGAAATAGAACTACACCTCAAATACAATTCTAGTTATCTAGTAAAAAAAAGTCAAACCAGCATTAGTTATCCTAGCGGCATATCCTGGCCAGAGACACCAGTCATGGTGTTTATAAAAGAGGCACTCGCCACATAAACATCATTTGGTTGGACATTTGGATTTACCTCGTTACTATCACCACCATTTATGTCAGCAACTTTAGGTTTCTCAACTTTTATTTCTGTCACTGCAGGCACATTAATTGTTGAAACAGAGGACCTCACAGTGGATGTGTCAGCTTGTTCCTTAGTTTTATGTTGCGTCTATGTGGCCTCAGTTACAGGATAGATCCTCAGAGTGTTACCTATAGGAGGATCAGCTCCATATTTTTGCGGGTTTACGATTGCAGACTCTTTCATAGCATGAAGTTGCTGCAACCGGTAATCAGTTTCAGGCCGTCGGCAAACCTTTCTCAGTGGCACTATTTCCTCAGACCGATCATGATCGTAACTCACCAAAAACCTACAACGTCAACCTCTTACGTCATGCCTCTGTCTTTGTGCATCAAGGACATGGGCATCAAAGTAAAGAGCTTGCTCTTTGCCTTTCTGAAAACAGAGTATCAGATCTCCAGGGAGAGCTGCTACACATTTAGACGATTCACAAGGGAGAGACCGTTGTCTAACAAGCTTGCGAATATTAACCCATTCATCCTCTTCCTCTCCAAAACCATTTCTTACTGGAGCTAAAAGAATAGTTAGGGGTTGAAGTGCCTGAGGCACATTTTTCTCATTAGCTAAATCATCCCGAGTCATAGGTGATATAGTTAACTTCCCAGGAGATTTAGCTACTTCAGCCCTGATAGCATACCGCTATTTTGGAACCAATTCCACACTTGTTTCATTTGAATTGTGATCTTTCCGGACCGTTCGGGGGTAGCACTGAACTTCTCGGTAAGAGCTATGAGACCTTCACGAGTAGGCATCATGATATTGTGTGCTTGAAGGATAGCTTCCATCTCCGCCACCTCGCCTGCATTAAAACGGAATGTAGGACCTCCGTTACTGGGGGGGTCTCCTCATTAGCTAGACCATCTTAATGCCTGTCATATATATATGTACATATCTATATAATTAGCACATCAGATTAGATGTGCAGATTCAGATTAGTTAATAGTGTATAAAAATATAATTTAGTTCTTATATTTATGCAAAACTAAAATATTTGTGAATAAAATATGCTTAGGAATAATGATTCTTATGTTTCAATTCACTTGGCTCAGGCTGATCGATCTGGAACTTTAATTGAGGAACTAGCAGAGGATGGAAAACCAGTTAGCATGGACATGGTAATCTCTCTCTCTCTCTCACACACACACACACACACATGCCTTCATACCTTATTTACATCGTTTACTTTTATGTATTATTCTTTGTATCTAAGATCCACGTTTTCCATAAATGCAGCCTCTTTTTTTTGTATATGACTGATGGAATCATATTATAGTATGTATGAGGCTTTTTTTGGTATACGACTATTGAAACCATATTTGTAATTTCAATTTATATGCCTCTGATTTGTATGTATGAATTTATTTGTATATGTTTTGTGTAAAATGTGATGTGATGGGCTTATCGTGTTCAATTAGGAATTTAAAATCTTGAACTTTATTTACCAAGGGCATGTTTGGATGCTTAAATTTTGAATTCAATTGGATTTGCAAATATGTGGAATTATAATTCAATGAATTCAAAATCCTTGATGTTAGAATTAAATCGTTTGGTTCCCATGTGGAATTTATATGGATGATAATAACACAGTAGATTCTAAATAGATACATGGTATATTGTCTTATACCTATGCTAATGTTTTCTCGAAAATGCTCTTAATTATGCATACTTTAGCAGTTTGTAGGACATTTTCAATCCTATAATTCTAGCTTCTTTATGGAGTAATAGTGTCACTTTAGATTTTATTTGAACGCATCTTCATTCTATGTAAACATTTTATCCATTTATGTTCATGGATTCGTCCCCTCATCTCTCTGACTGTATCATCTTTTCAGGTTTTGAGAAAACAAAAGGATCTCTCGATTCCATTCTCCTACTCCCTCTGTTTGTGGTAGTTTTATCTCCATAAAGGACTCAAGCTTGGGTTAAAGTGGAGAGTGTGCCAACGGCTAACAAGATGTGGAAAATAGACAAGTATTTGTACCAAGTTTCATATATTTACTGGTGATGTAGTGCTTATAAACTCCTTAGAATTCATTTTTTTATCTACTGATTCTGTGTCCCCATACCCCATTCCAGCTCTCAATAAACAAACTTTAATCTCCTCTCTATTCTCTCTCATCACCGTCTCTCTCTGGAAATAAATCTTAATTTATATTCTGTAATTTATTTATTCTCACAATGTAAAATAAAGCTCGTTTTCTTCTACGATCCGTTATGCAGTTGATAGATAATATATAAAAATGATCATCGCATTGCATTCTTTACTACTCAATCAAACTTGTGATTAGTGCACATAATTTCAAGGTATTTGCACTTTCTAGTTTTTGTACATGAATTTTGACTCTTTGATCTTATTCTAAACTTTCCTAGGGTTTGTGATTGTAATGCAGATCGACCTGTCATTAATATTTGTGAAATATGTCTGGACCTCTGTATCAAGTTACCAGACCTTGTGAGTTTATTCTCCTTTTTTTTCTAATATTTATCTGAAATTGATTGATTATATGTTCTTGATTTTGATATCGTTTCATTAGAGTTAGGATGATACATATGTGTGTTTTCTACAATCAACTGGTTTGGCCAGAGTTTGGTGAAAAGTTTTTTTAACTTGGGAAGTTAGGATGATACAAATCAATTCAGTTGTTGATATTATTAGTAAAACGAATAAAATGTCTTTAGCATTAATTTTTATATTATATTTTGTTTTGAAAATAAACTTTATTCCTATTAACTACTCACAATTGTGAACCCAAATTGTATAAATTTAATTTGCGTATTTATATATCACGCTTGCGCATCACGCGTGTTTACAATTAGTATACCCAATAATAGAAAATACAATAACAATGAGAGGGAGACCACAGTTATAGACCATTTACATATGTTGTGTCAATAGATTCTTGTTCAGACTAGAATTTTATGAGTGGATTTATCATACCATTAACTCGTCCCTTAATTCGAATAAGGTTTTTCACATAGGGAAATAAGTAACACTCACATACATGGTCATGAATAGCCAAAAATCCCTTATTTCTTCATTCTGGAAGTTATATATAAAGAGGCATTCACTCCCTTTAGTACATTTGAATATAATTTTCTTATCATACTAAAAATTAATGGCTGCCCAATTCTTGGCAAGGGAATATAGTTAACTTCTTACTTTATGAGTACTCCATTTTCCTGCTATGGCAGTCTATTATCCAAATGTCAAATAAAGTCCCCAATTTTATATGTCTAAGCTTAGGAAGAACAATAATTGCAATCTTTTTTTGTGAGGATGCAACTTGGAGACTACTTTGAGATGCATTATGTTTAGAACTTCTTTTAAGTAGTTTGACTTTGTTTTGAATATGCGGTTAGAGATTGCATCCTCCCAAAAAAATGGGAATCCATTTAATCAAGTTATTAGTCAAGCAATAGTAATGATTTAAACACTTACACAACACTTTACAATTTTTTTAAAAGCTATAATGTGTCTATTATATTTTTTTAATATGTTGAATTCTTATATTTATTTTAGAAAAACATGGAAAAAATTGCATCTCATGAATCAACATCATTGAGAGATGATGTAGTAGTAAAGATGTTTGGTCCTGAACGTTCGAGGTCTTGAATTTGGGGTGATGCCTATGAAGGTAGATGCGTCGTTATGTAGTAATGCAAGGGTAACAGCTCTTGAAAATCAAATTCAACAACTTTTGGGATGGAAGATGCACATGGAAAGTCGAATGACACAAGGAAATGAACGAATTATGGTATTTTTTTTAAAATTAAACATGATTCAATACATGTAGTTTTTCCTTTAGTTTGTTTTTATATACTTCACTTGCAATTTCTATAGGGTCAACATGAGGGTGGTGGGGACGCCATGCATAATCACGCACGTACTCTACAGGTTATTGTTAATGAATTATCTAAGTTTAAATTATTTTACTAGTTACATTAATAATTATTTTTTAATTGTTTTCTTTGTACTGTTTATTTGTGCAATCGAGAAAGTGCATGTGCATAAAGTGATCCATAAAGAAATTCTTCTAGCAAATTGTTACATTGGTTGGGGACTGGAGAAGAAGTGGCAAGGGCAAAATTTGATTCTACAGACCCAAAGTCACTAGTGCACCACCAAAACCTTGGGCCTGATTGCTATAAAGTATGGGTTGTAGAAATTTTTGTGCCCAAAGTGCCAATTTTTCGATACTCGGATGCGTTTTCCATACTTGATGATGCAAAAGGAAGTACCTATGACATGGCCACATCGATACATTCATTTTGACTAATTATGTGAGTGGAATAGTTATAGTTCTTGGATTTTATTCTAAGAATTTTGCTTTGACTCTCTTTCGTATTTATTTCAGAAAATCATAAGGAATCAAGAGGGTATGGTGTTTCTTCGTTGCTTTTTGGATTGAAGGTATACATTATTTTTTTATTACAAGTGTGTTGTTAATTTATGAGAGTATTTACTAAAATTGTTTTCTGAACAGGTGACTATTTTGGGAAGATGTTGAAGACATTTTAGGAGGAATATTTTTGAAGAACGATATTAGTTATTTTTTGAAGGAATATTGCATTTTAACTTGTTAGGCTATGCTCGTTTCACTCTAATCCCATGTTTTTATGTTTCTTGTAACACCCAAAAATTTATTCATTCCACTATTTTGGGCATAACTTTAATATTATGGTTATGAATACATATTATGAGTTCCTCTTAATTATATAAGTTTGTTTTAAATTTCAAGAAATGTGGAATTGTTAATTGTGATACAATCATATATGTGGATATGTTAATGTTAGTATAAGTAATAGGTATTTGAGAAGCTAATTTTTATAAAAAAAAAAATTATACACCTTTAATGACATATTTTATATATCTTAAAATGATAATAACGACATGTAGCTTTAGTCGTAAAATAACATTCACGACACATAATAAGTAGTCGTGGAAGGTTTTTTCGGGAAATGACTTTTACGACTAGTAACTAGGTGTCATCGATATTTATTTTAACGACACTTGGCAAGTGTCGTGAAATAGTTTTACGACACCACAAAGGTGTTGTGGATATTTACGACTAGTAACTAGGTGTCATGGATATTTTTTTCAACGACATTTGGCAGGTGTCGTGAAATAGTTTTACGACACCACAAAGGTGTCGATACAGAAGGTAACTTTCTACGACACCCCCTTCAACGACTGCATAAAATGTGTCGTGAAAATAGTTTCACGACACATATCAGGTGTCGTGGAAAGGACTTTTTCTTGTAATGTAAGAGCACAACGTGAGGTGCATTTATCGAAGATTATTTTGATAAGGTATCATGTTAAACAAGCTTATTGTGAAGCGAGGGTTTTAGTGATTTGGGCTTTTCTTTATAATTGTTTTGAATGCTGGAGGATACCTAATTTTTCCAGGTGTGCCTTACTTTTTCGAATTTCAGGACGAAATTCTGTTATTAGGGGGGAAGTATGTAATACCCCGCATTTTTATCAATATTTATTTACGGGATTAATTAAATTAAATGTGAATTAATTGAGAATTAATCCGGATAAAATACTAACGAGATGTGAGTTGGTATTTGATTATATTGTGTGCATATGGAAATATATGAATATTGGAAATATTGAAATTGTCGCGAGATTGAAATACGACAATTTGGAAATTATGTTGGGACGCGCGTGACAGTCGCGTCAGGAATGTAATTGTTTAAATTAAAAAGAGAATTTTATTTCTATCAACCATATGGTCATTTTGAGTGCGCCAACGTGTTCGGAAGGGTCGAAATAGTCTGAAAACACTAGTCGGGGGTTTAGTTTGAGTCCCGAGGCATTATTGGGCCATACCGGCAACTTAAAAGGGCATTTTGGTAATTTTGAAAATTTGGGATTTATGACCAACGAATTTTGGGAATTAAAAATAGGGAATTTAATAACCCACTAACCCATTACCAGCACTTAAGTGATTAGAGGGCAACGGGAGTTAGAGGAAAAAGTTAGAAAAGTTCCCAAAGAGAAAACCTTAACCTCCATCTTCAACCTTCAACCTTGGGAGAGAAAGAGAGAGACCAACCTTCATCAGTTCAACAGCAAATTCAGAGAATAATCCGAGGCAAGTGGTTTAATTACATTAATTTCAAGCAAATGTTTCTTCCATGATTAGAAAATTATATAATCGCATTGTATTGGAAGATTTATAAAAACCCATGAGATTGGAGTTATAAATTCAGATTTTGATATAGGTTTGCATGTAGAATTGTTATTGGGTGATTGAACTAAAAGAATACTACTCTTTATGTTACAAAAATGGATTTATTTATGGTAATTTATGATTTTATATTCTAGGGTTCTTACTCATAAGATTTGGGGAAAAACTTTAGGAGATTTGATAATTAGGTGTTGTATAGGAAGATTTATCCCATGAATGTGTTAAAATACGACCTAAGTATGTTTAAGAATGATTAGAAACCTTGATCTACTGTTGGAATGATGTTTAGATGAGATTAGAGGTGAAGAAAATTAGGAAAAACGAGATAGGATAATTCTGGGCTTGAAACTGTCACCTCGTTAGAAGGTCTGCCCAGGCCGTTTGAACGAGCTCGTTCGAACGAGCTTCTAACGAGTTGACAGTTTGACTTCTAACGAGTGGGATGTTCGTTCGATGCCTGTCGTTCGAACGAGATCTCGTTAGATGCCCACTTCGTTTGAACGAACTCTCGTTCGAACGACCTCGTTCGAACGAGACTTCTAACGAGTTGACAGATTGGCCTTTTTGGCCTGATTTGATTTCTAATGTCCTGTAACCTGGTTTAATTGTAGAGATAACATTCCCTTGATGACTAATTGATATAGTTGGGATATTTGGGATATATTGAGGAGTAAAACATAGAAGTGTGATTTGAACCAAATGAAAATTGTGGATTAGGACATGAGTGACTAATCACGATGTGAGAATAATTGACGATTTAAATGTTAGTATTAACCGGAGATATGTGAATTGCGTAAAATTATAATTTGGTATTAGAATGAGAAGTATACCACTAATAAATTATGGTAATTACTAGGATGTGTGCATGCTTAGTATATGTATATGATTTTATGTGTAATACATACCTACCATACTTGCTATCACGGGAGGTTTACGTTCGCTTAGGGCCATCTAATCTTTGTGTGCCCGGATTTAGATTGGTACCTCGAGGACATAGGTCAGAGAAGGACTTATTGGGAAGTTAATAAGACCGCTGATCGTGGGAGCGTAGGTATGTGCGTGACCCATGTGATGTGACTGTGTTCGCCTCCATTGATTGTGATTGTTATTATCTGAGAACAATTCCTGAGAGATTCGGAATGCGTGATCCTTATGTACGTGATGTACCGGGATGGATAACAGAGTATGTGTGCACCGTAGCTTAGTCTTGGGGTGCTTGTATTGTATAGTTATGATGTTAATGATATACGGTTAAATGAACAGACTTGTCATGTTTAATTATGAGAATAATTTATAGTAACTCCTTGAGAAGATAAATAAGGGGATAACCTCCAGTAAATGGTAATGCTAATAATTGAGAATCTGAGTTTAAGTAAATCTATCTATTCAAGTGAAAACATTGGTAATTCATATTGTGAATCGAGTAGACGGGTTAGAACTTATGTCGGTTTAGTTAGATATAAATACCACTTAGATGGGTACTATACGTTAGGAGTGCACGATTAGTCGAGAGGTGAGTATTTCATGTGAGAGCACGTCCTAACATGTATTTTGCATTCATTGTTTTAATGTTATTAAAGCACTTGATGTTTCTTTTAAAATAATCTCCACTTTCGGGCTCTGACCCGTTTGCTTTCAAATATATTTTTGTAAAAACCTTTTAGGTGCCCAGCCACAAGGACACCATGCATAGGAAATTCTATTCAGGTGACGAGCTGTAGCTGTTGTGGAAGTTACAGGGCCTTGACAGTAGACGCCTCCTTTCTAGTCTTGACTCCATATTCAGTTTTATCATTTGTAGGGCATGTCGCCCATTTCCTTTAGAGATATTTTATATTTCAGTTATTCAGACTTTGGTTTGTAATTAATTCAGGATGCAGACTTGTTTTATTTATTTCCATATTAGGATTGTTGTGAGGAGTATTTCCTCCAGACTCATTATTATTTGTTGGTTACTCTAGTGAGACTTTATTGTGAATGGTTACTTTCATAATTCATTTATTGCATGTTAATCGGATTTAATTTAAAATTTGACATCTTACTTTTTAAATACTAGGTGGTTAGTAATCATTAAAATGTTTTCGACAGTGATGCTATTAACTGATCCAACTTGGCATTTTGTATTAACTTAATAAAGGAGTAGCTACCCGGTATTTAATTAGTTGGGGTGTCTCAGCATATACCTCGTCCAAACCAAAATGGAGGAAATGGTCCTCAGGGTAACATAACTTTATCACTACTTCCAACAGGTTCCAATCTATGGCTGGGTTATGCCATAGAGAAACCCGGGGCAAGTTGAAATCATCGTAATCGACATTGTATAAGCACATAGCCTCCAAGACATCAAGGTAAGAATCAAATCCTTCGTACATGGGAAGAGCCATTAGAGAATGTTAAATATGAAGCAAGAAGAGAAATGTGGGCATTGGGGTGGGGGGGAAGCACATCCCATACCCCTTCTTTTACACTCAAAACGCTTGGCAAAAGCTATGATGTGTAGGAAACTGCAATCAAGTCCTTAGGATGATTTAACTTGACCCCCATGTAAGTAGGCATGAAAAGGGATATGTCGATTGACCAGCCCCCTATTTTGGAAAATTCCATCTTTCCTCTTTTAACAAAATTAATTCCAGAAAAATCCTCATTTTGAAAAATTCCATCTTTACATCTTTTCCTAATTTAACTACTTTTACTCCTTTTTTCTAATAAAATCAATTCCGTACTTATCTCTATTTTTCCACAAAAAAAAAATCTCAGCAAAAAATTAGAAGTGCATATAGCATAAGTCACTATCGATAAAAATGCCAAAAAAGAAAATGCATATTCTTTATATACGTTTTTGCTTTACTTGGTTACATTTTGCAGTAGAAACGAAAATAGAAAAAATAGACGAGACTTTCCTCGAACCGTCAACTCTATCTCTCTCTAACCCTCAACCCCCATGACGTACGTGCTTTCCTCGATGATGAGTGGTGGATCCTCCACTCTAAGAATCCGAACCCTCATCTGAGGTGGCAGTCAACACAAAACATGAAGGAGCTAACTTCTTGATATAATTCGACATGGATGCCATCCAGTCCTTAATGTCCGTCAACCAGGTGGTCGACACCCAAACATACATATATGCATGAGGGCGGTGCAACACGCTCAGCGACTCCCAGCTACTAAGTCGAAAGTTGTAGGAAAGGGGAGTAACCTGAATGATCGGATTCTCTTCTATCGTCCCCACCACTGACGTGTCACTACTTGCATTGTGGGTCGATCCCACCAGTGCACTAGTCCCCCTGCTCGAAGTTATGTATCCGTATGTTCTCCATATAATAGATACAAGGGGAATCAACAATCTCGTCATAAAATCCAGATAATCATATCTCGCCGTTCTATCCATATAGTGCGTATAGGGATCACCAATCATTGCTACCCCCTGAGCATCATCCAACATCTCTCTCACCCACTAATGTACTTTGTGTATGTCGACGGTGGGACCGCCATTGTAACAACCCGTGTAATTTTGGGCTATTTTAATTAATTTCTAGAAAATGGAGGAAAATAAAGTTTTTGATAAAATTATTTTTATTGCTCAAATATGTTGGTTATTATTTTTAAAATCGAGAATTTCAAACGGTTTCGAAAATGGAGTTAAAACGGATTTTAAAATGATTTTTAAAAGTTTTTAACTCTTGGAGTTGTTTTGACTTCCAACTCTTCATTTGTTTGCCTTATTTAAAGGATTCGTTTGGATTCCAACTCTTCATTTCTTTGCATTATAAAATGAAGTCATGGGCAAGCCTTTTTAACATACTTTTGGCATAAATTTTGGCGGCAAATATATTTTATATTCCTCTTCTTTTTATATATACATTGGCCCTTGAGATTTGTGAGTTCCAACCTTAGATTAGAGGTGTTCTTGGGGCTATTTTGTTGGAGGTTCTTAGAGGATATTTTGTAGATCTTTTGTGTTGATATTGAGGATGTGATCATTGGTTTCTCATCATGGTTTGAGGTATGGGGTTTTACACAATATGCTCCTTAATCTCGCGAGTGCTATTCCGTTGAATTCTTGTTAATTGAACTCATATTTGAATTGATAAATTCATTGAAATCTGGAAAATAATTGTTGAAATTATTTTGATTCATGTGGTATCATTATATTATTGATGAGCACAGATGTTGAGTACCCGCCAAAATACCTATTCCCAGGCTATGGCTTGATAAAGCATATGCGAATGGGGTGAGGCCTGGTTACCCATTGATGTGTTGTTGAGAAATTATATTGATAAATGCTTTAAAATTTGCATTTTGATTTGAATATTCGTACTCGTATTGTTACGTTTTATTCATTGCTAATCCATATTTGTTGAATATCTTTCCTGTTGTATTGTGTACTTCCCCATATTTTCTTTTAGTGGCAGGTTAGCGTGGATTTTGGGCGCTATGGAGATTGATTTTAGCGAGGATTGTTTGGGAAAGATTTGTATTATTTTGATGTATAGAGCTTTAGAGATTTGTATTTATTTTTCGAGTTAGATGTTTTATTTATTCGAGAGACTTGTTATAATTGAAGAGATTGAGATTAGTGGATTTATATTATTGTGGGTTTATTTAGATGCTCTGTACCTTGTCACTTGTGGATTTGGATTTATTTTATCGCATTAGCGCTCCGTTCGCTCTCCCTGGGCTGACGGGGTGTTACAAATGGTATCAGAGCTTAGGTATACGGCAACCCTCGGGGCTTGGATTTTGGGTTCATTGCGTGGTTAGCAATTTTTGGAGATAGAAAATTTTAGGTGATATTTGTGATAGGCATATAGATTAGATGTGAGGAATTTATTTTGGAGACGAAATTATTTTTGGAGATTGTTAGCCTGGTTTTTGAGAGTTAGGCATTCGACGAATTTCGAGGGCGAAATTCCATTGTTAGTGGGGAAGTGTAACAACCCGCGTAATTTTGGGCTATTATAATTAATTTCTGAAAAATGGAGGAAAATAAAGTTTTTGATAAAATTATTTTTATTGCTCAAATATGTTGGTTATTATTTTTAAAAGCGAGAATTTCAAACGGTTTCGAAAATGGAGTTAAAACGGATTTTAAAATGATTTTTAAAAGTTTTTAACTCTTGGAGTTATTTTGACTTCCAACTCTTCATTTCTTTGCCTTATTTAAAGGAGTCTTTTTGATTCCAACTCTTCATTTCTTTGCATTATAAAAGGAAGTCGTGGGCAAGCCTTTTTAACATACTTTTGGTAAAAAATTTGGCAGCAAATATATTTTATATTCCTCTTCTTTTTATATATACATTGACCCTTGAAATTTGTGAGTTCCAACCTTAGATTAGAGGTGTTCTTGGGGCTATTTTGTTGGAGGTTCTTGGAGGAGCTTTTGTAGATGTTTTGTGTTGATATTGAGGATGTGATCATTGGTTTCTTATCATGGTTTGAGGTATGGGGTTTTACACAATATGCTCCTTAATCTCGCGAGTGCTATTCCGTTGAATTCTTGTTAATTGAACTCATATTTGAATTGATAAATTCATTGAAATCTGGAAAATAATTGTTGAAATTATTTTGATTCATGTGGTATCATTATATTGTTGATGAGCATGTTGCCATGATATTTTAATATGACACAGATGTTGAGTACCCGCCAAAATACCTATTCCCAGGCTATGGCTTGATAAAGCATATGCGAATGGGGTGAGTCCTGGTCACCCATTGATGTGTTGTTGAGAAATTATATTGATAAATGCTTTGAGATTTGCATTTTGATTTGAATATTCGTACTCGTATTGTTACGTTTTATTCATTGCTAATCCATATTTGTTGAGCATCTTTCCTGTCGTATTGTGTACTTCCCCATATTTTCTTTTAGTGGCAGGTTAGCGTGGATTTTGGGGCGCTATGGAGATTGATTTTAACGAGGATTGTTTGGGAAAGATTTGTATTATTTTGATATATAGAGCTTTGGAGATTTGTATTTATTTTTTGAGTTAGATGTTATATTTATTCGAGAGACCTGTTGTAATTGAAGAGATTGAGATTATTAGATTTATATTATTGTGGGTTTATTTAGATGCTCTATACCTTGTCACTTGTGAATTTGGATTTATTTTATCGCATTAGCGCTCCGTTCGCTCTGCCCGGGCGGGCGAGGTGTTACAGCCATGTAATACCGCGTACTTTTATGGACATTTAAATTACATGAGTGAGTCCAATTTATTAATTTGAGAATTTAAAGTGAATGAATAATATTAATTGGTGAGTGACAGATTAATATTGATGTGTACTATATTTACTTGCGAGAATAAGTAAATGAAGTTGGATTATTTTATATCATGTCGCGGTTCAAAAAAGCTATAAGTAATAATATTTTATTTGAAAAATATGTGCGGAGCTGTATTGGGTTTAAAAAGGTGAATTTTTGGTAAATGACTCAAATGGGAATTTTGAGTGCACGGTTGGTCTTGGATGGGCTGAAATGGTAAGAATAGAGTACTCGGGGATTAGTGTTTGGGTTCCGGGGACTTTTTGGACTAGTAGGGATTCACATTTGAGTATACGAGTCAATTTTGGGTTTAATAAGGGGACAACTGTTATTTCTCTCTTATAAGGGCACAAGAGAAAGAGAAAAGGAAGGAAAGAAAGAAAGAAGAGAAAGAAAAAAGGAAAGGGAGAAGAAGAGGAGATTCTGGCCAAGCTCCGGTAGATTCCGGCACGAGACCATTGGATTTATCCAATGAGGCAAGTGTTTAACTTGCTTTAACTATTTATGTGTGTTTATAATCCATATTATACTGGTTGAAAACTAAATGATTTTGGGTTGGGATTCTTGAATCAAAATGGGGTTTTGGGAAATGATTTTACGTAATTTGAGGTGATAACAACTCCATATGAAATCTGAGTATAAATCCATGTTAATGGTGTAATTTTGGTGCGAAATTTGGAAAGATGAAAAATTGTGGGTTTAGCTAAGTTAAGATTTAAATCTTAATTAAACTGAGGAATAGGATGAATTAATTGTTGTGTTTGGTAAATCATAGTGTGTAGATTATTATATTGAAGGTTGGATGAGTGTTGGATTGAATTTGTATTTGGAGAAGAGTAATGCTACATGTACCCTCAATTGGTACCCTCTAATAAGACAAGGCAACAAGAGATTGTACTTGTTGCCCTGGCGGGACCCACAATAATAAGTACAACCTCTTGTTGTCTTGTCTTATTAAAAGGTATCAATGAGAGTACCAAATGAGGGTACATATAAGTTTATTCTTTGGAGAATAAGATAAACTCTCAAATTTGTACACGTCAAACTGGTGAAATGAGGTTCGGTTTGGGTCGCCGAACCTATTCATTTTTTAGGGCCATCGGTTTGGTTCGTTTATTGGTAACAGCACCAGTTTGGTTCATGTATCATTCACAGATGGTAAAGAGCCTTGTCCTCGTTTATTGGTAACTGCATTCACTATCCAGGGGTATTCTATGTTTGGGACTTGGAACTCTAGTATTCTATTTTTGATTTGTGATGTAGGTGAAGGAGGTGACGGGATCCACCAGATCCATCTCCTTCAGACTCAGAACTGGAGGGTATACATCTTTCTTTCCCTCTCAAAATATTTTTGTGATATTGAAATCATTTTTTGGTGGGTACAATAGAGCCCTAGAACTGAGAAGCCGTTGCCTTCTTTTGAGTATGATTGATTACTTTGTTCCCTCCCCTCTCCTGCCTGTCAAAAATTGAATTTCAAGGTACTCAATTTCACGCTATGTATCTTGCACGCTATGATTCTAACATTTTTAGTACCTCAATCCTCCCACCCGTCCCTTCTTTCACCACTACCTCTGAAATGCAGACAAGTTGTACCTCAAACCCGCAAACAAAATTGCATCTTATTCTCTCCCATCCGTATTTTGGGGAGAAAATACTCATCTCTTATTTTTACATGATGGTATGCTAAGATTTTACAAATTCCACGAGTAAAAATCCATGGTTTAGATGTTTTTTCATCTCGGTTTGAAATGGGTTTTAAAACATAGCTTTCAAACCCTCTACCGCTGTAAAACAGGGTTTGATTTGAAACGGTTCTCTAAGGTCAAGACCAGTAAAATAGGTAAAGAGCGCCAGATGATCCGAATAATCTGAGCCAGTAAAGCCCCATCTCTCTCTCTCTCGACCCAAGCTTCTTCTCTGCCAATCTCTCTTGGCCGAAGCTCATCTCCACGATCACTGATAAGTACTCTCTAGGGTTTAATATACCTTTAATTTATAATTTGATTTTTTCTTAAATGTTGATGAAACCCAAGAATACTTTTTTTAATCTCAGTTGATGTAATATACAGAAGCAATATACGAGGACATGAATCAATATACTACCTATAAAGATTCCCTAAGGGCTCTGGATAAGATGAGTGCCCAATTTGTGGCAAGGGGATTCATTGAATGATTATCATGTATAAATGGGTGGAGTTATGTTGTGTCTATCTCCCGTGTCTATCATTTGTTGCTTTTCTTTTAGGGTGGTCTGAACTGAGAGTGTGAATCACCATTTACTAAAATCCCAAATGATTCTCTCACATGTTTGAAATTGGGATGGGGGTTGAACATACAGGGGTTCAAGTTTTTTATTTATTAATGTTGATATTTTTTTCTACTTCTAATGGAAACAAATATTTTTTTTCACGAGTTTATGTTCGTAGTCTTCTGCTGATGTTTTGAAGTTCATGATTAACTAAAGATAAAAGATCAGCACATTTGAGTTTAGTATGTACAATCTTTATTAAATGCCAACTTTGGTGTACTAGAGTTAACCACTCGTCTTTGATTATCATCATCATCAATCAATGATTCAATTTTTAAGTTTTTGGTTTTGTTTGGATAATAATGGTATGCCACTTGGTAGTATAAGATGGATGTTATGTTGTAGCTGCAGTGAAATTGGAAGCTTTTTTAGGGTGATGGGGTGGATTTTTTTTAAAATTAGGGTGTTCCTATGTTATTATAATAATATGTTTTACATTTAGTTAAGTTTTTTATTGATTCCACAAACAATGTTTAAAAACTCGTTTCAATTTTTCCTTCATTACTTGATGTGCTATGACTGTACACACTCCTGGATTATACATCTTGACAATGTTGAAGGGTTCTTGGGGCTATCTAATTAGCGTTTTATATAATGAAGGGTTCAAGATATT
Organism: Sambucus nigra; assembly: GCA_949130495.1. Taxonomy (NCBI): domain Eukaryota; kingdom Viridiplantae; phylum Streptophyta; class Magnoliopsida; order Dipsacales; family Adoxaceae; genus Sambucus; species Sambucus nigra. The sequence goes on along the minus strand of OX422217.1, from coordinate 312,706,001 downwards.
AACGTGTCCTTGAGCTAAAGTTCCTAATTTTGTAAGGTTGTTTATTATATTATAGGGTGGTTTATAATATTATAGGTATGTTTAGTTTTTTTCCTATATCTAAGCTCAGAGATACTTGATATAAATTTGTCACAGCTCACCATATTTTTGTAGATTTTTTGACTGCCGGATGTCACAACTTGCTATTACATATTTGTGATTCCAAGGTGTTGGTGTTTTTAAAAAACAAATTGAATATCATTTATTGTTTGATTGCTACACATGAACTGAATTTTGTTGATGTTTTGGAATTATCATACCCAAGGCAAACACAATAAGATAGCTTTAAAAGTCGGATTAAATCATGTTTTTCATTGTTAATTTCTTTTTAACTTTTTAAAACTGCCAAATTTCTTTTAGTTTTTTTTTTTTAAATTAGAATATTCAAGTTGGCATGTTCTGCTCGTGAATTTTGATGTTTGAGAACTCCGTCTTTGAAGTAGCTTTTGAAGGTTGTATGAAGGTAGTTAAGCATTTTTATTGTTTGTATAAAATTTAAAGTATGAGGGAGTATTATGTTCAATTTCTTGGAGCAACTCCAACAAAATCAAGGCAAAATCAGTCTTCATGTTCACAAAGAGGGGCATAAGAATTATTCTATGTTTTGCTACATAGACTCGACACTAAGGCAGTTGACAAAGTACTAAGAATAATCTCACTCACTCATTTTTTCTTTAAAAAGTACTGAGAATGATCTTCCTCTATCACAAACACACACAAACTCTTGATGGTGATGATGATGACTTTCGATCTTGGTTTGTTTATTATATTTATGTTTTGTAGCTTAATTTTTTTTCATTCCTATTTTGCATTAAGGGCCCTCTAATATATTTTGTTTTTATCTAACAGGATGCAATTTGAATTTATGGTCGAATGAAGTGTGAATGGGACAATTTGGCTGCTTCAATTCGAAGTATGAATGGGAAAATCAACCAAAACAAGAGCAATGCTACATACACCGGCTCTATGCACTGGTTTAGTGCACCGGGTGCATAAAACCGTTGTACATTTGGCTAAAACAGTACTTAATTTATTGTTTTAGTAAAATGTACTACGACTTTATGCACACGGTGCATAAAAATGGTGCACAAAATTGGTGTAAGTATCATTTTTCCCCGAACAATAAAGTAGTAGTAGAATGGAGAGAGAACTAGCAGCCAACAGAAGAGATCGAAGAAACATCACGACAACTAATGGTGAGTCCTCAACCAAAATCAAGCGAGATGCATTTTGGATTTGGACAAAGAGCTATACATTAATTCTTTTTTATGGTGAATAATAAATTGTAGAATTTTTTTCACATACTTTGTATTTGTCTTTACAGACTGTCATCAGATAATTTCCTAAACTAAGGCTGAAGATGATGTTGAATTTGAATTTGTCGGACAAAGAGCTTTGTATTTGTCTTTTTGTCGAATTAAAGTTATTTTATTGAGAATTTACATGTTATTTGATGAGTTCTGTTTGAGTATTGTTATATCGTATTATTTGGTTATTGATAGTACCATTTATAACGACTATCGTGTTGTCTCTTCTTTATAATGACTATTGTTTGGATAGGAATTTATGGAGTTTCCTTTTTTTTTACTAATTTGATTTTTCTTAATTAAGCAATCGGAATATTATTTTCATATAGTTTTAATTTATATTAGTGGATTACATTTGAATTGTATCTGTTTTTAGCGTGTTTGAGTCCAATCGGGTGGAAAAAATTATATTTAAACCCTACTCCTTAAGATGTGTTATGTTCATTAACAATACTAAATCTCCCATTTTGAAAAAAAATTTATGTTTGATTTAAAATATTAATCTAAAAAAATTTACGAGACCCAATAATTTTCCTTATCTACGACTTAAGGGGGGCACAAATTTCACCTGTTAACTATCGTATTTTATTGGGTTGGTGTTGATATAGTATGAAATTACTAAGGGTCCACGCATTAATTTATAACTTTGCATTAGTTCATATCATGTTATCGCGTGTGGGTTTTTTTTGCCAAACCTAATCACTATATCTATCTATCTATCTATATATATATATATATATATATATATATATATAGACAAAATAAAGAATAAAATGAGATATAAATTGTGGTATCCTAGAGAATAAATTCTGAAATAAAGTGTGATATACATATATACATATGAGAATATTATATATGAGATTGATAACACTAAAACATGGATATTGTATAATAACTAGTGAAAGTTATTCAAAATGAACTGATAAATTATATGTGATAATTTATAATCCATAATCTCGTACGAAAGCTTAGGATATTATATATGCAGAGTATGAGATAGCGTATGGTGATTTAAAGGTTTTGAGAGATGCTAGTTAGGCTAGGTAGCATAATTAGGGTGTTTAAAATACATGCGTTAGGTGTGCACTGTTAGATGAGAGGTGAGGGGTATCTTTAGGGAGTTCGACACCAATTTAAATATGGAGGATATCATATAGTAAGTATCAAAGTATTTTAAACACTTGCTAAATATTTTCAAAACATTTTGGGCTCTGATCCTCTTGCAAATATTTTAAAAACCTTTTAGGTGTCAAGACACATGAATGCCTGGATGATATTATTCCTTAGAGTCAGACGATGCTATAGCAGCTATGGATGCTAGCAGGGATTGTTTAGACACTTCAATCCTTGTGATCTAGATATGAGGTATTGTGAGTTATACTCGGGCTTGCTGCCTAACCGTTATCATTTACTTTATTTGTCACTTTTTCATTTCCGCATATTCGATACGGTTGTATTAATATTTTACAGAGAGTTATCGGTTATTGTTTTATTTAATTAATGTGTATATTAATTATGTGGATGGATTTATTGTGTGTTTAAGTTTTCAAGATTAAAAAGTTTAAAATTTGACGTTGGGCCTAATAGGTTATTAGTAATTGAATTGGTTTTCGATAGTGATGCTGAGAATGATCTATATGAGAAATCATGTTTTATTTGTATAAATGATTGATCAACCCTAACTAAAATAGGTGGGGTGCCATATATCGTATCACAGTATCAGGTTCTAGTGTTATTAGTGTAATACCCCGTATTTTCATGCTATATTAATTTGAGGATTTATTAAATTTAATGTGACGATTTATTTAATAAAAATCCGAAAATTTAAATATGTTATAATTATTAACGTGACGAGAGTTAGTAATTATGGGAAACTTGTTGAATATTACTAATGAGCATAGTAATATATTATATTGGTTATATTGAATGTCATAAGTGAATTAAATGACTATTTCGGAAATTTAAGTTGGGACGTGCCCGTGTCACGTCGGGACTAATTTTGTTAAATAAAAAGTGAATATTTTATAAGTTGTCTGTATGGTCGTTTTGAGTGCGCCGACGCGTCCGGAAGGGTTGAGATAGTAAAAAAAGTGTACCCGGGGGTTTAGTTCGGGTCTCGGGGTGTTTTTAGGCCTAATTAGTGACCCGGGAGGGCATTTTGGTCTTTTTCCAAAATAGGGTAATTAAACCCACGAATTTTAGCAGCCTTTATCAGCTGGTTAGGTTAGCCATTTAGGGTTAGAACATACAGAACCCTAGGACGGCCATTGGAGAAGAGATGAGAGACATTTCTAGGAGATTCAAGGCCAAAACACCTCCGTTTGCACCGCCGTCACCACCAACGCGTAGATCGCGAGGAGGAGAACGCAACCACACCATAATCCACAGGAAATCAGACTTCTGAAAATCCCAGGCAAGTGTTTAACTTGCGTATTTCATTAATGCAATGTTCATATTAGTTTAGGATTAATTAGGAATGTAATCCATGTAAGAAAACCCCAAATTTTGATAGGAAATTGCATGTAGAGAAGATTAAAACCTTATGCTGGAAACTCTTGATGTTATAGATGTATTACCCACGAATTTTGATGTTATATGAGGAAGAAATTCTGGAGAAAAACTGAATTGGATAATAGTTATGAAAACTTTAGGGTTCTTGATGTTTAGATGAGATTTTGGATTGTTTAACCATGATTAATGATGTATACACGCATGCTGAACGTTAAAAACACCTGGAATTATGTTAGTATGTTAGTAGTAGACTTTTTGGGTCGATTAGTGTTGGAAAATATGGATATTGATGAAGAATTTGGATGAATCCCGTAACTGCAATTCTACAGAATTTTTACCCAGACCTGCTTGATCGATCGATCGAACATAGAGCATCGATCGATCGAAGGTTCGATCGATCGAGCCCCAAGCTTCGATCGATCGACCTCTCCTGGCAGACTCCCATTTCCCTTGTTTAATTAGTTAACGTAAGTTATCGTGAAATTATCTTTGGGCATTCTAAATAAAATGAATTGGGAGACATTGAGGACCAGTAGGGTATATGGATAAATGTTAGAACCTTTAATCTTCAACAAAAATAATATTTATGGGATATTTACTTTAGGTTGGTAGATTTATGAATTTAAAGGGTGAGGTACGTAAGAGAGTTACGTTGGAATCTAATAAAGTCACTTACTGAATTTCATAATTTTGAGGATGTAATCCATGAGTGTTAGGTAATAAGTGAGAAAACCCTTCGAGTTAAGGTTAGGAATAAAACCTTATATGTAATTCCATAACTGTGTAATTAAGGATAAAGGGTATAATTACGGGTGATGAGAAGAACCTATATTAATTCGATAAAGTGGTATATTTATATGATTGTGTGTACATATATTATATGCATGTGAAAATCATACCCACGCTACTTGCTATCCCTGAGGTTTCCGCGCTGGGACAAGTCTTATCTCGATGGGACCTTTATGGGGGATATTGACATGTACCCTAGAAGATAGATGTCCTTGGTACAGGCTATCGATGTGATAGTTCAGACGGTCCTAAGAGACGCCGATATGTGCCACCCTCTTAGAGACTTGGAATCTATGCTTCGCCTCAATATTGTTTGTGTATTTATGTTAATACAATTCGAGAGTGATTCCGAATGTATTCCCCTTAAAAGGAGTGATATGGGGCTTTGGATAGTGGAAGTATGCACGCACCATAGATTTTTTCGGGGTGCTGTTATATATATATATTATACGAGTAGTTAATATATATATGAGATCATGATATTTGGAACTGTCTACTGAGATTTGTTATGTAGGACATGGTTGTTGACTCAAATTATTAAATACTTGTTTTGAAAAAGTATAATATGTCACTGTAAAACTTTATGAATTTTATAAAGTTAAAATGGAGGACTTTGATTACTGTTTGGAACATTCTTTTTAAAATGGAGTCGTGAATTATAAATCTTGCGAGTAATCTAAGTTAAGTTAAATCTTTTAGAAAGATTAGTGCGTTAAATGATAAGAAACCGTGGGGAAGGTTAGTGCGATAGGTGTGCACATTAGAAGAGAGGTGAGTATTTTCTCAAGAGAGTGACGTGATAATATGTTATTGCATTGGCCTGTATCATTTTAAATACTTGCTAAACGTATTTTAAAATCAAACACATTTTCGGGCTCTGACCCGTTTCTTTTCTCTCTCTCTCTTGTATATATATATGTATATTTTCAGGTGCCCAGCCACAGGGGCGTCTTGCTTAGGATCCCTTGAGAGGAACGTGCTGCAGCTTAGGTGGGAGTTGCAGGTCACTTGAGTAGACGGCTTCTTTTATTGGCTCCACTTCTAGTACTCTCATTTATTGGGCACGTGTCGCCCTTTCCATTATTTATTTGTTATCAGGACATTTATATTTCAGTCATTCCAGTATTGCCTCTTTGGAATTTATTCAGTATGGACTTGTGATTTTAGTTTTCATATGTTGGCATTCGATTGACGAATGTATTATATTATTTGGTTTATCGTGGTGTGATTCTTAATTGTAGAAATGTTGTTTTATATAAATAAATCTTTTTCTTTAATTAAAATTTGGAAGTTTGTATGAAAAATGTTTTTGACACTTAGCTTAATTATTTAGGGTGTTAAATTGGAAAAATCATTTTTATTGACTGTGATGCTGAGAATGAACCAACTGTTAACCTTGATTTAATTTAATAAAGGAGTGATCGTCCGGTATTTAATTAGGCGGGGTGTCACAGGTGGTATCAGAGCATCAGGTTCTTGTGTCCATAGGATCTGTATGGCTTATTTCGCTTTCAGCTTAACGTTATTGCTATAGAGCCCTATTTTTAGGACTGTTGTATTCTTACTTTTACGTTTAAGTCTTCAGCTATTCGAGATTTGTTGATAACTGTAGACTAATAAACTTGTTCACGTTTCAGATGCCTCCGAGACGTGCTCCGAAAGATAGGCGTGCCCAAGACGAGCAGCCAGCAGCTCAGGCACCAGGCACAATGAATGCGAATGAAGTAGCCGCCATTGTTGCTCAGGCGGTGAATGCTGCAATAGCGGTGATTCAGCAGGCTCCACCCCAGGTTCAGGCAGGGGCGCCAGCACCATCACAGCTTCCATCCGCATGGGAGAGGGTTCGGGATGCTTTTCAGAAAGCGCACCCCCTTGAGTTTTCTGGTAGCTCCGATATTGTTACAGTCAGCCAATGGAAGAAAGACATCCAGCGGCACCTCCGTATGTATGAGTGCACTGACGTGCAAAAGCAGTTATTGGCTTCTTTTAAATTGGTGGGAGCTGCATTACAGTGGTGGGAGTCCACTACTACTTTGGAGGAGAGGGACACGATCCCTATTCAGTTGTTCTGGGAGCGGTTTGACCGCAAGTATTTTCCACCCACAGTGCAGACTGAGATGAGGCGGAAATTACTAAATCTGAAGCAGGAGAACCTTACTGTAGCTGAGTATGAGGAGGAGTTCACGAGACTTCTCACTATTGTGCAGGATGAGGCACCCACTGAGGGAAAGAAGATTTTGCTGTTTGTCGACGGGTTAGCTTGGAGGATCCGTCAGCACCTCATTGGAAATCTATCCCTGAGTACTTTCACTGACGTACTCAATGCAGCGTTACTACATTGCCAGGATCACCGCTTCCATCTTCAGGGAAGCAAGAGAGCAGGAGAGTCCAGCCAGCAGGGCAGGACCGGGGGTAATGGTGCCGGTGGGGCACCAACTCATGGACAGACTCGTCAGCACAACCAGAGTTCCCATCAGGGGGACCCTGCTAAGCGATTCCGTTCAGGTGATTCTAGGCAGGGATTCGGGGGTTTCAGGTAGGGCCATCAGGGCCAGCCTAATCAGCAGGGCCACCAGGGCCAACACCGACCATAGGGACAGCAACAGGGCCAGCAAGGCCAACAGCGTGCACATCAGGGCCAACAGGGCCAGTGGCGTGGAGGTAACGGCCAGCAGGGTCGTGGACAGTAGGGTCAGAGGGGCGGTAACTTCAAAGGCAGATGCTTTGGGTGCGGTAAACATGGCCATAGGCGCCAGGATTGCCCAGAGGGCGATAGGGCCCCACAACAGCAGGGAGCCCGTAATGAGCCGCAGAGACCACTTTTCCCACCTGCCCTCCCAGCTCCAGCCCAGGTGCCAGCCCTACCAGCCATTCCAGCAGCTCCAGTGCAGCAGGGGCAATTGCAGTATGGACGTGTCTATAACGTCCACCAGGCAGCAGCTCCACAGGCACCACCCGCGATTGAGGGTATGCTTCCTATCCATGGTACTATGGGTAAAGTTTTGTTTGATACGGGGGCAACGCATTGTTTTATAGCTACGCATTTTGCGAAGTCCTTAGGGTTGTTAGCCACAGCAGAGAGCACCGTGACGTGTGTCGACTCACCACTGGGGAGTGGGTCACTTATATTCTTTATATGCCGGGGAGTAGGGGTAGAGATTGGTAGCTTGGTATTGCCTGCAGACATGCTAGTCTTAGACATGCACGAGCATGATGTGATTATTGGTATGGATTGGCTCGCAGCTTATAGAGCCATGATTGATTGCTTCGGTGGAAGCATTGTTTTTGCCATTCCGGGGCAAGAGATGTTTATAGTGGCGATGCCTCGCCCAGAGGGAGGTTCGACCGCTCATTTATATTACATAGAGGAGGATACCTCTAAGAAGGTTGTGATTCCTTTGGATTTGATCCCAGTTGTTAGGGAGTATTCCGATGTGTTTCAGGAGATACCAGGCCTACCGCCTAGTCGTGAGATAGACTTCGTTATAGATTTATTGCCGGATACGAGACCTATAGCACGCGCACCGTATCGTATGGCTCCGGCAGAGATGCGAGAGCTACGGGATCAGATAGAGCAACTGTTAGGTCAGGGCTTCATTCGTAGGAGTACCTCACCTTGGGGCGCTCCAGTCCTGTTTGTGAAGAAGAGGGATGGTTCACTGAGATTGTGTGTGGACTACCGGGAATTGAACAAGGTCACGATACGGAATAAGTATTCGTTGCCTCGAATCGATGATCTGTTCGACTAGTTGAGGGGAGCAACTTTCTTTTCGAAGATAGATCTGAGGTCGGGGTACCATCAGTTACGTATTAGAGAGCAGGATGTTTCAAAGACTGCCTTCTTATCGAGATATGGGTCCTATGAGTTCAGGGTGATGCCGTTCGGACTCACAAATGCCCCAGCCGTTTTCATGGACTTGATGAATCGAGTATTTAGAGAGTTCTTGGATCAGTTTGTAATCGTCTTCATAAATGATATCTTGATATATTCACACTCCGAGGAGGAGCATGCCGAGCACTTGAGGCAGGTTCTTCAGACTCTACGAGAGCATCAGTTGTATGCTAAGTACGAGAAGTGTGGATTCTGGTTGCGAGAGGTACAATTCTTGGGCCATGTTGTTTCTGAGCAGGGGATAGCAGTTGACCCGAGCAAAGTGTCAGTGGTGAGGGAGTGGGTACAGCCCACGACATCGACGGAAGTGCGTAGTTTCTTGGGGTTAGCCGGATACTACAGGAGATTCATTCGGGGATTCTCCAAAATAGCGGGTCCATTGACGAATCTGACTCGCAAGGGGGTACCATATGTTTGGGACGACGGTTGTCAATTGGCTTTCGATGAGCTGAAAGACAAACTTACTTCAGCGCCAGTCCTTGCGTTACCGAAGCCGGGTGTGGAGTACCTGGTTTACACTGATGCGTCTTTACGGGGACTTGGAGGTGTGCTTCAGCAGGAGGAGAAGGCTATAGCTTTTGCTTCCCGCAAGCTTAAGCCGCATGAGAAGAATTACCCCACCCACGACCTGGAGTTAGCAGCGGTCGTCTTTGCATTGAGAATTTGGAGGCACTATTTATTGGGTGAGAAATTCCGTTTGTTCACAGACCATAAGTCACTACAGTACCTGTTCACTCAGCGAGAGCTGAATATGCGTCAGCGCAGATGGCTAGAGTTTGTGAAGAACTACCAGTTCGATATACAATATCATCCGGGGAAGGCCAACGTAGTTGCTGATGCGTTGAGCCGTAGACCGGTAGACGATGTAGCGGACGTCTGGAAGGCAAAGTGGAAGGAGTTGTGTCACCAGGACGCAGTGGCACGTTCTTTCATATCCGTGATGTCAGTCACGCCCGAGATTGTTACGAGGGTGATACAAGCACAGACCACCGACCCGTTTTGTCAGGAGCAGATTGTACGACTTCTAGCCGAGGGTGCTGAGTCCTATTCTGTTAGTTCTTATGGAGGCTTGCGGTTTAATGGGAGATTAGTGGTTCCAGAAGGAGCGGAGTTACGTCATGAAGTGATGACTCATTCTCACGGGTCCCGATTTGCAGTACATCCGGGAGGTGATAAAATGTACCAGGACATGAAGCGTCAATACTGGTGGAGTGGAATAAAGAAGGACATCGCCGAGTTTGTGTCCAAGTGTTCTACCTGCCAGCTGGTGAAGGTGGACCACCAGAAATCGTCGGGATTGCTTCAGCCGTTGGAAGTACCCGCGTGGAAGTGGGAAAGTATTTCCATGGATTTCATTACAGGGTTGCCTACATCACAGCGGGGCCACGATTCCATCTGGGTGATTGTAGACCGTTTGACCAAGGTGGCTCATTTTCTGCCAGTGAGGACAGATTATACCACGGGTCAGTATGCCCAGATGTTCATCGCTGAGATTGTCAGATTACATGGGGTGCCCCTGAATATTGTGTCAGATAGAGACAAGATTTTTGTGTCACGTTTCTGGGAAAGCTTTCAGGAGGCTATGGGTACAGAGTTGAGACTGAGTTCAGCTTACCACCCACAGACAGATGGACAGACAGAGCGTACTAATCAGATGTTGGAAGATATGCTACGCATGTGTGTTCTCGATTTCGGAGGAGGTTAGGAGCCACACCTTCCACTGGTAGAGTTTGCTTATAATAACTCCTATCAGTTTACGATTGGCATGGCTCCATTTGAGGCTTTGTATGGCAGGCCTTGTCGTTCTCCAACTTGTTGGCTCGAGGTGGGGGACAGCAAGTTGCTAGGACCAGAAGTGATTCAGGAGAACTCCGCGAGGATTGAGATAATAAGGAGTCGTATTCGGGTAGCCCAAGACAGGCAGAAGAGCTACGCCGATGCGAAACGATTCTTCCGGGAGTTTAATGTGGGAGATCAAGTGTTATTGCGTGTATCTCCTATGAAGGGTGTGATGAGGTTCGGGAAGAAGGGGAAGTTGGCCCCGAGGTACGTGGGACCATTTCCAATCATCGAGAGGATTGGGCCGGTACCATACAGGTTGGGATTGCCGGAACATTTACATCGCATCCACGATGTATTCCACATATCGTCGTTGAGACGATTTCTTCGGGATGATATGGCACATACTCACATTGCAATAGATGAGATAGACTTACAGTCTGACAGCTCTTACGAGGAGAGACCAGTGGCTATTCTAGACTATAGTGAGAGGAGATTGAGGTCGAAAGTAGTTCCACTTATGCGAGTTCAGTGGGAGCATCATAATGTGGAGGAATCCACTTGGGAGCGTGAGGCAGATATGCGCGAAAGATACCCAGAGTTGTTTTTACCAGGTATACCTTATTCTTCGAATTTTGGGACGAAATTCCGTTATTAGGAGGGAAGTATGTAATACCCCGTATTTTCATGCTATATCAATTTGGGGATTTATTAAATTTAATGTGACGATTTATTTAATAAAAATCCGGAAATTTAAATATGTTATAATTATTAACGTGACTAGAGTTAGTAATTATGGGAAACTTGTTGAATATTACTAATGAGCATAGTAATATATTATATTGGTTATATTGAATGTCATAACTGAATTAAATGACTATTTCGGAAATTTAAGTTGGGACGTGCCCGTGTCACGTCGGGACTAATTTTGTTAAATAAAAAGTGAATATTTTATAAGTTGTCCGTATGGTCGTTTTGAGTGCGCCGACGCGTCCGGAAGGGTTGAGATAGTCAGAAAAGTGTACCCGGGGGTTTGGTTCGGGTCTCGGGGTGTTTTTAGGCCTAATTAGTGACCCGGGAGGGCATTTTGGTCTTTTTCCAAAATAGGGTAATTAAACCCACGAATTTTAGTAGCCTTTATCAGCTGGTTAGGTTAGCCATTTAGGGTTAGAACATACAGAACCCTAGGATGGCCATTGGAGAAGAGAGGAGAGAACTTTCTAGGAGATTCAAGGCCAAAACACCTCCGTTTGCACCGCCGTCACCACCAACGCGTAGATCGCGAGGAGGAGAATGCAACCACACCATAATCAACAGGAAATCAGACTTCTGAAAATCCCAGGCAAGTGTTTAACTTGCGTATTTCGTTAATGCAATGTTCATATTAGTTTAGGATTAATTAGGAATGTAATCCATGTAAGAAAACCCCAAATTTTGATAGGAAATTGCATGTAGAGAAGATTAAAACCTTATGCTGGAAACTCTTGATGTTATAGATGTATTACCCACGAATTTTGATGTTATATGAGGAAGAAATTCTGGAGAAAAACTGAATTGGATAATAGTTATGAAAACTTTAGGGTTCTTGATGTTTAGATGAGATTTTGGATTGTTTAACCATGATTAATGATGTATACACGCATGCTGAACGTTAAAAATATCTGGAATTATGTTAGTATGTTAGTAGTAGACTTTTTGGGTCGATTAGTGTTGGAAAATATGGATATTGATGAAGAATTTGGATGAATCCCGTAACTGCAATTCTGCAGAATTTTTACCCAGACCTGCTTGATCGATCGATCGAACATAGAGCATCGATCGATCGAAGGTTCGATCGATCGAGCCCCAAGCTTCGATCGATCGACCTCTCCTGGCAGACTCCCATTTCCCTTGTTTAATTAGTTAACGTAAGTTATCGTGAAATTATCTTTGGGCATTCTAAATAAAATGAATTGGGAGACATTGAGGACCAGTAGGGTATATGGATAAATGTTAGAACCTTTAATCTTCAACAAAAATAGTATTTATGGGATATTTACTTTAGGTTGGTAGATTTATGAATTTAAAGGGTGAGGTACGTAAGAGAGTTACGTTGGAATCTAATAAAGTCACTTACTGAATTTCATAATTTTGAGGATGTAATCCATGAGTGTTAGGTAATAAGTGAGAAAACCCTTCGAGTTAAGGTTAGGAATAAAACCTTATATGTAATTCCATAACTGTGTAATTAAGGATAAAGGGTATAATTACGGGTGATGAGAAGAACCTATATTAATTCGATAAAGTGGTATATTTATATGATTGTGTGTACATATATTATATGCATGTGAAAATCATACCCACGCTACTTGCTATCCCTGAGGTTTCCGCGCTGGGACAAGTCTTATCTCGATGGGACCTTTATGGGGGATATTGACATGTACCCTAGAAGATAGATGTCCTTGGTACAGGCTATCGATGTGATAGTTCAGACGGTCCTAAGAGACGCCGGTATGTGCCACCCTCTTAGAGACTTGGAATCTATGCTTCGCCTCAATATTGTTTGTGTATTTATGTTAATACAATTCGAGAGTGATTCCGAATGTATTCCCCTTAAAAGGAGTGATATGGGGCTTTGGATAGTGGAAGTATGCACGCACCATAGATTTTTTCGGGGTGCTGTTATATATATATATTATACGAGTAGTTAATATATATATGAGATCATGATATTTGGAACTGTCTACTGAGATTTGTTATGTAGGACATGGTTGTTGACTCAAATTATTAAATACTTGTTTTGAAAAAGTATAATATGTCACTGTAAAACTTTATGAATTTTATAAAGTTAAAATGGAGGACTTTGATTACTGTTTGGAACATTCTTTTTAAAATGGAGTCGTGAATTATAAATCTTGCGAGTAATCTAAGTTAAGTTAAATCTTTTAGAAAGATTAGTGCGTTAAATGATAAGAAACCGTGGGGAAGGTTAGTGCGATAGGTGTGCACATTAGAAGAGAGGTGAGTATTTTCTCAAGAGAGTGACGTGATAATATGTTATTGCATTGGCCTGTATCATTTTAAATACTTGCTAAACGTATTTTAAAATCAAACACACTTTCGGGCTCTGACCCGTTTCTTTTCTCTCTCTCTCTTGTATATATATATATATATATGTATATTTTCAGGTGCCCAGCCACAGGGGCGTCTTGCTTAGGATCCCTTGAGAGGAACGTGCTGCAGCTTAGGAGGGAGTTGCAGGTCACTTGAGTAAACGGCTTCTTTTATTGGCTCCACTTCTAGTACTCTCATTTATTGGGCACGTGTCGCCCTTTCCATTATTTATTTGTTATCAGGACATTTATATTTCAGTCATTCCAGTATTGTCTCTTTGGGATTTATTCAGTATGGACTTGTGATTTTAGTTTTCATATGTTGGCATTCGATTGACGAATGTATTATATTATTTGGTTTATCGTGGTGTGATTCTTAATTGTAGAAATGTTGTTTTATATAAATAAATCTTTTTCTTTAATTAAAATTTGGAAGTTTGTATGAAAAATGTTTTTGACACTTAGCTTAATTATTTAGGGTGTTAAATTGGAAAAATCATTTTTATCGACAGTGATGCTGAGAATGAACCAACTGTTAACCTTGATTTAATTTAATAAAGGAGTGATCGCCCGGTATTTAATTAGGCGGGGTGTCACAATTAGGAATCGGTGCGGATGCACTACGTTTTCAGCATTACTTTTTGATTCATATAGAGTCATATTCTTAGAATTGTTGATTCCTATGGTGAGGTTTGGTTCTCCTTCCATACTTTATAATTATATTAAATCTTATATGCGTTTGGGTGTGTTTCCTATGCTGACACGTGAAGGACGACTAGTGAGGGCCGTTGGGAGGACAACAGGAGGCGGGTCTAAGTTGGAGTTGAAGAATATTTTAAGGGACGATGACTATAGTCGAGGTTACCCATATTTTTTCTCATGAAGATGGGGCCGTAAGGACTGCTAGAGTGCAGTATATATTTTCATGTACCGCTTTAGTAGAAAGTGGTGCCAAATTAGACTCACCCAGCGTGGTTAGAATGGGAGAGAGTCGGAGGGATCTTTGAAGAGGACCACCCATTAGAAATTTAGAAAATACGAATATTGTGTATGTTAGCCAATGGATGTAAGATACCCATAGGCTTTGTCATACAACATAGTGTAGTATACTCGAAAGTGAAAATTTGGGGTGAAATTTTTCTTAGCTCATGGGAGCAGTGTTGTAGGGTATGAGTCAATTACCACATTTGAAAAGTGAAATATTATGTCAATGCAAGGATCTTAGGTACGGTTTGACTGCAAGTTCCTTCATCTGTTGTTCAGAAAGAGATGTGGATGAAATTATGAACTTATCACAGGAAGACCGGACAGAGGTCTTGTCTAGCGAACTTTGTACCCAATGAGGTAGGTACAATGGAGAAAATAGCCATTAAGTGGGTGATGGACTCACGAGAGGAGTCGCCAGCACTTATGGGAAATTATGTTTGGACGATCGATGCAGATGGCGAGAATTTCGTGATTTGACAATGAGGATATTAATGCTTCTATGTGAATGGAGCTATAAGAGTTGAATGATTTCGTCAGAGAGTTAGACTGGATGCAATGGTTCTAGTGAAACACCATGAGGGATACCCATCAGGAGACTCATTTAAATGATTTAGATAGATGAATTTCTACCAAGTGACGGTGGATTAAGTCAGGACTGTTAAAGCTAATAGTGTGTTCTTTAGGTCCAGCGGAGCTAAGAGAACGACAAGGTTAGCCATCAGGGTCGAGGTTACCAGGGTCTGAGAAAGGGACAACCCTAATACATTCAGTATGTCCAGGATAGGGGATTAAATAGAAATATTTTTATGTGGAGATTAGGACCACATGCATTGATTTTCCCCAAAGCGAGTAAAGGGACATGAGTATGGCGCCTAGCAGGGGCAATGATTATGTTAGTTTTCGGTTCAATTCGGACAGGCGTGTTATTTTGGGAACCATTTGAGTAGCAAGGGTGATTTGGCAAGGTAGAAGTATGAGTTTTATCCCCAGGTGAATGAGGCATGCTTTATGTGACACGAGCGAGTCACGATATTTTGATTAGCACTAGATTCGCGTGTGAGACAACTTTAGTTGTTTTATCGATAACATTATTATGTTTATATATTTTTCGTTATGTAGCGAGGTTATCTTTAGTTTCATCCACGGGGAAGCGGGTGTAGTCATAGTGGTATATATTTTATTGGAATTACTCATTTTAGTGATGTGTTATACGAGTATGATATTATCCTGAGTGTAACGATAGTGGGCTGATATTGCAAGGCTATCGTGTTCGTTGTTCCCGGGCAGGATGTGTTGTTTTGGCGATGCCTCGCCTGAAAAAGGGTCGAGCTCGCATTCATATTATATCATGACGGAGACTTTGGAGAGTATAGTTGTCTCGAAATATTGATCCCGGTGTCCTGGGACTTTACCGATATGATTCGGGGTACCTTGGGTTTACTATCGAGCTGAGAGATCTAAATCGTTATTATGCTTAGCGCTCAAGACTTGGTGATAGGAAGATCACATTGTTATATCATTCCTTTAGAGACGTCGGAGTTGAGATCTATATTTATGTCTGGGGACAAGATTTTTGAGAATCCCGGTTATGTGTTTGAAGTTTATGGAATTTGATTACCGCCAATGCTGAGTGATAGTGCATTCGGGATAGTCCGTTATTTGAATGTTATGCGGGATGAGATATGCATGAACCTTGATAAACATCGTGAGCAGAGAGACATTTATGGATGCTCGGGCATTAGTTTTGAATGTTAACCAATAAAAGTGTAGGGAAAACACTCTGAGCCGAGAGCTATTATATATTACAAGGCCAGTGGAGTCAGTATTACCGTGAGAGAGCACTAAAATTTATTCTTCTCACCACGAGTTTAAGGGTGGAACGATGTTAAGGAAAATTAAATTTCGATTTATGGGGTGATTGAGAATATCAGGTTGTTGTAGCCACGTCGAGAATGCGAGGCCAACTTTGAGGAAAGTGTATTAAGTGTGC
Source organism: Sambucus nigra (assembly GCA_949130495.1). NCBI lineage: Eukaryota > Viridiplantae > Streptophyta > Magnoliopsida > Dipsacales > Adoxaceae > Sambucus > Sambucus nigra. Next base: position 312,689,615 of record OX422217.1, on the reverse strand, counting down.
GACGTTTTCAATGTTGAGCAAATATGCGCAGATTATAGGGTGTATGGGTTCCCTGGTTAGTTGATTTTAAAATCGTTCGAGTTAAAGGGACGTGAGAATAAATGTGTGGAATATATATCGTCCCCGGGTGGGTTAAACTTCGTATGAGGAGGACGATGATCAAAGTAAATGTGTGTAATGAGAGTAGCACACCCGAGATGAGTTGAAAGGTTGTGGGAAGCCATTTAAAAGAATATCTCTTGAGAAGATGAAAACCCAACTATTGTGGGAAAGTAGAGAGGAGTCCTAATCAGTCGAATGTTGAGGGTGGCTTGCGTGTAAATAGAATGTTGATGTCTATGAGGCAAAAAGGGCCCAGAAGTGCGCATTGTGGAGATAAGTGCATGGGGCGTGACTTTTGGTATACCTCAGCGAAAGAAGGGGAGTATAAAGCATCACTTAATGTGAGCGTTATAAGCGGGAATTGGTGTTAGGTGAGATATAGTGAAATTGTCTCTAGGTGCACCACTCATAGATAAAAATAAGTTGGTGTACCCAAACCTTTCTTTCAAAAGAAGGATTCAACCGGTGCAAGGTGCCGCCCAATATTGTTTTGTGAGAGGATGAGATACTTCAACCCCATCTCCGATAGGGATTTTCAGGAAGTAGCGGGGATGACGTTTTTTTTGGGCAAGTTGTGTCACCTATAACTGATGAGTATACGGGAGGTGATTTACAAGGTTGGATAATGCTATTGGTGAGCGTTATAAATTATACAATATTTGGGAAGGGAAAATTTCCAAGTGCTAGAGTTATGTGTGGAAATCCATTTGAGGTTTTGTGTGGAAAGTCGGTCCGTTGTCGAGAGGGACAATAATCACAAACTGTATTGGGGTGACTTTTGAGCGTCGTGAGAGTTACGTGGCTATGAACTGAGATTTTAAGGACTGATAGGACTGGTCAGATGTTCTTATGGTTTATCTCAGGATGGGAGTTTTTATTGGGATGGATATAGGAAGCTAGCACTTAGTGATATGCGACCTTCCAATTTTTGTTAAGGCGATAGAGCCAGTGATGGATAAGCTCGTCTTATTTAGATGTCATTGGTAGAAGGACCATGTGTGATGTGTGGTCATTAAGGTGAGACCTTATGACTGATGGAGTATATTAGTATAAAGTGTATTGAACAAGCTTGTTGTCAAGTTGGGGTTATAGTGAGTACGCCTTTATATAGCTGGGTTCCACTAACGAGTAAATAATGGAGTGGCCATACCATTATCGTGATTTGATTTTGGGTACTAAAGGATGTTGTGTGGATCAAGATCCTATATTTTTGGTACCGGTCTTATCCGAATTTCGAGGACGAAATTCCTTTAGGGGGGGGGGGGGGGGAGTATATAATACCCTATACTTTTATGGACATTTAAATTACATGAGTGAGTGTAATTTATTAATTTGAGAATTTAAAGTGAATGGATAAATTTTAATTGGTGAGTGACGGATTAATACTGATGTGTGCTATATTTACTTACGGAAATAAGTAAATGAAGTTGGATTATTTTATATCGTGATGAGGTTGGAAAAAGCGACAAGTAATAATATTTTATTTGGAAAATATGAATGGAGTTGTATTGGGTTTAAAAAGGTGATTTTTTTATCAGTGTCTCGGATGGGGATTTTAAGTGCACGATTGGTCTCGGATGGTCCAAAATAGTTAAAATAGGGTACTCGGGGGTAGTGTTTTTATTTCGGGGACTTTTTGAACTAGTAGGGACTCACATTTGAGTATACGAGTGAATTTTGGGTTTAATAAGGGGATAACCCTTATTTCTCTCTTTTAAGCGCGGGAGATAAAGAGAAAAGGAAGAAAAGAAGAGAAAGGAAGAAGAAAAGGGAGAAGAAAAAGGAGAAGAAGAGGAGATTCCTGCCAAGCTCCGACGGATTCCAGAACGAGGTCGTTGGATTTATCCAACGAGGTATGTGTTTAACTTGCTTTAACTATTTATGTGTGTTTATAATTCATATTATAGTTGGTGAAAACTATATGATTTTGGGTTGAGATTATTGAATCAAAATGGAGTTTTTGGAAATGATTTCATATAATTTGAGGTGATAACAACTCCATATGAAATTTGAGTTTAAATCCATGTTAATGGTGTAATTTTGGTGAGAAATTTGGAAAGATGAGAAATTGTGGGTTTACTAAGTTAGGGTTTAAATCTTAGTTAAATTGAGGAATCCCACGAATTAATTGTTGTGTTTGTTAAATCATAGTGTGTAGATGATAAACTCCTAAATATGTATAGGTCTAACCGGTGAAATGATGTTCAGTTTGGGTCGCCTGACCGATTCATTTTTGAGGTCCATCGGTTCGGTTTGTTTATTGGTCACCGGACCAGTTCGTTTTTCTGGCCATCGGTTCGTTTCGTTTATGACAGTTAAATTTGAGAAATTTTCTTCGACTTAAAAGGATTGGAGAAGAATTCCTTTTGGTGATAATATTAAGGGATCCTAAATAGAGTGTGAGAACCTTTAAAAGATTAAATGAGTGATACATAAATCTCGAGTTGGAGGGAAAAAGATTCGGCTTATAAATTTTAGGAGTGTTCGGGACGAATGACACTCGGGAAAAATCATTCCGGCGGCTATATATACATTGATGCGTGTAGAATGAAACTAGAATTCTAGCTATACGTGATAAGCTAATATTTGGGAATATATTTATGTGATAATTGTATCATAAGTGAGTGAATACTTATGGAATTCAAATAAGTTGTGTGTATACTTATGAATTAATACGAATTGGTATATTCGAGATTATAGACTAATGCCACGGGAGATTCGTCATCAATAGCCGGATTTGATCTCTCTCTCTCTCTCTCTCTCTCTATATATATATATATATATATATATGGGTATAGAGGCAGTATATATATGATATGATTTTAAATATATCTGTGTGTGAATGATATATTTGCATGGAACATACCCTTCTACTGTCAGCATGGGAAGCTGCGCGATGTGGGTGAATCCCCTGGCTAATGAATGCAGGGAGAGTATAGTCCCGAGGTCATAGTGTCCAGTTATTTATGCAGTGTGGCTCTTTATCATGGGTGAGACATCTTGGGTATGGTTTGTCTCACTTGTAGGTGAGGAACTATGACCGCTTCCCATACGTTTGTGTTATGTTTTTATCAGGTCGGTGTGAGATCTCAACCGGTGGTACCCAGGATGATTTGTGTATTCCATGGAAGATGATAGAATTCTAGAGACTCCATCCATTGAGTTATAGCTCTGAAGGATGGTTATTATACTTATACAGTTTGTGATATATAAGTATGGTATACTTGATGTGTATACTTATATATGAAGATGTGAAAATATATATATGGACAAAATAAAGAAGAAAGTGAGATATAAATTGTGGTATTCGAGAGAATAAAATCCGGAATAAAATGTTATATATGTATATAAAGATGAGAAAATTATATATGAGATTGATAACAGTAAAACATGGATACTGTATAATAACTAGTGAAAGTTATTAAAATGAATGGATAAATTAAAAGTGAGAATTTATAATGCATAAGCTCGTGCGAAAGATTAGTATATTATATATGAAGGGAAAGAGATAGCGTATGGTGATTTAGAGGTTTTGAAAGATGTTAGTTAGGATGGGTAGCGTTTTAGGCTCTGACCCGCTTGTAAATATTTTAGAAACTTTTTAGGTGTCAAGACAAAAGGACGCTTGGATAATATTATAGCTTCGAGTCAAACGATGCTGCAACAGCTGTGGATGCTAGCAGGGATTGTTTAGATGCTTCTATCCTTGTGATCTAGATAGGAGGTATTGTGAGTTATACTCGGGCTTTATGTCCAACTATTGACATTTACTTTATTTATCGAATTTTCATTTACTCATATTCGAAATGGTTGTATTAATGTTTTATCGAGAGTTATCAGCTATTATTTTATTCAATTAATGTTTATATTAATTGTGTGGATGGATTTCTTGTGTGTTTAAGTTATCAAGATTAAAAAGTTTAAAATTTGAAGTCGAGCCTAATAGGTTATTAATAATTAAATTGGTTTTCGACAGTGATGCTAAGAATGATCCATATGTGAAATCCTGTTTTATTTTGATAAAGGATTGATCAACCATGATTAAAATAGGCCAGGTGCCACACGCCACCTCCTCTTCCACAATTTTCTTCACCCCCTCCCCCTAGGTACCAGATGTACCCAAACTCATGGGAGATTAACCACCATATCTTTGCATGTCAGCCTGTAGCCACCGTATCCCACGTAGTCACCCCCAAAGGTATAAGGTAACCTATAGTACCTAATAACGAATCAGTATCTATTCATGGAATGAAGATGACAAAAAGGTCTCGAAAAATAAAGAAAGATAAATCAATCACTCGTCAGGGCATTCATAGCCTGTCGCACGTCCGCCAAGGAAAAAGACTAATTCGACCTCCGATTGGACTTCTTCCACCGAAACATCCTACAAAAGTCCCCCAAAATCTCATCCTTCAGGGTTATCAACCCCATATTTTATCCGATCACCTCATAAAACCACGTCTGTAAAGGACATGATTCAACAAAAAACGAACGAAGGAAGAATGCAAGGAAATGCATAAAAAGGAAAATGAATAAAAAATTACCTTTAAAAGATACATGGCCCCTGTAAAAGTTTTTTGACAGCACCAGATGAAAGCATCCAAAGAATAATAGACGGAAGCCAAGGTCAGGCTCCCGCAATCATACAACTGGATGTCAGCAGTGGTCTTCAAATATGACAAGAACCATAGATGGATGACGTCGCCACTAGAAATCCACCTAATAGAAGAACAATAAATATACAGGCCCTCTGTGTCACCTACAGCCCATCAGTCACGTCCACCTTTCTCTTCAGGAGCTTCACCTTCAAAGCAGAAATACGAATTGAAACCCAAGATATGATACTACCCACATTCCCCAGCACCACATGTATTGCCTCCAGCGTCACCCTCAACATGCGATCCACCACTATCTGAAACTACTCACAATCAACCCCCATAAGATGCTAAAAGTCTATGGGGTTAATCATTATCTCCTCAAAGCCAACATGAAGGGTGTGGGTAGTGTCTTACCATCTCTCCTGTAGAGCACACAAAATTGTAGTAAAAAGCGTTTTCGTATCCAAATCCCATGCCAAACGATAAAAATGGCATAGGAAACCATTCAACACACCACAATAGGGAGATTATCCCAACCACACTTTAGCCCCGTCGTGCCCCAAGACGGAATACCCGAAGGAGCGATGTCAGTCTGCAAAAGAAGAAGAAGAAGAAGAAAAACCTTTCATTAGTAGAAAAAAGAAAGAGAAAATGAAGTAGAATACCAAAGGTCACTGCACTTATGTAGCCACTAGGGTTCCTCACCCTAGACAGACGGTGGTATTTCAAATTGCGTAGTAGGATACACTCATTAGTTGTAGGCTCGAACAAATTAAAGGCATTTTCGTTGCCCAAAGCAAGAGGCAACCTGGACTACCACTTCAGGATAACCCAGTCATCAACGGTCAGCCACTCATTGTTGTACATCTCCCTTGAAGAATTAAGGATTGTAAGTCTTGAAGCAAAAAGGACTTAGAAACGGTTTTTAAAGAGAGAAAGTAGAAGATTCAAGCACTTGAATGTATGAAAAATTGGGAGGATTCTCCCCTTTTTTGTAGAAGGCTAATAGGCCTGTCGATCGATAACCCCCTGACCATACTAATCAGTAGCCTGATTTTCCTCTTCCCAAGCAAGCCTATGAGTCTCCCAAGACTACCTATGGTAACCCCTTCCAAATTTTGTACAAAAAATTCCAGAAAATTCCAAAAAATCCAGAAATTTCTTAAATTTTTTGTAAAAATCCCTAAAAATAAATGAAACCTCAATTTCCTCAAGAAAATCATTTTTTGGAGAACTAAGCCCCTTATAAATTCTCGAAATACACTATAGGATTAATCTTATGCTCTTATCCCCAGAAGGATTAATCTTATACACCTATGCTTAACAAATTCCACAAACAAAACAAATGATGCTCTCGCATCCAGGTCTACAATAATTCCCATCCAGAATCCCAAAACTAAAGGATCCCCTAGTGCCGTATCAATATAACACAATCCCTAGTGGAACCACATGTGAACCTGCACCCCCAAGATAATTTAAAATTCCCCAGGAGAGAAATTCCCCACACTATAACTTTTGTTCCTTAGAATTAACCTCGACCCTCAGAATTGATCATCACGAATTAAGGTCCTCGGAATTGACCTCGGCCCTCAAAATTGGTCGTCACAACTATATGTCCTCGTAATTAACCTCGACCCTCAGAATTGGTCCTCATAACATGAGGTCCTCAAAATTGACCTCAGCACTCAGAATTGGTCATCATAACTTTAGGTCCTAGAATTGACGTGGGCCCTCAGAATTGGTCGTCGCAACTTTAGGTTCTTAGAATTAACCTCAACCCTCAAAATTGGTCGTCCCAACTTAAGGTCCTCATAATTGACCTTGTCCCTTAAAATCAATCGCTATAACTCAAGGTCCTTAGAATTGACCTCGACCCTCAGAATGGTTGCTTCAACTTAAGGTTCTTAGGATCGACCTCAACCCTCCGAATCGATCGCTATAACTTAAGGTCCTTAAAATTGACCTCTGCCCTTCGAATTGGTCATCACAACACTAGGTCCGTAGAATTTTCCTTATCCTTGCGAATTGATCATCATAACTCTAGGTCCTTAGAATTGACCTTGGCCCTTAGAATCAGTCACTATAACACAAGGCCCTCAGAGTTGACATCGACCCTCAAAATTGGTTGCTACAATATAAGGCCCTCAAAATTAACCTCGATCAATAGAATTGGCCATTAAAACTTAAGGTCCTACGAATTGACCTCAGTCCTCATAATCGATCGCCATAAGTATAGGTCCTCAAAATTAACCTTGACCTACAGTATTGGTTGTCACGACTTTAAGCCCTCATAATTAACCTCATCCCTCAGAATTGGTTATCGTAATTACAGGTCCTCAAAATTTACATCGTCCCTCAGAATTGGTCGTCAGAACTTCAGGTCCTTAAAATTGACCTCGAACCTCATAATTGGTCGTCGCAACTTAAGGACCTCAAAGTTGAACTCGACCCTCAGAATTGGTAGTTACAAGTTTAGGTCCTCAGAAGTGACCTCATCCCTCATAATTGGCCGTAACAACCTCATGACCTAAGAATTAAACTCGTCCCTCAGAATTTGTCGTCACAACTTAAGGTCTTTAGAATTAACCTCGACCCTCAAAATTGGTAGTCACAACTTTAGGTCCTAAAAATTGATCTCGGCCCTCGGAATTGGTCATCACATCTTTAGGTACACATAATTGACCACATTGCATAGAATCAATCATTATCGTCTCCCTAAGTCCTCAGAACTGACCTCGATCTGTTGAATCGATCATGCTCGTATCCTTAGGTCCTCATAATTTTCCTCAACCCGCTGAATTGGTCTTCCTAGCCCCTTAGAACCAATCGTAACACATCCTCGACTAATTGAACTAGTCATCATTACCTCCCTAGGTCCTCAAAATATACCTCAACCTGCTGAATTGGTCTCCTTCATCTCCTTAGGTCTCAGAACTGACTTCGACCCTCTGAGCCAATCAATCTCACCCTCTAGGTGCACAGAGTCGACATAAAGTCCTCTCTCCCAACATCGATGTGGTGTTTATCATTATACCACCTTCATTTTTTGTAATCTCTCCCGTAGAGGGTCTCTCTATATACACCCCATCCTAGTCCCCTTTAATAATCTCCTTAGGTCCCTAGCACCCACTCAGTCACCATAAAATTGAGGTCATACTTTGAGTACTGATCTAGAGGCCATTGGGTGCTCTCAGGACCTATTTGACTCTAGTAAACTTCTTTGTCTAAGTGAAATCTCAATCAATCTTTGAAGGCCTCAGAATCCCCTTTCCAACGGTCCGCTTTGTGCACGAATTAGCCTTATAGTTGGGACGAACAATCCTTTTTGCCCTAAAAACTCATCTGGAGGCTATCGGGTGCTCATAGGCACCGTTCAACCTTTATCAACTCTTTTAATTGAACGATGATAAATTAAAATTTGAAGGGATTTGAATAATATTTCCATTGGTCTTCCATGTACAAGAATGAGCCTTACGGTACAAATAAAAGGCCCGTTTTACTCTGAAGGGTCACCTGGCACTTTTGGGCATCATTTGACCAAGATTATCTCTTCTATCAAAATGAACATGAATTAAATCTTGAAGGTCACTAAATACCCTTTCCAATGGTCCATCCCGTGTGTGAATTCGCCTTACGATTTGGACAAACAATCCATTTTCCTCCGAGAATTTCCTTTCTAGTGACCACCGGGCGCTTTTGGGCCTCATTTGACTTCAGTGAACTCTCGACCTCGGGGGTGGATCAATGTATTCTTAAAGGTACCTGGATACCATTTCCAATGGCCTTCCATGTCCGCGATTCTAACTTACGATTGTTATTTTACAATCATTTTTCCGAAAAACCTACCTCAGACCCTAGGACCCTACCTATCGACAGTGTGTCTGGGGTTCAGTGATGATAGGAAGTTCTAGGACCATATCGATTAGTACCCCATCGGTCCTATAAATATAGTCCATGACCTCACTTTGAAGAGCACCCCGAAACATCCCTCTCAACAATTCAGAGAAAATTTTCTCGAATTCAGAGTTCTCTCTTAAAAAAAACATTTCCCACATTCCTTCCATCCGTTTCATACTCTTTTAAGTAAATTCTCACCCATATCCTATTATCTCCATCATCTTATTGTGAGATCAATGCACATCGACTTAAAGTCTTCACAAGGAGGTCTAATTCTTCACTTTTATCTTTAAATTATTTTATTTTTGCATTGGCTACTTCATTTTCACTTTAGTACTTGCTTTCATTTCATCACATATCTTAATTCCCAACCTTTTATTATTAGTATTTGCACATATAACAAACCAAAAACAAGAAAAAGAGGCTTTACTTATAAACTCCAAACGGGGAATTCTCATCATATTTTCTCTCACCAAAACACCTTTTGCTACACACACACACACACACACACACACACACACATAAACAAAGTCTCCAGTTATATTTATGGGGTTAAACCCCACCTCGTATTGTCTTCAAACTATGTGTACTTTGATGGGACCTCGGGCTACATAGGTATCTTGGGTAATTTTCTAGACTCGAGTCCTCATATATACATTTGTCACCTTGTTTTTATCATATATTCATATACTTGCTTGCCTGTGTCTTATCCGATATTTGCACTCATTCCTCTATAATGGATTTTGAATCGGCAAACACTTACATTATGCTTTGAATTTTTATTTTGGGAACACTCCTAAGGATGACCTCACTTTGCCTTTATCCATGACGTGAGCCGAGCGATTCCATCCTCCATTTATATTATGTAGATAAGCACACACAAAACGGAGTTCAACATGAGAAGATTAATAGTTGCCCATAAGATACCGAAAAGGAAAGGTGGGTGCCTAAAACCTTTTCATTCCATAACTTAGTCCTCGGACCCTTGAACTACTTGGTTTCACAAGCACCACTATTGTCTTTGATGCCGCTCTCTCAAGGCGGCAACATTTTTTTTTGTCTATTTTATATAAAGTAGGTTGGCGACTCTATCTCCACATATCACCCAACATCGACAACGGTCGAGCGCACCAAGAAAGGATGAAATATCATGCGCACGCTAAAAAGGGAGAAGGAAGGCGCAATCCACTTAGGGAGATACCCCCGACCCCTAAACCCTCGGGATGGCCATAATGGACACTCCTCAAAACCCTAAACATTTACAAATAGGGTCCTCCGTAGACAATAATGGACAAAAGGAGATTAAGGATATCCTATCCGGCTTTATAGATGTATTCACTTGGTCTTATATTGACATGCTCAGCATCGACCCGACTATCGTCATCCATGAGATACCCACTCCACCTGATATAAAACCCATAATGAAAAGTCATTGCAAACTAATACTCATTCGTCGAATGTAAAGGAGGTATCATCAAAACATATTGGTGTCATCTTTATTCGGGAAATTGAATATTCCACTTTTCTAGAAAACATTATACCAGTACCCAAAGCCAACGAAAAAAATAAGAATGTGTGAAAATTACAGGGATCTTAACGGTCCTGCTCCAAAGATGATTTCCCTGGACCGCAAATCGACTTATTAGTAGATAGTATGACCAATAATTTGCTCAAATACTTGGCGACGGATTCGCAGGATATAACTAAATAAAAATGAACTCCGACCACTAAGAAAAAAATTGGGTTCTCCAACCCCTAGGGACATACAGTTATACAGCCAAGCCCTTCGGTCTTAAAAGTGCAGGTGAAAATTATAAAACGAGCGATAATAACCATCATATATGACATCATACATAAGAAAGTAGTAGTCTACGTAGATGATGATCATAACATCCAAATCTCGAGAGGTTATAGGGTTTCTTGGATGATACAGTTCATAAGTTGGTTCATCAACCAACTTATTACCATTTCTTAACCGATATTCCAAATACTTAAGAAAGACTCAACCAAGGAATGTAATGATTAGTACCAAGAAGAATTTGAAAAGATACTAGAGTACCTTAATCACCCACCGATTCTTGTACCTCCCCAATCAATACAACCTCTAATGCTCTATGTGGCCATCTTTGATCCTCGCCGCGCAGGCGGGCGCGTGGTGGAAAGGATCCTTCGGGTCCCGCGCGTCCCTCTCGGGAGCGCTTCGGCCGGCGTTATTTGTTGTGTAAAAATGTAGAGAGATTCGGAATCGCCAGTCTATTTTACTCAAAACAGAAAAAAGAAAAAAGGGGAAGCCACCCCGAAGGAGGGCATCCAAAGACATACTGGTGCGTGCGAAACCATGATGATTCGAGAAGGGTTCGGAGGCTTAGTTACGAAATGGGAAGGTATTAGGCACCCATTCCGCCCTTTCGATCTCTCATGAATATTTTCTATTTTCCTTTTGTTTCCCCCCGTGATATGTGTGCATGTGTATATATATATAATGGAGGTAGGAATCCTCGACATGTATCATGGAAAAGATAAAGCGAGTCGTCCGTAGGAAGATGTAAGAATAATATTAGAAAAATAAGATTTATGCGATTACCCCTACGTTGACCGTTATAATGGAACGATAACACGTACAGAGCAATACGTTACTAAGGGCAAGTATATAGAATAGAGGAAGATGGATTTAGAGAAGATAGAAAAAGTGAGAAAAAGGACTCGAGTCTCGAGTTTTACCCCGAGACGCCTACGTAGCCTATAAAGGCATCAAAGTCCACGTAGTTCGCATGAAAAATGAGGGGTGGGGTTTATCCCATAAATCCAAATGGGTAATCTCTTATTTGTGAGTGTGTAGAATAAGGGTTTTAGATTGTGAGAAAAGTGTGGAAAAAATGTGAGAATCCCTACTTGGAATTTATGAGCAAACCCTCTTTTTCTTATTTTTTTTAGGTTTTATTTATATGAAAATAGGAGATGTGCAATAATAATAAATAAAAAAGTATATTAGGATGTGTGAGATGAGATAATAAAAGTGCTAAATAATAAAACAAGTTATTGAGAATTTAAGAGAATTTAAGAGAGAGTAGAGAAAGTTGGACCTTCTTGAAGATCTTGAGCTTGATCTTGAATGTTGGAGAGAAACCCTTGCACTTGGATGATGATGGAGAGTGGTTAATTCACCAAGTTTGATGAAAAGGATGATGAAAAGTGGAAGTAAAAAGGGGATTTGGATGTTGAAATCACCCTGCCTTAGAGAGAGGTTTCTGGGATTCGTTCAGAGAAATTTTTATCAGATCTGCGCTCTCCTTGCAAATGAGGTGAAGGCCTCCTTTTATAGGCCCAGGTGAGTGCCGATCGGCATAGACCTCTTCCCACCTATCGGCAGGTGCCGATAGGTAGGGTCTAGAACCTGCCATTTGGGAGAGAGCTTCAGGGTTTTTTAGAAAATTAGACGCCGAGGGAAAACCGTTGGTCAGAATCGCGCACGGGGCATACCATTGGAAAGGTAATTCAGAGACCTTCGAAAGTCCTTTGGACCACTCCCGGGTTTGGGAGTTAAATTTGGGTCAAATATGGCTCAGAAGCATTTGTCTATCCATTGGACGGGGAATCGCTCGGACGCAAACGGATCGTTCGTCCGCATGGTAATTCTGAATCGTGCATGGGGAAGACCGTTGGAAAGGTTAGGAGATGTACTTCCACATTCCAAAGAGTTTGACCCGGTTTGGAGAGTTGACTTTGGTCAACCAGACCCGAGAAGCGTTCGGTGACCTCCCAGAGTCAAACGGATCGTTCGTCCGCATGGTAAGTTGGAATCACGCACGAGACATACCGTTAGACAGGGTATTCAGTTCCCTTTGAAGATTCATTCAGCCTCGGTTGAGCTAAAGAGTTGACATAGGTCAAACAGAGCCTGGGAGCACCCGGTGGACTCTAGGTCAGGTTTCAGACGCAAACGGATCATTCGTTCGCATGATAAGTCGGAATCGCGCATGAGGTGGACCGTTGGAAAGGGTATTTAGTGCCCTTTGAAGATTCATTCAGGCTCGGTCGAGATAAAGAGTTTGACTTTTGCGTCAAACTGAGCCGGGGAGTGCTCGATGGCCTCCAGGTTAGTACTCGGGACATGACCTGGGTTTACGGTGATGAAGGGAGGTACTAGGGACCTAAGGAAAGTTAAGGGGGTAACATAATGGGGTGTCTACAGAGGCCCTCGACGGGTGAGTTTGGAACAAATAACGACTGTCGAATAGACACCACGTGATGCTTTTGAGGGAGTATGACCGATTCAGAGGGTCGAGGTCGATTCTGAGGACCTAAGGAGTGTGTTGGGGATTATTAATTTTGCAGATCAAAGCCGAATCTATGGGCTTAAGTGATGAGGGTGATCGATTCTGCGGGTCAAAGCCAATTATACGGGCTTAGGGTGAAGATCTAATAACCGAGGTCAATTTTGACCTAAGAGTGGTGACGACTGAGGGTCGATGTCAATTCTGACCTAACTCAGGTGATGATCCAAGACCGGGGCCAATTCGGACCCAAAAGTGGTGACGATCGACGATCGAGTTCAATTCTGACCTAACTCAGGTGACGATCTAAGACCGGGGCCAATTCTGACCCAAAAGTGGTGACGACCGAGGACCGAGGTCAATTCTGACCTAACTTAGGTGATGATCCAAGACCGGGGCCAATTATGACCCAAAAGTGGTGACGACCGAGGATCGAGGTCAATTCTGACCTAACTCAGGTGACGATCCAAGATTGGGACCAATTCTGACCCAAGAGTGGTAACGACCGAGGATCGAGGTCAATTCTGACCTAACTCAGGTGACAATCCAAGACCGGTGCCAATTCTGACCCAAGAGTGGTGACGACCGAGGATCGAGGTCAATTCTGACCTAATTCAGGTGACGATCCAAGATCGGGGCCAATTCTGACCCAAAAGTGGTGACGACCGAGGACCAAGGTCAATTCTGACCTAACTCAGGTGAAGATCCAAAATCGGGGACAATTCTGACCCAAGAGTGGTGACGACCGAGGAACGAGGTCAATTCTGACCTAACTCAGGTGACGATCTAAGATCGGAGCCAATTCTGACCCAAAAGTGGTGATGACCGAGGACCGAGGTCAATTCTGACCTAACTCAGGTGACGATCCAAGACTGGGGCCAATTCTGACCCAAGAGTGGTGACGACCAAGGACCGAGGTCAATTATGACCTAACTCAGGTGACAATCCAAGATCGGGGCCAATTCTGACCCAAAAGTGGTGACGACCGAGGACTGAGATCAATTCTGACCTAACTCAGGTGACGATCCAAGACCGGGGCCAATTCTGACCCAAGAGTGGTGACGATCGAGGACCGAGGTCAATTCTGACCTAACTTAGGTGACTATCCAAGACCGGGGTCAATTTTGACCCAAGAGTGATGACGACCGAAGATCGATGTCAATTCTGACCTAACTCAGGTGACGATCCAAGACTGGGATCAATTATGACCTAAAAGTGGATAAAGATTGGATTCTGATTCTGCTAGAGAAAGATCTTTGTGATTTTGATCTGGACTGGGGAGCTGATAGCTGGGGAAGCTTTTAGGAGACCTCGCAGGGGGGATAACCTATTTTAGGTGATGTAAGAGAATTCCGCTGGGGAAGTGATCACGTGATCCTTAGGGATCCTCCGGAGCTTTGTCGGGAGGAGTTTTCACTTGTTTTTTTGAGGATTCCGCTGGGGAAGTGGGGTTCCGCTTGGGGGAATGCAAAATTTTCTTGGTAAAAAGGCTTTAAATCCTTATTGGGATTTCTGGGAATTTTTGAGGATTTTTTGAGACTTTTCGGTATTTTCTGGGAATTTCTGTACGAAATTTAAGGGGGGTGCCGGTCGGCATAGTATGAAGGGTGCCATTCGACAGTGGCACGGACTTTTGGGTTTCCTCGGGAAGGCAAGGGGTCAGTGCCGATCGGTATGGTAGGGGGAGGTGCCGATCGGCATGGCGCTTGACATCCTATATAAAGGGGGCGAATCCCCTCATTTTTTCACAGCTTCTTTTGCCTTATCTCTCTCTACGATTATTCTGCAAATTGTTCTATCATTCCTATCTTTGAGAAATGGCCGCTTTCATGAGCACTGCGGTCCATCGGGAGTGGTTGACCGTTGATGATTGGGCGAATGTGGAGTGGAGGGCTAGGGCGCCTCTTGCTTTGGGGAGTGAGAACTCCTTTGATGCGTTTGAGCGTGTTGCGGATGAGCGGACCTTGCTGCGGGAGCCATTGCATCATCGCTCTTCGAGAGTGATCCCCGGCGGTTATGTAAGTAACCTGACCTTTGGCATTCTTCTCTTCCTAGTTATTTTTCTTTCTTGACTTTTGATGAGACTTTTCTTTTTGCCAGTTTGATATTTTTTTGAAGAACATGCGTTCCCGTGGGACAACGGGGCTCAAGGATGTCTGGGAGTACCTCCCACCTATGGTGTGTTGGGTGGTCTCATCAGCGGGTTTTGGGCGGTTGGCATCTGCGCTAGATGAGACGCCTCGTTCGACAACGATCTTGTGCATTTTGGGGGAGAGGTGGTGGGATACTAACCACACCTTTCCTTTTGGATTCGGGGAGATGATGGTGACTCCCATAGACGTGCAGTAGCTGCTGGGGATGGATTATGATGGATAGCAGATAGAGGTGGATCGCTCTTTACGAGTGAGACCGGAGATAGTGCATGCGACACTTGGTGATGTAGGGAGGATAGTCTCTAGGGATTCTATCCGACTATCTCTGCTGAAGGATGTTCTATTGGGTAGGGAGATCGACGTGGAGGACGGGCTGCAAGTGAGGCAGATGGCTCGATTATTCATTCTGCTGGTGCTGGGAGGTTTCATGGTGGCGTCGAGCGGCGACGTCATTTATTTATGGTTTCTGTTGTACTTGAGGATGTTTTTGAACATCCATTTCTATGATTGGAGGAGTCTGACCTTGACAACCCTTTAATTTTCTCTAGATGCATTCAGCCGGTGCTGCCGGTAGACCTTTACTGGGGCCACGTACCTTCTTGAGGTATTCTTCAGTTTGTGCATTTCTTTTTATGCATTCGCATTTTCCTTTCATGCACTCATATTTTCCTTATGCGTCTCTTTTTGCTTGTGAATTCAGACGTGGTTCTATGAGGTGATTGGGTGCAATACCCCGCTGATTGCGTTGAAGGACGACACTATTGGGGACTTCTGTCGATTTTATCGATGGCGTAAGGCCAACCGGCAGTCGAAGGGATCTCTCTCCCTAGAGGCGGTGCGTCAGGTCTTGAATGACCTAACTAGTGGTAGGGTAAGACTCTTTCCATTTCAGTCTTGTTTTTTTTGCACCTTTTGATCTTGTATTGATTTATGCTCGCTTGGAGATTTTCAGGTGACCTTTTACCCGTGGGGGACATCCATCCAGGATGCGGGGGCGATCGGGGTGAACGCACGGATGAGGCGTTTGCTGGAACATGAGTTCGTTCATTCCTGGTACCTCGGGGAGAGGGTGGTTCATCAGATTGCTGAGGAGGAGGTGGTGGTGCCACCCGCGCAGCCTCCTACATCTATGAGGTAGGAGCGACTGCTGTCGGAGGATGAGAAGATCACGACGATGATCGGCGAGTCCTACTTGCTATACAACGATACGGCTGCGCCGTATAACTATATGGATTTTGTGATGAGCTAGTTGATGGCGCCCAGCATATATGATGCACTGCCCTTCCCTCCGGCGGGTTCGAGTCGGGCGGTGGGATCTTCCCACAGCAATGGTGGTCCGTCGGCATCTGCGGCGGTGGCGACCTCGGAGGTCCCTTTCGTGCGGTTGCACACTCCTTCATACAACATTCGGCGGGCTGATGGAGGGATGGTGCCTATGCTGCACCGTCCTCATGTGATGGATCCAGAGGAGGTGGGTTTGACAGAGGAGGTCCTTCGACCTGCAGTATACCTTTCTGTTCCTCTCTTACTTTCCTTTCAATTTCCGTCATTTCTGCTTTGATACTGATTTTGCCTTTTCTTTTAGAAAGTCCGGGTGTCGACCACTTGGCTCAGGGACATTAGAGACTGGATATCTTCGGCGACTGCTCATATTCGGGATGCGGTTCCCGTTCCTTCTTGCTTGGTGTCGTCTGCCTCGTCTGGAGAGGACTCGAGATCGGGTAGTGGTGGCGCATCATCTCGCCGTAGAGAGCCCGCCGCAGGGGTGGGAGCTCTTGAGAGAGAGAGAGAGAGATAGAGATAGATAGAGATAGATAGAGAGAGAGAGAATGTGGGTTCGAGCTGAGTCCTGTTGTTTTTGCTTTTTCTTTTTAATTCCTGCAAAGATGATGTAACACAGAAAACAAATATATGTAATGCAATGGCATTTTTTTTATTATCCTTTATTAATGATGAATGAATGCATGCGCTTTTGAGTTTGCTGCTGAGACCGAAAAATGGAATATTTTTTTGGAGTTTTTTTTTTAAGGAAAGTTTTTAATTAAAAAGGAAAATTATTTAAGGAGAAAAAAGGGATTCTTGAAATTCTGTTGAGAATATCAATTTATTTTTATTGAGTTTTCTAATTTGACAAAAGAGGAAAAAAGGGAAATTTCCAAAAATGAGGGGGGCGGTTGCCGATCGGCAAGCACCCTGACCTGCCTATCGGCAGTTCAGTCTAGTCCCATCAATTGGAAGGTTTGAATGGTACCCTCTTCAGCCTTTGGTACCTTATGGGGTAGGATTCCCTCCGATTTCTGCAGGGATTATGTCCCTTGTGAGGGTTTTCAAGTATAAAAAGGGGTAAGGGTGGAGTGTTTTCATCACACCTTTGCATTCTTTCCTACTTGCCCACTATCTCTTAGCCTTGCAAGATGGCTCTCCCTGGTAGCACCGAGTTTGCCAACTATCTCGAAGCCTTGGAAGCTATGCTCTATTATAATGACGACTACGATGCTTTCAACATTCGTCTAGTCTCCTTATGGCGCAATCGACCTATTGAGTGGAATATGCTAATGGCGGCGGTACAATTCTGGTACCCCGAAGACCATGTATTCCGCTTTGGGTTGGAAGAAGTTTGTCCTACCTACGAGGAATTTTCTACCATACTGGGTGTAAATCCCAGTGTTGCTGCGGCTTTGCCCGAATTTTCCCGTTCTCCTAGGGATTTGTTGGCCGAGCTTCTTCACATTTCACCTTCGATGGCTAGATCATTGGTTGCTGGAGGAATGATCTCCCTCCCGGCGGTGCTGCATTTCGTGCATTTGCGGGAAGTAGGTGATGTTGGCTATGCTGGAGCCGTTGTTTTGGGCCTGGTTTCAAAATTGCTGCTGGTGAATGGGGAGGTGCAAGTGGACCCATAACTTACAGCCATTACCTCATGGATGTCATATCATCGCAATCCTGCGGCGGTGATACTGGAGGAGACCCTTAATGGCCTGGATGCCTAGAGAGAAGGCCGTTCTGACTTTTTGAGGGGTAGCCCTATGATGCTGTTCATGTGGTTATCTGAAAGATTCCGCTTGTCGACTCCTCCAGAATATCCCTTGTCGGCCGTACCCAACTTCTTTTCACGCTACTTCATCCGCGTTGGCCTGTATGTTGAGAACTGGGAGAATTAGCTTGTGGAATATGGGGCTCGTGGGCTGTATTGGTTAGTGCCTTGGTGGGGACAGTTGCAGCTTGTTCTGGAGATAGGAGAGTATTCATATGTGCGACTGGTTGGTCTCAAACATACCTCTTTTTATTTCTCTTAGCGACTTTTGTGCCAATTCGGCTGGGCGCAGGTCGTGCCACCTCGGATATCAAATTTCTTTCCGGTAGAGGATTTGACTGAGCGCCTGTGTCTGTTGCTGGGGTCTCAATGTGAAAATCGGTGTCCCTCGACCCGTTCCTCTCAGTCTGTCGGAAGGTTTTCCATGTCCCCAAAGATTATATGAAGTGGTTATAGAGGAAAGTAGTCAGCAAGATGTTGGCAGTGGAGACTGGACAAAGATGGTTTGTTTTATCTGACTCCATGGAAGGAGGTGTTGTAGTCTTTTCAAAGATGGTTAAGACTCATCGATCCATGGAATGTTTATGACACTCTATTCAGGTAGGGGAAACTTGGGGACCTCAGGATGTAGATGATGAGGGTGCAGGCTCCTTTGGTAGCTGTGGGTAGGACTTTTGGGGAGTTTATTTATGTGATAGGTGTGGGGATTTTATTTTGCTTTTTATGGTAGTGGGGAAGGGAGTTATCCGTTCCTTTTTCTTATGTAATCCATACTGTAATTTCTTATTAATAAAATAAATAAGTTTCTGATCATCCAACTGTGCCTTTCGATGAATTTTGTATTTTGAATTATCTATACTGATCGCTAAGGCATACATAATCCTTTTGTTCAAGTAATTTTAGAATGAACCGCCGTTCTCGGAGGTAAGAAAAGAATAGTATTTTGTGAAAAAGAAAGGGGCCGCACTCATGTGAGGTGCATGAGTTGCCTACGTACCTCTGGGGTTTTTTGAAAATGTTTTAAATTAGTTTTTGTAGAGGATCAGGCCCACGTAGTTCTGGGTAGAGGGAAATGAAGAGTTTTTTTTTTAGAATATAAGGGGGATGAGAAGAGTTGTAGCGCGTCGAGATTTTGAACTAGGGGTAGAAATTCTTGAGACGGTCCAGATTGACTGGATGAGCCATCTCTTCTCCATCTAGGTCAGTGAGCATGGCGGCATCGCCGGATAAGATTTTCTTCACAATGTAGGGGCCGCTCCAATTGGGCTTGAATTTCCCTTTGGGGTCCCAGATGGGTTCTACTATCTCTTTGAGGGATAAATCCCCCTCCCGGACACCGCGGTCCTTGACTCTCTTGTTGAATGATCGCGCTATTCGGCGATCGTACCCCTGTATGTGGTAAAGTGCTTTTAATCTTCTTTCATCTAGGAGGGTTAGCTCATCAAGACGGCTTTGGCACCAGTCTTCTTCACTAACCTTGCTTTAGAGCATGACGTATAGCGAGGGTATTTTCAGCTCCACAGGTAGGACTGCTTCCATGCCGTAGACCAGGGAGTAAGGGGTTGCCCCAGTAGAGGTTCAGATTGAGGTTCGATAGCCCCATAGGGCGTACGGGATCCGGTCGGCCCAATCCCTACAACTTTCGTACATCTTGCTGATTATGGCTTTGAGGTTTTTATTGGCGGCTTCAACTGCACCATTGGTCTGAGGTCGGTAGGGAGAAGATTTGTGTCTCTGAATCCCGTAATCGTTGACTACTTCTGTGACTTTTTCTTCAAAATGCAGCTCGTTATCTGATACCAGCTCATGTGGGACCCCATATCGGCAGATGATAACTTTCTTGAGGAATTTGGCCACTTTCTTGGCATTCAATACTGCGTATGACTCAGCCTCGACCCATTTGGTGAAGTAATCGATGGCAACCAGGATGAACTCATGTTTGTTTAAAGCCTTTGATGTAACCTTCCCTATGATGTCGATACCCCAGGTGGAGAATGGCCAGGAAGAGGTCATGTTGTATAACTCTCGTGGAGGTAAGTGTTGAAGATTGGAGAATTATTGGCATTTGAGGCACCTCCGGATATAGGCGGTGCAATCCTGGACCATGGTGGTCCAGTAGTATCCCTATCGGATGATCTTATTGGTGAGCATGTGACCATTCATGTGGGGTTCGCATTCCTCGCTGTGGATTTTCTGCATTGTTTTCTCAATTTCAGCCCCTGCGATGCAGTGTAGATGAGTTCCATCGAAAATTCTCTTGAGTAGAGCTTTATGATCGATGATGTACTGGGCGGCCAGTCTTCGAAGGGTCATTCTATCTTTCTTGTTGGAACCCTCGGGATATCTACCATGTTTGAGGAGGCACCAGATATCATAGTACCAGCAATCGGCTAGTTCGGGGTGTTCAGTGGAGACAAGCTCAATATGGTAGCAATGGGTCGGTTTGTCTTGCTTTTGAACCAGGAAGGGGGTCATTGTTATTCCTTCGGGCATGTCGACCATGGAGGCCAAGGTGGCGAGAGCATTGGCTAGGTTATTCTTTGCTCGGGGTAGGTAATGGAAGGTGATATCTTGAAATCGGTAGGCTAACTCTTCTAATTGGGCATGAAAGGGTTGGAGATTTTCGTCCTTGACTTTCCACTTTCTGAGCACTTGACCAATGATGAGGGCAGAATCCCTGTAGACATCAAGGTATTGAATACCTTTCTTGAGAGCAACCTTGAGGCCCACTGTGCATGCCTCGTATTCTGTCATGTTATTGGTGCAAGGGAAATCCAATTTTATGGGGATGGGAGTGCGGGAGTCGTCTGGGGCGATCAGGAGTATCCCAATGACATATCCCTTTTTGTTGGCAGTGCCATCAAAGAATATTTTCCATCGAAGGCGGTCTTGAGTGGTGCAGAGGATATTTTTATCTAGAAATTCGGAGATCCGGACATCTGCTTCGTCTATGGGGTAATCGGCGAGGTAGTCAGAGATGGCTCTTCCTTTAATGGATTTCTGTGTGATGTACACGATATCGAACTCGGTTAGGAGCATCAACCATCGGTCCATTTGGTTGGACAAGGCGAGTTTCTCAAGTAGGTGTTTGATGGGATCCATTCGTGATACAAGTTTGATGGGGAAGCCGAGCATGTAGTGTTGCAACTTTTGGGTGACCCAGACAAGTGCGACACGTACTTTTTCTAAAGCAGTGTAGTTAACCTTGTACCCGACCAATTTACGACTGGCGTAATAGATGGCTCTTTCTTTGATTGAGTCTTCAAGGTATTGGGCTAGTAAAGCCCCGGCTGTAGTGTCGGTTATGGTTAGGTATATGAGAAAAGGGAGACCAGACTGTGGTGGCATGAGAACTGGAGGTTGGGTTAGGTATTGTTTGATTCGGTCAAAAGCTTCTTGGCAGGCCTCGTTCCAAACCTTGGTTGAATCCTTTCAGAGGAGCTTGAAGATCGATTCACAGATGGAGGTTAGTTGGCTGATGAACCGGTTGATATATTATAATTTCCTAAGAAAACCTCGGACATCTTTCTCTGTTTGGGGCGGTGGCATCTCAAGTATGGCCTTCAGCTTTGCAGGATCTGCTTCTATCCCCTTTTTGCTGACCATGAATCCCAAGAGTTTTCCCTTTGTAACGCCGAAGACACACTTCTGTGGATTAAGTCGCATCTGATACCGTCGCAGTCGTTCGAAGAACTTCCGGAGAGTGGGAACATGACCTTCTCTAGTTTTGGTCTCAATAATCATATCATCCACATAAACCTCGAACTCCTTATGGATCAGATCGTGTAGGATGGTTGTGGCAGCCCTTTGGTAGGTAGCCCCAGCATTCTTGAGACCAAATGGCATGACGGTGTAGCAAAAGGTTCCCCATGGGGTGATGAATGTGGTTTTTTCTTGGTGGTCGGGGTGCATCTTAATTTGGTTGTATCCGGCAAACCTCTCGACGAATGACTTGAGAGCATGACTGGCTGTGTTGTCCACGATCATGTCGATATTGGGTAGTGGATAATCATACTTTGGAGAAGCTTTGTTTAAATCTCGGTAGTCTACACACATTCGAACCTTCCCTCCTGATTTTGGCACAGGTACAATGTTGGCTAGCGATGTGGGATATTCGATCACCCGAATGAAACCCACGTTTAAATGTTTGACCACCTCTTCTTTGACCTTGATCTACCATTCGGTGCGGAGTTTTCTCAATTTTTGTTTAACCGACTTGTAATCTGGGAGAGTGGGGATCTCGTGCTGAGCTATTTTAGGATCAATGCCGGGCATATCATCATAGGACCATGCGAAGACATCTACGAACTCTTTCAGCAATTCTTTGAGTTGTGCGCGCTCATGCTCGTCAAGGGTGGCCCCTATCCTAATCTTGCGCAATTAGCTACTAGAACCGAGATTAATAACAACAATCTCTTCTTCATTAACATGAACGTGGTTATGTTGTTTATTATTAACCTTATTTAGATCAGTTAAGAATTGTTCATTTGCAAAATCATCATCATCAAAAGTTTGATTAGAATCTAAACAATTAATGTAAGGCACAACAAGATACTCAAAATCTTAATTTATTTCATTGATAGGAAAGACAACATTGAGAACCTCATCAAAAGAGGTCTCGATTACATCTGAGCAAGGATAGACAACAGAAGAAGAAATAGGGTAAACATTGGGGTTAGGGGAGACTTCAAGAGGTAGAACTGGCACAACATGCCAGTTAAGGAGAGGTGTATTAGCAGTTTTAATCAGACGGGATGGGTCCATTGATGTAGTGCCCAAATGAACCATGCAGAGTGCCAGCCCTAGTATCTGTAAGTCGAAGGAATCTTCAGAATCACTTTCCTCAGTCTCTTTGGTATCTTTGATAAGCGGTTGTACTTGGTGTGGGAAACTTTCGGCCCATGGGTAGCTGTCTTGGAAAAAGATATCCATTCCAGGCCTCATCTTCTTGTCTGTGTGGTCATACCATGGTTCTGGAAAATCGCAAAAAGGGAAGTTCTCGCCTTCTTTGATAAATCATCCATTTATGGAGTCTTCTGAGATAGTTTGGATGCAATCTAATCTTCTTTTTGGTCGATATTGGCGGATCATTCTGAGCTCTTGTTCTGATGGTTGATACCCCAAGCCGCAAGGAGGAAAATCTTTCTTCAGTTCGATGGGCTCAAGTATGCCTTGCTTCCTTTGTGCTAGCCCCAGTCCGGGCATGAAGTGCATGTTTTTGAACATCTGACTCACATTGACATTGCCATGAGGGTCATATTCTGGACAAACCCTTTCTTTGAAACCGTCCCCTTTCGGGAGTAGAAGTGGCTCGACTCGGAATCCTGATAGGAGCATATCATTTGACCCGTGCTGTATCTCGAGAATTGGACTACTGGTGCTTGCACCCTCAACATTTTTATTGTCGCCTAAAATGGTGATGACTCGCCCGTCGGTGAAAAACTTCAATTTCTGATGAAGTGAGGAAGACACACCCTTGATATTGTGGAGCCAGGGTCGTCCGAGTAACAGGTTGAAACAAGCTGGGATGTTTATGACTTGGAATTCAATGATGGGGTTTATAGGGCCAACCCCTATTGCAAGTTTTATGGACCCCATCACCTCACGATAGGTATTATCGTAAGAACGTACAACGGTGGAGGTTGGAGTGAGGTCTCTTTTTTTCAGGCCTAAACACTTGAAAGTTCTCAGAGGGAAAACATTCAAGGAGGATCCGTTATCAACAAGGGAGAGTGGCACGGCCTTTCCCATAACTTCGACGGAGATACTGAGTGCATGAT
Source organism: Sambucus nigra (assembly GCA_949130495.1). Classification (NCBI taxonomy): domain Eukaryota; kingdom Viridiplantae; phylum Streptophyta; class Magnoliopsida; order Dipsacales; family Adoxaceae; genus Sambucus; species Sambucus nigra. The sequence goes on along the minus strand of OX422217.1, from coordinate 312,665,777 downwards.
TGTGATTCGGCCCAATTCTGGGGATTTGTTCTTCAGAAAATGATAGCATTCGGGTAGAGGTTAAGGATCTGACCAGATTTATCGCTTCTTCTGGTGTGGTGGAGGGAGGAGCTATGGGTCCGGTGAGTAATTTGATTAAAGCATTTCTGTGCAGCTGGGAAGACATAAAAAGCCCCCATAGAGTGATGTTAGCTTGAGTTTTCTTCAGTTGGTCGAGGATCTTTCTCTCCTCGATGGTCATCTCTGGCATAGGAAGGTTTTCAATGCCCTTCCCCTTGTCATTTGCTGGTAGTGAGATTAGAACCTGGTAATGTCTCCCTGATCTGGTCATGTGATTTACTGAGGAAGGAAAGAACGTGAATCCCGTTTCCTCGTCAATCTCAGGTTATTTTGCTACCCTGTTTATTTCTATGAGGAGTTATTCAAATGATATCATCCCACATATGTCGGCTACTGGGCCAGTTCTTCCTGAAGCTTGTTCTTTACTCGAATTTTCCAATTCTTCCCCCCATCTGGTGGCAGCAACTCTGTCTTTCCATGTGAAGTCGATGCATTCCATAACTTTAACGACTTCTTTATACAAGTTCTCCCATTCTGTGGGGATATGTCTGATTGAAGGGACCAAGCGCCCTCATAGTTTCAAAGTGTCAAGTAACCCGGTGATACTGCGAATGCTATTGGTTTGCTCGAATAATCATGCCATAGTCTGGACAACATCATCTAGGCTGACTTCGTCGGTTGGTACCACCCATTTGTCTGAATCTTGGGCCCACTTTCGTGCCTCCAAGAACAATGTGCTGAACTTCTGGCAATCGATGACCATCTGTGAGGGCAATTTCAGCCCGAACTCTAGGAGTATGTTTAACATCTCTGACAATTCCATACTTCCATTTTCAGAACGGGTACGGACAGCGATGCATGCTTTGGTAAGGAGTGACAGTGCCTGATCAGTGAGGCTAGTAGGGTGTAGGAGGAAATATGGGTAAATTTGAAGAGGTTTAGGAGAGTATATGGGTGTGATTTGAGTTGAGGGATCGAAATCTGGGTTTTCTTCCAAGAAGATGGCATTGGTGTGATTCAGAAGTGGATTGTGAGTAGTGTTTGGTTTAGAATTGGTTGGTGGGGTGATGGTACCCCGGTCAATGAGATCTTGGATTATGTTTCGAAGGTGAAAATATTCGTCGGTGGTATGGCTGGCAGTTTAGTGAAAGGCGCAATGAGCATCGGTCTTGAAGTTTCTTGGGAGTGGGTTTGGCAATGGACGTGGATCCAAGGGTTTGATGAGGTTTCGGCTTAACAGGGCTTGGTAAACTTTAGAGAGGGGAGCATGGAGCTCAGTGTATTCCCTTCGGATGGGGGCAGGGAGGATTTATGGTGCCCATGATGTGGCTGGTTGAGAGGTGTTGTTGATGGTAGAAATGGTAGCACTAGTAGGCTTGTCATACTTTCTAGGGGTGAACTATCCGGACAACTTCTTTGGTTCAACCTCTGTTTTAACGAGGTTTTCCTCAATTTCCACTCCATCCTCTCTGAGATCTCGAAAGTGGGGATAGTATTGTCTTCCCATCGTCGCTCGGACATGGGGCAAGAAGTTTTTTTTCACTATGTTGACCTGTTCTTCCTCGGATGGCCGATTAGTCATGGTAGCTTCTTGATCTCTCCATCGAGTTATGAAGTTACTGACTAATTCCCCAGGGTTCTGTTTGAGAAGCTCTAAATCATGACGGGTGACCTCAAGCTCTTCGTTGTATTTGTACTGCGACATGAATTCTCGGGTTACATCCTCCCAGCTACGAATTCTGGATTCCTCATGAGATAAAATCCATCCGAGGGCACTATCCTTTAAAGTTTACTAGAACAATTGGGCCATTACTTCTTCAGAAGCCCCTAGTAGAGTCATGGAATGATGATAACTACAAAGATGAACAATTAGGGGTCCACTCCCTCCGAACTTCTCGATATTTGGCATCTTGAAATTCTCGGGTAACCTCGCTTTAGGATAAGGAGACATATGGGTATAGTCCATGAAATTCCCAGAGATCCTGACTTGGTAAAACTTCTAAGTGAGCATCTTGAGATCCTCTTTGACTTTATTCAACTCCTCCTCCTTTGGATCAGCGACCACAGTTAGGTTAGCCATAGGTTGTGCAATGTTTGGCATTGGAAGTTGGGCAGGCGGTGACCCATTGGCAGGAGGGGCACGTGGAGCATGCTGATATTCTTTCGAAACCCAGATAGGCTCAGGTGGATGTGACACCCCACCTTATTAAATACCGGGTGATCACTCCTTTATTAAATTAAAATCAAGGTGAACAGTTGGTTCATTCTTAGCATCACTGTCAAAAAATAACTTTTCCAATTTAATCACCCTAAATAATTAAGCTAAGTGTCAAAACCATTTTTAGACATTACTTTCCAAATTTTATTTTATAAACCAACCTTTAAACTTTACAAATTCATAACTAAAGAATCACACAACAACTATACTGGAACAAACAATCCAATAATCAAATATTCAACTAATTGAATCCAACATTTAATACTTAAATGAAAACATCTCGACAATAAGAAATCCCAAAGAGTAAAATACTGGAAATAAATGAATCACAATGTCCGCTAAACATCTGAATAATGGAAAGGGCCACACATGCCCAACTGAATAAATAGTGCTAGCAGTGGAATCAAGAAATGAGGTCGCCTAAGCAAGAGGCCTGCAACTCCCACCTAAGCTGCAGCGCGTTCCTTCCAAAGGATCCTATGCAAGACGCCCCTGTGGCTGGGCACCTATAATATATACATATATATACAAGAGAGAAAAAAATGGAAACGGGTCAGAGCCCGATTGTAAAAATATTTAAAATTTGTTTAGCAAGTATTTAAAATGTTTACAGGCCAATGCAACAACATGTTAGTGCGGCACTCCCTTGAGAAATTCTCACCTCTCTTCTAATGTGCACGCCTATCGCACTTAACCGTCCCAACGATTTAACTTATCTTATCTTACGTTGCTCGTAAGATTTAAACTGAACAATTAAACTGTTTAAGAGGGTAATTTCATTAACAACAAATTTCTCATTTTAAACCTTATTCACTAGTAAAGTTTCTCCGTAACATATTATACTATTAAAGCACATTTTTTCCCAATTGTAATCATTATACATTTCTTACCTACCATAAACACCGTAGGTAGTTTCCAAATTCCAGAATTTAATATATATAGATTAAATAATCATATAATATATATATATTCTAACGGCACCCCACATAATAATTATGGTGCGGGCATACTCTGCTATCCAATCCCCGTATCACTTGTACTCAGGGAAATACAAGTTCGGAATCACTCTCGAACTGTATTAACACATACACAAACAATATTGAGGCGAAGCATAGATTTCAAGTCTCTAAGAGGTCAGTACATACCCTCACGTCTCTTAGGACTGTCTGACCATCGATCAGATAGCCTGTACCAAGGATATCTATCTTCTAGGGTACGAGTCAATATCCCCTATAAAGGTCCCATCGAGATAAGACTGTCCCAGCGCGGTAACCTCAGGGATAGCAAGTAGCGCGGGCATGATTTTCACACGTATATAGTATATGCATAAACACAGTCATATAAATATACTACTTTTACTATATCGAATTTAAGTTCATCTCATAACCCATAATTATAACATTTATCCTTATTTCTCATTATTTAGTTATCACTTATAACGGTTCGTCTCTTACTTTTAGTTTGAGGGATTATTCCATCTTACTACGTAACACTCATGGACTCTATCCTCCCAAGTGTAGAATTCAGTAGGTACTCATCTATTTTCCATTGTAACTATCTTACGCGTCTCTCTCTTTAATACATAATTCCATCGTCCCTTATATGTAAATATTCCAAAAATGTAAATCTCGTCTTAGATTAAAGGTCTCATAATTATTAATAAGTCCTACTGGTCTTCTTTATCTCCTAAAATAATTTAATAAGGATGCCCAAGGATTATTACTCATTTAAATTGAACTCAACTATTTAAAAGGGGAATTATGAGTCTGCTAGAAGGGGTCGATCGATCGATGTCAGGAGCTCGATCGATCGATGCGTCGATCGATCGACACTCCTGGTTCGATCGATCGATCAAACAGGTATGGCGAATTCTGCAGATTAACAGTTACGGGTTCTATCATCCAACATCACCCAAATTCAGATTTTTAACACCCAAACTCCCAGAAATTCGTACTACTAACATTGTAAACTCAAATTAAACATCTCCTACATAAAGCATGCGAATTTTCATCAATATTCATGGATTAATGGGCCAAAACTTATATCAATCTCAAGAACCCTAGAAATTTCTTTAACTTTGTTCTAATCAGTATTTTTCAAGAATTTCTACTTCTAAATCATCATAAATCCGTGGTTAATCCTCTACACATGGAGGGGGTTTCCAGATTATCATTCATATCATTACTACATGCGATTTTCCTATCTCCAACATGGGTTTTCTTCTATGAAACTCATCCTAATCACCCTAGGCTAACATGAATGATGCATTAATGAAAATAAGCAAGATAAATACTTGCCTGGGAATTTCAGAGTTCTGATTTTTGAACGAATTTGGTGTAGTTGTGTTCCCCGTCGCGCGATCTACGCGTTGGTGGTGGTTGCGGTGCAACCGAATGAATTTTCGGCCTAGAACACCTTGGCAAGCTCTCTCCTTCCCTCTCATATGGTCGTCACTTGTCTTTGGTTATGTTAACCCTAGAAGGAAACCTTAGACATCTGATATAACCCTTGAAAATTCGTGGGTTTAATTGCCCAAAATTACAAAATGTCCAAAATGCCCTCCCGGGGTACTATTTAAGCCTAAAAACGCCTCGAGACCCAAACTAAACACCCGGGTACACTTTTCTGACTATCTCGACCCTTTCGGACACTTTGGAGCACTCAAAACAACCATACGAGCAACTTATAATTTATTCACTCTTTATTAATCAATATTTAGTCTCGACACGACACGGCGCGTTCCGACTTAAATTTCCATAATTGCCATTTTATTCACACGTGAAAATTTTATAAAATCAATCTCATATAATACTTTACCCATTCAGTAATATTTAACAAATTTCCAATAATTACTAACTCTCGTAACGCTAGTAAATATTTAAAATAACTTTCCGGATTAAAATTAAATTAATTTATCTCAATTAAATTTATTAAATCCCTAAATTTAAAAGCCATGAAAATACGGAGTATTACAGTGGACCCATAGCACGAGGGAATAGGGCCTCGGGCTCTTGAGGAATTGGAACCTGGTTTCATTGTATTTCTCGGATCTCAGTTTGGAGGTTGTCAATCTTGGACATGAGCTGAGCTAGGACTGTCGTCAGATCCGGCTGTATGATTGGTGCTTGATCTGTATTCTCTAAGGAAGATGGATGGATTCCGGACTCGGAAGAAGTAGTAGAGGAATGGATGAAACTCCGGGGTGATTTGACTGAAGACCGAAGACAATAAGGAGCCAGGCCAAGAGCTTGCGATCGACCTGAGAAGGCATAGGATGAGATTTATTTTTGAGAAAAAAGGAAGAACTATTTTTGGATTTTTGATAAAGAAGGGAGAAATGTTTTTGGATTTTTGATAAAGAAGGGAGAAATATTTTTGGATTTTTTGATAAAGAAGGGAGAAATGTTTTTGGAGACGGAACTCAACATGATTATTATAATTATTATGTTTTCACTTGTATTTAATTCTCCTAAATGCAATGCCGGACGGGACCCGAGCCTGGAAAAGTGGGGGTCTTAATATATGCAAAGATACGGTTTGGACTTGTAACCAGGCTCACAGACAGGGACCCGTTTTAAAAATGCGCAAAAATTGGGCGGCAGGCCGACCCAGAATTTCGGCAGAGTTTTGGGTTGAAACTGGCAATCTAAAGTGCGTGTCCTAGGTTTGACACCTATATGCGGGTATGCAGTTGGTTGGGTGAATCGACATGTGTTCCCCCCTTTTGCGTGACTTCCACGATATACGTCTTGCTCTTGCGGGCAATCGGTACCTGTGGACAATACATTTAATATACCCGAGTGTACGTGAATTGCCTCACCATATACCTCGTGGGGACGGTACGTGTGAGAGAGAATTCGATATACTCGGCGTATGTGAACGAATTCCCTGCGATATACCTCCCGTCATGACTTCGGTCAAGCGGTACGATACGGGGGAACCATTCGATATACGTCGAAGGTACTTGGCCAATGGAAGGTGAGAGTCATATCTCTTAGGCTAACTGCGACCTGCCGGACCAGCGCCCATCACGAAGTGACCCTCCAGTTACTGGGTAAAATTTGGTCAATATCAATGCTCTTTGGTGATGTCGTGTGAATCATGCATGATTCTCTTATTGGTATCTTATGATGAGAATGCCTTTCTTGATTATGCCAAACAGGGAGTAAAGTATACATACCCCAAAAGGTACACCAAGTATGGATGGGTGATGCGTTCAACATGGGGATATATATGTGATCCTAGGTGCACGTGTTGTGAAGTGTACATGGATAATTTTCTACAAGTGTGTGAACATAAGAATAAGCATGGGATACATATGAGAAAGGGGAACATGTAGATATGCGGGGAAACATAAGCAAATATAGCATTCATGTAAATAGAGTCAAGCCCTCAAAACAAGCACATATCCCCAGCAGAGTCGCCACTGTGGCCATCCCCGATCCTCGCCGCGCGGGCGGGCGCGTGGTGGAAAGGATCCGTCGGGTCCCGCGCATCCCTCTCAAGAGCGCTTTGGCCGGCGTCGTTTGTGGTGTAAAAATGTAGAAAGATTCAGAGTCGCCAGTCTATTTTACTCAAAACAGACAAAAGAAAAAGGGGAAGCCACCCCGAAGGATGGCATCCAAAGACATACTGGTGCGTGCGAAACCAAGATGATTCGAGAAGGGTTCGGAGGCTTAGTTATGAAATGGGAAGGTGTTAGGAACCCATTCCGCCCTTTCAGTCTCTCATGAATATTTTCTATTTTCCTTTTGTTTCCCCTCGTGATAAGTGTGCATGTGCATATATATAGAATGGAGGTAGGAATCCTCGACTTGTATCATGGAAAAGATAAAGCGAGTCGTCCATAGGAAGATGTAAGAATAATATTAGAAAAATAAGATTTACGCGATTACCCCTACGTTTACCGTTATAATGGAATGATAACGCGTATGGAGCAATACGTTACTAAGGGAAAGTATATAAAACAGAGGAAGATGGATTTAGAGAAGATAGAAAATGAGAGAAAAAGGACTCGAGTCTCGAGTTTTACCCCGAGATGCCTACGTAGCCTATAAAGGTATCAAAGTCCACGTAGTTCTCATGCAAAATGAGGGGGGGGGGGGGGGGGAGGGGTTATCCCATAAATCCAAATGGGGAATCTCTTATTTGTGTGTGTGTGTGCGTGTGTAGAAAAGGGCTTTAGATTGTGAGAAAAGTGTGGAAAAAATGTGAGAATCCCTACTTGGAATTTATGAGCAAACCCTATTTTTCTTGTTTTTTTGGGTTTTATTTATATGAAAATAGGAGATGTGCAATAATAATAAATAAAAAAGTATGTTAGGATGTGTGAGATGAGATAATAAAAGTACTAAATAAGAAGACAAGTTATTGAGAATTTAAGAGAATTTAAGAGAGAGTAGAGAAAGTTGGACCTTCCTGAAGATCTTGAGCTTGAGCTTAAATGTTGGAGAGTAGCCCTTGCACTTGGATGATGATGGAGAGTGGTTAATTCACCAAGTTTGATGAAAAGATGATGAAAAGTGGAAGTAAAAAGGGGATTTGGATGTTGAAATCACGCTGCCTTCGAGAGAGGTTTATGGGATTCGTTCAGAGAGATTTTTATTAGATATGGGCTCCCTTTGAAAATGAGGTGAAGGCATCCTTTTATAGGCCCAGGTGAGTTCCGATCGGCATAGACCTCTTCCTACCTATCGGCAGGTGCCGATAGGCAGGGTCTGGAACCTGACATTTGGCAATGCGCTTTAGGGTTTCTCGGAAAATTGGCCGCCGAGGGCAAACCGTTGGTCAGAATCGTGCACGGGGCATACTATTGGAAAGGTAATTCGGAGACCTTCTAAAGTCCTTTGGACCACTCCCGGGTTCGGGAGTTGACTTTGGGTCAAATATGGTTCGGAAGCATTTGTCGGTCCATTGGACGGGGAATCGCTCGGACACAAGCGGATTGTTCTTCCGCATGGTAAGTCCAAATTGCACACGGGGTAGACCGTTGGAAAGGTTAGGAGATGTACTTCAACATTCCAAAGAGTTTGACCCGGTTTGGAGAGTTGACTTTGGTCAACCATGCCCGAAAAGTGTTCGATGACCTCCCGGAGTCAAACGGATCGTTCGTCCGCATGGTAAGTCAGAATCGTGCACAGGACGGACCGTTGGAAAGGGTATTCAGTGCCCTTTGAATATTCATTTAGCCTCGGTCGGGATGAAGAGTTGACATAGGTCAAACAGAGCCCAGGAGCGCCCTGTGGCCTCTGGGTCAGGTTTGGGATGCAAACGGATCGTTCGTCCGCATGATAAGTCAGAATCACGAACGGGGCAGACCATTGGAAAGGGTATTCAGTGCCCTTCGAAGATTCATTCAGTCTCGGTTGAGACAAAGAGTTTGGATTTTGATTCAAACTGAGTCGGGGAGTGCCCGATGGCCTCCAAGTCAGTATTCGGGACATGACTTGGGTTTACGGTGATGAAGGGAGGTACTAGGGACCTAAGGAAAGTTAGGGGGGTAACAAAATGGGGTGTCTACACTCTACATGACCATAACCGATACATTTAGAGCAATGATGGATAAAAATGTAGAGAGCTCCCAAAAGTAATGTTCCATCTACTTCATTAACAAAAATTAGTGTCCTATGAGCTCAAATACACTTCCTCAAAATATTTTATTTTTCCCATGATTGGATCACCCGCAAATTATGACACTACATGATATACTTCAGTATATGACTTATATCCAGGATGGATCCCCTAAAATACCTCTCTAAGAAACCCCCACTCTAGATGAATGGACAAGTGGATATTGATTATATTTAAGATCAAAATCATGTACGTTATGCAGAAAGACACCAAAGTACGGACCATCATTGACCTTCTCATGGGGGAAACCCCTGAGAGAGGAAAAAGGACAATAAAAGGAAGAATTCTGTGACACCCCGCCTAATTAACCCCGGGTGATCAGTCCTAAATTAAATTAGAATAGGTTTCTCAGTTGACTCATTCTTAGCATCACTGTCACCTTTTTAATTACTAACCACCTAAGTGAGAAAATTAGACTGGTGCCAAATTTTCTCTTTCATTAATTTAATTAAATACTCATGCGGAAACAAAATAATTTAAACAATCACAATTAACTGAAATCCACCATTCACATCTAAATAACTGACCGAATAAACCATCGGATCAAATCCAACAAAAGTAAAGACAAGTAATAAATCTCAACAAGTCTGACATAAGTACTAAATAAAACAGTGAGCGACATGCTCAAGTAACTGATAGGAAATTTCTACACTAGAATGAAAAGAACGAAAGCACCTATCAAACTCCCACAACATCCACATGTGCTGCAGTAACGGATCCCTGGAATGAGTCAAGTCTGGCGTCCCTGTGGCTGGACACCTAAAAGGTTTTTAAAAGTTTTTATAGCAAGGGTTAGTACCCAAAATATTTGGAAAACATTTAGCAATTAATTAACTTGCAGTAATAAATATGTATGCATGCTATTCATATTTTGGTTAATGTCGCACTCCCTTGGGTATATCCTCACCCCTCCTCTAATGTGCACTACTAACGCCTTAATTAATTTCCTTAGTTATTTCTCTCATACCTAGATAATCGAAATACCCCTTGCAACCACCCTACTCTAACCGAGTATGTCAAAATTATGATTTCTAAGTTATAGTCATCATTAACTTAATTAATCATTTCCCTTTTTATATTCATATAACTTTCATATCCACGATATATGATACAACTCACAACCTGTTCTAATTAACCCGTATATAATTATTTACCTCATTATATACGTACAATCATATTACAACATTCACAATATGCTGAAATAATAATTAATAATGAACATCCTCTCGAGTTATAACTCAGCGGATGTATATTCTCTAAAGTGCTATCCCACTAGGTATATTCACATAACATAGTTACCCCAAGTCAAAATCGCTCGCTAACTTGGTTAATACATAAATATTGGAGGCGGTCATATTGCTTCCCTGAAAGTGAGATGCCCCTCACCCATATAATGGACGCTATGACCTGGGAATATACTCGCCCTATTCCTCAAGCTAGGGGATTCATCCTCTTCCCGCAACGTCCCCCTATAGCACTAAAATATATATAATAATAATATCTAGCCACTGATATTAATGCACACACCATACATATGTATATATATATACTATCGTACACTGCATAAATATATATAAATAAAACCCCCGGGTTATACCATGTACTAAGTCCGTAACACAAGCCTATACAATTTATCATGAGTTTATGGCCCAACTCTGATTATTAATTAATGGCACATTAATTAATTAAATTACTTTTGGTGTCGCTCCAACTAATATATTCGGACTCACTCTCGTGGCCCGAAATAAAACAATATCCGAGTCTAAATCCCTGACTCCAAATTATTTAGCTTTCACTCTCAATTAATTCAACGTCTTGGTATCGCTCAACCAAAATACTCGGACTCGCCCACTTTATCCGTATTTAATTATTTTAAAATATTCCTCCCAAAATTTAACCATAGTGTGTCACACATAAATTCCCTCCAAAGAAGAATCACAAAGAGAAAGACTCTCATCTTTTGAAAAAAGGACAGGGTCCAATGTTAGCACCAATACCTCAAAAGTAGCCTCGCGTTGATGAATATGTATAAAATGATTCTCACCGTGACAAATTACGTTGAATGCTGATGGAAAAATTGGGAGCATAAAATGACCAACCTGAGTCTTTGGTCAGGAAGGAGCAATTAGACCTAGATATAATGAAATTGTGTCCTATGCAAGCACCAAAGCGAGTGGCATGGAAGAATATACCCTTGTCCGAGCAAGGAAGTTTCTTAATAACAATAATAGGAATGGGACATCTAGCACCCCAGAGCTTGAACCACTTCTTATATCCATTATGGTGCAATAAAATAAGTACCACGAAGAACACGGGTGTGAAGTATGTCAAAAATAACAACGATCCAAAATCGGGCATTTCTCTGAGGTAGTGGAATAAGCTTTCTTAAAATTCAAATGAGTGTCTGGATTAAATAGGTTTCGAATTGATGGAAGGGATGATCATTCAATCAACCATACCCCTATTGAAAATGAAACAAAAGAAAACCTAATCTAAAAACTAATTTAAAGATATAGAACAAAACATTTCACCATACCCAATCATTGTTTTTTATAAGAAACTAACAAAAAAATTGGTAGATCAGGGGGCAAGTGTGTGTGTGAGTGTATGTGTGTGTGTGTATGTGTATGTGTATGTGTGTGTGTGTGTAAGAGGTAGAGATATATGTTACCTTTAGGAGCCCAGTGTGGAAGGGATGAGATCGTGGGAGGCTTTTTATCATGGCAATGTTAGAGATCAACGTGGAAGGGATGAGGACCTGGGAGGGAGACAATGTTAGAAGCCGAAGATAGATAAAAGATAATTTCAAGGAAAATAATTAGAGGAGAGGGTGAGAGGAAGAAACATGATATTGAAAATATTATAATAGTGTTTTATCCATGTTTTTAAATTTTAAAGAGAGGGAGGAAACAAATTAGAGTGTGTTAAAAGGGGGGAATCAAAAAAATTCAATGGCAAAAGAGGTAATGTAGGAAAAACTCATATAGATGACATCATAGTTATATCTTATAACATACATAAGTTTTATTACTTATTATATAAATATATATTAACAAATCCATTCATACTTTTCCGTTTTAATTGGGTAGAATAGTAAATGCAAATTTGTTTTTATTTTATTTATTGAATTATATTTTTCTAAAATAAAGAAAAATCCTAATTCGAATAATAACTACTCAATTTTTAAATTTGACTTAAAAAGTGTAGGTCGTTACAAAACACCCCTATATATTATATAAAAAACTTCTACCAAAATTTGGGTAAAATACCACATATATATTGTGATAAACTATCCATATATGTTTATCTCTTTTAACCCGACCCTCTGTTTAGGGGAACGGGTATGCCATGATCATATGTTTTTCTCTTTTAACACGACCTCCGTTTATGACCTTTATATTATAAAGCATCCTTTTTAACCCAATACCTCTATTAATTGACTTGCCATGATCACATGTTTAAAAATGCTAATAAAATTCCACAATGACCATTACAAAACATAAAAACTTTATTTTTAAAATTGTTCGGAGGAAACTGTCCTTGAGAAGAGTCAGTCCCAAACATTGCACAAACCAAATTCTAAAATCTGACTACCCCCACTTCTCTCCAAATGAACAAATCTCTTCCCCTCGCAGTATGTCGAATTTGTGTTTTCATAGCAAGTACTTGTCAAATGTTGGCCGCGGATAATACATACTTTTAACATATTAATATATCAATCCAACACAATAAAAAATGTTATATTAAGTACTAGGTTCCATAAATACCTTAATGTTGTTTATTTATACTCCCTATCCCCTTGCCTACACCCATTAAGATGTCCAATTTATTAGAGCTACGTTGTCTCTTATCCCAATCTCCTTGGTACATAGGATCTATACCAAACTAAACTCGTGAAGCCATAGCCTCATAATACGTCTCAAAGAATATTATTTCTTAGGGTTGCAACCGTCCCTAGTGAAAAATACCCCGACTTTTATATATACCTCCCTAATTAAGGATGTTTAAATCGTGAGATCCTTAGCTCTATATCTCCAAACTAGACCGAAGGTTCAATAACACCTTAAAGTTAGTAATCCCCCCATCGGGGATGGATGTCTTTGTTGAAAACTTGAAGTTGACTCCCATTCTAAACCTCCACTGAAGTTAACCTCTGGACCATAGATAGCTTCTCCGCCTCCCATACCAAGTCCTACACTTGAACACCCAAACTATGTAAGCTTTGATATCATGGCTACATGATTATGTAGGCATAATACCGATTATTTTTCGTGATCTCGTGCCTTAACAATATGTCTATCGATATGTTTTCCCCATAAATATCCCATCAACTCTCACCTTTCATACTCACCCTTTCGTAAATACTACAAATGAGATATTAAACTATATCAAATTCGTTATCTCTCATGCACCCCCTATAAAATTTCTCAAAATCACGTGTACTGTATAAAATGGAACAATAAACCATGGATTATCCATCCACCCACTTAAATATAATATTCTCCATTGAGAGTTCGAAACAAAAAGATCTATATTCATAGTTGTTAACACTCTCATTATTAAGTGGTATACTATTTATGTAAGGATCATACCTTGCATGATTATGACTTACCTGAAGTGCGAGTGTAATTGTTTAAAAAAATTTGATCTTCCTAAAATCAAGCGTGCATATTTTAAAGGATGGATAACCACTACTCACACCTCGCTTCTCCTTAGTACAAAACAAATGAGATAGGAAACTATCTCAAGCTAAATCTTCCTAGGAAAACTTAGACAAACACTCAAACCCATATACACAATCAAACAATGTAGGCTTCTATTACAAGTCTTATTGGTTATGTAGAAACAATATCATGTCCTTCTCATGATAAAGAGACTCTACAGTGTATCTATTCATATGGCGTCACAATAGAGATTCATCCATCTCTCATATTAACTTTCTATCTCTCCCCATACCTCGTAAGATATAACAAACTATCTCAATTTCAATCTCTCTCGCACGCTTACATTCATACCAACATCCACCCATTATATAAGCATAGAGTCATATATCATCACCCTTACGTACGTTCACCGATTGAAGTGACGTTTGTATACCCCTCACTAATACCATTTTCCTACCTAAGAACCCATCCACGTTTAAGGAACTCTCAACCTAAGGTCTCTAAACCAATTGTAAAAATACTAAAAAGTGATCACTTAATGTTAAAAGATATAATAAACATATAATTATGGGATCATAAAAAACAAGCGGGGTGCCTAATACCTTCCCTACTCATAACCTAGTTCCCGAACCCACATAACGAAAATCTCTCAACCAACTGTAGACTTAAACCTACCTTTGCATTATCTTGAAAGGTCTAACCCGAATGTTTTTAGAAAATAAACTGGATACTTTGAACAAACCAACCAAACCCATTATCGCACAAAACACACTTAGTTCTAGGCCTAATACATATGGTGTGAAACTCAAAATGGAAATGTGATAAAAAATCATCCAGGGTAAAGTACCTTCGACCCACATCGAATCGATAACTCGACCTTAAGGGAACATGGTGGACCCAAAGACAAGCACCCTCCGGCATCCACTGTTAACATACAAGTTATACTAGGTAAGCTATCGCTAGGGAGCCATAATTCCACATCCAACTTAGCCTTTATTCTGAGATTTAGATCAATTTTTAACGTTCTTATGGCCTATTTGACTCGAATAAGCGAGGTCATAAAATTGAGATTATGGAAGATCACATCAGGATCTAACCTAGAATTCTTAGTGTATTTCCATCCAAAAATATAATTTGACTCTCGAGATTATGGAAGCTCACATCAAGATCTAACCTAGAATTCTTAGTGTAATTCCATCCAATAACATAATTTTACTCTTGAATGATATTCATCATCTCTAGCTTCTTCTCAGTCTCTAGGTCTTTTAATATGAAGATTATTCTTACTTCTTCCCCACCCTCAGCCAAATCAATTTTCTTTAAATCGTGTATTTGGGGCTTGGGGTGATCCTTTATGCACCTGGGTTCATTTTATTCTTGAAAAACTCTTGAATGTTGGAATTATAAATGACAAGGCATCTTCTTTAGGAATCTACCAAAAACATTTGTATTTTGGGTCAGCTTCCACAACTTTTTCAGCTGCCCACTCACACTTTCAAAGGTGATAAAACACCTTAATATCATCGATTAACACTTTCTTTCACTATCTCTATGGTGGTGTAGGTTCCTTCCTCTTCCTTTGATTATCTACCTCCTTCAATCTATTGAGAAAACCAACTCAACACATTTTGGCACCTTGTCTCATGCTCCATTGGGCCAATCCTCGGTGATATTCTACCTCTTAATTATTTAGAGATAGTGTGGAACTTGTGAGAAAACATATGTGCTTCCTTTATAACTTGCACAACTTCATTCATATCTTCACCTTGATCTGCCAAAGGTCCCAACCTATCCTTGGTTGTTAAAACCCTCACTTCTTCAAGATGCCTTGTTAAGATGTGTATATCCTCATTTAGCTTAGTATAAAGACAACATCAACCAAGTGTTCCTCCTCATTCACAAAAGGCCTCTTGATTGCTAGGATGACAACCACAATCCCCCTAACATTTTCCTTAGCAAATTGATGATATGTTGATGAAACCAAACCATGATTGTGCATCCAAACTCTTGCAATAAATATGTGGTTGGAAGTGGCAAACACAAGCACATGAAACTCGATATATAACATGGGGTTACCCATTGTAGTTCTAACATTAACATAAGTAACAAACATGGAAGTTTTGGTATTGTTAATGTCTAAAACTAGTATATGCATTTAATCTTAGCATTTATACACCAACTATAAATAATAACAAATAAATATATATAATCATAGAAATGCTAATTTAGAGAAAACATTAGCTTGAGGTGAGAAAAGGATAATGAAACCAAATTTCTATAGTTCGGCCCAAAAAGGTGACTATATCTACAGGCGTAGGTGTTAATGTACTGATTAATATGGAAAATGCGATGGATGAATAGAGGTTATAAGGAATCGAGTTCACTCTAAAAATTGACAACATAACGGTACGAAAATATTATCTCTATCCCAAACATGAGGGTATAGTGGGATATTTATAGATTATTAGAAGAGAGAGAATATAAAGGTACATGTGTCATGACTTTAAAGGTTAGGAAAATACACCGTTACATGAAAGTGGGAGAATAATTATGAAGATAGTTAAAAGACACATGGGGGAATATTTGCAAATCTCCCCCATGTGGGGTGTGCTCCTGACATCACCCAATCACACAATACATTCTCACCTTGATAGTGCCATATAATGGTGTTATCTATTGTGGGTTGACTAGGTGAAACTCAGTGTCTGTGATACTATGACCGACTAGAAATGCCTTGGCTGATTAGGTTGTATGCTGAGTCGACCTCTTTTTTAAGAGAGACGAGTTCGATTGCCATATTTCAATTGGTCCATGGGCTATACTATATTCATGGTACCAAAAATACCCCATGACTTTACTCTGATTGAGGATTGAAGCGGATTCTCTTAAGTGTTTCGTTTTTTGAGTATATCCTGAGCACATTGAGTGAGTGAAATGTAAATAGTGGAAACTCGTTGGCCTCCAAAATTCAGGTCATCAAATCTTATCGATGAGAGAAAAGGAGATTGACTTATGAAATTTTATTCCTTGGAATTGAACTTAACATGTTCCAAATGCTAGGAATAGCGTTTGGTGAAATTATGATACTCATGCCTAGGGCAACGTGTGTTTGTTTGTGAAGCATAGGTCCTCTTTTCCATATAAGATGTCATGTCCTCCTTTAATAGGGGTAATGATTACTGCCTAAAAATAATAAAACTCACTTTTTGAATCATTTCAAACATTTCAAACTAATTTTCTTTTGTGCAATTTCTTTCTAGAGAGATAAAAACTACACCCATTCTTAACACCTTTCTTATTCGGTTAAATTGCTCCCGTTTTCTTCCATATCTAATTAGTTCATGAATTGCAAACTCTTTTTTAAAGAACTCTTCCAGTTTCCTTCCATTTTTTGATATAGAGAAAGAACTATTTCAATCATGTTCAACTCTTCTATGGTTTGAGGTACATTATTTCCCTTTTGTATCTTCTTAGGGTTTTCTTCTAATCTAAGATTTTCTATAATTTATTTAATTATATCTATGATTTTGTTGTTACTTTTGGCAGTTATTGGATTTCACCACTGATTCGAGTGTAAATGTCTAATGTGGCTATTGAGTTAGTTGGCTTAGGGTTTTTTTAATTTTAGGGATTTTTAGGTGTTTTAAGTTTTTTTCCCCAAGTTCTTCTTTTATAATACTACATATCCCCTAAGCCTTTGTTTATCCAGAAAGTGTCAAGACCCCAAATTTGATTTAACCTTTATCAGTGAACAATCCTCGGTCAACAGGTGGTTAGATAATGTTAAGAGGTTGTGTAGGGTTCTCCCTAGGGTTCTGGCAGAGAGGTTTCCCGTCCCATAAGTATAGTCTCCTTCTCATCCTTGGTATACCCCTAAATTTTAATATTTCACTCGATATGCTCCATGGCCTTGAAATGTATTGTATCATAGTCATGGGTTCATGGGGCAAGATATAGTTAAATAGGCTGAGCACCAACCTAAAGGTGAAATTTTTTCCAACATAGTCTCAGACATATTTATTATTGACATTGAGGCTCCGACTGACATAGGTATGTTTGATAGTCTTACACCTTCCATCTCTCCTATTCATATATCTTGTTTCGAGGAGAGCACTTCTAAGAGTTCTACTGACCTCCTATGAATCTACGAACATTAACGTCAAATGGCATGCCTACGATGTCCTTAAGGATTATTTGGATGACCTGAGAGACTAATATAATATACCCATCAGAATCACAACAAGACGCTGACTATGACAAGAAAGTTTATAATCATCTTAATTCATATTTTCTTCCCATGTAGTCACTTTAAGTTCGGGTTCATAAGCCTTTACATCCAATCATAAGGTCCATCCTGAGGGGTTATGAGGTTCCTCTTACCCAACTTCCCCCACTGCCTACTGAATAATTCTTGGGGAAATATTAGTCTAGCAGTCATGAACCAGTTTTAATCTCACTGGTGACATTTTTAGGTATGTACATGGCGTAAAGGACAATGCCAATGCCCCATTTCACATTAATTTTCTCCCAGGAAGTCACATTTGAGAATGTTCAAGGTTGTTCAGACCACCAATAATAGTTGGAAAAATTCTTTAGTTTTTTTAAAGGGGGAGTGGGAGTTTCAAACACATACGAAAAGTCGATCTTATAATGTTCCCCATGAGGGGTGTGGGCCGAACAAAACTGGTTACCCCCTAATCTTTATTCACTTTCTAGTTTCCTTTTCATTCATACTGTTCTAATACCTTTATTCAACCTTTTCAGTGGAGAAAACTCTTATATCCCCCTCTTCACTTTGGGGCATGGTTGAAAGATTGTGTGCCCAATCCCCCAAACATTGAGGATATCTTTTCAAAATCCAAGTTCATATGCCTTTGGTACTACACTCCTCATGGCAGTGTTCTTCTAACGAGACATCAATTCCCTTGGTAGTAGAAGGCCTTGGTGAAGCTGATCCGGATATTGAGCCTGAAGTTAAATTTGATGAGAAGATTTTTCTATATCAGGTCGTCTTTTGTCTATGCATTTTAATATGACTAACTAGTAAACTCTTGTGTAGCTTATACTCCCACTACCTCAGGATTTATCGATGAACCTTCTTGTGGATATCACCCTAGGAAGTTGATCATGCTTTTATAAATGTTGCTCTCTGTAAAAAACTTGATAAGGAGACTAGGAGGAATTATGATGCTAATGCTAAGGGAAAGAAGATGGTCGACGCCCAAATGCGGGCAGAGGCTGAGGATAAAAAAATTGATATTAATTCTCAGAGGAAAGTCGAAGATGATATAGCTACCGGGGTCAAGTCCAAAAGAAAAGATCCCATGCCTTCCATTCCTCCCACAACTAGTGGAATAAAGAGCCCTTGAGGCCCCAGTAACTATGGTGACCCTAAATTCCTAATGGTGAATGAGGCGAGGCTATATGGGTCTACTATGGAGAGGATTCAAATAAAAGGATGCACTTATCGTCAGCTCATTTGTGCAAATGGGTTGTTCTCTTATTATGGTGAGGTGGAGGATTTCAAGTTTGATCCTAACCATTCCCTCGTGTATAATGACCTGAATAATGGCCCAAACTCCATTTTCCACCGCATGAATAACACCACAAATTTGATCAACTAACATGGGAAGACTAGAAACTTTGAAGTTCTAAGGGGTTATGACACTGAGGCTCCATAGAGATTGGTTCAGCATCGTCTGTCAGTGGTATGTTCGCTAAATTGTTCTCGTCTACCTCTGCCAAGTACTTTGTTACATGTTAATCCCATTGTGTTTTCATTTAGGGTGGAGTAGCTTCTACTATTTATAACAAATAGTATTTATAATTCTCATTATGCTTTAAAGTTTGGCATAATCCGTCACACCTCTATATCAACATATACATTCTTAAGATCTTTAAATGAAGACTAGTTAGTGACCTAATGCAACAATCTAAGATCAAGAGTTAATATCATCACTATAGGCATATAAAAAAGATTAATGATGTTTACTACATGTAATAAATTTGTTTAGGGGTATTTTAAAAGTGTTTGAAAACATAAAATACATTTTGAAAATATTTTGAAATATTTTTTTGAAAATTCTGCAAAGTCGTTAGAATGAAATTATATGTCGTTCCAATAAGACTTTGAACGAGATCCATTTTGGCAAACTTTATTGCTCCAGAATCTCATTAAAAAATTCGTTTGATGGTTATTTGAACGAGATATTGTACTTCGTTTGAATGAGAAGTATTAGTTCTAACACACTGGTGAAAACTTATTTTTTACCTGATTTCAAATTCGATCTTTCAAGTTTATCTCTGGGAGATTTTTCTCCCTATCTATATAGATACAAGCTTACAATGTATATCCATCCTTTTAAGCATCTTTTTTTGATCAACCACTTTATTTTTTCGAATCAAAGCCCCTTCGATGTTTTTTGATCTTTTTATCAAGCGCTGAAGAGCACATCATATGTTCTTAACCTTGTGGAGATATTTATTCAATATTATAAATGGGAAAGGATTTTCCTAAGGCTGGTCGGTAGACACCGGCGCAAGTAAATGTTGTTGTGTGGGGCATTTATAGATCTCCATCATTTTATATTAACAACAAGGAAGATATACATAAGTTCAATACTTAGTTGAGTCTAAGTCTGTTAGAGTCATTCCATAATACCTAGTTATGGCAATGCTGAAAACAAAAGACTTTTCTCAAAAGGTATTTTTTTCCTAATCTTCTGTGTTTATGGGTTGTTTATCTTTCATGTTTAGGTTAACCTAATCATTCAAGATAAAATTGGACTTAATTGAATTTGTCTTGCCTGTCACCTAATCTACGATTTCTACATGTAACTGAATCACTCCATAAAACCCATTTTATAAATTGGTGTCAGTGATTGTTTATATAAGTTATTTAGACGAATCCAAATAGTTATGTGGAGAATTCGTATAATAGGCCACCTATGTTTGACGTCTCCAATTACGCCAACTGGAAATATCAAATGACATCGTCTTTAAAATCTATCGACGAGCGCATTTTTCATACTGTTCTAAGGAGGTGGAATCCTACCATTATGACTAATGAGAATGCCGTTAGTCACAAGCCAGTCGCTAATTCAACTAAATATGATTTTGGGCTGAGTAACTTCAACTCTCGAGGTCTAATGCTAATTTTTCTGCAGTTACTCTTGATGAATTTCATCGTATCATGATGTGTACAACGTCTAAATAACTCTCCCCATATTACACACGGGGGAACCAAAGTTGGGAAATCTTTAAAGCTTTAAAAAATCACCACAAAATTTGAGAATATTATCATGCTTGAACTTAAAATTTTGATGAATTTTATGCTTGTTTTTTGATATTTTGAATTCTAGTTTAAATTTTGGTGAGTAAATTATGAAAATAAGAGCTAAGAAAATTATGAGATCACTCTAGTTAGGTTTTAGTGCGAAAGTCACCATCCTTAACTCCTTGGAAATTATACACACAATTAGGCTATAAGAACTTGCAGGTGATCTTCATACTTACGAAATAGATATGTTTCCCAAATCCGAAGAGAAAAAAATAAAAAGAAATAGCTTTAAAAACTAAATCAAAGAAAAAAGAGGTCAATGACTCCGATTTTGATTTTGGTCAAGATGACTCTACCTATTTTCTAAAAATTTAAAAAGTTTCTCAAATTCAAAAATCAAAATTTATCCAAAATGAAATATAATTTTTTATGAAAAAAATTTCAAAGCCGGTAACAAATTCTACGAGAGTAATCAAAACAAAGATAGAGGTGAATTCCCTTATAAAGATGAATCAGAAAAGCAATGAACGCGAGGGGAAAGGTTATGAATACCATGAGTGTCCCACTAGAATTAATATATAGGGAAAAGTCAAAGTTGCATATAATTACACTATAAGCAATGGTAATGTCAAGTTGGTAGATTTCGAGGATGAATCATTGCATGTATGTAACTTCACTACATTAATGGCTAGTCACATTATCACTTCAAGTACATCTCATGCCAACGGGGACGTTCCTAAATGTGATAACCTCGAAAATGAGTCGAATAATTTCACTGAGTTTAAGGGTGTTGATTTGAGTAAGGGATATCGAGGTCTTTAATAAGCTTACTCTGAACTTTACACTGAGTCATTCAAAACCAAAAATAAAAATAATTTTTTATTTTGAGGGTGTTGTCATTTGAGAAGGAGTTGAAATTTTTGAGAGACAATGAGACCTCAGTGAGAATATCTTTGAGTGAGGAACTTGTTTCAGTAGGAATGGAAAAGAAAGACTTGACCAACAAAGTGGCTAGTTTACGAAAGATATTCAAGCATCGTGAGAGAATTGTGAGAAACTTGAAAACCATGTTTCCTAACACAATAAATATCCCGAACATGCTTAAAAGATCGAAGCCACTTTAGAGGACACATCTAATAAGGTTTAAAAGATATTCCTTGGGCCCTATTTAAATTTTAAAGAGAGGTAAGGGAAAGGTTATGAAGGTGCTTCTACTTACAATATCACACTTAAACCGGTTCGTAAGTTTGTGATGGATGCTTATGGATCGCGACTAACCCATTAAGAAGAACTTTTACTTGGAGTTTTAACTGAGGTGGATCCAAAAAAGTATGCAACTTTCCTAACAAGTATACATTTATTCCCATTACAAGTGTACATTTATACCCAAGTATACATTTATACCCATTACAAGCTAGTAATAGTTTCTAACACACATGCACCCATAGACTGCTTATGCAACTTTCCTAGTCTTAGAGAGCAAGTTGAGTTTCTATTCACTACTTTCAAAATTTTAATGCAATAATTTCAAAGAATGTCTACGCCCTTTAAGAACGCTTCCAACACAATGACGAGTGTTAACAATGATAAGAGAAAAAAAAAGGTTACTACCACTTGCATACCTAAAAGTGATGAAAAATACATTGTTGTTAATGTTTATATTAAGGTTTAAGTTACTTTTTAATGGTATTTTTATTATGGGTGATCTAGGAACATGACAAGTGACAACTCACATTTTACCAACTTTATGAATCGCATGGAAGGAAAAGTCACCTGTAGGGATGCGAGTAGGCCTAACATGTTAGGATGAGGTTGGGTGGAAATATATGGCCTTCCTAACCTAGACAAATTTTTTTTATACTAGAGGTTCAACTACTAACTTAATAAACATAAGCAAACTTTACGATGCTAATTTTTCAGTAAATGTTAACCGATCTTATTGTAATTTTTTGTGAAATTTAGCTATTAGGTGTGAGAACTACCTTAAATTGCTATGGTAACATTACCATGTCCTCTTTAGTGTTCAATATTACAGATGTCTCCACCGTGGTGCTTTGGTAATAACGACTAGGTAATGTCAAATTTACAGATCTTACGAGATTAGTTAGGAAAGACCTAGTTCGTGTCTTACCATCACTTGGAAAACTAACTTCCTATATTTCTGGTCCTTGCCAATAAGGAATGCCATACCCTATTTTTAGTATGAATGCACAAGAAAGTATATATGAAGCAATGAATTAAGGTTAAGGAAGAAAACATAACTTTACGCATTACGAAAATAGTACACATAGTGTAATACCACTGTAGGGGCGGATTACATTTTATTTGTCAACATGAACTATAAAGTAAAAAATCAAAAAGTGTCACTCCTTGCTCCCATCTAGCTTAGTCTCTACCCACACAGTCACATATGCTAATAGGTGACCGATATTTGTCTCTAAAGGGGAAGAGACACTATCCTCTTTCTCTTGGTCCATAAAGAAGAAAAAGGAATTAGCACAAATAGTCTAAGAAAGCTTTACCAATTCGACAACAAATATCTATAGAGATGAGAGGAGGAGTGTGTATAGAATTCAATGCTTCTAAAGAAATATTAAGGACTTAAAGTTAATAATCCCATACTTATCAGTTTATTAAGGGTCACAAAAAAAATCAAGGATATTTTAACTGATAATCCCATACTTATCAGCCCAGTAGGGTGGTATAGAAATAAGTAAGCCATCAGTAAAACCAAATAATTAATAATCCAAAACCTTTTGATAATAACTGTCTTAGAACACAATTAAAGTGGCATTCATACTTATGTAGCAATAAAGTCGGCTCTCAACATCGGTGAACATTGGCCAAGAAGAAAAATTTTGAATGATAATAAGATAGTTTACTCTCTAGTTAATACTGATGCTTTTTCAATAAGAATAATGGACAAAAGTGCAGGGTAAACTGAATCATTATAACGAATTATTGTGATATCATTTATAAGGTAAGAATGGTTAAATTTGATCCTAATGATCATAATTAAAACAATCAATTGATATAACAACATTTGAGTATGGTAATTTCTACACATACGTAGAATCAAATTTGTCAATCATTGAATAATATCAATCAAAATTATTAAATACACAAAATTTACTATTGAAAAGGTAAAAGAAACCTACTTGCTCGGTATTTCTATCTACTTATGAATCAAAAGAGTATATTGGGAGGAGTTGTTTCTTGATTCTTTGTAAATAATGTTTGGGTAAATAAGCATTTGTTGAAATTGGGGTTGGGTTGGTCAGTTTATACAAAAACTGTATCTTTTAAAGTTTCAGGGATTTAATTATAAATAACATTTGATTTTAAAATCTTTGACTTAAGTTCATA
Source organism: Sambucus nigra (assembly GCA_949130495.1). Classification (NCBI taxonomy): domain Eukaryota; kingdom Viridiplantae; phylum Streptophyta; class Magnoliopsida; order Dipsacales; family Adoxaceae; genus Sambucus; species Sambucus nigra. The sequence continues at coordinate 312,641,560 of OX422217.1, read as the reverse complement.
TTTCAACTTTTGTGTAGAAGAATTTTTGACTTAAAATATTTTAAAGCACTCAAAGGCAAATTTTGGGGTTCAAATTCATAAGTTGAAAAATTTAGGAGAGGTCAAATTGTAATTTAGGAAAAATATTTCAAACTTAAACCTCTTTTTTCATAACTTAGGATAAGCTTGACCAAAAATGGCCTTACCTCATACCATTTTTACCAGAAAAAAATAGAAATATTGGAAAATTTTCAGAAAATTTTGATTGGTCACGCGCTTGGTCAAGGTTTTAGGTTAAATTATTCATCTTCAACCTCTCGAATTTTGAATTAAAGGTTTCAAATTTTTGATCGAAGATATCTCCTTCATTTCCAAACCATCTAAGATGATTTACAGGAAAACTCAACCTAAAAATTCATAAGGAATCCAAATATATAGGTTTTATGGATTGGGATGCAGTATATCATAAGTTCGATAACTGCGCGTGTTCTCGAATTTTGACTTAACATTCATGGCTTTCAAGAATATGGCAAGGATTCTTATGAACATAGTTTTGTTTCTGCTATGTTAAGGACTACTTTGATTTTGATTTTGATTTTGATTTCAAGGTTTAAGGTGGATTATATAAAGAGAATTTGAGATTTTGAGTTTTTTGGTTCAGAAAACACTTTTACTCGATTAGAGCTTGTTATGCACACTTTTGGGATTTGATCAATTCACTAGAGTTCCTAAGGTTCTAGTGAAGATATTATAATCTTTAAACCTCAGTTCTAAACATTATTTCTCAGTTCACAATTAAAACTCAAGCTTTCATGGTGGAATTTTCATATTTGTCACCTAGAGCTTATTTTACATGTAGTTTCTACTATTTTGATGTATTCCATCATTATAACAACACATAAATCATTTGGAATTGAAATAACTCAATGTAATGCATAAAATGATGGGTTACTTGTCTTGAGCAAAAAATCAAGTTTTTCAAAATGCTATTGAGGTGAGTTATTAAGGCTGAACTCGTGGGTTTTTTATAGTGTTCAAGAAGGAGAGTTCATCAGTTTAGATGGGTGGTGGATTTGAACTGAATTTAAAGAGTTTTCTATCTTTGTTACTGAACCTCACATGTTTGCATGGTTCAAGCATGTTATATATATCATTTAATGTTGAAGTGGGGTCTTAAGGAGACAGGGGGGGTGTAAATAATAAACATTTGGTTTCTAGTCCTTAGTTCATAAATACTTGCACTTATATAGCGTCAAAAGTGTGATATTAGTAAAATTTAGGGCTTTTTTGTAATTTTAAAAAGTTATATGAGTTGGAAGTATAATTTAAATTAAATTAAAGTCTAGAGGATCAATTTGATATAAAGTTTGGGTCTATGTTTAAGTATATGTTAAGTTATGATATTTTAAAGCTTTCAGTGTCTAATTTCTAATCATTAAAACTTCCGGGATCCTTGGCTAATTTGGAAAATTTGTAGGTCTTATAGAGTATTTTAATCCTTCTTTTAAATATATTGAAATTTATATATCCTGGGAGGATTAAATTTAGAGTTAAGGTCTCATAATTAGGGTATAAATATTACAATCTACTTACCTAAAAAAAATTCGTCCTCTAATCTACCTTGGAAGATATATGGATATTGATCTTTCATAGCTTATTTTGGTTCCCGTGTTTATTCTTGTTGATTTTGATTTTCCAAATTTCTTTGAGTGAGGGGATTTTCTTATTCCTAAGATGTTTCACTTCGCAATCCAAAATTCAAATGGGGCGTACTTTAAATTCATGGTTTGGTTCTATGGAGATTGGTTGCCATGTGATGGAATGAGAGGGATCATAAATATACTGGCACAACTAGGACACGTGAAATAATTGTGAGTGATGGATAATTATATAGGTAATTCTCACTGTTCTAAAAAACCCGCATAGGCTCCGCCTAGGCATGCCTAGGCTTAAGGCTTGGGAGAAATGCCTCGCCTTACGCTTTTCACACCTTATTCTTGGTAAAATCCTTAAGGCGCACTTTATTCTAAAAACAATAATGATTTAGTGAAACGATGTCGCCTTTTAAAGAATTTGTTTACAAACCGGGCCATTATCTCATCCAAAATAATCAAATAGTATTTTAATTTGCATATATTGAGACATATTTTTATGATCTGTGCAATTTTTGTATTTTAATAGCCTTGTTATGGTTAAAAAATATTAAAATATATTAAGAAGCCCTAAACGCCTTTTTATGCCTAGGCCCGCCTAGGCTTCTAAGGCTTAAGGCTTGGCCTCCACGCCTCAATCACGCCCCGCGTTTTTTAGAACCTTGGTAATTCTAATTGATAGTCTACAGGGTCAATAGGATTATAAATAGTGATAGGTCCAATATATTTAGGGGATAATTTTCCTTTTCCTCCGAAGTGTAAGATTCCTTTTCGAGGAGAAACTTTCCAAAATACTTGGTCATTAACTTGAAATCCTAAGGGCTTCTGTCGCTGATGTACATAACTTTTCAGACAATCTTGGGTTGTCTTAATCTTTTTCGAATCTATTGTATATTCTTTGTAGTTCTCTTAGATTATTTCGGGACCAATTTCCCGACTATTTCCCGATTCTATCCAACATACAGGTGAACGACAAGGTCTTCCATATAAAGCTTCAAATGGGGAAGCTTTATTACTTGAATGATAACTATTGTTACAAGAAAACTCAATAAGGGGTAAATGTTCATTCCAATTTTTGAGCATATCTTCTAATGTTTGAATTGTATGTTTCAATTATCCATCCATTTATTGGTGGAATGTTGTACTCAAGTGACATTTGGTGCCCATTGCGGTTTGAAGTTCTTGCTAAAACTTTCCTATAAAACGGGAATATCTGTTTGATACAATGGATGAAGGAATTCCATGTAATCAAAAATTTTCTAAAATGTAGAGTTTACTCAGCTTTTGAAATGAATCAGTTGGTTTACTGGTAAAAAATGAGCAGACTTGGTATGTGGGTCAACTATTAACCAAATGGAATTGAATCCTTAGGACGTAGGAGGTAGTCTATTGATAAAATCCATGGTGAAATTTGCCCATTTCTACTCGATAATTGGTAAGTGTTAGAGGAGTCCACTAAGGTGTTGTTGTTCTATATTTACTCGTTGACTAGTAAGACATTTCATTACAAAATTCTCGATATGATTTTTCATATTTAGCCATTAATATTGTTTCTTCGGGTATGGTACATTTTGGAGCTTCTAGGATGAATAATAAACTTTGAATAATGGGCTTCTTACAATATTTTCGCTTGAAGCGATAAATCATTAAGTACATATAAAATATTTCTAAATCATAAAAATGTTTCCTTATCATATGAGAAGTCGTGATTATTATCCTCAAGGGATTTTACAAAAGGATCTTTAGATTGTTGGACTAAGATTTTCTCTCCCAATTCGGGATACGCAATGATGTTAGAAAATTTTGTGAAATGGGGTATTAATTGAAGACCATAGTGATGAATGGTAGCAACTATATCATAAGAAATCAAAGTATAGAGTCTTCCTATTGGATTACGATTTAAGTCATTGTCTACCACATTTAGTTTTGTTGGATGGTAGTTTAGTTCAAATCGGTTATCTTTCATAAATTATATTTAGCGTCGTTGTCTTAAATTTAAGTCCTTTTGAGTAAAGATGTATTACAAACTCTAATGATCAGAAAATACTTGAAAATTTTCACCATAAATGTATCAATGCTAATTTTTCAAAGAAAAAACTATAGCTGCTACCTCAAGATCATTGGCAAGGTAATTACGTTCATGAGTTTTGAGTTCTTTAAATGTGCAAATAATTGAAACTAGTTCCAAACAATAATTAAAACACCAATTTATAAATGGAGAAGCCAATTTAAACATGTTTTATGTTTTTATCCTAAACATGCATCTATTTTTATAAAACAGATAAATAAGACACAATAATCTGCAAAGGCAAAGTTTTAGGAAAGAAAACCCCAAAGGGATAAACCTTTATTCACATAGAAATCGACAAGATAGTCGACTTACAAAATACTTGATAACAGTCACAAGCATAAAGAGCTAATCTTCACAAATCTCTAATGAAAAAAACTATGATCCTCGTAAGAATCACAAGACCGTAGTCCTCCGTCAGACTCAACCTTCATCTTCAGGAGTGAGTCCCCGCAGGTATCACAAGCCAGTCATGGAGATCCTCTCTATAAGGTGTATGCAAAGATACAAAATTTTTTGGGGTTTAAACAATTCACACGAACAATATTCAAGGATATTTTGTTGTGAATTAAATGGTGTTATTCAACACAAAAGGATGAAGAACACTCATAAAATTTATGTAGAAATGAATATGAAATGTCTTAAACTTTATGAACACGAAACAGGTATGTATAAAAAACTTATGTCGATGGGTCAGTCGAACGACATCTTTAGTTTGTTCTAACAAGATATTGATCTCGTTCGAACAAGAATTCATCTCGATTCTGACAACCTCATAATAACCAAAATGGTAAAGCCTTATTTGATCTGTTTCTGAAATTGGGCTTCAAATAACATATCAAACGACATGTCAATGTCGTTTAGATGACGTGAAAAATTCGTTTGAACGATTGTAAGTGAAAATAATTTTTTCTTTTCGAAAAATAAAAATCCCTGTTAGTGTTTAGAAAAAAAAATAAACATACCAAACATTAATTCTGTAAATTAATTCAAACTCTAAGTTCTTTTATATCTTAATGGGATAACGGGAACTCTTTAAACTTGGAGATGCTTCAGTTCGGTTCAACTTAACGGTGCATGGTGATTTTTAACGGGTTACACCAAACTAGCCTAAAGCTATGTTATGAACCATGTTAGAAAAAGTATTCTTACAAGTTCTCATGAACCATACTCTAAAACTTTCCCATTTTAAATTTAAATGCATCCTAAACCTTGCAACGAGGTGTCGGTGTATACATCATAGATTACATTGCTAGAAGGAATAGTGAGAACAGGATCAGTAGTTAATTTGTCCTTCAAAACTGGGAATTCTTGACTAAATTCATCAGTCCATACAAATGGCACTTCCTTCCAAGTTATCTTTAAGAGGGGAAGAGCGATTCAGGAAAATCCTTCCAAAATTGACCATACTAACCCGCTAATCCTAGATAACTTTTTATCTTGGTATTATTAGTAGGATTTTTTGATTCCAAGATGGATGAAATTTTGCCCGGATCGACTTGGATTCCATTTTTAGAGTTCACATGCCCTAAAAATATTATTTCCTTCATTGAAAACTCACATTTGCTCCTCTTAGCATATAACTGATGGTTTCTTAGAGTAATTAATACTGTCTTTAAATGTTGTGCATGTTCTACTGAATTTTGGGAATAAATAAGAATATTTTCAATCAAAACGATAACGAATTTGTCAAGAAAAGGTCTAAAAATTCTATGTATAAGATCCATAAAATCTACGAGTGCATTTTTTTAATCCCAAATATATGACCGTAAATTTGAAATGTCCATTACGAGTTTAAAAAGAAATTTTTGGAATATCTTCTTCTCTGACTCGCAATTGATGGTAATCAGATCGTAAATCTATTTTTAATAAAACCCTTGCTCCTGGAAGTTGATCAAATAGATATCCAATTCGGGGTAAAGGATACTTATTCTTAATAGTTACAGATTTTAGTTTATGATAATCTATGCATAATCTAAAGCTTCCATCTTGTTTCTTGACAAATAATATAGGAGCTCACTAAGGAGATGATCTTATCGGAATAAAACCTTTTTTAACAAGATCATATAATTGGGTATGTGTTTCTCGAAGTTCTAAAGGAGCCATTCGACACGGAGGTATCAAAATAGGAAGAGTATTCAGATAAATATTTATACCAAATTTGATCTCTCGGGAAGGGGGTAATCCTGGTCATTCTTTGAGAAAAATATCGTCACCAAAATTCTTGGGATTAGCGCCAAATTTCGAATTTAAAAATTTGATGGTTCAGATGGACCTGATGTTTGAAATAGAAAGGAAAATTTTTCTTCATTTTGAAAATAAATTTCCTTGGCATGACAATAGATATAAGCATAATGTCTTGATTGAGAATCCATTCCGATAATAATGTTGAAACCGAAAATATCTAAGATTATCAAGTCCACAAAGAGTGAACCTATACCAAGATGAATTTTACAATTAATATATCCTTGGATTGGTGTATTGATTTCACCCGCAAGTTATTCAATATCCAATGGAACAATTAAATGTGTAGGTAGTAATCGTGATATAACCTTATATTTAGGTTATATCAAAATGTGTTGATCCTGAATTGAATAAAATATGTGCAGAAAAATGATGAAAAACTATCATACCTTCTATCATGTCATGGGAATTTCGTGTAGGCCATATCACACAATTCTTTCCACGACTCGGGACAGGCACAATTTTCTTAGTTGGATTTGGCTTAGGTGAATAGTGGATAAGATGGGAATTTGAATTTCGTGAGTATTATCTAACTGATGACTGGAAGGGATCTTCAATTTGGACACTGTGGCTAGATATTTCCTAATTCTTAACATTCATGACAATGAATCATTAAATGGGTTGCGTTATGATGAATCTAGATATAAGCTTGTTGTAATACCCCGTATTTTTATGCTATATTAATTTGGGGATTTATTAAATTTAATGTGAGTTAATTATTTAATAAAAATCCGAAAATTTATTATGTTATAATTATTAACGTGACGAGAGTTAGTAATTATGGGAAATTTGTTGAATATTACTAAGGATCAAAGTAATATGTAATATTGGTTATATTGAATGTCACGAGTGAATAAAATGACAATTATGAAAATTTAAGTCGGGACGCGCCTGTGTCGCGTCGGAAATAAATGTTGATTAATAAAAGTGAATATTTTATAAGTCATTCGTATGGTCGTTTTGACTGTGCCAACGCGTCCGGAAGGGTCGAGATAGTCAGAAAAGTGTACCCGGGGATTTAGTTTGGGTCTCGGGACGTTTTTAGGCCTAATTAGTACCCCGGGAGGGCGTTTTGGACATTTCACAATTTTGGGTAATTAAACCCACGAAATTCTTAGGGTTATATCAGATGTCTAAGGTTGTCTTCTAGGGTTTCAACAACCAAAGACAAGTGACAGCCATAGGAGAGGGAAGGAGAGAGCTTCCAAGGCAATCCAAGGCCCAAAATCCATCCGTTTGCACCGCCACCACCACCAACGCGTAGATCGCGCGACGGGGAACGCAACCACACCAAAATCATCTGTAAATCAGAACACCAAAAACCCCAGACAAGTGTTTATCTTGATTATTTCGTTGGTGCATCTTTCATATTAGTTTAGGAGTAATTAGAATGAGTTTTTATGGAAGAAAACCAAAGATTTGAGATAGGAATTGCATGTAGTGATGGATAAATTGATAATTCTGGAAACCCTTGCCATGTAGAGGAATTACCCACAAAATTATGATGTTTATAAGAAGAAATTTATGAAAATACTTGTTAGAACCATGTTTAAGATAATTATAGGGTTCTTGATAATATGATAATTTTTGGGCGGTTAATCCATGTATAGTGATAGAAATCCACATGCTTTACGTTGGAAATACTTAGTATGATGATATAATGTTAGTAGGATGAATCTTTGGATGTTTTGGCATGTAAAACTTGAATTTGGATTAAGATATGTGTTAGAACCCGTAACTGCAAAACTGCAGAAATCTCAATACCTGCTTGATCGATCGATCGAGCCCAGAGCTTCGATCGATCGAAGGTTCGATCGATCGAGCCCCAGATCTCCATCGATCGACCCCTCCTGGCAGACTCCTATTTCCCTTTCTAAATTAGTTAAGTTCAGTTTATTATGAAATAATTCTTGGGCATCCTTAATAAAATGTTTTGGGAGATAGGGAAGACCAGTAGGACATGTGAATAAATTTTGGGACCCTTGATGTCGGGCAAAGATTGTATTTTGGGATAATTACATAAGGGTCGGTGAATTTATGATTTAAAGAAAGAGACACGTAAGAGAGTTACTTTGGGACAAATGTGTATACCTACTGAATTTTATAATTTGGAGAATAAAGCCATGAGAGTCGTGTGGTACGTTGGAATAATACCGAATCAAGGTTAGAAACGAACCGTTATAAGTGTTTACTAAAATATGATAATATGGATAAAAGTCGTAACTATGGGATTTGAGAATATACCCATTATTGATATGGTAATATTAGTATAGTTATATGATTGTGTATGCATATACTATCTATGTGTGAAAATCATGCCCACGCTACTTGCTATCCCTGAGGTTTCCGCGCTGGGACAGTCTTATCTCGATGGGACCTTTATGGGGGATATTGACTTGTACCCTAGAAGATAGATATCCTTGGTACAGGCTATCGATGTAATAGTTCAGACGGTCCTAAGAGAGGCAGGCATGTGCCATCCTCTTAGAGACTTGGAATCTATGCTTCGCCTCATATTGTTTGTGTATAGATATCCTTGGTACATGCTATCGCAGTGATAGTTCAGACGGTCCTAAGAGACGCAGACACATGCCATCCTCTTAGAGACTTGGAATCTATGCTTCACCTTAATATTGTTTGAGTATGTGTTAATACAGTTCGAGAGTGATTCCGAATTTGTATTTCCCTTAGTACGAGTGATACGGGGATTGGATAGTAGAGTATGCCCGCACCATAGTTTTTATTTGGGGTGCTGTTATGGTATATATATATTTTACGAGTAGTTAATATATATATGAAATTCTGAAATTTGGAACTGCCTACTGTGATTTGATATGTAGGACATGGTTGATGACTCAAATTGTAAATACTTTTTTTGAGAAAGTATAATATGACACTGAAAAACTTTATTGATTAATAAAGTTGAAATGAGAACTTTGGTTACTAATTGAAATATTCTTTTCAAACAATTGAATCGTTAAATTTTGAATCCTGCGAATAATCTAAGATAAGTTAAACCATTAGGAAAGGATAGCGTGATATATGATGAGATAGACCATTGGGAAGGTTAGTGCGATAGGTGTGCACATTAGAAGAGAGGTGAGAATTTCTCAAAGAGTGTCGCACTAATATGTGGTTGCATTGGCCTGTATCAATTTAAATACTTGCTAAACGAATTTTGAAATCATATACACTATCGGGCTCTGACCCGTTTCTCTCTCTCTCTCTCTCTCTCTCTCTCTCTCTCTCTCTCTCTCTCTCTCTCTTGTATATATATGTATGTACTACAGGTGCCCAGCCACAGGGGTGTCTTGCTTAGGATCCCTTGGAAGGAACGTGCTGCAGCTTAGGTGGGAGTTGCAGGCCACTTGCTTAGACGATTTCATTTACTTGATTCCACTTCTATGATTCTCAGTTATTGGGGCATGTGTCGCCCTTTCCACTATTTATCTGTTTTGTTGGGACATTTGTATTTCAGTTATTTCTAGTACTGTTGCTTTGGGATTTATTCAGCATGTATGTTTTTACTTTAAGTTTTAAATGTTGGGATTTTGGATGTTGAATGTTTAACGTAATTGGATTATGTTCCAGGATAATTGTTGTATGATTCTTACTATTGAAAATGTTGTTACTAATTAAATAAATAATTTTCCTTTAAAAATAAAATTGGTAAGAAATTTTTAAAAATGGTTTTGACACTTAGCTTAATTAATTAGGGTGTTAATTTGGAAAAAGTTATCTTTACGACAGTGATGCTAAGAATGAACCAACTGTTCACCTTGATTTTAATTTAATAAAGGAGTGATCACCCGGTATTTAATTAGGCGGGGTGTCACAGGTGGTATCAGAGCATCAGGTTCTAGTGTCCATAAGATCTGTACGGCTTATTTCGCTTTCAGCTTAACGTTTTTCCCATAGAGCCCTATTTTAGGATCGTTGTATTCTTGCTTTCAAGTTTACGTCTTCAGCTATTTGAGATTTGTTAATGACTGTAGACTAATAAACTTCTTCACGTTTCAGATGCCTCCGAGACGTGCACCGAAGGATAGGCGTGCCCAGGCCGAGCAGCCAGCAGCTCCGGCACAAGGCACTATGAATGCTAATGAAGTAGACGCCATTGTTGCTCAGGCGGTGAATGCCGCGCTAGCGGTGGTTCAGCAAGCTCCACCCCAGATTCAGGCAGTGGCGCCAGTACCAGCACAGCTTCCATCTGCATGGGAGAGGGTTAGGGATGCTTTTCAGAAGGCGCACCCCCCTGAGTTCCCTGGTAGCTCAGATATCGTCACAGTCAGTCAATGGAAGAAAGACATCCAGCTGCATCTTCGTATGTATGAGTGCACCGACGTGCAAAAAAAGTTATTGGCTTCCTTTAAGCTGGTGGGGGCCTCTTTGCAGTGGTGGGAGTCCACTACCACATTGGAGGAGAGGGACTCGATCCCTATTCAGTTGTTCTGGGAGCGGTTTGACCGCAAGTATTTTCCACCCGTCGTGCAGATTGAGTTGAGGCAGAAATTACTGAATTTGATACAGGAGAATTCTACCGTAGCTGAGTATGAGGAGGAGTTAACGAGACTTCTCACCATCATGCCAGATGAGGAACCCACTTAGGGTAAGAAGATTATGTTATTTGTGGACGGGTTAGCATGGAGGATCCGTCAGCATCTTATAGGGAATCTATCTCTGAGTACTTTTACTGATGTACTCAATGATGTGTTACTACATTGCCAGGATCACCGCTTCCATTTGTAGGGAAGCAAGAGAGTAGGAGAGTCCAGCCAGCAGGGCAGGACCGGGGGTAATAGTGCTAATGGGGCACCATCTCATGGACAGACTCGTCAGCACGAGCAGAGTTCCCATCAGGGGGACCCTGCTAAGCGACTCCGTTCAGGTGATTCCAGGAAGGGATTTGGGGGTTATAGGCAGGGTCAGCAGGGCCAGCCTAATCATCAGGGCCAGCAAGGCCAACACCGACAGTAGCGTCAATAGTAGGGCCAACAGGGCCAACATCGTGTTCATCAGGGCCAGCAGGGCCAGTGGAGGGGAGGTAACGGCCAGCAGGGCCGTGGTCAGCAGGGTCAGAGGGGAGGCAACTTCAAAGGCCGATGTTTTGGGTGTGGTAGACACGGCCATAGGCGCCAAGATTGTCCGGAGGGAGATAGGGCCCCATAGCAGCAGGGTGCCCGTAATGAGCCACAGAGACCACTTTTTCCGGCTGCCTTCCCAGCCCAGGTGCCAGCCCTACTAGCCGTTCCAGCAGCTCCAGTGCAGCAGGGGCAGTTACAGTACGGACGTGTCTATAATGTCCACCAGGCAGTAGCTCCACAGGCACCACCCGCGATTGAGGGTATGTTTCCTATCCATGGTACTATGGGTCGGGTTTTATTTGATACTGGGGCGACGCATTGTTTTATAGCTACGCATTTTACGAAGGCCTTAGGGTTGCTAACCACAGTAGAGAGCACAGTGAGGTGTGTAGACTCACCACTGGGGAGTGGGTCGCTTATCTTCTTTATATGCTGAGGAGTGGGGTTAGAGATTGGTAGTTTGGTATTACCTGCAGACATGTTAGTCTTAGATATGCATGAGCATGATGTTATTATCGGTATGGATTGGCTCGTAGCTTATAGAGCCATGATTGATTGCTTCGGTGGGAGCATTATTTTTGCCATTCCGGGGCAAGAGATGTTTGTAGTGGCGATGCCTCGCACAGAGGGAGGTTCGACCGCTCATTTGTATTATATAGAGGAGGATACCTCTAAGGAGGTTGTGATTTCGTTAGACTCGATTCCAGTTGTTCGTGAGTATTCCGATGTGTTTTAGGAAATACCAGGCCTACCCCCCAGTCGAGAGATAGATTTTGTTATAGATTTATTGCCAGATACTAGACATATAGCACGCGCTCCATACCGTATGGCTCCGGCGGAGATGCGAGAGTTACGAGATCAGATAGAGAAGCTGTTAGGTCAGGGATTCATTCGCAGGAGTACCTCACCTTGGGGCGCTCCGGTTCTGTTTGTGAAGAAGAGAGATGGTTCACTGAGGTTGTGTGTGGACTACCGGGAGTTGAACAAGGTCACGATACGGAATAAGTATCCGTTGCCTCGAATCGATGATCTGTTCGACCAACTGAGGAGAGAAACTTTCTTTTCGAAGATAGATCTGAGGTCGGGGTACCATCAGCTACGTATTAGAGAGCAGGATGTTTCAAAGACTGCCTTCTTGACGAGATATGGGTCTTACGAGTTCAGAGTGATGCCATGTGGTCTCACAAATGCTCCAGCCGTATTCATGGACTTAATGAACCGAGTATTCAGAGAGTTCTTGGATCAGTTTGTCATCGTATTTATAGATGACATTTTGATATATTCACACTCCGAGGGGGAGCACGCCGAGCATTTGAGGCAGGTTCTTCAAACTCTACGAGAGCATCAGTTGTATGCTAAGTACGAGAAGTGTGGATTCTGGTTACGAGAAGTACAGTTCTTGGGGCATGTTGTTTCTGAGTAGGGGATAGCAGTCGACCCGAGTAAAGTGTCAGCGGTGAGGGAATGGGGACAGCCCATGACACCGATGGAAGTGCGTAGTTTCTTGGGGTTAGCCGGTTACTACAGGAGATTCATTCGGGGATTCTCCAAAATAGTGGGTCCATTGACAAATCTGACTCGCAAGGGGGTACCATATGTTTGGGATGACGCTTGTCAGTTGGCTTTCGACGAGCTGAAAGACAAGCTTACTTCAGCACCAGCCCTTGCTTTACCGAAGTTGGGTGTGGAGTACCTGGTTTACACCGATGCCTCTTTACGGGGACTTGGGGGAGTACTTCAGTAGGAAGATAAGGCTATAGCTTTTGCCTCCCGCAAGCTTAAGCCGCATGAGAAGAATTTCCCCACCCACGACCTGGAGTTAGTAGCGATCATTTTTGCACTGCGGATATGGAGACACTATTTATTGGGGGAGAAGTTCCGTTTGTTCACAGACCACAAGTCACTGCAGTACCTATTCACTCAGCGAGAGCTGAATATGCGTCAGCGCAGATGGTTAGAGTTTGTGAAGGACTATCAGTTTGACATACAGTATCATCTGAGGAAGGCCAACGTAGTTGCTGATGCGTTGAGCCATAGACCGGTAGACGAGGTAGCGGACGTCTGGAAAGTGAAGTGGAAGGAGTTGGGTCACCAGGACGCAGTAGCTCGTTCCTTCATATCTGTTATAACAGTCACACCCGAGATTGTTATGAGGGTAATACAGGCCCAAACCACAGACCCATTTTTCCAGGAGCAGATTGTACGACTTTTAGCTGAGGGTGATGAGTCCTACTCTGTTAGTTCTGATGGGGGTTTGAGGTTAAATGGGAGATTGGTGGTTCCAGAAGGAGCAGAATTACATCATGCAGTGATGACCCAGTCTCACGGGTCCCGATTTGCAGTACATCCTGGAGGAGATAAGATGTACCAGGATATGAGGAGGCAATACTGGGGGAGTGGAATGTAGAAGGACATTGCTGAGTTCGTGTCCAAATGTTCTACCTGCCAGCTGGTGAAGGTGGACCATCAGAAACCGTCAGGATTGCTTCAGCCATTGGAAGTACTCGCGTGGAAGTGGGAGAGTATTTCCATGGATTTTATTACAGGGTTTCCTACATCACAGCGGGGCCACGATTCTATCTGGGTGATTGTAGACCGTTTGACCAAGGTGGCTCATTTTCTGTCGGTACAGACAGACTATACCACGGGTCAGTATGCTCAGTTGTTCATTGCTGAGGTTGTCAGATTACATGGGGTGCCCTTGAATATTGTGTCAGATAGAGATAAGATTTTCGTGTCACGTTTCTGGGAAAGCTTTCAGGAGGCTATGGGTACTGAGTTGAGGTTGAGTTCAACTTATCACCCACAGACAGATGGACAGACAGAGTGTACTAATCAGATGTTAGAGGATATGCTACGCATGTGTGTTCTTGATTTTGGAGGAGGTTTGGAGCCACATCTTCCACTGGTAGAGTCTGCTTATAATAACTCTTATCAGTTTACGATTGGTATGGCTCCATTTGAGGCTTTGTATGGAAGGCCTTATCGTTTTCCAACTTGTTGGCTCGAGGTGGGGGATAACAAGTTGCTAGGACCGGAGGTAATTCCGGAAACCTCTGCGAGGATTGAGATGATCAGGAGTCTCATTCGAGTAGCCCAGGAAAGGCAGAAGAGCTACGCCGATGCGAAATGGTTCTTTCGAGAGTTTAATGTGGGGGACTAAGTGTTACTGCGTGTATCTCCTATGAAAGGAGTGATGAGGTTTGGGAAGAAAGGGAAATTGGCCCCGAGGTACGTGGGACCATTTCCCATCATCGAGAGGATTGGGCCGGTAGCATACAGATTGGGACTACCAGAGAATTTACATCGCATTCACGATGTATTCCACATCTCGTCGTTGAGACGGTATCTTCGGGATGATATGGCCCATACTCACATTGCGATAGATGAGATAGACTTACAGCCTGACAGCTCTTACGAGGAGAGACCGGTGGCTATCCTAGACTATAGTGAGAGGAGATTGAGGTCGAAGATAGTTCCACTTGTGTGAGTCCAGTGGGAGCATCATAATATGGAGGAATCCACTTGGGAGCGCGAGGACGATATGCGCGAGAGATATCCAGATTTGTTCTTACCAGGTATGCCTTGTTTTCCGAATTTCGGGACGAAATTCCGTTATTAGGGGGGAAGTATGTAATACCCCGTATTTTTATGCGATATTAATTTGGGGATTTATTAAATTTAATGTGAGTTAATTATTTAATAAAAATCCAAAAATTTATTATGTTATAATTATTAATGTGACGAGAGTTAGTAATTATGGGAAATTTGTTGAATATTACTAAGGAGAAAAGTAATATGTAATATTGGTTATATTGAATGTCACGAGTGAATAAAATGACAATTATGAAAATTTAAGTCGGGACGCGCCTGTGTCGCGTCGAAAATAAATGTTGATTAATAAAAGTGAATATTTTATAAGTCGTTCGTATGGTCGTTTTGAGTGTGCCAACACGTCCGGAAGGGTCGAGATAGTCAGAAAAGTGTACCCGGGGATTTAGTTTGGGTCTCGGGGCGTTTTTAGGCCTAATTAGTACCCCGGGAGGGCGTTTTGGACATTTCACAATTTTGGGTAATTAAACCCACAAAATTCTAAGGGTTATATCAGATGTCTAAGGTTGTCTTCTAGGGTTTGAACAACCAAAGACAAGTGACGGCCCTAGGAGAGGGAAGGAGAGAGCTTCCAAGGCAATCCAAGGCCTAAAATCCATCCGTTTGCATCGCCACCACCACCAACGCGTAGATCGCGCGACGGGGAACGCACCCACACCAAAATCATCTGCAAATCAGAACACCAAAAACTCCAGGCAAGTGTTTATCTTGCTTATTTCGTTGGTGCATCTTTCATATTAGTTTAGGAGTAATTAGAATGAGTTTTTATGGAAGAAAACCAAAGATTTGAGATAGGAATTACATGTAGTGATGGATAAATTGATAATTCTGGAAACCCTTGCCATGTAGAGGAATTACCCACGAAATTATGATGCTTATAAGAAGAAATTTATGGAAATACTTGTTAGAACCATGTTTAAGAGAATTATAGGGTTCTTGATAATTATGATAATTTTTGGGCTGTTAATCCATGTATAGTGATAGAAATCCACATGCTTTACGTTGGAAATACTTAGTATGATGATATAATGTTACTAGGATGAATCTTTGGACGTTTGGGAATGTAAAACTTGAATTTGGATGAAGATATGTGTTAGAACCCGTAACTGCAAAACTGCAGAAATCGCAATACCTGCTTGATCGATCGATCGAGCCCAGAGCTTCGATCGATCGAAGGTTCGATCGATCGATCCCCAGACCTCCATCGATCGACCCCTCCTGGCAGACTCCTATTTGCCTTTCTAAATTAGTTAAGTTCAATTTATTTTGAAATAATTCTTGGGCATCCTTAATAAAATGTTTTGTGAGATAGGGAAGACCAGTAGGACATGTGAATAAATTTTGGGACCCTTGATGTCGGGCAAAGATTGTATTTTGGGATAATTACATAAGGGTCGGTGAATTTATGATTTAAAGAAAGAGACACGTAAGAGAGTTACTTTGGGACAAATGTGTATACCTACTGAATTTTATAATTTGGAGAATAAATCCATGAGAGTCGTGTGGTACGTTGGAATAATACCGAATCAAGGTTAGAAACGAACCGTTATAAGTGTTTACTAAAATATGATAATATGGATAAAAGTCGTAACTATGGGATTTGAGAATATACCCATTATTGATATGGTAATATTAGTATAGTTATATGATTGTGTATGCATATACTATCTATGTGTGAAAATCATGCCCACGCTACTTGCTATCCCTGAGGTTTCCGCACTGGGACAGTCTTATCTCGATGGGACCTTTATGGGGGATATTGACTTGTACCCTAGAAGATAGATATCCTTGGTACAGGCTATCGATGTAATAGTTCAGACGGTCCTAAGAGAGGTAGGCATGTTCCATCCTCTTAGAGACTTGGAATCTATGCTTCGCCTCATATTGTTTGTGTATAGATATCCTTGGTACAGGCTATCGCAGTGATAGTTCAGACGGTCCTAAGAGACGCAGACACATGCCATCCTCTTAGAGACTTGGAATCTATGCTTCGCCTCAATATTGTTTGAGTATGTGTTAATACAGTTCGAGAGTGATTCCGAATTTGTATTTCCCTTAGTACGAGTGATACGGGGATTGGATAGTAGAGTATGCCCGCACCATAGTTTTTATTTGGGGTGCTGTTATGATATATATATATTTTACGAGTAGTTAATATATATATGAAATTCTGAAATCTGGAAATGCCTACTGTGATTTGATATGTAGGACATGGTTGATGACTCAAATTGTAAATACTTATTTTGAGAAAGTATAATATGACACTGGAATACTTTATTGATTAATAAAGTTAAAATGAGAACTTTGGTTACTAATTGAAATATTCTTTTCAAACAATTGAATCGTTAAATTTTGAATCCTGCGAATAATCTAAGATAAGTTAAACCATTGGGAAAGGATAGCATGATATATGATGAGATAGACCATTGGGAAGGTTAGTGCGATAGGTGTGCACATTAGAAGAGAGGTGAAAATTTCTCAAAGAGTGTCGCACTAATATGTGGTTGCATTGTCCTGTATCAATTTAAATACTTGCTAAACGAATTTTTAAATCATATACACTATCGGGCTCTGACCCGTTTCTCTCTCTCTCTCTCTCTCTCTCTCTCTCTCTCTCTCTCTCTTGTATATATATGTATGTACTACAGGTGCCCAGCCACAGGGGTGTCTTGCTTAGGATCCCTTGGAAGGAACGTGCTGCAGCTTAGGTGGGAGTTGCAGGCCACTTGCTTAGACGATTTCATTTACTTGATTCCACTTCTATGATTCTCAGTTATTGGGGCATGTGTCGCCCTTTCCACTATTTATCTGTTTTGTTGGGACATTTGTATTTCAGTTATTTCTAGTACTGTTTCTTTGGGATTTATTCAGCATGTATGTTTTTACTTTAAGTTTTAAATGTTGGGATTTTGGATGTTGAATGTTTAACGTAATTGGATTATGTTCCAGGATAATTTTTGTATGATTCTTACTTATTAAAAATTTTGTTACTAATTAAATAAATAATTTTCCTTTAAAAATAAAATTGGTCAGAAATGTTGAAAAATGGTTTTGACACTTAGCTTAATTAATTAGGGTGTTAATTTGAAAAAAGTTATCTTTACGACAGTGATGCTAAGAATGAACCAACTGTTCACCTTGATTTTAATTTAATAAAGGAGTGATCGCCCGATATTTAATTAGGCGGGGTGTCACACTTGTCAACTTGAATTGGCATAGGGTTGAGTTTGGGATTGAGGTAAAGTCATAATCATATGATTATTTCTAGTAATGAGGGGAGAAAATCATACTACGATAGAAGAGTTTCACTCCATTATTGTCGCAATGTCGATAAGTTGTGAATACTCACGGATATGTAAAGGAGCGACATAATTCTTAATCCTTGGATGTAGTCCTCTTTCAAACTTCTTGCATTTCTTTATCTCAGTATCCACATACTCGATGGAGTAATGAGATATTCTAGAAATTTGGCTTCATACTGGGCTACAGACAAGTTTGCATGTTGTAATTTTAATAAATCTATAGTTCGTTAATCTCATTCGACTTCGGGAAAATACTTTTTAAAGAAAATTTCTTCAAATTTCTCCTAAGTAAAATTCACGTCAATTTGGTTACATGACATCGCTTGCCACAAAAAATTATCTTCACCTTCGAACATATAAGCATTGCTAAAGTTACATGGAGATAGGATGATATTCCTATTCCATTCAATTTTTTCACAGTTTGACGCATCCATTTCCCAACTTCATTAGCATCTAGATTCCCAAGGAATGACGAAGGTCGTTGTTTTAAAAATTCTTTGAGAGCGTCCATCCTACATATTTCTTCTAATATTTCCTCTAGAGTAGAGTGATGAATTTTCTGTTGTCAGGCTAGAAACGTTAATTCTTGAAGATATCGCATGATTCCTTCAGTGTGGGTTTGTTCAGTTTGAGTTCTAGTGGAGGGAATTAGAACAATAACCATGCTAGAATATAATAGAACAGTCACAATAATAAATAATAATGTAAAACAAGAATATGTCACAAGCCTATTATATTATACAAGATAGAGTCCAATGATACATTAGAGTTATATCATACCACTTTCTCTATATCGGTACTTATGATATAATAGTTAAAGTTAATGATCCTCCTTAAGATTAGTAAGACACACTATGTACATTACTTTATTTTGCTAGATAAAACTAGGACAGATGAGTTTCTTTTATGTTTGGATTTTCCTCAATTGGGAATAATATCATCATTTTTTGAAGAGTTGAAAACTTGAATATCAAGGTATTCATCTGGCTCTGGAGGATCATCATCATTTGTTGAATTACTCGTATAAGAATACACGCCAATTATGAGTTCACCAATAAAAGTAGCATATGGATTCATTGGTGGAGTCGGTGGTGCATTGGCTAAGGTAAGATTTATAGCTTCCTAGAGTATGATTGGATCATTGACAGTAATTCACTTTCCTAATTAATTGAATTTTTCCTAACACTCGATTAGTCAACACAAGTCGCTTTATATCGCTACTGGAACCTACCCAATATTCATCTACTGCAAAAATCATTTCTCTAATCTTTGTGAGTGCTTCTTCTCGGACTCTATTTTCCCAACAGTTTGTTGGTTCAATATCCACAATAAATATAAATGAATCACGTGTATCCATACTGAAAAATGGAATTACCATATAACAGTAATAAAAGAAGTTACGAAAAGATAAAATAGTTAATATCTTATAAACTTTTCCCATATAGAATGCTAACCCGGTGATATGTTTAAATTTTAAACATGCTTTGATGCCAACTCTGTCGCACACTGATTTTTTCTATGAATGCACAAGAGAGTATATATAAAGCAATGAATTAAAGTTAAGGCGAAAAACATAATTTTATTCATTATAAAAATTGTACACATAGTGTACTACCACTGCAGGGTTGAATTGCATTTTATTTATCAACACTAACTATAAAGTTGAAAATAAAAAAGTTCCACTCCTTGCTCCCATCTGGCTTAGTCTCCACCCATATAGTCACGTATGCAAATAGGTGATCAAAATTTTTCTCTAAGGGGAAGAGATACTATCCCCTTTCTCCTGGGACATCTGGAGGAAAAAGAAATTATTATAGTTGAGAGGTGGAGTGTGTATAGAATTCAGTGTTTATATAGTAAAGTTAAACAATTAAAGATGATAATCCCATACTTATAAGTTTATTACGGGTCACATAAATAAAATCAAGGATCTTTGAACTGATAATCCCATACTAACCAGCTCACTAGGGTGGTATAGAAAAAAGTAAGCCATCAGTAAAACCAAATAATAAATGATCCAAAACCTATGGATAATAACTAGTTAGGCACACAATTAAAGTAGCACTCATATGTATGTAGCAATACAATCATCTCTCAATATCGGACACCATAGGCCAAGTAGAAAAATTATGTAGGATAACACGACAGTCCACTCCCTAAGTAATACTGATGCTTATTCAATAAGAATAACATTCAAAAGTGCGGGGTGAACTGAATCGTTGCAATGAATTGTTATGATATCACTTATTACATGACATGGTTTAAATTTGATCTGAATGATCATAATAAAAACAATCAGTTGGTATAAAAACATATGAGTATGGTAACTTCTACACATACTTGGAATAAAATTTGACTATCATTGAATGATATCAACTACAATTATCAAATATGCAAAATATACTATTAATGAGGTAAAAGAAACCTACTTGCTTGGTATTACGAATTTCTTATGGATCAAAAAGAGGATATTGGGAGGATCAGGTACTTGATTAGCTGTATATAATATGTGAGTAAATAATAATTTATTGAAATTGGACTTGGGTTTTTCAGTTTATGGAAAAAAATGGATTTTTTAAAGTTTGAGGGGTTTAATTGTAAACAACTAGGGACTTTAAAATATTGGACTTAAGGTCATATTTGAACTTTGGTGTAGACGACGTTTTGACTATAAATATTTTAAAGTATACTAATAGTCAGAGTTTCGGGTTCAAATTCATAAGTTAAAAAAGTGAGGAGGGGTCAAATTATAATTTAGGAAAAAAATCAAACTTAAAGCCTAATTTTTTTGATAACTTAGGTTAGGCTTGACCAAACATGGACTTACCATATAAAATTTTGACCATAAAAATAAAATAAAAATATTGGAAAAATTTTTAGAAAATTTTGATTAGCCACGTGCCCTTACGCGCCTGGCCTAGGTTTCTGGTCAAATAGTTCATCTTTAACCTCTCGATCTTTGACTATAGGTTTTTAGATTTTTGATCGAAGATATATCCTTCATTTCTAATTCATTTGAGATGATTTCAAAACAAACTCAACTTAAAATTTCATAAGGAATCTAAATATATTGGTTTTATGGATTGAGATGCAGTATATCGTAAGTTCGATAACTGGGTTTTTACCAAAATTTTTAATTAACATTCGTGGCACTCACGAATATGGTAGGGATTATTATGAACATAGTTTGGTTTATTCTATGTTAAGAAGTACTTTGGTTTTAATTTCAAGCTTCGAGGTGGATTATAGAAAGAGAATTTGAGATTTCGAGTTTTTTGATTCAGAAAACACTTTCAATCGATTGGAGCTTGTTGTGCACATTCATGGGATTTGATCATTGAATTAGAGTTCCTAAGGTTCTCCTGAAGATATTAAAACATTTCTAAACATTATTTCGAACTTCACCATTAATGCTCAAGCTTTAATGGTGGAATTTTCATATTTTCCACCTAGAGATTCTTTTACACGTAAAGTTTCTACTCTTTTTATGCATTCTAGCATTATGACAACACATAAATCATTTAGAATTGAAAGCACAAAATGTAATGCATAAAATGATGGGTTACTTACTTTGAGAAAAAAAACTGAGTTATTGAAACTTCTATTGAGGTGAGTTTTTAAGGCTGAACTCGTGGGGATTTTATAGTATTCGAGCAGGGGAGTTCATTAGTTTAGATGTATGGTGGATTTGAACTGAATTTACAGAGTTTTCTAGATTGGTTATTTAACGTCACATATTTTCATGGTTCAAACATGTGATATTTGTCATTTCGTGTTGACGTGGCGGCTTAGGTGGATAGGGGGTTGTGTGTAAATAATAAAAATTTGGTGTTCGGTCCTTGGTTGATAATGTTTGTACTTATATATCCTCAATAGTGTGATTTTAGTAAATTTTAGGTGTATTTTTGTAATTTCATAAAGTTACATGGTCTAGGACTATAATTTATAATAGATTGAAGTCTAGAGGATCAATTTGATCTAAAGTTTGGGTCTAGAGGTTGAGTATAGGTTAAGTTATTATAGTTTGAAGTTTTTAGGGCCTAATTTATAATTATTGAAACTTTAGGGATGCTTAGTTAATTTGAAAATTTTGCAGGTCTTATACACTAATTTAATCCTTATTTTAAATATAGGTAAATTTATATATTCTCGGAGCATTAAATTTCGAATTAAGGTCTCATAATTCGAGTACGGATGTTACAGGGACACAAATCAAGAGTCCCAATAGGAAGTTGAATACCATTACCACCTCCCATTTTTTTGGTGTTGATACACATGGATATTTTGGGTCCCATGCATACAGAGAGTTTTGCGGTAAGAAGTTTGTTCTTGTGATGGTTAATGACTTTTCGATATATTCTATCGTTGGATTTCTTAGAAAACTTTGATGTTGTTGAGTTATCGTTAAGTGTCGTGTTCTTTAAAATGAAAAATGGCGTCACTATAAATTGCATTCATAATGATAATGGAACTAAATTTAAAATTGTTGGTATCAGTGGTATTTGTGATGAATTTGGCATCCAACATTAGTTTTTAGTCATTCAAACTCCTAAAAAGGGCATAATTGAGAGGACTAATCGAATAATTGAAGATATGGAAAGGTCCATGGTTCTTGGAAGAAAAGTGTCGAGATATGTTTTTGGGCAAACACGATTAACACCGCATGTCGCATGGTGAATAGGGTTTATCTTCATCCACACACACTTCATACTCCACATGAGCTATCGATCGGTAAAAAACATAACCTATCGTATTTTTGAGTTTTTTTGAGTTTTTAGGAGTCCTTGCTATATCCTAAGAGATATAGAGAACTTCAGGAAATTAGAATCTAAAAGAGATAAGCGAATACTTTTTGGATAGTCATTGACTAGTAGAGCATACAATGTTTATAATGTTAAAATCTCTAAGGTTATGAAATCGATAAATGTAACAATTAGAGATGATTCACTAATTACATTTATTGATCATGATCTTACGTGTGATAACAATACACCCCCGGTGATGATCTCAATGCTCCCCACACCACAACGGTGGACCCCGATCCTAACAAAAAGGCTCCCTTATTTTTAATTTGAAAGATTCATGACCCTACTCACATACTTGGTGATCCCACACTAAGCGTCAAAAGTCACGCTCAACTAGAGAATACCGATAACTACGTTTACTATACTTCCACAGTAAAGCTCGAGAATGTGAAGAAAGCATTGATGGATGAGAATTGGATTTGTTTTATGCAAGATGAGTTTCTTCAATCTTGAATGAATGGTGTTTGGGAATTAGTTACCCAATTTAGATAGACCAAGTGGGTGTACAAAAACAAGATGGATATGAATGGTAACATAGTTCACAATAAGGCAAGGTTAGTTGCTCAAGGTTAAACACAAGTTGAGGTTGTAGACTTTGACGATACATTCGCTCTTATTGTTAAGCTTGAGTTTGTCTTCTTAGTAATCGCCATAGCATGTCATCCATGGTTTAAGATTTACCAAATGTATATTAAGAGCAAATTTCTTTATGGCATTGATCAGGAGGAGGATTAAGCGGAAAACCCAAAGGGTTTTAAGACCCAAGTCACCTAGAACACGCATTTTATCTAAAGAAGTCCTTGGATGGTTTGAAGAAAACACCCCGTGCTTGGTACAAAACGATAACTTCCTATCTTTTATCCCTTGGCTTCAAAAGATGGGTAGTTAACATGACATTGTTTGTTAGGAGAGAGGGTGGTACTATCTTGGTTTTCCAAATCTTTGTGGATGACATAGTCTTTGGATTGATGTGTTCCCATCATGATCATACTTTTGAGGAAGAGGTGAATAGTGAATTTGAGATGAGCATGATTGGTAAACTTACTTTCTTCCCAGGTCTCCAAATGTGTCATATCACGAATGGGATATTTATATCTTAAACTAAATATGTTATGGATCTAGTGAAGAAGTTTGGTTTAGACTCCTCTAAGAACTCTTTCACACCTGTGGGTTTCTCGACAAAACATAGCAAAGTCACTTTAGGTAAATATGTAGGGAAAACACAATATATGGATATGATAGGTAGTCTCCTCTAATTAGTCGCAAGATGTCCCGATATCTCCTTTAGTGTTGGAGTTTATGCACGTTATCAAGCATCCCCAAAAGATTCAAATTTATTTGCTCGTGAATGTATCATCAAATCTGTGAGTGACACTCTTTATTATGGTATTTTGTATTCCTTTGATATGGATGACCATTTTTCATCTTATTTGAATTGTCATTGAGCGAGGGATGTTGATGGATGTAGAAGAAAATCGGGTGGATGCTTTTATTTTAGGAGTGCTCTTTTCTCTTGGTTAAGAAAAAAGAAAAACTCCATTTATTTATACGCGATAGAGGACGAGTACATAGCTGCTGGGAGTGGTTGCAAACAACTATTATGGATGAAGAATTTTTTTGAAGATTATGGGATTACTCAAGGAACAATGAACATTTCTTACGATTATAGTACTGCAATCCACATTTCTCGTAATCCTATCCAACATTCTCAGATGAAGTACATTAGGATTCATGAGAATTTCATTCTTGATCTCGTTAAGGAGAAGATCGTATCCTTGACCTTCTTCAGTACCGAACGTCGGCCGACATTTTCCCTAAACCTTTGGAAGCACTTAGATTTGAGGATTTGTGGAAATTTTTAGGTATTTGTTCTAATGATTGAGTTGGGGTATTGGTTCTGGTTTAGGGTGATTTTTATGTTTCTATCATTTATCCTTACTGCTAGATTTTATTGTTATGTGTATATCTTTAAAAATACAAAAAGATTTTCCTTTATTTTAGTAAAAGTTTCAAATTTTTTTATTATTTACACCATATATGGATATGCAATTTAGATGTTTGAAAAAAAAATTCATTACTTCTATACATGTGACTTAATCACCGTGTTCTTTGACTTAGATACATCACTCTTGTGTGCCTAGTTATGCATGTTTCACATTGCATCATTAATGGTAGATTACTACCTTATATTATGTTGTTTGCACACATGCACAAACTTTTGAACATTGTGCTTTCGTGTCATATGTTGAATAGGATGCTCCCATCTCCATCATGCTAAATAGCAAAGCAAACGTACTAGGAACTATTTGTGAATGTAAAAACCATTCCCCAGTTTTTTTTCCAGAAAATTGATTTATGTTTAAGCAACGAAAAAAGGCTAAAAAAGAAGCAGACTTCTTTACGTTTAAGGCCTACAGTATCAAAAACCTAAAATATGATTTTGGCACATAAAAACATAAAAGCCAAAGCCAATATTGTTTCATTGATGCTTCATTAAAAATGAGCAATATGATTCCTTCAAAAATTTGAGAGTTTCTATTTAAAATTTACGATTTTGAGGGTGTTATAAATTGAAGATCAATGGGTTTACAAAATAGAATTACTTAAAAAATATTAAATACTTTGGTATTATTGATTCGAGAAGCATTAAAATTCTCGACATTTTGTTGGAGATGAGTTAATTTCACTTCGTTTATCTTATTTAGTGTTGAGATATGTTTGGCAGTAGTTTAGTCTTTCGATCGTGTGGTTGGGTCTTCTCAACCTAATATGCCTCACCAGCTACAAGATTTGAATGAAAATGAGTTGTCCTGACATAGGATCTATAAATGCTTATGCCAGCTTATTGGTCTTATTGACGGGTCTTATCATCATGACCGTGTGTCAGCATTGGTTACCAGAGTTGACCAAGTGTACTAGGATCCTGCATTAGTCAGATATGGTCAGATCTTATCGTCCATACTACAATATTGGATTTCCTCGATTTGGCTAAACTTCCCAATCATGACCTATCCATGGACGAGCTATACATGAAGTATGGTTTTGATCGTGCATTTTGATATGCTTGGCTCTAAGATGTATTCAGACTCGGCTTCTTTTCACATCTCTCACATTGTGGAAATTGAAATTGAATAATGCAAAAAAATTTGAAATTACAATATATGTTGAGGAAAAAATTATGATTCTCATTCATATTTGAAGATTGATTATGAGGAAATGAAAACATTTTAAATCGTGTTTTGGTCTTCTAAATCATAATCTTCTCCTTATCACTGCTAAACTCTAATATCCCACCTGGAACACTCTATTTAATCCCCACACAAAGTTGTGACAGTACGAAACATTGATCTTTGGATGAATATAATGGGAGTATATTCCTAATTAAATTGATGTGGTGACTTGATGACAATCATTGGGAAATTTGAGGGGAAAAGGTAAAAATAAGTTAGGAGATGATTAGTTACAGTACTCCTATTATTATGTATGAACAATAAGGTATCTCCTTATGAGATAACAGATGCTGGTAGGGATAAAGTTGCGAACTTCAAAAGATGGTCACTTGATGACCGAGATTGTCGCTCCAACGAGGAAAGGATCTCGTTGATGATAAGAGTCGCTCAAAGGACGCTAAAGAAGTCTGACACCCAATTTGATGCCATGCTCTCCATTGTGTGATTAAGATTGTGCTATCTTAACTGTACGTAGATACTTATAGATCACACAGATTTGTGGGGCGTGGGTAATACGTATGGCACGGTAAAGAGAGAGATTTCTTGGTACGGTCAAAACTGGTGTCAAAGGGAGAGCCCTTGGATTAACTAAGTTGTCAAAAATAAGAACTCCAAGACCTTATATAGGAATTGTTATACGTATAAGGCTTATTTATTTAGTGAACATCTATTGGTTTGACTATGTGAGAGAGAGATAGAGGAACATGAGATGTGGAAGAGGAGGAGAAAAAAATACAGTATGAATATTTTGGGGTCTCTTAAGAGCTCATAACTTTCCCTCATTTTCTCTGTTGCCATCCATTTCCTTATTATGTCAAGAAGTGCACCAAATACAACCACACTAATATATATATTCGGTTTCTCCCCATTGTTAAGGTTGAGGTAAAAATACTAGACTAGTTTGTTGGGAGTTTAGAGACGAGTGTGAGGGTTTTCTTTGAAGAAGACAAATATATTGATGGTGGTTTTATAGAGGGTCTTTGATGGGGCTCTTGAAGGAAAACATGGTAATGCTAGACAACCACGTTAAAGCCACCTTGGGAGGTGGGGGTAGTTACAATCCTTGATCTTTCATGCCTTTCACTGTTTTGGGCTTAATTAAGGTGGGAAATACCAACTTTGGTTTAAGTTTAATGAGTAGTATATCTAAGTATGTTATTTACGTATTTTAGGTTAAATATATGTGTAGTTTATTAGCTTGCATCATAATGTTGATTATTAGCAATATTAGAATTTATGGGGAATGGTATCACAAAGATGATTTAAAATAGGCCTTGAAAACATAATAAATTTCAAAATATAATAACAAACATTTTTATGGATTAAAAATTTTAGAAAATATTATTGTGGTGTGTTTTCTATCAAAAAATAAAAATAAACACTTTTATGGAATGCTTATGAGTTGAGGGTATTAAAATTTTTAGGCAGTCTTGTGCAAAGGGTGTTATTTTATGAGTTGAGGGTATTAAAGTAACAAGTGTGGAAGTTGGAAAAAGTATGGTATTAAACAAGCGTTAAAATGGCTTAAGTGTTTTAAATGTTAAGGTAGACACTTAATAACCATTTTGAGAAATAAAGCGTGTTAAGGAACTAAATCTCAAGATTGGTAAAGAAAGGGTGAATTGGTAATTTACTTAAAGTGCAAGATTTTTATGGAATAAAAGTGTTAAAGAATGTCTGTTCACTAAAGTGTGTGAATTTTAATTAAGTCCTAAAGCATAAATGATTTTAGTATAAATCATGTGTGTGCGTGTGTGTGTGTGTGTGTGTGTGTGTGTGTGTGTGTGAATAAGGCACTTAAAGAAGAAAATAAACAATTTTCCAAGTATTAATGGAAAAGCGAATGGTCAAGTCTAAGTTTTGGCTTCGGCCGAGTGAAAGTAAGGAAATATAATAATGTGGACATGTGTAAAATGTTAAACACATTAATAAGGACTTCAATGCAACCGAAAATAAGCAAGAAG
The DNA here is from genome assembly GCA_949130495.1 of Sambucus nigra. Classification (NCBI taxonomy): domain Eukaryota; kingdom Viridiplantae; phylum Streptophyta; class Magnoliopsida; order Dipsacales; family Adoxaceae; genus Sambucus; species Sambucus nigra. Next base: position 312,613,620 of record OX422217.1, on the reverse strand, counting down.
GACTCGGAGCCCTTAGATCAAAAGCCCTAGATCACTGGCTAGAACATATGGTGCTCATAGTCGTCAGTGTGGAGACCATGTAAGTATGCAGTAAAGGAAGATTATGCAAAAACATTAAAGGAATAAGGAACATGTCAAGAAATGGATTTTCTGGTAAAACATGTTAATACAACCTAACTCGAATTAATGAAATAAATATTATGGTAAAAGGTGAAATTGATGAGTAAATGTGTAAATCTATTAATGTCCATAAGTTAAGACAAAAAGGGTAAAGTAAAGTGGGCAAATGGGTGGTTAAGTAACCTAAGATGTTAAATCCATAATTAGCAAAAGTATGTATTGAAAGGATAAACAAGTATTTTCTAACACGGTGAATGTGTGTGTTGAAATGATATTTTTCAATGAAAACACTAAAGTATATTTTATGAATAAAAAGGGGTGATTCCGGTAAAGGAGTGAATTTGAATAAATCAAGTGTAGTGGTGTTATAGTGGAACCGGGTGCGTTAAACTAAGTGAGAAATGCTAAGTATGAATAAAGAAAGTCTTTACATGATTAAACTAAATTAATCTAGATAAGCAGAGTTTTTCAAAAGTAAAACAGGTAATGCATTTCAATATGTGTTTTTTTAAGGTACACATACATACATACATACACACACACACACACACACACATATATATATATATATATATATATATATATATATATATATATATATATATATATATATATATATATATATATATATGAGAGGAGGGTGTTTTACTGTTCTGAAATTTCAACGGTTCAGATCAAATTTTTTGGAGCGACCTCAGATTGTGCCATGTCACCATTTATGCATTGTGACATGGTAGATGAGAGAAAACACCCTTGAATCCTAAACCCTCCCCCGCTCATTCACCTTTGTCTCTCTCATTTCCGCTCTCTTCCCTTTCAACACAAACCCTCCTAACCCTAACCAGACCCGACGTTTCCCACCACCGCCACCCTCCATCCCCGCCCTACGCCTCCAACTCTTCTGCCTCCAGGTAGTCTCTATCACCCTATTACTCACGCATATAAATACGCATGCAGGCACACGCCCACAGACTTCCCTTCCTCTGCCTCCCCGCCACCTCTACCTCCGCTACCGCCTTCACCTCTCGCCCTCTTACACATGCACACACAAATAGGGTAAATCATTTTTTTTAGTTTTGTTTTGAAGATCGGATGGCTTGTTTGTGTTTTGTTTTTAATATCTAATGATTTTTTTCAGGTTTTGTATTGAAGATCTATTCCGGTATGACTTCTTCTCTCTTTAGTTTTTTTTTTGTACATTTTAATGTTTTGTAAACCCTAATTTTTAGGGTTTTTTGGAATCATGTTTGATGTTTGGTCTATAATAGATGTATGCAAATTCTTTTGGTTTTAACATATAACAAATCTAAAGACTTGGAACCATTTGTTCCAAAGTTTCGCATTTTAGGATTTTTTAATATTTAGTGTGTTTGAAATTAACATATCTAAAGACTTAGAACTGTTTGTTTCAAAGTTTAGTTTTTTACCATTTTTTAAATTTAGTGTGTTTGCAATTTGAATTGAGGATTTTCTTGAAATTTAGACTTTACCATGAGTGTTGATGATGGAGGCTCAAACTGCAGTGCTCACAAGATTGGTTAAAGGTATTATTTTTTTTAGATTTTTGTTTTCTATTATCAATTATGGCCTCTTAGATTAACATGATTATGTGATGTTTGCATCTCTCGTGTGATGTTTGCATTTGTCATGTGATGTTTGCTAAAATGAGTCTTAAAACCGAATGTTTAGGTGACGCTATTGTAAAGGTTATTTGAATGTAGGATTTTTCTTTGGGACTGTGAGCTCGATTTTCTACTTATTTAGAACTTGGTTTATTAATCTTTCTACTTATTTTGGGATGTTTTTACGATTTTATTATTTGAACTTTTAGTTCATCAATTAATTTCTATTTTTTCCCTATTATATGTGAATTTAGAGTTGTTACTTGAGGTTTTGGGCCAATGCTTATATTATGCTTTATTATATTACTCAATGACTATGAGCAAGAGTTTTATGTATTCTATGGATGCGAGTCAATTGAAATTAGGTATTGTGAAAAAAATCAGGTTTCATAACCATACCTGTTGTTGCATTGATTTTCTTCACATTAGGTAATTTTTATCTTATTGTCATTGACTGACTATGTAGTGTTTTATATCATTTTTACAAAGACTATACTTGATGATAGACTTTATCATATGATTGAAGATGATTATTACATATTAAATTGTTGTTTACATTCATGTTTATAAATGTGTGTGTGTGTGTCTGTTGTGTATGTATGTGTGTTGTGTGTGTATGTGTATTTATAAATATGTATGGGTTTCAGTATGTGTGTGTGTGTGTTTCAATGTGTGTGTGTGTGTTTGTAAAAGATTTACTTTTTATGTTGGTTGAAGTTTCTATCGTGGTTTAAGTTTCTATCTTCATATAAAGTTGATGGAAAATTTTCACTATTTATTGGATGCTGAGTCGACATCTTACTCAACTATTTTTCATTTGTACAATTGTTTCTGTAATACCCGGTATTTTAATGACTTTTAAAATGAGATAAATTAAAAGTAAATGGGTTAAATAAATGGGGATTAATTGGAATTATTTATGTGAAAATAATTAGAATTAATCTGGATTGAATATTATTAGAATAAAATAATATGTGATTGAAATTAAATATTAATTAGTGACTAAAAGTAATATATGATTATGACTTTATAAAAATTGTTGGGATTTATAAATACGACAATTACAATAATTATGTCGAGATGCACGTGTGAGTCATGTCGGGACTATAATTGAATGGAATGAAAAGTAAATTATTTTTATTTCATCCAAATCATCATTTCGAGCGCACCAAAGTGTCCTGAGGGGTTTAAATAGTCAGAAAAGTCTACCCGGGAGTTTGATTTGGGTCTTGGGTCAATTTGGAACCGAATAGACACCCCGAAGAGGTTTTTTGGTCATTTTACTTGGGAGATGAATAATACTTACAAAATTTGGGTATTTTTATATAAGTTAAGAGATATGTTAGCCAAAGGTTTATTCACCAAAACTCTAAGAGACATCCATTGAGGAAAGGGAAATATTTTTCTAGGAGAGGAAGGGATGTTCTAGGAAAATCAAGGGACAAAGGCACCTTGTACCACCACCGGAGAGTGACCGAAAAAGAGAGGAACTCCATAGCATCATTTTCCCCAAAGGTTTAGACCTAAGAAATCAAAGGCAAGTGTTTTAACTCTTGCAATCTATAGTATGTATGTTATCCATGGTAGATAGAATTTTTTTTTTAAGTTTTATAAATCAAAGATGAATTTTTATTATTTTGATTTAATCCTTGAAATGGAAACCATGTAGATTTAATTCCTTATGGATATTAGAATTAGCATTACGAAACTTGGGTTTATTTGATGAAGAAATTTGGGGTTCATACGTGCGCTTGAGTAAGAATGATAAAATGCAAATTTTCTGAATTAAAATGGGATTAGCATGATTAATCGAAATTCCATGATGATTTTGATATGATTTGATATTTTAAATCATGTAATACTTGGGTATATCATTTGGGATGAATTATAAGGAGTTTGGGATCATTTCGTAGAGGTTTTGAGGATGAATTATGTTAAAACCCATAGGTAGAAATATGTAGAAAAAGGACAAATATTTGATGATAATTTTAGGACTATTTTAAGATGAAATTGTTAGTGTGCTCACGAATTCCTGCGTAAAATCACGCTCTGCACAACTTTTTAGTTTTAAGTTTTCTCAAAATTGGAGCAAAAAAGTCTCAAATTGTAATTTTATATTTTTGGGCAGAATGTAACTTTATTGAGAAAAAGAATTATTGGCAATTAAAATATAATCGGGGCTTGTTATAATGAGTCTGGATTTTGGAACAATAAGTATGGGTCGAAGGTAGCTACTAGAATAATTTATTAAATCCTTTCGATTAATAAGAGATTTTAGGAGTAATGGTAAATGTGAATAAATTGTGAATTGTTAGTTTATGGGATATACTTGAAATATACTACGTGTGGGATTTGTATATGGGATGAGAGTATACCCATTTTTTGATATATATACATAGGTGGAGCGAATACTTGTAATATAATTGAGGTTTAAAATACCATGATACATAGGATATTCGAGATATAAGTATACTACATATGAGACTTGTAATATGGGATGTGCTTATGGCCTATTGTTGATATATATATATAGGTTGAGTGTATACCTATAATATGATTTATGTGTATGAAATACCTGTGACAACCCGCGATCCGAGATAAGGGGTGGCCAGCCCGATACTTAAACGTAATAGGAATCATGGATGGATATAATCCTCAGCATCAACAATAAAAACTGAGTATACGGGAAAACCACCCAATAAATCTGAAAACGGGTTGCCAAAAATGTAAAATTTTAAAAATGCGGTTATGAAAATTAAATTTAAACAACCCAAATCTGATAAGCAAGTGGAATTCCACAAAAATATATATAATACAACTAAAATGAATGTATACAAATGGACCGAATAAGCTGTCAGTCCACAGCTACATAGAACGAAGTACAACAATTTAAATATCTTACATGGTAAATTCATTAATAAAATATAAAGGTTTGGGCCACACACCCGAGTGTAAGACTCGATCATATCTAGAACACAAAGATGAAAGCGTCTAATACAATGACCTGTAATAACCCGCAAAATCCTACAGCTCGTCGAAAGCAAAGGAATGGAAAAGGCAAAATGGGAGTCCTTGAGGGGGAGCATCTGAGCGGATACAATCATATATATACAACAAGGAAAGTAAATCGGTCAGGGCCGGGTTCTATATGATCACCAGAAGAATAAAAAGCATGATAGGAATGAATAGTTATGCATGAATGATAAGGATGATAAATTTACATTACAATATAACTAAATGATGAAATGAAATTCCATTTATATAAAAGAAAGAAAAGTAATAACTTAAATTTAAAACCTTTCCTCATTCATCAAATTTCCATTATCTTTGTATTCCTTAATAGGAATAAAACCATTTTATTAACTTCCCTAGTTAATCATCTTACCATTTCATCTTTCAATTCCTTAATAGGAATATCATTAATATCAAGTGCTCTTTATGGCACATATCTCATTAATCTCATTACCCGTGCTCTTTATGGCACGTATCCATACTCTTTATGGCATATAACCATCAAGTCCCACTTGATGCAGAAAAGTTATATTCATATACATATAACGATTCTAAGACCGCCCCTCTGACTTTCCCCACTGGGCGCGCCCCTAAATGACCATCATCTTCCAGGGCCTATCTATACAAGACAACCTGGGATCATAACGCAACGTCGGGAAGCGGCCATATGCCTGCGGGAAAGTCAGGACCACACCCGGAATCTTCTAACCAGCGCAGAAAAATATACAAAACCCCGCATATGGCCTAGGACTATATCCACCCTGCATTAACTAGCCAGGGGGCATCACCAAACGCGCGAACTTCCCTTATGATGTCATTTAGAGAGGTGTGTTTAAGTAAATTAGCATTTACCATATTATATCACATTGTCATTTCAATTTACCATTACACATTCCATTTCTAATATTCATGTGTTTGGTTCTTTTTATTCGAACCTATCATTATTAAACAACTGGGTTCATTTTATTTGAACCCATCATCATTAACATAGCTTGAGTTCATTTTATTTGAACTATCCTCTTTAAAAAATTTGGGTTCATTTTATGCGAATCTAATTCCCATCGAATATTATCATTAATATTCCTCAATTTCATGTCCCAACTAAATCTCCAAATGATCGTTATGATCTCACAAATCCCCAAAGTTCATATAACTTTGATAAGCCCTTAAGTCTCCAAGTTAGGGCATTTAACTTCCTAACTTCTAAAAAAAAATTCAATCAAAGAAGTAATGCCTTAACATTACTTTAAACCTCATCGGAATAAACCCTATATGAACCCATTTCTAGTCTAGGGTAACGACCAAACTCAATTAATACTCTAGGACTCTAAGTTTACTTCATTCAAGAAGGTTCCTAGGTCCTAATCCTAAAGAAGAAGGATGAAAATTAAAAGGAAAAAGACCCAAAACTACTGGAACCGAATCGATTCTCCCTAAGTACCGAATCGATTCGCCCTAGCGAATCGATTCGCTCTGTAAGCGAATCAGTTCGGTAGAAAATTTCAAGTTTCTGCATTTGCCGAATCGATTCGGCCTTAACCCGAATCGATTCGGAAACACAGATCTGGGAAGCTGCTTCTATGCGAATCGATTCGCCCTAGGGTCCGAATCGATTCGCACCTGTGAAGATGCCAAGAATGGCTATGGAGTCTTGAACTCCAATTTCTACCCAACTCCAAAACCAACCCCAACCGAAATCATTTGCTGCAATTCCTGCACCCTAAATACATCTAACTACCAACCTTAACCTCATTTATCATCCAAATCCATTTCCAAGGGTTAATACCCCATTAATCAAATAAAACCCTAAAATGATTAAACACAACAAATTCACAACTATCAACACTAATTATTCTACTTAAATTAAACAATAGCAAGTAGTTAACTTGCCTTGATCATACAAATGCAGATTTAATTTGGTGTAGGCAATGATCCAAGCTCAAATCTCCCTTTTTCTCCAAAGTTCTCTTCCTCTCTCTCTCTACTCTCTCTAGGGCTCAATTTAGAAAGAAAAAGAAGAGTAGAAATGGGGTTGGGGAAAATAAAACGGGGCTTAAGTCCTAAAAGCCCACTTAAGTGACTAATACGCGTTAAAATAATACGCGACTACACTTTAAAGCTACAACCAGTCAAAAGTGCCCGAAATACCAAAATGTAATATGGCACTTATTTTGACTATTCCACACCTACCGGGACTAACTACACTATCCAAATTGTCATCTGGAAATTTTATTACTCATTATACTTTCGGTTTCTCATTAAACCAAAATGTCATTTTAATTCTTATGACACAACAATTTACCACATGGATATTTTTACCTACTCATCAGGAAATCCTACAACATTTTAGTAAATATTAACCTTTTTCATATTAAATTAATATTTACTCAACATCCATCATTTTATAATTAATTACTACACATAGTTAATAAATATAAAATAGGCTACCAAAAGAGAGGGTTGTTACATACTCCCCCCTTAAGAGTGAATTTTGCCCCCAAAATTCAGGCATACCTCACAAGAAGAAATCCGGATACCATTTCCGCATGTCATCCCCGCAATCACATGTCGACCTCTCGACATTATGGTGGCTACAATGCACCATAACCAAAGGTACTACCGGCGGTTTTAAAATAGCAACCGACTACTCCTCATAAGGAACGGAAAGTTGCATCCCAAAATCTTCGAAATAAATGTGCCTAAAGTCACCATCACATCCCTTGTACTACTTTACAAAGGAGATATGGATCACGTCAGTAACTTGCTGCAAATATTTCAGTAGAGCAAGTTAATAGGCTACCGGACCCACCTTAGCATATATAGGAAAGGTCCAATGTCACGCGATGCAAGTTTTCCTTCTACTCCAAATGCTTAATGCCATTCATAGGCGATACTCGCACCAACACTTGGTCTATCGACCTCAATCTCCACATGTCTTCTCCCCGCATCGACATAACTCTCGTCGATCTTGGTTATATGAATGCGATTCTGAATGAGTTCGATTTTCGAAGAAGTATCTCAGATCATTTCAGGATCAAGAGACTTATCATCTCGCACCTCTAACCAACAAGCAGGAGATCCACAAGGCCTAACCTATAAGGCTTTATAAAGCGCCATCCCGATAGTGAATCGATGCAAATCATTATAACCGAATTCAACTAATGGGAGACACTGTTCCCGACTACTCTTGAAGTCAAGCACGCACATAAGGAGCATATCTTCCAACATACGGTTTACCCTTTTTGGTCTGGACGTCTGTGGAGGATGATAAGAAGTTCTTAACCACCATTTGATTCCCATGGCTTCTTGGAAACTTGCCAAGAATGAGAAACGAAAGTCTTGATTCAGTCGGAACTCTAATCAAAGGCACCCCATGCAGTCCAACAACCGTTCTATGCCCGACCACTAATACTGGCGACGCATATCTTGACACATCTGTCGATACTCAGATGCACCATAAACTTAAAACCGCGAGATTCCACCATATCTGCCCTTCTTAAGTCCATTATTAGGGACAAAAATTCTCTTATGGAAATGCACCCCACCCTCAAAACCACTAGAGTAGGATTATGTTTCCTCGATCAGCAGCTTGCAAAAGTGGTCTTAACTACCCTTGTGTCTCCTACGACATCTTGCAAAGAAGTGTTGCTCGCACGAAAAACTAAATTCTGCCTAGGAAGTAGCATCTCCCTTCTTATACGACGATCACCCCCACGATGAACTTCAATTCAAACAGGGGATAATACTTCTCACAAGTTTAAACTTATGAGGTGCATCAACAATAAGTCAATACTTCGGTATTACTACTCCCCATCATGGCAGAGACTTCCTAATTGAATCCACGCTTGAGCTTAACCCCATGGCTCAGGGGTGCGAGTCAATTCACCCTTCCATCCCGAAAGCTAAGTTGCCAATGTAACATTCTAACTACGAGAGGCCACATCTCCTTCGGCCTAACCAGCCAAACTTCTCGTTACTACGGATCCAATCCCTCTTAGAGTCAACACGCAGCTTATTCGTGGTCAACTCCAGATAACCCTCCTAAACTAACGTCGCATACTAAAGGCCCTATGTCCAAATTATCCTAAAGTCTACCTACCTATACTATACCCTATCTAAGTCGTATGCACCTAATACTAAGGATATCCCTAGTGCCCAAGACCTTTCTCAACTCCCGACATTTGCTCGGTTTCGTGCGTGGGACGTCTCGCCGAAGCGAAATCCAGACAAGGAACCCTCTCGTTACACTAATACCTTGCGTTGTCAGTCATCAAGGTGTACAGGTCTAAGACACATGTTCGGGACCGAAAAGATTCTACTTATATACATTACCAATTAAATAATTGAAGAGTTAATAAATCAAACATTTACTTTTCATAAAGCCTTGGAATTATATATCCCACAATACATATATACCTATATATATATATATATCTTCAAATAGCCTTCTTATCAAGGCATAACCCGAAGTCTTAATTCGACTTCGCATTCCAGTCTCCCTCACATCGTTCAGAGGAGAGAACTGTACACAATACTTCTATTTCGCACTTTAATAGCCATTAACCACTCTTCTACGTGATTCTCGGCTAAACCTTTCCACCCAATAAAATAAAATAAAGTAAAAAAAAATTTAACTAAAAGAAGCAAGAACAACATCTCTCCACTTCGAACGTCGTCGAGGTTCACGCGTGGAGCGTCCCGCAAAAGCGGAATCCAAACAAGGAACCCCTCCTATACGCTACTACTCAACTATGTCGGTCGTGGAGATAGGGCATACCAATCACATCATACTCGACCGTGTCAAGGGCGAGTAAATCGGCCTCAAAGCACAAAGTACCACAATAAATCCCTATGCGAAAAAAATAAGAAATTGAGCGAACCATCACTCGTAGAAATCTCAACGCTAGTAAAATTACTCTCAGCAGATTTTATCAAATCTGTAACCTGAGAAGAGCTCATAAAACAACTGAGCGCGTAACACCCGCCTCGAAAATACGTAACTCAAGCACCTCCGAAGTAAAACTTACCCATAATCGTAGGCGATGCTAACTAAGCTGGAGGAAGTATAACCTCCCGAATTTAATAAAACTTCCCATACAGTACTGTCCCTACTGTATGGGAACAACCGGCTCAGGTACCTGAGGTGGAAATTAAACGTATGGCTGCTACGGAGCCCTAGGAAACTGACCCCCGTTCTTTCTAAACTGGGAAATACCCTGGCCCAAATGGTCTTTACCTCCATGACCATCCCGACCAACATGTTGTAAAGCACCCTATACCGTGCCTAAAGTTATTGCCACCCGCAATAAATCCTCCAAAATGTAGTATCTGAGACGAAACCCCATGTCGAGGGTCCCTCTCATTCTGCTCATAACCCAAAGGTTGGGATGAGAGAAATGCTCCTCCTCCAATCCCATGTTCTCCAAGCTTTCCTGCTTGCCCCACGTCTGTAGCTTCCTTGCTACCCGGTGTAAATAACCGATGCTCATGGCAATGGGGTGAGGCTGCATTCACGACCCCACCAGAAGTTTATAAGGCTGGATTACGCAGCAATTTGATGCCTGGTTCTCCAGTACAGACCTCACATAATCTTCGAGATCTTTCGATCTTCCCGAGCCACTTCACCCGGGATAAAATACGTCAATCGTGTAAACTCCTCTACATATTCCGCCATAGATCTCTCTCCTTGCACAACATTTTATCATTCGAAGGTGGCATTGTTCGTCCTCATTCCATTTATTGGCTTTGATAACATCCATGCCTCCCTCGAATACCGGGGAATTGCCTTTTAGAAAGGACTCTCTAACATTTTCCCATGAAGTAAGTCCTATAGGAACTTGAACATCGGGAGCCCATTGTTGAACCTACGGAAAATGGTTGGACCTCTACGGTCATGGCGGTGTTAATCACTTGAGTTACTATGTTTGCTACATCCGCAGCATTAACGGTCCCTTGTGGCGACGGTGTAGAATCTACCTCCTCTTCTACAACCCTATTACGTCTCGCTGGGCAACCTCTCTAGGTGGCGTTCGAGATGATGAAACAATAGAGTTAAAATGTTATCTATCTCGTAGAAGATTGCAAACACAGACAACTACAAAGTCCTAACCTTAGGCTCTATATCAAAGAATGCTACGGTAGAACGAGACGAATCCACATAGACCCTAAAGACTCTAGAACCTGATGCTATGATACCATCTGTGACAACCCGCGATCTGAGATAAGGGGTGGCCAGCCCAATACTCAAACGTAACAGGAATCATGGATGGATATCATCCTCAGCATCAACAATAAAAACTGAATATACGGGAAAACCACCCAATAAATCAGAAAACGGGTTGCCAAAAATGTAAAATTTTAAAAATGCGGTTATGAAAATTAAATTTAAACAACCCAAATCTGATAAGCAAGTGGAATTCCACAAAAATATATATAATACAACTAAAACGAATGTATACAAATGGACCAAATAAGCTGTCGATCCACAGCTACATAGAACGAAGTACAACAATTTAAATATCTTACATGGTACATTCATTAATCAAATATAAAGGTTTGGGCCACACGCCCGAGTGTAAGACCCGATCATATCTAGAACACAAAGATGAAAGCGTCTAATACAATGACCTGTAATAACCCGCAAAATCCTACAGCTCGTCGAAAGCAAAGGAACGGAAAAGGCAAAACGGGCGTCCTTGCGGGGGAGCACCTGAGCGGATACAATCATATATATACAACAAGGAAAGTAAACCGGCCAGGGACGGGTTCTATATGATCACCAGAAGAATAAAAAGCATGATAGGAATGAACAGTTATGCATGAATGATAAGGATGATAAATTTACATTACAATATAACTAAATGATGAAATGAAATGCCATTTATATAAAAGAAAGAAAAGTAATAACTTAAATTTAAAACCTTTCCTCATTCATCAAATTTCCATTATCTTTGTATTCCTTAATAGGAATAAAACCATTTTATTAACTTCCCTAGTTAATCATCTTACCATTTCGTCTTTCCATTCCTTAATAGGAATATCATTAGTATCAAGTGCTCTTTATGGCACATATCTCATTAATCTCATTCCCCGTGCTCTTTATGGCACGTATCCATGCTCTTTATGGCATATAACCATCAAGTCCCACTTGATACAGAAAAGTTATATTCAAATACATATAAGGATTCTAAGACCGCCCCTCCGAGTTTCCCCACTGGGCGCGCCCCTAAATGACCATCATCTTCCAGGGCCTATCTATACAAGACAACCTGGGATCATAACGCAACGTCGGGAAGCGGCCATATGCCTATGGGAAAGTCAGAACCACACCCGAAATCCCCTAACCAGGGCAGAAAAATAGACAAAACCCCGCATATGGCCTAGGACTATATCCACCCTGCATTCACTAGCAAGGGGGCATCACCAAGCGCGCGAACTTCCCTTATGATGTCATTTAGAGAGGTGTGTTTAAGTAAATTAGCATTTACCATATTATATCACATTGTCATTTCAATTTACCATTACACATTCCATTTCCAATATTCATGTGTTTGGTTCTTTTTATTCGAACCTATCATTATTAAACAACTGGGTTCATTTTATTTGAACCCATCATCATTAACATAGCTTGGGTTCATTTTAGTTGAACTATCCTCTTTAAACAATTTGGGTTCATTTTATGCGAACCTAATTCCCATCTAATATTATCATTAATATTCCTCAATTTCATGTCCCAACTAAATCTTCAAATGATCATTATGATCTCACAAATCCCCAAAGTTCATATAACTTTGATAAGCCCTTAAGTCTCCAAGTTAGGGCATTTAACTTCCTAACTTCAAAAAAAAAATTCAATAAAAGAAGTAATGACTTAACATTACTTTAAACCTCCCCGGAATAAACCCTAGATGAACCCATTTCTAGTCTAGGGTAACGACCAAACTCAATTAATACTCTAGGACTATAAGTTTACTTCATTCAAGAAGGTTCCTAGGTCCTAATCCTAAAGAAGAAGGATGAAAATTAAAAGGGAAAAGACCCAAAACTCCTAGAACCGAATCGATTCTCCCTAAGGACCGAATCGATTCGCCCTAGCTAATCGATTCGCTCTGTAAGCGAATCGATTCGTTAGAAAATTTCAAGTTTCTGCATTTGCCGAATCGATTCGGCCTTAACCCGAATCGATTCGGAAACACAGACCTGGGAAGCTGCTTCTATGCGAATTGATTCTCCCTAGGGGCCGAATCGATTCGCACCTGCGAAAATGCCAAGAATGGCTATGGAGTCTTGAACTCCAATTTCTACCCAACTCCAAAACCAACCCCAACCGAAATCATTTGCTCCAATTCCTGCACCCTAAATACATCTAACTACCAACCTTAACCTCATTTATCATCCAAATCCATTTCCAAGGGTTAATACCCAATTAATCAAACCAAACCCTAAAATGATTAAACACAACAAATTCACAACTATCAACACTAATTATTCTACTTAAATCAGATAATAGAAAGTAGATAACTTGCCTTGATCATACAAATGAAGATTTAATTTGGTGTAGGCAATGATCCAAGCTCAAATCTCCCTTTTTCTCCAAAGTTCTCTTCCTATCTCTAGGGCTCAATTTAGAAAGAAAAAGAAGAGTAGAAATGGGGTTGAGGAAAATAAAATGGGGCTTAAGTCTTAAAAGCCCACTTAAGTGACTAATACGCGACTACACTTTTAAGCTACAACCAGTCAAAAGTGCCCGAAATACCAAAATATAATATGGCACTTATTTTGACTATCCCACACCTACCGGGACTAACTACACTATCCAAATTATCATTTGGAAATTTTATAACTCATTATACTTCCGGTTTCTCATTAAACCAAAATGTGATTTTAATTCTTATGACACAACAATTTACCACATGGATATTTTTACCTACTCATCAGGAAATCCTACAACATTTCAATAAATATTAACCTTTTTCATATTAAATTAATATTTACTCAACATCCATCATTTTATAATTAATTACTACACAAAGTAAATAATATAAAATAGGCTACCAAAAGAGTGGGTTGTTACAATACCTAGCCTACTTTATATCGACGAGAGGTTTACGCGTTGAGGACAATCATATCCTAATGAGCCTTTGGGGGGATTTTTGACTTGTTCCTCAGAATATAAAACCTAGGTATGGGATATATGTGATAATGATAGTGATGAAGATCATATGGGTGCGTAGGTATGTGTATAGCCCATAGGCATGGAACTAGCCTCCAATATGTGTGATTTGTGATGATGGTTCGAGTGAGATACTGAACCAATGGTCCTTTGTACAGTGACGAGATGTACCCGAACATGACATCAGAGTATGCATGTACCGCAGCTGAGTCTCGGGGTGCGGTGTTGTATATATATAATAGAGTGCATATATACATATATATATATATATATATATATATATATATATATATATATATATATACTTGTGATATTATCTACTGTGTGAATTAAGTAGAAACGAATGATAATGAAATATGAAATGAATTAAGTTGGTGAACACTTAATTATATTAAATTGAAAATGTTATTATCGATATTAAAGAGAAATTAGATATATATGTATTACTTACATTGAGAGAGAAATACGTGGGAACAATATTGGGCTATGTTTAGATGTTAGACTGGAAAGAATTAGTTAGCATGGGAATAATAACTAGTATGGTTTGAAGGTATGTTAGGCGTGCACACTAGATGAGAGGTGAGAATCTCAAGAGAGAGTTCGAGAATCTAACATGTACATAATAATTGTTTAATTTCACTTATTAATCACTTGCTATGTGTAAAAATATTTTACAATCGGGCTCTGGCCCGTTTTCTTGCATATTCTCGCCTATCTTATATCTTCTATATTAGGTGTCTAGTCACAGGTCAAGCATAGAGGATTGGATACTTGACGTACTATGGATGATATTAAGTTGAAGACTATTCTTAAACTCTTTCATTCTCTTGATTCATACATCCTTAGTAGTTAGTTCATGTAGGGCATGTCGTCCAAGGTTTCTAGTTATTTCAATTCTATCTCAGACAGTGGAATTGCTGATGTCAGTTTTGATACATTCAGTTTATTTAGATTGTTGTATTGAGATATTTAAACTGGGAAGTTTATTCCAGTTACATTTAATTTAGTTGTGATGTTACTTATCTATTATGCATTGTTTTGGAATGGATTACATGAAATTGTTTGTAATGGTAAAATGAGATTGTATTAAATTAAAATTTGAAAGCTTTTTTTTAACATCAACGCAATTGAGTATTAGGTGATTAATAAAAATATTATTTTTCGACAGTGATGTTAAGAATGAACCAACTGTATACTTTGATTTAATTGGGTATAGGACTGGTCACCCAATGTTTAATTGAGCGGGGTGTTATAGTTTCATACTTTCCCCAAAACATAACATTTTTTCATATGCATGATGATTTAACAAAAATATTTTTCCACTATTCATTATGCATTAACTTTTGTCCCTTACTAACCATAATTTATACTATGGTAACCGTGCCTGAATCTAAAATTAACTTTACATTTACTTTGGGCAATAATCGCGCTGTATGCATTGGTTTAATAGTTTTAGGATCGGTGTATCCCCCACAAAATTTATGGCCAAAAGTTGTGTTTTATCTCAAGGGGTAACGCAATCTGAACTAAGTTTGATAGAAATTGAGAAATCAAATATTATTTGAGGAAAAGAGAAAATAACACACATATCTCCGAGTACTACCAATGGTATTGGTATTAATCTCTCTACCTTTCGTTTAGCTCCTCTTTGGAATCAAGCACACACTTAAAAACTCCTTTTTGGGTTTTTTCAGATCAGAGTTATGTTGATGAGGTTGACAAGATGGGAATAGGACCAAATAATGAGGTAATCAAACCTCTTCGTTTATACTGTATATCGATTAGTTTTTTTATCTTGGTTCCGCCATGTTAATATGTGATTTTTTTGGTGGTTATGTGCCTTCTATCAAAAGTGGGAACAAAAGTTTGTTATCAACCCTCTTTGTTTATACAATAAATGCTAGAGACACTAGGTTGGGAAAAAGTTACACTTTTTGTTGTACATTGAATAATTGCCCAAGTGTTTGAGTAAATGCCTCAAAGAGGCTTTAATGTACCCACAAGTGTTTTTTAACTTCCACGTAAATAATTAAGCCTTGATTTTTAAAAATTTGTCATATGAAATAGTTATATAAAACCAACAGTTACACATTCTTTGTTGTTGAAGACACTACCAAATGAAATACATGGAAGGTGTTCTTTTTTGGTCCTTTGTTTATGATGATGTTTGGTACTTTAGTATAGATCTCGTTATTCATTTTCATGTCTCACTCATTTCTCATTAAAAATTTTCCCTCATCTATCATTGCTCATACTTTCATTAAAGCTTTTCTTGATCGCTATTTGGTATTTTAATATGTGTTTATGGTTCATCGCCCATTTTAATGTTCTTGATCGTTATTGGATTTGTTATATTTTGTTTTCAGGATTAGTAGTGTGAATGAAGGACAATGAAATCTCATTAAGGTATTTAATTATGTTTTTTTATAATTTTCATGCTTGAACAGCGTGCTTCTTTAAGTAAATGTTTTTTTATTTCTGTTTCTGTTTTTAGAGACTATTTTTCATTTTGCGGGACTCTCAAAGTACCAAGGAACCTAAATCACTAAATATTGCAGAATAATCCTCTCATATACTATTACACACAACTCTGGCATTGGAATGGTTGTGATTTATCCAAACTAGAGGTCAAGATTATTTTTCAAAGATTTTAGTTTCTCCCCACTTCTGAGAAATCCTTCCCAGAATAATCATCTCAACTACTTCTACACCAATACTAACATCGAAACATCTCAATCTAACTTTATACAAACATTCAAATCTGTCAATACTTTCACAACTTTTATCTAGTTAACCACTTACACTCCTTACCCTCCTCACACCTGTATTTCACCTTTTGCCGAAAACTGACGTTAGTCGAATCTCACCGCTAGACACAATCCCACTTTGAATCTCTATTATTTGAATGCCTATATCTCCCTCCAGTAACAACAAATAAATCACTTATTTCAGTCCATCCCTTTCATGAGGTTTGAGGCTCATAGCCCTTCTTATCTCTCTCTGAGTGTGCAAGCTTTTTTTTAAGATAAATCTTTGTAACCTCCATCATAATGGAATTATATTAGTCACAGTTATAAAATTGGCAAATCACAACCTTAATATATATGTTTTCCTTAACTTTTTATTGCCATCCTCTATGGAGGCGCTACCCTTGATGAAGGCACCCCATAATCACATCTTTAAAACGAGCTAAGGGATCGATCATCCGACCCATCCTATCATCATTTCTGCCAAATTGCCACTTGAGTTGCAAAACCTGCTATCTTTCTTGCTGCCATTGTTGTCCAAGAATGATAAGGCCCATAACATTTGTAGCCATAAAGACAAACCAATATACATTCATCACTTTTTCTTGAGCGTACACTGAAGCATCTCGCCTCTTCCACCAAGCTTCACAAGGTAGCTCAGATCCATGATATTTATCTTCATCAACAAGCTTCACCATATCTGGGGAATCTAAATCTAAGCCTCGATTAAAATAATCAGTCTCCTCAGTTGTAGTCGATCCACCCATGGTTGCTTCACTGTTGAAGGAAGCAAATTCAGTAGTATAGTAAATACTCTCTTATTTGTCTACTAAATTTAAACCTTGAAAATTGTACCTTCTTCAAGGTTTGTAGCACTAATGGATAACTTATTTCCTTTTTCTTCAGAAATTGGATTTCATTAAAGTCATTTGACATAGTTAAAGCTTTAATATTCTAATTTTCATCATCATTACTATTTGATCGACCCCCACTAACAAATTCAGGAATAATTTATTTACCTCCCTGTTCAATATAGATCTTAGTACTTTCATGCTCCAGTGGCGAATATCATGCTGACTTGGTGAAACGACAAAGTGACCAGACATAAACATCGCCTGAGAAGTTTCCCCTTTATTCTCTGAAAAGTCGTATAATGATGTGTGATACCGATTTAAAATAAGTTCGCAAGTTTCCATGTAAACCTTATTTAATTAGAGTCTATTAGAAACAACCCTTAAACAAATCACTACGTGTGTGCATGTGTCAAACCATAAATAAAGCATGCGACACAAATTTTAGGAAAAATCCATGCAGGGCAAAACCTTTTATTTCATTATAATAAGTAAATCGCAACTTACACGGATTACAATGAAATACAGTGACACACTAATACCCGCAGGCGTCGATCGGTGTTGTCAGCAATGAATCCACAGGCAGTGAACCCATATAAACCCCAGTCCAATCAGCAAAGGAAGAATCGCAGCACTCCTTAATGGCACGCAACCATAAAACTTTCGTAGAGAATCCCTCAATAATGACACGCAGCCCTCGGTTGCAGAGATCTCCCCACAAAGATGAACAAATATAAAGTTGTGTTCTTGGGATTCAAAAAGGATTCACAAAGATATGGAAATGATATGTGAATCAAAACATGAGTTTGGGAACTCAAAAATATGAAGACTTGAGGTGATAGTACTCTCAAATTCGTCTATGCAAGTCTTGCAAAAAACTCCCCCGAAGTTGGTTTATATAGGGAAACCACAAAAGAGTTTTACAAATATGAAACTCTGCCAGCGTATAGGTACCTCGAACCGGTTCTGGTGTACCGCGAACCGGTTCGACCCCCCAAACCAGTTTGGCCCTCGATTCACAGAAATTCGTTGGTTTGGGAACTTAAACACTTAGCATTTTTCCCAAGTCTTTTTCGAGGAACTATCTCCATTTTAAAAGGGCCATAACTTCTTTATCGTATCTCGGATTGAGGTTCTGTTTCTTTCAGTATCTTCATTGTGGCGATCTCTTGAACTTTTTAGTTGACCGTTCCTCCGGATGGTTGTTGTAAAATTACCAAATTTCCCTTGAACTTCCATATCATGCCTTCTTTCACTGTTTTGACTTCTCTTGCGTACCACTTGCATGTAGTCCCTAAAATTGTGGAACGTGAAGTCATTGAGGCAGATATGGGACACATTAATGGAGATGTTGAATTCTTGATTCCCAAAATTCGGATTGAGGCCGTCGTGTGAGATCGTGTAGAGACGTGCCAAATGTAGCGGCGTACGACATACAAAAATGTAACATGTTGGACATGAGAAAAATGTCCTTACAAATCTCCCCCTATGTCTATGACGGTACATACATAAAAATATCCGAATTATCAAATAACAAATTGCCTATACAAATCTACCCTCCCATGAACCCAAAACTAGAAAGATACAAATGAATAAGTCTTCATCATTTGTTCTTCAAATCTTCAGGAATCTAAAATATTTTCTTATCAGGGTGTGTAACATATGATCATCAATGTAGTACCTACACACATGAGATAAAAAAGTTCCAAGTGACATATCGAGTTTGAAATGAGATAAACGTAGATACCAATTTACGATAAAATCATAAGTCAAATCTTAAAAAAAAAAACTCAAAACTTTCCATAATAGATAATTCTTTCTCCCCCTTTTTATGATGTCCCCAAATAGACAAATGAGAAGAAGAAATCAAATAAGCAAAGTCGGGGTGTCACGGTATTCAAAACAAGGCATCAATCATATGGAAAACGCGCTCTTGCAAAGAGATACTCAAAAAAATCTTCACAAACTATTTTTTATTTTTTTCAAATTTTTCGTACAAAAAAATAAGATATCAATTTGAAAAAAATATGATACAGAAATCACACCATGGAATTAAACTTAAACAACCAAGTCATGAAAACGGAATGTATGGGTGTGAACCCATTCGATAGGTAAATCAACTCAATCAATCATATGTGCACGATGCATATGTGTAGTCCTAATGAATGAACATCAAAGGTATCCTTAGGTGTAAAAATTTGTTGAATTTAGATGACATCGTCTTATGAAAATCAACAAATCAAAGTCAAATGATTTCCACACCAATAACGTCCTAAACTATGTAGCGCTTTTTCAAGATTTTCAAGGACATGCAAACCCATTATAAAATTTCCAACCAAACTCCCTCATATATATTTTCTTTTAGAGGTGTTAAACTAAATTCTCAAACTTTGGAGAATTGGTGCAAAAACCTAAATGGCCAATAATTTGGCATGAATTTCTTTTTATTGCCTTTAAATTTTTTCGGGCTCTTTTAAACCTCTTTGGACCCCGGATAATAAAATTCCTCAATTTTTTAGGTCCAATTGAAACTGTGGCTTAATATTCGCAAAGGCAAAATGAACCTTTCGCAGCCCTTCCCCGTTTTCAAACAAAGCACACAAACTCACAAAACGGTTCTTATATGCACAATTTTCTTATCAAAATTTATCGCGTTTGGTTCGTTTTAAGGACAGTATTGAAGTGAAAACACCCAACCAACATGTGATAAGATAAGAACAATAATCAAACAAATCCCTACACGTGTGCAATAAAGGAAAACATGAGTCAAACATGTAGGAAGTAACACTTAATTACATCTTAATGACTCCAAACATTATAAAGCACATGGACGAATTGACCTATTGTCTCAAAACACTATCAAATAGTCACATAAAAAATGGAATGATGTTGTGACTTGGTCATCCTAAGTGTCCATCCATAAACGGTGCCAACAAAATAAAAAATCTTTTTGGATTTTTTTCAAAATTTTATCAAAAGTAAAATCTTTTTGTATTTTTCAAAATAAAAAATTTATACAAAAAGTACATGCCACAACGCTAGCAAACATAAATATCATGAAACAAAAAAAAAATAGTGTATGACAAACATGCAAACACAATCATCTATATGATATGGCAAGAGAAGAATCATGTGCAAGCAAACGGGAATCAACTTGTCTAAAATCTAGTGCCTCTAAAAGTGATTTCCTAACCCAAATAGATGTGAAACGTCGTGTGGGGGCTTTGAGAACCACGGGAACACTAGACATAAACTTCCTAGGACTTTTTCCAAGATCAAAACAAAAGTGCCTAAGGTGAGCTTTCCTACCACAATATGAACATGTGTAAACGGATGGAATGACACATAAAGTGTGATATTTTCTAACATCCTTGGAATTAGTTGACCCTCTAAAACAAATAATGGTTTTGGCTTTAGCATTAGAAGTATGAGAACACGATGAGCCATTACCATTACTATCAAACCTACTTGAGTCTGTCAAATCATTTTTTAACTTCAAAATTTTTGACTCAAGCAAAGAATTAGACTCTTCCAAATTAAGGGACGCCTTCTTCAAATTATCAATCAAACCTAAAAGGTTATCTCACTCCCCCTCAATTAAAGCAAACTTTTTCTTAAGAGTCTCTTCACGTGCCACAAACTCATTGACTAAAATATTTTTGTCATCTTTCTCACAAAAACAAACCATCAAATTTTTAAGGTCCTCCAATTCTTTTTCAAAAAATAGGACCCTATCATCACTCTCCAAACAAAGTCTTGGTCCAAGGAAACAAGTTTTTCATGATAAAAATCTCTTTGATTTTGAACCATTTGCAAAAGATCCATCGCAGATTTAAAACGAGAATTTTCTTTTTCCAAAACTTTAACTCTTTTGCAAAGTTTCAAATTTAAACTTTTTAAATTTTCAGCATGGTCTTGAACTTTTTCAAAAATATGCTCTTCATTAAACGGGAGTTCCATTGAAAAAATTGCGATTTTTCACAAAACTGATTTTTCTAAAAAAATCAATATCACACAATTTTGCAGAAAAAGGAATACGCTGTAAATTAGCGCAACCTGCTCTGATACCAATTTGACGACGTGAGAAGTCAAATTGTATCAAAAAAATAAATCCTTGAAAAATCAGGATCACGCAATAAATTAGCATAACTCGCTCTGATACCAATTTGAAAAGTCGTATAACGACGTGTGATACCGATTTGAAATAAGTTCGCAAGTTTCCAAGTAAACCTTATTTAATTAGAGTCTATTAGAAACAACCCTTAAACAAACCACTACGTGTGTGCGTGTGTCAAACCATAAATAAAGCATGCGACACAAATTTTAGGAAAAATCCCCGCAGGGAAAAACCTTTTATTTCATTATAATATGTAAATCGCAACTTACACGGATTACAATGAAATACAGTGACACGCGAATAACCACAGGCGTCGATCGGTGTTGTCAGCAATGAATCCACACGCAGTGAACCCACATGAACCTCAGTCCAATCAGAAAAGGAAGAACCGCATCACTCCTTAATGACACGCAACCATAAAACTTCGTAGAGACTCCCTCAGCAATGACACGCAACCCTCAGTTGCAGAGATCTCCCCACAAAGATGAACAAAAATAAAGTTGTGTTATTGGGTTTCAAAAAGGATTCAAAAAGATATGGCAATGATATGTGAATCAAAACATGAGTTTGGGAACTCAAAAATATGAAGACTTGAGGTGATAGGACTCTCAAATTCGTCTATGCAAATCTTGCAAAACAACTTCCCCGAAGTTGGTTTATATAGGGAAACCACAAAAGAGTTTTATAAATCTCAAACTCTGCCAGCGTACAGGTACCCCTAACCCGTTCAGGTGTACCACGAATTGATTCGACCCCCCAAACCAATTTGTCCCTCGGTTCGTAGAAATTCGCTGGTTTGGGAACTTAAACACTTAGCATTTTTCCCAAGCCTTTTTCGAGGAATTCTCTCCATTTTCAAATGGCCATAACTTCTTCGGTGTAGCTTGGATTGAGGTGCCGTTTCTTCCAGTATCTTCATTACGGCGAGTTATTAAACTTTACAATTGACCAATCCTCCGGACGGTGGATGTAAAATTACCAAATTTCCCTTGAACTTACATATAGTGCCTTTTCTCACTATTTTGACTTCTCTTGCATACCACTTGCATGTAGTCCCTAAAATTGGGGAACATGAAGTCGTTAAGGAAGATGTGGGACACATTAATGGAGATGTTGAATGCTTAATTCTCGAAATTCGAATTGAGGCTGTCGTATGAGATCGTGTAGAAACGTTCCAAAAGTAGCGGCGTACGACATACAAAAATGTAACATGTTGGACATGAGAAAAATGTCCTTACATTCGCCACATCCGAGTTACCATTTTCATTGTCATTCAACTTAACCTATTGAGGACCAGGAAAAGCATCATATATTGATGCTGTGAGAGATGCAACTTGCCACTTATTTCCACAAGGAGACATTTCCTATCCCTTCTCATTATCCGCCATCTTAAGAGTATAAAGTTTCCGGATGCCCGCTTAAATGATTGACCCTGAGTGCGCAAGCTCAAGGTATCACTAACAGTCATTTGTGTAATCATGAATGTCATGACCAAAAAATTCTGCAAACAGTCAGATGACATTTTGAGTGTATATTTCTAAAGACATAACATTTATGATATTAGGGATTTTCTTTTAAGCTTTCACCTTATATCTATCTATTATAGATATCTGCACCATTTTCAGCTTCATATCAAAATTTCAGCTTCTAGCCCAAGGTTCTTTAGTTGTCCACTTGCTAGAGTGTGGTTACCCGGGGTTCATATTACGCGATGATCTTTCTTTTATAATTTTTATCCCCTGAGTAAACATTGTTCGGCCTAATTTGACATTATGAATGAATGATAGTTTAGGGGAAGAGAATATCAATGATATCTATTCAATACCCTCATATATTGGATGAAGTTGAAATGATATGTATTCAATACACTCCAATGGGTTTTCTAGTTGATTCTTATATATATTGAAAGTTGTAGTAAAATGTCGATAGTTAATGGAGTTCAAATAAAGCAGGTAGATGTTAGTAAAGGGAAGATCATTGTATATGAAATGGATGGAGTGATCACCGAGGTTGAGTTTGAGTAGTCAATGTAGGCCAATTACAATTTATAATATCGAGTGAGAATGAATAATATAGACTAGAGATATTCATGTTACGCCGAATAACCTGATGTACTGTAGATGTAATTCACCTCTTATTTAAATTAAAGTTTTGTTTTTATTTAACAAAAAAAATTTGTACTTTGTTATTCAGAGATGGTATCACTTATTGAGTCCAAGCTCGTAATATAGTAGACCTTATGTGATGAACGTCACCCATTTTCTATGTAAACCACCAATGCCATTTGTGTTTATTTGAAATATTGAAATGAGATTTTAGTTTTTTACAGTTTTGGAATCGATTGAAATTTGTAAGACTTGGTATTTACTATATTGTTTCACTATTATACTTATTTGGTATCCACGAGATTGGTGTTGACAACCAAGTGACTGAAAGGTTCTAAGCATATATTTTACTTTAAGGTAACAACTAAATTATAACTTAAGATGATTTTAATTTCTAATTGATCTCTCTTAGCATATATTTTAGTTTAAGGTATCCACTAATTTGTTTCTTAAGATGTTTTCAATTTCTAATCACAACATTGTGATTTTAGTATCCACTAAATTATTTGTTAAGCTAATTTCAATTTCTAACCTTCAATCACCTGTTTAGAATCAAAAGAAATTATTTATAGTTGAAAGTTTGTAATCTTGACTACTTACTCTGCTTCGCTGTTTATATGATTTTTACTATTGTAAATTTCCTTGGTACGTTGTAATTTAAACATGGTCATAGTAAATGGATATTGAACGTTAGTAAATATTCACTATGTACTACATTAATCATACTTGAAGATTGAAACTTTTCATTAAACATATCAAAGTTCACTCACATACTTCCTTTTTTTTCATGTATCTGACTTTTGTGTTTTAAAGTTACATGTTCAATTGACTCAATGTACTATTTTTTATTCGTTTCAGTACTATGCGCAAGTTACACAATTTCAAGGAAAATTGGGCTTCGATAATTTGGGCTTGAACATGGGAAATCATTATCAATTGAATTCAGGAGAATTGATCCTGGCCAATTTCCTTAGGCATGTTCAATATTTGGGTCAATTTTTAGATCCAACTTTGTGACATTTTGATCTTTCTTAGTGCTTTACGTCAATTAGAGATCGATTTATGGCCTCAGTAAAGTTAAGATTCAAAACAATTTTGGTTTGGCTTTGGGTAAATGCATTTTTAGAGTATTGGGTTGAATATTCCTAATTGTCTTTCTTTTTTCTTTTGTTTCAGGTTGACCATTGCGGCTATAAGCATATTATTTACTATTTTTTTAAAGTATTGGGTTAAATTATTTACTGTTTTTTAAATTATTTACTATTAATAGTTAAAAAAATAATTAAAATAAATAAACAGTTAAAATGAAAAAATGTTATTATAAAA
The DNA here is from genome assembly GCA_949130495.1 of Sambucus nigra. Classification (NCBI taxonomy): domain Eukaryota; kingdom Viridiplantae; phylum Streptophyta; class Magnoliopsida; order Dipsacales; family Adoxaceae; genus Sambucus; species Sambucus nigra. The sequence goes on along the minus strand of OX422217.1, from coordinate 312,588,548 downwards.
ACAGTAAAAGCAATAAATAATTAAAAAAATAGTATATATTTAACTGTTATTTTATAATAAAAAAAACAGTTATATTTGTTAATATAAAAAAATAGTAAAAACTATTAATATAAAAAGAACAATTAATATAAACAAAACTGTTTGTTTTATAAATGTTATTTGATAAAAAGTTGTTATTATATGAACAAAAAGTGTTATTTTATTAAAAAACAGTTAATATATATTAATAGTTAATATAAAACTGTTAAAAAATAGTCAAATTTGTTGTATTTATAAATGTTTTAACTTTTTTTAAATATTTAAACTGTAAAACAATTTGTTAAATAGTGTTGCTTCTATTGGGGTGGAAAAAATGTTTTCATGTCATATGTCGTGTCCCTTTTTAATTGAGTTGTGTTCATGTTTGGTTAGAAAAATGATGTGTCAATGTCGTTTTTTTTAGTTCATTCGTTCGTGTTAGATAAATAAAAATAAGATTTTGGGTTGCGTTTTAAATAAAGATGTGTTTGTGTTGAGTAAAAAGAATAAGATGGAGTGTTGCAGAATTTTGTTGGAGTGGGAATAACTTTACCCTATCCCTATATAATATTTGACCATCTATTTTAATTGACTAACCATATTTTTTTATTTTGTATCAGGTCGCATTTTGAAAACTACGAACAATTATTATACTGGAACATGCAGGACGAGTTCAGTTCATATATATGTAATTGTTTTAATGAAGCTTTTAGATTTTACTTTTGAGATCATTGAATATTGTTGGATTGGTTGTTATCCCTTAAGAGGGTAGATATTCCAATAAACAAGGGAGACTCTATCCAATTTTTTTTAGAATGGACGCTTTGTTTATTTGAGGCACAATGTGAATTTAGTGCATGTATATTTTGTATTTCATATTATATGTGAATTTATTTGATGGATTTAATGGATTTAGTCTATTTGAATGTTGTTGGACAATTTATTATTTGTTAAGAAGATGGATAGTCCTATAAACAAAGGTGATTATGACCATTTTTTTAAAATTACAGTTTGTTTTATTGGGGAGAAATATTTTTTCCATTTTGCAATTACATACTTTCGAAATTTTCTTCGTTTAACGATTATGTACTTTAGCAATTTTTGCCATGCCTTTAAGCATGGGCATTTTTCTACTATATATATATTTGAATACATGTAATTGTAACGGGTGAGTATTCATTTCCTCTCTTCGTTTCTACACTTCTTGTGTATATTCCCACTAGGCATAGGCTCACGCCCTCGCTTTATGACAATAGGTTGGTTACGGTTTCGGATTTTGAGGGCACTGTACAAGTGTGACAACCCGCTTATCAAAATAAGAGGTGGCCAGCCCGATACTCCAATATTAACAAGAATCATAGATGGTCCATTCTTAGCATCACCATACATACAATAAGCATACGAGATAACCACCCATAATTTTAGAAAACGGATTGTCAAGATATTATTTGTAAATTAAAGAAAGCATTTAAAACAACCCCATTTGAAAAGAAGGTGGATAAAATAACTACAGGAATTAAATTGAACAGAACATATATAACACAATAACTGAATAAGATGTCGGTTAACAGATCCAAACAATATGGTTACACCGAGTATCAAAGTATAACATCACATCTATAATACAATTACGAAGCTTGGGCAACACGCTTGAATGAGTAACCAATCATAACTACATTAAAAATGAAAGCAGAAGCATCTACATCAAAATATCCCGTAACATCCACAAGGTGTTACAACTCCAAGACATGGGAATATGAGAGTCAATACGGGTGTCCTTACGGTGGAGCACCTGGATGTATAAAAGGTTCATGCAACACAAGAAATATGAATGAGTCAGGGCCCGGTTTTATATGATCATCAGATAAATAAAGAGTATGACAGTTGTGGACAAGTTAATCATCATGAATAATGATAAATAAATCTAACTACTTAATCTAAAAGTATAACCAAAAATATATATAATGATCATAATCCCAATTCAATTATGTAATGGAGTATGAATAAAATGTCATTATTAACTGAGGTTCAATATCCTTTTCTTTTTTCTACAATTTCACTTCACCGTTCCATATCTCATCAGGAAACGTATTCAAAGCAATTTAATTCGTAGAGATCTTTATCATAAATTAAATCCCGCTTTAATAAGAATAGTTATATTACACAATATATAACAATTCTAAGACCGTCCTTCCGAGTTTCCCCACTGGACGCGCCCCTAAATAGATATTATCTTCGAGGGCCTATCGCACAAGACAACCTGGGCATCTTACAATGCAACATCGGGAAGTGTCAATATACCTTCAACAGTGAGTCATAACCACACTCGAAATTACCTCACTTCAAACAATAATAACACAATATATAACAACCGGTCCTATGGCCGAGGAATATATTCTCCCCGCATTCACTAGCTAGGGGACTTCATCTCATGTGCGTACTTCCCCTATGGTAGCATTTAGAGAGGTGTGTATATAACAATTTATCATTCACAATTTTAATCTCATTTTATAATATACATCACATTTTATCCGGAGCCATACATAATTAATATCATCATTATAAACCTCAATGATTAATAAACCCCTAACTTAATCTCCGAGAATTTATGGTGTTACTATAATCCACCAAGTCTAGCATACCCTACTCACGTCTCGAAAGTTCCCCAATTATTTAATTATACGTCTCTTAATATCAAACTAAGTTGGTAAAGGAAGGAAATACCTAATCATCTATTTACTGATCCCCAGAATAAGCCCCAACAATTCCCTTACTAACATAAGGTAGTTACCTAACTAATATAAGACTCTAGGACACTAAGTTTAATTCATAAGAGAAGGTTCCTAATTCCTAACCCTAAAAGAAAAGGGTTAAAATTGGGTTAGGAAAATAACTCAAAACATCAGGAATTCCGAATCGATTCGCCCTGGTCGAATCGATTCGGTCTTGAAGTGAATCGATTCGGGTGGTCCGAATCGATTCAGTCAAGAGAACCCAACATTCTGTAAACTACCGAATCGATTTGGATAGGTCGAATCGATTCGGTCATCACAGACCTGTATCCTACCCTTTTAGCGAATCGATTTGCTGGGGCAAATCGATTAGCTTGGCCCAGAAATCCCAATTTAAGTTATGGAGTTTTAATACTCCAATTTCTCCTAACCTATTTTCTCTCAAATCAACATCATTAATTCAACCCAAAACCATCATAAATGCATCCCAACTAATTTGATCCACACAATAACCATCTAAATTAAATTAAAAGGGTTCAAACACTACAATTCCCTTAAAACCCTAAAGTTGTTCAATCATTTCCAATACACAACCATCACACATATTTATTCAACCTAAATCATATATTAGCAAGTAAAAAAATTGCCTTGGCTTGCAATCTCAGATTTTCCTATGATAGCAACAACTCCAAGCTTCAATCTTCACTTCTCTTCCTTTTTCTTTTCTTCTTCTTCTCCCTCTCTCTCTTTAGGTTTAGAAATACACACTAAAGAAAATAGAAGGGTTTGCAAGACTTAAACGTGCATCTATCCTTAGTTCCCATCTTTAAATGTCAAAACCCCATTAAAATGACTTGTAACTACATATATATGTCATAATCTGTAAAAAGTGCCCGGAACCCAAAAATACAATATGGCACTTATTTTGACTATCTCGCATATTTCGGGACTAACTACACCCTCTAAATTGGCATTCAGAATAATATATCTCATTTCCATTTTCAACTTCATTTAAACCATAATTGTCGTGTAAAGCACAACGACACCCTATCTCATAACGTAATGCCATTTACATTCACATAACAGTAATTAAGCACAACTTGATAAATATTATCTTTTAATTCACTTAAAACAATATTTATCCCATTTACCAATATTTTATATAATTATCTCACATAGCAAATTAATATAAAATAAATTACTCAAAAGTAAGGGTTATTACAACAAGTAAGTGTACTTTATTTATTTTACGTTAGTAGTTCTGTTTACTTGGACTCAGGGTACTCGATATGGGTCCCACACGTAGTTTATCTTGAAATTGAAATCGTAAACTAAACAAGTGAAATGTTAACAAAAATAAAACTAGACTAGTAAGATTATATAAGTTATTTCATTGCATCTGACACCTAACGCTCGGGCAGGACAGGGTGGACTCAATGGTAACCTATAAATACGGTTGGGGGCATTAGAAATGGTATCAAAGATTTAGGATCAATGTTCCTTATGGGTGTGATGAAGTGGGGTCGGTAATGTATCTTTTCACATCAATGTTAGTTTAGGACAGTGAAGCTAGTTTGGTGGTGGTGGCGCTTTGTGTCCTCGACGGTGAAGTCAAAGAGGTTAGCACGACAAATAAGTTAGTGTAAGGTGGCATACATTCAAGTTAGTTGTATATATCGCTTCTGCTTTTCAGATAAAGTACGATTAATAATTTATTTTTTTTCCATGTAAACCAATATGTGGTGGCTCCGAGGTTCATAGGCTGAGGTGTTTTATGTTCCAACCTTTATAGACGTAGAGTCTTTGCAGGTGTTAAAGGAATGAGATATCGACCATTGGGCAAGTGGAATCAAATTGTGAATAATCAATGCTTGAGATTATAGAGTGTCATAATTATGTAATGGGAGATCGTGACTTCAAATTTCATGTAGCCTTGGGTGTGACATATACGAGAGGTCAAAATCGATGTGATAATTAGGCAATTTTGATCTTTGTGGTAATATCGTGATTGATGGTAAGGCCAATGAGAACATAAATTGATGCAGGCCAATGCTAAAGGATAAGTCTGGCTTAGTCGGGATAATGATGTCATTATGAGTGAACACCTTAGTAGTCATTAGTCAATCAATGTATTTATAAGTGTCAGCTACATGGCGATAAAGTGTTAGGTCCCTTAGTTACAGGCTTGGGTTTATTGTATCCTGATTCATGTGTCTTGACAATAATGTGAATTTAGATAATCATGATGTTTTGAGGTAACCTAGGAGTGAACCTAGAAAATTATGGTGACTTGGTTGTGACACCCCGACTAATTAAATACCGGGTAGCTACTCCTTTATTAAATTAATTCAAAATGCCAAGTTGGTCTAGTTAATAGCATCACTGTCGAAAACATTTTAATGATTACTAACCACCTAGTATTTAAAAAGTAAGTAGCCAAATTTTAATTTAAGTCTGATTAACATGCAACAAGTGTAATGAAGAATAATAACACCATACACCATAACGAAGTAAATAGAGTAACCATCACATAAAGTAAATAAAGTCTGGAGGAAAAACTCCTCACTACAATCCCACAACTGAAATAAGTAAACCGAATACTAAAACAATACATTCCAAAGTCTGAAAACTGTAATGGAAAGATGTCTCTAATAGAAATGGGAAGCATGCCCTACAACTGATAGATAATGAATCTGGAATCCAAGTGATAGAAGCGTCTACAAGCAAATCCCTGTAGCTTCCACAAACAGCTACAGCTCGTCACCTGAATGAGTATCCTATGCATGGTGTCCTTGTGGCTGGGCACCTAAAATGGTTTTACAAGAAAAGTAGATATGAAAGAAAACGGGTCAGAGCCCGAATGTGGAGTTATATTTTTAAAAACCTGCAAGTGCTTTACAAACATTAAAACATTAAATGCAAAGTACATGTTAGGACGTGCACTCACATGATATTCTCACCTCTCGTCTAACTGTGCACTCCTAACGTAAGTACCCATCTACAAAGATACATACCACTAGCTAAGTGACATCATATCTAGCTAGACTATCATAGGTCCTACCCATATTACTCGGTTCTTATAACATTATAACGCTCGTAATTAAGTAGGGGTTTAACGTAAACTCAGATGCTCAAAATGCAATATACATCACTATCAGCTAACCCGTTATGTTTTTCTCGAAACAATACCGTAATTATATTCATAACATTAACATGAAGGTTCCCATTAATTAAGTGTATATTATTCACATCATAAATATACAATACAAGCACCCCGAGAACTAAGCTGCGGTGCACACATACTCTGCTATCCATCCCGGTACATCACGTACATAAGGATTACATATTCCGAATCTCTCAGGAATAGTTCACAAATAACAACATCACAAATAATGGAGGCGAACACAGTCACATCACATGGGTCACGCACATACCTACGCTCCCACGATCAGCGGACTTATTAATATCCCAATAAGTCTTTCTATGACCTATGTTCATCAAGGTAACCAGTCTAAATTCGGGCAACACAAGTATCAGATGGCCCTAAGCGAACGCAAACCTCCCGTGATAGCAAGTATGGTAGGTATGTCATACACACAATTCATATACCAATACTAAGTAAACACACGTCTTAGTAATCCCGTAGTTTAATCGTAGTACTATTCTCATTCTAGTACCAATATATAATTTACACACTTTATACGATTCCGGTTTATAATCATACGTGCCATAATTTATTCTCACGTCGTAGTAGACACTCACGTCTCAACCCAATCGGTTCATTGATTTAAATCACTCGTATATAATTTACTCCTCATAATAACCCAAAAGTCCCAAATCTATCAATACATCTTCAAAGGAATGCTATCTCTATCCTTGAACAAGTTTACGGGACTCCCAAAATCAAAACAGGCCAAAAAGGCCCAAACTGCCAGCTCGTTAGAAGTCTCGTTCGAACGAGGCTGTTCGAACGAGATCAAACTGTCAGCTTATTAGAAGTCTCGTTCGTACGAGGCTGTTCGAACGAGATCCAGTTCGTTCGAACGAACTGTACCTTCTAACGAGATCTCGTTCGAACGAAGTTATCGAACGAAGTTCCCTTTCGTTAGAAGCGACTGGTCAATTCGTTAGAAGCTCGTTCGAACGAGTTCGTTCGAACGACCTGGGGAGGGGCTTCTAACGACCTACAAGTTTCGTCCCAGATTTGTCTTAATCTCGTTTCTCCCCATTTTCACTCCTCAAATCTCCTCTAAAATTCGTTCCAACAATGTTTTAAGTTCTCTAATCATCCTAAAACATGCTAAGGTCATACACTAACATCTTTTAAGGGATTAATACATCCTAAACATCATTAAATCACAAGTTCCTACATTTTTCCCCAATTTTCTTCAAGAACATAAACCCTAGATTATTATCATCATAAATTCCCAGAATTTAATCCGTTGTTACATCACATAAATATGAAATCTCTGAATTCAATCTTCAAACAACGTTTCTACATGCAAACCTATACCCAAAATTAAACTAATAACTTCCAATTTCATGGGTTTTCCTTTAACTCTTAAATAAGATTGATTATCAAGATTTCTAACATGGAAGAAGCATTCACTGCATAAAGAATGTTATTTAAATCACTTGCCTTTATTGTCTCTGAATTTGGTATTGATTTCTGTAAAGATTTCTGCAGAATTCCTTCTCTTTCTCTCCCTCTCCAAGCTATCTTCTCCAAAGGTGGCTATGGTGGCTAGGGTTTTCTTTGGGAAAGTTGGAAACCTAAATGATAACCTCCGTAGCCTATTGGGTCATTAAAGGTTGGTTAGTGGGTTTAGTGGGTCTATTCCCAATCAGATTTACTCCTCTAATTTTCGTCATTTTTAATTCCTCAAAAATACAAAATTACTAAAATGCCCTTTATGTTGCCGGTATGGCCTAAAAATACCCCGGGACCCAAACTACACCCCCGGCTAGTGTTTTCTGACTATCTCGACCCTTCCGGACGCGTTGGCGCACTCAAAACGACCATACGGTTTAAATAATTTAAATTCACTTTTATAATCAAAATATTACACCGTGACGCGGCGGTCACACGCATCTCAACAAAATTTCCAAAATGTCGTATATCAATCTCACGACAAATTTTTCATAATTCAATATTCATATAAAAACATGTATGCACATAATCAAATACCAAATCGCATCTCGTTAGTATTTTATCCAGATTAATTTCCGATTAATACGCATTTAATTAATTAATCCCAAAAATAAATATAGCCAAAAATACAGGGTATTACGTTGGTATTAAGTAAATGAGCTGTGATGTGTTAGAATATGACCTCTTACGGTGTCGTTGGGGTGGGCTTCCTCTTGGGCAATACCCTACGTCATGTATCCTACCTAAACCCTGGATAGTATTAATTTAAAAGTTTGGTGATTGTAGTTTAGCATTGAGAAATAGGATCCCTTGTGGTGCTCGTAGGCATGGGCCGTAGTATTTGTGGGCAATGCTCAGCGTCCCATATCATATCTGTAAATATATAGATGAGTTAAATTAGTAGATTAGCACGTAGTATGAGGACTACATACCAAGGGAGTTCAGTTATAGCGATTGAACACTCATTGGGAATCAAATGATGTGTTCTAGTGAATTTAACTATGGGTTGGCATTCTGTGTACGCATGTGAGTTGCATTAAATGCCCTTGGAGATAATTACTAAGGTGGTTTAATGAAATTGACCTTAGGTTAGTAATTTGGATATGCGTGTAAAATAAGTATTGATAATTCCTTGGAGGTGTATATTAAGGTTTAATTAGCGAGATATTAATATGAGTGATAGTCATTCCCTAGTAGTAGTAAATCTAAGGTTTATATAGTGATGTCCATTTCATAGCGATAAACTAAAGGTTTTGTAGCATAGGTCATGGTATGACATGTGGTTTCTTTCTATAGAGGTGTAAGATACTTAGAGAAATAATTAAGTTTGATGTATTCGCCCATGAGACATGGGGAATCACTATATTATTGAAGTTTACATGAGTGCCGGTAGGCCATTGATGATTGTAGCATGGTTAAATCATGTCAATTTATGACATTACCTTGGAGTTAGTGCTACGGCCTTTGTCTATAGACTTGTATTATGATATGACCTTCGAGGATAATTTTGTAAATAGGTTTATTAATGCTAAGTGGTGCACCAAGGACACTTAGAACACGATGAGGTTTGGTATACCTTTTAGAAATATCACTCAGGATAAAGTGTTAGGCTTAATTATATCACCTAAGTGTGATACCTATATGGTTAGTAGTGATTCTCTCGAGGGAAATCATTAGGCATGAGTGATGCTTGAATGTTGAGATTCTAATAGAATGATTATGGTTTGGTATCATATAGGCAGTGCTGAGAGTGGTATCAATGGTTCATGAATTGAATTTTTGAAACTACGTGAATTCTATGTTCACTTGAAGAGGGTGATCTCAAAAACCAAGGTTAGGTACCGCATGTTGAAAACTTTGGAGGTCTACTTGTGATAGGTCGATAAATAGTGATAAATGTTAAATGAAGTAATTTTGTTTTGAATTAAGATATTTATGTTTACCAATGATGAATAGGTAGCGTCAATCTTAAGGAGGGAAGCTTTGTGTTCCAGCTTCTCGAAGGAAACTTGTTTTCTGTTCCATCCGGCCGGCGAACGAATGATTCTTGAGTAGAACTCGTCAAGGTTAAGAGGCTCAGCCAGGGTACATGGCAAGGCCAAGTCGCTTGATTGGTATCGATGAAGAGTTATAGAATCCAGGTATATATTGTGGGTTTGCACTTCATAAGGGTCGATTAATTATCAGAAATTGATTCTCTCCCTTCGACGTGGGAGTTACTCGATTTGTAGCATTTTTGCATCTTCTTTTATCCTAGTAATGGGAATTTGATGATCAATTTCAATTTGAGAGTAGCGCTGCGCAAGTTCAGTATTGATGCGGTGTAGTTCAATTATAGTTATTGCGTCATAGTATGTGAATGTGCTCTTTTTCGGATGGACCTTTATTCTACACTAGTCCATGTATGCGCACAGTCTCATGCTCTTGAATGTGTGTTGTATATGATTACTTGATTGACTTGGGTTAAATTGTGTGTTAGGTGGCTAGTGTAGATAGTTATGACTTTATCATGTGTTCCATGATTGTGACTTGATAGTATTACAAATATTGGACCTGATAAACCCCAGATAATAGTGTTGCACTTAGTTCGAAATTTTGGAGATCCAGGAGATGATTGTCTATATATGTGCATGTCCATCTAAGGATCTCTTAGGAGATATCGATCGAGTAGAACTATGTGATAAGGTGATTGCTTTAGGAATCATTGTTATGTGTAACAAGAAGCGTTGAGGTCGCATCAACCTACGATAGGCATGATCTAAAAATAATTTGAGGTAATGTATGTTGTGAATCCATTGGGAATACTTCTATAGTTTGCGAGTGTCATCCATCTCGAGGTTTGTTAGCATAGGCACGTAGGCATGCTTCAGGACTAGCAATAGGACCTAAGGGTCCGTCATGACTGGATTAACAATGATAATTGATTAGAGTGAAACCTTTGGGTTAGATTATAGTATTGAGAGTGCCTATCATTGAGAACTGGTCATGAAAATTGAGACATAGAAAGTGATAAACCAAGAATTTTAAGGACGAAACCAAGAATGTGTGTGTGTGTTTGTGTGTGTGTGTGTGTGTGTGTGTAGTTTATTAGCTTGCATCCTAGTGTTGATTATTAGCCATATTAGCATTTGTAGGGAATGGTATCACAAAGATGATTTAAAATAGGTCTTGAAAACATAATAAATTTTAGAATATAATAGAATTTTTTTTTATGGAGTAAAAATGTTAGAAAATATTATTGTGGTGTGTTTTCTAGAAAAAACTGAAAATAGACATTTTTATGGAATAAAAATGTAAGAAAATATTATTTTGGGTATTTATAGTGAAAAAAAATAATGAACATTTTTGTGAAAATAAAATGTAAGAAATGTTATTTTGGTGCATTTCTAGTGAAAAATAAATAAAAAACATTTTTATATAATAAATATGTAAGAAATGTTATTTTTGTGTATTTCTAGTGAAAAAGAAATAATAAACATTTTTATGGAATAAAAATGAAAGAAATATTATTTTGTGTATTTCTAGTAAAAAGAAATAATAAATATTTCTATGGAATAAAAATGTTTGGTGATATTGTTTTAGTGTATTTTCTAGTAAGACTACTAATGAACATTTTGGAATAAAATAATGGATATTTTATGGAACAAAATATTGAATAATGTAAAATATGGGACTAATAGTGTTAAATGCAAGAAATGGTAATTTATAAGCAATAAAAAGGTAGTCTTATGCAAAGGGTGTTATTTTATGTGTTAAGGGTGTCAAAGTAACAAGTTCGGAAGTTGAAAAAAGTGTGCTATTAAACAAGTGTTAAAATGTGTTTTAAATGTTAAGTTGGAGACTTAATAATCATTTTGAGAAATAACACTTGTTAAGGAACTAAATTTCAAGTTTGATAAACCAAGGGTGAATTGGTAATTTACTTAAAGTGGAACATTTTTATGGAATAAAAATGCAAAAGAATGTTTGTACACTGATGTGTGTGAAATTAAATTAAGTCTAGAGCATGAATGATTTTAGTATAAATCATGTGCATGTGGATAAGGGACTGAAAGAAGAAAATACATAATTTTTCAAGTGTTAATGGAAAAACAAACGGTGAAGTGCGGGTTTTGGCTTCACCTGGGTGAAAGTAAGGAAATGTCATAATGTGGGCATGTGTAAAATGTTAAACACATTAATTAGGAATGGGATGCATTCCGGAATAAGCAAAGAAAGGATCAGAGCCCTTAGGTGAAAATACCTAAATGACAGCCAGAGCATATAGTGCGCATAGTCGTTGCTGTGGAGCCCGTGTAAGTATGCGGTAAAGGAAGATTTTGGGAAAAGATAAAAGGAATAAGGGACATGTCAAGAAATGGGTTATGTGGTAAAACGTGTTAATGCAACCTAACTTGAATGAATGAAATAAGTATTCCGATAAAAGGTGAAATGGACGAGTAAATGTGTAAATCTATTAATGTCCATAAGTTAAGGCAAAAAGAATAAAAGTAAAGTGGACAAATGTGTGGTTAAGTAACCTAAGTTGTTAAACCCACAATTTGCAAAAGTATGTATTGAAAGGGTTTTCAAATGATCAAGAAGTATTTTCTAACATGGTGAATGCTTGTGTTGAAATGGTACTTTTCAATGAAAACACTAAAGCATATTTTAATGAATAAAAAGGGGTGATTCCGATAAATGAATGAATTGGAATAAATAAAGTGTAGTGGTGTTATAGTGGAACCGGGAACGTTAAACTATGTGAGAAATGCTAAGTATGAATAACGGAAGTTTATATAATATTAAGGTTAATTAATCTGGATAAGCAGAGTTTTTCGAAAGTAAAACGATTAATGCATTTGAATATGTGTTTTTAAGGTATATCTATACATATATATATTTGCATATTTGTGATTGTAGTGGGGGAGTATTCATTTATGCTATTCGTTTCTATACTGATTGTGTATATTCCCAATGTGCATAGTCTCACACCCTCGCTTTGTTATTGCAGGTTGGGTGCGGTTTCGGATTTTGACGGCGTTCTAAAGGTAAGTGTACTTCATTTATTTTATGTTAGTAACTCTATTTACTTGGACTCAGGGTACTCCATATGGGTCCCACACATAGCTTCTCTTGAAACTGGAATCGCATTCTCAACAAGTGAAATGTTAACCAAAATAAAATTGGACTAGTAACATTATATAGGTTATTTCATTGCATCTCACACCTAACGCTCAGGCCAGATCGGGTTGACTCACGGGTAACCCATAAATCCGGGTAAGGGAGTTACAAATGGTATCATAGCTTTAGGTTAAAGGTTCCTTTTGGGTGTGATGTGGTGAGATCGGTAGTGGTTCTTTCGACTTCAATGTTGGTTTGGCCCAGTCACGCTAGTTTAGTGACGGCTGTGGTTTGTGTTCCTCAACGATGAAGTCTAATAGGTTAGAACGATAAATAAATTAGTGTCAGGTGGAATACATTCAAGTTAGTTGTATAAATTGCTTTCTCTTTTCTGATAAAGTATTATTAGTAATTTATGAGTGTCCATGTAAACCAATAAGTGGTCATGCCGAGGTTCATAGTGTGAGGTGTTTTGTGTTCCAGCCTTTATAGACGTAGAGTCTTTGGAGATGTTAATAGAATTAGATATTACCTATTGGACAAGTGGAATCAAATTAAGAATAATAAATGGTAGAGATTGATATTTAGAGTGTCATAATTATGTAATGGGAGATTGTGATTTTAATTTCATGTAGCCTTGGGTGTGATGTATATGAGAGCTCAAAATCAATGTGATAACTAGGCAATTTCGATCCTTGGGGTATTATCGTGATTAATGGTAAGGCCAATGAGCACATAAATTGGTGTAGGCCAACTCTAAAGGATAAGTTAGGCTTAGTTAGTAGAATGTTATCTTTATGAGTGAACACCTTAGTGGTCGTTGGTCGATGAATACATTTACAACTGTCAACTACGTGGGGAGAAAGTGGTTGGTCCCTTAGTTATAGTATTCGATTTAGTATATACTTATTCATGTGTCTGGACTATAATGTGAATTTAGATAACCATGATGTTTTGACGTAACCTAGGAGTGAAGCTAGAAAATCTTGGTGACATTCTATTAAGTAAATGAGTTGTGATGCATTAGAATAAGACCTCTTGCGACGTTGTTGGTGTGGGACTCCTCTTGGGTAATACCCTACGTCATGTGTCCTACCAAAACCTAGATAGTATTAAGTTAAAAGTTTGGTTATTGTAGTTTGGAATTGAGAAATGGGATCCCTTGTGGCGCTCGTACGCATGGGCCTTAGTGTTCATAGGCAATACTCGGTGTCCCGTATCCCACCTGGAAATATATAGTTGAGTTAAATTAGTAGATTATCACGTAGTATGAGGACTAGATAGTAAGCAAGTTAAATTATAGTGGCTGAACACTCACTGGGAATCAAATGATGTGGTTTGTTGAATTTAACTATAGGTTGGCATTCTGGGTACGCACGTGAGTTGCGTTAAATGTCCTTGGAGATAAGTACTAAGGTGGTTTGATTAAATTGACCTTGGGCTAGTAATTTGTATAGGCATGTAAAATCTGTATTTATAATTACTTGGAGGTGTATACTAAGGTTTAATTAACGAGATGTTAATACGAGTGATATTTATTCCCTAGTAGTAGTGAATATAAGGTTTATATAGTGATCTCCATTTCATAGAGATAAACTCAAAGTTGTGTAGCATAGGTCATTGTATGACTTTTGGTTTCTTGCAATAGAGGTTTAAGATACTTGGAGAAATGGTTGAGTTTGATCGTCGTCCGTGAGACATGGGGAATTACTGTAGTATTGAATTTTACATGAGTGACAGTACGCCATTGATGATTCTAGCATGGTTGCATTATGTCGATTTATGGCAGTACCATGGAGTTAGTCCTACGGCTTCTGTCTATATACATGTATCATGATATAACCTTCGAGGATAATTTCAAAAATAGGTTGATCAATGCTAGGTGGTGCATCTGGGAGACTTAGAACACGATGAGGCTCATTATGTCTTTAGAAATAGCACTCGTGATGAAGTCTTAGGCTTAATTGTAGAATTTAAGTGTGCTACCTATATGATTAGTAGTGACTCTGTTGAGGAAAATCATTAGGCATGAGTGATACTTGAACATTAAGATACCATTAGAATGATTATGGTTTGTTATCATGTAAGCAATGTTAAGAGTGGTAGAAATGGTTCATGAATTGAATTTGTGAAACTACGTGAACGTTATGTTCACTTGATAAGGGTGATCTCAAAAACTAAGGTTAGCTACCGCCTGTTAAAAATTTTGGAGGCCAAGTTTTGATAGGTCGATAACTAGTGATAAATTTTCAGATAAGTAACTTTGTTTTGAATTAATATAGTTATGCTTACCAGTGATGGATATGTAATTTTAGTCCTAATAAGGGAAGCCTAGCATTCCATCCTCTCGAAGGAAACTTATTTTGTGTTCCGTCCGTACGGCATGAACGAATGATTCTTGAGTAGAACTCGTCAAGGTTAAGAGGCCAAGCTAAGGTACGTGTCAAGGATAAGGTGCTTGGCAGGTATCGGTGAAGCATTATAGAATTCAAGTATACATTGTGGGTTCGCACTTCGTGACGGTTAATTCATTGTCAAAAATTAATTGCCTGCTTTTAGCGTGGAATTCTCCCTATTCGTCGCATTATTGTGTCGTCTTTTATACTAGTAATGGGAAGTTGTTGATCAATTCTTATTCGAGAGTAGCATTGCGCAAGCTCGGTATTGGCGCGGGTTAGTTCGGTTATGGTTGATGCGTCACAGTATGTGAATGTGATCTTCTTTACATGCACCTTTATTCTATACCAGTCCATGTGTGCACGCAATCTCGCACTTTTTCATGTGGGTCGCATACGATTACTTGATAGCCTTAGGTTAACTTGTTTGTTAGTTGGCCAGTGTAGCTAGTTACGATTTTAATAAGACTTCTTTACGTTAAAGGCCATCATTATAAAAAAAACCTAGAATATGACTTCGGCACATAAAAATTGAATTGCCAAAGCTAATTTTATTTCATTGATGCTTCATTAAAAATGAGTAATATGATTCCGTTAAAAATTTGATAGTTTATGCTTAAAATCTAAGATTTTGAGGATGTTATAAATTGAAGATCAATGGGTTTGCAAAATAAAATTACTTACAAATATTAAATACTTTAGCATTATTGATTTGAGAAGAATTAAAATTCTTTACATTTTGTTGGAGCTGAGTCAATTTCACTTCGTTTAAGTTATTTAATGTTGAGATATGTCTAGCGATAGTTTAGTCTTTCGATCGTGTGGTTGGATCTTCTCAACCTGATATGCCTCACTAGCTACTAGTGTTGGATAAAAATGAGTTGTCGTGACATAGGATTTATAAATGCGTATGCTAGCTTACTGGTCTTATTAACAGGTCTTGTTATCCTGACCGTGTATCAGCATTGATTACCAGAGTTGGCTAAGTGTACTAGGATCTATACCTGCATTAGTTAGTTATGGTTGAATCTTTTCATTCATACTACATCACTAGATTTCCTAAATTTGTCTAAACTTCCCGATCATGACCTATTCATGGACAAACCATACATGAAGTATGGTTTTGATCGTGCATTTTGATATGCTTGGCTCTGATATGTATTCGGCCTGGGATTCTTTCACTTCTCTTACACTGTGGAAACTGACATTGAATAATGCAAAATTACTTGAAATTACAATATATGTTAAGGCAAAAATTCTTATTATCATTCATATTTGAAGATTGGTTATGAGGAAATGAAAATAGTTTACATCGTGTTTTGGTCTTCTGAATGGTAATATTCTATTTGTCACTACTAAACCTCCTTATGTGATCTTTATTCCATGGATTCTTGAATTATTCACCAGTTTCGATCTAATAATTCCCAAGTTTCATGATAGAAGAAAATATGTACGAACGACGAAATTTGGTTCCAACTTATTCCCTATTGGGGTAACCTTCTTGAGCACGTAGTCATGTTCCTTCAAGGTGCATAATTTTACCCTTTTATTGTAAAGATAAGTAGTAAATTATTGGTAAGCCTTTATTCAAAGTGTTATGTTCTCCCTAACTTAGTATACTAGATCCAAATGAAGTTTTCTTATAAATCACTTGTCGACAAATGGAAAATTGAGTACTCGATGAATTGGTAGTTCGATCTCCATTGGCACCACCTCCTTTGTGCTAAATGTAAAAATAAATGTGGTCTCACTTATCATATTCCTTTTAGAGGTTTGGTAGGGCCAGAATATGCTCTGAAGTTAAGTGGTCTTATTTTTTTCTTTTGTTTGCCCATTACAATATGGGTGACTAGGTCCTGGGTGCACTTTCTTGATCTTCGAATGTATAAAATAATCCTCAAACTCACTATTGGCAAACTGTGTATCATGGTATGTGATGAAGGAGTATGACATACCATATCGGCAAATTACGTTCTTCTATATGAAATGGAACACTCTCTCTTATAACATGTCTTCCAACGTCTCTTTTTTCACCCACTTAGTGAAATAATCCACTGCATGGACAAAATACTTGTATCTACCCCTTCTCTTCGATAGTGGGTCGACTAGATCAATTCCCCATATGGAAAAAGGCCAAGGGTATGTCATTAGAACCAATCAAACCCTCAATCTATTATGTATTGATATGCCCCAAGTGTGACCTCGGCCCAGAGACACCAACCTCGGCCGAGAATATGGCCGACGTTGGACATGTCTTGGAGAACGCGATATCAGCCCTCGGCCATAGCAAGGTCGGCCCAAGCCAACACTACCATGAGCCTCTCCAAGGGACATCACAAGGATCAGTAGCATTCTCGTATACCTTGGAATGACAACATCGTCCAGACATAGGCCGAGCTCGCAGGAAGCCACCAGCAACCTCATCAAGACATTAGTCGATACCCCAAACACTCCAGCTCAACCTCGTCTCAGGATGACCTTATCCATTGTCTCGGCTGGGATTAGGCCGAGACCTGCATGGAATACTCGGACTGAACGAGTACCTAGACTTACCAACCTCGGCCTCTCCCAGGTCGAGGTCATACACCAGGCGCGATAGCCGAGCATCTGCTGACATTTGGATAAGGGCACGTGGACACAAATCAGTTATAACAAGATTATTCCCCACACGTGGGGAGAATATTGCATCATCATTCTCTACATGTGACAGTGATAGATGGTGTTCCCATATTGGTGAGGCAATCACACACATGCACATTACATGCATGGGGGGTACATTACACCCCCCAGGTACTATATATAGAGGTCATCCCCTACCTTACAAGGGATCCAGATATACAACCCTAGCTGAAACTCTGTCTAGATACACAGTAGAGAGAGAAAGCTTGAGAGATTATATCCATGGCCATTAGTGCCTTATTACAGTGAGGTTATTCACACACACAGTGGACGTAGGCCAATTTAGGCTGCACCACATATATTCTGGTGCTATCTCCTCTTTTCCTCATCTCTTTCTCCTACCTTTTACATAACTATGCTGCCATTGTTGTTCTTAGATTGATCTTGAAAACACCTTATTTGGTGGTGCTAATTCCAGCATCATCATGTATCACTATATACCTATGGCAATTAGCGCACTTCTTTTCCCAATTTACACAATCTTCTTTCATTTCACCAATGACACGCCTATCGAGTGGAATCAACATAATCCTCCATGGGCATCTTTGAATATATCTAAACTTAGGTGGGATATAACAAATCCCTATTTAAAAAGTTTTTCTCTTTCAAGCATTTATCTTGTCTATTTGTAGCGAAGTTAATTTGCATCTTCTTAATCTTTCCATAGTACACTGGTTTCTAGATATGCATTGATGTGATCCATTCAAGATGGACCCAACTCTAACTCGATTATTGTCACACATTCTTCTTTAATGTTGTGCTGGGACAAGATTTCAACTAGCACTGTTCTCCAAAGCTCATCTCGGGTAGTTGATGTTAAATCATCAAGTTCACCTTCTCAGGTTTGCTAAGTCTTGAGATTATAACCATATGTATGGACGAGAATATTGAAACTAATGTTTTCACCTTTATTGGATACTTTTCCATAGACTTCTCTTTGGCTTCTTAAATTCCCAGGACTTGGTCCACTTCCAACTGAGGGTCACTGTGAGTCGATAACTTCTCTTCCCCCCAGTGATAGTGATAATCCCAAATACTGGGACCATGGATTTATACACGACCTCATTTTTAGAGGCCTCAAAGTTGAAACTCAGGGAATACTAAATGTCTTCACCGTTAAGTGTATTCGTTATTAGACATGATCCACTACCATGGGTATGTGATTAACAGACTACAAGAAATTTCCACACAAGACATTCATCTTTGAAATTTTCTCTTACTAAACGTACATATCTAAAAAAAAAAATTCATCTCCCCTAAATCACAAGTCAATTCTTCCCACAGAGCCTATGACTTTGGTCTGTCAATAATTTAGTCATCTAAATTTCTTGTTAAGTTTTGTTCCAAAGATGTATTCTCGATTTACTTTACATTGGGTAAAAGTAAAAATGGAATAATATGGGAATTTGTAACATTTTAAAACACATTAATAAGGACTCGGGTAACCCTGAGAAAATCAAGGAAGGCCCAGAATCCTGGGGTGAAAGACCCAAAATATTTGGACAGAGTATATGGTGCACTTAGCCGACAGTGTGGAGCCCGTTTAAAGTATGTGATTTTGGGAAGCTTTCGAGAAAAAATAACGAAAATAAAACATGTCAATTAATGGTTTATGTGGTGAATATATGAAAATGCAACCTAACTTGAATGAATTAATAAATGTTCTGGTAAACGGTAAACAGACAAGTAATGTGAAAATTGATTAATTTCCATAAGTTACAGGAATGGTGAAGTGTAAAGATTAAATGGATACCTAAACAACATAAAGAGGTTTAATTAGATCTTTGGTTCTTTCCAGAATTTATGTTACTTATTAATGCATATAAAATGAAACCATCGATTATACCAACAAAATTACATGTTTTAAGTTTTACTAAAAATGAAAATTCTAGTGAATATAAAAAGATCAATGGAATGCAAAAAAGGGTGTTAATTAAAGGTTGTTAATGAAAATACTAACATGAATTAGTGTAAATTGAGGGGTGATTCCCGAAAAAGAAACGATTTTCCTAAAAAAAAAGTGTATTTGTTCTAAGTATTTAATCGGGCATGTTAAATCAAGGAATAAATGTCAAGTTATGTAAAAAGATAATTTTTTACAAGATTAAGGTGAATTTATCAGGACAATTAACGTTTTTGGTATAAACACGGTTTCATGAATATATATGGTAGTTGAATGTGCACCTAGATATAATGTGTTAGAGTCTTCTTCTTGTCATTTGATTCTATATTGCATTAGTGTAATTTCCACTGGGCATTGGACTTATTCCCTCATTTTTTACCACAGGTTAGGTGCGGTTCCATATTTTTCGAGCGTTGCATAAGTGAGTATTCTTTTTATATTACGTAAATAGGTTTATATCCTTAATGGGGATGATTCCCAAGGGCCCCTCACGTAGCTTGATTTTAAATGGGAATCGCATGCTTAGCAAGTGAAATATTAATTAAATAAAACTGGTCTAGTAACATTATTTTTGTCATATCACTATACTTCACACTTAATGCTCGGGTCGGACCGGGTTGACCACCGGTAACAAAAAAATTTGGGTCAGGGCATTACACTGAGTGTTTATCAATGCCTGAATCTTATTTGTCTTGGACTCTATGCCCCTATAACTAATTATGAAGCCTAGTAACTTTCCTTATTGAATTCCAAGGACACACTTTGATAGGTTTAAATTCATTATGTACTTCTCCAACTGGCCGAATGTTTGGCTGAGGTCGCTGATGTTATCAGTTGTGGTCTTGTTTTTTGTCAGCATATCATCCACACATACTTCCATGATATTTCCTATTTGATCTTTGAAAACTTTATTCACCAAACTCTGATATGTTGCTCCAAACTTCTTGAGCCCGTAGGGAATACCATTATAGTTGTAGTTACTTTAGCAAGTGATAAATGAGGTTTTCTCCCCATATTCAGGTTTCATCTTGATCAAGTTATATTCTGATTAGGCATCTATAAAAATGAGCATCTCGTGCCCAGTAATGGAATCGATCAATTGATCAATCCTAAATAGATGATAATGATCTATAAGACAATCTTTTTTAAAGTCGATGAAGTTAACACACATGCTCCTCCAATCATTCTTCTTTAGAATCATAATAATGTTCTACAGATATTCTGGGTACTTTACATCCTCTATGAAATCTACTATTATCTATTTTTCAACCTCCATGTTCTTCTCAAGATGAACATATGATGCTTTTATTTGACAAACTCCACGTCCTTTATTACACTATGCTCGTTGAAAATGAATTTTGGATCTATCTCATACTTCTATGATATTTCCTATCTGATCTTTGAAGACTTTATTCACTTAACTCTTATATGTTGCTCCAGATTTCTTGAGCCCATAGGGAATAACATTATAGTTGTAGTTACTTCAACAAGTGATAAATGAGGTCTTCTCCCCATATTCAGGTTTCATCCTGATCTGGTTATATTCTGATTAGGTATCTATAAAAATGAGCATCTCGTGCCCAGTAGTGGCATCGATCAATTGATCAATACTAAACAAAGGATACTGATCCATGGGATAATCTTTTTTAAAG
This sequence comes from Sambucus nigra, assembly GCA_949130495.1. Classification (NCBI taxonomy): domain Eukaryota; kingdom Viridiplantae; phylum Streptophyta; class Magnoliopsida; order Dipsacales; family Adoxaceae; genus Sambucus; species Sambucus nigra. Next base: position 312,567,414 of record OX422217.1, on the reverse strand, counting down.
TCGATGAAGTCAACACACATGCTCCACTAATCATTCTTCTTCAAAATCATAATAATGTTCTACAGAGATTTTGGTTACTTTACATCCTCTATAAATCTACTATTCTCTATTTTTCAACCTCCATATTCTTCTTAGGATGAACATATGATGCTTTTATTTGACAAACTCCACGCCCTTCATTACACTGAGCTCGTTGAAAATGAATTTTGGATCTATCTCATTCCTTTAATGAATTTTGGATCTATCTCATTCCTTTCTTCATATCTCCATATGAAAATTCTCTTTCACTTCTTCAGGAAACCATCTAGTTCTTCCTTGAAGGTATGATCCAGTGATGAGCCAATATGAATTGTCCTCTATCGGCGCTCTTCGTCTAAATTGACTTATTGAACATGCTCCATAGCATCACATGTTCTTAGCTTATCTTCGTCTCAAGGATCTAATGTATCAATTTCATAAGTAGTCCTCATTTTCTACTATTTTTTCTCTATATAAGTATAATGTCATTCTCGCGCTTCAATTTGGTTACACTTGACAACACCAGGTCCATATTACGTATGGAACTTCATGCATTAATGGACCGTGGAAGGAACAACTTCGAATTTCTTCATGCCAACCCTATAGAATATAATATTATAGGCCTATTGAATGTTTTTGTCCATGACATAATTATTTATTTTCTTATTTCCAAAAGTGAGACATGTACCTATGATAACCTCAAGTTGTTCCTAAGGGGAACATATTCTCCATTAAAAAGCAATGAGAGGTATATGGTATGCATCCAATTTCCTATCCTCCAATCTTAACTTCTTAATATAGTTGTAGAGTAGAACATCAGCATAATTTCCATTATCTACCTGAATTCTAGCTATGAATCTTTCATATACCATCACGGTGATGACCAAAGGGTAGTCATGGGGATGAAGTACACCTGACAAGTCGTATTTTGAAAAACCAATAATGGGATGTTCTTATATTACATTCCATGTCTAGGACTCCATATCTTTGGCAATACGAACCTCCCTAAAATTAGCACATGCCTTCGCTTCAGTGAGGCAGGTATCCCTCTTGACTAGTTAGTTTCCACCATCACTTCTACCTCCATCTATAAAGTGAAAATTGAGAGAAATAATTCTAACGTAATTCAAAGGCTTATTTGGATTCTTAGACAGATCTGGATCTTCATTTGAATTATCATCTCGGTCCCCTTATTCTCATTCACCTTTTTAAAAGTGGACTTTGATCGTCTCATGGGTTTTTGCTTATTCTACCTAACTGATAGACCACCTTTATCAACACTCTATGTTAGTCTTCCACGTCTAATGAGATTTTTAATTTATTTCTTCGATGGCATATAACTATTAGTGTTGTGGTCGTGATCCTTACTGAATATCCCATATATACCCTCTTCTATACAATTTGGTGGATCTTTCAATTTACCCCGCCATTTTAGGTCATTGCTTCCTCAAATATCATCAAGAATGTAGTGCACATCTACGATAATTGGGGTATACTAATCATACTTGATGGTGATAAAAATCACACATATATAATTCCAAACCATCATATTAACTATAAAAGTATAAATAAAGAAAGTAAGAGAATAAATACACAAGATTTAGAGTGGTTCATCTATAAAAATGAGCCTATGTCCATTTTATTGCCTTACTATCATTATGCATTTTCAATAATACAAGATTATGGTTCCATTAGAGGCATACAAGAGAGATAGAGGGGAGAATACATGAATATAATAGAGTTGGGCGACTAGGGATGCGACTTGTAATGCTTTTCCTCAGGTGGATGTGGCCAGGTAAGACCCCAAGTAAGTGATAGCTTGCAGATAGAGGTGGAGTAGAGATTTTGGCAGGGCTTCACCACTAGACTCCTCCCAATATTTCTGAGGTGATAACTTCTATTTATACAACTCAGTAGGATGTGTCATGTGCATGGAGCACATGAGATGTGGATAAGTTGTATCATCGTGGAATCTTTCTGGAAGTAGGATAGTTGTCGGGTGAATAACATGTTAATATTTGGGGCAAGTTGTTTATTATGGAAGCATAAGGTGGTCGTAGACAGTTTGAGCCTAGGTAGCAGTTGGTATTAGATGTTGACCGCGACCTTTCTGTTCTTAGGCAGTGGCCTTTAACTTAGTCTCTGCCTCCAATGCCAGTATTAGGAATATCAATACTACCCAATACCGGTATTGTCCATGGCAAATACACACCGGGATAATTTTTTTAAAAGAAATGGGGATGCTTTCCCCCTTAATTCTTGGAAAGTCCTTGGCTGTTAAGTAACCTATTTTAAAAAGCATCCAAGAGGTTAATATCCTAAGAAAGTATTTATCTTTATTTCTCTAGAGGCTCTCATTCTTAACCCTCTTATCTTCCTGCTATTGAGTTTCAGGCTTATAAAAGCTGCATTTACAAGGAGTTAATAGGATCCGCACCAAATATACAAAACTAATAAAGGTAAGCTACAGTGAATGATGTTAATGGAAAAATAAAAGACATGGAAAAAGTTTACCTTTTTTGAAGGGGCGACCCCATTACCGTGGGAAATGAATTGTTTTCCCCATCTCATTTCCTCAGAGTTGGTCTCCCAGTTGTCCCTAGAAATGAAAAAGAATTTTTCATTCCAATTTTTAACACTAGAAGGCCATCCCGTCATCAGATAAAGATCCTCCTTTCACTGACCAAACTAATAGTACCAAATATTTTCCATGACATGATCCTTAGGTCTGTAAAACTCAAAGAATTACACTATAGAGATGTCCTTCTCAAAATGTTTTTTACAAATGACCATGGCAGTCAGGATGGTCCTATAAATATTTTGGTCAAGTTGGGTTGGGGCCAAATTAATGGCACTCAAAAGTATCCTTACTTGAACGGGGACTGGAAACTGTAGCCCGGGAGAAAAGCATGTAAAAGGAAGCACACCTCGTCATTAGGGACCACAGAACATGACATATACTCCAAAGTAGAAAGTGAACAAACAGTTCCTTGTGGGAACTCAAAGCCCTCAACTATGTCACTTAAGCACTCCTTGTTCACGATACAACAGTGGTTAAGTGTTGCAGGAGTCTTCTTCGTAGATTGGTCATGGCCAGAAGTCCAGGCCTAAATATTCCTGACCACTACCGCAATGTTTACATCAGTAGGGGTATGGTTGCATGAATGGGTGTCTTCCTCCATCACTGTCGCAGTCACCCTTGGATTACTACAATAAGATGATCCCACGAAGTTTGAGTCTATCATCACACACCTGGGTAAACCTTTGAGTTTGCAAGGCCCAATGGTTTTTCAGTGGTTTTATATGGAGCACGGTGGGAGGAGGAACACCAAAGTGCCTCTTTCGAAAATCCTCCAAGTATTCACAAGTGTTCCAATGCATAAGGACATGATAAGGACCTAAAAATCAGAAGGAAACCATTGTTAGTTGTTGTAACCAATATGATCAGAATCACATTAAGGAAGATGCATCTATGAAATGATAAAAATTGAAAATAATTACAAGAAAAAAGAAGTGGCCACAGCCACAAGAATATACCAGAAATGGAGTAAATGGATGTAGAAAGAATCAAGTTCAAACTAAAGGTTCCAACCATCTAACTTAAAGATCCCATTAGGCCACATCAAGTTCTAGCCAACTAAATGGCTGAAGCCAATGGAAATTTAGGCAAGTAAAGATTGAAAAGAGGCCTTAGTAGACTAATGTAGATCCATTATCAAGTCGCCACCGGGGGAAAAATAGGGAAATAATTTTTATTATAGCTTTCAAGGATAGAAAGCCAAAGACCCTAGGGTTTTTGGCTAAGAACACCAGGAACTTGTTATTGGCCAAAAACAAAAATCCAATATGGGCACTAGGCAAAGATTTTACCTAGAAAAATCTCAAACCCTATCATTTCTAACCTAGAATTGCATGCCAACAACCCAAAAAAGTGTAAACTTGATCAATTCAAACCCAATTTCAACTTTAACCCAATAATTATCAAATTTACCCAGAAAATCACAGGTGATATTAAAACCCAAAAGGCCCAATAAATAAAAATTCCAAATCAAAAGTCCTAACATTCTAACAAATGAAGAGATTCAAACATAAGAAGAAATTGACATTACAGTATGGAAATGAATTAGAAGGGATAGTTACTTAGAAATCGGTGAAAATATGAGAAACTATGGGTTATTCCCCATTGCACAACCCTAGTTCATCCTTGAACCACCACGAATCCTCTTTGAAACCTCATCGAAAAAAAGCAACTAAAGTTGCAAGGGTTTTCCCTCAAATTTCTCATATGAAAATTTCAAGTGTAATGAAGGCCTAAACATCCTTCCATTTATATAAGAGGGAGTTGTATGGTAAGGCGTTGCACCCCATCGGCTGCGGTATCCTTCCATATCCCAGACAAAAAGCTACAAGATAAGAACAATAGCAGTGCATCCAAGGGCATATAATACAGTCTCAACCCCAACTCGCCACCTCTTGGCACTAAGTCTTGAGGGCTTATTCATATGCCCAATACTGGCACAGGCCACGATGATTAAGTGAAAGGTCACTGCTTAGGAATAGATAGGCCACCGTTAGTATTTAACACCTACCGCTTCATGGGTTCAAATAAGTTGCGGCCACCTTCGGCTTCCGCAATGAACAACTTTCCAAGGACATCAACATATTATTAACTCGACAGATATCCTACTTCTATAAAGATTCCATACTCATACAAATTATCCACATGTCACGTGCTCTGTGCACGTGGAACATCCTCTTAACTTTTATAGATAGAAGTTATCACATCACAAATACATGAAGGAATCTGAAAGTGAAGCCCTGCAAAAATCTCCACTCTACCTCTTTCTATAAGCTACCATACACTTGGGGGCTTACCTGGTGGCATCGACTTGAGAGCTAAAATTACAGGCCACATCCTTAGCTACCCAGCTCTAATACATTTGTGTATTCTCTCCACTATCTCTATTGTACACCTCGATTGGCACCACAATCTTGTATTATTGAACATGCATAATGAGAGTAAGGCAACACAGTGGACGTAGGTGCATTTTTATAGCCAAACTACTCTATATCTTGTGTATTTCTTCTATTACTTTCTTTGTTTGTACATTTATACTTGATATGATTGTTGAGAATGATACATACATACATATATATATATATATATATATATATATATATATATATATATATATATATATATATATATATATATATATATATATATATATGATTTCTCGCATCATCCATACCTCTTAAGATCGTTTGTCATCTCTTTGTCATTTTACATTTCCTTTTATTATGAGTTATTACCAGTGTCGAATTTAGCATTGTTTAACTTATTTGATGCCATTGATTCTTCAGAGTTCATAATTTTTATAGACATGGCCAAGAGATCTGATATTTTGCACCGTGGTTCCTTATCCAGAGCCTAATACAACTTCTAAGACAATAAATCGCTCATGATCTCCGTTATTTTTATTTTCTTATCATAGTCAATTACCTAAAGCTTCTCATTATTAAAGCTTGTGATAAAGTCCCTAGTCATTTCATATGTTTTCTGATGCATAACTAACAAGTGAACCACCCTTTAGTCGAGTTTTGTACAGAAACATAAATTGTTGAGAAAGAGATTGACCAGTTGTTAGAAGTTTGTGACTTGCCTTTTTTGTGAGCCATTGTACTAAATTCGAGATGATTCGTTGATGGTACTTGAGAGTGCTCTACTTCCCATTTCATCTGGGCTTGAATAAATATCCTCAGAATCCTAGTACTCCACCACATATAACATAAGATCAGACTTGTTGTCGTATTTGGGAGAGATGACAAGTAGTTTGAATTTTACGGGCATTGGATAACCCTAAATTAATCTATATACTAATCTAAATTGCTATACAAAGGAGGAAATGCTCCTTTTTTCTGTTGTCGAAGTGGGTCTCTCATTCTCTCTACATTTTTACTACTGGAAGTTATGTAGACTATCCATTCGTATCCCCCTATCTCTTATATTCCTTCATATCCCCCTCTTTTATATTTCTTTTCTTCCCGCCTCTCTCTATCTGATTACAACTCTTCATTTTATCACATTGAAAGCCTAGTCTCAACCCTAGAGAACGAGAGAAGAAATAGAATAAGGGCGTGAGTCTCTAGAGCATCAAAGACATCTAGAATCGAGTTTTTTTTATCAAGATGTTATTTGTTGCTTTGTTAATAGGTGTTATTTTTATTGTACTTTTCATATCTAGATTAGAAAAAAGGGTTTTTTCTTTTGGTTTGAACCATTTTTTGAGTATTGATCATCACATAAATATCAGCAAAGATGAGCTCATACCTATGTATATTTATGTAAAATATAAATATTAGGTTTCGATTCGACCATGTTTTGATTGATCGTGTTCCAATTTACCTTTTTGAAGCTCCTTCACAGTAATCTTGAATTCTTTTATGGAAACTTCCAGCTTTCAAGATGTCTTATACAAGATGGTTATGTTTACCAAAGCTATTGGCATTACCTTTTGTTTATTAAACTAAATATATATAATCCTTTTGTGTCAATATTGTTACAAAGAAATTGCAGTGTTAATATGTTATGTAAATGATTGTCATCTTTGTTCAACCTGAATAAATAATTCACTGATTTTCATCTTTGTTACAAAAGTGAAATTAAATATTTCAAAGAGGAAAAAAATGCCAAGACTGAGGAGATGCTCAAGGAAGAAGTACAACACTTAATGGTTTTAAGAAAGGAGAGAGATATTTACAAGGCTAAAAAAGCACTACGCAAGTACAATACTGATTTCAATTACAGATTCTTGAATGATCAGATTTTTAATTTGTTTGTTGAGTTGTTGAAAAAAGATATTAAAAATTTGAAGTCTTGAAAACTTAGGAGTATCAGTTTCGCAGGAAAATGGTGTCCGGCGATTGATTCATCTTACGATAAGTCGACGTTGATTTATGAAAGTATTGTGAGAAAAGTGTTTCCGCGATAAATGTATGAGTAGTATGAGAGAATTGATGAGTTTAACTAGGGATATTTTTTATCGTGTTTTACCAAATTTACCAATACATGATCTAATTCATTTTATTCTATATTTGGTATATTTATTTTTCAGGATATACGCTAAGATCAATATTCCAATCCATACACCATTGTTTAAGATTTTAAGTATTTGTATTATTATATATTTTTTTATGCAAGTTGAGCCTTTTATCTTTAGATACAATATGTTTGAGGTTATTGTAACTCTATTTTAGTAATTAGAGATCAAGTTGGATTAACTTTGGCATGATTAGGTCTATTATTTGATAGTTTGGTTTACTCACAAAGATTTGATTCTTTATCCATCATAACATGCTTTTAATGTTTTTAATATTGATAAACCAAGAAATCTATGTTCCTCATTTACGGTGAAAGTATGTATATAAAAAAATTGTTATAGTTTAAAAGTATTTTACCTCCCCTAGCCCGCGCATTGTGCAGATTTACATCTAGTAACATAGATGGTTATACTTGAACAAAAACCCTTTGTAAAGGGTACTTTGTCATTATAATCTCACCTAGATGATCCTCGAGCCAGTGGATAGACCCCTTTTAGGACTGTTCTTCCTTCTCGACCTTAAAAGTCATTGTCTTTCGTTCTCGGCCTTGGCTTTTAGCTGAGCTCTCTTATTAAGAAGTCCGTTCTACTTTGGTTAACCCTCGCACACTTTATCTTAAATTGGATGAGCATTCAACCACTCTAATGTCAATTCTTCTTGCTTCTTCTCTATGCTCCCTAGCTCCCTCGAATCTCTGTACTGAGGGACCCTCACAGTTCTTTGGCCGAATCGATCAAAGGAATATCCTCTCCTAAGCCTCCCCAAAATTCTTGGGCATTGCCGGGAGTAAGTTTTTTCGTCGTCGTATACACTTAATCTGATGGTGGATATTTCCCTTGGGTAATAGAATCTATCAGCGTGCTCTGATTCAGAGTATTTGGACTAGCTACCTTCCCCATTTCAATCCAAATCCAATTGTTCAAGATTTTCCATAGCTCTCTTATAGTGCATCTTATTTATGTCCCTGTATGGGGCTAGAGGAATAATTTCTCATCATCTACCAGAGATTTTGGCCCCAATTGGACTAACTGGGTTACCTTTAGTAATATTCTTTCCTGCTCGAATTCTCTACATTAGTTGCTTATTTCTCTCCTAAATAGTCTCTAGACTTCTAGTCAAGCACTAAAATATTCCCCATAGATCACCCATACCCATAGGTATATTAGGAAAAATCCCCTAACAGCTATATTACGTTTTAGCTTTTGCCCATATTCATAAAATCTCCAGGAAAATAGGGTAATATAATACAGGATACAGGGCACAACAGTTTTAATACCAGAAGTTATAGAAGAAGCACGATAGTTCCAATACCTAGGTCCTCTAAATAAACCTTATCCCATATAATCGGACATCCCCATCATTTCCTTAGGTCCCCAGAATTGGCATCGACCCTCTAAACATTCATCTGTGTCCCTTTAGGTCAGCACAACCGACCTCTTTCCAAAATATCAAGTGGTTTCTATTCGACAGATTTAACTTATTCCAGCTCACCCGTTGAGTGTGTCTATAGAAACCACATTCTAGGACCCCCTAATTTTATCCTTAGGTCCTTAGCGCCTCCACATTTCACCATAAACCCTAGGTCATACTTTGAGTACCAATCTAGAGGCTATCGAGCGCTATCGAGCCCTGTTTGACTCCGATCAACTCTAACTTCAGAGCAAACGCTTAATGAATCTTTGAAAGGTTATGAATCCCCTTTCCAATGGTTTGGCCCATGTGTGAATCGACGTAACGGTTTGGACAAACAAACCATTTTATCACTAAAAATCAATCTGGAGGCCACTGGGCGCTCTCGAGCCCCAATTTGACCTAAATCAACTTCAACATAAGAGTGAAATCCCTTTGAATATTCAAAAGGGCACTAAACCCCCTTTCCAATGGTGTATGTCATGTAAGAAACGACATAATTATTCAAATGAACGAATTGTTTTCCCTCAAAAATTGATCTGGAGGCCACCGAGAGCACCCGGGCTCCGTTTGACTAAGGTAAACTCTTCAGCTCGAATGAATATTCAAAGGGAACTGAATACCATTTCGAACGGTCCATCTGGTGCGTGAATTAGCATTATGTTAGGAACAGATGACTCGTTTTACTTCAAAAGGTCACTAGGTGATTCTGGGCCACGGTTGACCAAAGTTAACTTTCCAAACCATGCGAAGCTTTTTGTAATGTCGAATTAACTCGCATTAAATTTCCAACGGTGTGACCCATGCATAATTCGGGCTTACCATTCGGACTAATGATCCAATACCATTCGACAATTTCCTATCCAAAAGATCGACGAGCGCTTTCGAACCTCGTTTAACCCAAAATCAACTCACGAACCCCGAACGGTCGATAGGGCTCTTTAAGGTCTCTGAATTATCTTTCTTAAAGTATTTTTCATGCATGATTTGGATCAATAAATTTCGTTCTATGAACATTTTCCACAAAAATATGCATGAGACTGCAGATTGGCAGTTCCATTTACCTGTTTATCGGTAGTGTGCCTAGGATTACCTGCCTATTGGCAAGGCTAGGGATATACCAATCGGTAACCCCCTTACCTTATAAATATATGCAATGACATCACAACCAAATCACCCCTCAAATCCATCAATATCAGTGATCTCGAAAATATTCTCTTGCAATTAGTGAAGTTTTCTTATGTGAAATTTCTTTACAACTTTCATTCCCATCTTTTTCATACCCAATTTAGCAAAATCTCATTCTCCCTTATCCAACATTCATATCAACATTCAAGGGATCTCATCAAAGATCAAGATCAATATTCAATTCTCCAAAGAAGGTCCAAAAATCCCTCTCTCTTTAAATTCTTTATTTTTGCATTAGTTACATAAATTCTTAATCTAGCGTTTATTCTAGTTCATACACATTAATATCTCATCCTTTAGTAGTTAATTTAAACACACTTTATTTTCTTTAAAAAAAACAAAACAAAGAAAAAGAAGAATACACCTATAAATTCCAAGGGTATTATCCACTACAATTTCTCAAAACTAAAATACATTTTCTACACACACGCATATAATAAATTCCTATTCGACTCTATGAGATAAACCTCACCCTTATTCCGCATACGAACTACATGGACTTTGATGCGTTTATAGGCTACGTAGTCGTGTCAGGCTAAAACTAGAGACTCGAGTCCAATTTTCTCATTTCACATTTGCATGTTTTCATCTATACATTATTTTAATATACATTATATTTGGGATCCTTATTAGTGCTTCATCCAACATATATTATCGTTTCATCATAACGATCAATATGTCAATAAACATATAAATTGTATTTTCTAAATATTATTTTGGGAACATTATTATGGATAACCTAACTCTATCTTTTCATTTATATGAGTTGGGCGATTCCAATCTCCATTTATATACACACGTACACACACTTCACGGAGAACTTAAGGCAAATAGTAACACAAGCCCATGCGAGATCGAAAGGTCGGGGTAATTGCCTAACACCTTCATTTTTCGTAAATTTTCCCCCGAACCTTTGAAGTATTGGTTTTGTAAGCATCAGTTTGTCTTTGATGCCTCTCTCTCGAGGTGACGACATGTTCTTTTACATGTTTTCTACAAAATAGGCTGTCGACTCCATCTCTTTACATTCACCCCACACCGATGATGGTCAAAGCTCTTTTAGAGAAAGCGGGTGCGAGACATTTTTTCTCCACCTCTTCCCCCCCCCCCCCCCCCCCCCCCCCCCCCCACCCCCCACTTGGTTAGAAGAGATGAGACATATCGGGAATGACCACAGTTGGAAAAGGATGTAAAAAATGATGGTCATTGTTGATACCAAATTTAATCTACTGACGTGGATCAATAATAAGAAGACACGTGTCAATCTACATGGCACAATAACAACGAGGAAGTTTATTTCCCCCGACCAAGTCATGTTCACTCCGAGCAACAAAGATACCCCGAGGAACTACAACACTCCGAGGAACTCCAGCGCTCCGATGAACTCCTGAACGACGAGAAACTAAGGCGGTCCGAGCTGCATCTCGGCCGTATCATTAAACGGACAACTGTTCAACTGTTCATTGAATGTTTATATTCTTGACGCACACGCTGCATTAAATGTATTACCCTTTCATATGTATTTCATTTAATGTATCGGACCTTTCATGTACAGCCTAAGGGCTATAAATACCTTGTATCATCCTCATTCAAGGGGACCGGAATTTCTTGAAAGAACTTGTAAGCAAGAATTCCACAAACACTCAGCAATAACATAACAGTGGACGTAGGCTTTATTCCTAGCCGAACCACTTTAAAAATCTTTGTCTTATTTATTTACCTGTGATTGAATAATTAGAGCGATCTAGTTTTTTACATCAACAGATTGGCGCCGTCTGTGGGAACGTGTTACAAGCGTTGTTCTCCACCAAAAGCTAAGTTTTTATTTTCTCTACGTATAATCAATTATACATACATCTTTTGATTGAATCGTGATTTTTATGTTTATATACATAAATTAATTGTCCAATTTTTATCTGCAAAATGTTGCATCTCATGATTTTTAAATCATAACTGTTAGATTAATTCTTATTTAGAAATCTGAAAAATAGTAGATTTCATAAATCATAATTCTTTGCTTGATTCTCAATTTTTAATTTTATATCATGGAATAAATATTTTAAATGATTACATATACCAATATATATAACGATGATAAGATTTGATAATTTTCTATATTGATTTTAAAATAAATTTTGTAAGATCTTTGATGTCTATTCAAATTCCCATCATATTTTTAATAAAAGAATGGGAAAAGGTTAAAGACAATGAAAAGTCTTCTCATGGAAATCATGACCCTTATATACTCTCTCTCTTTTCAAGTTTGAGTCTCTTTGCATTCGCTTTTATGAATTATATACTTAATTTGGTTCATCTTCCATTTATGTCAATAAAGTCAAATTGATTGATTTTTTATATAAATCTGGTAATAACTTTAATCATTTACCATATTTTTATCTCTCCAAATTGGGAATAGGAAGGGATCAATATAAAAAATAATTTTCTCTCACCTGAAAAATCATTACCCACCTCTTGTAAAAGAGGATCAGTAAAATAATCATGACCATATCAAGACTGGGAACAAATTTGATATTTTGGCCCCTTGTTCATCACATCACAAGGTTTCTTTGACGAAATCACACGATCTAGTGGGTTATATATTTATTCATTTAATTAACATTCTTAAGGCTTAAATTTTACATTGAATGTTATTTTTTGATCTAAAGATTCGAGATATTCTGGTCATCCAACCATATATTCTATAATTTAAGATATCCTTAAATGTTGGTCGACAACATCCATGTCGTTTGTCGGCAGCAGTAGAATCTTGGGGTATTAAAAAAATGCGAAGCACCCCAGATATTTCTTTAAACACGAGTTCGGCTTGGGGACAAGCAGGGGGCTTACGTCTTTTTTAACTTATGATCACCCCAAAAAATATTTTCAAACAGCAAACTATGCCTGATTGGTTGTTGGAGATTAAATAACTTTACAAAAAAACTCTACGTCTTATTTATGGCGCATATCTAATAAAAATTTGTACATCTCACACACGTGTGACACAAAAATATTATTTCATATTTTGAAATTTTTATGCTGATACATATCATATATTGATTGGATGAGTAAATTATTCTCATGACTAATCAATTCAGCCTACACATATGGTAGAGCAAATTATTAATTTTTACAGGCACAAGATTCAATGCCGACGAATGCTGAAGCACAAATTATGCTATATCCGTTCGGATTCATATTTTATATTTATCTCAGCATGGAGCTCGAAAAATTTCTTCTCTCTATATTTATTCGGCTCCGAGGAAAAGCTACAACAGTTATTATATTTCACCCCCAACGGATAGTTGGTCGGGGTAATTCTTATTTATATGCAGGCCCAGCAAAGTTCTCGGCCATATTCTTATGTTCTGGAAAATATTATTCTTATTCGGCATTCTGCAATTATGCCTCGACAAGATACTTATTCAGCTTTAAGGAGAATTACAACATTCGTTCGGATAATTCTTATTTATATTCAGGCCTGACAACGTTCTCGGCCATATTCTTATGTTCTGAAAGATCTTATTCTTATTCGGTATTATATGATTCTACCTCGACTGATCGGCGAGGCGCTTTATTATTTTTAATTATTCTTTATATCTATTTGGATGCATATTCTATTCTCATTTCAGCATGGATCTCGACAAATATTTATAATCATATATTCAGCTCCAAGGATATCTCCAACATTTATATTATCTTATTCCCAACAATCTGTTGAGGACATCATTTATTATATCTTATTCAGCTCCAAGGATGTCTCCAGCATTTATTATATCTTATTCCCAACAATCTGTTGGTCATCGCCGAGGAGGTATCCTGCATTTATATTATCTTATTCCCAACAATCTGTTGGTCATCGCCGAGGAGGTATCCTGCATTTATATTATCTTATTCCCAACAATCTGTTGGTCATCGCCGAGGAGGTATCCTGCATTTATATTATCTTATTCCCAACAAATCTGTTGGTCAGCGCCGAGGAGGTCTCTAGCATTTATATTATCTTATTCCCAACAAATCTGTTGGTCAGCGTCGAGGAGGTCTCCAGCATTTATATTATCTTATTCCCAACAAATCTGTTGGTCAGCGCCGAGGAGGTCTCCAGCATTTATATTATCTTATTCCCAACAATCTGTTGGTCAGCTCCGAGGAAGTCTTCATCATTTATTATCAATTACCACCAATTTCGATTGGTAGATAAAATCCAACTCCGGTTGGTAGACAAAATCCAACTCCGGTTGGTAGATAAAATCCAACTCCGGTTGGTATTGGTCGATAAATCTCATTCAAAGTTCACATTCCACAGTTGGGGGCTTCTATTACAGATATATTTGTTCATTTAGTGGCACATTCTTATATCATCATGCAATCGAGCATCAAATTCAACCCCGACTAATCATCATTCAGGAGTTGTTTTTCTTTCTCAGGAATTACTTTTGATATTGAAGTTCAGGAGGAATATTGAAGTTCAGGAGATATATATTGAAGTGCAGGAGGTATATTGAAGTTCAGGAGGTATATTGAAGTTCAGGAAGTATATTGAAATTCAAGAGGTGTATTCAGAAGTATCAGGACATGATGAAAGAAAGCGAAAAGTATTCCACCGAGGAACTCTGTCAGACCAGAAATTAGAAGACAAGTTGCCTATATGGAGGCTATATGTAGATGGATCATCTTTCACTACAGGCTGTGGGGCAGGGATCGTTTTGAACAGCCCAGATGAGGCCGACAGGGAATACGCCCTACGTTTCTAATTCAAAGCTTCTAATAATGAGGTTGAGTTTGAGGACATGATAGCAGGTCTTAATTTGTCAAATACTATGGAGGCACAGCAGGTTATTGTCTTCAGTGATTCTCAATTGATCGTAAACCAAATGTTGGGAATATATGCAGCCAAAGGAGAATTGATGATCAAGTATCAAGCAAAGGTGATGGAGTTAGTATCAGAGTTTGTTGCTGTTTAACTGGTAAGAATATCAAGAATGGAGAATGTGAGAGCATACGCCTTGGCCCGATTAGCATCAGCTACTCGTACCGAGCTGTGAAGAACGATACCAATTGAAGCATTAGAAAGTCGGAGCATAGATGAAGACCTGACGATGAATATTATTACCCTTGATGGATCCCATCGGAGCATATATTGAGGAGGAACAATTACCGGAGGATAAGCTCGCTGCCAAGAAATGGAAGTTTAAAGCTGCTCGGTATGTACTAATTAATGGTATTTTGTATAGACGAGGAATTATAGCAGGTTTGCAAAGATGTGTACATCCCTCCGAGATGAAAGAATTGATTAAAGAGATCCATGAAAGGTCCTGTGGAGCCCATGTAGCAGGTCGGACACTTTTGTAAAAGGTGATGACGCAGAGATACTACTGGCCGACGATGAGAGCTGATTGTATAGCTTATGCCAAAAAATGTGACAAGTGCCAACGCTTTTCCTCCATCCGAAGAACTTCACAAACATTGTTGACACCCATCATTTATCCTTGGCCATTTTCCATGTGGGGATTGATTTGGTTGGACCATTGCCGACGACTCGAGGAAGATTCAAATACCTCGTCATCGCAGTAGATTATTTTACTTAGTGGATAGAAGCTGAGCCACTTATTGACATGACATACGAGAAGGAAGGTGTACCAATTTGTTTGGAAGAACATCATCTGCCGATATGGTCTCCCTCATGCCTTCATCACAGACCATGGAACACAATTTAAAAACGAGGAGTTTGCTGCCTATTATCATCAGTCAAACATTTTGAAGGTTCATTCAGCGCCAGGATATCCTCAGAGCTAATGGACCAAAATCTCTAAGGAGCCAAAAAGTGCTCTAAGGAGCCAAAAGTTCTCTAAGGAGCCAAAAAGTGCTCTAAGGAGCCAAAAATGCTCTAAGGAGCCCAAAAGTGCTCTAAGGAGCCAAAAGTGCTCTAAGGAGCCAAAAGCTCTAAGGAGACAAAAAATACTCCTTTGGTTAGGAGGCGCTCTAAGGAGCCAAAAGCTCTAAGGAGCCAAAAAACTACTCCTTTGGTTAGGAGGTGTACACCATCATGATCAATTACGGTTGGTAAGATAAAAATATACTCTCACATTACAACTTATGTTGGTCGGGAGGTAAGATTATTACAAAAAGTTCTTTGAAGAACAAAATATTCTAAAATATACCAAGTATAGTTGGTCGGGGATAAAAACCCACTAACTGTAGTTGGTCGACGAGGACAAATTATTGACCTTAGTTGGTCGGACACATTTTATGAAAATATTTGAAATTGAACCAAGTATGGCTGGTCGGGGATAAAAACCCACTAACTGTAGTTGGTCGACAAGCACAATTTAACAACCTTGGTTGGTTGAAAAAATTTTAAACATTTTTATACTCATTACTTTTTTATTAAGTGATCGAGCAACATTACTGATACTTGTAATTTTGTATTACTAAGTTGGTCGATGAACAACACAATATTGTTATCTTTTATATATGCACAAATGTAAAGTATTTTACAAGATAATAGCAATTAAGATTGCGAACAAAAATGAAAGTCCTTCATTAAATCCAAAAAACAAAATACATTGAGAATGAAAATGTATACTAACTATTACATTGAGATTCCTATTCTATTGGTTTCTTTTCCTTCTACTTTTGAAACAGGTTCCTCGCCAGCAGTAGGATCATCTAAAATATAAGGGGAGTTTATGAAGTTAAGAACTTTCAACATTCGGATATTCATCACAGATGATCTATCCGAGAAGCATTAGCTCATTCCCGAGAAGCACTTGCTCGTCCATGAGAATCACTTGTTCGTCCCCGAGAAACTCGTGTTCGTCCCCGAGCAGAGGTAGAAGTCAAAATCAGCATCTATAGCACTGAGATCTTTGCTAATACTGTCTCGACCAATAATGAATAAGAATTTATGAGAAAATGTTTCGAAGTCCACCACTAGCCTGGTACTAATCAGATCGAAGAGTTGGCTTCAAAAGCTATATGTTACTCGACAAAGTATTCAGATAAGCTTAAATCAGAAAAATCAAGCACGTGAAGTTAGCACTCAGTTGCTCGACACAGGAAGCAGTTGGTCGGATGGCAAACCAATCAACATACTTGAAGATTATGACAAGCTAAAAGTTTCATACTATGGCATGGTTACATCCAAATTCCCAGGGGTGATACATAGCACACGGAGTTCCTCTAAAGAAAGATTAGCAACCATCGATCAGCCTGCATCATACTTCGTCCAGGAGATAATGAACTTTGTGTTGAACAAATCAAGAAGGTAGATCAAGAATTTCACGAACACCGAGCAACATTGCAGAATAAATACTCCATCCTTTTAAGTAACCCATCAAGCATGAAGCATTGGGGGCTTCTGTTGATACCAAATTTAATCTACTGACGTGGATCAATAATAAGAAGACACGTGTCAATCTACATGGTACAATAACAACGAGGAAGTTTATTTCCCCCGACCAAGTCATGTTCGCTCCGAGCAACAAAGATACCCCGAGGAACTACAACACTCCGAGGAACTCCAGCGCTCCGATGAACTCCTAAACGACGAGCAACTAAGGCGGTTCGAGCTGCATCTCGGCCGTATCATTAAACGGACAACTGTTCAACTGTTCATTGAATGTTTATATTCTTGACGCACACGCTGCATTAAACGTATTACCCTTTCATATGTATTTCATTTAATGTATCGGACCTTTCATGTACAGCCTAAGGGATATAAATACCTTGTATCATCCTCATTCAAGGGGACCGAAATTTCTTGAAAGAACTTGTAATCAAGAATTCCACAAACACTCAGCAATAACATAACAGTGGACGTAGGCTTTATTCCTAGCCGAACCACTTTAAAAATCTTTGTCTTATTTATTTACCTGTGATTGAATAATTAGAGCGATCTAGTTTTTTACATCAACAGTCATAAATGAACATAATTGTGGAATAAAATCAAAGAAAAAGTGTAAAGGCAAGAAAAGATGATTTTAAACTGTAACACAAGTCAGGTGTGAATCCCGATTTTTGGCTTCCGTCAGGTAGTAGGAAAAGTGGAATAATATGGGCATTTGTAAAATTTTAAAACACATTAATAAGGACTCAGGAAACCCCCAGAAAATTAAGTAGGTCCCGTAGCCTGTGGTGAAAGACCCAAAATATCTGGACAGAGCACATGGCGCGCATAGCCGAAAGTGTGGATCTCGTTTAAAGTATGCGATTATGGGAAGATTTCGAGAAAAATAACGAAAATAAAACATGTCAAGTAATGGTTTATGTGGTGAATATATGAAAATACAACCTAACTTGAATGAATTAATAAATGTTCTGGTAAAGGGTAAACAGACAAGTAATGTGAAAACTGATTAATATCCATAAGTTAAAAGATTGGTGATGTGTAATGATTAAATGGGTAGCTAAACAACCTAAAGAGGTTTAACTAGATCTTTGGTTCTTTCCAGAATTTATGTTAGTTATTAATGCATATAAAATAAAATCGTGGATTATACAAAGAAAATTACTTCTTTTAAGTTTTAATAAAAATGAAAATTCTAGTGAAAATATAAAGATCAATGGAAAGCAAAAAAGGGTGTTAATTAAAGGTTTTTAAAGAAAATACTAACATGAATTAGTGTAAATTGAGGGGTGAATCGCGAAAAAGAAATGATTTTCATTAAACAAAGTGTATTTGTTTTAAGTATTTAATCGGGCATGTTAAATGAAGGAATAAATGTCAACTTAAGTAAATAGATAATTTTTTTACAAGATTAAGGTGAATTAATCGGGACAAGTTAAGTTTTTGGTATAACATCGGTTTCATGCATATATATGGTAGTTGCATATGCACCTAGATATAAAGTGCTATAGTCTTCTTTCGATCACTTGATTCTATATTGCATTATTGTTATTTCCCACTAGGCATTCAACTCAGTCCCTCATTTTTTTATGACAGGTTGGGTGCGGTTCCGTATCTTTGGA
This sequence comes from Sambucus nigra, assembly GCA_949130495.1. Lineage (NCBI taxonomy): Eukaryota > Viridiplantae > Streptophyta > Magnoliopsida > Dipsacales > Adoxaceae > Sambucus > Sambucus nigra. The sequence continues at coordinate 312,548,730 of OX422217.1, read as the reverse complement.
GCGTTGAATAGGTAAGTATTCTTTTTATATAACGTCAATAGCTCTATATGCTTAATGGGGATGCTTCCCACGGGTCCCTCACGTAGCTTGATTTTAAATGGGAATCGCATGCTGAACAAGTGAAATATTAATTAAATAAAACTTAGCAACATTATTTTAGTTGTCTTATTTTACTTCACACCTAACGTTCGGGTCGAATCGGGTTGACCACAGGTAATCAAAAAATTCGGGTCAGGTCATTACACTTCATGTTGATAAATGCCTGAATATTATTTGGGTTTAACTCTATGCCCTTATGACTAATGATAAAGCCTAGGAACTTTCCTTATCGAATTCCAAAGACATACTTTGTTGGGTTTAGATTCATTATGTACTTCTCCAACTGGTAAAATTTTTGGTCGAGGTCACTGATCTGATTAGTTGCCTTCTTATTTTTTGTCAGGATATCATCCACACATACTTCCATGAGATTTCCAATCTGATCTTTGAAGACTTTTTCACTAAACTCTGATATGTTGCTCCAAATTTCTTGAGCCCATAGGGAATAACATTATAGCTGTAGTTACTTCAACAAGTGATAAATGAGGTCTTCTCCCCATATTGAGGGTTAATCCTGATCTGGTTATATTCTGATTAGGCATCCATAAAAATGAGAATCTCATGCCTAGTTGTGGCATCGATCAATTGATCAATCCTAAACATAGGATTACGATCCTTGGTACAATCTTTGTTAAAGTCGATGAAGTCAACACACATGCTCCACTAATCATTCTTCTTCAGAATCATAGCAATGTTCTACATAGATTATGGGTACTTTACATCCTCTATGAAATTTGCTTTTATCTATTTTTAAACCTCCTCATTAATGGCCATGTTCTTCTCCTGGATGACTATATGATGCTTTTGTTTGACAAACTCCGCGTCCTTCATTACACTGAGCTCGTTGAAAATGAGTTTTGGATCTATCTCATGCATTTCTTCATATCTCCATACAAACATGCTCCTTATCTGCCTCATGAAATCATCTAGTTCATTTTTGAAGGTAGGATCCAGTGATGAGCCAATATGAATTGTCCTTTACATGTTCTCTTCGTCTAGAATAACTGATTGAATATGCTCCATAACATTGCCTATTCCAAGCTTATCTTTATCTCTAGGATCTAATGTATCGATTTGATAAGTAGTGCTCATTTTCTGCTATTTTTTCTCTATAGAAGTATAGTTTCATTTCCGCATTTTAATTTTGTTACACTTGACCAGACCAGGTCCATATTACGTACGGAACTTTAAGCATTGATGGACCGTGGAAGGAACAACTTTAAATTTCTTCATGCCGACCCTGCAGAATATAATATTATAGACCTAATGAATGTTTTTGGCCATGACATAATTATTTATATTCTTATTTCCAAAAGTGAGACATGCACCTTTGATAACCTCAAATTGTTCCTAAGGGGAACATATTATCCCCTAAAAAGCAATGAGAGGTATATGGTACACATTCAACTTCCTATCCTCCAATATTAACTTCTTAATATAGTTGTTGAATAGAACATCAGAAAAATTGCCATTGTCTTCCCAAATTCTAGCATCAAACCCGGTGGTTGCTGTTGGGCCTGTGCTGAGGCTAACTAAGCTTGCTGCCCCTGTTGGGCGCCCTACTGTTGTGCCATATCTCCACGGTGATGACTAAAGAGTAGTCATGGGGATGAAGTACACCTGACAAGTCATATTTTGAATTGCATTCCATGTGTAGGACTCCATAGCTTTGGCCATACGAAACCTCCTTAATATTAGCGCATGCATTCGCTTTATTGAGGTAGGCATTCCTCTCGACTAGTTAGTTTCCACCATCACCGCCACCTCAATCTATAAAGTGAAAGTTGAGAGAATTATTTCTAACGTACTTCAAAGGCTCATTTGGATTCTTAGACATATCTCATTTGTCATCTGAATTATCATCTCGGTCGTCCCCTTTCTTCTCATTCACCTTTTTAAAAGTGGACTTTGATCGTCTTATGGGTTTTTGCTCATCCTACCTACCTGATCGACCACATTTATCAACATTCTATGTTCATCTTCCTCGTCTAATGAGATTTTCAATTTTTTCTTCAAGGTCATATAACTATTAGTGTTGTGATTGTGATCCTTACTTAATTCCTAATATATAAGCTCTTCTATACAATTTGGTGGATCTTTCAATTTACCTTTCCATTTTAGGTCGTTGCTTCCTCAAATATCATCAGGGATGTAGTGCACATCTATGATAATTGGGGTATACTAATCATACATGATGATGAGAGAAATCATACATATATCATTCCAAACCATCATATTAAGTATAAAAGTATAATTAAAGAAAGTAAGAGAATAAAGACACAAGATTTAGAGTGGTTCAGTTATAAAAATGAGCGTACGTCCACTTTATTGCCTTACTATCATTATGCATTTTCTACAATATAGGATTGTGGTGCCATTATATGAATACAAAAGAGATAGAGGGGAGAATACATGAATATAGTAGAGCTGGGCAGATTAGGATGCAGCATGTAATGCTAGTCCTCAGGTGGTTGTGGCCATGTAAGCCTCTAAGTAAGTGATAGCTTGTAGAGAGAGGTGGGGAAGACATTTTGGCAAGGCTTCACCACTAGACTCCTCCTAATATTTGTGAGGTGATACCTTATATTTATAGATGTCAGAAGGAGGTGTCACGTGCATGGAGCACGTGGGATGTGGATAAGTTGTACGATCATAGAATATTTTTGGAAGTAGGATAGTTGTCAAGTGAATAACATGTTGATGTACGGGGCAAGTTATTTATTATGGAAGTAGAAAGTGGTCGCATCCAATTTGAACCTAGGAAGCGATTGGTGTCAGATGTTGACCACAACCTTTCTATTCCCGGGAAGTGGCCTTTAACTTAGTCTCTGACGTCAGTGCCAGTATTGGGCATATCAATATTGCCCAATACTGGCACTAGCTGTGGCAAATACATACCACGATAATTTTTTGAAAGAAATGGGAATACCTTCAGCATTCATTCCTAAAATGCCCTTGGCTAGTATGTAACCTATTTTAAAAAGCATCCAAGAGGTTACTATAGTAGGATAGTATTTCTCTTTATTTCTCAAGAGTCCTGTATTCTCAACCCTCTTTATCTGCCTGCTATTGAGTTTCAGGCCTATAAAAGCTGAATTTATAAGGAGTTAATAGGAGCCTCGACAAATATAAAAAACTAGGAAAGATAAGCTACATTGTATGATGTTAAAGGAAAAATAAAAGATGCAAAAAAGTTTACCTTATTTGAAGGGGTGTCCCCATTGTCGTGGCAAATGAATTGCTTTCCCCCTCTGATTTTCCTCAGAGTGGGTCGCCCGGTTATCCACAGAAATGAAATGGAATTTTCCTTTCCATTTTTTAACACTAGAAGGCCTTCCCGTTATCAGATAATGGTCTTCCTTTCCCAGACTGAAATAATAGTACCACAAAGTTTCCACGACATTATACCCAGGTCTATAAAAATCAAAGATCTCCGCTGTAGATATGTCCTTCTTAAAATTTTTTTTACAAATTACCATGGAAGTAAGGATGGTCCTACAAATATTTGGGTCAAGATGGGTTGGGGACAAATTCATGGCGCTCAGAAGTCTCCTCATTAGAACATGAACTGGAAACTGTAGACCCAGGAGAAAAGCATGCAAAGGGAAACACACCTTGTCATTAGGGACGGTAGAGCATGACCTATACTCCGAAGCAAAAAGTGTAAAAAAGGTTTCTTGTGGGAAATCAAAGGCCTCAGTTAGGGCACTTAACCACTCCTCATTCATGATGCAATAGTGGTTAAGTGCCGCATGAGTTTTCTAGATAGATTAGTCGTGGCCATAAGTCTTGGCCTAAATATTCCTAACCACTGCCGCAATATTTATCTCAGCAAGGGGATGGTTGCATGAATGGGTGTCTTCCTCCATCGTTGTCGTAGTCTTCCTAGGATTATTATAATAAGACGATCCCATAAAGTTTGAGTCTATCATCACACACCTGTGGAAACTTTGAGTTTGCAAGGCCCAATTATTTTTAAGTGGTTTTATGTGGAGCACGACAGAAGGAGGAACACTAAAGTGCCTTTTCCAAAAACCCACCAAGTATTCCCAAGTGTTCCAATGCATAAGGCCATGACAAGGACCTAAAAAGAATAGGTAATCTATTGTTAGTTGATGCAACCATTATGATCAAAAGGCCATTAAGGATGTCGCATCTATGAAATGATAAAAAATGAAAAGAATTACAAGAAAAAGGAAGTGGTCGCAGCCACAAGAATACACCAGAAATGGAGTAAATGGACGTAAAAAGCATCAAGTTCAAACTAAAGGTCGCATTCATCTATCCTAAAGATCCTAACAGACTACATGAAGTTCTAGCCAACTAAATTGTTGCAACCAATGGAAATTTAGGCAAGTAAGGATTAAAAGGAGGCCTTAGTATGTTAATGTAGATCCACTATCAAGCCGCAACCAAGGGAAAAATAGGGAAACAATTTGTATTCTAAGCTTTCAAGGATCGAAAGACAAAGACCCTAAGGTTTTTGGCCAAGAACACTAAGAACTTGTTCTTGGGAAAAAACAAAAATCCAATATGGCTACTATGAAAAGATTTTACCTAGAAAAATCCTAAAACCCTATAATTTCTAACATAGAATTACGTGCTAACAACCCAAAAAGTGAAAACTTCATCAATTTAAACCCAATTTCGACTTTAACCCAATAATTATCAAATTTACCCCAAAAATCATCGGTGATATTAAAATTAAAAATGCCCAAAAATTAAAATCCCAAACTAAAAGTCCTAGCATTCTAACAAACGCAAAGATTCAAACATAAGCAAAAATTGAAATTACAGTAATGAAAAGAATCAGAAGGGATGGTTACCTAGAAATCGGTGAAAATATGAGAAACCAAGGGTTTCTCCCGCTTGCATACCCCTAGTTTATCCTTGAACCACCTCGAATTATCTTTAAAACCTAGTCAATTAATACCAAGTAAAGTTGCAAGGGGTTGCCCTTGAATTTCTATCAAGAAACTTTCAAGGGTAATGAAGTCCTAGACATCCTTTAGTTTAAATAAGAGGGCGCTGGAGGGTGAAGCGTCGTACCTCATTGGCTGCGGCATCCTTTCGCATCCCAGACAAACAAGTTGTAAGACAAGAGCATTAATAGTGTAGCCAAGGGCATATAATACAGTCACGGTACCAACTTGCCACCTCTTGACACTATGTCTTGGGGGCTTATTAATATGCCTAATACTGGAACTGGCCATGGAGATTAAATGAAAGGACGCTGCCAGGGAATAGGAAGTTCGCAATTAGTATTTAACACTAGTCGTTGCCTGGGTTCAAACAAGCTACTATCACCTTCTGCTTCCGCAATGACCAACTTGACAAGGACATCAACATGTTATTCACTAACAGATATCCTACTTCTATAAAGATTCCATAATCTATAAATTATCAACATGTCACGCGCTCTATGCATGTGGCACCTCCTCTTAACTTTCATAAATAGAAGTTATCACCTCACAAAAACTAGGAGCAATATGGCGTAAAGCCCTATCAAAACCTCCACTCTACCTCTTTCTACAAGCTACCATATAGGTGCGGGCTTACCTGGCGGCAACCACCTGAGAACTAGAATTACATATCGCATCCTTAGCTTCTCAACTCTACTACATTCATATATTCTCCCCTCCATCTCTCTTATATGCCTTGAATGGCACCGTAATCTTGTATTATTGAACATGCATAACGAGAGTAAGGCAATACAGTGGACGTGAGCTTATTTTTACAGCCGAAACACTCTATATCTTGTGTATTTCTTCTCTTACTATCTTCATTTGTACTTTTATACTTGATATGATTGTTGAGAATGTTATATGTATGATTTATCGCATCGTCGATACTTTTTGAGATCGTATGTCATCTCTTTTTCCTTTGACATTTCCTCCTATTGTAAGCTATTACAAACATCGAATTTAGCGTGGCTTAACTCTTCCATTTCTTCTTCAGCGGTCATAGTTTTTCCAGACTTGCATAAAAGATCTGATTTTGCACGGTGGTTCCTTACCCAAGGCCTAATACAACTTCCCAGATATTAAATCGCTCCCGATCTCCGTGATTTTTATTTTTTCAGCATAGTCAATTACCTAAAGCTTCTCATTGTTCAGTTATGAGATAAACTCCCTAGTCATTTCATATATTTTCTGACAGATGATTAATAAGTGATCCACCTTTTTTTTAGTTTTACACCGAAACGTAAATTACTAATAAGGAGATTTACCGATTGTTAGAAGTTTGTGATTTGCCTTCTTGGTGAGCCATTGTACTAAAATTGAGCTAATTCGATGATGGTACTTGAGAGTGCTCTGCTTCCCATTTCATCTTGGCTGGAACAAATATCCACAGGAGCCTAGTACTCCACCACTTGTAACATAAGATCAGACTTACTATCGTATTTAGGAGAGATGACAAGCAGTTTGAACTTTATGGGCATTGTATAACCCTAAATTAATCTATATACTAATCTAAAATGTTATATAAGGGAGGAAATGCTCCTTTTTTTAAGTTGTCCACGTGGGTCTCTTATTATCTACTACTCGAAGTTATGTAGACTATCCCTTCGTATCCTCCCTCTCTTATATCACTTCATATCCCCCTTTCTCTTACATTTATTTTCTTCCCGCCTCTCTCTATTTGATTACAACTCCTGATTTTATCACATTGAAAGCCTAATCTTAACCCTAGAGAAAACGAGAAGAAATAGAAGAAGGGCGTGAATCTCTACGGTATCAAAGACATCTACAATCGGCTATTTTTTTTTGTCTTGATGTTATTTGTTGCTTAGTTAATGGGTGTTATTTTTATTAGACTTTTCATATCTAGATTAGAAAAAGGTTTTGTTACTGTGGTTTGAACCATTTTTGAATATTGACCATCACATATATATATATATATATATATGAGCAGAGATGAGCTCGTACCTATGTCTATTTATGTAAAATGTATATATTGGGTTTCGATTTGTCTATTTTTGATTTATTGTGTTCCAATTTACCTTTTGGAGTTCTTTTATGGAAACTTCAAACTTTTTGGATGTCATTTACAAGATGGTTGTGTTTACCAAAGCTATTGGCATTACCTTTTGTTTATTAAACTAAATATATATAATCCTTTTATGTCAATGTTGTTACAAAGAAAATGTAGTGTTAATATGTTATGTAAATGATTTTTATCTTTGCTCAACCTAAATAAAAAAATTCACTTTTCACAACAAATTGATTTTCATCTTTGTTACAAAAGTGAAATTAAATATTCCAAAAAGGAAAAAAAAACAATAAGGCTTGGGAGATGCTCAAGGAAGAAGTACAACACTTAAGGGTTTTAAGAAAGGAGAGAGATATTGTCAAGGCTAAAAAAGCACCACACAAGTACAATACTGATTTCAATTACAGATTCTTGAATGATCAAATTCTGATTTGTTTGTTGAGTTGTTGAAAAAAGATGTTAAAAATTTGAAGTCTCAAAAACTTAGGAGTATCAGTATGGTAGCAAAATGGTGTTCGGCGATTGATTCATCTTACGATAAGTCGACGTTGATTTATGAGAGTATTGTGAGAAAAGTGTTTCCGCGATAAATGTATGAGTAGTATGAGAGAATTGATGAGTTTAACTAGGGATATTTTTTATTGTGTTTTACCAAATTCACCAATACATGATCTAATTCATTTTATTCTAAATTTGGTATATTTATTTTTCAGGATATACCTCTAGATCAATATTCCAATCCATACACCATTGTGTGAGATTTTTAGCATATTATTATTATTATTATTATTATTATTATTATTATTATTATTATTATTATTATTATTATTATTATTATTATTATTATTATTATTATTATTATTATTATTATTATTATTATTATTATTATTATTTTTATGCGAGCTAAGCCTCTTAGCTTTAGTTACTATATGTGTCAGATTATTGTAACTTTGTTTTAGTAATTATAGATAAAGTTGGATTAACTTTGGCATGATTAGGTCTATTATTTGATAGTTGGGTTTACTTACAAAAATTTGATTCTTTATACATCATAACATGATTTTAAGGTTTTTAATATTTATAAACCAAGAAATCCATGTTCCTCATTTATGGTGAAAGTATGTATATAAAAAATATTATAGTTTAAAAGTATGTTACCTTGCCTAGCCCGCGCACTGCGCGGGTTTACACCTAGTAATATAAATGGTTATACATGAACAAAAACCCTTTGTAAAGGGTTATTTGTCTTTATAATCTCACCTAGACGATCCTTTAGGCAGTGGATAGACCCCCTCCACGACTGATCTCCTTTCTCGACCTTAATAGGCACTTTCTTTATTTCTTGGTCGTGGCTTTTAGCTGAGCTCTCTTCCTAAGAAGTCTATTAGATTTTTGTCAACCCTCGCACGCTTTGTCTTGACCTGGATGAACATTCAACCACTCTAGTGTCAATTCTTCTTGGTTCTTCTCTATACTCCCTAGCTCCCTCGAATCTCTGTATTGATGGGCCTTCACAGTTCTTGGGCCAAATCGATCAAAGGTAGATCCTCTCCTAAACCTCTCAAAAATTCTTTCACATTCCAAGGAGTATGTTTTTTCGTTGTTGTATACACTTGATCTGATGGTGGGTGTTGCCCCTGGCTAATAAGATCTGTCAGTGTGCTCTGATTCGGAGTGTTTGGACCAGCTACCTTCCCTTTTTCAACCCAAATCCAATCGTCTAGGATTTTCCATAGCTCTCTCATAGTGCATCTTATTTATGTCCCTGTATGGGGCTATAGGAATAATCTTTCATCATCTACTAGAGATTTTGGCCCAAGTTGGATTAACTAGGTTACCTTCAAGATTATTCTTTCATCCTAGAATTCTCTACATTAGTTGCTTATTTTTCTCCTGCATAGTCTCTAGACTTCTATCCAAGCACTATAATATTCCATGAGAATCACCCATACCCATAAGAGTATTGGGAAAAATCCCCTAACAGCTATATTACTTTTTAGTTTTGGCCCATATTCATAAAATTTCTAGGAAAATAGGGTACTATAATTCTGGCTGTAGAGCACGATAGTTCCAATACCGGAAGTTACAGAAGAAGAAAATTTAAAGTAGTGATAACTAAATCTGATAGTGAATTCAAGGAATCAAAGGGAATTAATAGAAAATTTATAGATTAGTGAACTCTAAATGAACGAAACACCGATGAATCTGTAAGGACATTTTTGTCCAACATACTTGTATATGTATTTAGCCGTAACACCGTTGCAAAGATTCAAAGTCCATTCATCATAAACGGAATCCGAAGATCAAAAGAAAGGAAGAATTCAGAAATCCAGTCAGCCGGACCGATCCGCCTGAAATTAAAACGAACCGATCCGCCTCTGACTACCCCGGACCGATCCGCTGAAATAAAAAAGGAACCGATCCGCCCAGTCCCGGATCGGTCTGCCTTGCAAATTGTATCCAGAGAGCACCGAACCGATTCCAAACCGAATCTGCTTCAAATTAAAAGAACCGATCCTCTATCGAACCAATCCGCCTCAGGCCCGAACCGGTCCGCCCTGGATAGAATTTCCCAGATCGTGATTCAGATTTTTTAGGGCTATGGCTACCTTATTTATACCACGATTAGAAGATGGTTTCAATAAGACTTTTCAACAATTTTCAGAGCATATCAACCCTAAAGTCTTCACCTATTGAGTCCTATGATTCTAGGTTTTTAGATTCACACATCTTCCATATCTATGTGAATCAAGTTTGGTAACCCAAGAACACCATTGCTGTTGTTCAACCCTTGTGAAGTGGACCGCTCCTTCCTCTTCATTGCTGCCCTACTGGAAAGGGATTCTTCCAGCAGCGACTACAGAATCCGATGCCTGCGGGTAATTCTTAGTCGAAAACTTGTATTTCAGTGTAATTCGATTGTAAGCCGCTTCTCTTACAAATTATAGTGAATATACAAATGGTTTTGCCCCTTTGGGGGATTTTTCCTCAACTTTGTGGGGTGAATAATTCTTGCATGGTTTCATATTGTTTCAATCACACCTAGTTGCATGCTTAGGGTTAATTTGGGTTAAAAATGGTATTTATTATATTATTTCTTAATTGAACGCAAGCGCCAACTCTTTCAAATTGGTATCAGAGCTCGTTATGCCATTCTATCGCGTATTCCTTACTTCCGTAAAATTTTTCTAAAGTTATCAATTTCTGAAATAAATTTATTTTTTGAAAAGAGCGTGTTCAAATGGAGAAATCATACAATAAATTGCCTGTTTTTTATGGGACCAATTATGCCTATTGGAAAGCCCGTATGAGGTCGGCTTTAAAAGCCATTGATGAACGGGTATGGATTCTTGTTGAAAGAGGGTGGACACCTCCCTCCGTCACTATTGAAAACGTGACAAATTTAAAATCTGTCACGCAATGGACCGAAGATGAATTTAGATGGTCTTCCTTTAATTCTAAGGGATTGAGTGCTATTTCCGGTTCCATCACTCCGTATGAGTTCAAACGCATAATGATGTGCACCACGTCAAAAGAAGCATGGGATGTTTTGCAACTTACCCATGAAGGAACAAATGCTGTTAAAGAGTCAAAATTGCAAAACTTGACAACTCAATTTGAAACAATCACCATGCATGAAAATGAATGCTTTGATGAATTTTATGCTAGGCTTTCTGACATTGTTAATACTAGCTTTAACCTAGGTGAACATATTCCTAATGCTAGAGTTGTTAAGAAGATTCTTCGTTCCCCTCCTAAGCGTTTTATCCCTAAAGTCACTGTGCTTAATTCCTTGGGTAATGTAAATACACTAAAATTGGAAGAACTGGTAGGAGATTTACAAACTTATGAAATTGACATGTTTCCTAGATATGCCAAGTCTAAAGATAAGGGAATTGCCCTTAAAGCCCAAGAGAGAAAAAATGAGGGGTCGGCAAGAAAGAGAGTCGAGTCATCTAGAAAGATAGAAACTTCTGATTCTGAATGTGAGTTTGACATAGATGATTTGGCCTTATTTGCTAAAAACTTCAAGAAAATTCTGAAATTTAAGAAAAATGGGAACTTCAAAGATAAAAAGAATTTCCAGAAAAATAAGTTTAAAATAAAGATTTCAAAGAACCCCCTAAAGACAGTGAGAGGTGTTTTGAGTCCGATGGTAAGGGACACAGAGCGTTTGAGTGTGCCACTCGTCTGAATAGGGAAAAGGGTAAAGTTGTCCTAAATGCTACCCTTAGTGACGACAGTGAGGTCGAGTCGGTGGACTCGGGAGATGAGTCACCGCATGAGCGTAACTTCACCGCGTTCATGGCTAGTCATGTGAGTACTCCTAGTGCATCTCACGACGATGAGGATGCTACTTCACAGGGACACCTCGACAGCGAGAGCGAAGAGAGTGAGGGAGAGGAGGAAGGTAGTGAGGATGAGAGTAACCTTCAACGCGCGTACGCTGAGTTGTATAATGAATCATTTAAAACTAAAAAGCGTAACAAAGCCCTAGTGCTTAGGATCACCGCATTAGAAGAGGAGTTAGGAGAAATGAGAGAGAGTGAGTCCTTCACCTACACCGCTATGAGAGAGAGAGAGTCTGCCTGCGCTATGAAAGAGAAGTCTCTTAGAGAGAAAGAGAGCAGTTGTGAGAAAGAGAAAGCGGACTTGACTAAACAAGTGGCTAGTCTTACGAGTGAGCTCCATTCCTCCCTGGAGACTCGGAAGAAACTTGAAGCCCTTGTTGCCCAGCTTACTCATGACCTTGAGAGAGCTAGGAAAGTCAAGGTACAAATCGAGGACAGATCTGGGAAGATGGGAAAGATGCTCCTCGGTCCCGCTTTAGGTTTTGGTGACAGGCAAGGAATAGGTTTTGATGGTGCCTCCACGTCCCAAATTTCACCCGGACCAATTCCTGAGTTTACTATGACTCCTTATGGCCGTCATCAAAAACCAAGAAGGAGAGTTCGACCAAGAAAAGCAATCCAAGGTCCTCCTAATACTATGCCCTTTTGCTCCCATTGCAAAAGAAACGGACACCTTAGGGATGATTGCTATAAGTTGGGTCGGACACGACGTACGTTTGCTCCACCACATCAGACTGATGAGTTTGCCAGTCTGAGAGAGCGTGTTGAGTTTCTAGCCGCCACATCACAGAGTTTGATCGAGGAATTCCGACGAATGACCTTACCATCAATGAATGCGCCCCGCATTCTGGCAAAAACCTACAACAACAAGGGAATACAAAAAGGTACCTATTCTTGGGTTCCTAAGAAAGAAAAAAAGGCCCTTGTTGTCCATGTCGCTCTCAAAGCCCATAATACCTCACAGTGGTATTTTGACAGTGGATGCTCCAGACACATGACAGGTGATGTCTCATATTTTACCCATCTTGAGGATTATAATGATGGGAGAGTCACCTTTGGAGATGGTAGAAAATCTAGCATAGTAGGACGAGGTACAGTAGAGTTACCAGGATTTCCAAAGCTAGAGAACGTGTTGTACGTCAAAGGTTTGAAAGCAAACCTTCTTAGCATCAGCCAGCTGTGCGACGATGACTTTGCAGTGAAGTTTGACCAGAAAGCTTGTAAGGTCTATAATCAAGCCGGTAAACTTTTAGTGCAAGGGGTGAGGACAGAGGATAACTGCTATGGGACTGAGCCGACATCCTCACTTGTTTGCAACAGCGCCACGATCACTCCTATGGATCTGTGGCACCAACGTCTAGGTCATGTGAACGTTAGAGACTTATCTCGTTTAGTCAAAAAGGACCTAGTACGTGGCTTACCATCACTTGAAAAGCCAACTTCCATGATTTGTGGACCCTGTCAGTTGGGAAAACAAATCCGTAGCCCTCATAAGAAGTTGAATTTCATTACCACCTCCCGTGTTCTTGAGTTGATTCACATGGATCTTATGGGTCCTACTCGCACGGAGAGTCTAGCTGGTAAGAGATACATTCTCGTGATGGTAGACGATTTCTCTAGATACTCTATTGTAGGTTTTCTAAGAGAGAAATCTGATGCTATAGAGTTCTTAACGACCAAGTGCCGTGTCCTACAAAATCAACACGGAGTCACTATTAACAGGATGCGTAGTGATAATGGCACTGAATTTAAGGAATCAAAAGTGGATTTATACTGTGATAGCCTTGGGATCAAACATGAGTTTTCTGCAGTGAGAACTCCTCAGCAAAATGGGATTGTTGAGAGAAAGAATAGAACGATCCAAGAAATGGCTAGATCTATGCTTCTAGGTCGTAAAGTTTTTAGGAGATTTTGGGCAAAGGTAGTGTCTACTGCATGCCACACGGTGAATAGGGTATATCGGCGCCCACACACACTCAAAACGCCTTATGAATTGTGGACTGGAAAGAAACCCAACCTGGCATATTTCCGTGTTTTTGGGAGTAAATGCTACATCCTACGGGATAGAGAGCAATTAGGAAAGTTCGACTCCCGGAGCGACGAGGGAATATTGCTAGGATATTCATCGAACAGTAGAGCATACTGGGTTTTTAACCTGAAGAGCTCTAAGGTTATGGAATCAATAAACGTCACCGTGCAAGATGATGAACCCCCGATGGTTATTGATCCCAACCTTCAGTGTGAGGATGAGGACTGTTCTGACAGTGATTTTCCTGTTCCTCTCCCACACTCTGTGGACCATATTCCTGTGTTAGGGGACACACCTGCTTGGGTTCGCAAGAATCATGATCCTTCAGCCATTGTTGGCGATCCCACTCTAGGGGTCAAGACTCGTGCTCAACTAGAGAACGTTGTTAGTCATCATTGCTACACGTCCAAAGTCGAGCCTAAGAACCACAAAGAAGCACTCAAAGATGAACACTGGATATCTGCTATGCAGGATGAGTTGCTTCAGTTTAAGAAGAACAATGTTTGGAAACTTGTCCCCCGACCTAGTGATACTAATGTTATTGGTACCCGGTGGATTTTCAAGAATAGAATGGATGAAAATGGTACCATAACCAGAAATAAGGCTAGGTTGGTCGCTCAAGGCTACACACAGATAGAGGGTGTAGACTTTGGGGAGACATTTGCTCCTGTTGCGAGGCATGAGTCCGTCCGCTTACTTCTCGCCATCGCATGTCATCTGCACTTCAAGTTATATCAGATGGATGTCAAGTGTGCCTTTCTGAATGGCATTCTACAGGAGGAGGTTTATATGGAACAACCAAAAGGGTTTGAAGACCCTAAGCACCCTGATCACGTCTACTATCTGAGAAAAGCCTTGTATGGTTTGAAGCAAGCACCCCGTGCTTGGTACGAGAGGCTTACTTCCTATCTCTTAGCCCGTGGCTTCAAGAGAGGGGGAGTTGATATGACGTTGTTCGTCAGGAGAGATGACGGTGCTATCTTGGTTGCCCAAGTCTATGTGGACGACATAGTCTTTGGATCCACATGCTCCCAGCATGCTCACCACTTTGAGGAGGAGATGAAAAGTGAGTTTGAGATGAGCATGGTAGGTGAGCTTACTTTCTTCCTTGGTCTCCAGGTTCGTCAGCTAGAGGATGGGATGTTCATCTCCCAATCCAAGTATGCTGGAGACCTAGTGAAGAAATTTGGTTTACACTCCGCTAAGCATGCTCGTACACCTATGAGTACCACTACCAAGCTTAGTCAGGACACTTCAGGCAAGGACGTAGAGCAAACCTTGTATCGAAGTATGATAGGCAGTCTTCTCTACTTGACGGCTAGTCGTCCCGATATTGCCTTTAGTGTTGGAGTCTGTGGGCATTATCAGGCGTCTCCTAAAGAGTCACACTTACTCTCTCTAAAACGTATTATCAAATACGTTAGTGGGACTCTCTCATACGGTATTTGGTATTCCTTTGATACCGATGACCGTTTGTCCGCCTATTCGGATGCCGATTGGGTCAGGGACGTAGATGGATGTAAGAGCACTTCGGGTGGGTGTTTCTACTTTGGTTATGCTCTTGTCTCTTAGTTGAGCAAGAAGCAAAACTCCATCTCTTTGTCCACTGCGGAGGCTGAGTACATCGCCGCCGGGAGTTGTTGCACGCAACTCATGTGGATGAAGCAAATGTTGGAGGATTATGGGATTTCACAAGACACCATGTTCATTTCCTGTGATAACACGAGCGCGATACACATATCCCGCAATCCTGTCCAACATTCGCGCACAAAGCACATCAGGTTACGCGAGCACTTCATACGTGAGTTATTTGAGGAGAAGGTCGTATCCCTGAGTTTCGTTCCCACCGACCGTCAGTTAGCCGATATTTTCACGAAACCTTTAGATGCCCTTAGATTTGAGAGTCTTAGGAAGTCTTTGGGGATTTGCACAGTTGACTGAGGGGTTGGTCCATGTCTAGCGTAGGTTGCATTGTCATTTTCATATCCTCTGATGCCTATTGCTAGATTGTACTATTAGTGTGTTTTACTTATTTTTTCTTTTCATTATTCTTTGAAGAATACAAAAAGATTTTCTTTTTAGAAATTTTTTTAGAAAAACACAAAAAGATTTTATTTTGATAAAATTTTTGAAAAATTCAAAAAGAGATTTGCCTTTTATGGATGAGCATTTAAGATAGCCAAGTCACAACTTCATTCCATTTATCCATGTGACTGTTTTATAGAGATTTGAGAGGCTACATCATTTCATCCATGTGCTTAACATTGATTGGAGTCCTTGAGATGTAATTAGTGATATTTCCTACATGCTTGACTCCTATATCCTTTATTGCACACATGCACGGCTGTATTTGTCTATTGCACTTGTCTATCACATATTGGCTTGAGTGTTTCTATCTCAATTCTGTCTATACAATGTACAATATGCGATAAAACTTGACAAGATTGGATTGCATGTAAAAACCGTTTTGGTGAGACTGTGTGTATATTTTCATAACGGGGAGGGGCTGCGAAAGTTGATTCTTATCCTTTGCGCAAAAGCCACCGTTAAAAAGGACCTAAAAAATGGAGGAATTTTAATATCCGAGGTCCTAAGAGGTTAAAAGAGCCCTAAAAAATTGATAAGGCAATAAAAAGCAATTCATGCCAAATATGGGCCATTTAGGTTTCACCCAATTCTCCAAAGTTTGAGAATTTAGTATTCCTCTATTCAAAATATAAATCTGAGGGATTTTGGTTGGAGATTGAAAAACGGGTTTGCACTTCCTTGAAAGTCCTGAAAAAGCATGAAAATCATTTTGGACGTTATTGGTGTAGAAATCACTTTGAGCTTTGATTTGTAGATTTGATATAGTCAATGTCTTATTTTTCCAATCTTTTACACCAAAGGAAGCATTTGAGTTCATTCGTTAGGAATATCCAATATTCATCGTGCACATATGTCATGTTTGTATGCTTTGATTTTCCTATCGAATTTTGATCACACCCATTCTTTTACACTATCACCGACTTGGTTGTTTTATGTTCATTCATGGTGTGATTTTATGCCTTGTGTCACACCGGTACTTGATTGCTTGATTTATTTCTCTCATTTGTCTATTTGGGACATCATAAAAAGGGGGAAAATGAATTGTCTGATTATGGGGGAGTTTTGAAATTCTGAGAATATCATCTTAAATTGATATATATGCTTATGTTTATCTCATTTCAAACTCGATACGTCACTTGGTATTTGCTTTGTCAAATGTGTGTAGGTACATCTTTTGATAATCCCATGTTGCACACCCTGACGAGAAAAGCAGTGAGATTTCTGAAGATTCGAAGAACAAACGATGCAGCCTTAGTCATTTGTACCACTTTCAGTTTTTGGGTTCATGGAAGGGTAGATTTGTATAGGCATTGTGATTATAGATAATTCGGATTTTTTATGTTTGTTCCGGCATAGACATAGGGGGAGATTTGTAAGGACATTTTTGTCCAACATACTTGTATATGTCTTTAGCCGTAACACCGTTGCAAAGATTCAAAGTCCATTCATCATCAACGGAATCCGAAGATCAAAATAAAGGAAGAATTCAGAAATCCAGTCAACCGGACCGGTCCGCCTGAAATTAAAATGAACCGATCCGCCTCTGACTACCCCGGACCGATCCGCTGAAATAAAAAAGGAACCGATCCGCCAGCGAACCGATCCACCCAGTCCCGGACCGGTCCGCCTTGCAAATTGTATCCAGAGAGCACCGAACCGATTGCGAACCGAATCTGCTTCAAATTAAAAGAACCGATCCGCTATCGAACCGATCCGCCTCAGGCCCAAACCGGTCCGCCCTGGATAGAATTTCCCAGATCGTGATTCAGATTTTTTAGGGCTATGGCTACCTTATTTATACCACGATAAGAAGATGGTTTCAATAAGACTTTTCAACGATTTTCAAAGCATATCAACCCTAAAGTCTTCACCTATTGAGTCCTATGATTCTAGGTTTTTAGATTCACACATCTTCCATATCTATGTGAATCAAGTTTGGTAACCCAAGAACACCATTGCTGTTGTTCAACCCTTGTGAAGTGGACCGCTCCTTCCTCTTCATTGCTGCCCTACTGGAAAGGGATTCTTCCATCCGCGACTACAGAATCCGATGCCTGCGGGTAATTCTTAGTCAAAAACTTGTATTTCAGTGTAATCCAATTGTAAGCCGCTTCTCTTACAAATTATAGTGAATATACAAATGGTTTTGCCCCTTTGGGGGATTTTTCCTTAACTTTGTGTGGTGAATAATTCTTGCATGATTTCATATTGTTTCAATCACACCTAGTTGCATGCTTAGGGTTAATTTGGGTTAAAAATGGTATTTATTATATTATTTCTTAATTGAACGCAAGCGCCAACTCTTTCAGAATCAGAGTGTGATTCCCTTTTTTCTTAGAATGAGTATCCTTGAGTTTACAAAATCAATAATGGTGTAAAGAAATAAGTGGATTGTCGTTTCCCTAAAACGATGCCAATCTGATAATGTCTAAAAGTGGTATATGGATTTAGTCTCAGGATATATCCACTAACTACAGAAAATAATAAATAAAGTGTTATAATCATAGAAATGCCCAAATAGTAGAGAGATATGAGAGAAAGAGAATGAAAACATATTCTTTGGTTTGGCCCAAAGAGGTTCATATGTCCATAAGTGCATCTGTTTACTGTACTTATTCACATAGAAAACTCTATGGATGCATATACATTACAAGATCTCAAGTTAACTCTAGAAATGGACACTATAATGGTATGAAAATAATATCTCTTTCCTACCCATAAGGTTACAGGATGTTATTTATAGGCTATTAGAAGAGAGAGAATAGAGAAAGGCATATATCATGCCTTTATAGGTTAGGCAGGTACACTGTTACATACAAGTGGGATAATAATCATAAAGTCTGTAGAAAGGAACATGGGGGAATATTTTCATATCTCCCCCATGTAGGATGTGTTGCCGATGTCAACCATTAACATAATGCATGCCTACTTTAACAGTGTTATATAACGATATTAATTATTTTGAGATGATCGGGATAAACTCACTTCCTCTGATACTAGGGACTAACATAAATGCCTTGGTCGACCAGGTTGGTAGATAGGTTGACCTACTTTCTGATAAAGATGAGTCCAACTATCATTTTCTAATTGGTCTATGGACCATACCGTATTCATTGTACACTAATTATCCATGGTCTATCAACCTTGTTTATGAAATTTTGGATTCATAGAAGGAGCGCATTGGCGTGATGTTGACTGACACACTTCCATCCATCAGTGGTCTGGCAACAGTTATGCTATTTATACTATCTATGATCTAAAGGTATTATTGGGGAACTTAATCGCTATACCTACATTTTAGAATGTGATTTTATACATGCACATTCTAATCAATCTATTCATATGTCATTTTCACCTTACTGTTGGAATATTGTTATGTTTTGCTTTTTTGAAGATTTTATGCTTCATCTTCAACCTGTTGTCTTGGGGCATGCCCACTTGGTCATATAACCAAAAGAATTTTGATTACATAAAAATAGCTTGGTATGCAATGCTGGAATAAATTTCATAATAATCAGTTTGACAGATGATATTATATCTGATTCTCACTTCATGGTACGCAATGACCATATTGTTGATTCCTACCAAACAACTATCATAAACCACTTGAAACTCCTCTTCCTCAATTTCCTTACCTTACCTCTCGATGCATCTTCATCCTTCTCATCAAACACAACCACTAATTTTCCCAATGGGTAGAAAAAGGTTTATTATTGACATTGGTTTGAGGGATATGTAAGGCCCCAACCAACATATATTTGTTGATTATTCTTCATAAGGTGAAGCATATTGTTGGTCGATAACAAACTCTCTAATGAACTTGGAAATATTTTGGGTTATCTTGAACATTTATGCTACGAGCATATTGTGGTGAATGTTTGTGAGGATTGATCAAACCTCCTACCACTATAATATTATAACAAGTCACATTCTCTTCAACTGTGCAAGGCAAATTAAGTGGATCATTCTAATCAAACTTCCTTATATTGTTCTTCTTCTTAGCCTCCTCTTCCCTTTGAGTTGCTTCACCCCAACCCGTGTAGTTTACTCGTGGAACGTTGACACCTCTTACATCTTGAGTCGTTGGTTGATTCAACATAATATTTCTCACGATTGGGTTGGGATGAACCACCGGCAAGATGGTTATAATAGCTTTTGTGAAGGCTTTCAATGTTCCTTTATGAGTCTAATTAATCACGCAATAAATATATTTTAGCAGAAACCCCTATGCATAGATTTGTGAGAGTTTGGCCTCCGTGGAATCTTCTCTTACATTGAGAGTCCTTTCTCTAAATCTCTAACTTAAACTATCACCTATTATCCTAGATTTTTCCTCTGTCGAGTATGTTGGGTTAGTGTAAACTCATCTATGTCTAGAAAAAACTTCTAAAGGGACTAGACATGCATATCCTCCCATGTCGCCACACTCGTTAGGAGTAAGTGGGAGTATAGAGTGTAATATTTATCAGTAACGAATTCGAAAAAATCCTTTAAATGTAGCTTCATGTTGTTTTAGTTAGTACTAATGGGACCAATAAGTCATTTAATATGCTCATTCAGCTTTCCCCTTTCCCATTGAACTTGTCAAAATTTTAGGATCATACTCATTTGGGTAAGGTTCATCACTTTATTCCTCTAGTTAAGCAGTATGAAAATCATCATAAATGGAGGCTAACCTCACCATAAGTTTGTGAGGATGACGTTAATATTTTCATCATCTCCTTCTTAAACTCCTCTATGGTCAAACAAGGTGAGGCAGTTGGATCCACTTCCTTTGTTGTTTGTAAACTAACCACAAATAAAATGCTGAAAGCAACTAGTGCTTCAATGATTGGTGTTGCAACTAGAGCAAGATTTTTTCATAGAGGGACCAATAGGCCTTATAGAAAAAATGAATGCACCACTCAAATGAACAACATATGGTTCTACTGGGGTGGCGAAGGAGATCCATCATAAAACAAAACATAGTAATTCTCGATTGAGTTTGCAAAAACTCAATAAATTTTACCATTATGTGGGTCACCAGATGAGGGCCTATTTTTATCTCGTGGAAATTTGTCCAACTGTGACAGTTCTTGTGATATTAGTAAGTGGAGGAACCACAGCTGGAGGAACTAAGGGAGCAAAAATATTGTTTTGTTCCTTAGGGTGTTGAGCATCGTCAAAATTAAGAGTACAGTTGACCTTTTAATTCTCCATTGCAAAGAGAATACCTCCTATATGGAGTCGCCAAATGTAAGAGAGTGGTATTGTTGAGCTAGGGTGTTTAAAGATAAATGGAATCATAACCCGTATTAATGGAAATGAATATAATAGTAAATGTACTATTAATAATAAAGAACAAACTCACGTGTATAACGTAATAGTAGATAATAAATATAAGTGTTTGACAATAAATGAACTTTAAAAGAAACTACCTAAAGGGAGAAAAAATCAAGCACTCTAGATACACCTCAGGTAAACAACCAAAACACAAAAGTGTAAAGGAATAATGGTCAAATCTCAATGAATTCTTATGTTCTTGGTATAGACTTGAACAAAAACATTAATAGTGAAGTAATAAAAGCTCTAGTTTGTAATAACAATGGTTTAAAATAAATCCCTCAAAGTGGTCTTTTTTATCAAAGGCCACGTGGTTTCTCAAATGGAAGGAAGGGGCATATATAGGCTTAAAATACAACTGAGGAACCTTAGGTCAATTAAATGTTATGTCATCCCACCATACCAAGCATGTCAAATGAATTTAATACTGAGTAAAATCTATAGAGACCAATCATTGTGTTAGGCCATGCCATAGCTTGTCAGCACCAAACAAGCTTGATATACCCCTATCCGAATTTATGGATTACCCGTGGTTAATTTGATTCGACCCGAGCATCAAGTGTGAAGTGCAATGAGACAACCTAAATAATGTTGGCAGTCAAATTTTATTTAAGTAACATTTCACTTATTTAACATGCTATTCTAATTTATTTCAATCTAAGTGTGGGACTCGTGGGAAGAATTTCCAGAATCCAAACATAAAGAGCTACTAACGTAAAATAAAAAGAATACTTACTTCTATAACATTCTCAAAGTACGGAGTCACACACAATCTGTCATAACAACGAAAGGGAATAAGTCGGATGCCTAGTGGGAAATACAACAATGCAACATAGATCTAAACGGAAGAAAAGAGACTCTATAATGTACCACTTATGTGCACATGAAAATACTATATGTGAATACATGCACGTGTACTAATGCATGAATCCGTTTAGTCCAAAACATTACTTGATTTGATTAAATCACATTATTCTGATAAAAGACCCCTTTTTTACGTAACTTAAAATTTATTTCCCCATTTAACTCACTGTAACGCCCCGTATTTTTGTACATTTAATATTTAATTAATTCGAGAATTTTAAATTACTTGTGTTTTGTAATTTTAATTGAATTGATTATGGCAATATATATATATATATATATATATATATAAATATTAATCGGGGAGTGAATGGTTAATGTTTAGGGAAATTTATTTACTAAGTGAATAGTAATAATTTAATTACGTCATTTCGAGTATTAATGACGAGGTATACACTTATCCCAGCCAGGAGTCGGTATAGACTAAATTGGGTGTGAGATAAGGATTTTTTATAAATTAATTCGGATGTCAATTTTGAGTGAGCGGTTGAGTCCGGATGGGTCGAGATAGTCAGAAAAGAGTACCCGGGGGTAGTAAATGGGTCTCGGGGTATTTTTGCGCATAGCGGGGCCCACACGGGGTGAGTTGGGCCACTTTAATTAAGCCCATTAGGCTAAAAACGGGATTAAGGGTTTTTAACCTAGTTGGGAGATTAAGGAATAGCAGCCAACATAACTCTAAACCTAGGGTATGAGAGGGGATTTGGGGGAAAGCAAATCAAAAACAAATTAGGGGTTATTGGAGCCAAATTAAGGGACATCAACAACGGATCAGACACTACGAACACTTACAGGCAAGTGGTTAACTGTTTTGATTCTTAAAGTATGATAATCAATTCATATCATAGTGATGTGTATAAGAAAATTCATTTTGGGTGTGTGACCAAAAATTTAAATTGGGTTTTTGAAATTTAATATACCTTAATGGGATTAAGGGTAAGATTTATTGTGTTCATGATTCTAGAATGTAGAGAACTGAATCGGATGTTAAAACCATTAAGAGTAGATGGATAATTGCTGATAAAATGAGTGAAATTCGAGTTGGGTATTTGAAACCCGGATTATACCCAAATCGGGAAAAAGTAGAAAATCGTGAGATTTAATTCCAGTTTGATGTTCCATAAGGTGCTTGATCCTATTCCTATATAGATATAGGGTTGATTGGGCTTGGGTTAGTCTAGGGGAAAGAATGAAAGTTGGAGGTTTTCGTTAATGGTGGAACTGTCTCTTGAAGAAGACGAAGTCAGGGACGATCGATCGATCGGTGATTCCGAATTTTGGGCAGTTCGCCCAGTTTGTATATAAAGAGGAAATTAATTAGAAATTTAATTCCCATACATTAATTAGTGATAAATAATTATGAAACAAATATTCCTAGCAATTATGGGAGAAAGTAATTGGGACTAGGATGAATTTATGTGGGGCGTTTAATGGACGAATTTGAGAGATTTTATTCCAAAATAGTGAGGTACGGATCAAGTGAGTGAATCTGGATATATTGGTCAAGCGACCCCAAGGTAGTGAATTAAGTTTGGAGATAAACTAATTAATTTAGAGTCGGGATATAGACTCGGGAAATATTTAATTATGGACCAAGTGGGCAAGTCCGGGTATGTTGGTAATTATAGGTATATATAAATGGGAAATTATGGAGATAAATGTGTGACACATTGTGGGCGAAAAATGTGGAAAAGAAATTATGAGATGTAAAAATGGACCGAGTGAGTGAGTCTGGGGATATTGGTTAAGTGGCATCAAAGTAGTAAATTTATTATTGAGAGAAAGTAATTAATTTGGAGTCGGAACATTGACTCGGGAAATATTGAGGTACGGGCTAAGTGAGCGAGTCCGGGGATAATGGTTGGGTGACACCAAGTTATTGAATTAATGGGTGTGATAATTAATTTAATTAGAGTCGGATTATAGACTCGGGTAGGATTAAATTAATAGGTGTAATAATTAATTTAATTAGAGTCGAATTGTAGACTCGGGTAGGATTAAATTAATAAATGTGATAATTAATTTAATTAGAGTCGGATTGTAGACTCGGATTTGTGTTGATTAATTAATGTGTAAATTAATTAAATAAGAGTCGAATTGTAGACTCGAGTAAGTATTAAATTAATGGGTGTAATAATTAATTTAATTAAAGTCGGACGATAGACTCTGGGAGGTATTAAATTAATATGTGTGTTAATTAATTTAATTAGAGTCGGACGATAGACTCGGGGAGGTATTAAATTAATAAGTGTGTTAATTAATTTAATTGGAGTCGGACCATAGACTCGGGAAAAATATTATATAAATTGAGGTATGAGTTGAATATATTAGAGTCGAACCATAGACTCGGAAAAACGATAAATTATTAAGTGAGAAAATTAATTACGTTGAGTCGGGCCACAGACTCGGGAAATTTCAGGCAGTGTACGAGATATTTAGTACACGGTAAAACCAGGGTCTATAATATATATATATACGGTGTAGTGATAGTATATATATATATATATATATATATATATATATATATATATATATATATATATATATATATATATATATATATATATATATATATATATACGTGTATATATTGTGTGTGATATTAAATTACAGGCAGTGCACAGGATTTTGAGTACACGGTAAAGATGGGGTTTATATTATATATATACGGTACAGTGATAGTATATATATACGTGTTTATATTGTGTGTGATATTAAATATCAGTGACTAGATATTTATTCAATTTAAATACTCTAATGCTATCAAGGGAGGTTGCGCGATGTGGGTGAATCCCCTAGCTTGAGGAGTAGGGCGAGTATATCCCCAGGTCATAGCGTCCGGTATATATGGGTGAGGGATTTATCTCACTTTCAGGGAAGGAATATGACCGCCTCCACCACGTTTATATTTTTCGCCAAGTTAGTGAGAGATTCCAACTTGGGGAAACTAGGTTTTGTGAGCACACCTAGTGATATAGCATTTTAGAGGGAATCATCCGGTGAGGGTATACTCGGAAGGATGGATACACGTATGATATATGTGTGAATGTTAGTAACGGTACGTATAATATGGTAGTAAATATTATATGTAGGTGATAATACAGTGTGTGATGTATTTACCTTATATAACTCGGCTTACAGTTATATGCTGTTAATTAATGAGAAATTAATTAAGTTAATCATTTGTGGGAATTATACAGTGTGTGATGTATTTACTTTATATAACTTGTGATACGGTTATATGTTACTATTTAAGAGGAATTAATTAAGTAAATTGTAAAATAACTTATAATTCAAGAATAATTATACTCGGGTTAGAGTAGTATGGCAAGGGAAGGTTATACCAGGACTAGTTGGACGGGGTAGTACAACTAGGTGGGGTTAAGGTAACCGATAGGTGTGCACAATAGTGGAGGGGTGAGAATGTCCACAAGGGAGTGCGACACTAACTTAAATATGAAGCGCATTCATGCATTTTAAATTACTGCAGTTAATTCACTTGCTAAATATTTTCAAAATTCTATAAAAACTATTTTCAAAACCTTTTAGGTGTCCAGCCACAGGGACGCCAAGATTGATATTCTATTCCAGGGACACGGAGTTGCGGCATATGTGGATGCTGGCAGGAGTTTGGATTAGATGCATCATTCATTCATTCCTAGAGTAGGAACCTTGTATCAGTCTCAGTTTTATTTAGGGCTTGTAGCCCAGACTTCTCGGTATAGTTTTCAGGTGTAATTCATTCAGGTGATGAATATTTGTATTGGATTATTTATTTGGTGGCCGGTGATTTATTCGGCAAGTTGTGTAATTATGATTCAGTTTATTTTCATTCAGATGTGTGAATGGTTTATATTTTAATTCCGCATGTACTGTTTTGTTTAATTAAAAAGTTAAAATTGGCACCAGTTTTTGGAATACTAGGTGGTTAGTAAGTTTTAAAAAGTTTTCGACAGTGATGCTAAAGATGATCCAAATGGAATTCCTGTTTTAATTTGGTATATGACTGATCACCCGGTATTTTATTAGGCGGGGTGTCACACTCTTTTCTTTAAATAATTAAACAAAATAGCATTTATTTAAGAAAATCACTTCTTTGATCGAAATTTCCCTTATACTCATACCAACCCACTTTAGTATTTCTCTCGAAACCGCCTTTTAATACATGAACACTCGGTGTAAGAAAATACTTGTTTCCTTTTGAAAACCATTAACAACACACACTTGTGTTAATTATCGGTTTAACCCATCTTAGGTTACTTAATTACCTATTAACCACTTCATTTGTGACATTAACTCACGCTTTACTTGGACTTAGTCATTTTCATAAGTCTTGTTAAAATCACCTTTTCAAAACACAAAGATTTATCAATTTCATTTCATAAAAGGTTCTCTTTCCTTATTTTCTTAACACAACCAATTTTCCAATAATGTTCGACATTTTTCATTAACTTTTTCTCAGAATGAACCAATACCATGTACTTTAATAAGCTCTACACTGTTGATGATGCCACTATATGCTTCAGCCAGTGATTTCACCCTAGGCCTTCGGGACCTTCTTAATTTTTTCTGATTCTTCTGAGTTTCCTTTATCATGTGTTTTAACACTTTTCCATGTCCAAATTATTCCACTTTTATAGACCTAAGCCAAAACCTCGAGGACTATACCCTGCATTTGTGTTAGACTTTAGAAACTCACCATTTCATGTCCTTTATACATTTATGTTGATTTCGTTTAAAAAATTACTCCCATTTAGGACCATTTTGTGTAACGCCTCTTCGAACATTTTTTTTCCATAAAAATGTTCCACTTTACATAAAATTATCATTTTACCCATTCGTTTCGAAGCATGCATTTCCCCCCTTCACAATTGTTAGTTTTCCAAAACATTATTAAGTCATACAAACGACCTTCTTTAGTATTTATACTTATTAGCACTCGTTGTACACCTTGGAGCTAACCCACTTTTCAAGTGGGAAATCTCTTTATCTCATTAGTTTATTTATTGAAGAAATCATTTGGAATTTTGAAGACTACCTTATAAGAAAAACACTGTTTTCCTTCATTAACCCATGTATTCTTGGAAACATATTATTTTTACATATTCTACACTTGCTAACACAATTTAAGGGATGCAATTACTATTTTATTCATTTCATCTAAAAAAATCCTTAAAATCTTCAGTAATGTTGTTTATATTCTCATCATCAAATACTATAAGTTTATATATATCAAATAATGAGTTTAACACATGTTTTTCTAGATTAAAAGACATTTTTGTTCTTCAAACTTGAATAAATGTCTAATTTCACAAAATAACATTTTTCCCAAAAAAAAACTTCTCGACTTTGTTCACAAAATATCTCAACAAGGTAGATATTATTTTAAAATATTTTATCTTATAAAATGTTTATCACTAAGTTTTCTTGGAAACATATTGTTTTCTCAACACTTTGAAACCATTTTACATAAAACAAGAGGAAATATCCTTTTGCGACATGCATGCATTCTAGTCTTGAAACTCTATATACAAGACCAAATACTAAGGAAATAGAGTTCTCTAACTTAAAGAGTAGAGTTTCCCACCTTAAAGGAAGCTTCAAAAATGGTGGATGAGATGTTAAAGCAAATGGAAACCAACCACCTCTTGAGGTGTCCATAATGCGGTTTCTTATGTCCACTAACCTTTCTCCTTGAAAGATCCATGAAACCCCCATCAAACTCCATGAACTTATTCTTCAACATCTCTAAAACAATCCTGACAACATCTCCAAAATCCATAATGTTTCTCAACAATGGGGTAGATAGGTTTATAACACTTAAATATGGCGGAAATGGTTAAAGTATGGTGGTTTTAAGGATAAGGAGTGGTGGTGCTAGGGTGGTGGAAGTGGTGATTCTCCAAAATCTAAAGACAGGAATACTCTAGAATCATCCAAAATCTCACTTAAATACACTAAAACCCTCAGGGTTAAATTCCAAAAATGCCCCAAATCTTAATCTCGAGTTGATATGTTGTGTGGGTGTAAAACACGTGTCATATCCAATGGTCCACATCTTCACAACATTTTTTCGTTACGGTGAGATTTTTATCTCATTCGAATGATAACTATTCTAGTTTTAATGATGTTCCAATGAGAATCTAATGAGGATGGAAGGGACAACATGTATCTTTCATTCGATGGTCGTTCGAATGTCATTTGAACAATGGAGATTTCTTATTCGAACGACCAGACATTTCGTTCGAATGACCCAATACCTTTTTATTATATAAATATTAGGCCATTCGAAGTCTAACTAATTACACAAGGCATGATGTTACCCAAATTTGACCCATAATCCATCTTGCAAAGTCCAAAGCCCAATTCGATCATATCAAGTCATTAATTCACACAGGTGCGGTCCACACCTCAGGGGCATGTCTTACATTCTTCCATCCTTAGGTATTATTGTCCTTGAAATTCTCAATCCATCAATTTCTTAAGTTATTCGAGGTTATCAATTCTTATTCTAGGTTCAAAATCCTTGAGGGCTAGTCAGTGACATCCTTAATCACTAAGAAGTCATCATATGTTTGAAGGGGCTATCACCAAAGAGCACGACATACAACAAAGTCTAATACTCATCATCGGGATAGCCATAAAAGATAGATAATAGTCCTTGAGTCTCCACTTATTCGATGATCACTCTGAATCTAGTCCTAAGGATTATTTGCTAAAACCCAAGGCATACCAGCACATCTAGAGAAGAGACATTCCCAAGCGATCAACACTCACATAAGTGCAAACTGAAACATAACTAACACCCAATCCATCATCGTAAGTTATTTCAATTTTTAGGACTACATATCACGAGTCTCCTCGAATTCTCTAGTCCTCCTCACCATGTACATTCACTTGAACTTGATACTTATCACTCATAGTTGGTCACTTACTTCAACAAATGAAATACTAACTAAGTTACAAACTGTACATCCACTTAGTACTTCCACAAGGTCCTTTTTTAAACATAGGACCACTTTAGGTGTCCAACTATGGAACATTCACCCGAGCATTACAATAATACACTCACTGTGACAAAATAATGCTACATGTTATGTTTCCTCTAACCCTAACACTTTACAATATACTATATTCAATCTTTCCCTTTATATCTAGAGCCTCTAATTTCCATGCAGACGAATCTATTAGATTGCCAATCCTAAGGAAATATGGTAATGAGAGCAAAATTGTGCGGCAGAATGCACAACCACATGCACACGAAACTTATGAAAACAAAAGGATACTTAAAACATTTGCTTACTCAGTTACCGAGATGCATTGACAATGCCATGTCAAATCTCACTCTCCCTAGGATAAATCGCATCACAATCAAAATAATAACATGATGCAATCCTAGGCTACTATAAGCGAGGAGAAAAATCCTTGACTACCACAATAGAAGGAACGCATTGAATTAGAATGAATGAACAATTGTTTAAAAGGAATACCATTCGCGTGAAATAGGCTTTGTTTTACAAAAGGCAAACTTATGCCATACACTTGAAATCTATGACTCTTCTCGGAGTTCTCATCAGAGCCTATCCTAGACATACACCCTAACTTGAGTCACCAACCAAAATGAATAAGATCACGAACCATTCGTTGTTGTGAGGAGAATCTAAAATATAAAATATTATCCTTTGGGAAGTACAATGATATACTTCCCTCTTTAGGAATAAGGCTTCCTCCTTTCATTCTCAACAAACACGAACCACTCTGGTTGATAAATGCCAAACACCTTCATCAATGTTGACTTTGTCCTTACTTTTAGTTAATGTAATGTTGTGACCAATTTAACGTACCAAACCACTATTCACCTTATCGTATAGTGATCGTATCCTAAATGTCTCCTTAGGTAATGCCCAAACACTAACTTTATTCTAACCTCCATTGACACAAGGTATTTATTGTGTTTATCTCCAAAATCTTCCCCGTAGAATCTACGTGATGGCCACACCAGTTGGCATTATCACTGTAATGGTAGCAAGTACTGCACAGGTCTACACCTCCTAATCCATACATGTCTAGCAGGACATGCCAAGAACTAATTCTTCCCTTACTATGACTATTTTAACTTACACTGTCGACACACGTCGATACCCTAATCATGATTTGATATCCCACATGGGGTGCTACTTTCAAGTCCTTAAAATGACATCATCAATCTAATTATCCAATCATTTCTTAGTGCACATTGAAATCAAGTACGACACTTTCCATACTAATCATCTTGTTACAAACGAGTATCATGCCAATTATGACACAAAACTCCAATTTCCATTAGAAGGTTGCATCTCCTATTTACAGTAATAACCAAACGAGTATCATGACTATTATGACCAATAACTTGAGATCATCACATGATCCTCAATACAACCATCATTAGAACACTTGAAATTTATAATATCGAACTTAATTGGTTCATTAAGGACACCAAGTATACCCCAACATAATTGTCACCAAATACCTGACAAGATTTCATCACTTATGAT
This sequence comes from Sambucus nigra, assembly GCA_949130495.1. Taxonomy (NCBI): domain Eukaryota; kingdom Viridiplantae; phylum Streptophyta; class Magnoliopsida; order Dipsacales; family Adoxaceae; genus Sambucus; species Sambucus nigra. The sequence goes on along the minus strand of OX422217.1, from coordinate 312,518,449 downwards.
CCTCTGATAGTAGTAACACTCCACTGATTTCTCAATATTCATCCACGATTATTAAAATCTCATAAGGACTCTAATACTGCATCTCTATTCATAAAGAAATTTATGGCAAAGGGATAAGCAATAAAGAGTTGGATCAGATCAAATAAAATGATTTTTGGGACACTCAATTGAGTGACCATGTTCCTAGATCAAATGGAATTTCGTTCAAACCAACTTCTAATGACCTATTGAACGAAATTCTAGAGAAGGATGAGAATTGACTCATTCAATTGTGGGATTTGGTTCTAATGACCTTATTTTCTTGTTCGAATGACTTCGTGTATCTTGTTCGAATGACCAGCCTATAAGTCCTTAAACATGGAAAATTATAACCATTGAACACCTCAAGGCGTCATAACAAGTAGACTCCCATTCCCAAGGACGCCACATAAAATAAGTCCTAAGGTACTCCAAGGACTTCCTTCCAAATAACTAACGCCACACACTACATATTAAACCACAAGCTGACACTACTAAGGATTTCAGCAGGATATAGGATGTCGTGTATAACCTATAAACCTCTAAGAGCACACCGCCAACGTCAGAAGGAATCCTATTTCTCAAATGTCATGGCATATTCTCCAAAACAACATCATAAAAGGCTACCTAGGGTTTACTCCTATGCCAGTTCAGATCTTCATCGTTACATGTGTACCATGCTTATCGCTAATGTGTTATAACTGTCATCATAAATTACGAGATATTTCTTTCAATCGACAATTACTAAGGCATTGATCTATGATGATATCATCCTATCAACCAAGTCCTGAGTACACATCCTCAAGTAATAACAAACACGGGTATACATGCCTACTGAATTGTCAAATACCCATAACACGATGATGCCCCGATGATCAAATTCTCCTAATCACGGCACCAATATTAGCCACCCACATATTCCTAACTAAGGAACCTAAATTGTCCTCATCATAAAATCAATATTACATAGACATACCACTCTAATCATCTAACTGCACAGTTGGATTTATAAGGATAAATTTCCAATTGAGTCAATTTATATGTGTTGGCCTCTGGACAAAACTCTTTGAGTCATAGGACAGAAGTTGCGTTTGTGGACTTTCAAGCCTATGACATGATTGTTTAAGACATAGTGGCCAAGACAGATAGAATACATCATCATGCCGTATTTTGTGACATGGGTCATCATCAAAGTTTCAAGGATCTCCCGTGTATGAATACATGTATTATGTTCAGCCTAAAAAAATTCCTTCTTGGGTGTTAGGATGGCTTTTCAATGTTTTATAATGACTTTACATTTTTTAGATAAAAATATTTTATTATTTCTGGTCATTAAAGAGACTTTAAACGAGATTTTGTTATCTGTGTTGTCATCTCGTTAGAAGTTTCGTTCGAACAAGACTTTAAACGAGATTGGCGTGAATCTTAAAAAATCATCTTTTTGACAGTTTTCTTTCCTTAACTCCCCACTACTCCTATCATTCATTGGAAGAGTACACGATTTTAGTTTTAAAAATGAATTTTTCCAATCTCTAAAGGGAAGAAACTCTTTAAAATGTACTTATATGTTTATTAATCATGAATGATTACTTTTGTCAAACGCAAACTAAGGTTACATCCAATTATTTTGATCCAAGCTTCAATGTACAAATATGTTTTGAGATTAGATTTTGGTACCCGATTTATAATTCTCTATATCATTGATATTGTTTCTTGAAAATTATTCCGTGTTCGTTGGTGTACATACGGTGGACTTAGTATATTTGACGATAAAAGTTCCCCATCGATGGACTCCGAAACGTAGGTGGACTCATGCGTTGTCAATAGGTAAAGGTGGAAAGGAATGAAGAGCGTAAAGGCTTACGTTGAGTAAGTTTTCTATCGTGCCCTTATATTAAATTCGTACTTAGTGGACTTGTGGCTGGGACCTCCGAGGTTTTTCCCATTGTGAGTTTTTCTCATACATCTCGGCATCATGTTTTTGTATTTTGATCTTGCAAATTCTCACCTAGATGCATGCTTAGGTTTAATGAGATAATATTGGTTTAATCACGAAAATGGTGTACTTTGTGCTTAATTAATTTGGGTTGCATAAGTTTAAAAAAGTTTAATTTAGAAAATTCATGTTAATTTGGCTTGTAAATTTGAACTTGAACTTGAAGTTTTGTTTAAGGAGAGAAAAATTAATTTTGAATGAAATTTTAAAATTCGAAATATTTCGTAAGCCATCCCTTTGAAATTAAAATTTTAATTTTTTGAGAACCTTCATTCTCATTAAGTGGTATCAGATCATGTCCACTAAATTATCGTGTTAGATCCTGTTAGACTTGAATATGGAAAATTTATTGTTTTTGAGGTTTTTCTATTAATAATGGTTCTCTTTTTCTTGCTCATGACACCTCCCATGATTGATGTAAGAGTTAATTGTGTTAGCTTTGTTTACACACACTAGTTGTTCTTCATGATATATTCTTGCTAGTTCTATATTTGTTAGTCATATTCTAGTCTATGCTTCATCATATATGTTTTACTAGAATCATGACAAGTGTGTCTTTAGTATTTTGTTTTTGCATTTATTGAGTCACTGAAAAATATAAAATGATTTTGTTTGTCCTTTGAGTTATGTTTCTTTTAAATTCTTTATAAAAATTTGAAAACTCAAAAGGATTTTTGTGTGTATTTTAGTTTTGCACATTTTGTGTGGAATATCCTTATGTTTGAATCCTATATCACTCCGTACCCATGTGGCTAGAACTTTTATTTATGAATTTCAATTCTTAATTATTCTTTATCATGCTTCCATGGAGTAGTTTGACTTTTTTTTTTCTTAATGGATCCTCTTTGTATATACCTCCTCACACACATGCACGAGCTGTTTTGAACTTTAACTTAACATGTATATTTGAGCTTTGTGAGATGTTCTCCTATCAATTTTATCATTTATATGTGTTGTGACTATGGAGGATTTGTGCATGTAAGAACGATTTCCCATGATATTTATTTGAATAGTAAAGAAAAGGGAAAAGACTGCATGGAAAATGGATATCAAAAGAGAAAATCTCCTTCGTGTGAAAGCCAACATTGGCAAGAGCCTAATGAAATATTCAAAGGCAATAAAAAGAAATAAATTATCAAAGGCCAACATAGTTTAGTTTGATCATTCAAAAGAAATAGCTTCAAAAGAATTGAGAAAAAAAAGAAAAGAAAATATGTAATTTGTTTATCTTTTGAGGGTGCTTAGTTGAAGATCAACGGCTTTGCACAATGAATCCTAGTTATGCATATTATGTCATGACTCTATTGATTTATGGAATCATCAAAATTCTAACGGTATTCCAGTTATGGAACCAAACTCTAAAAAAAGGGTTGATCCCAAGTATTACCATATCCATCGAAAGGTGGGTAATCACTACACCAAATCTGCCAAATTATCAAGGTCATTGACCTTGACAAATCCAACTTGTCAAGGTCAATGACCGTGACATTTCGAGGAGAGACAACTTTTTTGTCACGATCGTGTCACGGTCATTGACCGTGACACGTTTGTCACGGTTTATAACCGTGACAAAGTCGTGACCCTTTTTAAAAAAATTGTCACGGTCAATGACCGCGACAATTCTGGGCAGAATTTAAAAAAAATCTGCTGGGCAGTATGGCCACTGCCACTGCCCAACAGTATATTTGTACCTGTTATAGCAACGTTGTACCTGTTCCAAACATCATATATCCAAATAAACTAAAGATAATGCAAATATATATTCAAAATAGAAACTATTTAAGAAGAAACAACATCACCATCAATTATCTCAAATCTACAAACTATTTGCATGGAAAAGAGATTTTGTACCGCGACGCTCGGGGACACTTCCTTATCCTTCCCTTCTCGTCCGAATAGACACATAAGTATAGAGCATATGTGGCCTACCCTTAGGGCCACTCCCTATCCCCTGAATTGAAATAAAGTAAAATTAGTATCCGCCCCTCAAATATAGATAAATATAAATCGTAATTGAAATCGAAATCGAAATTGACATATAAATATAAATACATTACCTGTAGTGTCACTCAAACAGCTAACTTGAGCTCATATGGCACCTACTTCCAACTAATGTACCCCGGGCAATCGTGTCAAATATAATTCTCTTCATATCTAAACACTAAGAAATACCATAATCATATGGAGTTATGCGTTGCAAATTCCTTCCAACCGTTGTGTAGCCAAAAATCAGCAGTTGAAGTTGTCAATTCCACCTTTCAATGGTCTCCCATGTTTTGCTAGAAGTTCCAAGTGGTGGGGTATGGAAAGTGGAATTGATAACTTCAACTAGTGATGTTTGGCTACATAACGGTTGGGAGGAATTTGCAGAGCATCGCTCCATAGGATTATGGAATTTCTTAGTGTTCGGATAGACGAAGAGATTCGGTCTCCTCTCCACAAATAGGACACCCTAAGAGTGAAAATGATAAAGTGCAGATCAATTAAAAGCATTAAAAATGGATGTTTCGGTACAAATTAAAATATTTATTACAAATTGAAAAATTGTTTCAAATTCGGGTTATCATAAAAAATGGATTGATATTCGGTAGGAGCAGCCAGGTCATCCACACTACTATTTAGACGTCTTGGCGCGTGTTGGACAATTGACCACTGCTCGTTGTTGATATACTCAGAGTAAAACACTTTCTTAACCTTTTGAAATGCACAAATAAACGGCTCATCGCTCACGTGGTCGTTGCTCTTCAACTTGGACAAGTCAACCATGATCAAATTGGTGACAGGATCAACTTTACAAGCATTTTTATCCTCAACTCTTACCCATTCACAGTAAAATACAACCTCTTTGAAGCTTATATAATCCAATTCAAATATATTTTTGATTACACCATAGTAAGTCATTTCAGCTTCAACGAGGTTTTTATCTTTTGCGCTCGCTCGAAAGAAAGTAAGAGCCTTGTATGAAATTCCCGAGTTCTGTACATTTGTATTTTCCTCGTACACTTTAGCGCCAAAAATGTAACCGTTCAATCGATACTTTTTGTACTCTTGTGCCACGAACAAGGGTCCAGTGGCTAGACGAGCAAGCCTTGATGTCGCATCACCCATCTTTAGGAGCTGAGAATATAGATAAATTAATTATATTAGTGGTAAAATTTGAGTGTAATGTAACGTTATATAACGACTGTTTTCATTATAATTACCTCTTGTGTCAACCATAGCCCAAATTCGCTGTCTGATTGTACCATTATTTTTCGTCTTTTATTATTCTCACAGGCTTCATATTTACTGCATATTACAAAATTAATCATGTATAAAATAATTTAAAATAATGTTAAACATTATAATATTCGAAACTTACTTTTTCCATTCTTCGACATCTTCATGTGTGTCAAATAGATAACGTGCTACTTGTTCATGTTGCAAACTCGTTAATTTCACTCGTTTTCCCATCACATTACCACCATCATCGAGGAATTCATCAGTGTCATCAACGCTGGTCGAGTCAGACATATATTCCCGAGTATATATTGATGACTCCACGGTGATGTATTCCTCTACAATTGATCCTGCAATATATCATGTATTCTTGACGTAATCTTTAAAAACTTTCATCAATCTTTCAAACGAATACATCCACCGATATCTAACTGGACCACAAAGAAGTGCCTCGTCGCATAGGTGTACCAACAAGTGAACACTTATGTCAAAGAATGCTGGGGGAAAGTACTTCTCCAATACACAAATCGCTTCATTCACAGCCAATTTTGCGGCCACTATGTGTTCTCGATTCACTACCTTCTCACACACGAGGGAGAAGGTAATACTAATTTTCATAATAGCCCTACGCAAATCCTTGTGCTTGGAGAAACAGTGCTTAAACAATAGAGGAACCAATTGCATGATCACATGTCAATCGTGGGACTTACACTTATGTAAATCATGAGTAACATAATTCACAATCCTTTGCAAGTTGGACGAAAAAGTAGATGGGCCCTTCAAATTATATATTGTGTCTAGAAGCACCTTCCTTTCCCCACTCGTCAAAGTAACGTACCAGGGGGAATTATTGTACTTCCCCTACTATCTTCTTTCAACCATAGTTGTGGCTTAAGTTTTAACGTTTTAAGGTCTTTTCGTGCATTTTATCCATCCTTTGAATGACTCCCCCCAAGGCAAGTACCCACAATATGTTCAACGAAGTTCTTCTCTACATGCATCACATCCAATACATGGCGCACAGGGTTTTTCTTCCAATAAGGAAAGTCAAATAAAATTGACCTCCAAGACCATGCCTTTCTTATCTCAGTTTCATTCCCAGTTGGGGTCTTCTTATGCTTGACATTCTTAAATTTGGGATTCTTACCTGGCATATTTGGGCCACATTCAGAAGATTTACTTTCAATTTCTGAACCCGAAAGTTGTCTCGGCGGTAGCCTATGTTCAACTCCGCCCAATAAAAAATTGGAACCTTTCTCAAATCTGAAACTATGAGCTGGGGGTAAAAACCTCCTGTGGCAATGGTATACATTTTTTAAGCTAGAGGATACACGAAGAGATTCAGTCTCCTCTCCACAAATAGGACACCCCAAATAACCATGTACTACACATCCGGATAATGTCCCATAAGTTGGAAAATCATGAATTGCCCACATCAACATAGCTTTCAGCGTAAACTTTTCTTTTCTAAAAGAGTCAAATGATTGCACACCCTATTCCCACAACTCATTTAATTCTTCTACCAAAGGAGCCATGTAGATATCAATGTCATCACTTGGTGCCTTTGGCCCAATTATCAATAAAGCCATCATAAAAAATTCATGTCTCATACACTGTGAAGGAGGGAGGTTTAGTGGGGCTAGGATCACTGGCCATACACTCGGATTGGTGCTTAGATTTCCAAATGGATTGAAACCATCTATTGATATAGCCAAACGAATGTTTCTTTGTTCTCAAGCAAAATCGGGATACTCAAAATTCATCCTCCGCCAGGCAGTAGAATCAATAGGATGACGCATGATATTACCCCCTACTTCTGCCCTAGCATGCCAAGTCATTGCCTCTGCAATCCATGGTACTGTGAAAAATCGCTTTAATCTAGGCCCAACGGGAAAATATTTCAATACTTTTTGAGGCACTTTTGAGCTTGTGCCTTCCTTACTAGTAGATTGGACATATCTAGGTTCATCGCACACCGGACAACGATCGAGATTTTCATACTCCTTTCGATATAGTATGCAGTCATACACACAAGCATGAATCGATTTATAGTTCATTCCCAAACCTTTTAAACTGTTCTTCATAACAGGATAGCTATTTAGAAGTGTATTCACCTTGGGTAATAAGCCCTTCACCCATTTCAGAATTCCCGTCACGCTATTGCCAGACAAACCGTACTGCGTCTTCAAACTGTGCAAACCAACCATGGCATGTAAAGTTGTTTGATCTTTCTCACAGCCAGAGTATAACGGTTGGGTCGCCTTAAATTTTAAACTTTGGTAGTCATCGTCAAGTTTTATCGTGTTATCTTCACGAGCACTTGAATCTTCTACATCATCAGTAACCTCATTCTCCTCAGCTTCATAAACTCCGTACGCATCATCAACTAAATCCTCTAACATATTATGATCTACGTCATCCCCTTCTACATCTATTCTACTTGTTGAAGGTTGTTGTGAAGGTTGGTCGGGGACAAAAGGAACTTTCAATTCACCGTAAAAACTCCAAAATCGATAACTATCTTGCATACCCGATCTTAACAAATGTAGTTCAACTGTTTTCCACTCAAACACCTTACCATTCTTACACCTAGCACACGGACACGGAAACTCTTCATCATTACGACATCTCTTTGCATATTTCACAAATTCATTAGCACCTCTGCGAAACACATCCCCCATTCTATTAGTCTCACCCATTCACTCTTTGTATTTCGGATATCCCATCACAGCTACCACAACTAAACACCTATTAAAGGTAAACAAAACTTATATTTATAGTATGTTTTATTTAATTATCCCATCATTTAATTATCCTATTAAAGGGTAAGTGGTCCTATCCCATTCAAGACTGCATTTTTCTGTAATATACTTAACAGCTCATGCACATTGTTACGATTTGAAAAAAATTCGACAGCATATCCCCTTAGTTCTCCAAGTACACGACGTAGATTGGCAGGTGTGAGTGTTATTTCAATTGGTCAATTGAAATGATAGTCACACTTTGTCAATCTAGTATGTACCCAGAGAACATTAAGATACGACTGCAGAACTTCCTCCAAAAGTAACAACTTTAAGCCAATAAGAATATTATACAGAAATTATACAGTCTCAAACTGTCCAAACAGGACAATTCGAGAGATCTCATTACAGGGGTAATGAGACTCGAACGGGTCTAAGGGCTATTGAATGCGTACACATAAGAACTAGAAGGCTAGTATCTATGCGCACTATATTTAATTTCAAGTATGTTTCATATAATGGGTTAATTCAAATACAAAAATAAATTCATGGGTTAATTAAAATACAAAAATAAATTTATGGGTTAATTCAAATACAAAAATACAAATTCATGGGTTAATTCAAATACACACACACACACACTAACACACCTCCCTCCACACCCCCCACTCACCACATACACACACACCACCACCCCCACTCACCACATACACACACACACACACACACACAATAGCCCCCCACCCACCACACACAAACACAGTAGTGACTGCCTATTTAAAATAATATCAATGTTAATTTCATGTATTGAATTTCTACTATTGTTTTGTGCTTTTTATAATCATATTCAATGTTAGATATGTGTTTTGTTAAGATATCTAAGTTGTTCTATAGAATTGTTTTTTGTATCTTGAAGTTTAAGTTCTAAAATAATCAACCTAAAGTTATGGTTCATCAAGTATTATCACAAATATAAACTAAGAGTGATAAAATAACTTTGAGGCATATAAATTAATTGTGACAAAGTAAGATTATGCACCAGAACCTAAAATTTAAAAAAAGTGTTTTTATTTAAACCCCACTTTTCTTTCTATAACTCCTATTTTATTAAACTTTAAATATAATTAAGGGTGTATAGAAAGAAAAGTTAAGTAGGAATAAAAACAACATTTTTAAAATATGAAGGGCTCACCAATTTGATCAAATTTTTCAACAACATAGACTAAATGATATTTTATTTTCCATGCTTTTAGCAATTTCGGATGCCATTTTAACCCTTATTGTAGTTTTTTGTTGTAATGTCATTTAAAAAAAATCATTTAGGTATGTAAATATATCGTAATAGATCTTGCCTTCCACAAAATGATATTTTATGGTAAAATTTTATTTGATGGATATAAAGTCATGTGATACCTATATGTGTTATTTTCCATCTAATAAAAATAAAAAACGCCATATATGGTTTTTTTCTCCATTAGTATAAGTATATAGCGATTATTTCACATTTAAATCACATATTAAGCCGGCCTTCATTTTTTTATGAAATTTGTAGAAAATTACTTATTTATTTTGAATGAAAATAAATTGTTATCCAATATTTTTGGATATTATTTATAATTATGAAATTCATACACAAATTAATGTTGTATCAAAATAATATTATATTTTTAACCTCCTACCCCCACCCTACCCCACCCCGACCCCCACTCTGCCCCCACCCTACCCCCACCCTGCCCCACCCCCTACCCCCACCCTGCCCCACCCCTACCCTCGCACACACACGCACATATATACACACATACACACATATATATACACACTGTAGAGGGGGCCTGAAGGTAATCCTGGGATTAGGGATAATCCACCGATTAGCAACAGTGTTCTGAGGATAAGCTCAGCGAGGCAGCTCAGCGTGGAAGCTTGGCGTGGCAACTCGTACTTTAGCTTATTTGTTACTTTGTCATATTATAGCTTTGTTTATATTGACTACGAGTTGTAACGACTGTAATGTTGTAACGAGAATAATGAATGGGTGTGAGGTCGAACGGTACTCGCGAGAGACCAGGCTTGGCAGGGCCTGGGAGAGCTTTCATGCTCTATCGAACAACCTCACCGTGGGAACTTTAGAGGGACTTGGTTTGGAGGATTGAGAAGTGGGGCACCGTTGGGGCTTGTCCTGACCATCTTAGATACACCTGGTAAAACACCGAAAGATCTTCAACGTGGAACCTAGAGCAAAGTAGCTTCGAGTTCCATCGGGAGCTTTGCTGTGAACCAAACAGCCCTCTACTTTATGTCCCATCTACTGTAGGTGATGTCACTAGCTTGCAAGACAACGTCAAGTCTGCACTTGAGTAAACCACCGTGGTATTTGGGGATGTCAGACGGTTGGTAAGCAACCTCTGTGGCAACAGCACCCTGACACACAGTGGTTAGGCAAAAGGCATGTCTTGGCATTTAATGTTTATGACGTAAAGACAACTAGTGCATAAGGTATTTAATGATGGTGACATAAGGTATGAGGGAGGTCTTTCACAGGCATTAATGACTTAGCTGCCTCGGGGGTGGTGTGGGGACTATTTAAGGCCCCAACCACCTCCAAGGAAAGGCATTGATCAAAAAGTTCTAAAAAGAGTTCTTTTGGAGATATTCTTCTAAGATTTTGAGAAATTATTACTAGAGAAAGAGTTATTGAAAAACCAGAGAGTTCTTCCACCCACCATTTGTCATTTATTAGGGAGCTGTAATAACTTGACAGAAATCCTTGAAGAAGACCTTTTCGGTGTGTGTGTTTTTTTACCTGCCTACTAAGGTGTATCTAGGATGCTTACTTCTCTCTCCCTCTAGCTAAGTTATTTTTGAGTTCTTTATTATATTGTGAGTTATACATGAGAGATTTGTGGGTTTAAGTTGGGTTTCATACATTCCAAACTGTTCTTTGTGTCTTGTGGCTAAATCACTAGTGTTTACTGATTAACCTTGTCATCACCATACTCAAAAGGGGTTACGCCTCCATATTATCTAAACCACCCTCTTACATTTGGCGACTCTGCTAGGGAGGCATTCTTCTAAGGAAGGAGTATGGCACAAGATAACGTTAATCGAAGGCTCAACTTTGATGATATCCAACACAGTGAAGAGCAAGAAGCGGTAGAATTGGAGGCTTTAAGGAGCGGAGCTCCTCGAATAGAAGTGCCTCCAGTTCAGACAACAACAGGTGCTCAAGGAGTGACGCAGGCTTCCACGAGCGCTGGGTTGGGACCTGCCCAGATGACCCTCCTCATGAGCAAGTTCTATGAGTTTTTGCAAACTCCTGCAGCTTCAACGGTGCTGGGAGGACTCGAAGCCAATTCCTTCGTAACACCAGGGGCAGCTCCAACGGTTCCACCAGGCGCAGGTACAACGGGAGCAGCCTCGGAAAGCATACCCTCCATCGTGAATCCGGCGGTGGGAATCTCCGGAGTATCAACGATGCCAGCTGTAACGATGGCTCCAACTGTAACGGTCATTCAGCCAACACCCCCATTGGTCGTTGCCCCATCGCCCATGGAGGAAATGAGGAGAGAAATGCAAAAGGAGATGTTGAAGTTCATGCAGGCTTCCTCACAGTCTATAGGCGAGGTAGCTTCAGTCTATGATGACTTTAGGACACCTTATCCTCAGGAATACAACAATGAGCCTTACCCGAGGGATTATATTCTCCCCATCTTTGAAAAATACACAGGGAGGGGTGGGAATCCGAAAGAGCACATTAAATGTTTTATTGAGCACTTGGGGGCGCATTGCAACAATAAGAAGCTCAGGTTGAGGGAGTTTTCCAAATCCCTAACCGATAAAGCATACACGTGGTATTCTCATTTGGCCCCTAAGAGTGTTTCCACGTGGGAAGAGATGCATGTGCTGTTTGTCCAAAAGTTCTTTCTAGCAGAGGATGAATTCACTCTGACCCAACTAGGGAGAGAGAAGCAACGACCAGGAGAAGACGTGGTGGCATACGTTCGGAGGTTTAGGGAAAGGTCTCTGGATGTGAGAGAGGAGGCCAAGGAGTCTAAACTATTACAAATTTGTGCCGAAGGACTACTCCCGGAGTACATTTGCCATCTTATCAATGAGACGTGCGAGGGAACTTTTTCGGCGTTCTTAAAATCTGCAAGGAACATCTCATTGGTCATACGACCAAACCCGGTGGCGGTGCCTATGATATTCAGGCAGCCGATACAACCTAGGGGAGGAAGGCCTCAACCCCCACGAGTGGGATACACCGAAGGAACAGATGGGGGTAAGGCGGCGAAGAAGGACAACAAAAGGAAGTTCGGAAGGGATAGAGAAGACCCACCACCGTTACCGTGCACGATAGAAGAGGCGGTGAGCTGTTATAACACCATGGTCCAAGGTGGAACGGTCTACCTACCAAAAGTCGTTCCGGCGGAAGAATTCCGATGATGCAAGCGATGGCTCACAGGTATTTGGGGAGAATTGTGAAGCACCATTAGGCAAAAGGCAGGAGGAGTTAAGTCAGGAAGAGGCAATTCACATCACTTTCTGCCTCGGCACCAGTCGTGGAACCTTGGTCAACATGATCAGATTATTCCGAAACAACAGGTTCCGGACGAGGTGTGCCCATAAGTGAAAGAGATGGTGAGGAATCCTCCCGAGCAACCTGAGAAGAAATATAAAAAACATTGAGATTATATAAAAATATTAACAAGCGTTTTCGTTGTTAAGTCACCGTTATAAGGTGGAGATTATATAAAAATCTTAACAAGCGTTTTCGTTGTTAAGTCACCGTTATAAGGTGGAGATTATATAAAAATCTTAACAAGCATTTTCGTTGTTAAGTCACAGTTATAAGGTGGAGATTATATAAAAATCTTAACAAGCGTTTTCGTTGTTAAGTCACCGTTATAAGGTGGAGATTATATAAAAATCTTAACAAGCGTTTTCGTTGTTAAGTCACTGTTATAAGGTGGAGATTATATAAAAAATCTTAACAAACGTTTTCGTTGTTAAGTCACCGTTATAAGGTGGAGATTATATAAAAAATCTTAACAAGCGTTTTCGTTGTTAGGTCACCGTTATAATGTGGAGACTATATATAAAAATCTTAACAAGCGTTTTCGTTGTTAAGTCACCGTTATAAGATGGAGTTATGAAAAAAAAAAACTAACATACGGTGGAGTTTATGCAGAGAATTAAGAAAGTACCTGAGTCACAACAGGGGCAGGAATAGGAGTCACCACGGAGGTTAAAGGGGCAGGAACCATTGGGAGGGGACTTGTTACCTCATCAGCCTCAACGGGGTCTCTGGCCGCAGAAACCTCAACTATCGGCAAAGTTCCCTCCCCCACATCAGGTACCAAAGCAAGCATAGGGGGTTCATTGGGAATAGATGATGGACTCCCGAAAGAGGCCCCAGCACGAAGGGGCGCAGAAAAACCACCAGGCTGCGAAGATTTTCTCAGACATATCCAATAAACCCCCCAACGAAGATGTCCCAATGGTTCAAAAAAGCCACGATGTCCCCTCGTCAGAAGCTCAAACGTTGTTTAGTTATGAATCAGTTACATCGGGGAGAATTTTTCGCTTCTTCGAACATTACTGGGAGAATATTAGCAGGTCCTTCGGGAGAATTTCAGATATTCAAGCTAGAGCGGTTGAGGCTCGGCATTAGGAAAAAGTAGCAGGCCAGACAGAGAAGGTTCATCGGATTGAGAAGTTTTCGTGGAGGCACTTCTTGTTCCCACAACAAATCCCTCCACGAAGGGGCAAATGTAGAGGGGGCCTGAAGGTAATCCTGGGATTAGCGATAATCCACCGATTAGCAATAGTGTTCTGAGGATAAGCTCAGCGAGGCAGCTCAGCGTGGAAGCTTGGCGTGGCAACTCGTACTTTAGCTTATTTGTTACTTTGTCATATTATAGCTTTGTTTATATTGACTACGAGTTGTAACGACTGTAATGTTGTAACGAGAATAATGAATGGGTGTGAGGTCGAACGGTACTCGCGAGAGACCAGGCTTGGCAGGGCCTGGGAGAGCTTTCATGCTCTATCTAACAACCTCACTGTGGGAACTTTAGAGGGACTTGGTTTTGGAGGATTGAGAAGTGGGGCACCGTTGGGGCTTGTCCTGAACATCTTAGATACACCTGGTAAAACACCGAAAGATCTTCACCGTGGAACCTAGAGCAAAGTAGCTTCGAGTTCCATCGGGATCTTTGCTGTGAACCAAACAACCCTCTACTTTATGTCCCATCTACTGTAGGTGATGTCACTAGCCAGCTAGACAACGTCAAGTCTGCACTTGAGTAAACCACCATGGTATTTGGGGCTGTCAGACGGTTGGTAAGCAACCTTTGTGGCAACAGCCCCCTGACACACAGTGGTTACGCAAAAGGCATGTCTTGGCATTTAATGTTTATGACGTAAAGACAACTAGTGCATCAGGTATTTAATGCTGGTGACATAAGGTATGAGGGAGGTCTTTCACAGGCATTAATGACTTAGCTGCCTCGGGGGTGTTGTGGGGGCTATTTAAGGCCCCAACCACCTCCAAGGAAAGGCATCGATCAAAAAGTTCTAAAAAGAGTTCTTTTGGAGATATTCTTCTAAGATTTTGAGAAATTATTACTAGAGAAAGAGTTATTGAAAAACCAGAGAGTTCTTCCACCCACCATTTGTCATTTATTAGGGAGCTTTAATAACTTGACAGAAATCCTTGAAGAAGACCTTTTCGGTGTGTGTGTTTTTTTACCTGCCTACTAAGGTGTATCTAGGATGCTTACTTCTCTCTCCCTCTAGCTAAGTTATTTCTGAGTTCTTTATTATATTGTGAGTTATACACGAGAGATTTGTGGGTTTAAGCTGGGTTTCATACGTTCCAAACTGTTCTTTGTGTCTTGTGGCTAAATCACTAGTGTTTACTGATTAACCTTGTCATCACCATACTCAAAAGGGGTTACGCCTCCATCTTATCTAAACCACCCTCTTACACACACAAACATATATATAAATGGAAGAGAGAGAGAGAGAGAGAGAGAGAGAGAGAGAGAGAGAATTAAACCTGAAAGTAGAGAGAGAGAGAGAGCAGCGTCGAGAGAGAGAGAGGGAGGGAACGGCGGGAGGGAAAAAAGAAGGGGGAAAGGGTTTTTGCTGCAAACATTGTCATGGTCGTGTCAAGTCCATTGACCGTGACAAGTCCGTGACAAGTAAATTTGTCACGGACTTTTCACGGTCAATGACCGTGATAATTCTTTGTCACGGTCGTGTCAAGGTCAATAACCGTGACGCAAAACACATGTTTTTTATCACGGTCAATGACCTTGACAAGGGTGACCGGCTGAAAGGTGACAATTTTGTCATTTTGGTGTAGTGAATCCAATGGAAACCTGCTTCACACTAAAAAAGATCATAAGTAAGCACATGAAGATAGGGACTTTGTAGATCCATCAATAGAATGTCAAAACCGACCCCCTACTAGCATATGGAGCTAATCTGATAGTTGCTTATGATGATGAGGCCGAATGGAAAGCGAGAGAATTGGAGATCAAATAGGAAGAATTTGAGGATGCGTTGGAGTAATGTACCAGAGGAATGGCCAATATGGTGATAGCTTATGATGAAGCTAATGCTAGGGATGTAGAGGACGTGTATAATATGGAAAGGGAAGAGATAGACCAGGTCAAAGAATACCAGGCCATATCTCAGTTGCCCAAGTTCTCATGGTTCTTCGACTGAGTACGGATGCCGAAAGAGACTCGACTAGAGATAATGCAAGAAATTCTAGACATTGCATGGAAGAACGCAGTGAAATCGCTGAGGTGGAAAGGGCCCATAGCCAGGTTGGTAAGGAGGTTTTTGTTTTAGGTAACCTTTAGTGATGCTGATAGGGTTGTAAGGTTCCCACATAACAAGCCCTTATACACGGGGGGAGTTTTGCAAGAGCCTTGATGGATGGGGGAGCATCGATAAACATCATGCCCATTAGTTCCTTCCATGTATCAAAAATTTTTGGGCAAGGTTGATATCAATACCTCTGGTAATTTTGGGTTATGATAATCAATCATCCAAGTCGATTGGATATGTGAACGAGGGGATAGTGATGGGGAACCTCACTTCACACATCAAATTCCACATTATTGAGAGTGTTACTTCATTTATAATCATGGTTTAGCCCCTTCGACATATCACCAATGTGCGAAGGCCAGCGTGAAAGGGGTTTAAATTATTATACGTGCAACAAAGAAACCATTTACCACCGAAGAATCTCACTTAGTGGATGTAGCTTTCTATACAGGGATGGAGGAAGATGATAGGGTCTTGACGAGAAGAATAAGAGGGAACAAGAGTTTCCTCTATTAGAGAATGGATGGGGCTTGTGAATGGCAGAGCAATGAAGGAGCATGAAGAAAGGAAGTAGCCAAGGAAGTTCACCATGCTGACCATAAACCTCATAATATCTCAAAATAACTCAGATATAGAATGAGGCCTAGGATGGATCCGATGGAGCACGAGGATCAATGGCAAAGTGCGCTGAGCAGGTTTTCTAGAAATAGACTAACAGTGGTTTTGAGATAAAGGAAGAGGAAGGTGGTTGTAATGGTAATGTAAGAAGAAGATCACAGAGTTTGGGAGGGTGATTTACCTCCTCTAAAGGTGTGAGTGGGCGGTCGAAGGAGTTGTTCCAGAGGCTACCCCAGTGTATGGATGTTTCATGATAGACTAATGGGGAGAATATATGGTCATAGATAACTCTAACATCCAAGACTTTTTGGAAGAAATGAAAGAGAATCCAAAATACATGATGGATCGACTGAAGCCACTAGTGCAAGAACTGGAATAACTGGACTTAATCAACGAAGGAGGAGACCTAATGCCCATCTTCATTTCGATATATCTGAGTGAGAAGAAAAGAAGGAACTTAATTGAGATAATTCGTGAGTACAGGGATGTTTTTACATGGTAGTATACAGAAATTAAAGGGCTAGATGATGAAGTAAGTTTCCACGAGCTTAACGTTATGCCTTCAAGCATACCGATGAAGCAAGCCACAAGAACTTACAATCCTGAACTGAACTTGAGGATCAAGGAAGAGGTGAAACGATTACTAGAGGTGGGGTTCATCAAGATGATACAACACCTACATTGGCTATCAAGCATCATCCCGGTGGGGAAGAAGGACAAGATCCAGATAAGGATCTATGTGGACTTCAAGGATTTGAATAGAGCATGCCCAAAGGATGAGTTCCCTCTGCCCTCCATTGATATATTGATCGATTCAACTACGGGGCATAAAATATACAGCTTCATGGATGGGTATGTAGGGTACAACCAGATCAAGATGGACCTAGCAGATGCAGAGAAAACAACATTCAAGACCCCGTTAGGCAATTTTATGTACAAAGTGATGCCTTTGGGGTTAAAGAATGTTAGGGAAATGTATCAAAGGATGATGATGGACATTTTCCATGACTTCTTTCATAAATTTTTAGAACTTTATGTGGATTATTTGGTCATTAAGCAGAAGAAGGACGAGTTCCATCTAGATGACCGACGAAGGTGTTCATCCGATGCAGAAAGTATAAGATAAAGATGAACCCGCTGAAGTGTGCTTTCGGGGTTATCAGTGTAAAGTTCATGGGTTTTGTGGTAGATCGAAAGGGAGTGCAGATGAACCAGGACAAGAAACGAGCGATCCTGGAGATGCCATGTCTAATAACCACGAAGGAGATAAAGAGTTTCCTAGGTAAAGTCTCCTACCTTAGGAGATTTGTGCCAGGGATAGATGAAATAACTCGCCCACAGATGGAGTTGTTGCGAAAGGGAACGGAATTCAAATGGGAGGAAGCTCACCAAGAATCTTTGACCAAGTTGAAGAAGCTGCTCACCTCTCCACAAACGATGATTCCTCCCAAAGTAGGGATATCGTTGTAGCTCTACCTGACGTCTACTACAAGGTCCATTGGAGCTAAGTGTCATTTATGAAATGACCTAAGATCTATGATTTGTGAAAATGGAAATGACAAATCCACTAAATTTTACAAGCGCTGCCAACTTTCAAGGAATGTATTGAATTATTTTCCTCTCGTGCCGCATTAAAAATATTTTTCACTATACTATGCATAAAGAGGCCATGACATGGCATGCTCGAGCTGTGGTGCATGGGAATCTCACACGTCATTCCATTAATTGAATCATATGGCAACTATTTAATGCACGAAAACCTGAATTTGTACATTTGGGTGAGGAACATTTTGTGATTTGGATCATATTATATCAACAAGTGGAACATTTTGTAATATTTGTAGCTATAGTTGGGTGTATGCAAATGTCAATTAAAATGAGATTTTGTATGCTTTGCACAAGGAACGCTTTGAGGATTTTAATCTTATTTGTTTTGGATTCATCTAACTAATTTAGTGGCTTGATAATTATAATATTATTGTTTTCTAATTGATGTATTAGTTAGTTCTATAATCTAATTGTATACATATTTGAAAACATATACAAGAATTTATTTAGAAGCAAACAAACCAAAATTATTTTTTTTAAATAAATTTATTACTGGCAATGGTCTAAAATTGGGACCATATCTGTGAAAAATTATTTAATGGGTTAAATGGTGGTCACGGATAGGAACTGTTTATAACCATGCCCAACTAATAAAAATTCATGTCAAGGGGTCATAGTTAGGAATTGTGATCATATTTTTCATGGCAGGGGTGACAGTTCATGATCATGGCTGGTTAAATAATGGTCACTGTAATGGTAACGGTTCATAACCATGACAACGTATCCATCATTAGGTTACGAAATACGAATTTTACTCTTGATTTGGTCATGCTTTTAAACTATAACCCAAAAACATCACCCTTAAAATTGTCACGGTCCAAGAGTGTGACCAATAGAACTTTTCACGGTTTTAAACCATGGAAATTTCTAGTTTTTGGCATAGAGTCGTGACAGAGTGGTCAGTATAAATAAAATATAGCACGATGCACAAGAAAAATTGTGATCTCCCGTTAGCAACAAGTAATAGTGTTCTATCTTGGAACACACCCCTATTTACATCCATTTATCCATCTCATTTTAATCATTATCATCTTATTACTGATTATATAGTCAATATTTAACTTAATACTTATAGTTACAACATTACCTTTTTAAACTAGTTCCTAAATCAATCATTATGTTATTTCATCAAGGGACTTCATCAACAACTCACGAGAACATAACTAGTTGGAGAGAATAAAAAATATGATTATAGTAAAAGATATAGGTTTAATATAGGATTCCTAATGTCCTACTCCTGCCATCTCTAGACTCTATGGTTGGACGCCTCATAGATGAAATCCAAATAAGGAACCACTTTATAAACTTTTATTTAGATAGGGAGGTCTTTAGGATCATAAATTTAGTTAAGGAATTATTAGCATGAATTTATTCAAGGGTTAGATAAATTAAACAACCAATTCCCATTTCTAACAACAACCACCCACCATATACCAACAACAACAACAACAACAACAACAACAACAATTGAACATCATTTATCCATATTTCATCTAATCTAACTACTCATGTATTCAAATTCTTACAACACAAGGAAATGAATTAAGGTCATAATTCAAATTCAAATGTAATTTTGTCCAATTTTTTATTTACAAGACAATAAAACAATTAAAGCAACTCTAATTGCAATTCAAGGTTATTAACATAGGGTTATTAATTATTCATATATTTACATATGGATTTAAAATCTAAATATTAAACATCCTACTTTGAATTACCTTAATTAGGCATTTCCTTCTGAAGGTACCAACCATCAAGGTAGATATACAACTCTATTTAGTATATTCATTATTAATAATAAGTAATTCCTAATTTAATCCTAATTATACATTATTAAGTCCAAATCAACTTAAGACTATTATTCAATATCAAACACTAATATGTAAGTTTACTCATCAGTGGTCCAATTTCACAATTTATAAATCAACTAAGGTTAGGTTTTAATATAATCCATGTGAAATTATTCGATTTCATCAAAATAGGGGAATATCATAAGGGATCTAAAAACCCTAAGAGCTACTAACCAAATTTTAGCCAACAATAATGGCTTAGGTGAAATTAACAATGTTATATATAAAATGAGAGGAGTGGTCTAATAACTTGATTGTAAATGGAAAAAACAACTTCATTTAAATGGTGTAGATGATGTATTTGAAAAATAATCCTTGAAACCCTTTTGAAAACATTATTTATATGCTTTGAATCCTCTTTTAAATTCCCTATTGAAATATTTTTAAAAACAATTTTGATTTGGTATACGAAAATGGTTACTTGAGGAAAGGTCTAGAGAGAGTTTAGGGTTTTTCTTAGGAGAATGAGAAAAAAAAGGACTGTAGGCTTTTAAAAATAAGGAAATTCATATAAGTTGTAGAACATCAAATTGGGGTTCTTCCTCAGCCCCTGCCTACCTGCGACCTAGCTATAATCGTGGCTTCTCACATGGGCATATGTGCGGCCTAGGAAATCCAGTATAAAAACATAATGTGTAAAATACAAACCCTAACTTAACCCTCAAGTAATGCACAAGTAGCAATATACCCTAGGGCTTTTTCCAAAATTCTCTGGCCATCCAACTTAGTTATATTTTAAAAAATTATGCTTCAAAACCCAAAACTTTATAAATATTAAACTAAAACAATAAAACGTTAAGAATTTACCTATTAAACTCTATAATTACGTTTTCATTCCCCTTAGCTTTAAGTCCACATAAATTAACTTTAATTTCACAAGTTAATTTAAATTTAATTTGGAACTCAATTTCATTAATCCAGTTATATCTAATAATTAATTCATTATTTTTTTGTATACATCTTAGGGTATTACAATATGCCCTATACTTCAAGCTCCATTAAATGAATGTGAAGCGTGCCTTCTTAAATTGAAATCTCTAAGAGAAATTTTACATGTCACAACCTAAGGGCTTCGAGGATCCGAAATTCCCAACACATGTGTAGCGCCTAAAAAGGCTTTATATAGCCTACGTCAAGCACCAAGAGGATGGTACGATAGACTTAACACATATCTAGTGGGGAAAGTTTTAATCTTTTAAATGGGTATAAGAGTTTATTTTTCAGTCTTGTGGGAAAGACATAATGGTGTCCCAAGTGTATGTTGATGAAATTATTTTTGGGTCCAATAATGAGAGCATAGTCAAAATTTTACCTCCCTAATATAAAAAGATTTTGAGATGAGCATGGTTAAGGAACTCAACTTCTTTATTGAGATTCAATAGAATCAAATGGATATTGGCATTTTTATTTCCTAATATAAATCTAAAAAATATATTGTAAAGAAATTGGATCTTGATACTTCTAAGAACAGACGCAATCCCATGAGTGTGTTGGTGAAACTTGCAAACGATGCCAATGGGAATGATATGGTAGAAACTCTTTATTAAAGCAAGATGGTATTTTCTTATACATTATAGCTAGTCATCATGATATATATATTAGTGAACGCATGTGTGATCGTTACCAATCAAGGAATACAACTTTAAAGTCACCAAGCATATTATTATGTATAGAGGTGGAATAACAAGATTTGGTATTCATGGAATACCAAAACTTCTTTATCGGCTTGTTTTAACGCCGATTGGGCAAGGTATGTGGAAAGAATGAAGTGTACCTCTTGTGGTTGCTTCCAACTTGTAAGTTCTTTGGTCTCTTGGCTCGCCAAAATGAAAAATTGTGTGTCTCTATCCAAGGTCGAGGCAAAGGTTATTACGATGAGTAGTTGTTCAAAGTTTTTTGGATGAAACAAATGTTGAAATATTATACTATTAATCAATATTTCATGATTATTTACTATAATATAACTAGTGCTTTTGATATTTAAAAAAATCCAATTCAACTATCTTCAACAAAGCATATTGATATCGACCATCTTTTTATTAGAGATCTCGTTGAGAAAAAGGTGGTGCCTTTTACTTATCTTTCAACTAATATTCAATTAACGAATATTTTAACTAAACCTCGCAATTTGGATAGATTTATTTTTTTAGACCATCATTAGGTATTTTTGTTTTTGAATGAATGATTTGTAACATGTCTAGTATTTAAGGTTCTTTGTATGATTACCATATATCACATGTCATGTTTTTTTTATTTTAGAGTTGACTGTGTTTCTTTCTTTTTATGTTGCTGGATTGGTTTGTGTATTTTTGTTAATTGCAAGCGTACCAAGCAAAGTTATGGTATTGTCAACTAATTGATTATCTTATCCTTATGATAATCAGACAATTGTGTACAGTTCCATGCTTTAATTAAAAAGTCTTGTAATTGCCTTAAGGAAGACTTTGTTTTAAGTGCCAAATGACTGCAAATAACTAGAACTAAAGAAGATGATGTAATTTTTATGAACTGAAATTAAAGTGATGCTTCGAAAATAGTAAATATAGAAAAACTCAATAAATTAATTAACTACACTACGAAATATAAAGAAATATTACCCTAATAAAAGTTAACAATTTAAATATAAAGGTAAAGGACATTTTCAGAAAATGTAAAGAGAATTACAATCTACCTTATAAAAGGAAAGTTGTAAATAGACGAAAAATGAAATAAAACGAAAAATAGGTAAAACAATTAATGTAATTTTTTGATGAGGAATTCCTCCTTTCCTTTGCCCCCTAATTACTTATTGATAGAGTTCCTTGCATGTAACTGCTGGGTGGTTATCCAATTAAATATTCCCGCCTAGGTGAACAACCCCCCTCCCCTCCCCCCCACCCCCCACCCACCCACACAAAAATTGTCACTTTAGTCTTTCAACCCATGTCCAAAGCTTTGGTAAGTGTAAAAAATTTAGGATGCCATTTACATTGAACTATCGCATTACATTTCGACTATGATTGTCAATTTGTAATTACACTTGGTTATGCTTAATCGAGCGGTGATAATATGGTGTAAACATACCCCATTACTAATTAATTTTTGAGAAAAAAATGATTAGTTGAATGTTACATCACAAACGCCTCACTCGATGTTTAATTATCATTACTCTGACTAAATGTTGTATAAATACGCTAAGTATATGTTGGGATTTTATGTGCTAGTGGGAAGCAACGCTATCGTTTATATCGTGTGTACATCTGGTTATAGCTACTGTGCACTCCGAGTATAAGTACTCTGAGTAAATGTTGTATAAGTACTCAGAAGAAACATATTATATCTTGTCTACATCCTGTTATAGCTACTGTATAACAACACTATCATTTATGGAAGTTTACCTGGTGAGGGTAGCATGCGGTAGCTAATGGTGGGACAACAATTGTTGTCCTAGTTAGACTCGGTAGTATAATTAGGATAATAAAATGAATGTTATAGGTGCGCATTGTAGATGAGATGTGAGGTGTTTATCGACTGGTAAACTAGTTGTGAAAGCAATACTATACGTATTCTATTGATCTAAATAATTTAATTACTTGCAAAATATTTTCAAACATTTTCGGGCTTTGACCCAGGGCAAATCTCTTGTCTATTTTACTTTTAAAATCCTAGGTTTGTAGAAGTAGCAGGAACAATAAGGTTAGTTCTTTTATGCCATTGCGAGCAATAGCTATGGATGCTGCTGGATTTGATTATATGGGCTTTGTAAATTTAGGACCTATTGTAATATGTATTTTGAAAATAGGACACAAACATTTTATTTATAGTTTTAGTCCCTATTTTTAAATAAAGCGCTGGTGCGGACCCATATTCATAAAACGTCAACCAGTCACAACATGCCACGTGTCCCTTTAATTTGAAAACAGGGACTACAAGTGAAACAAAATGTTTGTTGTCCTATATCCGTAATCAATATTATTTTAAGTTCTAAATGTACATAATCTATTGATTATAGTCGCTTCAGTCATTTTTATTTAGATAGGAGGCAGTTTCATTTCAATTTTTCCTTATCAGCGTGTTGCCCCTAGTTGTATGATCCTATATGCATATCAGGGATGTTATTTATTTATCGGTTGTTATTTATATTAGACAGTTATTTGTAGTGGCCAATAATTATTCGGTTCACGATTATTTATTTATGCAATCAATATTTTATTTGTTCAATTCAGTGGTATGTATAGCTTTATTCTATGTTATATTTGTTGCGATAATGATGGCGATAATAAAATCAAACTGAATTATTCTTAAGTTTAATAAATGATTGATCACCCGATATTAAAATAAATGAGTGTCACAATGTATTGGTTTTGCTATATTTGTCCACGAGTCAAGAGATGATCCTATTGTGTACTCTCTAAATGGAGTAGTTGTACAAAGATACCTTTTATAACGACCATATCGATAAAGAGTTTCCCATTGAATGACTCTTCTCAATGTGTCATATAATAAGCGGGAATTCAAATTAGGAGGAAATACAGCCAGTTCTAGGAGCGGCTACTTGGCTTGATACTATCTTTGACAAACAAAAATTCTCCCTCAGAAGAATATCTACTTATGTTTTTATCATTGTGCATAAGTGATTATGCAAGGCAATGACAGTAGGTCTCGTATTCTACACACTGCTATGGTCAATGCAAATACTAATATTGTGATTTAATTTGAAACCCTATATATAGAGATGAAAAGATAAATTGGAATGTCCAAATGCATAGGCATGGGCTTCAGATAAATATCGGAGCCTCATCATTTCAAAAAGGATATGCAAAAGAGACCATTTACATGAATTTGAAGTGCTAGCTAGATCTCAAGGAAGTGTATTCGTCTATCAATAACTAAGGCAACGAAGAACCAATGAGCAATATAGTTCAAATATCATTATAAATAGTTTCACATACTTCAATGTCTGATTTATTTTATCTTTCTACAAATAAATGTTAGTCTATTTGGAAATTATTTCCATTTAAAAAAATAAGAGAGACTTGATATTGTTAATGTCTCCTCTTTCATCACGTTTTCTCTCTACTTTCTAGTTCTAAAGTTAGTGTTGATGCTTCATTGTTAAAGAAATGATGTGGCATGAAACAGACAATAGATGATGCAAACCTGCTTTCGAATGGTAATAAATATGGTTTTCACAAGGTGTCCCAACAAACCCTAATGCAGCGTAATCAAACAGGTCTTACATTACATCTACACCTAGCAAGAATCCCATCAATGACTTCAAACTACTGAATATATATTCAACCATTGCTCGCCTCTAAAAAGGAATTGCTTCACATTCAAGAAGAAATATTTTAACTCATCACCAAATATCAACAAACGAAAACATGTGTTCGAAATAAGGTAAACAAGATGATCATCTATTCTAAACCAAGAATAAAGATCATCAAATGGAAAATTTAGCAAAAACGACTTTTGCGTTTTTGTAATAAAACATCACCAAAGCAAAGACAAAAAAAATCATTTGAAACAAACGGATAATTGGATGTAGATATAGATAATGGACATGTATGAATATCAATTATTTTATCAGAAGAATTTTCTGATACCCATTATAGTATTAGATGATGATACTGGAGGCTCATTCCCCAACCTAAGCTCAAGGTCTAACTCCGGCTCGGGCGATTCACGGCTGTAATTCAACTTCTTTTCAGAATCTTGATTTTCAGACGTTGATGGTACGGCTGCGGCAGATTCAGCAAACGATGGCAGCTGTTTCAATTCTTCGACATGGGTTTCATCACTCGAAGAGACAGTAATATCTTGTGAAGAAAAAATCGAAGTCAACTTATTAGAAGTTGTCGGATTTGGTGGGATATTATTATTGTGTTGTGGAAAGTCGTGATTAGAGGCTTGCTTGAGTTTGGTTTTGTCCTTTCGGTGGATGTTCATGTGGCCGCCTAGCGCCTGTGCAGTAGAGAACCCTCTCTTGCAAAAGGCGCACTCGTATGATCTAGCTTGGTTAATTAGATCCTGTTGATCATCTGAAGAGCAAACAACTGTTTTGTCGGGATTTTCTGGGGAAGACTGACCACTTTTAATTTCATTCATTGTTTTTGAGAGAGAGAGATGGTCAACTGAATAAAGGCAAAGATATGGAGAGGGAAGATGTTGACGGCCTGCTGTCTTCTAGAACTAGCCTCCCTAAGCTTTGTTTGTAAGGGGATTGCCGGTAACAATTTAAAAAGTACGTCGCAAACGACAAAGGTATCCTCTATTTATTTATTACACACACACATAACACACACACACACATATATATATATATATATATATAGAGAGAGAGAGGTTCTCTAGTAGACAAAAAAAATTAACTTTTTAATGGATTTTAACAAAAAACACATAATAATACATTAATTTTAATTCCTCTAGTGTAATTGGTCCGCGCCAGCGGCACTCGAGACCCCACTACCTCCGCCCCACCACCACCCCACCCTCTCCACCCACCCACCACCATCACCATAGCAGCCCTTATGACAGCAGGGCTGCCATGGGGGTGGGGGTGTGGTGGGGGCGGTTGGGAGTCGATCGACACGCGTATTTGGTGCCGCTGACGCGGACCAATTACACTAGAGGAATTTAATGTGTTTTTTGTTAAGGTCCATTAAAAAGTCCATTCTTTTGCTCCACTAGAGAACTATATATATATATATATATATATATATATATATATATATATAGTCCTGCACTTGTGCGGACCAGTCCGCATTTTAAGAGTGCAAACCGAATATGTGTCACCTAGCGGTCACCCCAGAAAAGAGATAGTATGCTTATGATTTAACTAATAATTTCTAGGCGCACCGTTAGTTGACACATGTCCGGTCCGCACTCTTAAAATGTGGACTAGTCCGCATAAGAGCACGACACCACCAGGTGACACGTGTCTGGTCCGCACTCTTAAAATGTGGACTGGTCAGCACAAGAGCACGACTATATATATATATATATATATATATATATATATATATATATATATATATATATATATATATAGGAGAAGGCTCACCTACATCATGCTCTATACATCACCCATGCATCACGCCTAATTTTGGGCCCTAAAAAACTTTTTTTTTTCAAATTTTATATTTTTCCCTTGAAATTAACCTTCCAATCAACCCATATGCAAAAAATTAGGTCAAAATACATTTTGTAGCTATTTTTAAAAAATCCACAAAAACCTGTTAAAAATACCTTATTTTTAAGGGTCTGCGCCAGCAGTTATTTGTGGATTTTTTAAAAATAGCTACAAAATGTATTTTGACCTAATTTTTTGCATATGGGTTTATTGGAAGGTTAATTTCAAGGAAAAAATATAAAATTTAAAAAAAAAGTTTTAAGGGCCTAGAATTAGGTGTGATGTACGATATGATGTATAGTGCATGATGTAGATGAGCCTCCCTATATATATATATATATATATATATATATATATATAATAAGTTACAATGGTATTTTCACTATTCATAAGATGAGACGACACTACACGGTTCAGATCGAAGTCAACAAGGCAACGATCTAATGGTTGAGATTAAAATACACCTCTTACCATATTTGCCCCTTAAATATATGACTCCCCCCCTCCATTTTAACTCTTCATTTTCTTTCCTTCTCTTACCCAAAATTCAAATATACGGATAAAATGAGAAATTACACACTTACTATCAAATACCAATTACCAAAGCGCTATCTCTCCCTCACCGACCCTCATTTCACAGGCAGAACCTCTCTCTCTTATTCTATCACTTTCTCACGTTCCCTCGTTAACACTCCACACAAAAGGAGGATTCTTAACTTGTTCGTTTTTGGGTTTTGATTTTAAACTCGCTCTCTCTCATATAGATTCTACAAACCTCCATTTACATTTCGGATTTTCGAAAAGGAGGGTTCTAAATATCAGTTTGTTTTTCGCTTCTTAATCTCGGTTTTGATTTTAAACACGAGATTTCAAGAGCTGTTCATTTTTTAGGTGATTTCCTGTTCATTTTTTAGGTGATTTCAATATCTCTTCTTAATCTCGGTTTTGATTTTAAACATGAGAATCGTCGTTAGGTCATTTTGTGGTCATTTTTTTTTAATTTTTGGCGCAGTTACAACTATGCTACGATAATCGTTCGTTTTTGGGGAATGAACGAGCACGAACAGATGGCAGGGGGGGGGGGACTGCGTACAAATATAGCCACCCATCCCTCGCTACCTCCCCCTCTCTTGTTGTCGTCCCCTCCAAAGTTGTCGCCCTCTCTCCCCCTTATATTATATCTCTCTAGTTGTTTATTTAAGGTTTTATTATGTGGTTCTTTGATTTGTGTATTTGGTATTTTTATATGTGCTGAAGATATTGTGCTCATTTCTTATGTACATCTGAAAATATGGTGCAGTTTGTGTACAATATAATTTCTTCATTGTGATTTTGGCTACGATATCGTGATAAATTAGGGCTTTGTAACTTAGATTTTATGAACAGATTTTGTTTAAGATTTGTTTATATCTTGGGATCTAATTATTATTTTTTTCCAGATCAAGACTTGATTATACTTTAAAACCCTCTAGTTCAAACTCTATTTACATGTATACTTTTTTACATTTTATATTGTGTTTTGTTGCTTTATTTGCATTTTATGTTTTAGGGTTTTGTATTTGTGATTTTGTATCGTGTTTGACAATAGGAATCCCTTCATAGAAAACAAGTTTGGGTTCCATTTGGAAATTGGTTAAAAAAATTGTTGGAATGAATTTGTACTTTTGGATTTCTTTTGTCGCTTGCAAGGTGTTTGATAAAAATTCCAAATGAGTTTGTATTGTTTTGGCTCGTAAATTAAACCTTAGTACCGATGTTTTTGTCTTTTTTGTGGTGGTGGATTATCATGGTACCGATGTCTTTGTCTATTTTGGTTACTTGCAAGGTGTGTCTATTAATACGTAAGGTATCATGGTACCGATGTCTTTGTCTGTTTTTTGTGGTGGTGGATTATCATATAGTTTTTCTCTATTTAATCCTTTACATTTTGGTGAAAATTTAGTATATAACATATTAAATATATGAACTTTGTTCTATGTTTTATTAAATATGCGATTCACTTTCTCTTTGCATGATATCACTTTCATAGTGATTCTTTTTTAAACCGGTGGCATGAACGCTTGGTGGAATTTATGAGATGAATGTATTTATGTAGTATGTATGTAGTCCCACATATTTCATTTTGCAATGAAGGAATCTAATCTTTGTCAGCTTTTGATACCTTTTTAATCGAATTACATTCAATTTTATTTCATTTTGCAATTCTCGACAGTTATACAGGTCATATCATTAATGAAAATTGTATGATATTAATGTAAGATACTGGTGTACACTATATACTGCAATTGTTGCCACTACAGTTTACCCGGTATATTATGTTTTTGGTGTTACATATAGATCATTTCGCATCTAATATGAGCATTGTACATTTGTACATTCGAGTTCAATGCTTTAAGTGAATTAACCCTCATGTGAGCTCAAGTTTATATTGCAAGGACGACTTTATGCTTTTGTCATTTATTTATAAGTAGCTTGACTCAGGTAAGGAGATCATGACTTTGCTTTATGTCTTGTAAATGCTTCCATCGCCAATAAGTGGTATAGTTGTGGTTACCCATGGATTTTTATTGTTATTATAATTATTATTAACTATTTTTGTTGCTGCTTGATGTAGTCAGTTTTTTTTTTCATTTTTTAAAATTATTTGTCTGTTCTGTCTATTGGACACTTTTCCATAGGTATCCTAAAATATTATGTTATTTAGTTTGTGGTACTTCTACTCTTTATGTAATTTGGTTTACTGATCCATAGTTGATCTTTTCCCAAGCTCGAAATGTTATGTGAAATATTCGTTCTTACTACTTGGTTCGTGACTTTTATAAGTGAATGTGCAGCATTTTAAGGAGTTTAAAGTGACATGCTATTTTACTTGCAGGGTTATTCTGCTAGAACAAGAGACACAGCCACATGTTATGTTCTTAAGCGAGATGTGTGATTAGTAGGTATGGTCTTCATCAATATGGTGTAGATTTCTTTAAATCTCAAGTCATTAACTATCTTAAATTGATTAAAGTTCAAGTCATTAAATATCCTATATTGGGCATTGCCATGTTATTATCGTATTAAATTGATACACCTTCTTCAGCTGAGCATATTATGTTGACATGGTGTATGTTTTGTTTTGAGGTCCATAGATTTTTATTTATCCTTTATCTTTGTATTGTTTCTTTATTTGGTTTAATATTCACAATGATGGTTTAAGATTAACTCCAATAGATGGTTTAAGATTCACATTAGTGTTTTTTATATTTGACACAATAGAATTTGGGGTTCTTCTATATAGATTATGTCATTGGTATACTAAAACTTTGTTCCTACACGATGTAGAGGCTTAAATTCTCTACTATGTATGAGGCAAAGTGAAGGGGAGGACAATGTTTTCCAGTTTGGATATCCACGTGTTTTCACCCATAGATAATCCAACTAATGTACTCCTCCGCACTAACGCTCGGGAGATAATCAATGCATAAGATGGTGTCTATTTTAGTTGATTTCGTGGCGGTACACGTGTATGACTATGTAAATGAACAAGTTGATGAATTGGCTCAAGGACTGGAAAATAAGTATTCCATAGCATTTTGGTTGGTGAAAGTTAAGGGTTGTGGGTCGAGATGCTCTATACGTTTGGAGGACTTCGAGGTGGAATTGGAAGTTGATCGTATGGCTTGCTCGCACATTTTTCACGATCACTGGATTGAGAAGTGGTTAAAGAGGAGTACTACGTGTCCTATGCGCTCACATTGATTTACACGTGTATGCGAGTTTATGACTTGCATTTTTGTAAAAAAAAATCAGCAAGTAAAACAACAGCATCAATTCTATCTATTACGCCACTATAGTGCTTATGCTGCTACAAGTCAGGAAGTAAAACAACATTACCAACGATGTCCTTAACGAAGAAGTTGAAGAAATCCTTCATAATATTGCTTATGCCTAGGGGTGTGCAAAAAAACCGACCGGCACGAAAACCGAACCGAACCGGCCCGAACCGAACCGAAACCGGCAGTTTTTTTTAGCCCGGTTCGGTTTACAGTTTAAGGAATTAAAAAACCGACTATGTCGGTTCGGTTGGCGGTCTAGCCGTGGAAAAAACCGAACCGAACCGAACCGATATCAATATTTATATTAAAAAACTTATATTTTTATATGCAAAATCCATTAACCGGCCTTAAAAACCGGCCAAAACTGAAAACCGCCCAAAAAAAAACCGACCAAAACCGAAAACTAACCAAAACCGAACCGAACCGAAACCGACATAAACCGAAACCGACGGTTTTTTTCATTGTCGGTTCGGTTTCGGTCTAACCCTTTCCAAAACCGAACCGAACCGACCCGTGCACACCCCTACTTATGCCCTTGAAGAGTTCGCATGGGGATGAGTGCATGCTGCTTTGCCCAGTTGGACTGCGGACTTTGATGCATATGTAGGCGTAAAGCGTGAGGTAATCGGAGTACTTGAATTCATTTTTGAAAGTTTAACGTCTTTTGCTGTAATCAGTTTGTTATATATATTATTAAAATCCATCTTTGTTATTGTCTAGGCATTACTATTAAGCTTGATTGAAGATATGGGTGTTGGAGATTAACCTGTTTAATAGAATATGTTGAAGATGTCATTAGTATGTCAGTGATTGCTATAATGTATTTTTTGAATTTTTAACTCCATTAAATAACCAATCTAAAATGACCATTGAATCCTTAAAATGTATATTTTTTCAAATAATTATGTAAGCTTTGTTTTATTGGTCATAAACGTGAAGGGATTTTGTACCTTGACTTTTCACATGTTATCTCCTAATATTCAACTAATTTTGTTCAGGGAAATGTATGAAAATTTGAGAAGATTTTGATCCCATTCACCACAGTAAAGGGTTCAAAATCAAATTCCCCACAAGTCTTAAGTTCTCAACTCAATTCAACTCACGGGACTAGTCCCAAATCACTTATACCTTTCAAACAATGGCTTTGGTTGTGGGTGATGTATTAACCATGTTGGTCATTTTTTCTTCAATGTAAATTTTAATTGCAACTGTGTACAAGGTTGGAGACTCTACTGGTTGGATCACTGTTGGTATTGTTGATTACAAGAAGTGGGCTGCTCTGAGTACAAATCTCAGTTACACAATGTGATGCAAGTTACAGCCACTGAGTTCAGGCCATCTAATTCAGCAGCCCCCATCCCCACTCACACAACCGAAAATGACTATTATATATCTCTTTTAAGTGTTCTATTTCGTCTGGTATTTCGTAGGGATAATTAATACACAGATAGAGTACAAAATATACTTCGTTCTTATCTTTCTTTTTTTCTATTAAAATGAATTACTATTCAAACTTATAAAAGAGACCTTCGAATCACTAAATATATTCTATATATATATAATATACATATACCAGGATATCTCTTAGTAATGGCGAATGGCTACTCCCGTGATTTGGAATAAAGTAATAGTAATATGTTCTATGTAAAACATGAAGCCACTCCATCTAAGAACTTCTAATTAAGATATGAATATACACTAGGTTGCACAAAAAGTGATAGATTTTACTTGCTTGAGATCGGGGCTACAGTTATGATACTGTTTTGAATGCTTATGGCCCTATAGTTTTGAATTGTTGGATTTGATTTAAGTCTTTAATACTACACCGCTTGAGTTTGTTTTCTACTGTATGTGTACATCAATTGTGTATTTGAGTCATTTAATTTGTTAAGGATATATTATATCATGAATTATACTTTTGTAAAGTGTTGACGTTGATGTTGGTGATTATAGCAGGACACATCATGTTCATGAGTTTGATTGAATCCACATACGATTTCTAAACTTGGTCAATTTCATATTAATAGTTTTTTATACTTGACATAATTATAGCTTATATGCAACCTCCTTTGGATTGGTAGGGTGGGATTATCTATTTGTAGGTGTGACTGAATGTTAAAACTTAATGAATAGTAAAAATGATGTGTTCTTATGTAAATTCAATTAGTTAAATTGTTCAATTAATGAGTTTTAATGTTACATGTAAAATGATTGGTTATGATTAAGATATTTGATATTTTCTATTGATACCCAAAAGTTGATTAACATTATGTTTTCTCATTTCAGAGGTAACAAAAGAAGAGATCTACCGGATGTAATAACCCTTACTTTTGAGAAATTTATTTTATATTAATTTACTGTGTAAAGTAATTATATAAAATAATGGATGAAGGAGTAAATATCAATTAAGTGAGTTAATAAAGAATATTTACTAGATTGTTGCATATTTACTGTTATGTGGATGTAAATATCATCATGTTACGTTTTATAGTGTCGTGTGCTTTAAACGACATTTATGGTATAAATGAAACCGGGACTTGAAATGATTTAAATATTTCGGATGCTAATTTAGAGGGCTTAGTTAGTCCTGAAATATGCGAGATAGTCAAAATAAGTGTCATATTGTATTTTTGTGTTTCGGGCACTTTTGACTGGTTATGGCTTACTTGTGTAGCCACTAATCATTTTAATGGTATATTTACATTTAAAGATGGGAATTAAGGATAAAGGCACGTTTAAGTCTTGCACCTCATTTTATTTTCTTAAGTGTGTATTTACTAAACCTAAAGAGAAAGAGAGAAGAAAAGAACTGTGGAGAAAAGAAGAGAAAGGAGAAGAATTGAAGATTTGGAATTTGATCTTGCATTCATCTTCCAAGAATCCAAGATTTCAGTTTAAGGCAAGTTTCTTAATTGCTAATTTATGATTTAAGGTGAATAAATGGTATTGATGGCTGTGTATTTGAAATGATTTAATAATTTTGGGGTTTTATGGGATTTGTAGAGTTTGAACCCTTATAATTTGTTTTAAATAGTTATTGTGTGGATTAGAGTAGTTAGGATGCATTTATGATTGTTTTGGGATGAATTAATGATGTTGGTTGGAGGAGAAATGGGTTTTGGGAAAAAACTAGGGTTCATAACCCGTAGCCCATTCTTGGCAAAATTCGCCAGGGTGAATCGATTCGCCCTTTTTGCGAATCGATTCGCTAAAGGGTGAGGCTACAGGTCTGGGAACCTGAACCGATTAGGGTTAAGGCCGAATCGACTCGGCCTGAGGCAGAATGCTGGTTTCTCCATCCGAATTGATTTTTTTTTGGGCGAATCGATTTGCTGCTTGGGGTGAATCGATTCGGCCCTAGGGCGAACTGATTCAAAATCTTGTTGCTTTGAGTTATTTTTCTAACTCAATGTTTACCCTTTTCTTTTAGGCTTAGGACTTAGGAAACTTCTTGTATGAATTAAACTTAGTGTCCTAGAGTCTTACATTAGTTAGGCAACTACCTTATGTTAGTAGAGGAATAGTTGAGACTTAATTTGGGGATTCGTAAATAAATGATTGGGTATTTCTTTTCCTTGACAAGTTAGTTGGATATTAAGAGATGTAGAATTAAATAATTGAAGAACTTCCTACACGTTATTAGGGTATGCTAGACTTGGTGGTTTATAGTAACACCATAAAATTCTTGGAGAATGAATTAGGGGTCTATCAATCATTGAGGATATAATGATGGCATAAATTACGCATGGCTTCGGATAAAATGTGATATATATATGAAAATGGGAATAATATTGTAAATGATAATTTACTTAAACACACCTCTCTAAATGCTATCATAAGGGAAGTACGCACATGAGGCGAAGTCCCCTAGTTAGTGAATGCAGGGCGAATATAGTCCTCGACCATAGGACCGATTATTATGTATTGTGTATTTATTGTTCGAAGTGAGGTAATTTCGGGTGTGATTATGATTCACTGTCGAAGGTATATGGCCACTTCTCGACATTGCATTGTAGGATGCCCAGTTTGTCTTGTTTGATAGGCCCTGGAAGATGATAGCCATTTAGGGGCGCATCCAGTGGTGAAAATCGGAAGGACGGTCTTAGAATCGTTATATATAGTTGAATATAACTATTCTTATTCAAGTGGGACTTGATTTATGATAAAGTGCTATAAGAATTAAAGGGATTTGAATTACGTTTCCTAATGAGTTACGGAACGATGAAATGAAACTGTGTATAAAGGATGGTGATTCTTAGTTAATAAAAAATTATTCAGATCCTCTTGTATAATTGAATTAAAACTTATGGTCATGATAATTCTTTTAGTTTATGCTCTAAAATTGTGTAGATAGATTCTAGATTCCTATCATTATCAATCATGATTAAATGTCATACTCTTTATTCATCTGGTGATCATATAAAATCGGGCCTTGACCCGTTCATATTCCTTGTTGTGCATGAATCTTATATTCGCTCAGGTGCTCTGTCGCAAGGATGCCCGTATTGACTTCTCCACTCCTGTGTCTTGGAGCTGCAACACCTTGCGTAGGTTGCGGGATATTTTGTTATAGACGCCTTCATTTTTGTACTCTAGTTATGATCGGGTTATTTATTCGGGCGTGCGGCCCAAGCTTTTGTACTTGCCTACTGTAATGTATTATGTAACTTAATTAAATTGTTAAAAATACGTTGTGAGAGACTGTTACCCAACAACTTATTCAGTTATTATGTTATATATGTATTGTCCAGTTTAATTCTTATCGATCATATCCACCTTCCCTTCAAATTGGGTTGTTTAAATGCTTTTGTTTCAATTTACAATAATATTGACAATCTGTTTTCCAAAATCTAAGGGTGGTTATCCCGTATACTTATTATATTATTGTGATGCTGAGAATGTTCCATCTATGATTCCTGTTATTATCGGAGTATCGGGTTGGCCACCTCTTATTTTGATAAGCGGGTTATCACAGATGGTATCAGAGCATCATGTTCTAGAGTCTTTAGGATCTATGCGGACTTGTCACGATCTCCCGTAGCGTTCTTTGATATAGAGCTTAATGGTAGGACTATTTTGTTACCTATATTTGCGATCTTCTGCAAAATAGATTGTTCTAAATAGTATTCTAATTCTATTATTTCTTTGTCTCAAATGCCACCTAAGAGAGGTCTCCCTACTAGAAGGAATAGAGTTGTAGATGAGGAGGTAGGTCCTCCACCGCCACAACAAGGAGCTATAAATGCTGTTGAGGTAGCAAATATTGTGGCCCAAGCGGTCAACGTTGCGATGACTGTTGTAGTTCAGCAATTGCCGCAAGCCCAACAACCACGAGCTCAGGAGGTACAAGCTCCTGCGGGACCTTCTCCATGGGAAGGGTTCAGAGAATCCTTCTTGATGGGCCATCCCCCAGAATTTCAAGGACGTTCTGATGCCATAGTAGCTAATCAGTGGAAAAAGGATATGCAGCGTCATCTGCGCATGGTGGAGTGCAATGAGGAAAGGAAACAAATCCTTTCTACTTTTAAATTAGTTGGAGCCGCATTACATTGGTGGGAGTCGATGACTACACCAGAGCAGAGAGACATTATGACTATCAATGATTTTTGGGTTTTGTTTGATCGAAAGTATTTTCCTCCCGCAGTTCAAAGGGAGATGAGAAGAAAACTTCAAGATGTAGTGAAAGGTGAGCGTTCAGTTGCGGAGTATGAAGAGGAATTCACTCGGTTAGCTAGTTTTGTGCCGGATGAGGTAACTACGGAGGAGAGGATGATATCCAAATTTATTGGAGGTTTACACTGGCGGATACGGCAACATTTGCTGGGTAATTCAGCTTTACAGACTTTTGGGGATGTGATGAATGCGGCGTTACTCCATTGTTAAGAACATCGGTTGTATGTCCAAGGTAATAAGAAGGCTTAAGTTTTGGGGCAAGCGGGTAAACTCAGAGGTAATGGGGCAGGAGGAGGAGTACTAGCCTAGTCCCAATCTTCGGGAAATAAACAAAAAGAAAGGGACACCCAGCAAGGGGACTTGTCTAAACGGCAACGTTTTGGTGGATTCAATGTGGGTGGCAGTAATAATAAGCACGATCAGGGTGCCCAACAACAAGCAGGTCGGGGTGGTAATGGGGATAGAGGCCATCCGAAATCAGGAGAATATGACGGGTCGATGCTTTCAATGTGGAGAGTAGGGTCATTACAAGAGGGAGTGTCCTCAGTTGATTGGGGGACAGCTTCCTAAGGTTCCACAGCATCCACAGACCCAGTTACCGCCAAAAGTGCCTAATCCAGTTGTCCCTCCACAATAGGGACAACTACAATATGGACGTGTTTATCACATACAGGATGCTATGCTTCCTCCGGCCCTGCCAGCGCCGCCAGCTATTGAGTGTAAGTTTCTCATTCAGGGGCATATGGGTCGTGTATTATTTGATACGGGTGCGACACACTCATTTATTTCTAGAAGTTTTGCTCAGTCTACAGAGTTGATTAAATCTCCGAAAGTACCTTGACTAGTGATGAATCTTCTATAGGTGATGGTTCACTCATTTTCTTTGTTTGTAAACAAGTAGAAATAAACCTTGCTAATTTGTGTTTTGAGGCTGATTTTCTCGTCCTTGATATGGTCGGGTATGATGTAATCCTGGGTATGGATTGGATAGTGAAGTATCGTGCGATAGTTAATTGTTATGGGAAAAGTATAGTTTTTGCCATTCCTGGGAAAGAAATGTTTTTAGTGGCTATGCCTCATTCAGAAGGAGGTTCTAGCACTTACTTGTACTGTATCGCAGAGGAGACTTCTCGGGATGTTGTCGTTTCCTTAGATTCGATTCCGGTTGTTAGAGATTTCCAAGATGTTTGTCGGGAAATATCGGGTTTGCCTCCAAGTAGGGAAATTGAGTTCGTAATTGATTTAGCACTGAGAACGCGACCGATTGCTAGAGCCCCGTACCGTATGGCTCCTATTGAGATGAGGGAGTTAAGGTATCAGATTCAGAACTTTCTAGAAAAAGGATTTATTAGGCGAAGCACGTCACCGTGGGGGCGCTCCGGTGTTATTTGTGAAGAAAAGAGACGGTCCTCTCTGGTTGTGTGTTGACTACAAAGAGTTGAATAAAGTCACCATTCGGAAGAAATACCCATTACCTCGAATTGATGATTTGTTTTATCAACTTAGGGGAGCATCGTACTTCTCTAAAATAGATTTGAGGACGGGGTATCACCAGTTGCGAATACGAGACCAAGATGTGTCCAAAACTGCTTTTCTAACTAGATATGGGCCCTACGAAGTTCTGGTTATGCCGTTCGGACCAACCAATGCTCCCGCCGTGTTTATGGACCTTATGAATAGAGTGTTTCGGGACTTCCTGGACCAGTTTGTTATCATGTTCATTGATGACATCCTAGTGTATTCTCAAACAGAAGCCGATCATGCTACTCATTTACGGTTGCTCCTGCAGACATTAAGGGATCATCAATTGTATGCTAAGTTTGATAAGTGCAGCTTTTGGTTGTAGGAAGTACAGTTTCTGGGTCACATTGTGATAGCCCAAGGTATTTCGGTAGACCCAAGTAAAGTTGTTGCGGTGAGGGAATGGGGTCAGCCCACGACACCTACCGAGATTCGTAGTTTTAAGGGTTTGGCTGGCTATTACCTTCGATTTATCAAGGGTTTTTCAAAAATTGCTAGACCTTTGATAAATTTAACCCGAAAAGGGGTGAGGTTTATTTGGGATGATTCTTGTTAGTTAGCTTTTGATGAGCTGAAGGATAAGTTGACCTCTGCTCCAGTCCTTGCGTTACCAAGGCCAGGATTGGAATATTTAGTCTTTACCGACGCATCTCTACAAGGGTTGGGAGGTGTACTACAACAAGAGCAGCGGGCTATTGCTTATGCTTCTCGCAAGCTGAAGCCCCATGAAAAGAATTACCCGGTGCATGATTTGGAACTTGCCGCAGTACTTTTCGCCTTGAAGGTTTGGAGGCATTATCTCTTGGGGAGAAATTTAGTCTTTTCACGGACCACAAATCGTTGCAATATTTGTTTTCCAAGAGAGATTTAAATATGCGACAATGCCGGTGGTTAGAGTTTGTGAAAGACTGTCACACCCTGCAAAATTCGACAGACGGGGTGGCCAGCCACCGCCGCCGAACTATGTCGGGCGTGAACTAAATAAAATACCATTCTTAGCATGAGACAGATATGAGACATAAATAATCAGTCCATAAGATAAATAATTGAATCAATCTCAAATAATCACAAATAACTAAGTGATAAAAGATCCATCACATGCTAACTCCAAAAATCCAATCTCCAATAATGATTAATTAAAACCTGAATAATCCCAACCAAAATCCTCTAAACAACTTTGGAACCGAATGGCCCAATAAAACTCCAATGAAGTCTCATAATATGACGGGAAAAGAAAGTCTAACTAAACTATGCCATAAAGTAAATAACTCCAGCTGCACCTCCAATGATAACTCTGATAAACTTATGCAGCTTCCCCAAATCAAATCCTGAAAAAGATTAGTCAACGCATGGGTCAGAGCCAAAGCCCTGAGCAAGAATACACACTACTCCCCTCAAATAGGATCCTTGAATCCAGACAGCAGCATTATACGCAATAAATATCACAATAGAATATTTTAAATTAAACGGGATAATTAAACGCGATAATTATAATCTACTATCTACCCGCAAAAATCCCCATTTATAAAGGCACACCAATATGATTTTAAATTCCCAAGTCCCACGATGTTAATTTAATTATATTAACCAACTTTTATTATTGTTCTCACTTTTTGTTAAAGTGTCACACTTCCCCTTTGTCAATCGTCCTCTGACCCGTTTACTGTCGGCCCCGACACTTGATAAGGTTCCCCCTTATCAATCGTCCTCTGACCCGTTTTAGTCGGCCCCGACACATGACAAGGTTCCACACACGACACGACATAAATCGTCCTCTGACCCGTTTAAACTATCGGCCCCGACACATTATGTCGCCACAAATTTTAATACCCGTTTTTATCTTAGGCATTAATTCTCAAGTTCTCAATTTATAATCACCCCACCCTTTTTAATCGATGTGAGATCCTCAAAAATACCTCTTAGTCCCATAACTAAGGGTCCCCAAGTTATCAATACGTCCTATCCTATGTATAGGAGGATTTTCTAACATAAATCTTAACTTAGTCTCGTACTTAGACTACCGTAACGACGATAAAGTAATAAAAATCAACCCACCCTCAAGATGATAAAAACGCGATAATATACCCTCACTAGTCCCATACCTAGAAGGCGTAAATCATCAAAAGGCATACCCACTAGTCCCATACCTAGAGGCATTCTAAAATATAGGGAGATCAAAAATACCCAACAACCCATCATCACGAGGAAATATAATAATACCAAAAAGTCACACAACCACGCATGATTAATCAACGTAAAAAACTACGCATGATAGTCCAATTCAATTAAATCTTTAATTTAATTATCACAACGTCAACAATACCCAAATAATCTCATTTAATTATTTTAAATTAAATATACCAAGTTTTCATCATAAATTCATCAAACCAAATATTATTATCTCTACATGTATTACATGAATTGTACGCACCCAAAAATCATTTATTTTAAAACTAGAATTTTTCTACATGCAACCTACACCAATAAAACCCAAAATCACTCCTGAATCCTACGTACCCAAAGGGTTATGAATATTATTCAGATTAAAAGATTTTATAAAAACAGCCCCATAATTAGTATTCAATTTTTATAATTAAGTTACTAATTATTTTTAAGAAAACATGTAATTAAGTGTTTAGGCGACACTTAAAACGCATAATACTAAAGGAAAAGAATAAAGTATTCATGCCTGTAAAGATCGTGTTGAAAATCTGATTAGAAATCTGGATTCCTCTAGAAAAATTAGCAAAAGAGTGTTCTTGAACGATCTTGATTAAACCCCAATTAAGCCTTCAAAAACTTGTGCCAAAACTTGTGACAAAAACTTGATTTTGTTGAAGGTTGATGATTATGAGTGAGAGGAAAAATATTTGGAAGTGTTCTCTGGTGAAAAACTGGAGAAAAAGTGATTATGAGAAGTCCCCCTACGGATTAACAAGGTTATATAGTGATTAGGAGTCCTAATCCTACACAAATTCTTAAAAAAACATCTTATAGCGCACGGTTTCTGGGAGGGTCGATCGATCTACCCCCCCGTCGATCGATCGATCACCCCGAAAAACTGACAGTTTGCCCCAAAAATGTCATAAGGCAAAAATATTGTAAAATCAATATAAAATCCGTTTTAACTCCGATTTTAATTCCGCTTGAAGTTTTATTCTTCTAAAATCATAACCAACATATTTTACCAATAAAAATTTTAAAATTCAAAAATTTATTTTTCTCGAAAATTCCAATTAATTAATTAAAATAATAAATAAAAATACGGGGTGTTACATACTTCCCCACTAGCAAAGAATTTCGTCCTCGAAATTAGACGAAGCATACTCATCAACGCATAAATCTCGCAAAAGAA
The DNA here is from genome assembly GCA_949130495.1 of Sambucus nigra. Lineage (NCBI taxonomy): Eukaryota > Viridiplantae > Streptophyta > Magnoliopsida > Dipsacales > Adoxaceae > Sambucus > Sambucus nigra. Next base: position 312,477,076 of record OX422217.1, on the reverse strand, counting down.
AATAAGGCTCATAAATGTCTACTCGTAGAATGACATAATTGGGCGCCCATACACCCAATCCTACGCACACCTACCCCACGAACAACAAAATAATATATATTGCCTATATAAATACACATAACTATGAAAATAATGGCGTACCACATGCTCTCACAAATCCCCCACTCGATCCTATATCCGAAAGTCATCAAAATTCTAACTTCCTCAAATTAAATCTCAACATCAAAAATCGATACATACGGTACCTAACATCTGTACTAAAATCTCCAAAAAAAATTATCGTCTCCAAAATCCATTCTAAGGATCCCCACATCAAGCTTACTAATTCTAAACTCAATGTCTACAACGTCCTTAATTCAAAACTTCACATCTCCAAGAAACACATCTAACACGTATGCTAGAACATCTACTTTAAGAAATACGAATCACAAAGGGAATCAAAGATCGGCAACGCGGAAACTAAACGGACTCATAACCTACGAGACCTAAGACCATGCTCTGATACCATCTGTCACACCCCGCAAAATTCGACAGACGGGGTGGCCAGCCACCGCCGCCGAACTATGTCGGGTGTGAACTAAATAAAATACCATTCTTAGCATGAGACAGATATGAGACATAAATAATCAGTCCATAAGATAAATAATTGAATCAATCTCAAATAATCACAAATAACTAAGCGATAAAAGATCCATCACATGCTAACTCCAAAAATCCAATCTCCAATAATGATTAATTAAAACCTGAATAATCCCAACAGAAATCCTCTAAACAACTTTGGAACCGAATGGCCCAATAAAACTCCAATGAAGTCTCATAATACGACGAGAAAAGAAAGTCTAACTAAACTATGCCATAAAGTAAATAACTCCAGCTGCACCTCCAATGATAACTCTGATAAACTTATGCAGCTTCCCCAAATCAAATCCTGAAATAGATTAGTCAACGCATGGGTCAGAGCCAAAGCCCTGAGCAAGAATACACACTACTCCCCTCAAATAGGATCCTTGAATCCATACAGCAGCATTATACGCAATAAATATCACAATAGAATATTTTAAATTAAACGAGATAATTAAACGCGATAATTATAATCTACTATCTACCCGCAAAAATCCCCATTTATAAAGGCACACCAATGTGATTTTAAATTCCCAAGTCCCACGATGTTAATTTAATTATATTAACCAACTTTTATTATTGTTCTCACTTTTTATTAAAGTGTCACACTTCCCCTTTGTCAATCGTCCTCTGACCCGTTTACTGTCGGCCCCGACACTTGATAAGGTTCCTCCTTATCAATCGTCCTCTGACCCGTTTACTGTCTGCCCCGACACATGACAAGGTTCCACACACGACACGACATAAATCGTCCTCTGACCCATTTAAAATGTCGGCCCCGACACATTATGTCGCCACAAATTTTAATACCCGTTTTTATCTTAGGCATTAATTCTCAAGTTCTCAATTTATAATCACCCCACCCTTTTTAATCGATGTGAGATCCTCAAAAATACCTCTTAGTCCCATAACTAAGGGTCCCCAAGTTATCAATACGTCCTATCCTATGTATAGGAGGATTTTCTAACATAAATCTTAACTTAGTCTCGTACTTAGACTACCGTAACGACGATAAAGTAATAAAAATCAGCCCACCCTCAAGATGATAAAAACGCTATAATCTACCCTCACTAGTCCCATACCTAGAAGGCGTAAATCATCAAAAGGCATACCCACTAGTCCCATACCTAGAGGCATTCTAAAATATAGGGAGAGCAAAAATACCCAACAACCCATCATCACGAGGAAATATAATAATACCAAAAAGTCACACAACCACGCATGATTAATTAACGTAAAAAACTACGCATGATAGTCCAATTCAATTAAATCTTTAATTTAATTATCACAACGTCAACAATACCCAAATAATCTCATTTAATTATTTTAAATTAAATATACCAAGTTTTCATCATAAATTCATCAAACCAAATTTTATTATCTCTACATGTATTACATGAATTGTACGCACCCAAAAATTATTTATTTTAAAACTAGAATTTTTCTACATGCAACCTACACCAATAAAACCCAAAATCACTCATGAATCCTACGTACCCAAAGGGTTATGAATATTATTCAGATTAAAAGATTTTATAAAAATAGCCCCATAATTAGTATTCAATTTTTATAATTAAGTTACTAATTATTTTTTAGAAAACATGTAATTAAGTGTTTAGGCGACACTTAAAACGCATAATACTAAAGGAAAAGAATAGAGTATTCATGCCTATAAAGATCGTGTTGAAAATCTGATTAGAAATCTGGATTCCTCTCGAAAAATTAGCAAAAGAGTGTTCTTGAACGATCTTGATTAAACCCCAATTAAGCCTTCAAAAACTTGTGCCAAAACTTGTGACAAAAACTTGATTTTGTTGAAGGTTGATGATTATGAGTGAGAGGAAAAATATTTGGAAGTGTTCTCTGGTGAAAAACTGGAGAAAAAGTGATTATGAGAAGTCCCCCTACGGATTAACAAGGTTATATAGTGATTAGGAGTCCTAATCCTACACAAATTCTTAAAAAAACAGCTTACAGCGCACGGTTTCTGGGAGGGTCGATCGATCTACCCCCCCGTCGATCGATCGATCACCCCGAAAAACTGACAGTTTGCCCCAAAAATGTCATAAGCCAAAAATATTGTAAAATCAATATAAAATCCGTTTTAACTCCGATTTTAATTCCGCTTGAAGTTTTATTCTTCTAAAATCATAACCAACATATTTTACCAATAAAAATTTTAAAATTCAAAAATTTATTTTTCTCGAAAATTCCAATTAATTAATTAAAATAATAAATAAAAATACGGGGTGTTACAAAGACTACCAATTTGACACCAACTATCACCCGGGCAAGGCGAATATGATGGGGGATGCGTTGAGCCGAAAACCCGAGGGGGAGTTAGACTCGGTATGGAATGCCAAATGGAAGGTGCTTAGCCAGGAGGACACGATTGCTAGGGCGTTTATGTCGGTGTTGACCGTTACGCCTACTATTGTGGCAAAGGTGGTGGAAGCTCATGAAAGGGACAAAGGTTGTCAGGACCGTATATGCCAATTATTAACTGAGGGAGCGGAATCCTACTCTATAAGTTCAGAGGGTGGGTTACGTTTCCACGGGAGACTCATTGTCCCGGACGAAGGGGACTTAAGGCGGGCCGTAATGACAGAATCTCATGTGTCCAAATTTGCAGTACATCCTGGTAATGACAAAATTTACCAAGACATGTGTCATCAGTATTGGCGTCCAGGCATAAAACGGAACATTTCTGAATTTGTTTCCCAATGTACCACTTGTCAATTGGTGAAAGTAGACCATCAGAGACCAACGGGTTTGTTACAACCATTAAAAATACCTGTATGGAAGTGGGAAAGTATCTCGATGGACTTTATCACGGGATTACCAACGTCGCAGAGCGATCATGATTCCAATTGGGTTATTATTGATCGTTTAACTAGGTCGGCACATTTCCTACCCGTACGCACAGATTACAATGCTGCTCATTATGCTAGGCTATTTATTGCGTAGGTAGTTAGACTTCACGGGGTGCCCATAAGTATAGTCTCCGATAGAGATAAGATTTTTTTTCCATTTTTGGTGAAGTTTGTAAGAATCCATGGGAACCGAATTGAAGTTGAGAACCTCTTATCACCCTCAAACAGATGGGCAGACAGAAAGAGTCAACCAAATATTCGAGGACATGCTCTGAATGTGTGTGCTTGATTTCAAAGGTGGTTGGGAACAATACCTTCCTTTGGTCGAATTTTCTTATAATAATTCGTACCAATTCACTATTGGGATGGCACCCTATGAAGCACTTTATGGTAGGCCGTGTAGATCACCCACTTATTGATTGGAGTTAGGAGATAATAAATTTCTTGGACCTAAAATGATCCAAGATACTTCTTCAAAGATTGAACTCATTCGAAATCGCATCCGAATAGCTCAAGATCGTCAAAAGAGTTACACTGATGCTAATATAAGGCATGTAGAATTGGAGGTTGGAGATCAAGTCTTGGTGCGAGTATCGCTAATGAAAGGTATAAAGCGATTTGGGAAGAAAGGAAAGCTTGTGCCGCGCTATGTTGGACCTTTTCCCATTATTGCCAAGGTAGGCCCAGTGGTGTATCAACTTGCCTTACCAGAACAGTTACAACAAATTCATGATATGTTTCATGTTTTATCTTTGAAAAAGTATAAGAGGTGTGAAGGAGCTCATTGGCATATTCCTTTGGATGATATCGAATTACAATCCGATATTTCATATGAAGAATAACCAGTTGCAATCTTAGAGCATGGGAAGCGTAGACTGAGATCTCGAGTGGTGCCCTTGGTTCATGTTCAATGGGGTCATCACAACGCCGAGGAATCCACGTGGGAGCATGAGGATGATATGCGAAAAAAGTATCCACATCTCTTTTTGCAAGGTACGCTTGAATTTTGAGGGTAAAATTCCCTCATACGGGGGGGGGGGGGGGGGGGGGGTATGTAATAGCCCTTAATTTTGAGAAATTTATTTTATATTAATTTACTGTGTGAAGTAATTATATAAAATAATGGATGAAGGAGTAAATATCAATTAAGTGAGTTAATAAAGAATATTTACTAGATTGTTGCATATTTACTGTTACGTATATGTAAATATCATCATGTTACGTTTTATAGTATTGTGTGCTTTAAACGACATTTATGGTATAAATGAAACCGGGACTTGAAATTATTTAAATATTTTCGGATGCTAATTTAGAGGGCGTAGTTAGTCCCGAAATATGCGAGATAGTCAAAATAAGTGCCATATTGTATTTTTGTGTTTCGAGCACTTTTGACTGGTTATGGCTTAAATGTGTAGCTACGAGTCATTTTAATGGTATATTTATATTTAAAGATGGGAAATAAGGATAGAGGCATGTTTAAGTCTTGCACCTCATTTTATTTTCTTAAGTGTGTATTTACTAAACCTAGAGAGAAAGAGAGAAGAAAAGAATTGTGGAGAAAAGAAGATAAAGGAGAAGAATTGAAGATTTGGAATTTGATCTTGCATTCATCTTCCAAGAATCCGAGATTTCAGTTTAAGGTAAGTTTCTTACTTGATAATATATGATTTAAGGTGAATAAATGGTATTGATGGTTGTGTATTTGAAATGATTTAACAATTTTGGGGTTTTAAGGGATTTGTAGAGTTTGAACCCTTAGAATTTGTTTTAAATGGTTATTGTGTGGATTAGAGTAGTTAGGATGCATTTATGATTGTTTTGGGATGAATTAATGATGTTGGTTGGAGGAGAAATGGGTTTTGAGGAAAAACTAGGGTTCATAACCTGTAGCCCATTCTTGGCAAAATTCGTCAGGGCGAATCGATTCGCCCTTTTTGCGAATCGATTCGCTAAGGGGTGAGGCAACAGGTCTGGGAACCCGAACCGATTCGAGTTAAGGCCGAATCAATTCTGCCTGAGGCAGAATGCTGGTTTCTCTATCCGAATTGATTCGCTTTTGGGCGAATCGATTCGCTACTTGGGGAGAATCGATTCGGCCCTAGGGCGAACCGATTCGAAATCTTGTTGTTTTGAGTTATTTTTCTAACTCAATGTTTACCCTTTTCTTTTAGGCTTAGGACTTAGGAACCTTCTTGTATGAAGTAAACTTAGTGTCTTATAGTCTTACATTAGTTAGGTAACTACCTTATGTTAATAGGGGAATAGTTGAGACTTAATTTGGGGATTAGTAAATATATGTTATTTTTTACACCGAGTATAGTCTTAAATGATTTACCTGGCCATCTAATATTCATGTGATTTTAGTTGTTATTCCATCCTATAGTATATTCTTAACAAGTGCTCTTTAGACACTGGGTATTTATGTTTGGATTTTAGTTACAAGTTCTCTTTAGACACTAATTTTTTTAAGTTTGGATTTCAGATATGGGTAGTTTAGAAGAGACCATTGTAGCCATGCAGGGCCTAGATGGCAAGTATTTGATTAGAGAATGCTTTTCGACGAGGCAAAATTCATTGTCTATCCTAGAGTCTCGAGTCTCATAGCTACCAAATCTGTTATCGACATTGACGGGGTGTAGTGGCTGAATGCATCATTGGTACTTACTTGCCGAACTGATTATTTGCATTGTATTTGCCGCCAGGCTACGCTCTTTTTTTGGCAAGGATTATCTTGCCCAGCTCTCTGAATGTACTCGCATGGCTAAGTTGCCTTAATTTGATCTTGCTTATGAGTTTTAATTAACTTAATCCTTAAGCCAACTAAGTTTAGATGAACGCCAACAGTGAAGCGCCAAGATAATGATGAACCCCCAGTTCATTTAAATTCCACAGCATACATAATATTACTCAAAAAACTTGATTTTCGATAAATCAGGGACTACCGTTCTGAGTTGCGGGAAGTTGTCAAAGGATTGCCCTTCTTACAATTTACTCTATTCTTATATTGATAGTTCATTCTATACAAGGGGACGAAGCAAATAAGCGTTGAAACTACACTTTATCGATCTCAATCAAATTTATAAACACATGAATACTCTCCCTCTAACACGGCCCATCCTATTCTCACATCCAACACTTTTAGCCTCAGGAGCCTGCTAGTAACACGTCTGTGTTTGGTCACGATCGAACTGAATTCTCAATTAAGGATCTTAATGTGGGACAAGTCAGTGTTATTGGAAAGGAAACAAGTTCAATCTCATGTAATGCAACAAATTTTTTAGATCTTAATTTTTTGTGGTTCTTTTTCATATCTTGAATTTTGTTGAATTTCTTATTCCGAGCAATTTTTTGTTTAGATCTATTTATGAGGTGATTTATGTGATATTGTAACTAGGAATGGGGTCCAATTGTTACTTGAGAAGTTACTTCATGTTAAAGGTTTTTATGTTTTCGTTTCATACGATACTCTATTTTATACTCTATTAATTGGAAGATAATTATGCTTGAACTATTTTGTCCTATAATATGAATGACCCATGTAGTTTGCAAACTGATTCCTGATTTTTTTGGAAACTGATAGCATTACACCTACATAATATTGCACATGAGATTTTTTCTTTCATAACCAATCTTTGCCTTATTATATCAATAATTTTTTTTATTCTTACTTTTGTTTGTATCGTGATAATTACTGCAATTAGATTATGAATTCATGGTCTGTTTTATGAATGAGTTTTTTACATGGATATTCATGGTTAATTGTACTTTATAATTTCACTCAGTTCATCTTGGATATGGATCACATAATTAAGGTGAGTTGAGGTTAGTAGTAGTTACTTTAATATGTATTTAATTTGGTCATTAGTGATGCAATAAATTATAATTGCCAATAGTGGCCTGTTGTGTATTCATATATGTATTTAGTTTTTTTTAATTGAAAATTGATACTTTTGTTTATAATATGTTCAATATGGACTATTAGCATTATTGTTGGATTATATTTTGTTTCTTAAACATGCGGATATTTGTATAAATAAAAGATATTTTCAAATTTTTTAAGTTGTGTACACTTTGTTTTGTTTTGAGATGAATCTTTGTAAATTGCTGAAACCCATCCTATTGAAATATTTTGGATATTTTATTGCTAAAGATGCGAATAAGGGTATGTGGTGTATTCATAATAAGGGTTTGTATATGAATATTTTTAAATAGGTGAATTTATATGAAGTCCGGACGAATTATTTATTTGATTGAAGTATTTCTTATACCATAAATAACTGGATACTCATAAACAAAGGAAAATTTGCACATTTGTTTCTTAAATTTTACCTTCATTTGTGTTGAAAATAAATTATCAGATGTAACACCCTACCTAACTAAATACCGGGTGATCAATCCTTTATTAAATTATAATCAAGGTGAACGGTTGGTTCATTCTTAGCATCACTGTCGCAAAAATAAATTTTCCAATTTAAACACCCTAAATAATTAAGCTAAGTGTCAAAACCATTTAAAAAAAATTATTTCCATTTTATTAAATCCAATTATGAAAACCTTTAATAAGTAACAGTTTAAGATTCACACAATTATTAAGATTGGAATCAAACACCCATGAATCTAGTCATTCAGATAATCCAATATCAACTTTAAAACTACAAAGGAAAACCATCCTGATAGAAATTAAATCCCAAAGAGTAAAAATACTAAAGATAAATGAACACAATCTCTGACAAATCCAACTGAATAAGGAAACGAACGACACATGCCCTAACTAATCAGAACTAGAATGAGAGTAAGATTCAACATTGAGGTCGTCTAGGAAATGTCCTGCAACTCCCACATAAGCTGCAGCGCGTCCGGTCCAAAGAATCTATGTAAGACGCCCATGTGGATGGGCACCTGAAATATATACATATATATATATATATACAAGAGAAAAGAGATAATAGGAAACGGGTCAGAGCCCAAGTGTAAAACAGTTTAAAATTATTTTAGCAAGTATTTAAAATGCTTACCGGCTAATGCAACAACCCTGTTAGTATGCGACACTCTCTTGAGAATTCTCACCTCTCATCTAGTATGAACACCTACCGTACTAATAAATCTTATCAATTTCCCTATCTTATTCTCCATAAGGTTTTATCATGTGAAAAGCGAGGTTATGATATTTACTTTAGGAAATCATTCTCTTTAAGATTTCTTACGGTATTTAAAATAACTCATTATCGTTATAAAGTTTCCGAACACTTATAATAAAGTTGAAGCATTTATTCATTACTTATCTACTTATACGCACAGTAGAAAGTTACCATATAAATATACGTATATATATTAGTCACACATATAATATATATTCTAACGATACCCCACATAAGATCTATGGTGCTGGCATACTCTGCTATCAAGTCCCCGTATCACACAAACTAAGGAAAATACTAGTTCAGAATCACTCTCGAATTGTATTAACACAAACACATACAAATGGAGGCGAAGCATAGTTCCAAGTCACTAAGAGGTCAGCACATACCCTCACGTCTCTTAGGACCGTCTGACTATCAATCAGATAGCCTGTACCAAGGATTCCTATGTTCTAGGGTACAAGTCAATATCCCCCCATAAAGGTCCCATCGAGACAAGACAATCCCAGTGCGAAAACCTTCGTGATAGCAAGTAGCGTGGGCATGATTTTTTTTACACAGATACATAATATATGCACAGTCACACAGTCATATATGTAATTATTCACATTTTCCAAATTAGGTTCACACACGATCCATAATTATAATTATTCGTTCTTAGCACATATTACTCAATTATCTCGCATAGGATTCGTCTCTTTTACTCTCATTTATAATTTATTTCATACTTACTTCTCATCTCTCGAAGTATTCTATCTCACTAAGTATAATTTCAGTAGGTATACTCTCACTGACCTTATGGTATAAGTCCTAATTACGATTATCTCACTCTCGTGATCTTCAGGGTAAACTCATCATCCCAAATATTTAAATCATTACACCTAAACAACTCCCAATAATTTTGTACTATTCTGGGTTCCTCGGATACTGGTTTTCCTCACTCAAATTAATCGTTCACTAAAATAGGGGCAAAATAGGAAATTCCCTAAAAATTAGAAATCTCGCTCGAACCAGAATGGATATCGCTCGAACGACTTCTACGTGTTGCTCATTCGACTTCGTGCGACATTGCATCTCGCTCGAACGACTTCGCGCGACTACGCGCGAACTGAACTGTTTCGTCTTCAACCTTTGGCAGCCTCGTGTTTCACCATTTTTAAGCTTAAAAACCTCTACAGTTTAATCCCCAACGTCTCATCTTCAATCCCAATCAATAATAACATGGTTATATATCATTCATAACCTCCTAGAATCATTAATTCGTCAAAAATCATTAAGATTACATGAAATCCCCAAATTAATTCATAAGAACCATAGTTTCCAAATTTTCAATTAAAGAACTCAACCAACCTCAATTCGTTCATCAATATTATTTCCAATTTCATGATAAAACCTCTACATATGATCAAAATTCAGGCTACATAGATTCTCCCTACAACACATGCGATTTTTCTTCTAAAACATATAATTCTTCAAATAAAATATATGATCCTCATTCCTAGACTAAGATGGAAGGAACATTAACTAGAAATCAAAAAGATAGATACTTATCTAGAAATTTTGTTTCTTATTTGTGGAAGAAAGTGGTGTGGTTGTGTTCCTCGTCACACGATCTACAATTTGGAGGTGACGTCGGTGCAAACAGTGGAGTTTTTGGCCTAGAACTCCTTGGAAAGCTTCTCCACTTCTTCTCCAATGGCCATTCTTTGGTTTTGCTTATGTTAACCCTAGATGACAACCCCTAACATATGATATATCCTTGGTAAATTCGGGGGTTTAATTACCCAAAAATATGAAATGTCCAAAACACCCTCCCGGGATGCAAATTAGGCCTAAAAACGACCCGAGATCCAAACTAAACCCCCGGGTACATTATTTTGACTATCTCGACCCTTCTGGATACATTGGCTCACTCAAAACTACCATATGAGTGACTTACAATTCATTCACCTTTAATAATCATAATTTAGTCCTGACACGACACAGGCACGTCCCAACTTAAATTTCCATAATTGTCATTTTATTCACTCGTGAAATTTTTTATAAAATCAATCTTATATATTACTTTACTCATTTAGTAATATTCGACAAATTTTCAATAATTACTAACTCTCGTCACGGTAGTAAATAATAAACAATTTTTCGAATTAATATTAAATTAATTTATCTCAATTAAATTTAATACATACCTAAATTTAAAAGCCACAAAAATATGGGGTATTACATCAGACTTAAGATTATACTCGAGTAAATAATTTTGGAAAAAATATATGTCCTTCATGAAAATTGACCATGATTGATACTTTCAAAAATTATACTATAATATGAATTTTTTATGACTTGACACATGATTCATACTTGGGAGAATTGGCATCGTGCCTTCAGGCATGGGCATACCCTAGTATATATAATAAGGAGTAGAAGTGTGACACTATTCCATAAATGATAAGATAATTAGAGTCTAAGATTGATAAGTTAGAAAGTTGAATCCAAAGGTTGAAAATTGAGGGTATTTTGATAAACTATTCTCAATCAATTATGCCCCCAACCCTAGCATACGTTCAGTGTATTCCTCTCACTCATCCTTTTCCCTCCTCTTCTTTGTAGATGACACTACCACCCTATGCCTCCCTCCACAGGTTGCAACTCCCTCTGACCTCTCCCTCATGCAACTCCCGTTCCCTCTCCCTCATCCAACTCCCTCATTCTTTTCGCAACCTCCTTACTCATTCTATCATGCATGTAATCTCCCTCACTTCCCTAACACATACACACACGCACATATATGTCACAAACACACATATATATATCTGTCAACCCCCCCCCCCCCCCCCACACACACACATATGCTCACGTGCACACGCACGCGCACGCACATGCGCACAGATTTGTCATTTTGAAACATTTGTTTTGAACTTTTGGGGGATTTAAAAGTGAGGAATCAAGAATAAGTTTTGATGGATTTGGGTTTGATGTGTTTATTTTGCACTTCCTTGTAGACCTAATATTTTTCGATTTTGGTACCTCACATTTCAGCCACGAAGGTAACTTTCTCTCTATAATGAACATAAATTTTCCCTATAATGAGTTTTTAGTGCTAACCTTCGTATAATTTTGTGTGTGGTTTTCATTATAATAGTTTTTTGTGTTGATCTTTATATCATGATGTGTGCATGATTTGATGAATTAAGGATGGCTATAAAATAATGAAAAAAGTTAATTTAGATACTTGAATTTTCAATCATATTTTGTTTTGTAGAATGTAATTTGCTAAGAGTGAAGATTCCATCCTTGATTGATTTTTAGGCCTTTCTCTGTTAATTCAGTTATCTTCATGTTTAGCTCTTATCTCTCATAGTTCTTATATCTCTCAAGGCGTCACAACACCAAAACTCTTATTATGCTTATCTAAAGATTGCAGGGGACTTTTAATTATTTTATGATACGTTTATTACCGTGTTCAAATGTGGTGTGGATGTTACAATGTTCTTCTTCTAGTTTCTTATTTTAGTATTCAATTTGGAATATGTATTTTTTCAATGTAAATGACAAAATTTTATTTTTACTTTATTCACTTGCTACTTTTGTATTTTATTTGAGATTTGTTGTTTTTTGGTTTGAGAGTTATATATTGCTGTTTAGATAGGGTTCCAAATCTTCCTTTAATGTTGTCACCGCTGTCTCCCTCTCTGTTATAACACGAAAGAAAAGGAATAAACAAGGATCCTCATTTACAATATTTATTGTTGCATAAACCATGTTTATATTTAATTATGATCATTGTGGGAAGTTGAGATCTCTTTTTGGCTTATATTATGGAGATATGAAAGTAACACTGCTTCCACGGACGGTAAACTCCACTCTTCCTTGTTTGATTATCTTTTCTTTCATCCACATCGAGTAGGACTTTAACCAAAAGAAATAATCAAAGTTAGTCATTTGGTTTCTTCTTATTTGCCAAAGGGTAATTTGTATGTTCTTAACATGGGTGCGGGGGGGGGGGGGGGGGGGGGGGGGGGGGGGGGGGGTGTTTAATGAAATCACTCAGAGACAGGTGGAGTACATATTTTTCCAAAATTTTGATATTTTATTAAATCTAAATTTCAAATCTTATATGGTAATTTGAGACTCATTTTGATGGTTTATATTTTTGTTTTCAAGGCCTTTTCTTGGAAAATCAAAGACATTATTGTTTTCAGGTCGATTTTATATCTCTTATCCTATTTATTTTTCAATTTGTTTCTCATTTTCGAAACCTTCTTTGTAATGTCAAAATTTCCATTTTCATTTTCGTTTCCACCTAATAATTAATTTGCATCTCTCATAGGGGTTGGGTTCATGAATTTTGTTTGAATATTTTTTCGCTTTTAGTCATGTGTACAAATTGGTCCATGGTTTTCTTTTTCACGCATTTTTAATTACACATAATCTTTACTCAAATTGATTCTTGATTATATTTGGTTTGTTGCAGCCTTGAAAAATATGGTTCGAGGAAGATAGGGAAGACGAGAGGAGCAGGTGAGGTTTACGGATTGAGAGAAAGCAAATCGAGGAAGTAAGATCAGTGTGGTCTATTGACTTTTATGGCCTTTAGAGTTATGTTTCCAATTAGATTCTTCGTGCTTTATTTTTTTAGGTCTAATTTTTTGACAAAGCATTAAGTTTATTTTTTATATAATGAATTCCATTTATTCTCTCACTTTTAGTGTATATGATGTGAATGCCAAAGAATTTTGTTTTGCCTATTAGGTATTTTACGCATTCCAATTCTAAACTCATCTCTTAGAGTTCTTCCGAATGTCTCACAAGGTACTCACTAAGGACTTTTCTAAAGTTTAATGATGGGTATATGTTACACTACCCGAGTGAACTAGCAGTATAACTTGTTCTTTGTCATTCCTCATCCAATTTAGAAATAAGAATTATTATGTTGTTGCTTATATTGAAATCAATAGTACTATTTTAAAGTTAAAACTTTCACTTATTATCATCCATTTAAATGATAAGGATCATTGATTATGATGTGGTGACAAGCACAATAGATGGGTGAAGAAAAAGCTCAATTTACAAATATACTAATATATGTACCTACTTGCAATTTGGGGTTTTCTGATTGAGTTTTCAGTGTAGATGGATCAAAGTGGTTCTGCTAACTCCTTCGGTGTTCCTATCATCGTGGTCAGTGACCGTGGATGGCTAAAGGTGGTTCTGCTAACTCCTTCGAAGCTTGGTTAATCTCAATTTCACTTTTTCTGCCTTTTTAATTACACATTTCTTAACTTAATGTTTCTCATGTGAGTAGAATAGGGCTAGGGATGGTCAAACAATATATAAAGAGCCAGATGATGATTTTAATGATTTCGACGAGCCTCCTCCTAAATCTAAGAGAAATTGTCCTATGGAAGCCACTTCCGCCTCTGGACACCGAGCCACTCACAGCTTGATTGGTAATTTAACTAATGCTAAATCTATCTCCATTATATGTATATTAGTAATCATACTTCCCTTCTAGGCTTTGATGGATGCTTGTTGACTTAAATAAATAAATAAAATTTTGCTGTAGAGGTTATTAAAAGTAATGGTAAACTCATTCCTCAAGTGGTTAAGCTGTGGGTTGAGTGTCATGAGAGGGATCCAAAGTCTACAATGATTGAACTTTTAATGTTGTTGTTTGAGGTAATTATACATTTATTTTAGGGTTAATGGCATTAAACCCCATGCTTTTTAATACAAACCACTGTTTTGTGTTTAGTTTCGACTGATCTTTGTGGTATTTCCTGTTTGGAGATTATAGTGTTTATGAATCCAACAACGTAATTTCTGTAGGTAATTTTGACAATTGTCATGGTGGCAGAGGTCTCATCCAACCAATTTTAATGTGCAATAAAACCATAAACAAATGCACCATAGAATACGAGGCATGGTTTTGTCTATCCGTCTCTCCCCACGGTGAATATATTTGCACATTTCTTCATTTTGGCTTTTGTTTTGTATTGAATCACTATTAGCACCCTAGATTTTTTCTCTTTAAATTCTATCTATGTCTCCTCTACGGGAAAGTTCAACCTGCATATATGTATTGGAAATTAATCAATTTTTTCATTCTTTTATTTCACAATTAAGTTTTGTACGTTTGATTTTCACACATATTACCTTAAGCATTCTTTTTTTTTACTTTCCTTAACCAATTAACACTTACTTTTGAATAAATTCAGTTATGTTTTCACTTTGTTTACCATCATTTTATTGTTATTAAAATTCACTTTTGGTTGAATCTACAAAAATGCAAGCAGGAGGTTATGCAATCATGTTATGGGTGTAACTAAGCATCACATGGAAGATGTACACAATCTATTCCTCATAAGAAAAGATGGCCCCATAATCATGACATATACAAGACTAACAGTGATGGAAATTTTAGGGAATATGGATTTATATACATGGTACTTGAATATGGTGAAATTGATTTAGCTCACATGTTGTCCCAGAAATGGAAGGAACTAAATAGATCTAAGCCAACTTTTGATGAGAACTGACTTCGATTTTATCGGCAAGTCCTTAATGAACTCTATTTGATTGCTATCTCCTTTTATAAGTGATTTGACATATACTACATGAATGTTATTGACTAGAAGCTTTACCACTCAATAAAATCTATCAATTTTCTATCTAGCATTGTCGTTTCATCTATTGTTGTTGAGAATATTTAAATGTTCCTTCTATCACTTAACATTGTCGTTTCATTACTCATACTATCTCATTCAATAAAATTTTAATTTTCCTTCACTTGTTTGCTAAAATAAATCAAATTAGTTGTTGATAGTTTATTAATTTTTTTGAAGTTATGTGATTTCTGTGTCATCTTTATTCAAAAGTAAGTGCTAATTATTGAAGTTATGTGATTTCTATAACAACATTTGGAATTATTTTTCTTAACATTTTATTTTCTCATATTGTGGTTCTATAAGTAGTTATTCAATTTTTCACTGTGCTTGGATTCTCTTTTAAGTAACATAAACTCACATTTAAAGAGTATTGATATGTATTCATGAATTATTTTATGTCATCTCCCATGAAAACTGTTAGAAATCAGATTTTGACTTACTCTTTCCAATTTCTATTAAGATTAGTGATGCTTGATTTTGACTTTACTCTTTTCAATTACTACTTGATCTATAAAGTGCTTATGGACCTTGATTGTTGATGAATTCAAAAAATATATAATCATAGGTAAACTGTGTTCTTCAAGATTTCCAGTTTACTGATCATAATCTTTTTAAGCAGTTTATGTCTTAAAGAAAAGTGAGAATGGAGGTATCTACTCAATCTTTTTTTGGGTGAAGGGAATAGTCATGACAAGTGAATAGTTATACTTTTATGTTTTTTATATCATGATTCTGTACTATAGAAATAGTTAAAGGGGCAGTGGTCATGGAGGTGCGTTTGAAAGGAGGGACACGAAGGTGAATGTTGCAGGGTGAATCTACGAATAAATGGGTGGCATAAGATTGAAGGCAGAACACATAGAATGTGACGCAAGAATTTATATAATAGAAAATAACATATTTTTCGTAGATTGTAAATTCTTTATCGTGTTGATATTATTTTATCATCATTTTGTTGGTAAAGTTGCTAATAATAATTTTTTGTTGGTTTATATAATGTCCCGGATGGACTGTTTGTATACCTAAGTAGTTTTGATTTCTTAAATAGGTGGATAATCCTATAAATAGAGGAAATTTCTCTAATTTTTTTTAAATTGTGTACACATTTTTGTATTTTATAACAAATTCTATGATTACAAGTCTTAGTTAATGCAAGTTTTTTGGATTTGTAGCCGGTAAAAAACTACTTTGGCTCGTTTATTTTTAAATTACATTTCGTTTTGTTGGGAAATGAAATTTTCATTGTTTTGCAATTACGTACTTTTCGGATTCATTTTTTTGTTATTAATGAGGTTGCGAGCTGAATAATTGATGTTTATGTGAGGTCCAGCATATACTATTATTATTGTTATTGTAGTAATTTTTTTAAATATGGTGAACAATTATTGTTGTTATTGTACTATATATATTTGTGCTTTGTTGTGATACGATGGATATTCCTATAATATGTTGTTGCGAACTATTTTTATTTCTAAACGGGGTGGATAGTCCTATAAATAAAGAAAATTTTGTCCAAATTTTATAAATTATTTTCACGTGTTGTAAAAAACCCTCGAATTACATTGTTTATGCATGCAATACTTTGGACAATTTTTGCCATGCCTGCAGGCACGAGCATTCCGCTAGTATATATATATATATATATATATATATATATATATATGGGAATTATCACCTACATCATGATCTATCCATCATTCATACATCACACCTAGTTGTAGGCCTTAACAAAAATAAAATAAAATTTTTTATTTTTCTTTTGAGATTAACCTTCCAATAAACCTATGTTCAAAAACTTTGGTCAAAATATATTTTGTAGCTATTTTTTGAAAACCCACAAAAAAATGCTAAAAATACCTTACTTATAAGGGTCTGCCCCTGCAGTTCTTTGTGGATTTTTTAAAAATAGTTATAAAATATGTTTTGACCTAATTTTTTTAACATGGATTTATTGGATGGTAATTTTAAGAAAAAATAAAAAAAAATCTTAGGGATTAGAACTAAGTGTGAGCTATGGTATGGTGTATACATCATGATGCATGTGAGCCTTCTTCTTCTCTCTCTCTCTCTCTCTCTCTCTCTCTCTCTCTCTCCGTGACAACCCGTATATAATTGTGATAAATTATGTTTAAATCATGATTAGATTATGTGATATGAATAATATCTTACTAGTATATATAATGTTAAGTCATTATATTTAGTCTAATCATACCTTCATAAAGCATGAAATATTGAATTAGTTACAAACACCAAATTTTGGAGTTTTCGGTAAGAATGTTCATGTTGGAGGCTAGTTTTGACCATTATAATATAATAACTGACTTGAGGTATAAACTACATAGTTGTAGATATATGCGTTAGGTTTGTAACACAACAAATGGTGCATCAAACAGACATTCTAGTGAGAAGATATCGTCTTTTTACGAACAGGAGGTAAAGTAGTCATTTAGCCTTAAATGGTATTTTTGTCTTATATGACTCCACATGTTATATTTTGATTAGGCCAAGGGAAGGGGGACGGTGACCTTATGACGACTTATAACCCTTGAATTAAGCTCTTCCTTCAAAATATTTCAGCCATGGAAGAGTCTTAACCTAAGTAAAGAGAATTTTGAAGTTTAGGAAGAAGGTGTGAGGAGAAATTGAAGAAAAATTCATAGAAAATTATGTAAAAGCCCCTAAGGTAATTCCATCCATAAATTTTGTTTATTTTTTTTGTATTACTGATTTAAATGATATAAATCATCATTTTTTTACTGAAATTCCATGTCTTGATGTGTACTTATGGATAGATGCAAGTTTAAGCAAACTTGAATGTGTAAACCCTTGAAATTGTTTTGTTTAGAAACCTTATATATTCAAACTTTCATACATTTTTGTATACTTACTGTAATTGATTGATTCCAATTGAAGATTAAAATAGACTCATATATGTATATCATAGCCTAAAATTAAGTAAAAATATCAAGAAATTAATCTTGGGTGATGGTTTGAAGACCGGGTATGAAATCTGCTCCCACAGAGTAAATATGCATACCATATGTTTGATGTTTTGCTTGACATAGCAAATGTACTCTGAAAATTATGAAATTTTAATATTGTATTATTCAATATGTTTTATGAAATTGGGTGAAATATAATAGAAAGTTATAATGCATAAAAAATTTGAAAATTCTTGGAAGATGACTGAACAATAGAGGAGCCTTTAGGGCTGATTTTCTATGTAGTAAGGAAATGATCATATCTTGCCCTAGAAAACTTGGAATGATGTGTCGTCTTTTGTGTTAGAAATCTAATATGATAAGGATTGGATTACCAAGAAGAATTAAAGTAGCGTTGGGATATAATTTGAATATGTTAGATATCATAACTTAAATCTAGATGGGACTTCATTTATGATGAATGATTTGAATAGAATCATATGATGCTTATGAATTGAGTTATATTGAAGTTATTCCTTGAATTGTTAATATTATTATGATGATACTAATATTGTAATAATGATAAGAAGAGAAGAAGAACCGACTGAACAAGAGCCAGATAAAGGAAAAGGGAAAGCTTGTTAAATTTGCAAGGTGAGTATACTTCTGATTGTTTCACATATAAATATGAAAATGATATGATGGTTGTGAATATATCTCTAAGAGGAGGATTTGTTTAGATATTAAATTATCTAGGATTGGTTTGAATACTTTAGTATTCAGGATTAATTTGGATATTCAAATATCCCGGATTTGTCTGGGTCTTATGATCCAGGATTGGAATTGGACAAAGATCTAATGATTTGTTGGAACTTATGTTCCAGAATTTGTTATCGCCAATAGGCAGGATTGTTTGGATTTTATATCCACATATTTGATATAAAACTGCTAATTCATTGCATAGAAGGAGTACCTCACTAAGCTTAACATTTTCAGGTTTGTACGCAGCCAGTTAGGATACCATATTATGGGAGATTTTGAGAATTGCACCGGTAGAGAGTGCTGAGGTTTACATAGGGGATTTTGTAATTGTCACATTGAAGATTTTGATTCACTCACATATTGTATACATTGAATTAGCATGGGTTGATTTGATGTTTGTAATAGTTCATTATAGTTAATCATAATAGTGTATAACCACTAATTATAAGTCTGGTGTTGATTAAGTAATGGTACAAGAACAACATTATATTCATTATGGATATAAATATTGATAAGTGGATTATATTTTAAATGGACTGAAGATCTTGATTTAATTGTTATAAAAATAAATGATTATAATGGATTTGGTGTAATACCCCGCATTTTTATCGATATTTATTTATGGGATTAATTAAATTAAATGTGAATTAATTGAGAATTAATCTGGATAAAATACTAACGAGATGTGAGTTGGTATTTGATTATAATGTGTATATATGGCAATATATGAATATTGAAAATATTGAAATTGTCGCGAGGCTGAAATACGACAATTTGGAAAATTTTGTTGGGACGCGCGTGACAGTCGCGTCAGGAATGTAATTACTTGAATTAAAAAGTGAATTTTATTTTTTATCAACCGTATGGTAATTTTGAGTGCGCCAACGAGTCCGGAAGGGTCGAAATAGTCAGAAAACACTAGCCGGGGGTTTAGTTTGGGTCCCGGGGCATTTTTAGGCCGAACCGGCAACCCAAAAGGGTAGTTTGGTAATTTCGGAAATTTAGAAATTAAAACCCACGAAAATCAGACTTTAATTACAACTTATCATTAAACCCACTAACCCATTTACAACCCCCAATCTAAGTAGTGGGCTACGGGAGAAGTTAAGAAACTATTTCTATCTTGCCAAAAACCAACCCCCACCTCCATTGTCATCTTGTGAGAAGAGCTTGTAGAGAGAGAGAGAGAGAGAGAGGAGAATTCTGCAGAGAGAGAGAGAGAGAGGAATTCAACCATCTTCAACCAACAAAAAATCTGGAACATAAGGCAAGTGATTTAGTTACAATTAATTCCATGAATGTGTTCTTCCATGTTTAGGTAATTATCGAATTTTGTCTTGGAAGATTGATATAGACCCATGAATTTGAGGATTAAAACTATGAACTATGTTAGGAATTGCATGTAGACATATTCTGGATGAATTATGAATTCAAAATATAACCCTTGATGATCTAAAAACGGACTTAAGAAGAGATTTATTAATGTTCATGAAAGAAATAGAAAACTAGGGTTCTTGATGAAGTTTTGATCCAAATAAAGCCCTTGGTTAATGAATTATTGGTTTTAGAACGTTAACAATGTTGTAGGATGGTTGTATTATGATATTATAACGTTATATTAGAGTTTCATGCATTATAATGGAGTTTTGGGATGATTTGAGGACTGCAAAACGAAGCAGTCCGTAGCCTACCTGGTGCGATCGATCGATCGACCACCATCGATCGATCGAGGTTCAAGGTCGATCGATCGACCTTCCCAGAATGAGTAAAATTTTCCTAGTTAAATTTTAATGACGTTAAGCCTTAAAAAATTATCATTGGAGACTTTATGAATATCCTTAGACTTAAGGAAGACCAGTAGGTATGGTTATAAAATTTGGACCTTAATTAGAATTCAATTTGAGGAATTTTTCTAAAATCTAATGAAATTCGGTGAGTGAGATAATATTGGGGTGAAAAGAGTAAAATTGAATGATTTGATGAAATGAGGTTTGGGACAGAAGTAAGGACCTTAAGAATAATGATGTTATATGTGGGAATAATAGGAAACTTAAAAATCCCTTTGAGATAAGTCTTAAGTACAAGAAACTATGATGTGAGATGTGTCGACAGCCTACATTATGTATTATCGGAAGACTTAAAATGTATAATATTGGAATAATGGTATAAGGATGTAGAATATACCTTTATTATATTGAGACATCTAAGATGTGTGCATGCTTAGTTTATGTATATGATTTTATGTGTATGACATACCTACCATACTTGTTATCACGGGAGGTTTACGTTCGCTTAGGGCCATCTAATCTTTGTGTGCCCGGATTTAGATTAGTACCTTAAGAACATAATGCTAGAATGACTTATTTGTGAGTTAATAAGTCAGCTGACTATGGAGCGTAGGTATGTACGTGACCCATGGGTATGTTGAATTATGTTCGCCTCCATTTTTGTGTGTTGTGCTTATTCGAACAATTCCTGAGAGATTCGGAATTTGTAATCCTTATGTACATGATGTACCGGGATGGATAGCAGAGTATGTGTGCACCATAGCTTAGCCTCGGGGTGCTTATATTGTATATTTATGATGTGAATAAAATACGATTAAATGAAAAGGAATTGTCATGTTTAATTATGAGAATAATTAATAGTAACTCCTTGAGAAGATAAATAAGGGGATAACCTCCAGTAAACGGTAATGCTAATAATTGAGAATCTGAGTTTAAGTAAAGCTATCTATTGAAGTGATAACATTGGGAATTCATATTGTGAATCGAGTAGTTGGGTTAGAACTTATCACGATTTAGTTAGATATAAATAACACATGAATGGGTACAGGAACGTTAGGAGTGCACAGTTAGACGAGAGGTGAGAATTTCATGTGAGAGCACGTCCTAACATGTATTTTTCATTCATTGTTTTAAATGTTATTAAAGCACTTGTTATTTTTAAAATACTCTCCACTTTCGGGCTCTGACCCGTTTGCTTTCAAATCTATTTTTGTAAAAACCTTTTTAGGTGCCTAGCCACAAGGACACCATGCATAGGATCTCTAATCAGGTGACGAGCTGTAGCTGTTGTGGAAGTTACCGGGCTTTGCTAGTAGACGCCTCTTTTCTAGTCTTGACTCCATATTCAGTTTCATCATTGTAGGGCATGTCGCCCATTTCTTTAGAGACATTTTATATTTCAGTTATTCAGACTTTGGTTTGTAATTAATTCAGGATGCAGACTTGTTTTATTTATTTCCATATTGGAATTGTTGGGAGGAGTATTTCCTCTAGACTCTTTATTACTTGTTGATTACACTATTGGGACTTTATTGTGAATGGTTATGTTATTCTTTCATAATTCATTTATTGCATGTTAATCATATTTAATTTAAAATTTGACATCTTACTTTTTAAATACTAGGTGGTTAGTAATCATAAAAAATGTTTTCGACAG
The DNA here is from genome assembly GCA_949130495.1 of Sambucus nigra. Classification (NCBI taxonomy): domain Eukaryota; kingdom Viridiplantae; phylum Streptophyta; class Magnoliopsida; order Dipsacales; family Adoxaceae; genus Sambucus; species Sambucus nigra. The sequence goes on along the minus strand of OX422217.1, from coordinate 312,454,652 downwards.
TGATGCTATTAACTGAACCAACTTGGCATTTTGTATTAATTTAATAAAGGAGTAGCTACCCGGTATTTAATTACTCGGGGTGTCAAAGGTGGTATCAGAGCATCAGGTTCTAGTGTCCTTTAGGATCTGTACGGCTTATTATGTTTCCGCTGAGCTTTCTTTGATGTAGAGCCCCATTTTTATGGACTGTTGTATTCCTTTATGTATGCTTCGCTCTTCAGCTATTTTAAGTTTATAACTGCGAACTTATAGACTTTACTCTCATTTCAGATGCCTCCATGACGTGTGCAGCGAGTTCCTAGGGATGCACAACCAGAGCCACATCCAGCACCAGTATAGGGCACCATGAATGCCGCCGAGGTTGGCGCTATTGTATCCCAAGCGGTAAATGCCGCCCTAGCTGTTGTACAGCAGGCACCACCCCAGGCGCCAGTAGCTGTGCCAGTTCAGGCACATGCATTCCCGTCTGCTTGGGAACGCGTTCGTGATGCTTTTCAGAAAGCACACCCTCCGGAGTTCGCTGGTAGCTCCGATGTTGTGGTATCTAGTCAGTGGAGGAAAGATATTCAGAGGAACTTGAGGATGTATGAGTGCACCGATGTTCAGAGGCAGATACTAGCTACTTTCAAGCTAGTGGGAGCTGCATTGCAGTGGTGGGAGTCTATTACCACCGCGGAGGAGAGAGATACTCTCACGATACAGGAGTTCTAGGTGCGGTTCGACCGCAAATATTTTCCGTCAGCTGTTCACACGGAGATGAGAAGGAAGTTGATGAGCCTCAAGCAGGAGGGAAAGACTGTGGCCGAGTATGAGGCCAAATTCACTAACTTACTGAACATTGTTCCGGATGAGATACCGACGGAAGAGAAGAAGATTCAGAAATTCACAGATGGATTGACTTGGAGGATCCGTCAGCATTTGTTAGGGAATCTCTCTTTAGCCACTTACTCTGATGTGGTTAATGTTGCACTGCTACACTGTCAGGATCACCGCTTTCACATGGCTGAGAGCAAGAGATCAGGAGAGTCCAGCCATCAGGGCAGGACTGGGGGAAACGGTGCCAGTGGGGCACAATCTGTTCAGGGGCAGAGGCAGGGTGACCAGGGTTCCCAGCAGGGGGATCATAAGAGGTTCAGATCTGGAAATTTCAGGCACGGACATGGAGGTTTTAGGCAGGGCCATCAAGGTCCGAACGACCATCAGGGCCAGCAGGGTCAGAACGGCCAACAGCAGTTTCAGCAGGGCCAGCAAGGCCAGAGCAGAAATGGTAACGGTCACCAGGGTCGTGGTCAGCAGGGGCAGCGAGGGGGAAACTTCCAGGGGAAGTGTTTCATTTATGGTAAGATTGGCCACAAACGTCAGGACTGTCCTGATAAGGGTAGGGCCCCACAGCAGCAGCAGCAGGGTGCTCGACACGAGCCGCAGAGGCCTATGTTTCCCACCGCCCTCCCAGTACCACCGCAGATGGAAGCATTACCACCCATTCCAGCAGTCCCAGTCCAACAGGAGAAGCTTCAGTATGGGAGAGTGTATCAGCTCCAGCAGGTCGCAGCCCCACAGGATCCACCGGCCATTGAGGGTATGCTCTCTATTCAGGGGACTATGGGGCGCATTTTATTTGACACGGGGGCTACACACTGTTTTATTGCTATGAGATTTGCACGCACCATTGGGTTGTTAGACACCGCCAAGAGTACGGTTACTTGTGTAGATTCACCGTTGAGTAGGGGTTCCGTGATTTCCCTTATTTGTAGAGGTGTGGGTATAGAGATCGGGAGGTTTACTTTACCCGTTGATATGTTAGTGTTAGAGATGACCAAGTATGATGCCATTATGGGTATGGATTGGCTAGTTGTGTACCGAGCCATGATTGACTGTTTTAGTAGGAGTATTATCTTTGCCATTCCCGGGCAAGAGATGTTTCTAGTGGCGATGCCTCGCCCTAAGGGAGGATCGTCCACTCATTTGTACTACATAGAGGAGGAGACCTTTAAGGAAGTGGTGATACCACTTGATTTGATACCCGTTGTTAGTGAGTTCGCTGATGTATTCCAGGATATACCTGGACTACCTCCGAGTAGAGAGATAGATTTTGTGATTGATTTGACGCCGAGCACTCGGCCTATTGCCCGCGCACCTTACCATATGGCTCCAGCTGAGATGAGAGAGTTACGGGATCAGATTGAGCAGTTGTTGGGTCAAGGGTTTATCCAGAGGAGTACTTCGCCGTGGGGTGCCCCTGTGTTATTTGTAAAGAAGAGGGATGGATCGTTGAGATTGTGTGTAGATTACCGGGAGTTGAATAAGGTCACGATACGAAATAAGTATCCGTTGCCCTGAATCAATGACTTATTCGACCAGTTGAGAGGAGCTTCTTTCTTCTCAAAGATTGATTTACGATCGGGATACCATCAGTTGCGTATCAGGGAAGAGGACGTCTCGAAGACTGCTTTCTTAACGAGATATGGTTCCTACGAGTTTCGGGTTATGCCTTTTGGTTTGACCAATGCTCCAGCCGTGTTTATGGACTTGATGAATATGGTGTTCAGAGAGTTCCTAGATCAGTTCCTCATTGTCTTCATTGATGACATTCTGGTTTACTCCCATACACAGGAGGAGCACGCCGAGCATTTGAGATAGGTTTTGCAGACGCTACGTCAGAACGAGTTGTATGCAAAGTATGAGAAGTGCGGATTTTGGCTGAAGGAGGTTCAGTTTTTGGGGCATATTATTTCCGACCGGGGGATATCTGTTGATCCGGGAAAGGTATCCGCGGTGAGGGAGTGGGGACAGCCCACGACACCGACTGAGATCCGTAGTTTCTTGGGCCTAGCAGGATACTACAGGAGGTTTATTCCGGGTTTCTCAAAGATAGCGGGTCCTTTGACACATCTGACTCGTAAAGGTGTGCCGTTCATTTGGAATGATGCCTGTCAGTTGGCATTCGATGAGTTGAAGGACAAATTGACCTCAGCACCTGTGTTAGCATTGCTGAGACCGGGAGTTGAGTATCTAGTTTACACCGATGCGTCCCTACAAGGACTTGGAGGTGTATTGCAGCAGGAGAGTCATGCCATAGCTTATGCTTCCCGTAAGCTTAAGCCTCACGAGAAGAATTACCCCACCCATGACTTGGAGTTAGCGGCAGTTGTATTTGCCCTTCGGATTTGGAGACATTATCTTTTGGGGGAGAAGTTTCGATTGTTCACAAACCACAAGTCCCTACAGTACCTATTCACGCAGAAGGAGTTGAATATGCTGCAGCGAAGGTGGCTTGAGTTTGTGAAAGATTATCAGTTCGATATCCAATATCACCCGGGGAAGGCTAACGTGGTAGCAGACGCATTGAGCCGTAGGCCAGTAGATGAGGTGGTAGGAGCATGGAAGGCAAAGTGGAAAGAGTTGGGACACCAGGATGTAGTGGCCCGATCGTTCATGTCTGTAATGACTATTACACCACAGATTGTCATGAAGGTGGTAAAGGGACTGGCAAATGACTCATTCTATCAGAAGCAGATAGTTCGATTACTAGCAGAGGGAGCCGAGTCCTATACCATTAGCTCAGACGGGGGATTACGCTTCAATGCAAGACTGGTAGTTCCGGAAGGGGAGGAATTGTGACACGAGGTGATGGCAGAGTCGCACGGCTCACGGTACATCCCGATGGGGACAAAATGTACTAAGACATGAGGCATCAATATTGGTGGAGCGGGATGAAGAGAGATATTACCGTGTTTGTTTCTAAATGCGCCACTTGTCAGCTGGTAAAAGTGGATCATCAGAGACCGGCAGGACTTCTACAGCCATTAGAGGTTCCGATGTGGATGTGGGAGAGCATCTCCATGGAGTTTATCACGGGGTTACCTACGTCACAAAGGGGTCACGACTCCATTTGGTTAATTGTGGACAGGTTGACCAAAGTTGCTCATTTTCTACCTGTAAGGACAGACTACACGAAGGGACAGTATGCCCAGCTTTTTATTGCAGAAATAGTGAGACTTCACGGTGTGCCCCTAAATATTGTGTCTGACAGAGACAAGATATTTGTTTCACAGTTTTGGGAAAGTTTTCAGGAGGCCATGGGCACGGAATTACGGTTGAGTATGGCGTATCACCCGTAGACCGATGGGCAAACCGAGCGTACAAACCAGATGTTGGAGGGCATGTTACGTATGTGCATCATTGATTTTGGGGGTGGATGGGAGAAGTATCTTCCACTGGTGGAGTTTGCTTACAACAACTCCTACCAGTTTACCATTGGCATGTCTCCATTTGAGGCGTTGTACGGTAGACCTTGTCGTTCCCCAGCATGTTGGTTGGAGGTGGGGGACAACAAACTACTTGGGCCGGAAATGATTCAGGATACTTCGGCAAGGATATAATTGATACGGAGTCGCATTAGGGTAGCTCAGGATCGGCAGAAGAGCTATGCTGATGCGAAGAGGTTCTTCAGGGAGTTCCAAGTGGGGGACCAGGTTTTACTCAGAGTATCTCCTATGGAGGGGATTATGCGATTTGGGAAGAAGGGGAAGTTGGAACCGAGATACGTGGGACCATTTCCTATCATCGAGCGGATTGGGTCTGTTGCGTATAGACTTAGGTTACCGGAGCATTTACACAGGATTCATGATGTGTTTCATATTTCCTCGCTAAGGAAATATCTTAGAGATGATTTGGCTCATTCTCACATTGCTTTAGAGTACATCGATCTCCAGCCCTATAGCTCCTACGAGGAGGGGTCGATTGCTATTTTGGATCGAAGTGAGCGGAAACTGCGATCAAAGATAGTTCCGTTAGTACGTGTTCAGTGGCGGCATCATAATGTCGAGGAGTCCACATGGGAGCGCGAGGATGAGATGCGCGAACGTTATCCAGAGTTATTTTTACCAGGTACTTTCTAGTTCCGAATTTCGGGACGAAATTCTGTTATTAGGGGGGAAGTATGTAATACCCCGCATTTTTATCGATATTTATTTATGGGATTAATTAAATTAAATGTGAATTAATTGAGAATTAATTCGGATAAAATACTAACGAGATGTGAGTTGGTATTTTATTATAATGTGTATATATGGCAATATATGAATATTGAAAATATTGAAATTGTCGCGAGGCTGAAATACGACAATTTGGAAAATTTTGTTGGGACGCGCGTGACAGTCGCGTCAGGAATGTAATTATTTGAATTAAAAAGTGCATTTTATTTTTTATCAACCGTATGGTCATTTTGAGTGCGCCAACGAGTCCGGAAGGGTCGAAATAGTCAGAAAACACAAGCCGGGGGTTTAGTTTGGGTCCCGGGGCATTTTTAGGCCGAACCGGCAACCCAAAAGGGTAGTTTGGTAATTTCGGAAATTTAGAAATTAAAACAAACGAAAATCAGACTTTAATTACAACTTATCATTAAACCCACTAACCCATTTCCAACCCCAATCTAAGTAGTGGTCTACGGGAGAAGTTAAGAAACTATTTCTATCTTGCCAAAAACCAACCCCCACCTCCATTGTCATCTTGTGAGAAGAGCTTGTAGAGAGAGAGAGAGAGAGAGAGAGGAGAATTCTGCAGAGAGAGAGAGAGGAATTCAACCATCTTCAACCAACAACAAATCTGTAACATAAGGCAAGTGATTTAGTTACAATTAATTCCATGAATGTGTTCTTCCATGTTTAGGTAATTATCGAATTTTGTCTTGGAAGATTGATATAGACCCATGAATTTGAGGATTAAAACTATGAACTATGTTAGGAATTGCATGTAGACATATTCTGGATGAATTATGAATTCAAAATATAACCCTTGATTATCTAAAAACGGACTTAAGAAGAGATTTATTAATGTTCATGAAAGAAATAGAAAACTAGGGTTCTTGATGAAGTTTTGATCCAAATAAAGCCCTTGGTTAATGAATTATTGGTTTTAGAACGTTAACAACGTTGTAGGATGGTTGTATGATGATATTATAACGTTATATTAGAGTTTCATGCATTATAATGGAGTTTTGGGATGATTTGAGGACTGCAAAATGAAGTAGTCCGTAGCCTACCTAGTGCGATCGATCGATCGACATTCATCAGTCGATCGATCGACCACCATCGATCGATCGAGATTCCAGGTCGATCGATCGACCTTCCCAGAATGAGTAAAATTTTCCTAGTTAAATTTTAATGATGTTAACCCTTAGAAAATTATCATTGGAGACTTTATGAATATCCTTAGACTTAAGGAAGACCAGTAGGTATGGTTATAAAATTTGGACCTTAATTAGAATTCAATTTGAGGAATTTTTCTAAAATCTAATGAAATTCGGTGAGTGAGATAATATTGGGGTGAAAAGAGTAAAATTGAATGATTTGATGAAATGAGGTTTGGGGCAGAAGTAAGGACCTTAAGAATAATGATGTTATATGTGGGAATAATAGGAAACTTAAAAATCCCTTTGAGATAAGTCTTAAGTACAAGAAACTATGACGTGAGATGTGTCGACAGCCTACATTATGTATTATCGGAAGACTTAAAATGTATAATATTGGAATAATGGTATAAGGATGTAGAATATACCTGTATTATATTGAGACATCTAAGATGTGTGCATGCTTAGTTTATGTATATGATTTTATGTGTATGACATACCTACCATACTTGCTATCACAGGAGGTTTACGTTCGCTTAGGGCCATCTAATCTTTGTGTGCCCGGATTTAGATTAGTACCTTAAGAACATAATGCTAGAATGACTTATTTGTGAGTTAATAAGTCAGCTGACTATGGAGCGTAGGTATGTACGTGACCCATGGGTATGTTGAATTATGTTCGCCTCCATTTTTGTGTGTTGTGCTTATTCGAACAATTCTTGAGAGATTCGGAATTTGTAATCCTTATGTACATGATGTACCGGGATGGATAGCAGAGTATGTGTGCACCACAACTTAGCCTCGGGGTGCTTATATTGTATATTTATGATGTGAATAAAATACGGTTAAATGAAAAGAAATTGTCATGTTTAATTATGAGAATAATTAATAGTAACTCCTTGAGAAGATAAATAAGGGGATAACCTCCAGTAAACGGTAATGCTAATAATTGAGAATCCGAGTTTAAGTAAAGCTATCTATTGAAGTGATAACATTGGGAATTCATATTGTGAATCGAGTAGTTGGGTTAGAACTTATGACGGTTTAGTTAGATATAAATAACACATGAATGGGTACAGGAACGTTAGGAGTGCACAGTTAGACGAGAGGTGAGAATTTCATGTGAGAGCACGTCCTAACATGTATTTTTCATTCATTGTTTTAAATGTTATTAAAGCACTTGTTGTTTTTAAAATACTCTCCACTTTCGGGCTCTGACCCATTTGCTTTCAAATCTATTTTTGTAAAAACCTTTTTAGGTGCCTAGCCACAAGGACACCATGCATAGGATCTCTAATCAGGTGACGAGCTGTAGCTGTTGTGGAAGTTACAGGGCTTTGCTAGTAGACGCCTCTTTTCTAGTCTTGACTCCATATTCAGTTTCATCATTGTAGGGAATGTCGCCCATTTCTTTAGAGACATTTTATATTTCAGTTATTCAGACTTTGGTTTGTAATTAATTCAGGATGCAGACTTGTTTTATTTATTTCCATATTGGAATTGTTGGGAGGAGTATTTCCTCTAGACTCTTTATTACTTGTTGATTACACTATTGGGACTTTATTGTGAATGGTTATGTTATTCTTTCATAATTCATTTATTGCATGTTAATCATATTTAATTTAAAATTTGACATCTTACTTTTTAAATACTAGGTGGTTAGTAATCATAAAAAATGTTTTCGACAGTGATGCTATTAACTGAACCAACTTGGCATTTTGTATTAATTTAATAAAGGAGTAGCTATCCGGTATTTAATTACTCGGGGTGTCAAAGGTGGGCTCGGGGTATGACAATTAGTGATATCAGAGCAACTAGGTTATTAATTCTGGATGTGTATGATAGTTAGATGGCGGTTATTGAGTTAATTTTTATAATTATGAATTGTTTAGGTACTAACCAATAGTTTAGTATTGTAAACTGTTTATATTGATTGTTAGAAATTTGTTCTATCACATATAATTACATATCGAACTTGGGGAATGGAAAACATAGAGAAGAGGGAGTAGCTTCTCGTATATACAATACTGAAGTAGAGTAGAGTGTTGCTAGAAGGGCTAGAGAGCATGAGCAGCCTACAGAGACGCAAATAATGGCACAGTCAATACTGAGGATGACAGAACAAAGTAAAAGAAATATGGCATTAATGGTAGAGCAACAGACTAAATATCTTGAATCAAAGACTGTAGCTATAATTAAGAAAGAAGTAAGGAAGGAAATAAAAGATTCCATGCATGAGAAGTTCCTGAAGTTGAATCCTCCAGAATATTCAAGGTCAGTCGAACCTACAGAAGCTGAGATGTGGGTCAGAGATCTATGTAATACCCCATAAATTTTATTCATATTTATTTAAGGGATTAATTAAATCAAATGTGAATTAATTTAGAATTAATTAGGATATAAATACTAACGAGATGTGAGTTGGTATTTAATTATGATGTGTATATATGGCAATATATGAATATTGAAAATATTAAAATTTGTCGCGAGATTGAAATACGACAATTTGGGAAATTTAGTTGGGACGCGCGTGTCAGTCACGTCAGGAATGTAATTATTTGAATTAAAATGTAAATTTTATTTTTATCAACTGAATGGTCATTTTGAGTGCGGCAACGAGTCCGGAAGGGTCGAAATAGTCAGAAAATACTAGCCGGGGGTTTAGTTTGGGTCCCGGAATATTTTTGGGCCATACCGGCAACTTAAAAGGGTATTTTGGTAATTTTAAAAATATAGGAATTAAAACCCACGAATTTTAGTAGTTAATTATATATTATTTAGGAATCCACTAAGCCCATTATCAACATTTGATGAGTTAGAGGACTACGGGAGTTATAGAAGAGTTTGAAGAGTTCCAAGAGAAAACCTCCAACCACCATCTTCAACCTTGGGAGAAAATTTGTAGAGAAAGGAGAGAATCAACCTTCATTCACCAACATCAATTTTGAAGAACAATCTAAGGCAAGTGATTTGATATTTTTAGTGCATCGAATATGTCATCCATGTTTAGTGTAGGAATTATCTTATATTGAAATCTTTGAAGAAAACCCATGAAATTGATGGAGAAACTTTGAATTTAGGTTAGGATTTGCATGTAGAATGATGATGGACTGATTTAATATTCGTAGAGTTATTTATGAAGATTTTAAAAACAGATTTATGATGAGTAATTGGGCATAAAAAAATTTTGGGTTCATGTTCATAGGGTTTGGGGAAATATTTGGAGATTTATAATAATTTTATGATGATTTGTAAGATTTGACCTCTAAAATATGTTAAGGGATGATCTAGAATGATTAGAAATGGTTTAAAAACGTTAGAAAATAACTTGGATGGTCTTAGGGTGGATTTAGAGAAGAGAGGAATTGAGAAAATCGGACTTGGGAATTTCTGGGCTGAAACTGCCATCTCGTTAGAAGACCTGCCCAGGTCGTTCGAACGACCTCGTCCGAACGAACTTCTAACGAGATGACAGTATAACTTCTAACGAGTTGGTAGTTCGTTCGAAGCCTTTCGTTCGAACGAAAATCGTTCGAACGACCTCGTTCGAACGAAACTCCTTCGAACGACCTCGTTCAAACGAGATTTCTAACGAGTTGTCAGAATGACCTTTTAGGCCTGAATTTATTTCTAGTATCTCGTAGACTTATTTAAATGGTGAGATAAGCTTCCCTTATTAACTAATGGGTATAGTCGGGAGATTGGGGGTACATTGAGGAGTAAAACTTAGAATCGTGTACTAACCGGATGACATTTATGGATTGGGAAGCGAGTAACTAATCACGAAGTGAGAAATTGATAACTTAAATGCATATAAACCGGCGACTTGTGACTTGTATAACACTAAGTGTTGGTATAAGAACGAGAAGTATACCACTAATAAAATATTGAAATATCTAAGAGCTGTGAATGCTTAGTATATGTAGTTATCTGTGTATAACATACCTACCGTACTTGTTATCATGGGAGGTTGGCGTTCGTTTAGGGCCATCTAATCTTTATGTGCCTACGGGGGGGGGGGGGGGGGATCTAGATTGGTACCTCGAGGACATAGGTCAGAGAAGGGCTTATTGATAAGTAAATAAGTCGGCTGATCATGGGAGCGTAGGTATGTGCGTGACCCATGTGATGTGAACTATGTTCGCCTCCATTGTTTATGATTGTTGTTAATGAAACGTTTCCTGAGAGATTCGGAATACGTGGTCCTCATGTACGTGATGTACCGGGATTTGATAGCAGAGTATGTGAGCACCGCAGCTTAGCCTCGGGGTGCTAGTATTGTATTTTTATGATGAGAATAATATACGGTTAATTGAAATGAATTGTCATGAATAAATGTGAGTATTAATAATAGTAATAGTTTGTAAAGTAAAAATGGAAGATCTCTAGTAATTAGTAGTACTAACATGGGAAACTGTGTAGCAAGTTATGGCACTCTGTTAACTCAAAGTTGTTGGGAATTGAATTAGATATCATATAGAAATGTTAGATTTTAGTATCGGACTAGTTAGATATGGGAACAACTAGAATGGGTACGGGTATGATAGGAGTGAACAATTAGTTGAGAGGTGGGGAACTCATGTGAGTGCACACACTATCATGTACTTTATATTCACTGTTTAATGATATTAATCACTTGCAAAAATTTTAAATTATTTTCACAATTGGGCTCTGACCCATTTGCTTTCAAATCTATTTTTGTAAAAACCCTTTAGGTGCCCAGCCACAAGGACACCATGCATAGGAGTTCTATTCAGGTGACGTGCTGTAGCTGCTGTGGAAGTTACAGGACCTTGACAGTAGACGCCTATATTTACGATCTTGACTCCATTATCAGATTTCCTCATTTGTTGGGTATTTCGCCCCATTCTTTTAATGACATATTACTTTTCAGTTATTTCAAACTTTGGGTTGTAATTAATTTAGTGATGTAGACTTAGTAATTTTTTATTTCAGTATTCGAATTGTTGTGAGGAGTATTCCTCCAGACTCATTATTATTTGATGGTTATTCTATTGTGACTATGTTGTGGTGGTTATGTTAGCATTTCATAATTTACTTATTGTATGTTAATCGGATTTAATTAAAATTGACAACTCACTTTTTCAATATTAGGTGGCTAGTAATTGTTAGAACGTTTTCGACAGTGATGCTATGAACTAAACCAACTTGGCATTTTGTATTAATTTAATAAAGGAGTATCTACCCGGTATTTGATTAGTCGGGATGTCTCAGGTGGTATCAGAGCATCAGGTTCTAGTGTCCTTAGGATCTGTATGGCTTATTATGTTTCCGCTGAGCTTTCTTTGATATAGAGCCCTATATTTTAGGACTGTTGTATTCTTTGGTGTATGCTTCGCTCTTCAACTATTTTAAGATAATAACTACGAACTTATAAGACTTTAATCTCATTATAGATGCCTCCACGACGTGCGCAGCGAGTTCCTAGGGATGCATAGCCAGAGCCACAGCCTGCACCTGTTCAGGGCACTATGAATGCCGCCGAGGTTGCAGCTATTGTAGCCCAAGCGATAAATGCCTCCCTAGCCATTGTACAGCAGGCACCACCCCAGGCGCCGGTAGTCGCGCCAGTTCAGGCTCATGGATTCCTGTCTGCTTAGGAACGCGTCCGTGATGCTTTTCAGAAAGCACACCCTCCGGAGTTTGCAGGTAGCTCCGATGTTGTGGTATCCAGTCAGTGGAGGAAGGACATTCAGAGGCACTTAAGGATGTACGAGTGCACAGATGTTCAAAAGAAGATACTAGCTACTTTCAAGCTAGTAATATCTGCATTGCAGTGGTGGGAGTCCATTACCACCGCAGAGGAGAGGGACGCCCTTTCTATTCAGGAGTTCTGGGTGCAGTTCGATCGCAAATATTTTCCTTAAGCTGTTCACACTAAAATGAGGAGGAAATTGATGAACCTCAAGAAGGAGGGGAGGACCGTGGCTGAGTATGAGACGGAATTCACTAATCTCTTGAACATTGTTCCCGATGAGATACTGACTGAGGAGAAGAAGATTCAGAAGTTCATGGATGGATTGACTTGGAGGATCCGTCAACACTTATTGGGGAATCTCTCGTTGGCCACTTATTCTGATGTGGTTAACGATGCACTACTACACTGCCAGGATCATCGCTTCCACATGTTTGAGAGCAAAAAATCAGGAGAGTCCAGCCATCAGGGCAGGAACAGGGGAAATGGTGCCAGCGGGGCACAATCTGCTCAGGGACAGCACAGGCAGGGTGACCAGGGTTCCCAACAGGGGGATCATAAGAGATTCAGATCTGGGGGTTTTAGAAGTGGACGGGGAGGTTTCAGGCATGGCCATCAGGGTCAGAATGACCATCAGGGCCAGCAAGGTCAGAATGGTTAACAGCAGCAGTTTCAGTAGGGCCAACATGGCCAGGGGAGGAATGGTAACGGCCACCAGGGCCATGGGGAGCAGGGATAATGAGGGGGAAATTTCCCGAGGAAGTGCATCACTTGTGGCAAGATTGGCCACAAATTCCAGGATTTTCCTAATAGGGGCAAGGCCCCACAGCAGCAGCAGCACGGTGCTCGACACGAGCCACAGAGGCCTATGTTTGCCGCCACCCTCCCAGCACCACCACAGATGGCAGCATTACCACCCATTCCAGCGGTCCCAGTTCAGCAGGGACAGCTTCAGTATGGGAGAGTGTATCAGCTCCAGCATGCCGCAGCCCCACAGGATCCACCTGCCATTGAGGGTATGTTCTCTATTCAGGGGACTATGGGGCGTATTTTATTTGATACGGGGGCCACACATTGCTTCATTTCCACGAGATTTGCTATTAGACACCGCAAAGAGCACAGTTACTTGTGTAGATTCACCATTGAGTAGGGGGTCCATGATTTCACTTATTTGTAGATGTGTGGGTATAGAGATCGGGATATTTATTTTACCCGCTGATATGTTAGTATTAGAGATGACTGAGTACGATGCGATTATGGGTATGGATTGGCTAGTTGCGTACCGAGCCATGATTGACTGTTTTAGTAGGACTATTATCTTTGCCATTCTCGTGTAGGAGATGTTTTTAGTGGCGATGCCTAGCCCCAAGGGAGATCGTCCACTCATTTGTACTATATAGAGGAGGAGACCTCTAAAGAAGTGGTGATACCACTCGATCCGATACCCGTTGTTAGTGAGTTCGCTGATGTATTTAAGGATATACCTGGACTACCTCCGAGTAGAGAAATAGATTTTTTGGTCAATTTGACACCGGGCACTCGGCCTATTGCCCGCGCACCTTACCATATGGCTCCAGCAGAGATGAGAGAGATACAGGATCAGATTAAGTAGTTATTAGGTCAGGGGTTTATCCGGAGGAGTACTTCGCCGTGGGGTGCCCCTGTGTTGTTCGTAAAGAAGAGGGATGGATCGTTGAGGTTGTGTGTAGATTACCGAGAGTTGAATAAAGTCATGATAAGGAATAAGTATCCGTTGCCCCGAATCGATGACTTATTCGACCAACTGAGAGGAGCTTCATTCTTCTCAAATATTGATTTGCGATCGGGATACCATCAGTTGCGTATCAGGGAGCAGGACGTCTGGAAGACTGCTTTCTTGACGAGATATGGTTCCTACGAGTTTCGAGTTATGCCTTTTGGCTTGACCAATGCTCCAGCCGTGTTTATGGACTTAATGAATAGGGTGTTCAGAGAGTTTCTAGACCAGTTCGTCATTGTCTTTATTGATGACATTCTGGTTTACTCCCAGACAGAAGAGGAGCACGCCGAGCATTTGAGACGGGTTTTGCAGATGCTACATCAGAACGAGCTTTATGCAAAGATCGATAAGTGTGGATTTTGGCTGAAGGAGGTTCAGTTTTTGGGGCATATCATTTCAGACCGGGGGATATCTGTTGATCCGGGGAAGGTATCCACGGTGAGGGAGTGGGGACAGCCCACGACACCGATCGAGATTCGTAGTTTCTTAGGCCTAGAAGGATACTACAGGAGGTTTATTCAGGGTTTCTCAAAGATAGCGGGTCCTTTGACACATCTGACTCGTAAGGGTGTGCCATTCATCTGGAGCGGTGCCTGTCAGTTGACATTCGATGAGTTGAAGGACAAGTTGACCTCAGCACCTATATTAGCATTGCCGAGACGGGGAGTTGAGTATCTAGTCTACACCGATGCGTCCTTACAAGGAATTGGAGGTGTATTGCAGCAGGAGAGTCAGGCCATAGCTTATGCTTCCCGTAAGCTTAAGACTCACGAGAAGAATTACCCCACCCATGACTTGGAGTTAGCGGCAGTTGTATTTTCCCTTCGGATTTGGAGACATTATCTCTTGGGGGATAAGTTTTGGCTGTTCACAGACCACAAGTCTCTATAGTACCTCTTCACGCAGAAGGAGTTGAATATGCTTCAAAGATGGTGGCTTGAGTTTGTGAAGGATTATCAGTTTGATATCTAATATCACCCGAGAAAGGCTAACGTGGTAGCAGACGCGTTGAGCCATAGGCTAGTAGATGAGGTGGAAGAGGTGTGGAAAGCTAAATGGAAGGAGTTGGGACACCAGGATGCAGTAGCCCAATCGTTCATGTCTGTGATGACTGTTACATCGCAGATTGTTACGAGAATGGTAAAGGCCCAGGCAAATGACTCGTTCTGTCAGGAGAAGATAGTTCGATTACTAGCAGAGGGAGCCGAGTCATATACCGTTAGCTCAGACGGGGGATTACACTTTAATGGGAGACTAGTCGTTCCGGAAGGGGAAGACTTGCGACACGAGGTGATGGCAGAGTCGCATGGCTCATGGTTCGCGGTACACCCTGGTGGGGATAAAATGTACCAAGAGATGAGACGACAGTATTGGTGGAGCGGGATGAAGAGGGATATTGCCGTGTTTGTTTCTAAATGTGCCACTTGTCAGCTGGTAAAGGGGGATCATCAGAGATCGACAGGACTTTTACAACCATTAGAGGTTTCGACGTGGATATGGGAGAGCATATCCATGGACTTTATCACGGGGTTACCTACGTCACAGAGGGGTCACGACTCCATTTGGGTAATTGTGGACCGTTTGACCAAAGTTGCTCTTTTTCTACCCATAAGGACAGACTACACTACGGGACAGTATGCCCAGATTTTCATTTCAGAAATAGTGAGACTTCACGGTGTGCCTCTAAATATCGTGTCTGATCGAGACAAGATATTTGTTTCACAGTTTTGGGAGAGTTTCCAGGAGGCCATGGGCACTTAATTACGGTTGAGTACGGCTTATCACCCGCAGACCGATGGGCAGACCGAGCATACAAATCAGATATTGGAGGACATGTTGCGTATGTGCATCATAGACTTTGGGGGTCGATGGGAGCAGTACCTTCCACTGGTGGAGTTTGCTTATAATAACTTATACCAGTTCACCATTGGCATGGCTCCATTT
Source organism: Sambucus nigra (assembly GCA_949130495.1). Lineage (NCBI taxonomy): Eukaryota > Viridiplantae > Streptophyta > Magnoliopsida > Dipsacales > Adoxaceae > Sambucus > Sambucus nigra. The sequence goes on along the minus strand of OX422217.1, from coordinate 312,439,103 downwards.
GAGGCGTTGTATGGTAGACCTTGTCATTCCCCAGCATGTTGGTTAGAAGTGGGGGACAACAAACTCCTTGGGTTGAAAGTGATTCAGGATACTTCGGCAAGGATAGAGATGATACGAAGTCGCATTCAAGTAGCTCAGGACCGGCAGAAGAGCTATGCTGATGCCTAGAGGTTCTTCAGAGAATTCAAAGTGGGGGACCAGGTTTTACTCAGAGTATCTCCTATGAAGGGGATTATGCGTTTTGGGAAGAAGGGGAAACTAGCACCGAGATATGTGGGGCCATTTCCTATCATCGAGCGGATTGGGCCAGTTGCGTATAGACTTGAGTTACCGGAGCACTTGCATAGGATTCATGATGTGTTACATATTTCCTCACTAAGGAAATATCTTAGGGACGATTTGTCCCATACTCACATTGCTTTGGAGGACATCGATCTCCAGCCCGATAGTTCCTACGAGGAGGGGCCGATTGTTATTTTGGACCGAAGCGAGCGGAAACTGAGGTCAAAGATAGTCCCATTAGTACGTGTTCAGTGGCGGCATCATAATTCCGAGGAGTCCACATGGGAGCGCGAGGATGAGATGCGCGAGCGTTATCCATAGTTGTTTTTACCAGGTATTCTTTAGTTTCAAATTTCGGGACGAAATTCTGTTATTAGGGGGGAAGTATGTAATACCCCGTAAATTTTATTGATATTTATTTAAGGGATTAATTAAATTAAATGTGAGTTAATTGAGAATTAATCCGGATATAAATACTAACGAGATGTGAGTTGGTATTTAATCATGATGTGTATATATGGCAATATATGAATATTAAAAATATTAAAATTTATCGCGAGAGTGAAATACGACAATTTGAGAAATTTAGTTGGGACGCGCGTGTCAATCACACCGGGAATGTAATTATTTGAATTAAAAAGTGAATTTTATTTTTATCAACCGAATGGTCATTTTGAGTGCGCCAACGAGTCCGGAAGGGTCGAAATAGTCAGAAAACACTAGCCGAGGGTTTAGTTTGGGTCCCGGACATTTTTGGGCCATACCGGCAACTTAAAAGGGTATTTTGGTAATTTTAAAAATATAGGAATTAAAACCCACGAATTTTAGGAGTTAATTATATATTATTTAGGAACCCACTAAGCCCATTATCAGCATTAGATGAGTTAGAGGACTATGGGAGTTATAGAAGAGTTTGAAGAGTTCCAAGAGAAAACCTCCAACCACCATCTTCAACCTTGGGAGAAAATCTGTAGAGAAAGGAGAGAATCAACCTTCATTCACCAACATCAATTCTGAAGAACAATCTAAGGCAAGTGATTTGATATTTTTAGTGCATTGAATATGTCTTCCATGTTTAGTGGAGGAATTATCTTATATTGAAATCTTTGAAGAAAACCCATGAAATTGATGAAAAAACTTTGAATTTGGGTTAGGATTTGCATATAGAATGATGATGGACTGATTTAATATTCGTAGAGTTATTTATGATGATTTAAAAAATGGATTTATGATGAGTAATTGGGCATAACAAAATTTTGGGTTCATGTTCATAGGATTTGGGGAAATATTTGGAGATTTATAATAATTTCATGATGATTTGTAAGATTTGACCTGTAAAATATGTTAAGGGATGATCTAGAATGATTAGAAATGGTTTAAAAATGTTATAACATAACTTCGATGGTCTTAGGGTGGATTTAGAAAAGAGAGGAATTGAGAAAATTGAACTTGGGAATTTCTGGGCTGAAACTGCCATCTCGTTAGAAGACCTGCCCAGGTCGTTCGAACGACCTCGTTCTAACGAACTTCTAACGAGATGACAGTATAACTTCTAATGAGTTGGTAGTTCGTTCGAAGCCTTTCGTTCAAACGAGATTTCTAAGGAGTTGACAGAATGGCCTTTTAGGCCTGAATTTTTTTCTAGTATCCCGTAGACTTATTTAAATGGTGAGATAAGCTTCCCTTATTAACTATTGGGTATAGTCGGGTGATTGGGGTACATTGAGGAGTAAAACTTAGAATCGTGTAGTAAATCGGATGACATTTGCGGATTGGGAAGCGAGTAACTAATCACGTAGTGAGAAATTGATAACTTAAATGCATATAAATCGGGGACTTGTGACTTGTATAACACTAAGTGTTAGTATAAGAACGAGAAGTATACCATTAATAAAATATTAAAATATCTAAGATGTGTGAATGCTTAGTATATGTAGTTATCTGTGTATAACATACCTACCGTACTTGCTATCATGGGAGGTTGGCGTTCGTTTAGGGCCATCTAATCTTTATGTGCCTACGGGGAGGGGGGGGGGGGGGGATCTAGATTGGTACCTCGAGGACATAGGTCAGAGAAGGGCTTATTGATAAGTAAATAAGTCTGCTGATCATGGGAGCGTAGGTATGTGCGTGACCCATGTGATGTGAACTATGTTCGCCTCCATTGTTTATGATTGTTGTTAATGAAACGTTTCCTGAGAGATTCGGAATACGTGGTCCTCATGTACGTGATGTACCGGGATTTGATAGCAGAGTATGTGAGCACCGCAGCTTAGCCTCGGGGTGCTAGTATTGTATTTTTATGATGAGAATAATATACGGTTAATTGAAATAAATTGTCATGAATAAATGTGAGTATTAATAATAGTAATAGTTTGTAAAGTAAAAATGGAAGATCTCTAGTAATTAGTAGTACTAATATGGGAAACTGTGTAGCAAGTTATGGCACTCTGTTAACTAAAAGTTTTTGGGAATTGAATTAGGTATCGTATAGAACTGTTAGATTTTTGTGTCAGACTAGTTAGATATGGGAACAACTAGAATGGGTACGGGTACGATAGGAGTGCACAATTATTTGAGAGGTGAGTAACTCATGTGAGTGCACACACTATCATGTACTTTATATTCACTGTTTAATGATATTAATCACTTGCAAAAATTTTAAATTATTTTCAAAATCGGGCTCTGACCCGTTTGCTTTCAAATCTATTTTTGTAAAAACCCTTTAGGTGCCCAGCCACAAGGACACATTGCATAGGAGTTCTATTCAGGTGACGTGCTGTAGCTGCTGTGGAAGTTACAGGACCTTGACAGTAGACGCCTCTATTTTCGATCTTGACTCCATTATCAGATTTCCTCATTTGTTGGCCATGTCGCCCCATTCTTTTAGTGACATACTACTTTTCAGTTATTTCAAACTTTGGGTTGTAATTAATTTAGTGATGTAGACTTGGTAATTTTTTATTTCATTATTCGAATTGTTGTGAGGAGTATTCCTCCACACTCATTATTATTTGATGGTGATTCTATTGTGACTATGTTGTGGTGGTTATGTTAGCATTTCATAATTTACTTATTGTATGTTAATTGGATTTATTTAAAATTGACAACTCACTTTTTAAATATTAGGTGGCTAGTAATTGTTAAAACGTTTTCGACAGTGATGCTATGAACTGAACCAACTTGGCATTTTGTATTAATTTAATAAAGGAGTAGCTATCCGGTATTTAATTAGTTGGGGTGTCTCAATCTAGAGGCCAAGTTTGTAGTGATGAAAGTTCCTGATAACCAGAAAGTAAATTTAGTTATGTTTAGGCTGAAAGGGGAGGCCAAAGATTAGTGGGAAGCTAGCAACCATTTGGTGCCCAGGATGGAAGATACTGATTTTATTACTTGAGCTGAATTTATTAAAGATTTGTATATTAAGTATTTCCCTAAAGTTTATATGATGGAGAAGGTGAGGGAATTTATAAATTTGACCCAAGGGAAAATGTATGTGAGGGAGTATGAGGCTAAATTTACAGCTTTGTCTAGATTTTCTACTAAGTATGTGGTGGATGAAGAAGAGAAATGTGGTAAGTTTCAAGAGGGGCTAATTTGGCCCATTCAAAATAGAGTGGCTACTTATGAGTTAGAAGATTATGCTTCTCTGGTGAATAAATCCACCATAGCAAAAAGGCAAATGAACCAAGGTGTGGCGAGTGGAGAGAGTTTTAAGAAAAGTAGATTCGACGTATCTCAGTCTAAGGGAGGCGAGGGTGGAAGTGTTAAGATGGAACCTCATAAATTTTAGAGAGGTGGTGGAGATAGTGGTAGAGGTTAGGGGAGATTTAGCAGAGATACTAGGTGTGGAGAATCTTCTAGTCTGGTTAGGAGGTCAGGAAGAGGTGAGGCTCCGGTGAGGTTATTACTTGTTTCTTTTATAAAAAGGAGGGACATTATAAATACGAGTGTCCTAAGCTTAATGGAGTGTAATTCTATCATTGTCATCAAGTGGGGCATGTTAAGAAGAATTGTTCGCAGTTGGCAGATACTCTAGCAGCACCTAGTGAAGTAGTGAGCAGAGTGTTACCTCCAGGAAGTGGAGCGAAAAGCGTGGGTAGAGGACAAGCTAGTGGTTCCTGGCTAGGTGGACGAGTCTTTATGATGAAAGAGGCTCATATTACCCCGGATGTGGTGACATGTACACTTTCTGTTACTAATATAAGTGCTTATGTTTTGATTGATCCTGGTTCCACACATTATTTTGTGTCCTATTCTTTTGCTATATACCTGAATATATCATTTTACTCATTTAGATGTGGGGTTGGGTATTTATATGCCTATGGGGGATATGGTCGTAGCTGAATATGTTTTTCGTGATTGTGTTTTGACTGTGGGGGTTAAAGATACAGTTATAGATCTACTTCCATTGGATATTTCTGATCTTGATATAATTCTGGGAATGGATTGGTTATCTAAATATCATGCATCTATGGATTTTTTCTGTAAGGAAGTTATTTTTAATATGCCGAGTGAGCTTGAATTTAAATTTGTGGGGGAAAGGAAAATTGTTCCCAGTTGCATCATTTCTGCTCTTCAGACGAGGAAATTATTGAGTAAGGGTTGTGAGGGTTTTATTGCATATGTTATTGACACTAGGAATGGGTATTTACAATTAGTCGATGTTCTTATTGTACGAGATTTTTCAGAAGTGTTTCCTAGTGAGTTGCCTGGGTTACCTCCAGAGAGAGAAGTTGTATTTAGTATCGAATTAGCACCGAGGACAAACCCTATTTCTATTGCACTGTATATAATGGCACCTTTTGAATTAAAAGAACTTAAGATTCAGTTACAAGATTTACTTGATAGGGGGGTTCATACAGCTTAGTGTATCTCCATGGGGTGCACCAGTTTTATTTGTGAAGAAGAAAGATGGTACCATGCATTTGTGTATTGATTATAGGCAACTGAATAAAGCTACAATTAAGAACAAGTACCCTTTACCTCGTATAGATGATTTGTTTGATCAATTACAAGGTGCTAAAGTGTTTTCAAAAATAGATTTATGATCGGGTTATCATCAGTTGAGGGTCAAGGAGAGTGATATTTCTAAAACTTCTTTTCGTACTCGGTATGGTCATTTTGAATTTTTGGTGATGCATTTTGGAGTGACTAATGCTCTAACTGTATTTATGGATCTTATGAATCGGGTACTGCATCCTTTTGTTGATTCATTTGTGATAGTTTTTATTGATGATATTCTGATTTACTCAAATGATATGGTTGAACATGAAAGGCATCTCCGAACTATTTTGAAAGTGTTGAAAGATAAGCAGTTGTATGCCAAGTTTAGCAAATGTGAATTTTGGCTATCGCAAGTTGTATTTTTAGGCCATGTTATTTCTGGAGATGGTATATGTGTTGATCTTAAGAAAGTAGCAGCTACTATAAAATGGGAGAGGCCCAATAATGTGATTGAGGTAAGGAGTTTTCTTGGTTTAGCTCGGTATTATAGGAGGTTTATAAAGGGATTTTCTTCGATTGCCTTGCCAATGACTAAATTAACGCGAAAAAATGTTAAGTTTGAATGGAATATTGATTGCGAAAACAGTTTTGATTAATTGAAAAAGAGGTTGGTAACTGCACCTATTCTTAGTATTCCGCATGGTGGAGATGGATTAGTTATTTATACTGATGCTTCACGTCAGGGGTTGGGTTGTGTTTTTATACAACATGGTAAGGTTATTGTTTATGATTCTAAATAATTGCGTACACATGAACGTAATTATCCTACACAAGATTTAGAACTTGCTGCTATTGTGTTTGCTCTGAAATTATGGCGTCATTATTTGTATGGTGAAGTGAGTGAAATTTTTACTGACAATCAGAGTCTTAAGTATTTATTTACTTAGAAAGAGTCAAATTTGAGGCAGAGGCGATAGATGGAGTTAATTAAAGATTATGACTGTACAATTCACTACCACCCAGGAAAGGCAAATGTAGTTGCATATGCTCTGAGTAGAAAGGCTTCAGGAAGGTTAACTTGTATTCAGTGTGATGGAGTTGCCCACATCATGGAGTTAAGATTGATGGGAGTAGAATTGAAGCTAGAAGAAGGGGATAGGTTCTTTGTTTACCTGAGTGTGAGGCCTTTATTAGCTACCCGTATTCGTGAATTACAAAGTCAGGATCCACTTCTGGAGAAGACCAAAAAGATGTCTGAGATGGTAAGTCTAAAGATTTTTGTATTGTTAATGATGGAAATTTATTGTACAAGCAGCGGTTATGTGTGCCTAATGTGGGCGAATTGAAAGAGAAAATTTTAGATGAGGCTCATAATTACATTTATACTATGCATCCTGGTAGTACTAAAATGTATAGGGATTTGAAGGAGCATTATTGGTGGAATAATATGAAGAAAGAAATTTGATGATTTTGTTGCTAAGTGCCTTATATGTCAGCAAGTGAAAGTGGAGCATCAGAAACCTGCTGGTTTGTTTCAGCCATTACCAATACCGGAATGGAAATGGGATCATGTAATGATGGATTTTGTGGTTGGGCTTCCTCGATCTCAGAAGGGGCCATATTTTATTTGGGTAGTGGTGGACAGATTGACCAAGTCTGCTCAGTTTCTAACAATCAAGACTACGTATACAGTTGATAGGTATGCTATATTATATGTAAATGATATTATTCGATTGCATGGAGCACGTGTATCTATTGTTTCAGATAGGGACCCTACTTTTACGTCCAGATTTTGGGATAGTTTATAGTATGCTATGGGTACTAACTTAAAGTTTAGTACAACTTTTCATCCTCAGACGGACGAGCAGTCTGAAAGAACCATATATATTTTGGAGGATATGCTTAGATCTTGTGTGCTTGATTTCAAAGGTAATTGGGATGAATATTTGCGTTTGATAGAATTTGCATATAATAATAGTTTTTAATCTACTATTGGTATGGCTCCATATGAAGTGTTATATGGTAGACGATGTCGTACACCCATATGTTGGCGTGAAGTTGGTGAAAGGAAGATAGAGGGTCCAGAGTTAATTGAAGTCGCCACTGAAAAAATGAAGATTATTCAAGATAGAATGAGAACGGCTCAAAGAAAACAGAAAAGTTATACGGATAAACAATGGAAATATTAGGAATTCCAGAAAGGGGATTATGTGTTTCTTCGGATAGCGCCATGGAAAGGAGTAATGATATTTGGAAAGAAAGGGAAATTGAGCCCACGCTACATTAGACCTTATAAAATCCTCGAAAAAGTCGGGATGGTTGCCTACAAGTTAACATTACCACCGGAGTTAGCCCGATTGCATGATATTTTCCATGTTTCTATGTTGAGAAAGTATGTAGCGGACCCTTCACATGTATTGGTGGAATAACATATTGTGTTGAAGGAAGACTTGATCTATGTGGAAGAACCACTTGTTATTGTTGATGCGAAGGAACATATATTGAGATCCAACATGATCCCACTTGTGAAGGTTGTGTGGAGAAGGCATTCCATGGAAGAAGCTACATGGTAGAGTGAGGATATCATGAAGATGCGTTATCCGTATTTTTTTGATTCGGAGGGACAACCAAGGTATGTCAATTTCGTGGACGTAATTTCCTAACAGGGGGAGAATTGTGACAACTTGAATATAATTATGATAAATTGTGTTTAAATCATGATTAGCTTATGTGATATGGATAATATCTTATTAGTATATATAATGTTAAGTCATTATAATTAGTCTAACCTTACCTTCATAAAGCATGAAATATTGAATTAGTTACAAACACTAAATTTTGGAGTTTTCGGTAAGAATATTTATGTTTGAGGCTCGTTTTGACCATTATAATATAATAATTGACTTGAGGTATAAACTAGATAGTTGTAGATATATGAGTGAGGTTTGTAACACAATAAACGGTGCATCAAACAGACATTCGAGTGAGAAGATATCGTCATTTGACGAACATGGGGTAAAGTAGTCATTTAGCCTTAAATGATATTTTGTCTTATATGATGTCGCATGTTATATTTTGATTGGGCCAAGGAGGGGTGACCTTATTCCGACTTATAACCCTTTAATTAAGCTTTTCCTTCAGCATATTTTAGCCATGGAAGAGTTTTAACCTAAGGAAATAGAATTTTGAAGTTTAGGAAGAAGGTGTGAGGAGAAATTGAAGAAAAATTCATAGAAAATTATGTAAAAGCCACTAAGGAATTTTCATCCATAAATCTTGTTTATTTATTGGTATTACTGATTTAAATTATATAAATCATCATTTTTTTACTGAAATTCCATGTCTTGATGTGTACTTAGGGATAGATGCAAGTTTAAGCAAACTTGAATGTGTAAATCCTTGAAATTGCTTCGTTTAGAAAACTTGTGTATTCAAACTTCCATATATTTTTGTATGCTTACTGGAATTGATTGATTCCAATTGTATATTAAAATAGACTCATATATGTATATCATATCCAAAAATCAAGTAAAAATATCAATAAATGAATCTTGGGTGATGGTTTGAAGTTTGGGTATGAAATCTGTCCCAAAAGAGTAAATATGCATACCATATGTTTGATGTTTTGCTTGACATAACAAATGAACTCTGAAAATTATGAAATTTTAATATTTCATTATTAAATATATTTTCTGAAATTGGGTGAAATATCATAGAAAGTTATGATGTATAAAAATTCTTAGAAGATGACTGAATGACAGAGGAGCCTATAGGGCGGATTTACTATGTAGTAAAGAAATGGGCATATCTTGCTCTAAGAAACTTGGAATGATGTGTCGTCTGTTGTGTTGGAAATCATATATGATAAGGATTGGATTACCAAGAATAATTAAAGTAGTTTTAGGCTATAATTTCAATATGTTAGATATCATAACCTGAATCTAGATGGGACTTCACTTATGATGAATGATTTGAATAGAATCATATGATGCTTATGAATTGAGCTATGATGAAGTTATTCCTTGAACTTTTAATATTATTATGATGATACTAATATTGTAATAATGATAGGAAGAGAAGAAGAACCGACTGAATAAGAGCCAAATAAAGGAAAGAGGAAATCTTGTTAAATTTGCAGGTGAGTGTACCTCTGATTGTTTCACATATAAATATGAAAATGATATGATGGTTGTGAATATAGCTATAAGAGCAGGATTTGTTTGGATATTAAATTATCCAAGATTGATTTTAATACTTCGATATTCAGGATTTGTTTATATATTCAAATATCCTGGATTTGTTTGGGTCTTATGATCCAGGATTGAAATTGGACAAAGATCCAACGATTTGTTGGAACTTATGTTCCAGGATTTGTTATTGACAATGGGCAGGATTATTTGAATTTTTATCCACAGATTTGATAGAGAGCTGTTAATTCATTGCAGGAAAGGAGTACCTCACTAAGCTTAATGCTTATGATTTATATTTTAATATTTTCAGGTTTGTACGTTGCTAGTTAGGATACCATATAATGTGAGATTTTTGGAATTGCACCTTTAGAGAGAGCTGAGGTGTACATAGGGGATTTGTCATTGTCACACTGAAGATTTTGATACACTCACACATTCTATATATTGCGTTAGCATTGGTTGATTTGATGTTTGTAATAGTTATTCATAGTATTGTAAAACCGCTAATTATGACTCTGATGTTGATTAAGTCATGGTACAAGAACAATATTATATTCATTATGCATGTAAATATTAATAAGTGGATTGTATTTCAAATGGACTGAAGATCATGATTTAATTGTTACGAAAATAAATGATTATAATGGATTTGGGCTCGGGGTGTGACACTCTCTCTCTCTCTCTCTCTATATATATATATATATATATATATACACACACACACACTTTATCATAGTAAAATATACATCCATAGGCATATAAGTCGAGTTTAAATTTAGAAACCTACTTTAAAATCGAGTCTGGATAAACCTCTCACTTGATTGGTGCGAACATTAAAAACTGTACGATTCATTACAATTACTTATTTATTATTTTAATATTTTGAACTCGTCTAAATCGTTACTTTCGAAAGATCCCTCTTTCGTATTAACCCAAGCATAAGTATATTATATTATATATGTGTAGGTAACTCTACAATATAACATTAATATATTTTTACTTTAAAAAAATAAAACAGGTGCGAAAAAATATTAATGGTAGCACCATTTTTTCAAACTTGTCGACTAATCTTCCTCCTTACATAAGGTTAAAAAATGGAAATTTATATGCCAAAAAATAATAATAATATGTGTGCGCTTAGTAAATCATCAAGTGCATATATTTGGATTTAGTTTGTAAATGAATTTCCTCCACCTTTTAGAAAAAAAAGATGCGCTACAATTTAAATGTTAAAATCTTATGTTTTACATGTAATTCTTTTTTTTAGAAAAACCTTCATTTTTACATGTTAGTTTATTTTTTTTAAAAACGAAGAATATCAATATGAATGTTCACAAAATCATATAAAAAATAAACATAAAAATTTATTTTTAATAGCTTTTTATGAATTTAAGTGTAAACAACTAAATTTTTTAAAGCAATAAATTCTAAGTAAATCTCTTCACTTCCCTTAAAAACATTTTATTTTCATAAAAAACTTATATTATAAAAAAACATGTATTTCTTATAATTATTATATTGTTAAAATGTTGATGAGATTACTCCTTGTATTCTAACACATTAAAGTGAATACACATGTAATGGTGAGATGAATTATTGTACTATCTCATTTATAGTTGATACACATTTAATGTATAACATGTGTCAACCTGATATTGAAAGAATATTTTTTATAATTACACTTGTACCCCTAAACAATACCCTCTTTCACTTCACCACCCAAAATTTTATTTTCTACACTTCACCCTCTCAACTTTCGAAACAGCTTTAAGTAACTCACTACTGTGAACACCGTTAACGTTTTAGATGTAAAAGCATGTGTCATGCACATGAGGACATTATCGGTTTTTTTTTAAGAAGTTAATGGTAAAATAGTAATACCCCAAAATTCTAATTATATCCCATTTGAAAATGGTTCGTGCTCAGATTTGAAAATGGTTCTCTGTCTTTCTCTGTCTTCTTCTCTCTCTATTTATTTTCTTTTCTCTCGGTTTTTGGGTAGAGGTGTGTTTCAGCAGAGGTAGGTGGATGGATTTGAACCCTTTAAAATATGTTTTTATAGTGGGTATGTATTTGAATAAGGAGGGTGAGACAAAATATCTTCTACCAAATATACATTCCACAATTGCACCCAAGGTAGAAAAAAGCTAGTTGAGAAAAAACAAGCAGAGAAAAATACCACTATATAAGAAAAATCCCTAACGGAGAAAAAACCACAAGCCGGGGAAAACTCCCAAAAGATGGGGCCTCTGATGACAAGGAAAAGAATAGGAGAAAGAAGTGCGTGGACACTTACAAGATTTATATCTTTAAGGTGTTGAAACTGGTTCACTTGATTTAAGGTGTTGAAATCGGATATCTATCTAGATTTCTTCTTGTGTTGAAGATTTGTTTTTGTAATTTCATAATATTATTGGTTAAATTCATTTTTATTTTAAATTTGGGGGGAGTTATTTTATTTTAAAATTCTATTTTTAAATCAATTTTAATCAATTTAATAACTTCTATAAATTCCAATTTTTTTCAAGGTTTTTTAATTGTTTTCTTCAATTTTTTTCTTTCTAAATTTCAGTTTATCTTGGATTCTGTATAAATTTTTATTAATTTTCAATGTTTTTACAATAATTTTTGGAATTTATAATATATTATGTCATATAATATAAGTACTTTTTGTTTTTTTTTTAATTTTTTTTTTTGCATTTTCCTATTATATATATATATAATATTTTCCTATAATTTCTGAAATTTATAATATTTTTCATATAATATAAGTAATTTTTGTCTCGTGCAGATTTTTATAATTTTTTAATTTTCAGAATTTTTAATATTTTTCTTAATTTCCAAACATTTATATATTTTTTAAAAAGTTTTTTAGATTTTTAAAATATTATTTAACATTTTTGTAATTTTTAAAATGTTTTCACTAGAATTCTCAAAATTTAAGAAAAATATATATGTTAGGATTAAATTATCCTCAAATGCCCTCATGTGCATGGCACATGGCAACTTTTTCGCCCAAAAATTTAACGGTGTTACTGGTAGGGGTTACTTGAACCCGTTTCAAAGTTGATGGAGTTAGGTGTCAAAAATAAAAGTTCGGGTGGTGATTTGAATGGGGGTGCAAGTGTAACTAACTCTTATATATATATATATATATATATATATATATATATATATATATATATATAGAGAGAGAGAGAGAGAGAGAGAGAGAGAGATAGAGGATCTAGGACCTCGGTTTACATACCGCTGACGCGAACCAATTTTGATAAAATAGTAAAAACAAAATCTGGGCTATTTTTTTATGGTTTTCAAACATTTCAGTAGGAGCGTAAAAAAATCAACTCAAAATGAATTTTGTAAAGTTACCATTGGACTACTGAATTTGCAAATACTTCCTACGAACTTCATTTGTTTGTAGGAATTCCTACGAACAAATGAAGTTCGTAACAAATGTAAATAATCATTTTTTATTATATTAGTGGGTTCCTATGAACAATATTTGTTCGTAACAATTTCCTACGAACAAATATTGTTCGTAAGAAGTGTATTTGTAGTTCCTACGAACTAAAGTAGTCCGTAGAAAATTTTTATCAGCCAAACTTTCTTACCTTACTCATCACCACTGTTAAAACACTCACTCACGAAAGGTATGAACAGCTTTTTGATTTGTAAGTTTGCCTCTTGAGAGCATCCACCACTGTGGATGCTCTAAGATGAACCCCAACAAACCCGTGACTTATGAAATGTTGATAAAGGATTATAAATCCATAATCTATAAGGTGGGCAATGCCTTGGATGTGGTCAGCTACCATGGTCATAATCCCAACTACAAGTACCTCCGGACTCTGAGTAATGATTACCTGTGGAACTTTTCTCAACACAAGATGCTTTAGTAAGTTTTTCATACTTGACTCATTTTACGAATTTTTTTTAACTCATTCTCTTGGATGTGGTCGGCTACGTGTCTTTGGGGGAAAGATGCAATAGCTGAAGGTAATGTCAAAATCTTTAAGAATGAGAAGAAGATAAATAGAGATCTTAGAACTCATGTAACGCCCTAACTAGGATTTATGGGTTACCCATAGTCAACCCAGTCCAATCCGAGCATTAGGTGTGAAGTGTAATGAAATAACCTATATAATGTTGCTAGTCCAGTTTTATTTTAATAACATTTCACTTATTTATCATGTGTTTTAAGTTTTAAAACAAACTATGTGAGGGACCCATCGGGAGCACCTCGAAGTCCAAGCATACAGAGCTACTAACGTAAAATAAAGAACGTACTTACTTGTGTAACGCTCTCAAAATACGAAACTGCGAGGGTGTGAGCCAATGTTCTGAGGGGAAAAATACAAATGTAGTATACAATCGAACAACAAAAAGGAGACTCTAATACTTTATGCTTACGTGAACATGTAACTACTTTGTATACATATATATATAAGTACATATACCTACACTTAATGCAAGAAATAATTTTACTTCCGAAAACCTTATTTATCCAAACTAATTAAACCTAATCTTATAAAAGACTTCCTTTTTATCATTTTTATATTTATCGCTCTACTTAACACACATGATTCAGTACTTGAAACCATTACATTTGATTTAACCGAAACCATTTATATACCGAAATCACCCTTTTTATTTATCCAATACATATTAGTATTTTCGTTGAAACTCACATCTTTTAATACAGGCGAACACCGTGTTAGAAAATACTCATTTAATCTTTGAGAACCTTTTACAACACATTCTTGTGTTAATTATTTGTTTAACCGCTTAGGTTGCTTAATCACTCATTTACCCACTTACTTTACATTTTTCCTTATCTTATGGACATTAATCAATTACATATTTACTTGTCCATTTTAACATTACTGAAACATTATTTAATTCATTCAAGTTAGATTGTATTAACACATTTCACCACACAACCCATTTATTGACATGTTCCTTATTTCTTTATCTTTTCTCGGAATCTTCCAATTTACCGCGTAGTTTAACGTGCTCCACATCACTAGCTATGTGCACCATATGCTCTTGCCAGTTGTTTTGGACCTTTCACCCAGGGCTCTGGGCCCTCCTTAATTATCCCGATGTCAACTGAGTTTCTTTTAATGTGCTTTAACATTTTAAAAATGTCCACATTACTCAACTTTCCTTTTCACCTGGCCGAAGTCAAAACCCAAGGTTACACCCCAACTTGTATTACACTTTAAAATTTTTCTATTTCATGTACTTTACATTTTAACCTTGATTTTATTCCAAAAAGTATATTTATTTCGTAGCAACTTATCTGACATTTTTATTTCATAAAAATGTTCCACATTAAGTAAAATTATAATTTTACCCATTTGTTTCCAAACTCATCTTTTACTCCATTTTCACAAGTGTTAATTTTCCCCAAAACACTATTAAGTTATCCATACAGACTTCTTTAGTGTTTTAACACCTTTTTAACCTTGGAGTTATATTCTTCTTAATTGAAAACATATTTATTTCATCACTTTCTTTCTAATTTCACAAGTGTTAATCCTTTACAACATTACTAAGTTATACACACTAACTTTTCCACGTTTACCTATTAACACTTATTCAATACCTTTATTAACAATTTTTTTTCAAACTAGACATTTCTTTACTTTCTACATTCAAGAAATCAATTTAGACCTAAAGACTACTTTTATAAGAAAATACCATTTCCCTTTATTTTACATGTAGTCTTACAACTTTGTACTTATCACACTTTTAACCCCTTCTTCTCACACTTGGAAGGCAAGAATTTCTATATTTCTTATTTCATATTTAAACCCAATAAAATATTCTTTAAACTTGATTATATATTTAGTGCCAAAATACAATAAGTTTATATGCATGAGAAGATGGACTTTAAACCTTAAAATCCGATTAAATGGGTTATATATATTTTTCAATCTAAAAATTTATCATACTTGCAAAAATACATTTTCAAGGTATAAAAGACATTTAGTTTCTTCAAACTCAACAAATGTCTATTTTTCATAAAATCTTCATTTTTGTAAGAAATTCTATTTCACTAATGTTTACCAAAATAAATCATTATTTTCAAACATTTTATTTCACAAAATGTTTAACATCAATCTTTCTAGAAAATACACCATTTTCATAAAATACCAATTTTTATACTTCAAAACTTTGAAATATTGATTCATCCGATATCTTCAACAAAATATCTTTTTTTTAATATTTTTATTTCTTAAAAACATTTTTTATTTACTAGACATAATTTCATCATCTAATCATATGCATACTACCCATGTAATCTAATTACAAGACTACAAATAATGCAAAATAGAGTCTTAATACTAAAGATAGATTTTCCCACCTCTAATACCTTCAATGGTGGTAGAAATATTAGTGTAGGAGGAGAAACCCCCACCTTCAAAGGTGGCCTCAAGGGATCTCCAAATGCTTCCTCCAAAAATGCTTCAAAATGTGCTCATTCCAAGCTTCCAAGAAAGACCCGCTTCAAGCTCCATGAAAATCTCATCATTTTCTCCAAAATTCCCCCAAAACTTCTCCAAAATTCATATCACTTCTTCTACAATGGTTGAAATGGGTGTATATGGTTCAAATATGGTGGAATACACTAAGAAAATGGTGTTTCATGGTAGCAGAAGGGTGGGACAAGCCTTCCCATGGTGGAAGACCACCCTCTTCTCTCTCTCTCTCTCTCTCTCTCTCTTTGCATTTTTCTCCCAATAAAATGGTTCAAGAAGCCTGATAAAACCCTCCCTTTAGACCAAAAATCCCATATTGCCCAATTTGAGTTGATCTGGGTTTGACAACACACCAAATCAATGAAAAAAAATGTGACAGCGCACAAGGGTAATCTGAAAAAAAATCGATGTATCTCGCTCGAATGATAAGGCCAAGTCGTTGGAATGACTTCTCCACCTCGTTAGATGCTTGCTTCGCGCGACCCTTCGCGTGACATGCCACTGTAATGCAGTGGCATGTATTTTCAGGCCCTCCTTTGCACGACCCTACCATGTCGTTTGAACTCTAAAATTTTTCAGTCTTTTTACTTATTCAATTTTGACCCAAAATTCCTTTCATAATCATCATTAATCCTTCTTCAAAATAGTTTATATATCATTTAATTGGGTTATTAGGATAGGGTAATACAAATTTCCTTCCTTGGGGAATTTCATCCCCTAAATTCTCGATCCTTTAAGCCTTAAGCCCAAGGGGTTCACCAACTTCCTTTCTAAGCCATAAAATCCTCCAAGGAAAAATTATCGAAGTCCACAACACTGAGGTTACAAAATAATCAACATGCTCAATGCTCACTATCCTGTTAACCATGACATACACAATCAATTTTGAGTCTCCACTTGCCTTATGATCAAGTCTAAACCATTTCTAGCACCACCTATTCTAGTACCTAAGCCATACTGACGCCTCTATGGGAAAACCCTTTCTAGCGGTTGACACTCACCCAATGTGAATCATAATAAAACTAATTGTTTCATTCATCGTCAAAATCTATTCTACCTGAGGACCGTACGTCCTGTGTTCCATAAATTTTCAAGTTATCCTAACTACACAACTCGCATGAGCTTGACGATAACTATACAATTCTATTCTCTCACTCTAAAGAGTAATATTCTCATCAAGTCATCACCTTACGCACTGCTTACACCTCCTGCTGTATCACTCTAATGAACCTAGCACTACCCTACGTGTCTCATCCTTGCGTACTCGCTAGAGTCCTACTATAATTCACTCACCGTGGCAAAGAAACATTGTATGCTAAGTTTTCCTCGATTGCCAACACTATCCCGCATCCTCAAGTCACCATCCCGCTCTTTATAACTCAAGACGCTGACTACCGTGCCATCTAGTCAAAAGCCCACTAGTCCTAAGAAATATCAATATTACGAGCCAACCATATGGCCGAAAGCGTAGTCACTCATACCCAAAATTTTACTCAATAGTAAGAATACCTCAGATAGGACACACCCAGTTACCGAGCTATATAGACCCTACCCGGCCCACCGTGCTCCACCAAGCCCAACCACGTCGTACCATGACATGGAACCAATCTAAGTCACTGTATAGGTGAGAATACCAATTCCCCTATGACCAAAACTGAAAGAGACACACGTGAGTTAGAATGAACAAGCAACCATCCTAAGAAATACACCCATAAACGTCCTGACTTTGACTTACGAAAGCAAACCTACGCTGTATACTTGAAGTCATGCCACTCATTCCTAGGGTTCTCATCGAGCACAAATCGTAGTCACATACCCCATCTCGAGTCACTAGTTATGGAAAATCGAATCACAACCATTCATTCTCGTAACATGAAGGCAATTTACGAATCGGTGGTCCTTATCAATTCAATGCCCAACTTCTCTCCTTGGGACAAAGTCCCTACCTTTCACATCCTTGGCGTACATGAACCATCCCGATTCGCGGACACCTCACGCTCTAGTTTACATTAACCTTGTCCAATCGCTAATGAAGAAGTCACCAACCTACTATACCTAAGTTATTACCTTCCTTATCATATCATGATCAAAATCCCAAACTTCCATAGTCATTACTTAGTTTAAGAGAGACACTCTCCTTGCCATGTATTTTGACCACACGAGATTACCACCAAACTTACCTTCAGTTTCTACTCACACAAAATTTTCGTGATGACCACCCCACCGCCATTGGAATTTTTGGGTAGTAAATACCATATTGGACTACATCTTCTAACTCGTACCATTTTTTTAAGACATGACAAGAACTAATACTTACATTGCTAAGGCTAACCTAGTGTACACCATTGACACATAGACATAATAATCATGTTTTGATGCTACCCCACCTCGGTTCCCATTTTGAAGTTTCCATATGACATCATCACTCTAAGTCTTGAATACATTTCCTAGTACACGCCGAAACTGAGTATCACCACACCCATACTAGTCATTCCATGATATCTAAGTATAAATCCTATAATGACACAACTATCACCACACCTTAGGGATCATACCACCCATCTGTGCCGATTTGAGATGCCACAACCAACACGTACACTATATGACCAACAATCTGAGATCATTACCTAACCCTCAACATAATTATTACTAGAATGCTAAAGATCCTTCACACAGGATTAACTGGTCTCGCAAAGAAACTAAACATATTTCATGTAACAGTCTTCAAGACCTGATAAGATTTCATCATTCATACCTCTATCATTGTAGGTGCGCTCTATAAACTTTTTAATACCCACATCACGATTTACTCAGTGCCCGTAAAGACACTAGTCTATGAGCTTCTACCCATGGTACACCTTAGATATCAAACCCTTTAAGGCGCCACAACATTTTATATTTATCCTCAACGATGCCACACATAATTTGTCCTATGGGCACCTCTAAGTGCCAATGAACTACTCTCACACTAGGATTACCTCGCACCTAGCCATTACCTTGGAGGATAAAATGAGTCTGTACACCTAGATAATCATCTCATCTTTCTTCCAAGCGGATGTGACCATAAGCCACATACAAACTATAAATAACAATACAGGGTACTGGACGTCGTCTGCAACCTATAAACCTCAAGCTCTACCCCACATAAACCTCAATAAATTCTCAACCACGATAACTAAATTGCCTCACTATGTAAACATCACACCATGGTTTAATCTATAAGTTAACACAACTATACAAATCTTGGTAGGATATGGGACGTCGGGTATTGCCTACAAATATCAAGGCCTACACTACAGATACCACACGGGATCCTATTCCTCAATACCACATTATAATCAAGGTACACCCAACCCAAGTCCTCAACAGAGGGACCTAACACGCTTTCACCATCGAATCATTACTTATGAATGCTACTCAGTCATCTAACATATACATGTGAAACATACAACCTTTACATTTAGGTAGCAATGAACACTATTCACTGTTGCCACTACCACGGCTACTCTCATCACTAAAGTCATCACACAACACATCTCATACAAAGGATCACGACATTTCCACTGCTAGCCAACATAACTTCATATGTTCACCGATCTACCATCAATTGCGATATCACCACAGGGATCAAATTTGTCTGATTACATTACCGGCATCAACTACTCATAAGAGCTCACCTAAGTGATATATACCTTTCAAGAACCAATCATTAGTTCCTAGTCGAGATACCCTAACCATAAACCTTTACCGTTGATTATATGTAACTCGTGCCATTTTCCTAATGGGCGTCATTTGACTCTATCGACACCTCAAATGATTCTCTGTCACCAAGAATTTAACACACAAGTACCTCACACTAACAACCATGGTGTCACCCCTATTGTCTTGCATGGACACCCATAAATTACTAAAATTCTAATCACAGGTGCAAAAGCAATTAATAACTATCAACTTGATCGCCTGTCACTTGGCACTAAATCACGTTTCGTGATAACCTCTTTAACTTTACTATTGAGGACACAAACTAAATCGTCATTAAACTAGCATGATCAGGACAAACTAACACCGACTTCGAAAGATACAATACCAACCTCACCATAACCTTGAACGTAGAGCTCTGATACCATTTGTAACGTGCCGACACGAATTTATGGGTTACCCGTAGTCAACCCAGCCCGACCCAAGCATTATGTGTGAAGTTAAATGAAACAACCTATATAATGTTGCTAGTCCAATTTTACTATAACTACCATTTAACTTATTTAGCATGTGATTCCAGTTTAAAATTAAACTACCTAAGGAACCTATGGGGATCACCCCAAAGTCCAGTCATATAGAGCTACTAATGTAAAATAAAAATAAATACGTACCTATGTAATGCTCTTAAAATACGAAATCGCTCCCAACCGTCCATAACAAAGCAAGGGTACGAGCCAATGCGTAGTGGGAAAATATACAAATGCAATATAGAATCGAACGGCAGAAAGGAGACTCTAATACGTTATGCCTACATGAACATGAAACTACCTTGTATACATAGATACGTACATATACCTATACTTAGTACAAGAAAAATTTTTACTTCCAAAAAACTTATTTATCCAGATTAATTTACCTCAATGTTATTAATGACTTCGTTCTTGTTATTTTTTTTATATTTAACACACACGGTTCAATACTTGAAACCACTACATTTGATTTAACTAGAACCATTTCTTTACCAAAATTACCCTTTTTATTTTATCCAATACATATTAATATTTTCAACATATGCGAACACCGTGTTAGAAAATACTCATTTAATCTTTTAGAACCTTTAAAGACACATTCTTATGTTAATTACAGGTTTAACCGCTTAGGTTACTTAATTACCCATTTACCCACTTACTTTACCTTTTTTCTTACCTTATGGACATTAATCAATTACACATTT
This sequence comes from Sambucus nigra, assembly GCA_949130495.1. Classification (NCBI taxonomy): domain Eukaryota; kingdom Viridiplantae; phylum Streptophyta; class Magnoliopsida; order Dipsacales; family Adoxaceae; genus Sambucus; species Sambucus nigra. Next base: position 312,418,266 of record OX422217.1, on the reverse strand, counting down.
ACTTGTTCATATTAACCTTTATTGGAAAATTTATCAATTCATTCAAGTTAGGTTGCATTAACACATTTAATCACATAACCCATTTCTTGACATGTTCCTTATTCCTTTCTCTTTTCTCAAAATCTTCCAATTTATAGTATACTTCAATGTGCTCCTCACCATCGGCTATGCACACCATATGCCCTGACCAGTTATTTGGGGCCTTTCATCCTAGGGCTTTGGGCTCTACTTAATTATATTGGTGTCATCTGGGTTCCTTTTAATGTGTTTTAACATGTTACAAATGTACACATTACTCCACTTTTTTTTACCCGGTCGAAGCCAAAACCCGGGGTTACACCCCAACTCGTGTTACACTTTGAAATATTACCATTTCATGTCCTTTACACTTTAAACTCGATTTTATTTCAAAAATCATATTTATTTATGACCTATTTGTGTAACACCTTACCTGACATTTTTATTTCGTGAAAATGTCCCACTATAAGTAAAATTGCCATTTTACCCATTTGGTTCCAAACTCATCCTTTACCCCATTTTCACAAGTGTTAATTTTCTCAAAAACACTATTAAGTTATCTACACTAACTTATAAAGTGTTTTAACACCTTGACGCCTTTTTTAACCTAAAATTCATATTCTTGTTAATTTAAAACATCTTTATTCCATCAGTTCCTTTCCAATTTCATAAGTGTTAATCCTTTACAACATTAATCAGTTATACACACTAACTTTACCATGTTTACCCATTAACACTTTTTCGATACCTTTGTTAACAATTTTTCCAAACTAGATATTTCTTTACTTTGTACATTTAACAAATCCATTTACACCTAAAAATTGTTAACTGTGGTGTACAAAAATCTAGGATATGGGGGGTGCCCATGTACCACAATATATGTACAATAATAAATAAAAGAGAGACAAAGATTTACGTGGTTCGGCCATGAATGGCCTACGTCCACGGGGCTGCTGTTGTGTTTCATTATGATAATGAGAGAGTTTATATGAGATATTTTCCCTAGCCTTCTGAGCCCCCTTTCAGAATGGGGGTGTCCCCTTTATATAGAGTTCGGGGTTACATTAGGGTTACATATGGAAGAGTCCCCTATTCGTAGAGTTTTAGTTACAATCGACTACTGTTCCTTAGTCTTATACTTTATCAAGGACTCGAGGTCGTCCTTATCATGTGGGAGCTCATACTGGTCGCCATCTTGACTGGTGTGCTAGCCATGTGTCCCGTTATTTAGGTAAGTATATTTATTGCCCCTACAATAGCCCCACAGGTCACAGTTCAACTGAGTTGATTTTGAGATGAGGTAGGAGATAGTCCGTATTCTCTTCAAACGAGTGTACTTGCTGATGTGAACTGGATTATCGTTCTTTGAGTTGTCGTTCAACTTTTAAGGATTTTTTGGTTGATCTAATTTCCTTTGTAAGGTTTTAAATGAATGCTTTGAGTTGATAAACGTTCAATCGATATGGGAACCGAACTTGAGAGTGTCGAGCTTCCCACGTACCCTCATGGGATCATGTCGAACGTAGTTTATTGTTCTATTTTATTACATGTACCAATTCGTGAGACCGATCACAGTCCTATTCTGAATTCATTTGCCGAGGCTTTCTTGAGCGTGTATCAAATTTAAGGCATATCCCTATATTTTGATCTTATATGGTCCAATTGGTGAAGCCGACCACAAGCCTATGTGTCCAGCCTTGCTCGAGCATGTTCCTAGTCGGGGTAAGACCTTACATTAGGTTTTTGATGTGGTCTAATTGGAGAGGCTGACCACGGGCCTATGTGTCGAGCCTTGCTCGAGCATATACCTAGTCGGGGTAAGACTCTTCATTAGATTTTTTATATGGTCTAATTGGAGAGGCCGAGCACAAGCCTATGTGCTGAGCCTTGCTCTAGCATATACCTAGTCGGGGTGAGACGCTGCATTAGGTTTTTCATATGGTCCAATTGGATAGGCTGACCACAGGCCTATGTGCCGATCCTTGCTCGAGCATATACCTAGTCGGGGTAAGACCGTGCATTAGGTTTTTCATATCGTCCAATTGGAGAGGCCGACCACAGGCCTATGTGCTGAGCCTTGCTCGAGAAGATACCTAGTCGAGGTAAGACCCTGCATTAGGTCTTTAATATTTGATATGTAATCAATACACTTATTGTACTTATGCCTTTCCTGCAAGTCAATGTAATACCAATTTTATTCACATTTTTCCATTTTGTAATGCCTCGCATGTAAATATCCATCTATTTTACCTTTTAGGTTGTGTCGTCACACTTACTTAGGACTAAAAAATGATGGCAAAAATGCACTTAGTTTAAGGGCCATCCACACGTTCAGGATTCTAACCGACCAACATAGTTGGCAACTAACCTGAGTTGTCTTTTTGCCTAGGGATCCCCCGTAGGGCTTTTATTATTACCGGGGCAACTCGTGAGGCCATTTGTGTTTGGAGATGACAAAAACCCAAGGACTTCCTTAATTTAATTGAAACAAGCAGGATACTTGTTGTAATTAAATCAAGCTTAGTCTTGATTGTCATTTGAAAGACTAATGCCAGGGTTAGCCATGTTAGCATCCATCCTAAGACGGCATCTTCTATTTTCTTTTAAATGTTGGGGTGAATCTATTTACGTGTCATAGTTTCCATGGAGCCCCCAATCGGGTTGTGAAGAGGAGACTGACTAAAGATAACGCCCAACCATCCATCGAGTATTTGATCTGAATAAGAGAGATGATAAGTGTGTCCGACCGTTCCTCAGGGATTTGTTGTGTTGAATAATATCGCGTCAATCGTTCATCGAGCTAGATATAATTAAGGATTATTTTTCCCATATATCTCCATGTAATGTATCAATCCTCGGGGCACACTTGTTCGCCGACCATGCATGGTGGTTCCTGGATACTATGGAAAACCATATATAGCTCGTGCATCTGAAAAAATTGATATGAGTTCAAGGCATCTTCGTGCAGAAATGTGTTAATTTGATATGGCATTCAAGAAATACTTTTCCTCTAGAGTGGATATCTTAGTGCTGATGAAGCCCTTTCGATGTCGATAAGAGAAATTTTGTTTCCCAGTGATCGTCGATCACGATGGTTTATTCGACGATGTTTACTGATACATTCAGGGTGGTCTAGTGTTGTTATCAACATGTTCTGTTTATTGATTGTGATCTTGCTGGACATGTAACTTGCTACATGTTGGATTCGTTCTTATTGATAAATATAGCTAATCGTCGCACTCCGTACTCTTTATGTGCTATTGGATCTTTGTTATACAGGTTGCCTAACTTCTCATTCGTCGAGGTTGAATTAAATAAGAATTGTATTGCCCAACGATCCACTGCAACCTAAGACATGATCATATAATTTCAACGATCCATCAAAGTTGAGGGTCCGCCGAGGAAATATTTCAAAGGTTCTAGTAGATGTTGCGAACGACCATGCTCGAGCATCTGTCGAGACAAGATTATCAAGGACCGAGAAGATATTACTAACGATCCTACAATGTTAGTGAAAAGTAGATTTCCAGATTAAATAAATGATGCATGAATGCCTATCGAGACAAAAATTATAGAAGATCCGGTAGATATTACGAGTGATCCATGCTCGAGCATCTACCGAGGCAAAAAGGACTGAGCAGATATTACGAATGATCCTGCACTGTTAGTGAAAACTAAATTTCCAAACCATTTATTAGGGTTGAATAACAATAATAAATGTAATGTCGATCATTAATCGATTGTGACAACCATCTGTCGGGACTTAATATAAGAATTATCCTGACCAACAATTTGTTGGGGATAAAATGCGACATATGCGGCAAATGTCTTCGGGACTAAATATATAGAAATATTTTATCGATCATTTGCCGAGATGAACCTTGAATATGCCTGATTGTCCTTCAGGTTAAGAATTATAGAGCCAGATGATCAATAATGGCTAGTTTGTTAGAGCTAAGTTGTACAGTACCGAGTAAATACAACAAATGATTTGTGCTCAAGTATTCGTCGTATCCTTAATAAGATTTCCAAGAGGTTAAGATTGTTGCCGAGCACTCGTCGGGACCGAATCTTGCACTTGTGGAAGTTAATAAATTACTCGACCATCTGGGGAAGCTAACTCAAATAGAAATGATCATGCGATTCACTTATTCATTTAAGGAATATATGATGTGTATCTGCTCAACCATGCGTCGAGGAAAATATTTCATAGTATTGATTGAATGAAATTAATGATCCTATAATTTTTATGATAAAATCTCACAAGGATGGCCATGCCCGAGCATCCGTCGGGGATGTGCTAATTACTAGTAAAAATATTATACCGACCATCCAATGGTATAACGAATAATAGCTAGACGACAATATTGAAAATTAAATGATCAAATGAATGACGTGAGAGCTATAGAAGTGCGCCTCGCTATTTATGTGAATGAAATAATTGTAATAAAGTCGCATAAAAGATGCAAAATTTGTCAAATATATCCAGATGTACGTCATAGGAGTTAATTTGGAATTTCTACAAATCCTCAATTGTAAGTTGATTTCAAAAAATAATTTTCACAGAAAATTGTGTAGTGACAATTGTGAAGTATAAAGTAGATATCCCCCTGCTAACAAATTTATGATGATAAAAAACTGTGAGCATAATTTGTGAGGAAATAAAATATTATGAGACAAAAACAAATAATTTATGTACAAATAAATGTGCGTATCCATCAATTGGGGTTGTGCTAAATATAAGAATTATCTTGTCTAACCATCCATTAGGGATAAAATCAGACTTGTGCGGTAGATATCTTCGAAACTAAACACATAAAAATATTTTTCCGATTAACTGTCGAGATGAATCTTAAATGTGCCTGACCATCCTTTAGGTTAAGAATCATAGAACCTGAGCTTCAGTCGGAGTAATAATAATTTTTCCCAACTATTTTTTAGGTCTAAAGTGCTATAGTGTTCTCGACTTTCCGTCGGAGCATTAATAAAATACATGGTGCCTGGATAGTCCGTCAGGGCAAAGTTGTACACTGCCGAGTAGATATAGCGAGCAATTCGTGTTCGAGCATCAGTCGAGACATTGATGAGATTTCCATGAACTTAAGATTGTTATCAATCACTCGTCGGGACTAAATCTTATACCTGTGGAAGTTAATAAGTTGCCCGAGCTTCTGTCGAGGCTAAATCAAATAGAAATTATCAAGAGAATGATTTGTTCAGCAAAATATATACGATTGCATCCACTCGGCCATTTGCCGAGGTAAAGACTTCATAGTAGTGTATGAATGTAATGAATGATCCAATGATCATTATGATAAAAATCCACTGAGTCAACCGTGCCTGAGCATCCGTCGGTGCTGTGCTAAATAACCAATAATCTCCTTTTGTGGAAATTAAATAGTTGTAGCCGGATGACAATAGTGGAAATTAGAATGATCGAATAAATGACATGTGTGCTCTATAAGTTCCTCCCACTATTTATATGAACATAATAATTTGTAATAAGTTCGCATAAAAAGTGCCAACTAAAATCGTTGTAACAATTTTAATAAGGTCACATGGTCCCTCAAAATTTTTTCAAATAGAACCGAGCAGTGCAAAAATTCGTCAAATATATCTCAAATGTAAGACATAGGTTTGATTTAGAATTGTGTGAATTCCAAACACATAATGTAATATGGTTTCAAATTTTTATTTCCACATAAATATGTGAAGTAAGAAAATGCTAATTTTAACAATTTCCAAAGGGCTTTAAAGCACAGATGAATTCGTGCCCCAAACAGATTTTAAATGTGTTTATGGAAACACATAAGGGTGTGTTGAGCTGATGTCGTGCTCGTCCCGACCGCCGACCAGTGACTGATCAAGAAAAAGGAGGTCGGCACGGCTCAAACAATTATAAGGCCATTGACCAAAGATCTCATTGTTGCTCGGTTGGCGAATAATCCCCTTAGGTTGCAGATCGGTGTGGTCGAATATCTTCCCTCCGACCTCTTGATCATCGCGTAGCAGTTACCGACCACCAGGGGTGATCCGGTGATGTAGTGGTCACCGATCACGATGATCTATCTGGTGATGTTCTTGTTCTTCGCATAGGAACACCGTCCAGCAGGGGTGGAGCAGATCGAAGTTAGTCGACAAGGAGGGAGGCAGGTCGGAGAGTAACCAAAATGGAGACCAGGGAGCTCGCTGATGCTCGATTGGTGCTATATGAATTTTTTGATGTCTTCTAACAAGGACCCGACATTGGGTGGTTTGATTTCTGTAACAAAATTGAATTCTACCTCCGTGGGTTGGTAATAAGAGCTAATACTCAATTTTTTTTTCACAAAAATAAAAGAGGGGAATCAGATGTTGTTCGGCCCTGTTCGCGATTTTCACTCCCGAAATCTGTGCGTGGCCAGATGTGTGATGATGGTGGTCACAAACTGGTCACCGACCACCTAGGGTTTCTCGATAATCATAGCTGATTTCCTCATCTTCACATGGCGTGATTCGACCAATAAGGGCGAAGTGCCGAGGAAACCTGTGGAAGACGGTCTTGAATTTGACTCAGATTGGTCGACTTTATACCCAGGCCAGAGAGGAGCGTAATCTGGTCGGCAAGACAGGAGAAATCCTATTGGTTCTGGGCTGAAAATGGCCCACAGGTCGGGAGTCATAGATGACCATAAGATTTGTTGGTTTCTTCATCACGAATGGAGGTTGGAATCTTTACTTCTTTTTTTGGAAAACATTTCTTATTAAAAGAAACTAATTAGATGTGTTTGTGAGGATACAATCCATGTTCTTGATGATGAGAGAGAACCGTTCTAAATGTTTATCTCCTTCCACAAAATATGGGATATGGGAATCATAATATATGATGTAACCCAGAAAATATTGTGTATACCCAGAAAAACATCAAAAGAATCCATATGTTTAAGGATCGTACAAAACTTCTTGGATATGAAACTCAGTGTTATGAAAATTCATAAATGAAAATTCAACACAAGGTTTATGAATATAAACATATGAGAATCAGGGTTGAACAAAAAGATACGTGCAGAACATATAATTTATTTGTACGCAGAGAAAGAAAAACTTAGTTCTTGATGGGGTTTCGTGTGTGTAAGCCATTGCATCGCAACGTAAATCTTCGTCTTGTCAACAAGAAGGAAAGACTTTTTGTGTCGTTTCCCACAGATGGCGCCAATTGTGGTTTCAAAAAATATGGGATTTGGGGGTGCCCATGTACGACGATGCATGTACAATAATAAATAAAAGAGAGACAAATATTTATGTGGTTCGACCATGAATGTACTACGTCCATGGGGCTGCTGTTGTGTTTCATTATGATAATGAGAGAGTTTACATGAGAGAGTTTCTCTAGCCTTCTGAGCCCCCTTTCACAATGGAGGTGTCCCCTTTATATAGAGTTAGGGGTTACATTAGGGTTACATATTGATGAGTCCCCTCTTTGTAGAGTTTTAGTTACAATCAACTACTGTTCCTTAGTCTTATACTTTATCAAGGACTCGAGGTCATCCTTATCGTGTGGATTCCCATACTGGTCGCCATCTTGACTGGTGTGCTCGCCATGTGTCCCACTATTTAGGTAGGTATATTTATTTCCCCCACACTAAGAAAATACCATTTCCCTTTATTTTACATGTTGTCTTGCAACTTTGTACTTATCACACTTTTAACCCCTTGTTCACACACTTTGAAGGCAATAATTTCTATATTTACTATTTCATGTTTAAACCCAACAAAATGTTCTTTAAACTTGTTTATATCTTTATTGTCAAAATACTACAAGTTTATGTGCATGAGAAGATGGAATTTAAACCTTATAATCCTAATAAATGGATGAAACATATTTTCCATTCGAGAAATTCATCAGACTTACAAAAATACATTTTCAAGGCATAAAATACATTTGATTTCTTCAAACTCAATAAATGTCTATTTTTCATAAAATCTTCATTTTTGCAAGAAATATTATTTCACCAATGTTTACCAAAATAAATCATTATTTTCAAACATTTTATTTCACAAAATGTTGAACATCAATCTTTCTAGAAAATACATCATTTTCATAAAATAGCAACTTTTATACTTCCAAACTTTGAAATGTCTATTTAGCCTCTATTTTCAACAAAATATCATTTTTCCAATATCATTTGACAATCTCATCGGTGTGTTGTTGGTACTTAATGGTCCCATAAATCTCCTCGAATTTCTGAATATGAAGGTATGAATCGTCTTTGTCAGTACCTCGAAACACGGGAAACATTTGGAATGTTCTATGATGGAATAGAAAATTACCCGCAGTGTGATCGGGTAGACGTATGTACGAAGGTTGACTCGACCTAGTCGGATAAAGGTAATCTTTAAGGGCATGTGGCGCTAACTCTTCTCCCATTTCGGAGAAAGTAGAAAATCTACCTACGTAAGTATCGGGAATGCTAGACTCCACACTCAATAAATGACCGATATGATATCGAAACCAACTTTGCATACACAAAGCTCACTCGAATTTGTTTCTTATTTTTTATTTATTTTTATTTTTTTATGTGAAGAAGGCTAAAAAAAATTACTCAAACCACGTAATTCCTAGCTAACACAAAGCAATTTGAAAAATCTAATTTAGGTGAGGGGAATTTCAATTTTAAAATCTAGTTATCCCGAGATTAATCGATGACATAGGGTCTCCAAATTAATCTCTATAATTAGACAGCTCCTACTCTTTAACAAGGGAGAATTTAAAAGACGGCTAGCTACGGTTATCGCCTCAAATCTCGTTGTTTCCTCCAGGTAAGTGGTCGGTATGAAGACACATTAAAACCTACAAATTCTAGACAAGGTGAAACATGATCGATTTGACAAGTTCGCGTTGGAGTAGCTTTTAACTCTAACCTCGTTAAGAGGTTTCCTATGAGCTATGTGATATCCTAAGGCCAATGTCTACTTGATTTTAAATTAAATGTCATGGCTCAGGATATGCAAATACTGGGTTAATTAGTGATTTTTGGGGCAAGGAAAGGTGATGAAATCCTCACCTTATCTTTCACACAGGTTTTTCCTTTAAGTCAATTTATGCAGCGTGCTAAATTAAGTGCGAAATTAAATCACGTAGGAGCACACAAAAACATACCTCTAGCGTGGACTTTTTAGAGTCACTTGTTTATGTCGGGCTGAAGTTTAAGTTGACGTCGATCGGAGAAAAATGCCGCCTACGTTTTAGTCATCTCCGAGAGTTCCTTGTGCTCGTGGAAAGATTCCACAATATATTTTTCTTCACATTCGTGCACCGTTAACACTTTTCAGAATTTTACTTCACTTTTTTTTTGAATATGTTTCTGAAAAAAATAAAAGAACTCCACCAAATATAAAGTGAGACACATAAAAAAAACAAACTAAAGAAAAGAGAAGAAAGAAAACACGACACACACACTAGTGGTGTATTTAACACACACAAAAAAACAAAGCACACTTATAAAATAAATTATTTTTAATACTCGAAAAAAAAACAGAATTACTGCTGGGAAAAAAAATTTCGAATTTTTTTGTAATATTTTTTAGGGTCCACTAACTGAAAAAAACGAATTTGGAACTTTCTAGATTTTTAATTTTTTTTTTCAAGTTTTTATGTATTAAAAACAAAAACTTAAATCTGATTTTTTTTAACCCAGAAAAATAGAAATATTGTTGCTGTTTTTTTCCAAGAAATTTCTACTTATTTTCGATGAATTATTACTGACAAAAATTGGGGAAAAAAAAACTAGTCCGAATGTCAGAACTTTGTTTTCTAAAAAAATCGAACACAACGACGCCAAAAACTTGTTTCTCAATTTTATCAAATACCGCAAGTGCAAAGACTATTATATAATAACGAGTGTAAGTACGGGTTGAACCCACGAAGATTTGTCAATTTTTTCGTTAAAAATTATTGTGACTATCCAACTAGACGAAATGGATTTAAATATGAGATATAATATCAAACTAAGAAACACAAAAAAAAAATAGGACTACGAGAGATATAATCAAATGTGCATGAAAACTAGGACGTTGGATCCATTTATCACGTTAAACTAACACTGTGCAATAATTTAAACTCATCATTCCCGATTTTATAACTCAAATTAAACTGACTCTCGTCGTATTTAATTCGGAAAAATAACACGTTATAAGTCCGAAATGAAATTTAACATCTCCAAATTTAGACGCCTAAAATCCCCATTCCCTTAAAAAGCTCACTTTTAAATTTCAAAATATAGTCTTTAAGCATGGGCTATCAATCAATTTAATAAAAGTGTAACCCATCAAAAAGTACTCATAGTTAAAATAAAAAAAATGATTTTTTTTTCCAATTAATGCCAAAGGTTTAAAACGCACTCTCGTATCCTTTTAAATGAATGCCGAATTTTTAAAATGTTTAGCACATATCGGGAATAAAAATGAATTTTAATCACACACAATATTAGTCACACATTATCTATTTCACCTAGTCCTAGTAGGGAAATTAAGCGAGCATAATTGCTTACATAATAAATTTGCAGCAATGAATACTAATTTTCATTAAAATAAACAAACTTACAAATGGTGTGTCACAAATATTCTTGACAGAATGCCTCCCACAAAATAATTATTAGCCCTCATATATAAATAAAGCACTCAAACTAAAACTACCAACAATTATTCTAAAATGTCTCTCTACAACTCTGTGTCAAAAAAATAATGAATCCAAGGGTTCTATTTATAGGCTTAGGGGTAGGGTATTTGGATGGGTATAAAACGCCTTTTAAATTGGTAAAATTAAATTATAAAATTCATTAACCAATTTGACGAAATTTGAGTTGATTTGAATTTAAATCCATATTTATCCATAGAGACTTTGACCGAATCTGGTAGTTGACTGATGGCTGGATCGATGATGTGGCGCTGATGGGGAGAAGGCCTTGTTTGGCTGATCATTTAAGGCCTTATACAAAGGTCTTCCTTCTATAAAAAAACCAAGGGTTAGGGGGAAGAATCGAACCCCTGACCTCTTCCTGCTTATGCGTGCGCGAGACCACTAGGATGGGAAGCCTTTTCAATTATATACTTGCTTGAGAAATATATAAGCCCATTAAGTTTCCGAAATTCCTTTTTTATGCTTTGACCCCAAGATTTTTACTTCTTTCAATTCTTCTCAAAATCTTCATATCTTCACCAAATAAACTCGGATCTTCACCAAACTTCAGAGGTAACTGTAAAAAAATTAAATAACTTATAATAATTTAAATTCAGCCCCATAAAATGTAGGAAATTACCAATTTATCCTTATTTCCATTTTAGACCGCAAAATTCACAACTGTTCTGTTTTAACTCCGAATTCAATCAAATTTCTAGAAGAACTTTATTTTTCATAGATAAAGATTAAAAAAATTATTTTTAGGCCCATAAAGTTTTTAAAATTATAATTTCACCCCTAGAGTTATTAAAATCACATTTTTAACTCAAATTTTATTCAAACTTGCAATTTTCTTTTATTTTACGAAAAAGACTTTAAAAGCTCATTATTTATGATAAAAGGGACTAACAAGGCCTAGATTTGGACATAATTCATGTAAAATAATACACTCATCATTTACCCCCAAACCTAAACTTTGCTAGTCCTCAAACTAAACTAAAATTTTAAAATCTAACTCACTTTCGTAGGAATCACGATTGCACTTAGCATGTGCAACAGGCCTTTGAACCCCTAGGTTTCCCTAGTGGATGAGTTTTGTCTCATGAGGGTTTGTAGTGAATATACCCACAAAATTCAAAAACTTGACTCAATACAAAAACTCAAAAGTAATATAACCAAGTTTAAATGAAAACTTCATAAATATAGTAGAACTTCACTTTTCAATCTTAACTTATCGTGAGTGTGTGCATAGCCAATATAATCGTCCATTTCAAAACATTTGATCATTACATTTCTTATCCGAAAGTTTATTTTGATTTCGAAATCTCACAGTATGCACTCACAATCGAACACTCAGAATTGGGTTATTTTCTCTCAGTATATGTGAATAAAAGAGTAAATTTAAATGAACAAATTTCACATATACATGATCAAGAATGGACTTTTATATAATGGATGAATATGATCTCATGAACAGAAAATCGATTACTTTTTGAAAACATTGAATCACACCTTAGATCCTATTCATCTTCTCTCCACACCTTAACTAACTTCACTTGAGATCGATTAGGACTTACTTTAGTTGTATTGTACGTTCGGGTTTGGCTAGAAACAATATTTTTTTTAATTAAAAATTTATGAGAATAGAGAGATTTTTCATTATTTTGAATTTTTGACACTTTTTCTCACCTCCATTTTTCTTTTCTCTTTCTTGTTTCTTTTCAACCCACATTTTTTCATCTTCTTTCTTTCTTTGTTTTTACTTTTTTCACACATTATTATTTTGCAAACTTTTTTTTGGCCTTTTCTTTTCAATCGTAATTTCACCCTAGTATTCTCAGAAAATGGGCATGTCTTCTTTTTATGGTCTTTAGACTCCGAGTTAGAGATGGGTAGGATAATGTGTTTTCAACAAAAAGGCATATTTTCTTTTTGGCTCAAATGGGCTTACAACGGAATAATGAAAAAAATATTGGAGTTCAGGCTTAATTTTGGGCTTTCAATATTTCTCAAGTTTCGTTAAGTTTATTTATGTCTTAAGACGACTTACTAAGACTTCTAGGGCTTAAGATTCACATTTTTACTTTTTGTTTTCAGTAATCGAACAAAACAATGAATTTGAGATCATCAACGAATTTATCACTAAAGGAAAGTTTGAGTTATTTTAACTCGGATTGATTTAAATCTCTAAAAAATGATGAATGACACAAAATCTCACCGGGTTAAAATCTACACATTTACTCATTAAGCAGATTAACTTTCGCCTCAATATCTATTTTCGATCATATTATATGGCTAATGCTTAAATTTTTTCATAAGTTGAGAGATCCATGAATTAATTCTATATTAAGAAATCGTTTCAAAACTCAATTATATTGAAAATCTTTTTGGATTTTTGAAAATTTTCTGAATTTTTTTTCAAAGCAGAGAAAAATGACCTCAATACCCCCAAACCTAATTTCTACATTGTCTTTAATGTACAAGACAAAAATTTAAAAGGCGAGAAAGATATGAAAGATATTACCCTAATGAGAGACTTTTTCCAATCCACAATTCCTTTAAAATGAAAATTATGATACAACAACAGTGACCCAATTTCATGTTCACTCTTGGTACACAGGGTCTTGGAGGAGAATGTTCTCCACTTCCCGATCTCACAATTCCAGATATGGCTTCAACCTTTGACCATTAACTTTTAAAATTTCACCATTTGTAGGATTCTCTATCTCAATCGCCCCATGTGGGTAGACTGTCCTAACTATAAAGGGACCGAACCATCTAGACCTTAACTTACCGGGAAAGAGATGCAATCTGTAATTGTATAAGTGAACTTTCTGTCCAGGCTCAAAATACTTCCGTAGGATGGACTTGTCATGCAACATTTTCATTTTCTCTTTATATAATTTTGCATTTTCGTACGCACCATTCTGACTCTCTTCCAACTCATTGAGTTGGAGTTTTCGGACCTCTCTTGTAGCAGGTAAATCAATATTAAAGGTCTTAATGGCCCAATAGGCCTTGTGTTCTAACTGTACCAAAAGGTAGCATGTTTTTCCGTAGACAAGCCTATATGGGGAAATACTAAGTGGCATTTTGTAGGCAGTGTGATAAGCCCACAGTGCATCCAATGGCCTTAAGGACCAATCCTTTCGGTTCAGATTCACTGTCTTCTCGATGATTTGCTTGATTTGCCTATTGAAAACTTCAACTTAACCACTGGTTTGAGGGTGATAAAATCACCCTACTTTATGTGTGACCGAATACGTTTTCATGAGACTCTCGAAGGATCGATTACAGAAATGGGTTTCCTGATCGCTAATGATGGCTCGAGGCGTACCGAAATTAGAGAAAATATTTTCTTGAATGAATTTGACCACCACATGGAGGTCATTCGTCCTACACGGTATGGCTTCTACCTACTTAGACACATAATCAACTGCCAGAAGAATATAAGGATTTTAGTAGGAATTTTGGAATGGACCCATAAAATCAATACCCCAATAATAAAAAATCTCGATAATCAGAATGGGATTTAAGGGCATCATGTTCCTACGTGTGATCTTTCCTAATCATTGGCAGTGGTCACAACTCCTACTGTAATCATTCAAGTCACGAAAAAATGGTGGGCCAATATAATCCACACTGTAAAATTTTTACAGCGGTCTTTTTAGCACCAAAATGACCTCCACAGGCTTGGTTATAGCAGAAAGTGATTACGCTTTGAATCTCGTGATCGGGTACACACTTTTGAATGATTTGATCGGGAAAATAATTGAAAAGATACGAGTCGTCCCAAAAAAAATGCTTTGCTTCCTTTAAAAATTTGGAACAATCTTGCTTAGACCAATACTGTGGCATTTCACCCGTCACAACATAGTTCACAATATCGATGAACCATGGAAGCTAAGAGATAAGCATCGGTTGCTCATCGAGAAATGACTCATTTAGTGGCAATAGGTTATCGGATGATTCAACGGTTAACCTATACAAGTGACCCGCCACTTCATTCTCACACCCTTTCTTATCCCGAATTTCAAGGTTAAAATCTTTCAGTGATAGGATCCACCTAATGAGACGGGCCTTAGCATCCTTTTTAGACAAAAGGTATCACAGGGCCAAGTGATTGGTAAAAATGATAACTTTGCATCCTATCAAGTAAGACCTAAACTTCTCAAGAGCAAAATCAACAACGAGGAACTCTTTTTCTGTTGTGGAATAGTTCAATTGGGCATCATTAAGAGTCCACTGGAACAATAGATGACATGAGGAAGTTTCTCATTACACTGACCTAGAACTACACCTATGGCATAGTCGGAAGCATCACACATGATCTCAAACGGCTGATTCTAGTCAGGGGGTCTCATAATAGGTGTCGATGTCAATTCTTTCTTTAGCCTTTCAAAGGATTGAAGGCATTCATTGGTGAATTCAAAGGGTGTGTCCTTGGTAAGAAGATTGCACAAGGGTCGAGAGATTTTGCTAAAATCATTAATAAATCTCCGATAGAAACCGGCGTGTCCTAAGAATGACCGAACTTCACGCACAATTTTAGGGGATGAGAGATTAGAAATGAGATCTATTTTAGATTTATCTACCTCGATACCATTTTCAAAAATGATGTGACCTATCACTATGCTTTTTTTTACCATAAAGTGACACTTCTCCCAATTAAGCACAAGGTTCTTTTCCTTACACCTCTTTAGAACGAAGGTGAGGTTATGGAGGCACTCATCAAAACTAGACCCAAATATAGAAAAATCATCCATAAATACTTCGAGAAAATGCTCCACCATATCCTAAAAGATACTAATCATGCACCACTGAAAAGTAGCGGGTGCATTGCATAACCCAAAGGGCATGCATAGGTAAGCAAAAGTACCAAATGGACAAGTGAAAGTGGTTTTCTCTTGATCCTCAGGAGCGATGGGAATTTGATTGTAGCCGGAATAACCATCGAGAAAATAGTAATATGGGTGGCCTGCTAATCTCTCTAGCATTTGGTCTATGAAAGGAAGAGGAAAATGACCCTTCCTTGTAACAACATTCAACTTTCTATAATCAATACACACTTGCCAACCAGTTTGAATCCTAGTGGGTACTAACTCATCATCGTTATTTTTCACCACCGTAACACCAGATTTGTTAGGGACCACTTGAATGGGACTGCCCCATTGGCTATCAGAGATGGGGTAAATGATACATGCATCAAGCTATTTTAGCACCTCGGCTCGAACGACCTCTTTCATATTGGTATTAAGTCTACATTGTGCTTCACGTGAATTTTTGTCATTGTCTTCTAAGTGTATCCTATGCATGCACACTGAGGGACTTATTGATAACAAACTATATATTGACTTACTTGAGTCTATATATATAGGAGTTCCAAATAGTTTGGATATTAAGACAAAGTAGGTTAGTTTTCATGAGTTGCTCTATCTCTCAAGGGTTCAAGAAGAATGAATAAATCCAGTCCAAGGAAAACCTCAAGATCAACCTAAAGGGAAGTTAATTCTACCTTTAACCACTATAGGACACTTATACTGCATATTTTTTATTCCTATGTGCATATGAGGTCTTTAAACACTTTAACTAATTTTTAAATCAATTTAATTCATTAACAACATTTTTAACACATATTAAATAACTTTTGGAATTATTAAAATTTGATTTTTAAAAGTGTTGGGGATAAAAGTTGTATTTATAAAGTGTTTTAATTCATTAAAAGTTTCTTTGGGTAGGATATCAAAGTGCTAGAGACTTCAGGGGGAGTTTGTAATTAATTTTAAAACATGCATTTTTCGCCGGTTTCCATCGTATATGTGTTGGCTCCTGAGTTGTCAATTTATGTTTTCTATAAGATAAATTCCCAAGATTTGATCTCAGCCCTTGGATGATCTTTATCAACGATCTGCATATGTTTATTTGCTATCCACGTGTTACCTGTTAAACCAATGAGATTAAGTTGTTAGCACCGCTCATTATATACCATTAGATTGGTAGTCAATAAGTCAAACTCAATCTCAGTCGTAAGATTGCCCAAGACATTCGAGATCCTTCCACAGCCAGTATAAAAAGTCTCTTAGTCTTAGCCATTTGAGACTTTTGACATTCATCCATCCTGAGAAAAAAAACTAAAGAGATTAGAGAGATAAGGGAGAAGATAGAGGAAAAGAAAAGAGAGAAGAAACCCTAATCTTCATATCCTTACACCTCTGAGTGATTTCCCTTCACCCACACACCATAACCTTCAACATTTCATACATCAAAAACCTAAAACTTGAGAGTTAGATCCATTTTAGGGTTTCTGTGAGATTGGTGTTGGGTTTGTTCAATATTTAAAGACCTCTTCAAATCTAAGTTTCTTTCAGAACTCATCTCTAAGAAAATATCGAGTTTCACTGTTGAAACTTGAGATTTTCTAAAAGAGAATATCACACGCTTACTTTTTATTCTCTTTTTGGATCTTTTATTTTAGATCCATTATGTTTCAAAATATTTTGAAAAATAAACTTCTACTTCTTCAAGGTTGAATCAAATCCTTAAGACGTTGGTGTCTCTTGAATCATATTTCACATTTTCTGAAATAAAGTTGTACAAAAATAAACCGAGACACATAGGACCTTGGTTAATTTTAAAAGGAAGGTTGTTTTTTCAGATCTGATCCTGATAAGAGGCTTATTTGACAAAATGATTTGAATTCGACCTTGCATGTCATATAGAACCTATTGATTTATAGTAACTTGTCTGTATAAATAATTTGAGAGGGTGAGTTATATAAATCTGCATTTAGTACACCTCACAAACACATTGTCACGCATGAACACTTAGTCACAATGGTTCTGTTTGAGAGACTTGGAATTTGATAGAGTTGCTGGAATCAGAATTCAAAGAAAAGAAAATTAAGGAAATTGCAAAGAAGCAACCAGAAAAGATCAGTTCTAGTCAGAAAACCTTTGGAGTGGAGTAGCTCATGTAGGTATAACTCTGAACTTAAATTTAGGATTTTGTGTGCTTGCTTAAGTGTTGTAACTTGATTCTTTACTTTTCTGGATTTTTTGTTTGCACCGTAGAGGGAACTGTGGATGTTTCCCTTGATTAAGGGTTTTACCACGTTAAAATTATTGTGTTCTTTACTTGGAATGTTCTTAATTTCTATTGTGATTGGTACTGGATGTTGGACATAGTAGATGGTTTTTAATTTCTAAAACCTTAGGTAGTCAACTACCAAATCTAGACTACATATTGAGAAAACAATTTTGAATACATCTTGTGTTGTTATTCGAAAATAGTTTTGTCCAAAACGTTTATTCGGAGTTTACTCAACTTATAACATTTTGTTAATAATCTAGTAAATAAGTTTTTCATTTATCCCCTTAATGTCGGCTATGGTCCATCCTATGGCTTCCTTGTGTTCTATGAGAACACACAATAGTTTACATTCCTGTTCTTTGTCCAAACTAGATGCAATGATAACATACAAGATTCATAAGGGCCTAAGAACATATACTCGAGTGTTACAGGCGGCGCCTTCAATTCTAGCTCGGGATCTTTCTCAATCGAGTGAGGAATATGTGATGAGGAAAGTGAGAGGGGCTCAGATTTAGACTTCCAATTTCCTACTTCCATGATAGGGACGGAGTCGAGGAGGGAGTTGACTACTTCGATGAACTTTTCGACATCAAATTTGGGCCCAAAAAAGGTAAGACAAGATGCTAAAGTGTTGTCATTATAATTTTTCTCGAAAGTCTCTTAGACTATCAATCATGTTAATATCCACGGGTTCATCATCATCGGGTGGTTGTTTGGAGAAATTTAACACATTAAGGTCCATATTCATATTCCCAAAGGATAGGTTCAATTGACCGCTACGACACCTAAGGACGACATCAGATGTGGCGAGGAAAGGATGACCCAAAATAACATGGATTTTTGCAATAGGATTTTGTACTTGTTGGGTGTCCAAGATAAAAAAGTTTATGGGAAATATAAAGTCACCCACTTTAATTAGGACGTCCTCAACAATGTATCTCAGAATTGTCACAGAACGGTCGACTAAGGACAAGGTAATACTAGTCGATTTCAACTCCCCCAAACCTAGTTTTTCATACACGGTGTAGAACAGAAGGTTCATGCTTACTCCTGAATCTAAAAGGGATTTCTCAATGAGGTGCTCCCCTATCTTGATAGAGATCGTCGGAGTACCAGGATCCTTATACTTGATGGGAGTTCGATAAGAAATGATCGAGCTTTCTTGCTCAGCAAGAAAATATTTCTTGGGAACGTTGGTGCTTCTCTTGAAGGTGCAAAGATCCTTCAGAAATTTGGCATAGGATGGGACTTATTGAATGGCATCAATCAGTGGGATATTGATTTGTACTTGCTTGACTACTTCCAACATTTTATCAACTTGCGCCTTTTTCTTTGGTGGCACCAAACGCTGGAGAAATGGATATTTGGGGACATAGGTCTCTATAGATGGCTCAGAAGGTAAGGGTGAAGTTGGATCCACGGGTGGATCTTTCTTATCCTTACCTTTCTTGGATTCACTCTCGATAGGTGGTGAAATGTTTTTCTCTACTTCCTTGCTGAACCTAAGCATGATGATTGATTTCGCATGCTCTTGGGCATGTGATGCGCTCGTACCATCTTGAATAACAAATTGTCCCCTCGGCATGTTACCCTTTGGATTGGGTTCAGGCTGACTCGAAAATGTTCCCTTGTTCCTCTTACTCAACGCGTTAGCTAGTTGGCTCATTTAAAACCCGAGTTTGTAAATGGCTTGAGTATTCGCGTGCATGCTTTGCTGGGTGGAATGGAGGACATTTTGAGTGATTTGCTGGAATTGAAGGGTACTTTGGGTAAGAAGGTTCATCGAATCCTCTAAAGATTGAATCTTTTGGGATGAGGGATGAGGGGGTGCGGTGGAATTATTTTGGAAACTCGGGGGTAGGTTACCGAAAGATTGACCCCCACTTCCTTGGTATTGACCGTTGGACCATGAAAGATTGGGTTGGTCTTGCCATCCCTAATTGTATGCGTTGGAATATGGGTCATAATTTGGCGTATTTTGATAGCGGGCATTGGCTTACTCGGTGAGTGCCTTGTGGGCCAGAAGGGTGGGGCAATTCTCGACTAAGTGGTCGAATGCATCGCAAAGTATACACATAGGGGAACCTATATGTTTAATGGCCGCATTTACGGTTTGATTACTCTCTTTTCTCGTCTCTAAAGCTTCTAAACATCAGGTCAACGTGTCCACTTTGGCATTTAAATCATAACTTTGTTCGACTTGGTGAGCAAAACCCTCATTGGACGTGGTGGGCCTAGAATATCTATTGGGTGGCCATCACTGGGACTTTTTCGCTACCACTTCTAGGAATACCCATGCGTCAACCTCATTTTTTCCAGTAAAATCACCTTTACATAACGACTCGAGCATAGTTAGAGTGTTACAATCGAACCCCTCCTACAAAATTTGGACTTGGCGTCCCATATCAATCCTATGGTGCGGACATTGCAGTAGAGAGTCCTTGAACCTCTCCAAATACATCCATATGGCTTCTCCCTCCTTTTGGCTAAATGTGTTGATAAATTGACGTATCGACGCTGTCTTTCGGTTGGGAAAGAATTTTTGTAGGAAGGCGACACTCATTTGGTTCCAAGTGGTGATGGATTCGGGTGTTAACGAGTTAAACCAACTATTGGCTTTGTCTTTCAATAAGAAAGGGAACAATTTAAGCTTGATAATTTCATCGGTGAGTTGTTGATACTTAATGGTCCCACAAATCTCCTAGAATTCCGAAATATGAAGGTAGGGATCCTATTTGTCGGTACCTCGAAACACCAGCAACATTTGGATTGTTCCATGATAGAATAGAAAATTATTCGCAGTGTGATTGGGTAGACGTATGTACGAAGGTTGACTCGACCTAGTCAGATAAAGGTAATCTTTAAGGGCACGTGGAGCTAACTCGTCTCCCATTTCTATGAAAATAAAAAATCTACATATGTAAGTATCGGGAATGCTAGAACCCCACACTCGACAAACGACCATTATGATCTCGAAACCAACTTCGCGTACACTGAGTTCACTCGAATTTTTTTTCTTATTTTTTTTATGTGAAGAAAATTAAAAAAAATTGACTCAAACCACGTAATTCCTAGCGAACACAAAGCAATTTGAAATATCTAATTTAGGTGAGGGGAATTTCAATTTTAAAATCTAGTTTTCCCGATATTAATCGACGACACAATCTCCTTAATTAGAGAGGTCCTACTCTTTGACAAGGGAGAATTTAAAATACGACCAACTACATTTATCACCTCAAATCCCTCTTTTTCCTCCAGGTAGGTGGTCGGTACGAAGACACATTAAAAATTACAAATCCTAGACAAGGTGAAATGGGATAGATTTGACAAGTTCGCATTGGAGTAGCTTTTAATTCTAGTCTCGTTTAGAGGTTTCGTATGAGCTATGTGATATCCTAAGGCCAATGTCTACTTGATTTAAAATTAAATGTGATGGCTCGGGATATGTGGGTTAATTAGTGATTTTCGAGCCAAGGAAGGGTGATGAAATCCCACCTTATCTTTCACACGAGTTTTTCCCTTAAGTCAATTTATGCAATGTGCTAAATTAAATGCGAAATTAAATCACGTAGGAGCACACAAAAACGTACCTCCAGCGTGAAATTTTTAAAGTCACTTGTTTACGCCGGGCCGGAGTTTAAGTTGACGTCGATCAGAGGGAAACTCCTCCTACGTTTCAGTCATCCCCGAGAGTTCCTTGTACTCATGGCAAGATTGCATAATTTTTTTTCTTCACGTTCGCGCACCACCGTTAACACTTTTTCGAATTTTTCTGCACTTTTTCTTCTTTTTTTTTTGGATCAAATACCAAAAAGTCCCTCAAACATTTTTTAATACACATTTAGTCCAAGCCTTTTATTTTATACCAAAAGTCCCTTATTCTCTTACTTGTAAAGGTCCGCGCCAGCGGCATGGTAAAGGGCTTTTTGAAGGCTTGGACTAATTGTGTATTAAAAAATGTTAGAGGAATTATTTGGTATATGCCCCCCTGTTTTAATATGCTTTTGAAAAAAAAAAAGAATTCCACCAAACGTAAAGTGCGACACACCAATTTTTTTTAAAGAAAAGAGTAGAAAAAAACACGACACACGCACTAGTGGTGTATTTAACACACACAAAAAATAAAGCTAACTTATGAAATGATTTTTTTTAATACTCGAAAAAAATCAAAATTACTGTTGGGAAAACAAATTCGAATATTTGTTTTTATTTTTTAATTTTTATTTTTTAAATTTTTTTTAGGGTCCACTTATTGAATAAAACGAATCTGGAACTTTCCACTTTTTTTTTTCAAGTTTTTAAATTTTTTTTATGTATTATAGGATAAGCTAGTGCTAAAAGTGCTATTTAAAAAAATATGTTTTTTTACCCAGAAAAATAGAAATATTGTTGTTTTTTAATTTTTTCAGAAATTTCTACTTTTTTTTGATGAATTTTTACTAATAAAAATGCGAAAAGTAAAAAAAAAATAGTCCGAAACTTACAACTTAAAAAAAAAACCCGAACAAATCACTGGCAACGGCCCCAAAAACTTGTTTGTCAATTTTATCAAATACCGCAAGTGCACAGACTATTTTAGTATAGCGAGTGTAAGTACGGGTCGAACTCATTAGGATTTATCAATTTTTTTGTTAAAAATTATTGTGACTGTCCAACTTGACGAAATGCCTTTAAAGATGAGATGTAATATTAAACTAAGCAACACAAATAAAAATATAGGAGTACGAGAGATATAATCAAGTGTGCGTGAAAATTAGGGCGTTGGATCCACTTATCACGTTAAACTAACACTGTGCAATAATTTAAATTCATCATTCCCGATTTTATAACTCAAATTAAACCGACTCTCGTCGTATTTAATTCAGAAAAATAATTCGTTATAAGTCCAAAATAAAATTTAACGTCTCCAAATTTAAACGCCTAAAATCCCTATTCCCTTAAAAAGCTCACTTTTAAATTTCAAAATATAGTCTTTAA
The DNA here is from genome assembly GCA_949130495.1 of Sambucus nigra. Taxonomy (NCBI): domain Eukaryota; kingdom Viridiplantae; phylum Streptophyta; class Magnoliopsida; order Dipsacales; family Adoxaceae; genus Sambucus; species Sambucus nigra. The sequence goes on along the minus strand of OX422217.1, from coordinate 312,395,525 downwards.
GCACGGGCTATCAATAAATTTAATAAAAGTGTAACCCATCAAAAAGTACCCATACTTAAAATAAATAAAAAATGATTTTTTTTCAAACAATGCCAAAGGTTTAAAACACACTCTGGTGTCATTTTAAATGAATACCGAATTTTTAAAACGTTTAGCACATATCGGGAATAAAAAAGAATTTAAATCGCACGCAATATTAATCACACATGATAAATTTCACCTAGTCCTAGTAGGAAAATTAAGCGAGCATAATTGTTGACATAATAAATTTTCAAGGATGAATACTAATTTTCATTAAAATAAACAAACTTACAAATGGTGTGTCATAATTATTCTTGACAGAATTCCTCCAACAAAATAATTATTAGCCCTCAAATATAAATAAAGAACTAAAACTAAAACTACCAACAATTATTCGAAAGTGTCTCTCTACAACTCTCTGTCAAAAAATAATGAACCCAATGGTCCTACTTATAGGCCTACGGATAGGGTATTTGGATGGGTATAAAACTCCTTTTTAATTGGTAAAAATGAATTACAAAATTCATTAACCAATTTGACGAAATTTGAGTGGATTTGGATTTCAATTCCATCTTTATCTATAGAGATTTTGACCGAATATGGTAGTTGACTGATGATTGGATCGATGATGTGGTGCTGATGGGGCTAATTCCTTGTTTGGGTGATCATTTAAGGCCTTATACAAAGGTCTTCCTTTTAGCAAAAAACTTTGGGTCAAGGGGAGGAATCGAACCCCTAACCTCTTCCTACTTATGCGCGCGCATGACCACAAGGCTGGGAAGCCTTTTCATTTATATACTTGCTTGAGAAATATATAAGCCCATTATGTTTCCAAAATTCCTTTTTTATGCTTTGACCCCAAAATTTTTACTCCTTTCAATTCTTCTCAAAATCTTCATATGTTCACCAAATTACCTCGGATCTTCACCAAACTTCAGAGGTACCTGCAAAAAAAATAAATAAATAACTTATATTAATTTAAATTCAGCCCCATAAATTTAGAAAATTAGCAATTTATTCTTATTTGCATTTTAGACCCTAAAATTCATAACTCTTCTGTTTTAACTCATAATTCAACCAAATTTTCGGGAGAACTTTATTTTTCCTAGATAAATATTAAAAAAATTATTATTTTGGCCCATAAAGCTTCTAAAATTATGATTTCACCCCCTAGAGTTATTAAAATCACATTTTTAACTCAAATTTTATTCAAACTTGCATTTTTCTTTTATTTTACAAAAATGCTCTAAAATCTCATTATTTATGATACAACGGGCCTAACAAGGCCTAGATTTGGACATAATTCATGCAAAATAATGCACTCATCACGTGGATATGGACAATGTTGTTTCCATGGAGGTGGGCTATCCCTTACCATAAGTCAGCATTGCTGAATCAGTCAAAATGACCTTAGCCTAGTGGGGACCTTTAAATTACCCTAAGGTGAAAAGATAAGAGATCCCTCAGAATACTCCAATGGATGATGATGTTGCCGCCAACATTTCACCAGACCTTCCATTTTTAGAAAACCATATTGTTATCTTGAACTCATCATTTGTTTTTTTTATCTGAATATACATCTCTGTTTCAGTGAATGTGAAGGATTTCCATCCTTATCTTACGTGATAAATTTTTACTAAGTTATTATATTCGACTAAATTTTTAGCCTCATATAAAAACTTTGTTTTCGTTAATTATTTATGTCGTGCAGAAATGTTTTTATTGAAATTAGTTTGGCGACTGTTTTTGAAATAAAAATTTAAGTTAAAATGGGCCTTCTAGTATTTGAGTCACTGCATGATCTTGTCGTCGAGTCTTAGATGACCTGGTTTGCATACTAGCTACCATTAGATGAACATGTGTTGTCCATATGTGGTTTTTATAAGTACAAACTTAATGTTCCCATATAAACATTGTGTGTGTAGTCATTGGTTATGTCGAGTGACGTGATATGGTTTACCAAAGCTTTAATGAACTTATGTGTTAATTAGGTTGTCTCATGTCTATCCTGACCTTGTGACAACATTGGTTTCCCTATGTCGACCAACTTCTTGATTATGACCTGTCCAAGGGACAAGGCCCCTCATTAAGTGTGGTCTAGTTGTACTTATTATGTTCATCGCCTTTGAGATGCCTTTCGCCTAATCTTCTTTCCTGTCTCTTAAAAATGGAATTCTTTGTGGAAAGTAAGGGAAGAAATTAAGAAATAACAATATAGAGAAAAATAAAGGTAGAACTTAAGAAATAACAATATGGAGAGAAGACTGATTTTAATTAGTAATAGTGAACTTTTTTACAAGAACTTCTGTAACAGTAAGATTAATGATTTCTCAACATTTATTTTAATTTGGCATATTCTGTTACATTGTCATCGTCATGTACTTCTCAAGAGGTTCAAAGTGAAGACAACTTAGTGACCGAGCAACAATCGAAGACCGAATGAGTTAAAATTGTCACTACAATAATCGAGAATATATATGGTTTTGATTTATGCATAAACACTTTATAAAGGGATGTTTTTATAAAATATTTAAAGTTTTTAAAATATTTTTTTCAATAGATATTTTTAATTTTTTTAGTCGTTCGAACAACTTTAAGAACAAGAATGAGAGTTCGTTCAAATGGACTTCTAACGAACATGGAATGGGCCTTGTTTATTAATAGAACCTAATTCATTCGGACTTCGTTCGAACTAGATTGACTATTTATTCAAATGATATTTTTTTAGGTCGAACAAGATGTTGTTGTCTCTCAAACGAAGCCTAGTTTTCATTCAAATGACTTTTCTCGAAGAGCGTATTGGCTCAAAATTTGAATTTTCAATAAAATGGGGCCTTGGGATCAGTTTTTATCATAATGTTTGGCGATATTTGATTTTCTATGCATAACCAAAAGGTCTCCAAACCCTGGTTTATGTAAAACACTTTTTTTCTCCAAATTAAATCCTTTGAATGATTTATCAATCTTTATCCAACCCTAGAAGGACACCATTCCATGATCATACCATTGTAGAGTGATTCTCTACTGCTAACCTTATGTAGTTTATTCTCTACGGCTAAAGAAGATATGATTATTGATTCCTAAGGCTGATCAGTGAATACCGAGCCAAGCAGAGCTTGCTGTGTGATGGTGCTGAATATGCATCGTTTGTTGTGAACAACTGGGATTGAAGACATTACTGTGTTGTTTAGTGGAGCTCTAAGTTTTGAAAGTTTGAGTATGTCTGTCTGTAATACCTAATTAGAAATAATGTTGAATAACGATTATTCTCAAAAGGGATTTTTCCTTATCTTATGTCTTATGGGTATTGTTTTGGTTGGCTATGGTTTGTTTTCATTTAGATTCAAATAAATTTTATGCTCACCTAAGTAAATCAAGATTAAAATTTTACTAAATTTAATTTGGTGTGTTTGACCTAGTCTACGAATTATACATATAATCAGACCATTTTATCAAATTTTCAAATTGGTATCAGAGCTTCTTTCTATATATGGCATGGATTAATTTGGGTGGTATATGGATAACTCGTACAATAGGCCATCAGAATTCGACTGGTCTAATTATGCCTGTTGGAAAGCTTGAATGAGGTCGGTACTGAAATTGATTGATGATGAAGTCTATATTATTATTGAAAGGGGGTAGACTCCACCCACTGTGACTAGTGATGATGTCATTAGTCTCAAACCTGCCATTACATGGATTGATGATGATTTCAGATGCAGTAACTTTAACTCCTAAGGATTATGTGTAATTTTTGGCGTAGTCACGCTTAACAAATTTCCTCATATCACGATGTTTACCATGTCTAAGAAAGCATGGAATATCCTTCAACTCACTCATAAGGGTCCTAGTGCTATAAAAGCTTATAAGTTATAGAATTTCACCACACAATTTGAGACCATTAGCATGCTTGAGTCTGAAACATTTGATGAATTTTATCCATGTCTGTCTGACATTCTGAAATCTAGTTTTGATTTAGGTTAGTGAATTTCGAAGACGCGGCTAGTTAAGAAAATTCTTAGTTCTCTTCCATCCCAATTTAGTACGAAAGTCACGGTCCTTGATTCTTTGGGAATTTTAGATACTCTTGGGTTAGAAGAGCTTATATGATACCTTCAAACTTACAAAATGGATATGTACGTCAAAAATCAAAAGAAGAAAGAAAAAAGGATCACTTTAAAAGCCTAATAAAAAGGGGAGGTTTCTGACTCAGAATTAGATTTTTATCCAGATTATATTGCCTTATTTGTGAAAAAAATCAAAAGGTTTGTCAAATTAAGAAATCAAAACTCTTCTAAAGTGGAAAATAAAAGTTTTGAAAAAGACAAAAAGTTTAAAGTGGGCAAGAATGTTTTTGAATATGATTAAATAAAGTCTAGAGGAGAGTACCCTTGGAAATACGATTCAGAGAGATTATATAAGTGCAAGGGTAAGGGTTAGAAATCCCATGAGTGTGCTATAAGGCTTAAGATACATGCCAATTGCAAAGCTTCTTATAATGCCATTCTAATCGATAGAAATGCCAAGTCAATAGATTCTGAGACTGAATCAATAAGTGGATGTAACTTCATCGTTATCTTGGCTATTCATGTCAACACTTCAAGTATGTATCACGTCAATGAGGAAATTTATAAACATGATATCCTCGATGATGAGTTGAATCATTCTGGAGAGAGTGAGGGAGATGATGTTTTGAGTGAGGGAAAACGTGGCTTCCAATATACCTATACCGATCTTTACACCGATTCCAATTAAACCAAAACACAAAATAATAATTCGTCTCTTATGATGTTATCTATAGAAAAGGAGTTAAAGGTAGTAAGAGGGAGTGAGACCTTAGTGGGGATTTCTTTGAGTGAGCAGTTAGTTTCGATGGGAAGGGAAAAACGTGACTTAAAGTGTCTAATCTTACGAGAGATCTTCAAGATTTATTGGAGACTTACGAGAAACTTAAAGCCCATATTTCCTAACTTGAGAAAGATATCAAACATTATCGATAGTCCAAGGTTACTTCATAGGACGCATCGAAGAAGGTTGTAAAGATGTTCCTTGGTACCGTATTAGGTTTTAAGGAGTGGGAAGGATAAAAGACGATGGTGATACTGCTTCCCATAACGCACCAGAACAAGTTCCCAAGTTTGTGATGGAACCGTATGGATCTTAACCTTACCTACCAAGGAGGACTCATCATAAATATGTTAACGAATGTATATCTACACAAGTATATGTTTATACCCATTGAAAATGAAGAGGTCACCTTAGGGAATTTTTTTAAGCGAGGAAGAGTTTCTCGCACACATGCTCCACCCCACCACTATAGCAATTTTTCTAGTATTAAAGAGCAAGTTGAGTTTCTAGTCGCGACTTCTAAAATATTGATGGAAGAATTTCAAAGTATGTATATATGCCTTTCGAGAACACTTCCAAAACTATGATTAGAGCCAAGATTGCCTAATCTTAGGTACCTAAGAATGATGTTAAAGACCTTGTTGTTCACATTGCTCTCAAGGTTAAAAATACTTCTCAATGGTATTTTTATAATGGGTGCCCTAGGACCATGACCGGTGATAGGTCATATTGTACTAACCTTATGGAGCGAAAGGAAGGCAAAGTCACCTTTGGATATTGGAGTAGGTCTAACATCTTAGGATGTGGTGATGTGTATATACCAAATTTTCCTAAGCAAGAGAATGTTTTTTATGTTAAAGGGTTTGAAGAGAACTTGATTAGCATAAGACAACTTTGTGATACTAACCTTGCTGTAAAGTTGGACAGATCGGAGTGTAACATTTATTATCAATATGGTGAACCTTTTCTACAAGATGTGAGTACTAACGATAATTGTTACGGGATCATTCCTAAGTCCAGTTTAGTGTGCAATAATGCTAAGGTCTCCTATGTAGTCCTTTGTCATCAACAACTAGGTCATGAAAATTTTAGAGATCTTGAGAGATAGGTCGAGAAAGACCTAGTTCGTGGGTTACCATCGCTTGGGAAAATAACTTCCTTGGTTTGTGGTCCTTTCCAATAAGGAAAATAAATCAAGAGTCCCCATAGGATCTTGAATACCATTATCACCTCCCATGTTTTGGATTTAATATACATGGATCTTATGGGTCCCATAAGTATGAAGAGTGTAGATAATAAGAAGTATATCCTAGTAATTGTTAATGAGTTTTTGCGATATTCCATCATTTGATTTCTTAGAGAAAGTTTCGATGCTATTGAGCTCCTAACAATCAAGTGTCGTGTCCTACAAAATCAACATGGTGTCACTATTTCATAGTGACAATGGCACTAAATTTTTAGAATCCAGGTGGATAGCTTTTGTGATGAACTCGGCATAAAATGTAATGTCCCTCCCCAGTAAATTAATTAAATTATATTATGACAATAATTGAAGAGGATTTAAGTAAAAATATGGAACAATTGTGGGTGAAAATTGGAGAAAAATAAAAAGAAAGAATTAGGGTCGTTCGAATGACTTGGGAGGTCGTTCGAGCAACAACTTTGAAGTTGTGAGATACGTCGCGAGATGCAGGGCTTCTCGCAACGTGCTACTAGCTTACAGTAGCAGGTCGTGCGAAGGTTGCATGAAGCCAAGGATCAAGTGATAAAAGAAGTTGTTCAAGCGACATGTCCCTTCCATTCCAACGACGCTGGTGGAGAATATTAGATCAGACGCCCTTGTATGCTATCATATTTTGGGACTTTGATTTGGTGTGTTGTCGAGCTCAGACCATTCTAGAAAGGGAAAAACAAAGTTTTTGAGCTTAGGGGGTGTTTTATAAGTGTTGTTTGGGGGTTATTTGGGTTTAGTATTATTGGGAGAAGATTGTAGAAGAGAGAGAAAGAGAGAGTGAGAGAGACATGGAAGAGGTGGGTTGTATTCCACCACAAATAACCACAAAACCACCACTCCTCCACATTAGACCACCATAAAACTACCAGTTTTAAGATGTTTTCTTCCACATTTGAACCAAAACACGCATTTACACCATGGTAAAGATAGAGCTACGAATTTTGGAGTTGTATTTGGGGGTTTTCATTAGAAAAGATGAAGTGGGTCTTGCATTAGGAGGAAGCATTTAGTAACCCCTTAAGGCAAACTTTGATGGTGGGGGTTACGCCTCCTACACCAACACTACCATTAGAGACATTAGAGGTGGATAACCTCACTCTTAGAGTAAGAATGTAATTTTTACATCGTAGTATTGTATTTTGACTATTTGAGTAAGGTGTATTTAGTTTAATGGTATATTTATTTCATAAGAAGATAATAAACATTTTTAAGGAATAAAAATATTGAGAGAAAGGTTATTTTGTTAAAAACAAAGGGTGGATAATTATTTCAAGGTTAGAAATAGTAGAAGTTGATGTTTTATGAAAATGGTGTATCTTCTAGTAATTTTGATGAAAAAACATTTTTTTGGAATAAAATGTTTGCAAATAATGTGATTTTGTTGAAATTAAAGAATTAGTAAATATTTCAATGTTTTAGTATATTCAAAAATGGCATTTTATGAAAATGGGTAGTTCTAGAAGTATTGGTGTCAAACATTTTATGAAATAAAATGTTTGGAAATAATTGTTTATTTGGTAAATATTTGGTGAAAATATGTTTATTCCATGTGGTAGGATTTTTGAGTTCAAAATCAATCTTCTCATGCATATAAATTTGTAGTAATTTGACATATAATGTATAAACAAGTTTAGAGAAGATTTTGTTGGGTTTAAACAAGAAATAGTAAAAGTTGGGATTTATGTATTCAATCTATGTGTAAGTGGGACTACAAGATATAATGTGTACAGAGTTAAAGGACTACATGTCAAATAAAAGAAATGGCTATTTCTAATAAAAGTAGTCCTAAGTGTGAATGTATTACTTGAATGAAGAAGTAAAGAAATGTGTTCTTGGGAAATGTTGATAAAAAGCATTAGTTAAGTGTTAATGGGTAAACATGGAATAGTTAGTGAGTATGAATTACTATTATTGTGAAATATTAACACTTAAGGAATTAAAAGGGGATTAAAGGTGTAAAAGTGTTTCCAATCAAGTAAAGAGATTACTCCAATTGTAAAAAGGTGTTAATGAGTTAAAACACTTAAGAAGTTGGTGTGTATAACTTAATAGTGTTTTTGGGTGAAATTATAACTTGTGAAATGGAGGAAAAGTCCCCAGTTTTGGCTTCAACCGGATAAAAAGGGAATTGAAATAATGTGGACATTTGTAAATTGTTAAAACACATAAATGAACTCGGATGACACCAGGACAAAGCAAGAAGGGCCCGGAGCTATTGGGTGAAAATCCTCAAATCACTGGCTAGATCATATGGTGCGCATAGCCATCGGTGTAGAGGCGGTGTAAGTATGCGGTATTGGAAGATTCGGAGAAAAATTTAAATGAAATATGGAAATAATCAAGGAATGGGTTATGTGGTAAATATGTTAATACAACATAACTTGAATTAACTTAATAAATGTTCTGATAAAGGCGAAATGGACAAGTTAATGCGTAAATATGCTAATGTCCATAATATAAGGAAAAATGTTAAAGAATGTGGGTAGTTAAGTGGTTAAGTGGTTAAGAAACCTAAATGGTTAAATGCATATTTAACACAAGAATGTGTTGTAAAAAGGACTTTTCAAAGATTAAATAAGTATTTTCCAACATGGTGAATGTGTGTGTTAAAATGGCAATTTTTAATGAAAATACTAGACTGTGTTGAAATGAATGAAAATTTTAAATTCTAGTAATGGAATGGGTCCGAATAAATCAAGTGTAATGGTTTCAAATGTTGAATCGGGTGTGTTAAATAAAGTGAGAAATGCTAAGTATGACTAACAAGAGTCTTTACTAGATTAAGGTAAATTAATCTAGATAAGTAAAATTCTTCGAAAGTAAAACGGTTAATACATTAGATGTATATTTTCAAAGATATACATATGTAGATATATCATATTTTTTGCATGCATGTGGTTCTCGCATGTGAGTGTTCCTTTCTGCCTTTTGTTTCTTACTGTTTGTATAAATTCCAATGGGCTTAAGCTCACATCCCCACTTTATTACAGAAGGTTGGGAGCGATTTACATATAAGTATATTTTATTTGTATTGCATTAGTATCTATGTTTACTTGGACTTCAGGGTGCTCCCCATGGGTCCCTCATGCTGTTTATCTTCAAATTGGAATCGCATGCTAACAAGTGAAATGATAACTAAACTAAAACTCGACTAGCAACCTTATATATGTTGTTCCATTGCACTTCATACCTAACGCTTGGGTTGGACCAGGTTGGCTCACAGGAAATCCATAAATCCAGGATGGGGCGTTACAAATTGTATCAGAGCTCTAGGTTCGAGGTTCCTTTCGAGTTTGACATGGTAAGGCCAGTATTGGATCTTTCAACGTCACTGTGGTTTGGTTCGGTCATGCGAGTTTGAAGACAGTTTATTTCGTGTTCTCGATGGTAAAGTCTAGGAGGTTTGCATGACAAGTTAGATTAGTGCCAAGTTTGCCACGATTAGATTGATAATTATTAATCGCTTTCGTGTTTCTGATTATAATTGTATTAATTTACGGGTGTCAATGCAAGCCTATAGTGGTGACACAATGGTTATTAGTGTGAGGTGCATGTTTTAAATTTTTGTGAGATAGAATCAATTGATGTATCGTTAGAGTGAAATGATGCTCAAATGGAAAGTGTCATGAGTTTCATAAAATCAATGCTAGAGTTTGATGGTTAAGGTGTATCGATCAGGTACACATGGTTGGTGATTGAAAAGTGGCATGCACAACCCGTAGGTAAGGAGCTTATGGGTACTTAATTCCGGTGATGTATTTAGGAAAATTCAATTGATAGAATTTTTGTGTACACATGAGGTTGTGTAGGTAGATAGTATCAACACCACGATCATCCATGTGAGATATATCGTACTATAATTTTGGTGATGTGAGTATCCTTGTTAGTGGCAACTTGGAGTAACATTACTGACTACCTAGTGATAAAAGTCATGTATCTCATGTTCGAAAACTAAATAGTTGTATGGCATTAATAAGTATTGATTTTTGGTGAGAACATATTAGTTCCTCGGTTGAGGACTTAGTTTTAAATGTATTTTGGGTGGTAATGTGGAATTAAGGAAATAGGACCCCGTGCTACGTCCGTGGTGTGAGCTTTGATGATTTTAGCCAATACTCGATGCCTGTATCCTACCAAGAATTATATAGTCATGTTAACTCATAGGTCGGAACTTGATACGATAATAGCATAGTGAGAAAATTTTGGTTGCTATAGTCGAACAGTCATTTAGGATTTGGTGAGGCAGATCTTGAGGTTTATAAGCTGCACACAATGATCTATATCTTGCTATGACCCATAGTAGCACTAATTATGTTTGGTACGCGACTTATAGTCACAACCATTTGGATGAAAGGTAAGGTTAGTATCTAAGTGTTGAAACTCGTTTTAGCCTCCGAGGAAATGGCTAGGTGCGAGGTAATCCAAGTGTGTGAGTGGTTCATAAGTACTCTGAGGTGCCATAGGACAAATTTGTGTATGGCCTCATTGAGGATGAACATCGAATTTTGTGATGTCTTGAGGAGTTTGAGGATTAAGGTGCACTATGGATAGAAGCTCGCAGACTAGTTTCTTACGAGCACCACGTAATATTAATGTGGGTATTGAAAGGTTTGAAGAGTGAACCTAAGATGATAAGGATGTAGACGATGAAATCTCGCCAAATTTAGGGCTTTAACAAGAAATGTGTTTGGTTTTCTTCGGAGACCAACTAAGTCTGGTGAGAAGAGGCAGTAGCATTCTTAGTAATGATTGAGTTGAGGGTCAAATGATGATCCCAAATTAACAATCATATAGAGTACATGCTGGGTATGATTTTCTAACCGGTACAAATGGGTGGTGTAATCCCTAAGTTAAAAAGGTAGTTATATCCCTTCATGAGTGATTCTCCGATGTTATGGAATGGCTAATCGATTTTGCGATGTAATAGAAAATGTGATCGAGACTTATAGTGATGGCGTCATGTGGAGGTTCAGAAATGGCGGCTAAGGTGGGGCTGCATCGAAACATGATTATTATGCCAATTTATTAGCAGTATAGGCTAGAATTGCCTTACCAATGTAAGGGTTAGAAATTGGCATATCTTGCCAAGTTAGTACAGGTTAGAAGATGTTGTTTGGTGTGAATATTAATTTCCCTTAGGGTACTAATGAAGGAGGGTGTGGTCGTCACGAAGATCCTGTGTGTATAGAAAGGATAAGGTGAATTGATGGCAACCTTGTGGTCAAAGGGACACGATTAGGTGAGTGCCTTGTTTGAATAAGTAATGAATATGGGAGTTTAGTATCTTGATCGCGATATATTTAGCAGGTAATAACCTATGTGTAATAGGTTTGTGAAATCATCATTAGTTATAGAATAAGGTCGATGTAGACAAGGGGTGGAGTATTCTCCAATCGAAATGGTTCATCTACGCCAAGGATGTGAAGGGTAGGGACTTTCTCCTAAGGAGGGAAGTCAAGAATTGACTTCGTAAAGGACTATCGACTCATAATTTAAGCTAATACATGTGAATGAATGATTATGATTCGACTTGTTACGACTAGTGACCCAGATCGAGTTATATAGCCAAAAGTGGTACTCAGTGAGAGTTTTGTGAATAAGCAGTATGGTTTTAAATACAAAGTGTAGGTTCACTTCCATGAGTTAAAATAAAATGCCTATGGGTAGAATTCCCTCGACGGCTGCTTTTCCCTCTGACTCAAGTGTGTTCCTCTTGGTTTTTGTAATCTAATTTAGTGTTATGACTTGCATAGTAACTCAAGTTGGAGCCATGTCTTGGTACGCTGCGGTTAAGCCCGATAGAGCGCAGTGGACCGGGTCCCATAAGTATGAAGAGTGTAGCTAATAAGAAGTATATCCTAGTGATTGTTAATGAGTTTTTGAGATATTTCATCATTTGATTTCTTAGAGAAAGTTTCGATGCTATTAAGTTCCTAACAATCAAGTGTCGTGTCCTATAAAATCAACATGGTGTCACTATTAATAGGATTCATAGTGACAATGTCACTAATTTTTTAGAATCTAGGTGGATAGATTTTGTGATGAAGTTGGCATATAATGTAATGTCCCTCCCCAGTAAATTAATTAAATTATATTGTGACAATAATTGAAGAGGTGGGTGGAAGGGAAAATGGGATTTTTGGGCTTAAGGGGTTATTTTATAAGTGTTCTTTAGGGGTTATTTGGGTTTAGTATTATTGGGAGAAGATGGAAGAAGAGAGTGAAAGTTAGAGGGAAATGGAAGAGGTGGGTGGCCTTCCACCATGAAACCACCATTCATCTACCTTAGACCACCACAAAATTACCACTTTCAAGATGTCTTATTCCATATCTGAATAAAAAACATCCATTTCCACCATGGCAGGATAGAGCTACGAATTTTGGAGTTGTATTTGGGCCTGTTCCTTGGAAAATATGAAGTGGGTCTTGCATTGGAGCTTAGGAGGAAGCATTTGTTAACCCCTTAAGGCCACCTTTGAAGGTGGAAGTTACTCCTCCTAGACCAACACCACCATTAGAGCCATTAGAGATGGTTAAACTGACTCTTAGTGAAAGAATGTCATTTTTTCATTGTAGTCTTGTATTTAGACTATTTTAGTAGGGTGTATTTAGTTTCATGGTATATCTGTTGTGTAAGAAGATAATAAACATTTTTATGGAGTAAAAATGTTGAGAAAAAGGTCATTTTGTTAGAAATAAAGGGTAGATAATTATTTCCAGGTTAGAAATAATAGAAGTTCATGTTTTATGAAAATGGTGTATTTTCTAGAAATTTGATGAAAAAATATTTTATGGAATAAAATGTTCACAAATAATGTGATTTTGTTGAAATGAAAGAATTAGTAAATATTTCAATATTTTGGAATATTGAAAAATGGCATTTTATCAAAATGGGCATTTCTAGAAGTATTGGTGTTAAACATTTTATGAAATAAAATGTGTGGAATAAATGTTTACTTGGTAAATATTTGGTGAAAATATGTTTTAACCACGTGGTAGGATTTTTTTATTCAAAATCAATCTTCGCATGCAAATAAATTTGTAGTAATTTGACATAGAATGTATAAACAAATTTAGAGAAGATTTTATTGGGTTTAAATAAGAAATAGTAAAAGTTGGGATTTTAGTCTTTAATGTCTGCGTAAGTGGGACTAAGAGACATAATGTGTATGAAGTTGAATCACTATATGTTAAATCAAAGAAATTATAATTTTCTTATAAAAGTAGTCTTAAGTGTAAATGTATTTCTTGAATGAAGAAGTAAAGAAATGTGTTCTTGAGAACTGTGGATTAAAAACATGAGTTAAGTGTTAATGGGTAAACATGGAATAATTAGTGAGTGTGACTTATTATTGTTGTGAAATATTAACACTTATGGAATTAAAAGGGGATTAAAGGTGTAAAAGTATTTCCAATCGAGTAAAGAGATCACTCCAAGTGTAAAAAGGTGTTAAAGGGTTAAAACACTTAATAAGTTGATGTTTATAACTTAATTGTATTTTTGGGTGAAATTATAACTTGTGCAATGTAGTAAAAGATGATTTTGGAAATAAAAGAGTAAAATGGTAATTTTACTTAAAGTGGAACATTTTATGAAACAAAATGTTGGAAAGGATGTTACGCAAAGTGGTCTTTAATAAATTTGATTTTTGGAATAAAAATCAAAGTTAAAGTATAAAGGACATGAAATGGTAAATTTCAAGGTATAACACAAGATGGGGGGGGGGGGGGGGGGGTAAAGTCCAGGGTTTTGATTTCGACCAGAGAAAAAAGAAATTTGAATAATGTGGACATTTCTAAAATTCTAAAACACATAATGGAACTCGGATGACACCAGGATAAAGCAAGAAGGGCTCGGAGCCCTTGAGTGAAAAGCCCTAAATCACTAGCCATAGCATATGGTGCGCATAGCCGTCGGTATGGAGCCCGTGTAAGTATGCAATATAGGAGGATTTAGGGAAAAAGTTAATGGAAATATGGAACATATCAAGAAATGGGTTATGCGGTAAATATGTTAATATGGCCTTACTTGAATGAATGTAATAAATGTTCTGGTAAAAGTGGAAATGGACAAGTTAATGCGTAAATATGCTAATGTCCATAAGATAAGGAAAAAGGTCAAAGAATGTGGGTGGTTGGGTGATTAAGCAACCTAAATGGTTAAACCCATATTTAACACAAGAATGTGTTGTAAAAAGTATTTTTCAAAGATTAATTAAGTATTTTTCAACACAGTGAATGCCTGAGTGGAAATGGCGATTTTCAATGAAAATACTAAACTGTGTTGAAATGAATGAAATTTTTAAATTCCAGTAATGAAATGGGTCCGAATAAATCAAGTTTAATGGTTTCAAATGTTGAATCGGGTGTGTTAAATAAAGTGGGAAATGCTAAGTATGACTAACGAGAGTCTTTCCTAGATTAAGGTAAATTAATCTGGATAAGTAAGATTCTTCGAAAGTAAAATGGTTAATACATTGGATGTATATTTTCAAAGGTATACGTATGTAGATATATCATATTTTTTTGCATGCATGTGGTTGTAGCATGTGAGTGCTCCTTTCTTCCGTTCGTTTCTTACTGTTTGTATAAATTCCACTAGGCTTAAGCTCACATCCCCTCTTTGTTATGACAGGTTGGGAGCGGCTCCGTATTTTGAGGGCATTTTGAATATAAGAATATTTTATTTGTATTGCGTTAGTAGCTATGTTTTCTTGGAGTTCGGGGTTCTCCCCATGGGTCCCTCACGTAGTTTATCTCGAAACAGGAATCACATGCTAACAAGTGAAATGCTAAGTAAAATAAAACTGGACTAACAACATTATATTGGTTGTTCCATTGCACTTCACACCTAATGCTTGGGTCATATCGATTTGGTTCATGGGTAACACATAAATCCAAGTCGGGGCGTTATATCAAACATGAGTTTTTAGCCTTTTGTACTCCTTAATAAAGTGGGATTGTTGAGAGGAATAACCGTCCAATTCTAGACATGGATAGTTCCATGCTTCTTAGAATAAACTTTCTGAGACATTTTTGGGTGGAGGCGACTAATACCGCATGCCAAATGGTGAATGGTGTATATCTTCATCCACACACACTTCATACTCCATATGAGTTGTGGATATGGAAGAAACACAACCTATCATATTTTCGAGTTTTTGGGAGACCTTTCTATATCCTTATAGATAGAGAACACTTAGGACAGTTTGACCCTAGATGTGATGATGGAATATTTTTAGGGTATTCATAGTCTAGTAAAGCCTATAGGGGGTTTAACCTTAAAATCTATGAGGTTATTGAATTCATAAACGTAATGATTAAAGGCGATGCACTGGTCATGTTTATTGATCCTAGCCCTGAGTGTGAGAGCCACGTACCCCCGGTGACGATCTCATTTTTCCCACACAACCCTGGTACACCCCATTTTGATATAGAGGATACACCCTCTTGGGTTCGAAAGAGTCATGACCTTTTTTAAATACTTGGTTGTGACACCCCGACTAATTAAATACCGGGTAGCTACTCCTTTATTAAATTAATTCAAAATGCCAAGTTGGCTCAGTTAATAGCATCACTGTCGAAAATATTTTATTATTACTAACCACCTAGTATTTAAAAAGTAAGTTGTCAAATTTTAATTAAAGTCTGATTAACATGCAGTAAAAGATTTAAAGCAAGAATAATATCACCATTCACCATAACGAAATAATAGAATAACCATCACATGATATAAATAAATTCGGAGGAAAAACTCCTCACAACAAATCCCACAACTGAAATAAGTAACGAAATACTGAATACTGAATAAATACATGCCAAAGTCTGAAAAACTGAAATGGAAATGTCTCTAATAGAATTTGGGCAACATGCCCTACAACTGAGGAATACTGAACATGGAATCCAAATGATAGAAGCGTCTAAAAGCAAATCCCTGTAACTTCCACAAACAGCTACAGCTCGTCACCTGTATGAGGATCCTAAGCGTGGTGTCCTTGTGGCTGGGCACCTAAAATGGTTTTTACAAAAAAAATAGATTTGAAAGCAAACGGGTCAGAGCCCGAAAGTGGACAGTATTTTGAAAATAGCAAGTGCTTTAATAACAATTAAAACAATAAATGCAAAGTACATGTTAGGACGTGCTCTCACATGAGATACTCACCTCTCATCTAACTGTGCACTCCTAACGTTCCTGTACCCATTCATGTGTTTTCCCCTAACTATCTAGTTCAAAAGGATTTCTAACACTTCTACTCGGTTCACATTTTAATTCCAACCTTAACAATTAAATAGAGAGTTCTACTTTAATTCTCGGATTCCCAATTAGTAATAAAACCATTTATTGATATCTGTCCCCTTTTATCTTTTCATCAAGTTACAATAACTATACACATAATTTAACATAGCAGATTCCTTTTCATTTAACCGTATATTATTCGCATCATAAATATACAATACACGCACCCCGAGACTAAGCTGTGGTGCACACATACTCTGCTATCTATCCCGGTACATCACGTACATAAGGATCATGCATTCCGAATCTCTCAGGAATCGTTCTCAGATAACAACATCACAAACAATGGAGGTGAACACAGTCACATCACATGGGTCACACACATACCTATGCTCCCACGATCAGCAAACTTATTAACATCCCAATAAGTCCTTCTCTGACCTATGTTCATCGAGGTAACCAATCTAAATCCGGGCAACACAAGGATAAGAAGGCCCTAAGAGAACGTAAACCTCACGTGATAGCAAGTATGGTAGGTATGGCATACACATAAAATTGTATGCTAAGCATTCACACATCTTAGATATCACAATATTAATAAAGGTATACTCTACATCCTTATACCATTATTCCAAATTATATATTTTAAGTCTCCCGATAATATAAAAGTTAAACTGTCGACACGTCTCACGTCGTAGTTTCTTATACTTAAAACCTATCTCAAATAGATTATTAAGTTCGTATTATTCCCACATATAACATCTTTATTCCTAAGGTCTTTACTTCTGCCCAAACCTCATTTCATCAAATTATTCAAATTTACACTTTTATCCCAAATATTATCTCACTTATCGAATTTCATTAATTTGGAATTATTCCTCAAATTGAATTCTAATTAAGGTCCAAGTTTCATAATCGTGCCTACTGGTCTTCCTTAAGTTTAAGGGTATTCATAAGGTCTCCAATAACATTTTCCAAGGTTTACTACCATTAAAATTTAAATAGGGAAAAACTTTACTCATTCTAGGAAGGTCGATCGATCGACCTTTTCCTTCGATCGATCGATGGTGGTCGATCGATCGACTGATGAACATCGATCGATCGAATGCACCAGGTATGGCTACGGACTGCTTCGTTTTGCAGTTTTCAAATCATCCCAAAACATACTTTTAATGCATGAATCTCTAATATAACGTTATAGTATCATCATAAAACCATCCTATAACATTAATAACGTTCTAAAACCAATAATTCATCAACCAAGGGCTATATATGGATCAATCTTCATCAAGAACCCTAGTTTTCTAATTCTTTCAAGAACATTCATAAACCTCTTCTTAAATCCGTTTTTAAATCATCAAGGGTCATAATTTTGAATTCATAATTCCTCCAGATTGTTACTACATGCAGTCCCTAACATAATTCATAGTTTTTAACTTCCAATTCATGGGTCTATATCATCTTCCAAGATCAATTTCGATAATTACTAAACATGGAAAAGCATAGCATTAAATCAATTGTAATTAAACCACTTGCCTCTAATATTTCTCTGGATTTGAGGATGAATCTTGAAGGCTGAATTTCCTTCTCTCTCTCTCTGCAGAATTCTCCTCTTTCTCTCCCTCTCTAAGCTTTCTTCTCCAATGGCTATGGTGGCCAGGGTTTGTTTTGGGAAAAATTAGAAACCTAATTCTAATAACCTACGTAGCCTATTAGGTTAAAATGAGTTGGTTAGTGGTTTAGTGGGTAAAATCCACATCAGATATAATTTACTAATTTTCGTCACTTTTAATTCTCAAAAATGCAAAATTACCAAACTACCCCTATATGTTGCCGGTATGGCCTAAAAATACCCCGGGACCTAAACTAAACCCCCGGCTAGTGTTTTCTGACTATCTCGACTCTTCCGGATGCGTTGGAGCACTCAAAACGACCGTACGGTTAATAGAATTTAATTTCACTTTTATAATTAAAATAATTATAACCTGACGCGACTATCTCACGCGTCCCAATAAAATGTCCAAATTGCCGTATATCAATCTCACGACAAATTTCATAATTCAATATTCATATATCATCATATATACTCAATATAGTCAAATACCAACTCACATCTCGCTAGTATTTTATCCGGATTAATTCCCAATTAATTCTCATTTAATTAATTAATCCCAAAAATAAATATCGCCAAAAATACTACGGGGTATTACATACTTCTCCCCTAATAACAGAATTTCGTCCCGAATTTCGGAACTAGAAAGCACCTGATAAAAAAAACTCGGGATAACGTTCGCGCATCTCATCCTCGCGTTCCCATGTGGACTCCTCGACATTGTGATGTCGCCACTGAACACGGACTAACGGAACTATCTTTGACCGCAGCTTCCTCTCACTTCGGTACAAAATAGCAATCGGCCCCTCCTCGTAGGAGCTATCAGGCTGTAGATCAATCTCCTCCAAAGCGATGTGAGAGTGAGACAAATCGTCTATGAGATATTTCCTTAGCGAGGAAATATGAAACACATCGTGAATCCGGTGTAAATGCTCCGGTAACCCGAGTCTATACGCAACTGGTCCAATCCGCTCAATAATAGGAAACGACCCCACATACCTCGGTGCCAACTTCCCCCTCTTCCCAAAATGCATAATCCCCTTCATAGGAGATACTCTGAGCAAAACCTGGTCCCCCACTTGGAACTCCCTGAAAGATCTCTTCGCATCAGCATAACTCTTCTGCCGGTCTTGAGATACCCGAATGCGACTCCGAATCAACTCAATCCTTGCCGAAGTATCCTGAATCACTTTCGGCCCAAGTAGTTTGTTGTCCCCCACCTCCAACCAACATGTTGGGGAACGACAAGTCCTACCGTACAACGCCTCAAACGGAGCCATGCCAATAGTGAACTGGTAGGAGTTATTATAAGCAAACTCTACCAGTGGAAGGTATTGCTCCCATCCACCTCCAAAGTCAATAATGCACATGCGTAGCATGTCCTCCAACATCTTATTTGTGCGCTCGGTCTGCCCATCGGTCTGCGGATGATAAGCCGTACTCAACCGCAATTCCGTGCCCATGGCCTCCTGGAAACTCTCCCAAAACCGCAAAACGAATATCTTGTCTCTGTCAGACACGATATTTAGGGGCACACCGTGAAGTCTCACAATCTCTGAAATGAAGAGCTGGGCATACTGTCCCGTAGTGTAGTCAGTCCTGATGGGTAAAAAGTGAGCGACTTTGGACAACCTGTCCACAATTACCCAAACGGAGTCGTGACCCCTCTGCGACGTAGGCAACCCCGTGATAAAGTCCATGGATATGCTCTCCCACATCCACCTCGGAACCTCCAACGGCTGTAGAAGTCTTGTCGCTCTCTGATGATCCACTTTTACTAGCTGACAAGTGGCGCATTTCGAAACAAACATAGCGATATCTCTCTTCATACCGCTCCACTAATACTGGCGTCTCATGTCTTGGTACATTTTGTCCCCTCCGGGATGTATCGCGAACTGTGAGCCATGCGACTCTGCCATCACCTCGTGTTACAATTCCTCCCCTTCCGGAACCACCAATCTCCCATTTAAGCGTAATCCCCCGTCTGAGCTAACGGTATAGGACTCGGCTCCCTCTGCTAGTAATCGAACTACCTGCTCCTGACAGAACGAGTCATTAGCCTGTGCCCGTACTACCTTCGTGACAATCTGCGGTGTAATGGTCATCACAGACATGAAAGATCAGGCCACTGCATCCTGGTGTCCCAACTCCTTCCACTTTTCCTTCCACACCCCTGCCACCTCATTTGCTAGCATACGGCTCAACGCGTCTGCTACCACGTTAGCCTTACCCGGGTGATACTGGATATCGAACTGGTAGTCCTTCACAAACTCAAGCCACCTCCTTTGCCGCATGTTCAACTCCTTTTGCGTGAACAACTACTGTAGGGACTTGTGGTCCGTGAACAATTGGAACTTCTCCCCCAAAAGATAGTGCCTCCAAATCCGTAGGGCAAATACCAGTGCCGCCAACTCCAAATTATACGTGGGGTAATTCTTCTCATGAGGCTTAAGCTTACGGGAAGCATAAGCTATGGCCTATCTCTCCTGCTGCAATACACCTCCAAGTCCTTGCAAAGACGCATCGGTGTAAACCAAATACTCAACTCCCGGTCTCGACAATGCTAACACAGGTGCTGAGGTCAATTTGTCCTTTAACTCATCAAATGCCAACTGATAGGCATCACTCCAAATGAACGACACACCTTTACGAGTCAGATGTGTCAAAGGACCCGCTATCTTCAAAAATCCCCGAATGAACCTCCTGTAGTATCCTGCTAGGCCCAAGAAACTACGAATCTCAGTCGGTGTCGTGGGCTGTCCCCACTCCCTCACCGCGAATACCTTCCCCGGATCAACAGATATCCCCCGGTCGGAAATAATGTGTCCCAAAAACTGGACCTCCTTCAACCAAAACCCGCACTTCTCAAACTTTGCATACAGTTCGTTCTGACGCAGCGTCTGCAAAACCTGCCTCAAATGTTCGGCGTGCTCCTCCTCTGTCTGGGAGTAAACCAGAATATCATCAATGAAGACAATGACAAACTGATCAAGGAACTCTCTGAACACCCTATTCATCAAGTCCATAAACACTACTGGAGCGTTGGTCAAACCAAAAGGCATAACCAGAAACTCGTAAGAACCATATCTCGTTAAGAACGCAGTCTTCGAGACATCCTCCTCCCTGATACGCAACTGATGGTATCCCGATCTCAAATCAATCTTCGAGAAGAAAGAAACTCCTCTCAACTGGTCAAATAGGTCATCGATTCGAGGCAACAGATACTTATTCCGTATCGTGACCTTGTTCAACTCCCGGTAGTCCACACACAATCTTAGTGAACCGTCCCTCTTCTTCACAAACAAAACTGGAGCGCCCCAAGGTGAGGTACTCCTGCGAATAAAGCCCTGACCTAACAGCTGCTCTATCTGGTCTCGTAGCTCTCGCATCTCTACTGGAGCCATACAGTATGGTGCGCGTGCTATAGGTCTCGTATCTGGCAATAGGTCTATAACAAAGTCTATCTCTCGACTGGGGGGTAGGCCTGGTATCTCCTGAAACACATCCGAAGACTCCCTGATAACTGGGATCGAATCTAAAGGAATCACAACCTCCTTAGAGGTATCCTCCTCTATGTAATACAGATGAGCGGTCGAACCTCCCTCTGGGCGAGGCATCGCCACTATAAACATCTCTTGCCCCGAAATGGCAAAAACAATGCTCCCGCTGAAGCAATCAATCATGGACCTATAAGCTACGAGCCAATCCATACCGATAATCACATCGTGCACATGCATATCTAATACCAACATGTCTTCAGGTAATACCAAACCACCAATCTCTACCCCCACTCCCCGGTATATAAAGAATATAAGTGACCCATTCCCCAATGGTGAGTCGACACACGTCACTGTGCTCTCCGCTGTGGCTAATAACCCTAAAGCCTTCACGAAATGTGTAGCTATAAAATTATGTGCAGCCCCCGTATCAAATAATACCCGACCCATAGTGCCATGGATAGGAAACGTACCCTCAATCGCGGGCGGTGCCTGTGGAACTGCTGCCTGGTGGACGTTATAGACACGTCCATACTGTAGCTACCCCTGCTGAGCTGGGACTGCTGGAATGGGTGGCAATGCTGCCATCTGTGGAGGTGCGGGGAGAGCGGCGGGAAACATAGGCCTCTACGGCTCCTGGAGAGCACCCTGCTGCTGCTGCTGTGGGGCCCTGCCCCTATCAGGAAAATCCTGTCATTTATGGCCAGTCTTGCCACAAACATAACACTTCCCTGGGAAGTTCCCTCCTCTCTGCCCCTGCTGTCCCCGGCCCTGGTTGCCGTTACCGTTCCTCCCTTGGCCCTACTAAAACTGCTGCCCATTCTGCCCCTGTTGGCCCTGATGGCCGTTTGGACCCTGATGGCCCTGACGGAAACCTCCCTGTCCGTGCCTGTAATTCCCTGATCTGAACCTCTTCTGATCCCCCTACTGGGAACCCTGCTCACCCTGTCTCTGCCCCTGAACAGATTGTGCCCCACCGGCACCATGTCCTCTAGTCCTGCCCTGATGGCTAGACTCTCCCGATCTCTTGCCCTCAGCCATATGAAAGCGGTGATCCTGACAGTGTAACAAAGCAGCGTTAACCACATCAGAATAAGTGGCCAATGAAAGGTTCCCTAACAGATGCTGACGGATCCTCCATGTCAACCCGTCGGTGAATTTCTCAATCTTCTTCTTTTCTGTCAGTATCTCATCCGGAACGATATTCAACAGATTCGTGAACTCGGCCTCATACTCGGCCACGGTCTTACCCTCTTGCTTCAGATTCATCAGTTTCCTCCTCATTTCCGTGTGAACAGCTGACGGAAAGTACTTGCGGTCGAACCGCACCCAAAAGTCCTGAATAGTGAGAGTATCCCTCTCCTCCACAGTGGTAATAGACTCCCACCACTGCAGTGCAGATCCAACTAGATTGAAAGTAGCTAGCACCTGCTTCTGAACATCCGTGCACTCATACATCCTCAAGTGCCTCTGCATATCCTTCCTCCACTGGCTCGAGACTACCAGATCTGAGCTACCTGCAAACTCTGGCGGATGCGCTTTTTGAAAAGCATCACGTACACGTTCCCAAGCAGACGGGAATGCATTTGCCTGTACTGGAGCGGCAACCGGCGCCTGAGGCGGTGCCTGCCGAACTACGACAATTGCGGCATTTACCGCTTGGGCTACAATGGTTGCAACCTCAGCGGCGTTCATCATGCCCTGAACTGGAGCGGGTTGGGGTTCTGGCGTTGCATCCCTGGGAACTCGTCGTGGAGGCGTCTGAAATAAGAATAAAGTTTATAAGTTCACAGTTTATAAACTTAAAATAGCTGAAGAACAAAGTATACACAAAAAGAGTACAACAGTCCTAAAATATAGGGCTCTATATCAAAGAAAACTTAGCGGAAACATAATAGCCGTACAGATCCTAAAGGACACTAGAACCTGATGCTCTGATACCACCTGTGACACCCCGACTAATTAAATACCGGGTAGCTACTCCTTTATTAAATTAAATCAAAATGCCAAGTTGGCTCAGTTAATAGCATCACTGTCGAAAATTTTTTATTATTACCAACCACCTAGTATTTAAAAAGTAAGTTGTCAAATTTTAATTAAAGTCTGATTAACATGCAGTAAAAGATTTAAAGCAAGAATAATATCACCATTCACCATAACGAAATAATAGAATAACCATCACATGATATAAATAAATCCGGAGGAAAAACTCCTCACAACAAATCCCACAACTGAAATAAGTAACGAAATACTGAATACTGAATTAATACATGCCAAAGTCTGAAAAACTGAAATGGAAATGTCTCTAATAGAATTTGGGCAACATGCCCTACAACTGAGGAATACTGAACATGGAATCCAAATGATAGAAGCGTCTAAAAGCAAATCCCTGTAACTTCCACAAACAGCTACAGCTCGTCACCTGTATGAGGATCCTAAGCGTGGTGTCCTTGTGGCTGGGCACCTAAAATGGTTTTTACAAAAAAAATAGATTTGAAAGCAAACGGGTCAGAGCCCGAAAGTGGACAGTATTTTGAAAACAACAAGTGCTTTAATAACAATTAAAACAATAAATGCAAAGTACATGTTAGGACGTGCTCTCACATGAGATACTCACCTCTCGTCTAACTGTGCACTCCTAACGTTCCTGTACCCATTCATGTGTTTTCCCCTAACTATCTAGTTCAAAAGGATTTCTAACACTTCTACTCGGTTCACATTTTAATTCCAACCTTAACAATTAAATAGAGAGTTCTACTTTAATTCTCGGATTCCCAATTAGTAATAAAACCATTTATTGATATCTGTCCACTTTTATCTTTTCATCAAGTTACAATAACTATACACATAATTTAACATAGCAGATTCCTTTTCATTTAACCGTATATTATTCGCATCATAAATATACAATACACGCACCCCGAGACTAAGCTGTGGTGCACACATACTCTGCTATCTATCCCGGTACATCACGTACATAAGGATCACGCATTCCGAATCTCTCAGGAATCATTCTCAGATAACAACATCACAAACAATGGAGGCGAACATAGTCACATCACATGGGTCATGCACATACCTACGCTCCCACGATCAGTAAACTTATTAACATCCCAATAAGCCCTTCTCTGACCTATGTTCATCGAGGTAACCAATCTAAATCCGGGAAACACAAGGATAAGAAGGCCCTAAGAGAACGTAAACCTCCCATGATAGCAAGTATGGTAGGTATGTCATACACATAAAATTGTATGCTAAGCATTCACACATCTTAGATATCACAATATTAATAAAGGTATACTCTACATCCTTATACCATTATTCCAAATTATATATTTTAAGTCTCCCGATAATATAAAAGTTAAACTGTCGACATGTCTCACGTCGTAGTTTCTTATACTTAAAACCTATCTCAAATAGATTATTAAGTTCCTATTATTCCCACATATAACATCTTTATTCCTAAGGTCTTTACTTCTGCCCAAACCTCATTTCATCAAATTATTCAAATTTACACTTTTATCCCAACTATTATCTCACTTATCGAATTTCATTAATTTGGAATAATTCCTCAAATTGAATTCTAATTAAGGTCCAAGTTTCATAATCGTGACTACTGGTCTTCCTTAAGTTTAAGGGTATTCATAAGGTCTCCAATAACATTTTCCAAGGGTTACTACCATTAAAATTTAAATAGGGAAAAACTTTACTCATTCTGGGAAGGTCGATCGATCGACCTTTTCCTTCGATCGATCGATGGCGGTCGATCGATCGACTGATGAACATCGATCGATCGAATGCACCAGGTATGGCTACGGACTGCTTCGTTTTGCAGTTTTCAAATCATCCCAAAACATACTTTTAATGCATGAATCTCTAATATAACGTTATTGTATCATCATACAACCATCCTATAACATTAATAACGTTCTAAAACCAATAATTCATCAACCAAGGGCTATATATGGATCAATCTTCATCAAGAACCCTAGTTTTCTAATTTTTTCAAGAACATTCATAAACCTCTTCTTAAATCCGTTTTTAAATCATCAAGGGTCATAATTTTGAATTCATAATTCGTCCATATTGTTACTACATGCAGTCCCTAACATAATTCATAGTTTTTAACTTCCAATTCGTGGGTCTATATCATCTTCTAAGATCAATTTCGATAATTCCTAAACATGGAAAAGCATAGCATTAAATCAATTGTAATTAAACCACTTGCCTCTAATCTTTCTCTGGATTTGAGGATGAATCTTGAAGGATGAATTTCCTTCTCTCTCTCTCTGCAGAATTCTCCTCTTTCTCTCCCTCTCTAAGCTTTCTTCTCCAATGGCTATGGTGGCTAGGGTTTGTTTTGGAAAAAATTAGAAACCTAATTCTAATAACCTACGTAGCCTATTAGGTTAAAATGAGTTGGTTAGTGGTTTAGTGGGTCAAATCCACATCAGATATAATTTACTAATTTTCGTCACTTTTAATTCTCAAAAATGCAAAATTACCAAACTACCCCTATATGTTGCCGGTATGGCCTAAAAATACCCTGGGACCCAAACTAAACCCCTGGCTAGTGTTTTCGGACTATCTCGACCCTTCCGGACGCGTTGGCGCACTCAAAAAAACCATACGGTTAATAGAATTTAATTTCACTTTTATAATTAAAATAATTATAACCTGACGCGACTGTCTCACGCGTCCCAATAAAATGTCCAAATTGCCGTATATTAATCTCACGACAAATTTCATAATTCAATATTCATATATCATCATATATACTCAATATAGTCAAATACCAACTCACATCTCGCTAGTATTTTATCCAGATTAATTCCCAATTAATTCTCATTTAATTAATTAATCCCAAAAATAAATATTGCCAAAAATACTACGGGTAATACATTGGTGATCCAAAACTTGGTGTCAAGACACACACTCAACTAGGGAATTTGGTTAGCTTCTTCGCTACACACCCACAGTAGATCCCAAGAATGTGAAGGAAGAACCAAAGATGAGAATTTGATATATGCTATGCATGTCTATCCCTCGATTCCTTCCTCCCGGGGCATCGACACTCACGCGCGTAATTAAGAGGGAGGGAAAAGGTCTCGTACACTTTCTTGGAGGAGTGCTTCATCCATCGTTGATGTTGGGCTATGTAAAGAGATAGAGTCACCAACTTATTTTGCACAAAACAGGTAAAAGAAATGTTGCCACCATGAGAGAACGACTTTAAATACTACTAATGCTTGCAAAACTAATAGTTCAAAGGTTCGAGGGCTAAGTTATGGAATAGGAAGGCATTAGGTACCCATTTCTCCCTTTCGATATCTCATGGGCATGTGTTATTATTCTCCTTAATAAATTTGTGATGTGTGTGCTAGTGTATATATAAATGGAGAATATAATTACTCAACTCACGTCACAAAGAAAGAGGAGTGAGGTCATCCATAAGAGTGTTCCCAAAATAATAACTAAAAACATAAGATGTGTGCTTATCGGGATATCGATCGTTATGGTGAAATGATCATATGTGTTGGATGAAGGGCGAATAAGAATCACAAGTATAATATATGGAAATAATATAAAAATATGTAAGGAGGACTCCAGTCTCAGGTTTTAACCCAAGACACCTAAGTAGCCTAAAAAGGCATTTAAGTCCACATAGTTCTCATGCAAAACACGGGTGGGGTTTATACTATAATTCCAATCGGGGATTTTATTTAGATGTTTCTGAGTAAAAAAAGGATGTTTTGATTTGAGAAAATGCGGTGGAAAATCTCGTTTGGAATTTATGAGTATATCCTATTTTTCTTGTTTTTGTTTTTTTACAGAAAACATAGTATGTGACAACTACTAATAGAAAGTGAGATTATTAATATGTATAGACTAATAAAGATGAAGGGATAAAGTAAATATTAGATAACTAATGGGAAAATAAAGAAATTAAAATAGAGAGGAGAATGTTTGGACCTTCTTTGGAGACTTGAAGATTGATATTTATTATTGAAAAGGCTGCTCTCATAAGTGGATGGAGGTTGTAGGAAGAGAGGGAAAGGATTTTTTCTAAATTGGGTGTGAAAGAAATGGAAATTGAATGTCAAGGAAAGATTTCAATAGAGAAACCACACTGACTTTGAAAAAATATTGTTGAGTTCACTGAGAGGGGTGTTTCTAAGGTGCCTCTCGAAATGAGCTCATGCTCAAGGGGGTGTCTATAGACATTGTACTTGACCTACCTATCGATAGGCAACCCCAGACACACTGCCAATAGGTAGGGAAATGGGTTTTCCATTCGGCAACCTCAAGCAGATTTCTAGAAAAAATGCTTATAAAATAAAATCTGAATCGTGCATAGGGCATACCATTGGAAAGGGTATTCATAGACCTTTAAGTATCCATTGGGTCTCTCTCGAGTTTATGAGTTGACTTATGTTAAACAGGGCTCGAAAGTGCCCGACGGTCTTTTGGACAGGAGATTCCTGAAGGAAAATGGATGGTTCGTCTGAATCGTAAGGCCAATTCGCACACGCGACAAACCGTTGGAAATATTATTAAGACCCCTTATAAGATTCATTCAGTCTCATCTAGTTCGAAGAGTTTACCTTGGTCAAGTGGGTCCCAAAACCACCCGATGACCCTTCGAAAGAAAATGGGTCGTTCATCTATACCCTAACATTGATTCATGCATGTGATGGATCATTGGGAAGGGGATTTAGAGACCTTTGAAGATTCATTTAGTCTTGTTCAAGATGAAGAGTTGAAGGGTGTCAAACGGAGTTTGGGAGTGCCCAATGGCCTCCTATTATGTTTTTAGGGAAAATAGACCGTTCGTCCAAACTATAAGGCTGATTTGCGCATGGGGTGGACCGTTAGAAAAGGTATTCAGAGCACTTTGAATATTCATTGATATTTTTCCTGGGCAAGGATGTTGATTGGGGTGAAAATGAATCCCGGGAGCGCCCGATGGACTCTAGATCGATTTTTAATAGTAAAATGGGCCATTCATCCGAACCACAAGGTTGATTTATGCACGGGGTGGACTGTTGGAAAGGGGATTCTGAGCCATTAAAAGTTTTATTAAGATTTCTCTCAGATGAGAAAGTTGATTAGGGTAAAAATGGGGTTTGGAGAGCCCGATGGCCTATAGATCGATTTTTGATAGTAAAATGAACTGCTTGTCTGAACCATAAAGCCAATTCATGCATGGGGGGATCGTTAGAAAAGGGATTCAGATCCCTTAAAAGTTTCATTGAGCTTTTGCTCAGATGAGAAAGTTGACTAGAATCAAACGGGTCCTGATGGCCTCTATATAGGAACTCGAAGTATGACCTAGGGTTCTATGGTGAGGGAAGAAGTTCTAGGGACCTAAGGAGATTTTTAGAAGGGTCCTAGAATGTGGTGTCTATAGAGCTCCTTGACGGGAAATTTTGGAACAAGTGAAGGCCGTCCAATAGACACCACATAGATGTTTGAGAAAGATGTCGATTCTGTGGACCAAGAGGGTGAGGATGATCCCAATCCACATAATTGATCATCCCTCACAATTGGTCGTCTCAATTTTGAGGACCCAAAGTTGAGATGATTAATTTTGTTGGCTGAGGTCAATTCTAAGGTCCTAAAGTTGAGGCGAACAATTTAGAGGGTCGATGTCATTTGTGAGGGATTAAGGTGGAGTAGATCGATTCTGCAGACCGAGGTCATTTCTAAGGTCCTAGAGTTAAGATGATCAATTCTATAGGCTTAGGAAAATTCTAGAGACCTAAAGTTGTGAGGGATGAGGTCAATTCTGAGGACCTAAAGTGATAACGATCGATTCTACAAGATGAGTTCAATTCTAAGGACCAAAAGTGGAGATGACCAATTCTACAGTTGAGGTAAATTATGAGGACCTAAAGTTAAGGCGACTAATTCTACGGGCCGAGGTTAATTCTGAGGAACTAAAGTTAAGAAGACCAATTTTGTGAGTCGAGGTCAATTCTGAGGACCTAAAGTTAGGACCACCAATTCTGCGGACTTAGGTCAATTCCCAGGACCGAAAGTTGTGATGATCGATTCTGAGAGTCGAGGTCCATTCTGAGGACCTAAAGTTAAGGAGATCGATTCTGTAGGTCGAGGTCAATTCTGAGGACCTAAAGTTATGACAATCGATTCGGAAGGCCGAGGTCAATTTCAAGGACCTAAAGTTGAGGGGACTAATTTGGAGGGCCGAGGTCACTTCTGAGGAACTGAAGTTGAGGGGACCGATTTTGAGGGTCGATGTCAATTTTGAGGACCTAAGGTGATACTGACCGATTATGAGGGTCGAGGTTAATTTCGAGGACATAAAGTTGAGGGGATCAATTGTGCAGGCCAAGGTAAATTTTAAGGACCTAAAGTTGTGACGATCGATTATGAGGGTCGAGGTCAATTATGAGGACCTAAAGTTGAGACCACCGATTATGGGGGTTGAGGTCAATTCCACATACCTAAAGTTGTCAAGATTAATTTAGTGGGACGATGTCAATTCTGAGGACCTAAAGTGATGATGACCGATTCTGCAGATTGAGGTTAATTCTAAGGACCTAAAGTTTAGGTGACTATTCCTAAGGGTCGAGGTAAATTCTGATGACCTAAAGTTAAGGAGATCGATTCTGAGGGTCGGGGTCAATTATGAGGATCTAAAGTGAGGAGACATGGGGATGTTTTCTCTCTAGGGAGTCTTTTGTACTTGTTGCTTTGTATTGTTTTGATATTCTATTGGGAAAGACATTTGATTTGGGATCATGTACTCTTGGGAGAAAGTTTATTCTGGAAATTGTGCTGGGGAGTTGAAAGGATATTATGTAATTCTGCTGGGAAGGCACTTGATTTTGGGTTTCACCGAAGAATTATTGTGGACCTTTTTAGGATGCATCATTTTTCGAAATACGTTTAGGGTTTAATGGTGGGGTAAGAATGTGATATTAATCCATTTAAGGGGTTTAGAAGCTTAAAATGGTCTTCTTAGTGAGTAAGTGTTCTAATATTTGTTTGGCATTTTGAGGAATTTTTAGGAGAATGTTTGGATTTTCTAGAATTTTATGGCATTTTTTGTCTCTTGAGTAGATGTTGATTCTCTGTTGGGGATTGTATGTGACCTTCTAGCCCTGGGGGATGACTCCACGGGGGTTACGATCATGCAGGTGAAGACGAGGAGGTTACAGTCATATGAGTTGGGTATGTCTGGTACCTAGGAGATAGGGTTGTGGAGCAAACGATGTGACATCTAATTCTGGTTCTTTCCCTTTTGGATTTTCTTACAGATTTGTCGTTTAACTGGGTGATCTCGGTATTCACCATGTTGCATGTTTGATGTAGCGGCATTGCACCTGAAAAGTGACTCCAACAAGGAAAAAATAGATGCATATTTTTTTATTATTTTAATTTAGTGTCTTACTCTACATGCACTTTAATTTGCTGCAGAGTTCTTGCATTGACAAAGAATAGGAAAAGTGTGTTCTTTGATTTTTTTTGAATATGCTTGAGTAGAAGACGGCCTCAGAGGCTTGATTGAAAAATAGGTTTCCTTTTGATGGGATTTATTTGAGAAAAAAATATGAAAAATGAGTTTTTTTATTTTATTTTTTTAATAGAGGAATGCCCTGGCGGCTTAGTTGGTATATGGATGAAGGGATAAAGGGATCGATTTGTAAAGTGGGGATTGTCTCCTTCGTTGGATTTTGTTGAATCTGGTGTGTTGACCAGACTGTAATGATGATGGTTTAGATGGAGTTGTTTCTTTAGATGAGACATCGCGTTCTACTACTGTGTTGTGTACTCTTGGGGAGAGGTGGTGGGAAACTACCCATATTTTTGATCTTGTCTTCGCGGAGGTGACTGTCACTCCTGAAGCACCTTATACCTTTGACTTGCTTAAGTCTATACTGTATAAGTGTTCATCTAGTTTGGAAATATTGACAAAATTGGTTGTCTAACCTAGAATCCAAATAGCCTCAGAACTTATCTCTCTAATCCTCTTCAATAATCCAAGAAGGTATAAATTGAATCACACTACACACATTAGAAGTGCATACATGTGTATATATTGATTAAAATTGGTTGTGTGATTAATTCCCCTTAAAATGTGGTTTTAATTATTTTTTGGGAATTTTAAAACATTTTTTAAATAATGTTTTCATTAATAAAAATGTGTTTATAAAATTTTGTGGGGTTAATATTCTATATTTGGAACTTCATATCTCATTCGATTGTTTGATTGGGTAGAATTTTAAAGCGCTAGAGACTTCAGGGTGCCTCCTGTAATTACTTTGGACGCGCGTTTGTGAGCCACTCATATGTCAACACTTGTCATCCTCCTGGTGTATCTGTTTGTGTTTGTTATGTGAGAGGGTTGGATGGTGGATTGCTGATCATTGGATCGAAACTTATCGATGGTTTGCATGTGTTTTTTGTCAATCCTGGTGCTATCCCTATGAACCAATCACAATCATCTTAACCACCGCTGTTTTATAACCCTTGGATCAAGTCAAAGTTTGAAAGACTTGATCTCAGCCCTTGATTCCCTTTGAACTCCAGAATCTTCCTCCTCCCCTATATAAACCCCCCTCTTCTCAGACTTTCAAGACTTTTGGGCATTCGTCATTTCTGTGAGAAAAAAATAGAAAGAGAAGAGAGAAGTGAGAGAGAAGAGAGAAAAGAAAAGAGAGAAGAGAGAGAAAGAAACTGTGTTAGCCAAACCCTAACCCTAACCATAAACACTTCAAACTCTGAATCAAACCTTCGTTTTTATAACACCCCAAACACAACCTTGAGTGTTTGAGAGAGAGTGGTTTGTTCATTTGATGCTGTAACCTCTTGATCTGTGATCTTTGTTCCAACTTAAACATTCATGTGAAGATCTACATTTCTTCTTCATAGAAATTGTAGATTTACACTCTGCATGTTACATTTCACTAGATCTGCATATTCTTTCTTATTTTTAAGAAAATTTTTACTGATTTATTTTTGAAAATGTTTTATGGTTTCTATTCTTTCGAAACTTAACCTTGACCTAGTTGGATTCGCACTTGGAGATTTTCAATCTCAAAAATATCTTTAAAACAGAGATTGATTAAGGTCTTATCCGATTTCTAAAGCAAGATCTCCATGGAATTTGGGATAGATTAAAGGTCAAAAAGGGTTCAAGTTCTGTAAGAAAGAAATAAACTAAAATCACAGCATATAGTCTTTATATGTAATTTTTCTAGGACTGTCTGTAAATCTAAGTGTGTGTGAGTTCATGCATGTGAATAGGAATCACATCACAAACACTTAACACACTACAACACCAAAAGTGTTGGGATTAAGATCAAAGATTATTGAGTCGACGTAAGGAAGCTAAAGCAAAGGAAGTTATCAAACTGGAAGGACATCATCAACAATCAGATCTATGAGAAGTTAGAAGGACACCAAGTGGGGTATATTCCTACACTTAGAATAGGTTGATTTGTCTGCATGTATGTTGTATTGTTTGTAACTATTATTTGTTGTTAGTGGATTTTTTTTTCTTTTGTGACTTAGAAGTCATCGTGGATGTTTCCTCTATTTAGGAGAGGTTTTACCACGTTAAAAACTGTGTGTTGATTATCTTCATCTACCCATCTCATTCTATAGTGTGCTGATTTTTTTTGAAACTGTCTTGTTTTAAAAACTGATTACAAAGTCTTGATTACTCTCGTACATAAGTTTTTTTTGTAAACACATCTTGTTGTTTATAATTTTTATTTTTCAAAAGAAAAGGGTTTCTTCAACAAACATCTCGGAGTTTCTTATACAGTTTAATCTTGTATTAAACGGCATTAGCAACGTTTTTCAATTGGTATCAGAGCTTTGTTAACTTTTATTTCAAAAAGATCTTGTGTTTCTGAAATCGTTTTCTGAAAAACCTAACTATGGACGAAAAGAATGAAAGGTTTGGTAATCTGTCCAGACCTCCACTCTTTGATGGAAACAACTTTGCTTACTGGAAAGTAAGAATGGTTGCCTTCATCCAAGGGACTTTAGGAGATGATGTCTGGGACATTATTGAAAACGGATACACTTATCCTACTAAACCAGCCACTGAAGGAAGTGATGAGAGGGTAAAGAAAATCTTAAGTGAGTTTACCCAAGAAGAGAAAACCATTTCTCGTAATAACAATAAAGGCAAGAATGCCATTTTTATGTCTATTAATGAGTATGAGTTCAAGAGAATCTCATCTTGTGCCACTTCTAAGGAAGCTTGGGACACATTAATCACTGCCCATGAAGGAGACTCAAGAGTT
This sequence comes from Sambucus nigra, assembly GCA_949130495.1. Lineage (NCBI taxonomy): Eukaryota > Viridiplantae > Streptophyta > Magnoliopsida > Dipsacales > Adoxaceae > Sambucus > Sambucus nigra. The sequence continues at coordinate 312,361,792 of OX422217.1, read as the reverse complement.
AAAGATGCTAAAACTCAAATGCTTACCCAGCAGTGCAACTCTTTGATTATGTCTGACTCTAAGTCTTTTGATGACTTTTACATGAACTTAACTGATATAGTTACTAAGTTGCATGCTAATGGTATAACTTATGATAGGAATGAGATTGTTTTTAAAATCCTAAGATCATTACCACAAAAGTTTGACAGTAAGAGGTATGCTATTGAGGAAATGAGTGATCAAAACCTTACCCCTGAGTTACTCAGTAGCAAACTTAGAACTGTGGAAATGGAATTAGACTTTAAGAAATAATTAAATCATTCTCAAAGAAAACAACCCAACTCTAACTTGAGTTTTGCCTCTAAGATATCTAAACTTGAGACTAATTTGATCAACTCTGACTCTGATGAGGAGTGTGATATAGACTAACTAGATAATCAGATTGCCTTAATGTCTAAACAATTTAAGAAAATTGTTAAATTTAGAAACAAATAGGCAAGTAAACAAGGCCAGCCTAATTATCCTACTCTGTCTAATACCAAACCTCATGAGAGAGGACTTGACAAACATCCTAAGGACAACAACTCCAGACCTAGCAGAGACCTTAAAAAAATTGAATGTTTTAGATGTGGGAAACTAGGTCACATTGCTCACGATTGCAGAGTTAATCTGAATAAAGCCAACACACACAATAGAGCCAATGTCTATAAAACTTGGAATGATTCAAGTGACTCTGATGAAGAGGACCTTGAATCATAAAATGTACTTGACCCTTGCATGTCTTTTTATGCTAAGATCATTTACAATGATGATATGCCTGTGTGTGATAATGATGCTTCTACTCCTGCTTGTGTGAATACTGTTTTGACTGGCCTAGATGCTTTATTATCTGAAAATGTTTCTAGTTCTAGTTCCGTGTGTGTGAGTCAAAGTGATCTCGATAACGACGATGTAAATGGGTGCGTGAGTACTAAAACTGAATCGTTAGGGGCCACTACACACACTTCACTTAACGACTTAGACACAGATGACCTCCCAGATATCCATACTTTGTATGCTAAAACTCTTAAAAAAGGCACTAGACTGGAGAAGACTGTTAGAGACCTGACTAAGAAATTAGATGATCTAAGTCTTATTGTGAAACTGAATGCCGAAGAGTACACTAACCAGTGTCTATCTCATCAATCTGAAATTGAATCTTTTGATCAAAAATTAAAAGAGTTGACTAAAACTAATGAAACCCTGGAAATGAAATACAAGGGAACATTATTAGAACTGGAGGAAGCAAAAATAAAGACAGCTACTGTTTTCAAAAAAAATTCTAAGTTTGAAAACAATTCAAATTGTTTTACTGACTTTGTTGTTGACTCCAAGACCAATTCTGATGATAGAACCGGTATTGGATTTTGCCCTAAGAATAAACCACAAACTATAAATCTTGAACCTATTAAGTTTGTGTCTGGGGGAAAAAGACCAATTGAAACATGTCCAGATTTTCATTTTATTAAAAAGGAATTTGATCAAAAGCAGCAACAGAAAGACATTGGAGAGTCTAGTAACTCTAAGGCTGACACTACACTTAAGACTAAATACGTCTGTCCTTTGATCAGAAAGGCTGATTCTACCTATAAGACCATACCTCCTAGGAATAGGACTTCTGAACAGAATGCTGTTAAACCCATCTTTAGAAGTTTTCCTAAGGAAGTTCATTCCTCGAGCAATCAATATTGCTCATATTGTGACATTTATGGTCATTCCTTTGAAGGTTGTTATGCTAGGCGTCTAAACACTTTTGCGTACAACACTTCTGTCTACAAAAACTTTAACTATTCTAGGCAAAATCGTAACAATTATGTCCTTCCAAGACTACCTGACAAGAACTCTAACTACAGGAATAGAAAGACCAAAACTAAGAGTTCATTTAAGAGAAAGGCTCCCAGAAACTTTCCTAAACCAAAAGCTCAAATGTTCCACAATAATCAGTTTGTTGCTCCAAATGTTTTTCGACAAAAAGCTGTTTCTCGAAAGTTTTATCAAATGAGAACAAACTTGCACAAAATTAAAACTAGAGCTATTTGGGTTAGAAAAGATGATCTTTTACCCCAAATGAAGTGTAACATTGTTATCACTGCTTTAAAAGCTGAACACACTTCATCTGGTTGGTATTTAGATTCAGGATGCTCCAAACATATGACAGGAGATGAAACCAAACTTTTAAACAAAACCAGATTTGCTGGAGGCAAAGTAGTTTTTGGTGATGGAGTTTCATCCCAGATCATAGGTAAAGGAACCCTAAAAGAAGAGGGAATACCTACTCTCGAAAATGTACTATTAGTTAAATGCCTTAAAGAGAACCTCCTAAGTATATCACAATTTTGTGACTCTGACCATACAGTTACCTTTTCAAAGAACAATTGTTAAATTCTAAATGATAAAGGTGAATGCATTATTACCGGATTTAGAACACCTGACAATTGTTATACTGTCAAGAATAGTTCTGAAACCTGTAACATTGTCAGAATGGATGACAATGAAATCTGGCATAATCGTATGGGTCACTTAAGTTTTGATATCCTTGGTAGATTGTCTAGTCAAGAGATAGTTAGAGGTATTCCGAAAATTAAACCTATTTCCAGTGTTGTCTGTGGTCATTGCCAGGAAGGAAAAATAGTTAAGATTTCGCATAAAAAGGTTAAAGACATTCTTACCTCTAGACCTCTAGATCTCATCCATATGGACCTTATTGGTCCCTCTAGAACTGTTAGTCTTTGTGGACACAGTTACATCCTAGTCATGGTTGATGATTTCACACGATTCACTTGGGTTGCCTTCTTGAAACATAAATCTGACACGTTTCAGAATTTTTTAAATTTTTTATTAAGAATTGAAAATGAGAAGGACACACAAGTCAATCGCATTCGTAGCGATAGAGGGGGAGAGTTCATAGACACAGGAATAGTTGAATATTGTGACTACAACGGTTACAAACACGAATTCAGTGCCCCTAAGACTCCTCAGCAGAACGGTGTTGCCGAAAGGAAAAACCAAACTCTTCAAGAGATGGCACATGTCATGTTGCATGCCAAATCCCTACCTAAGTACTTCTGGGTAGAATCTATTAGAACTCCTTATCATATCATTAATAGGGTCTATCTTAGGAAAAACACTAAACAAACCCCTTATGAGTTGTGGTAGGGTAAGAAGCCTAATTTGAAATATCTAAGAACTTTCGGAAGTCAGTGTTATGTCTGTAAAGACAGAGAACATTTGTCTAAATTTGAGACTCGTGGTGATAAAGCCATCTTTTTAGGTTACTCTCCAAACATTCGTGCTTATCGTATATACAATCTGCGTACTAAGACCCTTATGTAATCGACAAATGTAATTGTAAGCGACACTATTGTCGAAAATAAGATATCTGAATCACCTATTGTGGTTGAATCTGAAAATGATTTTAAAACTGATTCACCAGAAATAGATGAGTTATTACATATTGAGAGTCCTGAAGTACCTGGCTGGGTCTCTAAAGATCATCCCATTGACAACGTGGTCGGTAATCCTAACGAGCCAGTTCGTACTAGATCCCAGTTAAGAAATTATGCTAATTATGCATGTTTCGTCTCCCTTGTGGAACCGAAAAATGTTAATGAAGCATTGAATGACACACACTTGATTTCTTCTATGCAGGAAGAACTTTTACAATTTGTCATTCACGATGTCTGGTATCTTGTACCGCGGCCTCAAAACAAAAATGTTATTGGAACACGTTGGATCTTTAAGAACAAATCTGATGAAAATGGGGTCATCCTTAGAAACAAAGCTAGACTAGTTGCTCAAGGTTACTCACAAATAGAAGGAATAGATTTTAGCGAGACATTTTCCCCTGTCACTCTTCTTGAATCTGTTCGACTTCTTTTCGCCATAGCGTCTCACTTAAAATTTACACTTTATCAAATGGATGTCAAATCTTCCTTCCTAAATGGAATTCTGTTCGAAGAAACGTATGTAGAACAACCCAAAGGATTCATTGATCCTAAATACCCTGACCATGTCTTTCGTCTAAAAAAGGCTTTGTGTGGCTTAAAACAAGCTCCTAGAGCTTGGTATGAACTCCTTTCCAACTTTTTGTTGGATAAGGGTTTTAAGAGAGGAGGAAATGACCAGACTCTCTTTGTCAAACATTTTGACAAAAACATTATTATAGCCCAAGTCTATGTAGACGACATCATTTTTGGGTCTACTTCAAACTCTGAAGTTAAATCTTTTTCTGCTATAATGCATAAGGAGTTTCACATGTCCCTTATGGGGGAGCTATAACTTTTCTTAGGATTTCAAGTGAAACATAATTCTGATGGTCTTTTTGTCTCTCAAATCAAGTATGCCCTAGATCTTGTTAAGAAATTTGGTTTAGAGAATGCTAAAGTTGCCAAAACACCTATGAGTACTACTGTTAAATTATGTAAAGATGAAAATGGAAAGTCAGTTGATTCCACACTTTATCGTAGTATGATTGGTAGCCTACTCTATCTAACTGCCTCATGACCAGACATAATGTATGCTGTGTGTCTGTGTGCTCGTTACCAGAACAACCCTAAAGAGAGCCATTTATTGTGTGTAAAACGTATAATAAAGTACATAAAAGGCACTCTTAATCTTGGACTTAGGTATACTAAGGATACCTGTAGCACCATCATAGGGTATACTGATGCTGATTGGGACGGGTGTACTGATGACAGTAAAAGTACATCAGGTGCCTGTTATTATGTCGACAATAATTTAGTTGGGTGGAGTAGCAAAAAACAGAATTGCACATCTTTATCTACGGCTGAGTCCGAATATATAGCAGCAGGAAGTTTCTGTGCTCAATTGTTATGGATAAAACAAATGTTAAGCGATTATGGGATTAAAGAAGATCAGTTACAATTGTATTGTGACAATCAAAGCGCTATTAACATATCTAAAAACCCGGTTCAACACTCGCGAACTAAGCATATTAAAATAAGACATCATTTTATACGCGAACTTGTTGAAACTAAGGAGTTAGCAATTCATTACCTGCTTACTGATCTGCAACTTGCAGACATGTTCATTAAACCTCTAGACTATAACAGATTTCTATATTTGCGTAATTCTATAGGTATGGTATGCGCTGATTAAACTCTTAAGACCTTAAGTTTTACCCTTTGTCCATTTGAGACAAAATGGGGGAGAAATTTGAGTCTTAGGTTCAATGTTTTGCTCACAATTCATCTAAACTGCTTGATCTTAGTGTGCATATTTGCAGGAATCTCTTCTACTGATTGTCTACCATTTCTAGGATCAAAACTTATCGATGGTCGGCATGTGTTTTTTGTCAATCCTGGTGCTATCCCTATGAACCAATCACAATCATCTTAACCACCGCTGTTTTATAACCCTTGGATCAAGTCAAAGGTATAAGGCGCTTCAATCTCCCCCTTTGGAAATATGAGACAAAATCTCCTTTGAGTTATCTTAAACTCTTAGGGAACCAAAAAAATAAAACCTAGTCCTATACAAAAGATACTATCTACCCATTTCCTAGAAAGTCAAAAATTACATAAGTCAACTATTTACAAATTTGTACACTAGAAATGGTAGACAATCAGTAGAAGAGATTCCTGCAAATATGCACACTAAGATCAAGCAGTGTACAAATTTGTAAATAGTTGAGTTATGTAATTTTTGACTTTCTAGGAAATGGGTAGATAGTATCTTTTGTATAGGACTAGGTTTTATTTTTTTGGTTCCCTAAGAGTTTAAGATAACTCAAAGGAGATTTTGTCTCATATTTCCAAAGGGGGAGATTGAAGCACCTTATACCTTTGACTTGCTTAAGTCTATACTGTATAAGTGTTCATCTAGTTTGGAAATATTGACAAAATTGGTTGTCTAACCTAGAATCCAAAGAGCCTCAGAACTTATCTCTCTAATCCTCTTCAATAATCCAAGAAGGTATAAATTGAATCACACTACACACATTAGAAGTGCATACATGTGTATATATTGATTAAAATTGGTTGTGTGATTAATTTCCCTTAAAATGTGGTTTTAATTATTTTTTGGGAATTTTTAAAACATTTTTTAAATAATGTTTTCATTAATAAAAATGTGTTTATAAAATTTTGTGGGGTTAATATTCTATATTTGGAACTTCATATCTCATTCGATTGTTTGATTGGGTAGAATTTTAAAGCGCTAGAGACTTCAGGGTGCCTCCTGTAATTACTTTGGACGCGCGTTTGTGAGACACTCATATGTCAACACTTGTCATCCTCCTGGTGTATCTGTTTGTGTTTGTTATGTGAGAGGGTTGGATGGTGGATTGCTGATCGTTGGATCAAAACTTATCGATGGTCTGCATGTGTTTTTTTGTCAATCCTGGTGCTATCCCTATGAACCAATCACAATCATCTTAACCACCGCTGTTTTATAACCCTTGGATCAAGTCAAAGGTAGAGAGACTTGATCTCAGCCCTTGATTCCCTTAGAACCTCCAGAATCTTCCTCCTCCCCTATATAAACCCCCCTCTTCTCAGGCTTTCAAGACTTTTGGGCATTCGTCATTTCTGTGAGAAAAAAATAGAGAGAGAAGAGAGAAGTGAGAGAGAACAGAGAGAAAGAAACCGTGTTAGCCAAACCCTAACCCTAACCCTAAACACTTCAAACTCTGAATCAAACCTTCGTTTTTATAACACCGCAAACACAACCTTGAGTGTTTGAGAGAGAGTGGTTTGTTCATTTGATGCTGTAACCTCTTGATCTGTGATCTTTGTTCCAACTTAAACATTTGTGTGAAGATCTACGTTTCTTCTTCATAGAAATTGTAGATTTACACTCTGCATGTTACATGTCACTAGATCTGCACATTCTTTCTTATTTTTAAGAAAATCTTTACTGATTTAGTTTTGAAAATGTTTTATGGTTTCTATTCTTTCGAAACTTAACCTTGACCTAGTTGGATTCGCACTTGGAGATTTTCAATCTCAAAAATATTTTTAAAACAGAGATTGATTAAGGTCTTGTCCGATTTCTGAAGCAAGATCTCCGTGGAATCTGGGATAGATTAAAGGTCAAAAAGGGTTCAAGTTCTGTAAGAAAGAAATAAACTAAAATCACATCATATAGTCTTTATATGTAATTTTTCTAGGATTGTCTGTAAATCTAAGTGTGTGTGAGTTCATGCATGTGAATAGGAATCACATCACAAACACTTAACACACTACAACACCAAAAGTGTTGGGATTAAGATCAAAGATTATTGAGTCGACGTAAGGAAGCTAAAGCAAAGGAAGTTATCAAACTGGAAGGACATCATCAACAATCAGATCTATGAGAAGTTAGAAGGACACCAAGTGGGGTATATTCCTAAACTTAGAATAGGTTGATTTGTGTGCATGTATGTTGTATTGTTTATAACTATTATTTGTTGTTAGTGGATTTTTTTTTCTTTTGTGACTTAGAAGTCACCGTGGATGTTTTCTCTATTTGGGAGAGGTTTTACCACGTTAAAAACTGTGTGTTGATTATCTTCATCTACTCATCTCATTCTATAGTGTGCTGATTTTTTTTGAAATTGTCTTGTTTTAAAAACCGATTACAAAGTCTTGATTACTCTCGTACATAAGTTTGTTTTGTAAACACATCTTGTTGTTTATAATTTTTATTTTTCAAAAGAAAAGGGTTTCTTCAACAAACATCTCGGAGTTGCTTATACAGTTTAATCTTGTATTAAACGGCATTAGCAACATTTTTCAACTCCCATAGTCGTTCATCAACTGTTGGAGATTGATTATGAAGTGTTTTGGTGATCCTGTTTTTGTCAGAGCTATTGCCTTAGGCCTAATATAGAGGCTCTTGCTAGTTATGGGGGACTTAATGGTGGGCCCTCAACTATCTGGCATTATGGCATGGATGTCATATCATCATAATCCTATAGCGGTGATACTGGAAAAGACTCTAAACGATCTAGATGCTTGGGGGGGAGGTCACTCTAATTTTCTAAGAGGGATCCGATTATGCTGGTCATGTGGCTAGCAGAGAGATTTAGTTTAGCAATTCCCCCGAATATACCTTGGAAGCTATGCCGAATTTCTTTATTCAATATTCCATCAGTTTTGGCCTATACATAAAGAATTGGGTAAATTGGTTTGTGAATCTTGGAGATCGATGCCTTCGTTGGTTAGTGCCAAGGTGGGGAGAGCTGCAACCATTTTAAAATTAGGATAATATTGGTACGTTTGATCAGGTTGCCTTTGGCAGACCTCATTTTATTTCCCTCGGTGAATTTTGCGCTAAGTTAGATGGGAGCAGATTGTACCTCCACGTTCACTGGACGTTTTCTTGTGGAAGAATTAACTAAGTCCATGCGCATGAGGTTATGTTCTATGTATGAGAATCATCGACCGTCAACCCGTCCATCTCAATCCGTATGCCGGGTCTAGTATGTGTCTGGAGACTATCTGAAATGGCTGTAGAAGCGAGTCATGGTGAAGATCTTGGCGGAGGAAACCGTCGAGAGGTGGTTTGTCCTTTTTAACACTATAAAAGGGTAAGTATTGATTTTCTCTAGGATGGTAAGGGCATACTGTTCTATGGAGTTCCTTCGGAAAAACAATCAGGTAGGGAAGTTTGGGGGCCTTAAGGAGAAAATGATGATGGAGCTGGGTCTTTTAGCAGCTACATATATGGTCTTTGTGAAGCCGAGTTCATTTCTTATAAAGCTTTTGTGACTAGGATGTGTTTGTATGTTTTTGGTTGGTCTTTGGTTTTTGGAAATAATTTTGGGATGTTTAGGTTTAGTCTTGTTTTAGGGATAGTTTGGTCAATATAGGGTGGTTTTTTTTACTCCCATCACTAATACTTCGTGTAATTATACTGAACTCCCCTATTTAGCATTATAAGTATTTGGATCATATTGTTGTTCCTCTTGATGAGTTTTACATTTGAGTTATATATACCAATCTCTAAGGCATACATAATCCTTTTGTTCATGTAAATGATGAAATGAACTATCTTTCTAAAAGGTAAGAAAATAATAGCATTTTGTGAAAAAAAAAGGGATCATAACCATGTAAAGCGTATGACATGCCTACGTACCTCTGGGTGTTTTGAATTTTTTTTGAGTTTCATTTGAAAGAAAAATATTTTTTATATGATCAAGCCCCATGTAGTTTTGAGTAGAGGGAAATGTATATTTTTTAATAATATAAGGGAGATGAGAGGATTCGTAGTGCGCCGAGATTTTAGACTAATGGTAGAACTTCTTGAGACGGTTCAGGTTGATAGGATGTGCCATCTCTTCTCCATCAAGGTTAGTGAGCAGAGTGGTTCTGCTTGATAGAGTCTTTTTCATAATGTGGGGGCCACTTCTATTTAGGTTGAATTTCCCTCTAGGGTCCTAGACGGGTTCTATGATTTTTTTAGGGCCAAGTATCCTTCTCGGACGCCACGATCCTTTAGTCTTATGTTGAATGGTCGTGCTATCTGGTGTTGGTAACCCTGTATGTGTTATATAGCCTTCAGTCTCTTTTCATCCAAGAATGACAATTCGTCAAAGTGTCTCTGATACTAATCCTCCTCACTAACTTTTCTTTCAAACATAATGCACAGTGAAGGTGTTTCAAGCTCAACGGGTAGGACTTCTTCCATATTCTATACTGAAGCGTAAGTGGTATTCCTAATAGATGTCCTGACTGAAGTTTGGATGCCCCAGATGGTGTAAGGGATCTGATCAGCCTAATCTCGGTAACTCTTGGTCATTTTCCTGATGATGGATTTGAGGTTTTTATTGGCGACTTGAACTGCACCATTGGTTTAGGTTCAGTAGAGAGAAGTTTTTTGTCTCTGAATCTCGTACTCATCGACTAATTTTGTGACTTTCACTTCAAAGTGTAACCCATTATCTGATACTAGCTTGTGAGGAACCCGTATTGGCAGATAATGTTCTTTCAGATAAACTTGTCTACCTTCTTGACATTCACTACTTCGTATAACTCGGCTTTGACCCATTTGGTAAAGTAATCCATTGGAAGCTTTGGGTGTGACTTTTCCTATAATGTCAATGCCCCAGGTGGAGAACGGCTAGGGAGAAGTCATGTTGTACAATTATCGAGAAGGCAAGTGCTGAAGATTATCAAATTGATGGCATTTGAGACATCTTCAGACGTAGGCGGTTCAATCCTGAACCATGGTGGTCCAGTAATACCATTGTCTAATAATATTCTTAGCAATTATATAACCATTTATATAGGGTCTGCATTCCGTACTATAGATCTTCTGCATCATTTCTTCAATGTCAGCCCCTGCAATATAGTTCAAATGGGTTCCATGAAGTTCCTCTTGAACAAAGCTTTGTCATAGATGATGTATTGGGCATCCATTTTGTGGAGGGTTACTTGGTCTTTATTGTTGGAATCTCAATAATATCTTTCATGCTTGAGGAGGCGCCAAATATCATAGTATCAACACTCAGTCGTATAGGAATCTTCCTCTGTGACGAGCTCAATCTGGTAGCGGTGGGTTCGCAAAGCTTATTTTTGGACTATAAAGGTGGCCATAATTATTCCCTTGGGCATGTCGAGCATAGAGTCTAAGGTAGTAAGGGAATCTCCTAAACTGTTCTTTATGCGGGGTAGGTAGTGGAAGGTGTTATCTTGGAACTTGGAGGCCAACTTTTCTAGGTGGGCATGGAAGGGCAAGAGTTAATCGTCTTTAACTTTCCATAATCTAAGAACCTTGACGATGATGAGATCAAAATCCTTATGGACATCTAGGCATTTGATACCTTTCTTGAGGGAGACTTTGAGACCTATAGTGCATGACTCGTATTCGGTAATATTATTGGTGCCGGGAAAATCTAGCTTGATTGCAATGGGAGTGTGAGAGTCATCAGAGGTGATTAAGAGTGTCCCAATACCATATCCCTTCTTCTTGGAAGTTCCGTAAAAGAACATGTGCCATCAAAGGTCCTCGTGAGAGGTGAAAAGAATATCTTTGTCTTGGAATTCAGAGATCCAAGCATCAACCTCTTCTATGGGGTGGTCAGAAAGGTAATCAGAGATGGATATCCCTCTTATGGCTTTCTGCGTAACATACATAATATTGAACTCAGATAGCAACATCAACCATCAGTCCATACAGCTGGACAGGGCAGTTTTCTTAACCAAATATTTAATGGGATCCATTCGAGACACAAGTCTGAGGGGTAAAGCGAGCATGTAGTGTTATAACTTCTGAGTGAACTAGACGAGGGAAAGACATGCTTTCTCCAAGCCAGTGTAGTTGACTTCGTACCCGGTTAAATTTTGACGGGCATAGTAAATGGCTCTTTTTATGCGAGTTTACTTAATGTATTGGACTAGCAAAGCCCGTACTGTGGAATCTGTTACAATCAAGTACATGAGTAGAGGGAGACCAGGCTGGGGTAGCATTAGGTCCAGAGGTTGGGTAAGGTATAGCTTGATTCTGTCGAAGGCTTCCTGACAGGACTCATTCCACATTTTGGTAAAATTATTTTGAAGGATTTTGAAGATGGGCTCGCAAAGAGAAGTCAGCTGGCTGAAGAACCGGCTGATATACGATAATTTTCCCATGAATTCCAGGACTTCCTTCTCCATTCGAGGAGGTGGAATTTCAAGTATGGCTTTCAATATTGGCAGGGTCTACTTTGATTCTCTTCTCACTACCATGAATCCTAAACTCTTTCCTTTGGTGACTCTATGGGCTTAACCTCATTTAGAATCGCTCTAGTCGTTCCAAGAACTTTTGAAAGGTAGGAATGTGACCTTTTTGAGTCTTAGACTTAATAATCATGTTGTCTATGTTGAATTTGACCTCCTTGTGTATCAGATCACACAAGATGTTGTGTCAACCCTATTTTAGGTAGCCCATGCGTTCTTGAGCCCGAATGGCATAATCGTGTAACAAAAGGTTCCTTAGGGAGTGATAAAGGCAGTTTTTTCTTAATGATTAGGGTGAATCTTGATCAGATTATATCCAGCGAACCTATCAATGAATGACTTGAGAGTGTGACTGACCGTGTTATCCATAACCTTGTCGATGTTGGGCAGTGGGTAATCCTTTTGAAGATTCTTTATTCAAATCCCCATAGTCGATGCATATGTGGACTTTTCCTTTTGATTTCGGCATAGGTACAATATTAGCTAGCCATATGGGGTATTCAATCACTCGGATGAAGACTATATTTAACCTCTTGATTACCTATTCCTTGAATTTAAGTGACCATTGGGTGTAGAGCTTTTGTAGTTTTTGTTAGACCAGTCTGCATTCTGGGAGAGTTGGGATCTCATGCTGAGATATTCGGGATCGATGTCGGGCATGTCATTGTAAGGCCATGCGAAGATGTCCATAAATCCATTCAATAACTCTTCAAATTGTGCGCTCTCATGATTTTCAATGGTGGACCTTATCCTAATCTCACGTTGTTGGCTACTAGAATGAGATTGATAAAAATAATTTCATCCTCATTAATTTGAATGCGGTTATGTTGTTTGTTATTAACCTTATTAAGATCAGTTAAGAATTGCTCATTTGCAAAATCATCATTATTAAGATTTTGATTAGAATCAAGACAATTAATGTAAGGCATATTAATATACTCAAAATCCTCATTTATTTCATTTTTAAGAAAAATAGTGTTAAGGGCCTCATCAAAAGAGGTCTCGATTACACTATTATCCGAAAAAGGACGAGTAATAATAAAGGAAGATATAGGTTAAACAACCGGGTTGGGATGGATCTCAATAGGTGGTACTAGTACATCATTATAGTTGAGGAGAGGCGCATCCGTGACCCTGATCAAAGTGGACGGGTTCGATGATGTAATGCCTGAATGGATCATGCAAAGTCTTATCATCAGGGTCTATAAATTGAACGAGTCTTCGGAGTCACTTCTCTTAGAGACCTCGGTAATGGCTACAACTTTCGGAGTGAGATGTCCCAAAGTAATTATATTGAAAGAATATTTCCATCCCTGGCTTCATTTTTTTATCCACACGATCATACCATGGTTCAGGAAAGCCATAGAATGGGAAGTTTTCACCCTCTTTTATGAATCTTTCATTACGAGAATCCTTCAAAATAGTCTTAGCATGCTCTAAACTTCTCTTTATTAGTGGTTAGAGAAGCATTCCTAGTTCTTTTGGTGAAGGCTGATAACCCAAGCCACACGGGGGAAAGATATTTTTCAGGACTATGGGCTCTAGTATCCGTAGTTGATGTTGCCCCAGCCCCAGCCCCAGCCCCAGCCCCAGTCCGAGCATAAAGTGTCTATTCTTTAACAGTCATATCACATTGAAATTACCATGAGGGCTATGCTCTGGACGAACATAGTCCTTAAAATCATTACCTACCAAAAAGGGAATCTGATTAACCCTTAAATCGAAAAGAATCATATCATTTGTCCCATGCTGTATTTGTAGTACCAGGTTTGTAGTGATTGAAAGAGTGTGCGCGTGCGTTTCGATAAGAAATAATATAATTAAATTCAGTTTAACACAAACAAACCCTAAATATGCAACTAGGTGTGATTGAAACAAGATAAGATCATGCAATAGTTATTCAAGTACACACAAGTGAGGAAAAATCCCCCAAAGGGGCAAAACCATTTATTTCCATTATAATATTGTAACGTACAATTTCGGATTACAATGAAAATACAAGTGACTAAGAATTACCCTCAGGTGTCGAATTCTGTAGTCGGCGGCTGGAGATATCCCTTTCCAGTAGGGAAGCAATGAAGAAGAAGAGCGGTCTTCTTCACAAGGGTTGAACAGCAAAGGATTGTATTCTAGGGTTTCAAAACTATTCACAAATGATTTGGAAATTTGTGTGAATCAAAACATGATTTTGGTAACTCAAAAAGATGAAGACTTTTTAGTTTATGAACTCTGAAAATCGTGTGAACAAGTCTTGTGAAACCAGCTCCCCGTAGTGGGATTAAATAAGAAGTCCTGGGCCTTAAAAATCTGAACACGATCTGTTCGAGTTTATCCAGGGCGGATCGGTCCGGGTCTGAGGCAGATCGGTCCGAGGTGGGGGACCGGTTCTTTTAAATTTTGGCAATATCGGTTTGCTTGCAGTTCGGGGGGTACTGGCTTTTCAACAAGTGGACCGGTCCGGTAAAGGGGCGGACCGGTCCAGTGTCGGATCGGTTCGTTTTTTCTGGGCGGACCGGTCCGGCCTGTCAGGTTTTTGATTCCTCCTTTTCTTTGATATTCGGATCCGTTGACGTAGATAAGTTCTTGAATATCTTCAACGGTGTAACGGCGTATGTCATAACCCATAATATATGATGGACAAAATGTCCGTACAAATCTCCCCCTATGTTTATGCCGGTACATACATAAACAACAACAATCCGAATTTATCAAACTTACAAAAAATGCCTATACAAATCTACCCTTTCATGAACCCAAAAACTGAAAAGGTACAATTGAATAAGACTTCATTGTTTGTTCTTCAACTTTTCAGGAATCTTCAACGCTTTTCTCATCAGGGTAGGCAAACAGGAGATCATTAATGAAGTGCCTACACACATGGGACAAATCAAATACCAAGTGACATATCGAGTTTGAAATAAGATAAATAGAGATACCATTTATGATGAAAGCATACGTTATCAAATCTAAAAAACTCAAAACTCCCCCAAAATATGATAATTCTTTCTCCCCCTTTTTATGATGTACCAAAATAGACAAATGAGAGAAATAATGCAAACAAGCAATGACGGGGTGTCACAAGGAAATACACAACTAATTTTGATTTTTTAAAAATTTTCAAACAAAATCACACCATGAATGAACACAAAGCAACCAAGTCGATGATACGTTAATGAATGGGTGTGATCAATATTCGATAGGAAGATCAATGCATAAAAACATGACATATGTGCACAATGAATTTTGGATATTCCTAGCGAATGAACTCAAATACTTCCTTTGGTGTAAAAGAATGACAATATAAGACATTGACTTAATTCAAATCAACAAATCAAAGCTCAAAGTGATTTCCACACCAATAACGTCCAAAATGTTTTCATGCTTTTTCATAACTTTCAAGGAAGTGCAAACCCGTTTAAAGATTCTTCAACCAAACTCCCGCAGATATATATTTTGAATTGAGGTATTCAAAATTCTCAAACTTTGGAGAATTGATGGTGAAACCAAAATGGCCCATATTTGGCATGAGTTTCTTTTTATTGCCTTTAAATGTTTTCAGGATCTTTTAACCTCTTTGAACCTCGGATATTAAAATTCCTCCATTTTTTAGGTCCTTTTAAATGGTGGATTTTTCGCAAAGGATAGATAATTACCTTTCGCAGCCCCTCCCTGTTTTACAAATAAACACACAGTCTTACCAAACGGTTTTTCACATGCATTCCAATCTTGTCAAGTTTATCGCATATTGTACATTGTATAGACAGAATTGAGATGGAAACACTCAAGACAATATGTGATAGACAAGTGCAATAATCAAATAAAGCCGTGCATGTGTGCAATAAAGGATATAGGAGTCAAACATGTAGGAAGATATCACTAATCACATCTCAAAAACTCCAAACAATGTAAAGCACATGGATGAAATGATGTAGCCTCTCAAATCTCTATCAAACAGTCACATGGATATATGGAATGAAGTTGTGACTTGGCTATCTTAACTGCTCATCCATAAAAAGGTGCAAAAATAAAAATCTTTTTGGACTTTTCAAAATTTTATCAAAATAAAATCTTTTTGTGCTTTTCTAAAAATTTTTCAAAAAAATTAATAAAAAGCAAACTAATGATACAATCTAGCAACAGGAAACAAATGATATGAAAATGACAAAGCAACCTATGCTAGACACGGACCAACCCCTCAGTCAATTGTGAAAATTCGCAAAGACTTCCTAAGACACTCAAATCTAAGGGAATCTAAACGTTTCGTGAAAATATCGGCTAAGTGACGGTCGGTGGGAACAAAACTCAGGGATACGACCTTATCCTCAACTAACTGACGTATGAAGTGCTTGCGTAACCTGATGTGCTTTGTGCGTGAATGCTAGACTGGATTGCGGGATATGTGTATCGCGCTCGTGTTATCACAGGAAATGATCATGGTGTCCTGTGAAATCCCATAATCCTCCAGCATTTGCTTCATCCACAAGAGTTGCGTGCAATAACTCCCGACGGCTATGTACTCAGCCTCCGCAGTGGATAAAGAGATGGAATTTTTCTTCTTGCTCAGCCAGGAGACAAGAACATAACCAAAATAGAAACACCCACCAGAAGTGCTCCTACAACCATCTACATCCCCAGTCCAATCAACATCCGAATAAGCAGACAAACGGTCATCGGTATCAAAGGAATACCAAATGTCGTATGGGAGAGTCCCACTCACATATTTAATAATACGTTTTAGAGCAAGTAATTGTGACTTTTTCGGGGATGCTTGATATCGCGCACAAAATCCAACACTAAAGGCTATGTCGGGACGACTAGCAGCTAAATAGAGAAGACTACCTATCATACTCCGATACAAGGTTTGCTCTACGTCCTTGCCTGAAGTGTCCTTACTAATATTGGTAGAAGTACTCATAGGTGTACGTGCATGCTTAGCGGAGTCTAAACCAAATTTCTTCACTATGTCTCTAGCATACTTGGATTGGGAGATGAACATCCCATCCTCTAGATGACGAACCTGGAGACTAAGGAAGAAAGTAAGCTCACCTACCATGCTCATCTCAAACTCACTTTTCATCTCCTCCTCAAAGTGGTGAGCATGTGGATCCAAAGACTATGTTGTCCACATAGACCTGGGCAACCAAAATAGCACTGTCATCTCTCCTGACAAACAACATCATATCAACTCCCCCTCTCTTGAAGCCACAGGCTAAGAGATAGGAAGTAGGCCTCTCGTACCAAGCACGGGGTGCTTGCTCATACAAGGCTTTCCTCAGATAGTAGACGTGATCCGGATGCTTAGGGTCTTTAAACCTTTTTGGTTGTTCCACATAAACCTCCTCCTGTAGAATGCCATTCAGAAAGGCACTCTTGATATCCATCTGATATAACTTGAAGTGCAGATGACATGCGATGGCGAGTAGTAAGCGGACGAACTCAAGCCTCGCAACAGGAGAAAATGTCTCCCCAAAGTCTAAACCCTCTATCTGTGTGTAGCCTTGAGCGACCAACCTAGCTTTATTTCTGGTTATGGTACCATTTTCATCCATTTTATTCTTGAAAATCCACCTGGTACCTATCACATTAGTATCACTAGGTCGGGGGACAAGTTCCCAGACATTGTTCTTTTTAAACTGAAGCAACTCATCCTGCATGGCAGATATCTAGTGTTCATCCTTGAGTGCTTCTTTGTGATTCTTGGGCTCGACTTTGGACGTGTAGCAAAGATGGCTAACAACGTTCTCTAGCTGAGCACGAGTCTTAACCCCTAGAGTAGGATCACCAACAATGGCATAAGGGTCATGACTCTTGCGTACCCAAGCGAGTGTGTCCCCTAACACAGGAATAGGGTCCACAGGGTGTGGGAGAGGAACAGGTAAATCACTATCAGAACAATCCTCATCCTCACACTGAAGGTTAGGATCAATAGATGTCGGAGGTTCGTCATCTTGCACGGTGACGTTTATTGACTCCATAACCTTAGAGCTCTTCAGGTTAAAAACCTGGTACGCTCTACTATTCGATGAATATCCTAGCAATATTCCCTCGTTGCTCCGGGAGTCAAACTTTCCTAATTTCTCTCTATCCCATAGGATGTAGCATTTACTCCCAAAGACACATAAATATGCAAGGTTAGGTTTCTTGCCTATCCACAACTCATAAGGCGTTTTAAGTGTGTGTGGACACAGGTAAACCCTATTCACCATGTGGCATGCAGTAGACACTGCCTTTGCCCAAAATCTCCTAGAAACTTTACGACCTAGAAGCATAGATCTAGCCATCTCCTGGATAGTTCTATTCTGTCTCTCGACAATCCCATTTTGCTCAGGAGTCTTCATAGTAGAAAACTCATGTTTGATCTCAAGACTATCACAATAAAGATCTACCTTTGCTTCCTTAAATTAAGTGCCGTTGTCACTACGTATCCTGATAATAGTGACTCCGTGTTGATTTTGCAGGACACGATACTTGGTCGTTAAAAACTCTACAACATCGGATTTATCTCTCAGAAAACCTACGATAGAATATCTAGAGAAATCTCCCACCATCACGAGAATGTATCTCTTACCACCCAAACTCTCCGTACGAGTAGGACCCATAAGATCCATGTGAATCAACTCAAGGACACTGGAGGTGGTAATGGAATGCAACTTCCTATGAGGACTACAAATTTGTTTTCCCAATTGACAGGGTCCACAAATCGTGGAAGTTGACTTTCCAAGAGATGGTAAGCCACGTACTAGGTCCTTTTTAACTAAACGAGACAATTCTCTAACGTTCACGTGACCTAGACGTTGGTGCCATAGATCCATAGGAGAGATCGTGGCGCTGTTGCAAACAAGTGAGGATATGGGCTCAGTCCCATAGCAGTTATACTCTATCCTCACCCCTTGCACTAAAAGTTTCCCTGCTTAATTATAGACCTTACAAGCTTCCTGGTCAAACTTTACTGCAAAGTCATCGTCCCACAGCTGGCTAATGTTGAGAAGGTTTACTTTCAATCCTTTGACGTACAAGACATTTTCTAGCTTAGGAAATCCTGGTAACTCTACTGTACCTCGTCCTACAATGCTAGACTTACTCCCATATCCAAAGGTAACTCTCCCATCATCATAATCCTCAATGTGAGTAAAAAAAGAGACATTACCTGTCATGTGTCTGGAGCATCCACTGTCAAAATACCACTGTGAGGTATTATGTACCTTGAGAGCAACATGAACAACTAGGGCCTTTTTATCTTTCTTAGGTACCCAAGAGAATTATACCTTTTGTTTTCCCTTGTTTTTGTTGGTTTTAGCTGGAATGTGAGAAGCATTTACAAACGGCAAAGACATCCGTCAGAATTCTTCCATCAAACTCTGAGATGTGGTAGCTAAGAACTCAACTCGCTCTCTCAGACTAGAAAACTCATCAGTATGATG
The DNA here is from genome assembly GCA_949130495.1 of Sambucus nigra. Taxonomy (NCBI): domain Eukaryota; kingdom Viridiplantae; phylum Streptophyta; class Magnoliopsida; order Dipsacales; family Adoxaceae; genus Sambucus; species Sambucus nigra. The sequence goes on along the minus strand of OX422217.1, from coordinate 312,342,693 downwards.
TGGTGGAGCAGTAGTACATCGTGTCCGACCCATACTATAGCAAAACTACCTGAGGTGGCCTTTTCTTTTGCAATAAGTACAAAAGAACACAGTCAAAGGTGGACCTTGGTTTGCCTTTGTTGGTCGAACTCTCCTTCGAGGTTTTTGATGACGGCCATATGGAGTCATGGTAAACTCAGGAATTGGTCCAGGTGCAATTTGGGACGTGGAGGCACCATCAAAACCTATTCCCTACCTATCACCAAAACCTAAAGCTGTACCGAGGAGCATCTTTCCCATCTTCCCAGATCTGTCCTCGATTTGAACCTTGACTTCCCGAGCTCTCTCAATATCATGAGTAAGCTGGGAAATACGGGTTTCTAGTTTCTTTCGAGTCTCCAGGGAGGAATGGAGCTCACTCGTAAGACTAGCCACTTGTATAGTCAAGTCCGCTTTCTCTTTCTCAAAATAACTCTCTCTATCTCTAAACAAACTCTCTTTCTTAACATAGGCAGACTCTCTCTCTCTCATAGCGGTGCAGGTGGAGGACTCTCTCTCTCTCTCTCTCTCTCGCTTCTTCTATATCTTCTTCTAACGCGGTGATCCTAAGAACTAACGCTTTGTTTCGCTTTTTAGTTTTGAATGATTCATTATATAACTCAGCGTAGGCGCGTTGAAGATTACTCTCGCTCTCAGTTGCGTCTTCCTCCCCCTCACTCATATCGCTCTCACTGTCGAGGTGTCCCTGTGAATCAACATCCTCATCGTCGTGAGGTTCACTAGGAGTACTCACATGACTAGCCATGAACGCGGTGAAGTTACGCTCATGCGTTGACTCATCTCCCGAGTCCACCGACTCGACCTCAGTGTCGTCACTAAGGGTAGCATTTATGACATATTTTCCCTTTTCTCTATTAAGATGAGTGGCGCACTCAAACGCTCTGTGGCCCTTATCGTCGCACTCAAAACATCTCTCACTTTCTTTCTTAGGAGGGTTTTTAGCATCTTTCTCATTTTTCTTTTCAAACTTATTTTTCTGAAAATTCTTCTTATCTTTAAAATTTCCACTTTTCTTAAATGTGAGAATTTTCTTAAAGTTTTTAGCAAATAGAGCCAAGTCATCTAAGTCAAAATCACACTCAGAATCAGAAGTTTCACTCTCTTTCTTTCTAGATGACTCTACTCTCTTTCTTTCCGTCCCCTCACTTTTCTCTCTTGATCATTAAGTGCAATTCCCTTATCTTTAGACTTAGCAGTTTTAGGGAACATATCAATTTCAAATGTTTGCAAATCTCCTACAAGTTCTTCCAATTTTAGCGTATTTAAATTACCCATAGAATTTAGCACAGTGACTTTAGGGATAAAATGCTTAGGCAGATAGCGAAGAATTTTTTTAACAACTCTAGCATTAGGAATATGTTCACCAAGATTAAAGCTAATATTAACAATGTAAGAAAGCCTAGCATAAAATTCATCAAAACATTCAGTTTCATGCATGGTGATGGTTTCAAATTGAGTTGTCAAATTTTGTAATTTAGACTCTTTCACAGCATTAGTTCCTTCATGGGTGAGTTGTAAAACATTCCATGCCTCTTTTGACGTGGTGCACGTCATGATACGTCAGAACTCATCAGGAGTGATGGATCCAGAAATAGCAATCAAACCCTTAGAATTAAAAAAAGACCATTTAAATTCATCTTCAGTCCATGAAGTGACAGGTTTTAAACTGGTCATGTTTTCAACAGTGACGGTGGGAGGTGTCCACCCTCTTTCAACTAGAATCCAAACACGTTCATATATGCCTTTTAAAGCAGACCTCATGCGGGCTTTCCAATATGCGTAGTTAGTTCCGTAAAAAAATGGCATTTTATTATATGATTTCTCCATTGAACACACACTTTTTTCAAAAATCATTTTTTCAGAAAATTGATATCTTAGAAAAATTTTGCGTAAAATTAGGAATACGCAATAAAATGGCGTAACCTACTCTGATACCAATTTGAAAGAGTGCGCGTGCGTTCAAATAAGAAATAATTTAATTAAATTCAGTTTAACACAAACAAACCCTAAATATGAAACTAGGTGTGATTGAAACAAGATAAGACCATGCAATAGTTATTCAAGCACACACAAGTGAGGAAAAATCCCCCAAAGGGGCAAAACCATTTATTTCCATTATAATATTGTAATGTACAATTTCGGATTACAATGAAAATACAAGTGACTAATAATTACCCTCAGGTTTCGGATTCTATAGTCGACGACTGGAGATATCCATTTCCAGTAGGGCAGCAATGAAGAAGAAGATCGGTCTTCTTCTCAAGGGTTGAACATCAAAGGATTATGTTCTAGGGTTTCAAAACGATTCACAAATGATTTGGAAATTTGTGTGAATCAAAGCATGAGTTTGGTAACTCAACAAGATGAAGACTTTTTAGTTTATGAACTCTGAAAATCGTGTGAACAAGTCTTGTGAAACCAACTCCCCATAGTGGGATTAAATAAGAAGTCCTGGGCCTTAAAAATCTGAACACGATCTGTTCAAGTTTATCCAGGGTGGACCGATCCGGGTCTGAGGTGCATCGGTCCGAGGTGGCGGACCGGTTCTTTTAAATTTTGGCAATATCAGTTTGCTTGCAGTCCGGGGTGTATTGGATTTTCAACAAGCGGATCGGTCCGATAAAGGGGCGGACCGGTCCGGGGTTGGATCGGTTCATTTTCTGTGGGCAGATCGATCCGGCCTGTCAGGTTTTTGATTCCTATTTTTCTTTGATATTTGGATCCGTTGACGTACATAAGTTCTTGAATATCTTCAACGGTGTAACGACGTATGACATAACCCATAATATATGATGGACAAAATGTCCTTACAGTGATGACATTTTTAGTACTGTCATCATCTCCTAAAATGGCAATAACTTTCGCCTTGGCGAAGAATTTCAACTTTTGATGAGGGGAGGAGGATACCCCTCGAATTATATGAAGCTACGGTCGACTAAGAAACAGGTTGAAGCATTGAGGTATGTCCTGAAACTCTATAACACGATTGATAGGGCGAACCTCTATTGTGAGTGTTATGGATCCCATCACCTCTCGACGAGTATTATCATAGGAACTCACTGCGATGGAAGTAGGAATCGGGTCACTTACTTTCAACCCCAAGAAATTGAAGGTTCTTAATGGGTAGACATTAAGGGAAAATTCATTATGGACGAGTGAGAGAGGAAGGATCTTTCCCATCTCCACAAATGAGATATTGAGATAATAGTTATGATCAGGGCCAACCTTTGGAATTTCTTCTTCGGAGAAGGAAAGGAGTTTAGTCATGGTCAAAGGTCCAACCAGGTTCACAACTTCTTATGGAGTGGTGGAAGGAGGGACTATGGGCCTAGTGAGAAACATTATCATAACATTTTGATGTAATTTGGAAGACATGAAGAGTCCCCACAAGGTTATGTTATCTTGATTTTTCTTGAGTTGGTATAGGATCTTACTTTCCTCTATGGTCATCTTTGGCATGGAGAGTTCCTTGGCAACTCCCTTTCCATTGTCTGTTTTTGATGGCTCAGGATTCGAATCTTAGTAACGTCTCCTTGATCTGGTCATATGGTTTACGAGGTTAGGGAAGAAAAAGAACCCTATTTCTTCATCGATTTCTGGATTTTCGGCTATTTACTGATTTCCCCTAATAGGACCTCGAAAGATATCATCTCACACAGACTAATAATTGGATTGACCTTTTCTTGACTTGGTTAATCATCAGAGATATCAAATTCTTCCCCCATCCGGTGGCGATGTTGTCTTCCCGCCAAGAGAAATTAATGCATTTGACAACCTCAACAACTTCCACATATAAATCTTCCCACTTAACGAGGAGGTGTAGGAGTGAAGGGACCAACTTCCCTTAAAGATTTAAAGTAGTGATTAGTTAAAAAATGCTACAGATCTCACTGGTGTATCGAAACTTGTCTACGATAATCTATGCTACATCGTCCAAACTTATTTCATCAATGGGTACCACCCAATTATCCGACTCCCAAGCCCATTTCTGAGCTTCCATGAACAGGATGTTAAACTTTAGACAATCAATGGTCATTTCATCCCAAAATCCAGAAGCTGGTTCAAAACACCTGGCAACTCCATATCTATTCATTCAAATCGGGTACGAATTATAATACAAGATCTCGTGAGGAGTGACAGAGCTCGATCAGTGAAGCATGTATGATGTAGGAGAAAATATGGGCAAACTTTGAGCAGTTTGGGTGAGAATATTGGTATGATGGGTGCTTTACTAGGCATAATTTGGGTAGATGGGTCAAATTTTGGGTCATTTTCTAGGAATATGGCATTTGAATGGGTTGGAAGTGGGTTGTGAGTGATGTTAGGTTTAGTATTAGATGGTGGGGTGATGGTACACCACTTAATTATACATTGGATTAAATTTTGGAGGTGGAATCACAAATCCGTAGTATGTCCGACAGACTGGTAAAAATCGTAGTGGGCCTCAGTTTGGATATTTTTGGGAAATGGGTTTCATAATGGACGAGGGTAAAGAGGTTTGATATGATTTTAGCTTAACAAGGCTTGCAAGACTTTAGAGAGGGTAGCATAGAGATCAGTGTATTCTTTTCTGGCGGGGTTAGGGTGTCTTTCTGGTGCCCAAGAGGTAGTGGACCTGGAGATATTGTTGATGGTTGAAATCTTGGCATTTACATGCTTCTCATACTTTATGGGGGTGAAGTTTTTGAACACTTTCTTAGGCTCGACTTTTGTCTTGGTAACACTTTCTTCAATCTCCACACCCGCTTCCTGGAGGACTCAGAAGAATGGGTAATACTGAGCTCCCATAGTTTCTCTCATATAGGGTAGGAAATTCTTCTTCAATATGCTAACTTATTCTTCTTCGAAGGGACCGTTGGTCATGCTGGTAGATTACTCCCTCCACCTTGTTATGAAGTTGCTGATAGTTTCTTTAGTTTTTTTTTGGACAAGCTTTAGATCAGGGCATGTAGCCTATAGTTCTATGTTGTACTTGTACTTTGACATGAATTCTCGGGCAACATCTTCCTAATTAAAGATTCGAGATTCCTCGAGGGATAAGAATAGTTAAAGAACGCTATCTTTCAAAGTCTATTGGAACATCTGGGCCATTATCTCTTCAAAGGAACCAAGGAAAGCCATGGCTCGATAAAAGATGTGAAAGTGAACAATTGGGGACCCGCTTCCCCCGAACTTCTCGATGGATGGCATCTTAAATTTCTTTGAGAATCTTACTTTAGGGTAGGGAGACATGTGAGTGTAGTCCATGTAGTTCCCGAATATATTAACTTTATCATTTTTCTTTGACAACAACTTAAGATATTCGTTAACCTTATTCAATTCTTCCTCCTTGGTATCAATGGTTATAGGAAAGTTATCCCCTGGCTGGGTAAGGTTTGGCATAGGGATCGGAGCTGGCAGCAACCTATTTCAAAGCGGGGCACGCGGAGCATGCTGATAGTATTCGGGAACCCAAATAGACTCGGGAGAGGGGGAAAGAGAACTTTGGAGTCTTTGGGAACTGGGATTTAGTTTTGTTGTATCCCATGAAACTCGATTTGAAGGCTGTCAATCTTGGCACTAAGATAGACCATGACGGCTATCAGATCAGGTTGTATGTTTGGTGCTTGATCAGTGCTTTTAATGGAGGACTGGTGAAGGTAGATTCTAGACTCGGGGGTAATTATAGGGGAACTAACAGAGCTTTGGGGAGGTTTTATGGAAGATCGAAGCCAATAGGGAGCCAGGCCAGGAATAGAGTATGGGATCGACCTAAGAAGGTAAAAGATACAAATTTATTTTTTAAAGGGAGAAAGTAGAATTGTTGTTGGTTGAAGAAAGGGGGAAATGTTTTTGACATTTTTAGCAAAGAGAAGGGAAAATGTTTTTGGTATTTTTATGAAAAGGATGTAAAAATGTTTTTGACACTTTTAGGAAAAAGCAGGCGAATTTTTTTTGAAATTTTTGATGGAAAGGAGGAAAAACATTTCTGGTATTTTTTTAACGAGAAGGAAAATTATTTTCGGTATTTTTAGTAAAAAGGAAGGAAAACCAAGAGAAGAGTCTCAGCATGATTATTATTATGTTTATGTTTTCACTTATATTAGGTTTACCTAAATTCAAAAGACATGTCGAACATGACCCGACCCTGGGAAAATTGGGTTTAAAAAATATGTAAGATAGGGTTTGACTTATTTTCAGACTCATGGGCAGAGTCTCGTTTTGAAAAAATACAAAATCATGCAAAAAATTGGGTGTCATCCTAACTCGACATTTCAGCAGAGTTTCGTGTGGTAATCGACAACGTAAATATGAGTGTCCTAGGTCTGATGCCTATGTGATGTTTATGCAATGGTTGGGTTAGTGGAAAGATCACCCCCTTGGTAATACTTTGTAGATACACTTCTCTTTTTTTAGGGCAATCGGTATGTGTGGACAAGCCATTTGATATACCTGAGTGGACGAGAGTTGTCTTAATATATACCTTATGGGGATAGTACGTGTGAGAGAAAATTCGATATACTCAACATACGTGAATCAGTTCCCTGCTATATAACTACCATTTTGAGTTTGGTCAAGAGGTATGATGCGAGGGAACCGTTCGATATACGTTGAAGGTACTAGGCCAATGGAAGGTGAGAGTTATGTTCCTTAGGATAAATGCGACCTATCAGACCAATGCCCATCACAAAGTGACCCCTTAATACGGCACAACATTTTGGTTAATAGCCATGCTCTTGGTGATGTAGTGTGAAAAATGTATGATTTTTTATTAGTATACCATGGAGAGAGTTTTTTATTTGGCATGACGAGTCAAAGAAGCATTATACTAATAGAGAATAATGTACGAGTATCATGAAAAGAAAATCTATCATGAAGAATAAAGATTACACTTAGGATAAATATGTGTGAGTGTGAATATCTACAAGTGAGTGTGTGGTAGTGAACCTAATCATGGATATTCAAAGTGGTGTGTGATAAGTGCAAGTGAGCATAGATATATATGATTGTGATAAGTGGAGGTGTGTGCTAGTGAAACCTAAGCGTGGATATTTTAAGTGGTTTGGGAAACATGTGGATATAAGTGATCCTACGTATAAGTGTAAGTAGTGTGAGGTGTTCCTGGAAGATATTTACAAGTGAGTGAAAGTGAAAAGTGAGTGATAGGTGATATAAGCATGAAATAAGTACACAAAACAAATAAAGAGAGGAGAAAAGGGAGCATACATGTAGGTTCATATGCACATATACGGAAAATGATAATACCCATGCAAACAGAGTCTAGCCCTCTTATGAACAGTAAATCCATCCGCAATAGAGTCGCCACTATTGCCATACCTTGCTTCCTTCCTCTTAGGGGTCAGCGCTCATGCGCGCGGTTGAGAGGGAGGGAGAATGTATCACACTCTTTCTTGGAGGAGAGCTTTGGTCGTCATCTATTTAGGGTGATGTAAAGAGATAGATAGAGTCACCAACCTATTTACACAAAACAGGAAAAAAAATGTTGCTGCCTCGAGGAAACGACATCAAAGACATATTGGTGATTGCAAAACTAATAGTTCAAAGGTTTGGGGGCTATGTTACAGAATGGGAAGGTGTTAGGCACACATTTAGCCCTTTCGTTCTCTCTTGGGAATGTGTTATTACTCTCCTTAATAACTCCGTGAGGTGTGTGTGCATGTATATATAAATTGAGAATGGGATTCCTCAACTCACGTCATAAAGAAAGGCGGAGTGAGATCATCCATAGGAGTGTTCCAAAAATAGTAATTAAAAAAATAATATGTGCGCTTATCGGTATATCGATTGTTGTGGTGAAACGATGATATGTGTTAGATGAAGCGCGAATAAGAATCACAAGTATAATATATGAAAATAATAAAAGATATGCAAGGAGGTGTCGAGTCACGGGTTTTAACCCCAGGTGCCTACGTAGCATAAAAAGGCATCAAAGTCCACTTAGGTCGTATGAAATAAGAGGGTGGGTTTTATCCCATAAATCCAACTGGGGATTTTATTTAGTTGTGTCTGTGTAGAAAAAGGATGTTTTGATTTGAGAAAATGTGTTGGAGAATCCCATTTGGAATTTTTGAGTATACCCTCTTTTTTATTGCTTTTGAGTTTTCTGTAGAAAATATGTTATGCGCAATACTACTAATAAAAAGTGAGATTATTAATATGTGGGGACTAATAAAGATGAAAAGCTAAAGTAAATATTAAATAACTAATGAAAAAATAAAGAAGCTAAAAGAGAGAGAAGAATGTATGGAACTTCTTTCGAGACTTGAAGATTGATCTTGATTGTTGAAAAGGTCACCCTCACAAGTGGATGGAGGTTGTAGGAGAAGAGCGAAAGGATTTTTGCTAAATTGGGCGTGAAAGGGATGAAAATGGAATGTGGAGGAAAGATTTCAATAGAGTAACTACATTGACTTTGAAAGAATATTGCTGAGATCACTAAGAGGGATGTTTATTAGGTGCCTCTAGAAATGTGCTCATGCTCTCATTATATGGAGTCAAGGGAGTGTCGATCAGCATTATACTTGACCTGCCTCAAACCTAGACACACTGTCGATATGCAAGGAAATAAGTTTTCCTTTCGACAACCTCATGCATATTTCTTAGAAAAAAAGTTGTAAAATGCAATCCGTAAGTCTGAATCGAACACGGTGCATACCATTGGAAAGGGTATTCAGACCTCTTTAAGAATCAACTGTGAAATTCTGTTACTAAAGCCGTTTAATTAATTTAAACTATTTAAGTAACTCCGAACAGTTTTTTGAAGAAACCCTTTTCTTAAAAATCAAAACTATTTGAACAGAAGATGTGTTTTATAAAAGTATGTACGAGATCTATTCAAGATTTGATCAACAGGTTTATAAAATAAAAATAGGTTAAACAAACTTTAAACTCAGCACAACCAAGAATGAGATGAGAAGATGTAGGAAGATTATGAACAAGATTTTTTAGGTGGTAAAACCTCACCCAACTGAGGAAACATCCACGACTCCCTCTACGGAGTAAAACAAAAATTCCACTATAAACAAATTTTAATAGTTACAAACTATATAACAAACATGCATACAACTCAAACCTATATAAGTTTAGGAATGTACCCTCTGGTGTCCTTATAACTTCTCTGCAGTTCTGATTGTTGATGTTGTTCTCCCAGTTTGTTAACTTCCAATTTGTTCAAGTTCTTTACGTCGACTCTTGTTCACAAGATCTTATTACTAACACTTTTTGTGTGGTAGGGTGAAAGTGTTTGTGGAGGTGCTCTCTAACACATGCATGCACACACACACACACTTATTATGTAGAATCAGTCCTAACAAATTACATAGAAGACTATATGCAGTGACTTTTCTTTTTCTCTCTATTCATAAAACTTAACCTTTTTGACCTATAAAGCAATCCCAAAATCCACGGCTATCTTGCTCGAAGACGTATCAAGATCTTAATCAATCTAGGTTTTTGAAAAGATTTTTGATATTGAAAACCACCAAGTGCGATTCCAAACTAGGTCAAAGGTCTTGTTTTAAGAGAACTAGAAACAGAAAACATTATTGTTGATTTCAAAGTTTTAAAAAAAATTATTTACAGAAAGAAAATCAACAATATATTTCTCAAGCTGAGAAATAAAAAATGCAAACTAAGTGTAATATACCATGAAGAACTCAGATCTGAAATTTCTATATGCCAGAAAAATAGATCTAAGAAAAATGATTAAGTTGGAAACAAGATCTAAAGAACAAAGAGGTTATAGCAACAAACCAACTCTCAAATCACCTCTGAAACACTCAAGGTTGTGTTTGGGAAAATACAGGGGTTTGAAGCTTTATTTTCGGTTTGAACTGTTTAGACGATTTAGGGTTAGGGTTAGGTTTTCTAACTCTTTCTCTCTCTTCTGGTTTCTCTCTTTCTCTCTCTTTTCTCTCTTCTCTCTCTACTCTCTTTTTTTCTCTCAAAGGACGAAATGGCAAAAAGTCTCTAAAGGCTGAGAGTAGGAGCCTTTTTATAGGAGGCTGAGAAGGTTCGAGAATGAGGATTGAAATCAAGGGATCAGATTTAGTTAAGATTAATTTACTTGGATCCAATGGTTCACGATAAGCGATGATTAAAGTTCTCCTAATTGGTTCATAAGGGGTTCACATGGATTAAAAAAGGAGACATGCAGATCGTTGATAAAAACGATCCAAGATATGAAAATGATCACAGGTTTAGTCTGAGAAAAGAAACACACTTTCCACCATTCAGAAGACAAGACATCTTGGCATATAAGATGAGATAAAGCGCGCGTCTAAAGTTAATTAAAATCACACCCTCAAGTCTCTGTCGCTTTCGGATTCTACCCAAGGTAACTTTAGGACAATTAAACGAACAGTATGAAATAGCAGATTGACCCCACAAACTTTTAAAACCAAGTTTTAATTAATAAAACCTTATTTTAAAAAGTTTATAAAATCCAAAAAAAATATTTAAAAACCAATATTAGGGATTTAAACACACTCAACATATGTACACACATTATTATGCAATATGAGATGTATATGATCCATTCTACTGTGTGTGAGTGTTGGTAATGAGGTCTAGATCACTTCAATCAATGATGAAATAGTAGTGCAAGCTCTGGGGTTCTTTGGATTCTAGGTTAGACATAATTTTGTCACAATTTCCAAATTAGATGAACAGTTATACAATATAGACTCAAGTGAGTCAAGAGTATAAGGTGCTTCAATCTGGGACTATCCCAGGTTTATGATTTAAATTTGGTCAAACGGAGCTCAAAAGCACCTGACGATCTTTTGGATAAGAGATTCCTAGTGGAAAACAGATCATTCATTCGAATCGTAAGGCCAACTCGCGTACAAGATGAATCTTTGGAAATAGTATTCAGATCCCTTCGAACATTCATTCAGTCTCATTTGGTTTGGGGAGTTGACCTTGGTTAAACGGCCCCAAAAAGCACTCGATGACCCTTCAGAGTAAAACGGGTCATTCATCCGTACCGTAAGGCCGATTCATACATAGGCATGCTCATTAGAAAGGGGATTTAGAGACCTTACAAGTTTCATTGTGCTTAAGCTCACACGAAAAGTTAAACGGGTCAAATGGGGCATGGGAGTTCCTAGTGGGCTCTAGATTGGTGCACGAAGTATAACCTAGGGTTCTATGGTGAAGGAAGAAGTGCTTGGGGCCTATTGAGAGTCTTAGGAGGATCTTAGAATGTGTTTTCTACACTATGAAAAATGTGTTGATTTAATTTCAGAAGAATGATGTTTGGGTAATTCTCCCCTGACCTAGTGGGTGTACAAGAACAATAAGGATAAAATGGTACCATTTTTAATAATAATGAAAGGTTGGTTTCTCATGGATACATATAGATTGAGGGTGTTGAATTTCACGAGACCTTCCTTCCTATTGCTGGGTGTGAGTATTTTCTTTTACCACTTACCATAAAATGTCATCTACGGTTCAAGTTATACCAAATGGATGTAAATAGTGCCTTCCTTGATGGCATTATTCAGGAGGAAGTTTATGTTGAACAACCAAAGGGTTTTGAAGACCCATAGCACCCGAGACGTGTCTTTTATCTAAAGAAGACATTATATGATTGGAATCAAGTATCCCATACTTGGTACGAATGACTAACTTCTTATCTCTCAACCCATGGTTTCAAGAGAGGGGGAGTTGATACAACGTTATTTGTTAGGAGAGAGGGAGGTGTTATATTGGTTCCCCATTTCTATGTGGACAACATAGTCTTTGGATCCATGTGTTCCCAACATTATCACACCTTTGGGGAGGAGATGAAGAGTGAGTTTAAGATGAGCATGGCTGGCGAACTAATGTATTTCTTAGGTCTCCAAGTGCATTAAATCAAGAATGGGATAGTTATATCTCAATCTAAATATGATAGGGACACAGTGAAAAGTTTGGCTTAGAATCCGCAGAGCACTTACGCACACCCATGAGTTCATCGACTAAGCTTAATAAATACACTTTAAGCAAGGACGTAGAGAAAATGCTTTATTGGAGTATTGTAGGTAGTTTCATATACTTCACCACTACCCATCCAAACATAGCCTTCAGCATTGGAGTTTGTACATGACACCAAGTGTGCCAAAAAAATCTCACTTACTTTCTCTTAAACGTATCATTAAATATGTGAGTGGGACTCTTTCTTATGATATTTGTTACTCCTTTGATGCCGATGACCATTTGTCGACCTATTCGGATGCCGATTGAGCCGAGGATGTTGATGGTTATAAAACCATATCGGGTGGATGCTTTTACTTTGAGAGTTCTCTTTTGTCTTGGTTAATAAAAAAGTAAAACTCCATTTTCTTTTCCACGATGGCGGTCGAGTACATCGCCGCCAGGAGTTGTTACACACAATTCTTATGGATGAAGCAAATATTGGAAGATTATGGGATTACAAAAAGGAATAATTACTATTTCATGTGATAATACGAGTGTAATCCACATTTCCCATAATCCAGTCCAATATTCTCGTAAGAAGAATATTAAAATTCATGAACCCTTCATTCGTGATCTTATTGAGGAGAAGATTGTTTCGTTGACCTTTGTGAGCATATTCGTTGATATTTTCACTAAACCTTTAGATGAACTTAGATTTGAGGATCTTAGGAAGCCCTTGGGTATTTTAACCATTGATTGAGTTTGGGAATTGCATATAGTATAGGGTGATTTTCATATTTCTATCTCTTGTCCCTATTACTAAATTGTACTTCTATGTTCATATTTTTTTTAAATTCCAAAAATATTTACTTTTCTTTTAGAAAAAGTTTCAAAATTTTGAAAAAGATTTTATTTATAATAAAAATTTTGAAAAATTCAGAAAGAGTTTTTTATTTTGTTTTACACTATACGTGGATGTGCATTTCAGATGTTCAAATCACTACAACATTCCATCCATTAATGTGGCTTATTCGTAGTGTTATGAGACTTATCTTCATTTTTTAGTGTGCATAATAATGCGTGGTTAGCATTTCATCATTTTTTATGATTACTTGCCTCATATTAGACTCTTATCGCCTTTATTTCATAGATGTACAAACTTTTTGAACATTGTAATTTCTTATCATTTGTCCAATATGATGTTCTCATCTCAATGATGTTTAATGACGAACCAAATGTAATAGGAAAAAATTGTTCTTATAAAAACCGTCACCTAGATTTTTTTTCCCAAAAAAATTATTTTTGTTTAAGAAATGGAAAGGTCCTACGAAAGAGGCAAGTTTCTTTGGGTTAAAGGACATCCTTGGTATGGTCCTAAAAGATTATTTCAGCACACAAAAATAGAAGTGTCAAACCAATTTTTTATTTCATTGATGCTTTATTATCATGAGCATTATAATTTCTTCAGAAATTTTGAAAGTGAATACTTAAAATGTGAGATTTTGAGAGTGTTATAAATCGAAGACCAATAAGTTTGCCTAATAACCTTCCTTAAAAAATATGAAATAGTTTGGCTTTATTGATTTGAGAAGAATTAAAATTCATGCCATTTTGCATGAGTCGAGTCAATTTCACTACGTTCACCATTTTTACATAGGTAGTTATTTGTTTAGGAGTATCTTGTTAATTCCATGCCCCTTTGCTTTATATGCATATGTTTATTTTCCTATGATTTAAGTTCACGCAATTTCATTCCATTCCCATTATTCGAATATTTTTATTCTACTCCATGGTGTAAATGTTGTATTTGTAGTTGTGTCCATTCGGGTCGAATTCCTCCGGCGCGGTCCAGCCCCGAAATTGGTAACGGGAGGGAAAAGCAGAGAAGTCCCTCTCTCCCCCGTGCGTGTGAGGGTTATTCGAGCATATGGGAATCCTCTTTCTACCACTCACATTGGTATCTTCGTGGGATTCGTCGAATATAAATTAGCCATCATCAAAAAGGGATAAACACAAAGAAATGGAGTTTCCCACCTATTTTGCTCAAAACAGGCAATAGAAATATACCCATCTCGAGATAATGACATAATGGTCATAATGATGCATACGAAACCAAATCAAACAAGGATCCGGGGACTAAGTTATGGAATGGGAAGTTAGGCACCAATTCTTCCCTTTCGGTCTCTTATGGGCTATGTTAATATTCTCCCCTTCTCTAAAGTATGATATGCATGTACATGTCTGTAGTGTGAATAAGGGGAGAATGAAATAATCCAACCCACATCATGGGAAAGATGGAGATGAATCATCCTATGAGTGTACCCAAATGGACATAAAAATAAATATAACATTCGTGTCGATTGAATCACAAGTCATTATGAATGAGTGAATGTGTACGTCGAGAGGGACACAAATATATAGGAGTTCGTGACTCACAAATTAAATAAAAGAGAGCATAAAAGTACAGAATAAAAAAATAGGACTCGAATCCCAGGATTAGGATGAGACACCTATATAGACCAAGGGGCATCAAGTATTTGTAGTTTGATATGTCATATGGGTGGAGTTTAACTCATAAACCCAAATTTAAGACTCCTCTTTAATTATTTTTGAAGAAAACGTGCCCAAGTGAGGAAGTGAGGAAATCAAACTGTTGGAATTTATAATTCGTCCCTTTTTTTCGCCTTTTTGATTTTATGAAAATAGGTTATGTGAATAATAACAATAAAAAGTATGCTTGTTGATGTGAAATAATAAAGTGAGACTAAAAGATATCAAAAATGGAAATAAAGTGAGCAGACAACACTAAAAAGATAAGCCATAAGGGAGTAAAAATAGACCTCCCAGATGACTTTGCTAATGATTTTTGATGGAGAGTAGGATTATTTTATGATGATGTAATGGGGATCAATTAAGTTTAGGTTAGTGTAAAAAGATGATATGATAGTGAGGTAAGAGAAATGGAAGGAACGTTAGAAAATCGGATTTTTTAAGAATAACGGTGCTTTGATTTCGAGAGAATGTTCACGATTGCTAAAAAGGGGTCCCAAGGAGTGAGGTCACGATCTCATTAAATAGTAAAAAAACAGGGTTTTGGGGGGTCCAATCATCATAGCCTCTTCCTTGATGGACAAGGAAAGTACACCCTATCGATAGCCAGGGGGCCGGGGTGCTTGTAGTCAGGCCTCATCAAACTTTTTTAGAAAACTGGCATAAAATGCGAACCATATGTCAGAATTGTGCATGGATAGGACCATTGGAAAGGGTATTCAGATACCTATAAGAATCCATTGAGAAACTCTCGATTTTGATAGTTAACCAAATTCAAATGGGGCTTAGATACACCCTATGGTCTTTAGATGAATGATTTTTGGAGTAAAAAGGGTTGTTTATGCAAACCGTGAGGCCGATTCGTGCACGGTGAGGACTGTTGGAAAGAGATTTAGAGCCATACGAGGTTTCATTGAGTTTCACGTAGTTTAGATAGTTTACCAAGGCCAAATGGGACTCAAAATTTCCCCGTGGCCTTTCAGAGTAAAAATGATCATTCGTGCGAACCGTGAGGTCAATTCGATCACGGTATGGACCGTTAAATGTGGGATTTTGAGGCCTATGATGTATGATTGAGATTAAATAAAGTTGAATAGCTGACTAAACTCAAACGGGGCCTAAAAATGTCTGGTGTCCTATAGATCAGTTGTTGGAGTAAAAAGCATCGTTTGTGCAAATTGTGAGGCCGATTCGCGCATGGTACGGAACGTTAGAAAGGGGATTCAAATCCCTATGAGGTCTCATTGAGCTCTACTTATGTTCAAGAGTTAACCAAAGTAAAAAGGGACCCATAAGTCCTTGATAGACTCTATATCAGTTGTCGAAGTAGGATCTAAGGTCTACGGTGGGAGAAGAAGTGTTAAGGACCTAAAGAGGTACTTGGTGGTGGTGGTGGTGGGGTACTAGGATTGGGTGTATACAAATCCCCTCAGTGGGTGAGATTGGAACAAGCATATGTTGTCTGAATATAGACACCTCTTTGACGTTTAAGGAGATGGTTAATTAAAGGATTGAGGTTGATTAGGTGAACCTAAAGAGTTGGGACGATCGATTCTGGGGTTCGAGGTCAGTTATGTGGGTCTGCAGAGTTTAGATGACCATTCAGGAAGCTGAGGTCGATTCTATGAACCTAAAACATTGAGATGACCGATTTTGAGGGTCAAGGTAGATTCTTTGGACCTAGGTATTGAAATAACCAATTCAACGACTCGAGATCGACTCCGTGGACCTAAGGATTTGAAATGACCAATTCTTCGGGTTGAGGTCAATTAAGTGGACCTAAGGAGTGGAAATCACCGATTCAACGGGTCGAGTTCAATTTTATGGACCTATGGATTAAAAAAATTGGCTTAGTGGGTCGAGGTCGATTCACCAGATCGAAAGAGTTAAAATGATCGATTCATAGAGTCGAGGTCAGTTTTGCAGACCTATGGATTAAAATGACCGATTCAATAGGTTAATGTCACTTTTGTGGACCTAAGGCTTGAAATGGCCGATTCAATGGGTCGAGGTATATCATGTTGACGTAAGGGTTAAAATGACTAATTCAGTGGGTCAAGATCGATTATGTAGACCTAAACAGTTAAAATGGTTGATTCAAAGGGTAAAGATCAGTTATGCGTACCTAGGGATGGATATCATCTATTGAGAGGGTCAAGATTAGTTTTGTGAACTTAATATTGAAATGATCTATTCATAGGGCTAAGGTCCGTTCTGCGGACCTAAGGATTATTTATGAGGACCATTTTTAATTGTGGTTCCATTAGGGAAAGTGTAGATTGTTGTAGGACCACTTTGGATTTTTGTTCTGTCGGGGAGTATGTTGGTGATGAGAGGAAGCGATGATGTAAAAATTTATGATTATGCTAGATATTAATGAAAACTTATAACTGGTTCGGTGGTCTACAAGGGATCATTCTCAGAGTGATGACATTCTTGACTTTGTGAGAATTTTTTAAGAATTTTTTTATTTTTTAGCATTTTTAACGAAAATTGTAGGGAACTGCTAATAGGTAGGTCTGGGGAGGTGCCTATCAGCATAGGGCACATGCTCTTGGGATTCTTGGCGAAGGGTAAAGATCACTGTTGATAGGAAAGCCTAGGGGACTGCCAATCTACGTACCCCTTAGCCTCTCCGACCCTCTTCATTTTATCACACCTTTAAATGATTGAATCTCTTACTTTCTCTTTCTAAAAGTTAATTTTGAGACTATTTTCTCCACAAGTGTACTTCTAGAAACAACAAAAACTGGATGATTATTGATAAATGGGCGGGTTTGCAATGGCGAGCTGTTGTGCCGTTGGTGTTGGGCAACTAGAATGTGTATGACAGCTTCGAGCCAGTGATGGATGAAAGTGTTATGATACAAGAGCTTGCACATTACCATTTTTCTAGGATGAAAAACCCTAATCGCTGTGTAAATGTTTGTCCTTTGGGTTTCCTTTTTTTATGTTTCTTCTCATTTTTTGGATAATAAAGGGATTTTCTTAATTTTTACGCACGTTGACATAACCTCTTAGAGCATTCAGTCTCGAAGGTTGACCGGGATGAAGGAGGTTTAGGATTGTCTTATTGGGGTAGTTCGATCGATGGTGGGGACTACTGGGTTTGGTACGTTGGTGGGGGAATTTGATCAGACACCACATTCTTCAGTGGTGTCCTGTTCATTGGGAGAGAAGTGGTGGAACAAGATCCACACATTTCACTTGGGATTTGGGGAGATGACAATCACTCCCATGATTGTTCATCAACTGTCATGGTTGGAGTGTGCACGTTAACAGATTATAGTGGATCGCACTTTGTGGGTTACATAGGTGTTATTTCTTTTGGGGATATAGGAAGAATCATGATGGGGGATTCTGTACCGATATCCATTTTGAAGGAGATTTTGTTATCCAGAAGGATTGATGACTCTATTAGGTGACAGGTGAGGCAAGTAGCCCGTTTATTCACGTTTCTTCCATTGGGGGGATTCATGGTGGTGACGAGCGATGACGTCGTCCATCGTTGGTTTCTTCCATTTTTAACCACCATTTCTGACATCCATTTATATGTTTGGGAGAGCTTTATACCGGCGTCCCTTTATGCTTGCTTGGATGTTTTTAGTCACTGTTGCCAACAAACTTTTATAGGACCCACGTATCTCTTTGAGGTAATATTTGTGTTCAATTCCTCCCCCCCCCCCTTTTTGCTTTTTTCTTTTAACTCTTAGTGCTGCCTTTTTCAGACGAAGCTTTACGAGGTGATAAGTAACAACATGGCGTCGGTTCCCTTGAAGGCGATCGAGCCGGGAGACTTTTGCAGGATGTATAGATGGAGGTCGACGAACAAGCACTTGCATCAATCCCTTTCTCTGAAAGATATGTGAGTTGTGCTGAACGCCCTGACTAGCAACCATGTTAGGATTTTTATCCTTATCTTTATTTTTTTTGAGTTTTTAGAATTTTTCTTTGGGGTAGACTATTGACTCTTTACTGGGTAAACAGTTTACCTTCGGGTTAGGAGTATGCATGAGTAGATGATGAGGCTATTGGCATGGGAGTTTAGTTAGGTTTGGTAACTTGGAGAGAGGGTGATCTGGAAGATCATGGAGTGAGAGTTAAGGTTCAACTATCGTTTCCCTAGAGTATATGATATGGGTGAAGGAGATGACTGATGAGGGCAAGGTGGCGGCGATGAAGTGTGAGCCCTATAGGCATTACACTGATATGACGATGGGGTATGACTACCTAGACTTTATGACTAGCTGGTTACTGCCGTGTGCATATATGATGTGGATAATATGCCTCCATTGATGGTGGGATTGAGGAGAGGTACCAGCGTACCAATGACATCAGTCGATAGTACCAGAAGAGGAGCACAAGTGGTAGCAAATGAGTTTCCGTTTCTTCTTATTTTCACTCCTTCTTATCACATTCAGATGCATAGTGGGGATGTGACATCGGTGCCTCATCTCCCTCATACGACGATAGATGGATTGGCGGGTCATCTCGCGGAGGCTCTTCGGGGAGAGGTACAACCATCTATTTATTTTTCTTATTTCCCGTTTTTTTTTCTTCTTCACTAACTCGCTTTGATTTTGGTGCTTCTGTTCTTTTTTGGAGTTTGTCCAATTTGCAGTTTGCCGATTAGATGACATCGATGTTAGACTATGTGAGGAAGTCAGCCAATGCCTACTTTGTGTCATTGACCACATACAAGTAGAGATATGATTAGGGGAGTATAAGGTCCATTGCTCCTCACTGAGGGAAGCACATCTTCCGAGGTGGTTGAGTGTGGGGTTTTTGAGAGAAGTTTTGGAGGGATTCGGTCTAAGTCCCGATATATCCTTTTTTCCTTTACTTTTTTTCCTTTCTAGGCTTTCACTTGTAAGAGGATGTAATTATTGTAAACATGTTAAATAAAAGAAATGCATTTTTATTTGTGTTATCTTGATTTAATGGAATACTTCTACATGCACTTTAGTTTGTTTGTGAGGTTTTTTGATTATTTTCAAAGGTAGAGATAAGATAAAATAATATAAAATAAAAGAGGGACTCAAAAATTGATTTTTCATAAGTAAGAGAAAATTTTATATTTCGAAAGTTATGTATAAAAGAGAAAATAAGGAATTTTCGAAAAGGAAAACTCGGAGATTGATTTTTCCAAAGTAAATGCTTATTTTGGTTTGTCTTAGTTGAGGTTTCTCCAACATACGAGGAATTCTCTACAATGCTAGGTGTCAGCCCCAACATAGCGGAAGCCATGCCAATTTAATCTTGTTCTCCTTGGGTGTCATTGACGGGGTTGGTCCACATATCCCCTTTAGTTTCCCAGTCGTTAGTGCATGGAGGAAACATTATCCTCCTAGTAGTTATGAATTCGATATGCCAGATGGATTTTGTTGATAACGACTTTGTCGGAGATATAGCCCCCGATTTGACTACCAGAATTTTATTGGTGATCGGCGATCTGACGGTTGACCCTTAGGTGGCCACAATAGTGTTGTGGATATACTCGCAATATTGTCCTACTACGTTGGTATTTGCAAAGATTCTCAATATCCTAGATTCTTGGAAGGAGGGGAGGATGGCTTCTAATGGGTGAGGCCTATCATGCTGTTTATGTGGTTATCTGAGAGACTATGCCTAGCGACCCCATCTGAGTAACCTCTATCGGGTGTTACCAACTTATTTTCTAGTCACTTATTTATCTTTTACTCGTTGATGGAGAATTGGGTTAACTAGATTTTGTAGCATGGGGCCTATTGCCTTCGCTAGTCTATAGTGTGTTGGGGAAACTTATAGCCAATTTTGAAGTCGAGGGACTACCGGTACGTGCGGTTGGTGGGTCTTTATCAGACTTCTTTTTAATTTATATGGCGGCTTCTATGCCAAAGAGGATAGGAGCAAGTTATTCCTTTGTGCATAACCATTTTTTTTCCTATAGAGGATTGGAATAAGATTTTGAGAGTTATATTAGGTCCCTTATGGCAATGCCATCGGCCGTGTACCCGTTCATCACAATCTATTGGAGAGGCAAGGTTCATATTAAAGGAATATTTGAAGTGGCTGTGGAAATGTGTGTTTGAGAAGATTATGATGGAGGAGAATGGGCAGAGATGGCTTGTAATATTCGACACCTTGGAAGAGTGTGTTATGGTCTCATCTAATCTCATGAAGTCCTACCATCGCATGGACCGCATTTGGAGCCATGATTATGAGTGGCATTCTTGGGCACCTCTAGGAACATGTGGTGGGTCCATGATGTAGTTAAAAATAAGGCTTAAGAAGATGGTGTAGTTTTTAGAAATTTGTGTTTGTTTTTTGGTAGGTGTTTTGTAGGTATTTGGATATTTTGTGAAGCTTTTAATGGTATGGGTTTATGTTGTATGAGGTTTTTTAAAGGGAGTGGGATGTTTCACTCCCATCACTAATGATGTATGTAATAGATGCATTCCTAATTTGAAATCAAAGAACAATGATTTTAACATATTTTTGTTGTGTTTTTGATGGGTTTCATATTCGAACTCTCTATACCAATCACTAAGGCATACATAATAATTTTGTTCGATTAAATGATGACAGATACCATCTTTCTCAGAGGGAGAAAAGAATAGCATTTTATGAGAGAGAAAAGGACCATGCCCATGTGTATCATATGGGCTGCCTATATATCCCTGTGGGTTTGAAAGTTTTTGAGCTTCTTATTTTTTTAAAAATGTGGGTTTATAAGAGGATCAAGTCCCACGTAATTCCGAGTAGATATGAAAGAAGATATTTTTTAAGAATAGAAGGGGGAATGATAAGAGTTGTAGCACGATGACAGTTTGGACTAAGGGTAAATCTTTTTTAGACGATCCATATTATCTGGACGTATGATTTCTTCTCCATCGAGATCTATGAGCATAGCAATGCCACCAGAAAAGATTTACTTCATAATGTAGTGGAAACTCCAATTGGGTTTCAATTTTCCTATCGGATCCCAAACAGGTTCCATAATTTTCTTGAGGGCAAGATATCTTTCTTGGACAACGCGTTCCTTGACCTTTCTGTTTAATGATTGCATAATGTGGTGATGGCAGCATTGTATATGGTACAAAGATTTCAATCTATTTTCATCTAGGAGTGAGAGTTCATCGTAGCGTCTCTGATGATAGTCTTCTTCACTAACCTTGCTTTCAAGAACAACTCGTAGAGAAGGCACTTCTACTTTAATAAGGAGAAACTCCTGTAGACACCCCATTCTGTTACCCCCTAAAATCTCCTTAGGTCCCTAGCACCTCCCTTCATCACTATAAACCTAGGTCATGTCCCGAGTACTGCCCTAGAAGCCATTGGGCACTCCCAGGCTCCGTTTGACCAAAATTCAAAGTCTCCAGCTCGACCTAGATTGAATGAATCTTCGAAGGGTACTGAAACCCCTTTCCAACGGTCCACTTCGTGAACGATTCTGACTTACCATGTGGACGAATGATCCGTTTTACTCTAAAAAGTCACCAAATGCTTCCAGTGCCCTATTGACCAAAGTCAACTCCTCGATCCAGATCAAACTGTTTGGAATGTCTAAGTACATCTCCTAACCTTTCCAACAGTCCACCCCATGCATGATTCGAACTTACCATGCGGATGAACGATCCGTTTGCGTCCGATGATTTCCCATCCAATGGACTGACGAATGCTTCCAAGCCATATTTGACCCAAAATTAACACCCTAAACCGGGAGTAGTCCAAAGGACTTTGGAAGGTCTCTGAATTACCTTTCCAATGGTCCACTCCGTGCGCGATTCTGATCAACAGTTTACGTTCTGCGGCCAATTTTCTAAAAAGACCCGAAGGACACTGCCAAACGGCAGGTCCCAGAAATGCACCTGTCGAAAGGCAAGAACAGGGCTATGCCAATCGACAATACCTTGGGCCTATAAAAAGGAGGCCTGAACTCACTTACCAAGAGAGCCCAGATCTGATAAAAATCACTCTCAGCAAATCCAGAAAACCTCTCTCGAAATCGACGTGATTTCTACACCCAAATCTAGGGCTGTGTTTCGGCCGGATCGGATCGGAAAAGGACCTTTCGGAAAAAATTCCAATTTTTTCGGAAATAAAATATTTGTTCCAATTTCCTATCCAATTTTTTCGGAAAATCAAAAAAGTTTCCGAATTTGGAAATATCGGAAAATCGGAAAAAAATCGGAAAAATTTGGAAATTAGAAATATGGTAATTTTTCTGTTCTGCCACATGAAGACAGTATGAGAAATTAGAAATTAGTTTTTTTCTGTTCTGCCGCAGCCATCAATATAACAAACCGATGTAAACCAATCTGTAAACCTATAAACCGATCAATATAACAAACCTATTAAACCTATAAATCGATCCCAACAGATGTATTAGATGAAATAAAAAAGATGTAAACAGATGTAAATAAGATGTAAACCGATCTTATAAACAGAAGTAAACAAGATGTAAACAGAGCCTATAAACCGATGTAAACAGATCTGTAAATAAGTAGAAATAAAAAAAAACAGATAAAAATAAACTAGAAAAGGCTTACCTATGTTCGAGACTATAAGGGTCGGACGATGTAAACAAATATGCGCCACCGAAAGTAGAAGAAAGGGGTTGGACGACCGTATAGAGATTGGGTCGAGAGAGAGAGGTGAGAGATATGCACCGCCGAGGAGAAAGGGGCGAGACGAGAGAGAGAGAAAGATGTGAGAGATATTTTAATAAGAATATCATACAACCCTTGTTGCTCTCTGTTAACAACATATATAAATACATGGGGTAAGGTAAAAAATAAAGGAAATCTAAATTGTACACATTCTTATTACATAAGGATATAACTTATAAGGTAAAAAAATATATATAGAAAATATTCGGAAAAAATATTCGAAATATTAATCGGAAGATATATTCGGAATATTAATTGGAAAAAAGATTCGGAAATTATATCGGAAAAATCGGAATTTAAAACATAGTTCCAATTTCCTATCCAATTTAATTCGGAAAAATCAGAAATCGGAAAATCGAAAATCGGAAACATTATATATGTTCCAAAATTGGAAAATATCGGATCGGACATCGGAAAAATCGGAATGTTCGGAAAAAAAACACAGCCCTACCCAAATCCCTTTCCAACCCTCACTTTTCATCATCCTTTCCATCAAACTTGGTGAATTCACTACCGCCCATCATCATCTAAGTCTAGGGGCTGCTCTCCAACATTCAAGGATAAGCTCAAGATCTTCAAGAAGGTCCAATTTTCTCAACTTTCTCCTTAAATTCTCATAAACATGCAATAACTTGTTTTATTACTTAACACTTGTATTATCTCATCTCACAGATCATAATATACTTTTTTATTTAGTATTATTGCACATCTCTTAATTTCATATAAATAAAAACCCAAAAACAAGATAAAGAGGGTTTACACATAAATTCCAAACAGAAATTCTCATACTTTTCTTGCTCTTTTCTTTCAAGTAAAACACTTTTTATACACACACACACACACACACACACAAATAAGAGAATCCCCTGATTGGATTTATGGGATAAATCCCACCCCTCGTTTTGCATGCGAACTACATGGACTTTGATGCCTCTATAGGCTACGTAGGCGTCTCAATGATAAAACCCGAGACTCGAGTACTATTTTTACTTTTTCTCTCATTTTCTATTTTTTCTAAACTCCACTCTCTTATATTAAATATATACATATATTTGTCCTTAGTCGTGTATTATTTCACATGTGTTATCGTTCCTTCATAACGATCAATATAAGGATAATCGCGTAAATCTTATGTTCTAATATTTTTATACCTTCCTACGAATTGATTCACTTTACCTCTTCCATGGTATAAGTCGATGATTCCTATCTCCACTATATATACACATGCACACATATCACGGGGAAAGTAAAGGAAAATAACAAAAATTCATGAGAGGCCGAAAAGGAGGAATGGTTGCTTAACACCTTCCCATTTTGTAACTTAGCCTTCGGACCCTTCTCGAATCATTTTGGTTTCGTATGCACTAATATGTCTTTGGATGTTGTCCTTCGGGATGGCTTCCTCTTTTCTTTTGTCTATTTTGAGTAAAATAGGCTGGCGACTCTAATCCTTCTACATATTTCACCTCACCTCAAATGACATCGTCCGAAGCGCTCCCGAGAGAGATGCGTGGGATCCTAGATCCTCCCTCACACTCATTCGCCCCGCGATGAGGATCCGGGATGGACATAGTGGCAACTCTGCTGGGGAGAGATATGTTTCTTTTGAGGGCTAGACTCTATTTACATGGATGTTATGTTTGTTTATATTTTCCCCTAATTGCGTGGTTCCCTTTTTGATGTATATCCCATGCTTATGCTTCTATTCACTCAATTGTAGAAAATTCTCCATGTACACTTCGCAGCATGTGCACCTAGGATCACATAAATCCTCATGTTGCATGCATCACCCATACTTGGTATACCATGGGTAATCATACTTTCCTCCCCGTTGGGCATGATCCATAAAGATATACTCTCATCAAAAGATACTAATAAGAGAATCATGCCTGATTCACATGACATCACCAAAGATCATTGCTATTGACTAATTTTTACCCAGTAACTGGAGGGTCACTTCGTGATGGGCGCTGGTTCGACAGGGCACAGTTAGCCTAAGCGATATGACTCTCACCTTCCATTGGCCAAGTAACTTTGACGTATATCGAATGGTTCCCCTGCATTATACCGCTTGACCGAAGTCATGACGAGAGGTATATCGCAGGGAACTCGTTCACGTACGCCGAGTATATTGAATTCTCTCTCACACGTACTGTCCCCACGAGGTATATATTAATGCAATTCATGTACACTCAGGTATATCAAATGGCTTATCCACACATGTTTATTGCCCGCAAGAGCAAGACGTATATTGTGGAAGTCACGCCAAAGGGGGAAACCCTTTTCGATTCACCCAACCAAACTGCATACCCGCATATAGGTGTCAAGCCTAGGACACACATGTTAGATTGTCGGTTTCAACTTGAAACTCTATCGAAATTTCGGGTCGACCTGCCACCCAAATTCTCTTGCATTTTTGAAGTGGGACCCTATCCGTGAGCCTGGTCACAAGTCTAGCCATAGCTTTGCATATATTACAAACCCAATTTTTCCAGGCTCGGGTCCCGTCCGACAATTTTTTTTGCATTTAAGAGAATTAATACAAGTGAGAACATAATAATCATAATAATCATGCTGAGGTCCATCTCCCGAAAAAAAATCCAAAAACATTTCTCCTCTCTTTATCAAAAATAGAAAAATATTTTGTCTTTCACTCTCGAAAAAAAATGTGTCAAAAATATTTCCATCCCTTTTCCTAAAAAATAAATCCCTTTTTATAGCTTCTTAGGTCGATTGCAAACCCTTGTCCTAGCTCCTTATTGACTTCGATCTTCAGTTAAGTCACCCCGGAGTTCCGTTCGTTCCCCTATTACTTCTTTCGAATCTGGAATTCATCCATTTTCCATCGAGAACACAGATTAAGTACCCGTTGTGCAGCCGAATCTGACGGCAGTCTTAGCTCAGCTTGTGTACAAAATTGACAACCTCCAGACCAAGGTCCAAGCGATGCAACGAAACCAGGTTCCCATTCCTCAAGAGACCGAGGACCTATTCCCTCATGCTATGGATCCACCTGAGCCTATTTGGGTCCCTGAAGAGTATCAGTATGCTCCATGTGACCCTCTTGTTAATGGACCGCCACCTGCCCAGCTTCCTATGCTGAACCTTACCCAGCCTGGAGCTAACTTGCCTATGACCATTGATCCAAAGGAAGAAGAGCTGAACAAAGTCAAAGAAGACCTCAATATGCTCACCAAGAAGTTTGACCAAGTCAGAATCTCAGGTAATTACATGGACTACGCCCACATGTCTCCTTATCCTAAAGAAAAGTTACCCAAGAAGTTTAAGATGTCGAATATCGAGAAATTTAGAGGAAGTGGACCCCCAATTGTTCATCTCTGAAGTTATCACCGTTCCATGACTCTACTAGGGGCTTCTGAAGAAGTGATGACCCAATTGTATCAGCAAACTTTGAAGGATAGCGCCCTCCGATGGTTTTTATCTCTCGAAGACTCCAGAATTCGTAGCTAGGAGGATGTAGCCTAGGAATTCATATCACAGTACAAATACAATGAAGAGCTTGAGGTCACCCACCGTGATTTAGAGCTTCTCAAACAGAACCCTGGTGATTCAGTCAATAATTTCATTGCCCGATGGAGGGAAAAAGTAGCAACCATGACCAATCGGCCATCCGAGGAAGAACAAGTCAGCATAATGAAGAAAAATTTCTGACCCCATGTCCGAGCAACATTGGGAGGAAAATACTATCCCCATTTCTGAGATCTCAGAGAGGATAGTAGAAATCGAGGAAGGTCTTGTCAAGAGAGATGTGGAAATAAGGAAGGTGTCTGGACAGTTCACCCCTAGAAAATATGACAATCCTACCAGTGCTATAGTCTCATCCATCAATAATATCTCTCAGCTAACCACATCATGGGCACCAGAAAGCTTCCCTATCTCAATTCGAAGGAAATACACCGAGCTCCATGCTCCCCTATCCAAAGTCTATCAAGCCTTGTTAAGCTGAAACCTTATCAAGCCTTTGGATCCCTGTCCATTGCCTAATCCACTCCCAAGAAATTTCAAGGCAGATGCCCATTGTACCTTTCACCAAACTGCTGGCCATACCACCGACCACTGCTTTCACCTTTGAAACATAATCTAAGATCTCATTGATTAGGGTACCATCACCCCACCAGCCAATCCTAAGCCAAACACTACTCACAACCCACTCCTAAATCACGCCAATGCCATCTTCCTAGAAGAGAACCCCGAATTTGATCCATCAACTCAAATCACACCCATATACTCTCCTAAACCTCTCCAAATTTGCCCATATTTCCTCCTACACCCTGTTAGCCTCGCTGATTAGGCACTGTCACTCCTTACTAGAGCATGCATCACTGCTCGTACCCATTCAGAAAATGGAACCATGGAATTGTCAGAAGTGTTAAACCAACTCCTAGAGTTCGAGCTAAAATTGTCCCCACAGATGATCCTTGATTTCCAGAGGTTCAATACGTTGTTCTTGGAAATAAGGAAATGGGCCCGAGAGTGAGATAGTTGGGTAGTACCAACTGATGAAGTCAGCTTAAATGATGTTGTCCAGATCATGGCAGAATTATTCAGGCAAACCCATAAAATTTGAAGTGTCACCGAGTTGTTTGATGCTTTGAAGCTATAAGGGCGCCTGGTCCCTTCACCCTTACATACCCCCACAGAATGGGATGACCTATATGAAGAAGTCGTTGAAGTTGTGGAATGTATCGACTTTACATGAAAAGACATAATTATTGCCACCGGATGGGGGGAAGAATTCAGAGATTCAAATAAAAAGTAAGCTTCAGAGAAAAATGGCCCGATAACCGACATGTGTGGAATGATATCATTTGAGGAACTCCTCGGAGAAATAAACAAGGTAGCAGAACAACCCGAGATTGATTGGGAAATGGGGTTTATGTTCTTTCCTTCTTCAATAAATAACATGACCATATCAGGGAAGCATTACCAGATTCGAAGATCACTACCAGCCAATGAAAATGGGGTTTATGGGATTCCAATCGGTATGGAATTTGGACTGCCTATCGGTATAGCCTCTATCTTTTTGGCCAAGGAAAGTACACCCTATCTATATACGGGGGTTAGGGTGCCTATAGGAAATTTAAAACGAACTTATTCGAAAAAATGGGCATATAATGTTAACCGTAAGTTCGAATCACGCATGGTTAGGACCGTTGGAGAGGGTATTCAAAGTATTATACGAATCCCTGAGACACCCCCAGGTTCGAGAGTTGATCGAAGTCAAATGGGGCTCAGAAGCACCTGATGGTCTTTGGAAAAAGGGTATTTTGAGTAAAAAAGGTTGTTTATGGCAACCGTGAGGCCGATTCATGCATGGTATTAACCATTGGAAAAGAGATTTAGAGTCCTATTAGGTTTCATTGAGCTTCACTTAGTTCGAATAATTGACTGACGTCAAATTGGGCTCAAAATTTTGGTTGGCGTTTCGAAGTAAAAAGGGTCGTCCGTGCGAACTATAAGTCCGATTCGCACATGGTATGGACTGTTAGAAAGGTTATCAGAGACATATGAGGTTTCAATGTGTTTTTCTTAGGTTAAAGAGTTGATCAAAGTCAAATCGGGCCCAAAAATGCTTGTGGCCTTCAAATAAATTCTTGGAGTAAAAATGATCATTCGTGCGAACTGTGTGTCCAATTCACACATGGTATGCACCGTTAGAAAGGGGATTTAGAGTACTTTGAGGTTTTATTAATATTTTCTCAAGTTGATGAGTTGACCAAAGTCAAATAGGTCCTAAAAGCACCTAATGGCCTCTAGATCAGTCCTCGAAATAGGATTTAGGGTCCACGGTGAGATGAAAAGTGTTAGGGGCTATATAGGTACTTAGGGGGTGCTAAAATGGGGTGTCTATAGTACTTATATGTACTTTTTATAAGTATGTACTTGTTTTATACTCATAAAAATTCCAAAAAATTCATATGTATTACGATATTTCTTTTTCTTCATGTGTATAGGCCTTTTTTGCCTTAATGATTTCATGGAATTCACGACGAAGACTTTCAACTGAAGACAATGTCACTTATGTCCCTTCTTTTTCAGGTTTGGCAGGTCATTAGTACTTGGCTTAAGGTTTATTTATTTTCTATTTGTATTTTGTACCGAAATAGAATTTTTTTTTGGTAAGAGCAAGTTTTATATTTACTCATCATTTATTTTAATTTGGCATATTTCGTTATATTGTCATCATCATGTACTTCTCAAGATCTTCAAAGCAAAGACAAGTTAGTGATCAAGGAATAATTAGAGACCGAATGAGTTAAAATTGTCACTACAATCATGGAGAAGGTATATGGTTTTTTATTTATGCATAAACACTTTAGTCAGGGATATTTTTATAAAATATTCAAAGCTTGTTTTGAAAATGTTTTTTCAATGGAAATTGTTTAATTTTTTGCAGTCGTTTGAATGAATTTAAGATTTCGTTCAAATGAGAATAAAAGTTCATTCAAATAAACTCCAACGAACATGAAATGGGTTTGTTTTGTTTACAAAACCTATGTCATTCGAAGCTCGTTAGAACGAGATTTCACTCTTCATTTAAATGAGATTTTACTTGGTTAAAATGGGATGCTATTTTTGTTCGAACGACTATTCTCATTGAAAGTTTTGCCACCCCAAAATTTAATTTTCTATAAAATGGGGCATTGGCGAGATTTATTTTTCTATGCATATCTAAAAGGTCTTTAAACCCTAGTTTGTGTAAAACACCTTTGACTTTTTAAATCAAATCCCTTTAATTAATTGTTGAGCTTTATTAAACCTATAAGAACACTATTCTATGTTAGTATCCTTGTAAATTGATTCTCTACTGTTGACCTTGTGGAGTTAATTCTCTACCGACAAAGAAGATAAGAATATCAATTTCTGAGGTTGCTCGGTGGATACCACGGTAAGAGGATCTTGTCATGGCACAATGCTAGATTTACGTTATTTGTTGTGGACAATTGAGATTGAAGACATTACTACGTGTCTTAATTGAGCTCTATGTATTAAAGGTCTCTGTTTTTCCGTCTTTAATACCTAGTTGGAAACAATACCGAATATATATTTTTCCCGAAAAGGATTTTTCCTCATCTCCTGTCTTCTGTGTATTTATTTTGTTGGTTGTGTTTTGTTTTCAGTTAGATTCAAATATTTCACATGCTCACCTAAGTTAATCACGATAAAATTTAGACTAAATTTAATTTGGCTTGGTGACCTATTCTGCGAATTATATCTATTACTGGACTACTCCATCGCATTTTTAACTTCTTTCATTACATACACTACTTTTTCAAGTGATTCTGATCGGCCTAATGATAATATGTCCTTAAGTTCTCTGCATTTCAAGGGTTTTTGAAGGGTTCCCCCTCTAGAGTCTCAAGCCTATACGTGCTTGGTCATACCATTGCAGTGACTTGTAGAAACTAAGCCAGTTTGGCTCAAAACCATTCCCTTTTTTAGATCACTTTCTCTAGAAATAAGTCACGCTCCTTTAGTGTGCTCAACTTGACTCTTTTACCATATAATCTCATCCTTCTTTGTTGATACGCATTAACTCTGAGGTTTGCATTCTCCCTAACCTCGTCCACTATGTTCAAGTCAAGATGACACATCAAGACACTCCTTGAGGAGTTGGAGTACAAAACCCCGTTGAAAGGAAATTCAATTTCCGCTGGTACTACATCTTCAATGAAGAATGTCAGTATAAATTGAGTTTCAACTATAGCGGTTTAGGGGGTCATCATATAGTCCCACAGGTTTCTCTGTAGCTCATTGATCCTATATGTCCTTAAGTTCTCTGCATTTCAAGGGTTTTTAAAGGGTTCCCCCTCTAGAGTCTCAATACTATACGTGCTTGGCCATACCATTGCACTGACTTGTAGAAACCAAGCCAGTTTGGCTCCGAACCATTCTTTTTTCGGGATCAATTTCTGTAGAATCTTGTCATTATTTGTCGATACACTTTAACTCTGAGGTTTCCATTCTCCCTAACCTCGTACACTAAGTCCAAGTCAAGATGACACATCAAGTCACTACTTGAGGAGTTAGAGTACAAAACCACGTGGCAAGGAAAGTCGATCTCCGTATGTACTACTTCTTCAATGAAGAATTGCAGTATAAATGGGGTTTCACCTATGGCAGTTCTGGGGGTCATCCTATAGGACAACAGGCTTCTCTCTAGATCATTAATCCAATTTTCCTTTCTGTTGCCTAATCTTTTATTCATCTCGTCCAGTAAAGAATTAATGGTGACATTTGTTTATTTGTTGCATTAAAGGTGACCAGATGTACAATGTGACTTCCTTACCTTAGGTCTAATGGTTTACTCTTTGAACCAGGTGTTATCGAACTGGTTTTTATGGTCTGTGATGAAGAAAATGGCTTCCATAGTGGAAGATAATAATTTTCCATACAAAAATGAACCATTTCATCAACACTAAGGGCTCAGTTTCTGCCCACTTAGTGAAGTAATCCACTACTACAACCATATATCTAAACCTTCATTTTATCTTTGACAGTGGGATGACAAAGTCTATTTTGTACATGGAAAATGTACATGGGGATGTGATGGGTATTAGAGCTATAGAGGGCCTCTAGTGCATGATGACGTATCTTTAACATTTATCACAGTTCCTGGCATAAAGTATATAGTCTTCCTTCATCGTCGGTAAGTACTATCCTTGCATATCCATGCTCTTCATCAATGAACTTATAACTAAGTTTGCCCCACCGGATCCATTATGCACCTCTTTTATTAGGTTTGGGACTTCCGTGTGGGTGGATGCATTGTAAAAGAGTCAAGATTACGCCTCTTTGAAATATGACTCCATCTTTCAATACATATCTTGCTATCTTGTAGCATAGCCTATCTTCTTCATTTAGGTCATCTAGGATTTCAACAAATACCAATTTTTACCTGATGGAGTCCATATAAGAAGGTCTTATGTACATCTTAATAACCTTCATATTATCTTAGTCAATGTTGCACTTTAATGGTATCTCAACTCACACCATTCTTTCGAGCTTGGTCTTTAGTTGTCGATGCTAGATGATAAATTCATCATCTCATGGGTTCTCAGTCCTTGGTATTCTCACCATTTGTACAACAAAAAACTTGGGCAGTAGCATTTTTACCTTTTCTAGGTACTTGGACATTATCTTTTCCCTCGCTTCGTATATGCCCCACATCTGATTCATGACTAGTTGAGAGTCACTATGAGCAACAATTATTTTGCTCCTATAAATAAGGCAAACCCTATAAACATGACTAGAACTTCATATTCTGCCTTATTATTGGAGGCTTCAAAATTGAACATCAAGGTGCACTCCATGTTTGTGCCTCTAGAGTGGTGACTGTATAAACTGTTTTACTACCATTGGCGCAAGATGAGGCATCAATGAACAATTTTAAGGTAGGAGGTTCTTCATCAAACTACTATTAATACGAGTGTCATTCCTTAATATTTTCTTCATCTTGTAAGGACACAAATTTCTAATTGAGTCCCTTGTTGTTTTGGTTCAATTCTAGATAAAAACGTTTGAGTCATAGGAGAGAGTTCTTGACCATTCTTCAAGCCTGTGACATACTAAAGTTGAAGACATAGCGGCCAAGACTTGTAAAGGTTCATCATTGCCAAGTTTTAAGTGTTATGTTTCTACACCATCAACATCAAATTCAACAGTCTCCAAAGGTATGAATGCATTTCTATATCTATATAGGGAGACTTGGACTAAGTTTATACTGGGTGTATTTTATTTTAAACTAAGGTTTATTTTCAGAAGGTTTCTTTAAAACTTAAAAAAAAGTTTCTTGGCCAAAAAAATGAATTTTTGAGCTTTCTGTTTTTTCTTTCGAAATTGTCGTTCGAACGAGGTTTTCCAACGACTTGCCACTAAAACCTCGTTAGACAATTCATTCGAACGAAATGTTGTTCGAAGAGATTTCGGCGGTAACAATTTTTGGCAGTTTTTGGCATTGTCCCACTATTTGTCCCCACTAACTTTTGACAGTTTAAATATATTTCGGGACCATATTTTTCTATGAACTTTTCCCATCTCCTATAGAGTGTTTGAGAGCTTAATCCTTTCATAAAAAGTTCCCTTTGGTGTTTGTTATTTAAATTGATTTATTCAAAGAACAAAACCAAGTTTACAACCAATAAACAATGTTTTAATCAAAGTTTCTCTCTCTCTCTCTCTCTCTCTCTATATATATATATATATATATATATATATATATATATATATATATATATATATATATATATATATATATATATACACACATATCATGCTTGGAGAGTTTGTATGGCACCAGATTCATCTCTACCATAAAAGAGTGTTTGGGTTTGCTTTTACATCCCACAAAGAAGAAGCTTGTTTGCTGTGACATACCCACATGGAGAAAGGCTCCTTGTTTGGGTGACGGTGACCCGAAAAAGTCCAATCGGTGGATTTCGAGACTGCAGTGGAGTTCCGTGGCTATTCGCTAGGCAGAGCTAGTTACAAGAAGACGCGTCGGGGCTTGAATGAGTCGAGTCAAGTGTTGTAAGTCATCTTTCTTGTAATTGTAAATTCCGTACTTAGTGGATTTGAGGCTAGGGTTGTCCGAGGTTTCTTCCCGTTGTGAGTTTTTTCTCGTACATCGCGGCGTAGTGGTTTGTGTTTATTTTATCTATTGCAAAATCACCTAGAACGCATGCTTAGGTAAAAAGATAAAATTTGGTCATCTTTAATTTGGTGCTAACTAATATTTTGTGTAAAATTAAAATTTAATTTAATTCAAGTCATTACTTTAATTTGATAAAATTTGGTTTGGCTTAAATTTGCGAAAATGGATTAAATATTTTGTTAGGCAAATTTATAGGACTTGGGTTAAATTACTTTTGGGCTATAAGCTAAATATTCACAAGTTTGTTTTAGAGTGCAATTTTTAATTTTGGGAAAATTAAAATCCAGTTTAGTTTAATTTTAATTTTGAAAGAATGAAACTTATAAAATTTTAATTGTGAATCTTGCATAGTATAGTCCCTTTATTTGAATCATCCTTATTTCGCATCTCAAAAAGGAAATTGAAAATAATTTTTGTAGCAAATACTTTAAAATTGAGGGCTCGTGTTCCAACAAGTTGTATCAGAGCCGAAGCGCTAATTTATCGCGTTAAGGATCTGTTTTTTGGCTTTTATAAGTTGTGTGCTCCTTGTATTATTTAGGTGGTTCATTTTTTTTCTCTCTCTTATTTTTTTTGTATTTCTCGATGGGACGCCTTAATGATAATTTGTCCTTTTCTAATGATAATGAAGTTTTTGTTATTCGAGAGGAATTTAATGGGCTTAGTAAGTGTAATGAAAAATTAAGAGAATTAAATTTGAGATTTGCAAAAAGAATTAAATTTCTTGAAAATGAAAATTCTTGTTTTAAACATAAAGTTGAATTTTTGCAAACCTCTCTATCTCAAAAAGATATTTTTCATGAAAACCTCATGGACATAAATTACAATTTTAATATTTTAGAAAAGTCCATGAAAGAGAGTGATTATCGAGAAAAAGACTCTTAGGGACAAGTTTGCTCGCATTAAAGGGGAGTGTGATAACCTTCTAGGAGTTATATTTTTAATCACATGCTAAGTATGCGTTCTAGGTGTAATGAAAATGAAAAATCACCTAGAATGTAATGAACGCATACTTAGCATGCGTTCTAGCATGTAATGAAAAATCGCATTACGGGACTCCTCAAATTTACGGGACTCAAGTCATTTTATTTTATCTATTGCAAAATCACCTAGAACGCATGCTTAATCACATGATATATTTATGATTCATGTTTATCTTTTGTACTGTATTTTTTTTTCATTTTAGGTTGAATTTAATGAAAAATACATAAAGATTTTTGTTTATCATTTGTGTTTTACCCTTTTCGTAATTTATGCTTAATGAAAAATACAAATGATTTTTTTGTGTCTTTTGACTAAATATTTCTATTTTTGGTTAAAAAAAATTTAAAAACTCAAAAGTATTTTATTTTGTGTGTATTTTGGTTTTACACACATTTTGTGGCATATGTTTGTATTTGAATCCTCATTTCGCTTCCATGTGAGTAGAACTTTTGGTTAGAATTTTAATCCTTAAAATGTTCTTTATCATGCTTACATGGAGTAGCTTAAGTTTGACTTGCTTAATGGATTTACTTTTATATGCCTTTACACACATGCACAAGATTTTTGAACCTTAACGTCACATGTTATATTTGAGCTTTGTGAGGTGTTATCCAATCAATCTAGTCATCTACATACAATGACCTAGGAGTACTACTGCATGTCAAAATCCGTTGCACGTGAGATTTGCGAGATATAAAAAATAATATGTATAAATGTGCACAGGGAATGGCTCCAAAAGGACAAATATTATCATTTGCGAGTAAGCCACCGTTTGGAATGGACCTACAATAAATACGTGGTCCAAAGGCCTAAAAGAAAATATGGCATTAAAAGAAAAATAGTTTGCCAAGGCCCAATTTGTTTAGTTGATTTATTCATTCAAAAGAATAATATATATATGCTTATTGAGTGAGTTTGGATGATATATCAACGGTTTTCACAATGTCCATTTATCCTAGTTGCGCTTTCAATGTCATGACTCTATTGGTTTGTAGAATCATCAACATGCTAGGCTTGTATGCATTGTGTTTGTTTGTTCATTAGTTCACTTTATCCTGTCACATAAAGGCTAAATTCCAGTTGATAAAGTTTTTCAATCAAATGCAAACTATGTGAACACGTTTAAGTGATTGGGTTTTAATTCATTGGTATCTTGTTCACACCCCTTCACTTCCATTTCCATATGACACATTTATGCTATAAGAGTGTGTAAAGACTTATGTTATTTAGTTTTGTGTCATTTGGGTTTTCATATCTATATGTGTGTACTTATGCTTAGTTTGTATCTATTGTGTATACATATATATGATATTTTCTTTGTTTTTTGAGTCTTTGCCATGTTTAGCTAGTTCATTTATGCCTGTACTTCAGTTTTGGTATCAATCTTGTTTCGAATTTTGTTTCGATATTCTATGCTTAGATTACTACAATCAATTGATATATTTTGTTATCACATCATAGTTGATATTCATATCTTTATGTGGATTAGTTGAATTTTAGTTGCCCATGTGCTTTAATGTTCTCATCACTTTATGCACAATTCCACGTTTATCTTGTTATCCCATTCTATTTATCCCTTGTTTAGTTTATGGGGTGTATATGCTTTAATTGGGGGAGATAAGTTAATTTTTTATTCTTTAGCCTTTGTCTATTCCTGAACAAAAAGGGGGATAATGATTGGGGGATAAATGGTATCTAATCCTATTATAATCGTATCTTAGTTTGGGAGATTTAACTTAGCGGGAGACGTCTTTCTAAGTAGATCATTTGATAAAGGGGGATAATTAATTTAGGGGGAGTCATTATTTAATTGCATTTAATATTTTTATATTCCCCTATGCATTTAATTTGTTGCTTAAGTGTGCAGGTATTGTGAAGTGACATTTATTTAAAGTGGAAAAGCGTTTAATTCTAAAGTGTTATTTCGAGTCAAGCATTGTACTCTTTATTTTGGGTGGGATGTTTTTGATTCTAGTGATCTTGATGGCCCTTTAGTATTTTTGTTTGGTTTTTGTCCTGGAATAGCCAAAGGGGGAGATTTTTAAGGACACAAATTTTCTATTGAGTCCCTTGTTGTTTTGGTTAAATTTCGGACAAAAACGTTTGAGTCATAGGATTGAGTTCTTGACCATCCTTCAAGCCTATGACATACTAAATTTGAATACGTAGCATCCAAGACTTATAAAGGTTCATCATTTCCAAGTTTCAAGTGCTATGTTTCTACGTCATCAATATCATATTCCATAGTCTCCAAAGGTATGAATACATTTCTATATCTATATAGGGAGACTTGGAATAAGTTTATATTGGTTGTATTTTATTTTAAACTAAGGTTTATTTTCAGAAGGTTTCTTTAAAACATTAAAATAAAGTTTCTCGGCTAAAAATGAAATTTTTAAGCTTTCTGTTTTTTCGTTTGAAATTGTCATTTGAACGAGGTTTGCCAACGAATTGCCATTCGAATCTCGTTAGATAGTTCGTTCGAACGAAATGTCGTTAGAATGAAAATGTCGTTCGAACGAGATTTCGACGGGAACAGTTTTTGGCAGTTTTTTGGCATTTTCCCACTACTTGTCCCCACTAACTTTTAACAGTTTAAATCTATTTCGGGACAAAAAAATTTCCATGAACTTTTTCCATCTCCTAGAGAGTGTTTGAGAGCTTAATCATTCCATAGAAAGTTCCCTTGGTGTTTGTTATTTAAATTGATTTATTCAAAGAACAAAACCAAGTTTACACCCAATAAACAATGTTTTAATCCAAGTTTCTATTTATATATATACACAGCTTGCTTGGAGAGTTTGTTTGGCACCGAATTCACCTCTACAGTAAAAGAGTGTTTGGGTTTGCTTCTACAGCCCACAAAGAAGAAGCTTGTTTGCAGTGACATACCCACTTGGAGAAATGCTCCTTGTTTGGGTGACGGTGACCAAAAAAAGTCTGATCGGTGGATTTCGAGACTGCGGTTGAGTTTTGTGGTTATTTTCTAGCCAGAGGTAGTTACAAGAAGACGCGTCGGGGCTTGAATGAGTTGAGTCGAGTGTTGTAAGTCGTCTTGCTTGTAATTGTAAATTCCATACGTAGTGGATTTAAGGCTAGGGTCATCCGAGGTTTTTTCCCGTTGTGGGTTTTTCCTCGTACATCTTGTCTTAGTGGTTTGTGTTTATTTTATCTTTTGCAAAATCACCCAGAATGCATGCTTAGGTAAAAAGATAAAATTTAGTTTAAATCACTACTCATCTTTAATTTGGTGCTAACTAATATTTTTGGGTAAAATTAAAAGTTAATTTAATTCAAGTCATTACTTTAATTCGATAAAATTTGGTTTCGCCTAAATTTGCTAAAATGGATTAAATATTTTGTTAGGCAAATTTCTAGGACTTGGGTTAAATTACTTTTGGGATATAAGTTAAATATTCACCAGTTTATTTTAAAGTGCAATTTTTAATTTTGAGAAAAGTAAAATCCGATTTAGTTTAATTTTAATTGTGGAAGAGTTAAAATTGTAATATTTTAATTGTGAATCTTTCATAATATAGTTCCTTTATTTGAACCATCCTTATTCCGCATCGCAAAAAGGAAATTGAAATTACTTTTTGTAGTAAAGACTTTAAAATTAGGGACCTCGTGTTCCAACACGTCTGTTCCAAATTATGAGCCTTTTCTGCAGGTCTCATAAATGACTCTACGTTATTATAAGTGGTTATTGGTGTCACCTCAACATTAGTCATTTTCTCCACTTCCTCTTCATAAGTAAACTCCACTATAAAGTTATCGACTACTTTCCCTTTTATTGCAGTTCTCAGCTCATGCACAATGTTATACTCCTATAACTCCAGACACAAGACATCAACCTCAAATACTTCTCAGGTTTGTGAATGGCTTGTTGGACGGGTAATTTTGTGTATATGACGATAATGTGTGCCTAGAAGTAGGGCTTCATTCTCGTGGAATCTTCAATTCGTCTTGATCTGATCATACTCCGAATAAGAAACCATAAAACTAAGCGACTCATTCCCAATAGTGGCGTCAACTGGTTAGTTCATTCCGGGTAATCAATAATTGTCCTTCAGGTAGGCTTTATTAATGTAGGTAGAGTTAATTCACATCTACCAATTGTCATTCTTATTCCTTACCATTACTGCATTTGAGCCCGCTTGGATATTTCAATTCCTTGATGAACTCAACCTTATTAAGTTTGTCCACCTCAACCTCAATGTCCATAATCTCCTCCTCCACGAACAATATGCAATTTTGTTTTAATTATTTCTCATCATTCACTATAATTTGTTCATGGAAACTACATCAGGATTGATACCAGGCATGTCTTCATGGCTTCATGTAAATAAATTTCACAACTTCCTTAAGAAGTGAGAATTGTAAAATACTTACAAGGGTGGAAAGCACAAATATTGCAATATCAATTTTAATGCATAAGATAATTTTAAATTTATTTGATCTTTTTATCCTAAACATGCATCTATGGTGATAAAACAGATAAATCAAACAAGAAAATGTGATAAGGCCAAGTTTCAGGAAAAAAACGAACAAAAATTCCTTTTATTCACTTAGAACTTTACAAGAGAATCAACTTATAGACTACTTGATATCCCCTATAAGTATAATGTGGTATTCTTCAAAAATCTCTAAGGAATAACAACTATGATCCTCATAAGAATCATAAGACCGCAGTCCTCCATGAACCTTACCCTTCTTCTTCAGCAGTGAATCCCCGTAGGTATCACAAGTTAGCAATGGAAATCCTATCCATCAAGTTGTATTCCATAGATATAAAACTTTTGAGGGTTCTAAAGTAATTCATAAGAAATATATTGCATGATGTTTTGTTGTGAATTAAACAAGTTTTTTTCAACACAAAACTTGAAGAAATTTTGTATCAGATATGAAGATACATTTTTGGAAAAGTCTTAAACATCTGAATCACGAAACAAGCATTTATACAAAACTTAAGGAAGCGCGTCATTCAAACAAGATCAATAGGTCATTCTAATGACATAGGGTTGTCGTTCGAAAGAGATGTCATCTCGTTACTAGCAACCTAAAAAAATTCAAACCACTAGTATGTCATTTGATCAAAAATTGATTCAAACTACAAACGATGATCTAACGACTTGAACATATCATTTGAACAACATAAACAATTTTTAAAATTTTTAAAAACTACGCTTACAGTAAACTCAAAAAACATATTTTTGAAAAAAGAAGTTTCAAACTAATTTTGCAAACATAAAACATTTTTCCTTCTCAGTATAAAAATCCCTGTTCGATGTTTATAAAAAGTAAACATCCCAAATATCATTTGATAGATTAATTCAAACTCTAAATCGTTTAACAACTCATTGGGATGTCAGTGAGTCTTCAAAATTGGAGATTCTTGAGTTCAGTTCGTCTTTACAGTGTGTGGCGATTTGTAACGGGATACGCCAAACTAGCCTAAAAGTATGCTATGAACAATCCTAGAAAAGTTGTTCTTACAAATCTCCTCCTTTGGCATTTTTGGTCAAAAAACAAACAACATGATCGAAAACAAAATTTAAATCAAAATCTCATATAACGAGAATACTAACACCCTTCACAACCCTAGAACGGAATGGAATAAGTCTCTTTGTCTTCAAAACTTTTTCTTCCCTTTTCAAAACATTGACTTCATATGTGTCTTTGAATTCCTCTTTAAGTACCTACGAATATGAGAAAACAAACATTTACCCTCGTGATGCATCGAGTTTGAAATAAA
This sequence comes from Sambucus nigra, assembly GCA_949130495.1. Taxonomy (NCBI): domain Eukaryota; kingdom Viridiplantae; phylum Streptophyta; class Magnoliopsida; order Dipsacales; family Adoxaceae; genus Sambucus; species Sambucus nigra. The sequence goes on along the minus strand of OX422217.1, from coordinate 312,302,138 downwards.
ATAATGATCATAAATAAATAAACCGTCCCCCATAATTCAATCTCATTTAAAATTCCATTTTAATTTTCTCTCTACCTTTGTTTTTATCTGAAATAGAGAAATAGACAAAGAAGTAGGAACATAAACATGAAATACCAAGCATCATGATGAAGATAAGATATAATCACAAAAGATATAAATCAATCACATACAATGATCATATCAAAAGGCAAACAAACACCAACTATTTTTGGAAATTTTCAATGTTTCTTGAAAACCGTAAAACTTACAAAAATATCATACAATACCATATATAACATATGCATAATATATCCAAGAAAATTCAGCACACATATATAGGTATAAACACCACAAAACAAGACACAAAACACTTAAGCTTTACACACTAGCATAGTATCGATGTGTCTAATTCTGTGGAATGAAATGAATTGGTGTGAACTAGTAATAAAACAATTATAACCCAAACACTCAAATATGTTCAAGAAGTTCTAATTAACTGCAAAACTTTATCAAAATATGCTTTAGCCTCAAGTGACAAATAAATTTGAACTTAATAAAAAAAATAATCGCAATGCACACAAGCCTAGAATATTAATGATTCTACTAATCAATAGCGTCATGACAAAATAAGCAAAACTAGGATTCATTTCATTGTGCAAACTCGTTGATCTTTCCATCCAAACTCCCTCAAAATATAATTCTTATTTTTCTTTTAAATGAACATATCAAACTAAACCAATTTGGCCATTTTGGCATATTATTCTTTTTATTGCCTTAATTTGTTCTTGCTCTCTTTTAAATGGTGGCTTTCACGATGATTTCATTATACTCTCGTAGCCCTTTTCCGTGTACACTCATTATTTTTTCAATATAAATAAATCATCATGAGCAACGGTTCTTATACGCACAAATCATCTATAGTCAAATAAACATGTATATGACAAAGTTTATAGTAGAAATGTAATACTCCGTAAATTTAATGACTTTTAAAATGAGTTAAATTAAAAGTTAATGGGATTAATTGGAATTAATTATAAATTAATTCATTGGGATTAATCCGAATTTTATATTACTTGTGGATACTGAAATATATGATTCCGAATATTACTTAGTGATATTTAAGTAATATATGAATATGATGTCATTTATATTGTCGTGAGTTACTAATATGGTAATTATGAAACTTTAGTCGTGACGCAGTATGGGATGTGCCGGGACTAATTTAAATAAATAAAAAGGAAACATTATTTTATATCAACCTTATGGTCATTTCAAGTGCGCCGTTGCATCTAAAAGGGTCAAAATAGTCAGAAAAGTCTATTCGGGTGTTGGATTTGGGTCTCGGGTCAATTAGGAGATGAAGGGACACCCCGAAGGGGCATTTTAGTCATTTTATTTGGGAGATGAATGGTAATTTTTGGATTTGTCTTATTATAAAGGTGATGTATTAGAGGAACGTAGGTTTATTTTATTTGATCACAAAATACTTGAGATGTATTTGTGTGAGAGAAAGTGAAGAGTTTCTTGGGAGGAGAAGAGGTTGCTTAGGAAGGAGGAAAGACCTTTGGGGCAAGCCAATGGGGATTAACCATCTTCTACCACCAGCACGACCACCGAAAAGTCAGCAGAAAATAAGGAAAGGATTCTAAACCATCATCACCAAAGGTTCATCCTACATAATTTAGGCAACTGTAATTCTTATTTTATTTTATTGCTTGCAATATCCATGCTAGATAGGTTAAGTAAGAAGTATGAACTTACATGATTTAAGGATGAACTATAGAGTTTTTGAAATTTATTCTTGATATAGAAACTAGATAGAATAAATTTCTATCTGTTTAAATGATTTAATCCACAAAATTTGGCTTTCAAATGATAGAAGAAGTCTGAGTTATTATGATTTTTGGAGAAATAAGAACCTATGAGAATTCTGGGAATGATAGGATTTATTGCAAACTATTTGATGATTTTAGTTTGTTTGATTATTAGAATCTGATCATATATCTTTCTATATAATTTGAGATTAATAAGGAGAAGTTTTCGATTGATTTGTGTTGGTTTTGAAGAGAAAGAAAATAGATAAAACGCATGAAATAAATTGTTGAAAAGGACGAAGATTATATGATAATTTTAGGTCTGTTTTAAGAGAAAATTGACAGTGTGCTTATAAAATACAAAATATGATTATCCAAATCATGCGAGAAGTATGAACACCTCTAAAGCTTCACAATTTTCTTTATTAGCACTCTGTTTTGAAGTCAAGTCCTTCATTTTGATCATACTTATCTAATATATATGAACAAACTTAATATTTTTTTAATGCTTACTCTCTCTCAATATGTGTTCTTAACGCGACTTGAAAAGTGTGTCTCTAATGCGTGTGATTACGGCTCAAGTGCAAGCCAGTCGCTCAAGTAATAATCCCATAAACCGGGTGTCGAACTCAGGGATTAAGACGTAAGACGTGACGATGAGTAGGAAAGACAATTAACCTTTCTGTTGACTTAGAAAAAGAAGTAAAAAATGATTGTTTGTAACTTTCCTATCAACTAATGCAATCTAATTAAACTAGTAAATGAACTACGCATGAGAGAATAACTAACTGAGTTTAAATCGATGTAACAAAATGGAGTTAGGGTACTCCCCCGAACTGTCGGTTATTACTTAGAATATCAAAACTTCATAAACCTAATTCTCAATTCAAAGAATCATCAACTACTCTAAAAGTATTTGACATATGAAGATTTTACTCCTCACAATATCAAATCACAAATTATATTTGATGAGAATGACAAATTATTGGAGATCGTATTGCATCCTTAAACATTCCGGTTACGTAGGGCAAACTGAATTAAAAGACCTACAATATTTATTCTGGTAATAAATCAAGCCTTTGAATTCTTAATTAAATTTTATTCGCTTTTAAATTCATTCTAACACCTGGGTTGGGTTCATGTACGCCAACCCACTAATATCTTAGTCGGACATGGTTACGTGGGTAATAAACCAAATTCTAATGTTGCATGTGATTGAAATCATGATGAACCTATATATAAGCATGCTTGGAGTTATTAAAATGGCATAAAATAAATGAAATATGCAAAGAAAAAGATCATGTATAAATAAAGTGGATGGAACAAACTTGATATATTAAATCTTGAACACAATCCACAAAAGCGTAATCTTAATGCCGGAATTCAAAACTTTGGTTCTTGCCTCCTTCTCCCTCTATTCGTAGGTTAAAACTTAGTCTAATATCAAGCTACAACATTACATGGTCGTTTTTGCAAGAGTCCTAACTGAATACAACTTCTAAGAAAAATTAGCAATTAAAAGGAAATTCGCGCATCAAGTGAGTCGAACTGGTTCAGGTGCATAAGCGAACCAGTTTGTGTAATACCCCGTACTTTTATGGATATTTAAATTACATAAGTGATGTAATTTAATAAATTGAGGATTTCAAGTGAAAGAGAATTTCAGGTGTGGAGTAAATATTAATTTGCGAGTTTTGGATTAATATTAATGTGTGTTATGTTTACTTACGTGAATAAGTAAATAATGTTGAATCATTTTTATATCAGGTCCTAGTTGGGCAAAGCGACAGGGAACAATAATTTATTCGGAGAAGTACGTGTGAAGTCGTATTGGATTTAAAAAGGTGAATTTTTGATAAGTGACTCGGATGGGAATTTCAAGTGCACGGTTGGATTCGGAAGGGCCGAGATATTCAGAATAGAGTACCCGAGGGGTAGTGTTTGAGTTTTGAGGAGTTTTTGGACTAATAGGGACTCGCATTTATGTATACGAGTCAATTTTGGGTTTAATAAGGGATAAAGCTTATTTATTTCTTATAAGGCCACACGAAAAAGAGACAAAGAAGGAAAAGAAAGGGAGAAAAGAATAAAGAAGATAAGGAAAGAAGAAAAAGGGATAAAGAGGATATTGGGCCAAACTCCGACGGATTTTCGGCACGAGGTCGTCGGATTTATCCATCGAGGCAAGTGTATAACTTGCTTTAATTATTTATGTGTGTTTATTGTTCATATCATAATTGGTGTAATAATATTAGATTTTTGGGTTGGGATGCTTGCATAAAATGGATTTTGAGAGATGATTACATATGAACTTAATGTGATAATGTTACCATGTGAAATTTAAGCTTGAAACCATGTTAAGGGTGTAAAATTTGGTGAGAAATTGGAAGATATGTGTAATGTAGAATTAAATGGATTTTGGGTTAAAATCTTGTTAAATTTGATGAATCCCATTAAGTAATTGATATGCTGGTTAAATTATAGCGTGTAGATGATTATTTTGCTGGTTGATGATGTAGAAACCAAAATACTTTTGTTGGTTAAGTGTTGGAAGAAGGATGAGTTTGGAGAAGAAGGTGAATAATAACTCAACGTCATTTTCGGATCGATTTGGTTCTAAGCGAATCGATTTGAACCTGTTATTTTTGAAGTCTTTTCTTAGTTTTAAATGATTGGAAAAAATCATTTTTTATTGGAGATAAATGTTAAAGAATACTAGATAGTGTGTAAGGACTCCTAATGATTATATGAGTGTTATACGAACCTTGGGTTAGTTGAGAAATGAATTCGGGTTATGTACTTTAAGAGTGTTTGAGATGAGCGACACTCGATAAATTATTTTGGCGGCTTTAAATATATATATTTATGCGGGTAGAATATATATATGTCGATTATATGTGAGTTAATCCGAATGTGCGAGTATGATGAAATTAGAATATTAGTTAGATGTGGTAAGCTAATATTTAGATGAAATAAATGCAATATTTGTATCATAGGTGAGTGAATACTTATGAAATTAATATAAGTTGTTATAAGGACATTTTTGTCCATTATCAATTTGTATGTCGTACGCCGTTACACCGTTGAAGAAACTCAAGATCGCATCTACATCAACGGATCCGAATATCAAAGTGTCTTCAACATCATAGCCTCTGCGAGAATGAACTTGGTAAAATTTTGTTTTTACGTTCCTTAAAGTTCATATTTAGTATTGGGAAATTTTTATAAAATGTTTTTTATAAAAATAAAAAGTAAGTTCTTTCAAGCAAAATGAGGCTTTTAAAAGTTTTTTAGTTTTCTGGGAAGCCGAACCGGTCCGCCTCTATACCGGACCGGTCCGCCCCTCAACCGGACCGATCCGCTTGCTGTAGATCCAGTAAACCCCGGACCGAAAGCGAACCGAAGAAGCCAATTTTTAAAAGAACCGATCCGAGGTCGGACCGATCCGCCTTCAAGCCGGACTGGTCCGCCTGGGATAAGTTCGAACAGTTCCGTGAGTTATTTTTCTACCAACTTATTTTTCCTATATATACCTTTTCCGATGGTATATTTTTCAAGTCTTTGAGAAAACGTTTTTAAGAGATAAAACACAACAAGACTTCGTTTTTTGATGTGCCAAACATCTTTTTGATTCACACACAAAAATCCCAATTACTTTTGTGAATCTTTTGGAACCCTAGAACACAAGCTTTGTTGTTGTTCATCTTTGTGGAGAGATCTTTGCAACCGAGGGCTGCGTGTCATTGCTGAGGGACTCTCTACAAAGTTTTATGACTGCATTTCATTGAGGAGAGCTGTGGTTCTTCCTTTGTTGATTGGGCTGCGAGTCCTTGGAGGGTGCTGCGTGTATTCTCTTGCCGAGTTCAAGACTGCATGTCTTTGTGGGTTGGCTGCGCATTAATCCATTGCAGATTTCTCTATGTAATTGTAAGTTGCGACTTGTATATTCATAGTGAAATAAAGGTTTTACCCGAAAGGGGTTTTTTCCTGAAATCTGTGTCTCAGCATATTTCGTGTGTCACATGCTTTATTTATTTATGGGCTAACACACGCACCTTAGATTCATGTTTAGGGACTCTAATTAAATAAGTGTGTCAAATTAGAAATTTGCGAAGTTAATCAATTATCACACGTAATTCTCACGTTCTCAAATTGGTATCAGAGCAGGTTGCGCTGATTTATTGCGTATTCTTATTTTCTGCAAAATCGTGTGATATTGATTTTTTTGAAAAGTCAGTTTTGTGAAAATTCGCATTTTTTCTTATGGAACACTTATATAATCAGATGCCTATTTTTGACGGGTCTAATTATGCCTACTGGAAAGCTCGTATGAAATCGATTTTAAAATCTATTGACGAGCATATTTGGTTGCTTTGCGAAAATGGTTGGACTCCTCCCACGGTCACTGTTAATAACATCACCACTTTAAAACCCGTGTCAGCCTGGACTGAAGATGATTATAAATTGTCCAATTTTAATTCCCGCGGTCTGAGTGCTATTTCTGGAGCTGTCTCTCCTGATGAGTTTCGCCGAATTATGACGTGCACCACATCTAAAGAGGCTTGGGATGTTTTGAAATTGACACATGAGGGTACGAACGCGGTTAAAGAGTCAAAATTACAAAATATTGCCACCCAATTTGAGACTATCACCATGTCTTAGTCCGAATGCTATGATGATTTTTATGCACGTTTGTCGGACATTGTTAACACATGTTTTAATTTCGGGGAGGTGATTGATAACACACGTGTCGTTAAAAAGATTTTGAGATCTCTCCCAAAACGCTTTATTCCTAAAGTCACTGTTTTGAACTCTTTGGGAAATTTGAAATCACTTAAGTTGGAAGAACTCGTAGGAGATCTTCAAACCTATGAGATTGATATGTTTCCCAAAACCGTTAAGGCTAAGGATAATGGCATTGCTTTAAAGACTCATTTTAAGAAAAAGAAAGAAAAATTTTGTGAATCCGATTCTGAGGGAGATTTTGATTTTAATGATATGGCCTTGTTTGCGAAAAATTTTAAAAAATTTCTCAACATGAACAAAAATAATTCTTCCAATAAAAAGAATTTTTTTGAGAAAAATAAAAAGAAAGGAAAGGCCAAAGAAAGTGGTGAGAGGGAAAAAGAGAATAAATACGATGAGGAGTGTGAGGAAGATTTTGATAACGTCACTTGTTTTGAATGTGGGGGTAAGGGACATAAGTCATTTGAGTGTCCTACGTGGCTTAGAAATAAAGGAAAGAAAGTAGCCATGCCCGCCACACTTAGGGATAGTAGTGAAGGTGAGGGTGATGAGACTAGTGGTGAGGAGTTTGTAGCTTTTTCTAGTCGTGTGAGCACACCCACCTTGTCCCACAATAGTGCACACGAATGTGATAGTGATGATTTGAGCACTTCAAGTGAGGGAGAAAGTGAGAGTGAAAGTGGAGATGAAAGTCAGCTCCAAAAAGCTTTTAGAGATTTGTACATCGAGACCTTGAAAACAAAAAAGTATAATAGGGATTTAGGACTTCGGATTTTAGATTTGGAGAAAGAGAAGGAGGTTTTGAGAAAGGATAAGTGTGATTTGACCAGCACGTTGTCTAGTCTGACGACACGTGTATCCCAACTCTAGAGTGATCTCGAACGTGCCAGGGTGGTCAAAGTCAGGTTTGAGAACGCACCTAAGATCGTTGAAAAGGTGGTTCTTAAGGGTAAAGGTGAGAGGTTAGGAATAAGTCATGAAGGTGCTTCTGCTTCCCAATTAGCACCCGAGCCGATTCCCACTTTAGTGACAGTTTCACATGTGTCTCACCCTAACCCACCTAGGCGTCCCATTCCTATTAGGAAAGTGCGTCCTAGAGTTTTTGAGAGAGGTGTTCCTAGGCCTATTATGTTTGTTACCATTGCAAGAGGAGAGGACACCTTAGGGAATTTTGCTTTAAGTTGGGTTATGTGTCACATTTTACCTCTACACGTGTTTCTGGCACACATGCACCCAAACTTGATACTTTACATGCTCCCAGAGACTACATAAGAAAGTTTGCACATTTAGGAGAGCAAGTTCAGTTTTTAGTCAAAACTTCACAAGAACTGATGGAGTTTTTTCATAAGTTGTCACCACCTTTGGAAAACCCCTCCGCACCTAATGATTGAGGTTTGACTTGTTTACTAGCACAGGGTGATTTTCATGATGTCATTGTTTGCCTATTTCTAGTATGTATCATTTTGTATGTTTTATTTTTTTGAAAATTTTGAAAAATACAAAAAGATTTTATTTTGATAATTTTTTTTTGAAAAATCCAAAATGATTTTTGTATTTTGTTTGAACCATTTATGGATGGACACTTAGGATGACCGAGTCACAACATCATTCCATTATTTTTATGTGACTATTTGATAGTGTTTTGAGACAATAGGTCAATTCATCCTTGTGCTTTATAATGTTTGGAGTCATTAAGGTGTAATTAAGTGTTGCTTCCTATATGTTTGACTCATAGTTTCCTTTATTGCACACATGCACGGATTTGTTTGATTATTGTTCTTGACTTATCACATGTTGGTTGGGTGTTTTCATCTCAATCCTGTCCTTAAAATGAACCAAGTGCAATAATACGAGAGTGATAAAAGTAGTGCATGTAAAAACCATTGCCCGTGAGGAATTTACTGTTTAGTTTGAAAAAATGATGAGTGAACACGGGAAAGGGCTGTGAGTGAATAATAATCACGTCGCAAAAGCCACCGTTAAAAAGGACCTAAAAAATTGAGGAATTTTATTATCCGAGGTCCAAAGAGGTTAAAAGAGCCCGAAAAAAATTGAATGGCAATAAAAAGAAATTCATGCCAAATTATGGGCCATTTAGGTTTTTGCACCAATTCTCCAAAGTTTGAGAGTTTAGATTACCTCTAAAAGAAAATATATATGAGGGAGTTTGGTTGGAGAATTTAAAACGGGTTTGCACGTCCTTGAAATACTTGAAAATGCGCTACATAGTTTTGGACGTTATTGGGGTGGAAATCATTTTGACTTTGATTTGTTGATTTTCATAAGACGATGCCATCTAAATTCAACAATCTTTTCACCTAAGGATACTTTTGATGTTCATTCGTTAGGGGTACAGATATGCATCGTGCACATATGATTGATTGAGTTGATTTACCTATCGAATGTGTTCACACCCATTCATTCCATTTCCCTGACTTGGTTGTTTGAGTCTAAATCCATGGTGTGATTTTTGAATCATATTTGTTCAATTTGGTATCTTATTTTTGTACGAAAAATTTGAAAAAAATTCAAAAATAGTTTGTGAAGATTTTTTTTCTGATCATCTCCTTGCAAGAGCACGTTTACCATATTGTTTGATGCCCTGTTTTGTCTACCGTGACACTCCGATTATGCTTATTTGATTCATTCTTCTCATCTGTCTATTTGGGGACATCATAAAAAGGGGGAGAAATAATTATCATATTGTGGGGGAGTTTGAATTTTGGGGGAGTTTTTGAGATTTAGCTTATGTTTTTATCATATATTGGTATCCATGTTTATCTCATTTCAAACTCGATATGTCACGTGGTATTTGCTTTGTCTCATGTGTGTAGGTATGAAGATTGAAGATCAATATGTTACACACCCTGATGAGAAAAGATTTGAGAATTTATGATTGTTGAAGATTAAAGAACAAACGATGAAGATTTAAACATTTGTATCTTTCCATCTTTAGGGTTCATGGGAGGGTAGATTTGTATAGGTCATTTGTTGATAATTCGGGTTTTTTATGTATGTACCGGCATAGACATAGGGGGAGATTTGTAAGGATTTTAAAAGATTTTTAGTTTTCTGGGAAGCCGGACCGGTCCGCCTCTATACCGGACCGATCCGCCACCGGACCGATCCGCTTGCTGCAGATCCAGTAAACCCTGGACCGAAAGAGAACCAAATAAGCCAATTTTTAAATGAACCGATCCGAGGTCGGATCGATTCGCCTCCAAGTTGGACCGGTCCGCCTGGGATAAGTTCGAATAGTTCCGTGAGTTATTTTTCTACCAACTTATTTTTCCTATATATACCTTTTCCGATGGTATATTTTTCAAGTCTTTGAGAAAACGTTTTTAAGAGATAAAACACAACAAGGCTTCGTTTTTTGATGTGCCAAACATCTTTTTGATTCACACACAAAAATCCCAATTTCTTTTGTGAATCTTTTGGAACCCTAGAACACAAGCTTTGTTGTTGTTCATCTTTGTGGAGAGATCTTTGCAACTGAGGGCTGCGTGTCATTGTTGAGGGAGTCTCTACAAAATTTTATGACTGCGTGTCATTGAGGAGAGCTGCGGTTCTTCCTTTGTTGATTGGGCTATGAGTCCTTGAGGGTGCTGCATGTATTCTCTTGCTGAGTTCAAGACTGCGTGTCTTTGTGGGTTGGCTGCGCGTTAATCCATTCCAGATTTCTCTATGTAATTGTAAGTTGCGACTTGTATATTCATAGTGAAATAAAGGTTTTACCCGAAAGGGGTGTTTTTTTGAAATCTGTGTCTCAGCATATTTCGTGTGTCACATGCTTTATTACTTATGGGTTGACACACGCACCTTAGATGCATGTTTAGGGACTCTAATTAAATAAGTGTGTCAAATTAGAAATTTGCGAAGTTAATCAATTATCACATGTAATTCTCACGTTCTCAGTTGTGTGTACACTTATAAATTATTATGAATTGATATATTCGGGATTATTGGCTAATGCCATGTGAGATAGGCAGAAATAGACAGATTTGATGATATATATATATAGGGTATAGAGACAATACATATATGATGTGATTATAAATATATCTGTGTGTAATTGATATATTTGTGTGGAATATACCCCTTTAGTTCTATTATGGGAAGTTGCACGATGTGGGTGAATCCCCTGAATTGAGGAGCAGGGTGATTATAACCCCAGGTCATAGTCGTCCAGTTATCATATAATGTGATTTTATTTCGGGTCACTACAAAAAAAAATATCATTTATGTCAGTTTAAAAATGAACGTTATGTCACACAAATGTAAATTGACATAAATAATATTCATTTATGTCAATTTTACTTTGAAAGTAAATTTTTATTTCAATTTAAATAAAATTGACATAAAAATTAAATCATTTATCTCATATTTATATATAGATGACACAAATAGATATTATTTAATTTCCCCTTTGGAGTAAAAACTGAGATACATGAAAAAAAAGGGGCTTTTTTTTTCATTCCCCGCTCCAAAAATTTGGAGCCTCAAATTCCTCAAAATTCCCTGTCTACCACGTCCCTCCCTCTCTCTCTCTCGTACGTCTACCGCGTCCCTCTCTCTCTCTCTCTCTGGGTGGCACGCCGACTCCCCCTCTCTGGGTCGCACGCTGACTCTCCCTCTCTCTCTCTCTCTCTGTGTCTCGCTCGCGCAACTCTTCCTCATATCTCACAGCACCTCCAGCTCTCTCACGTCTCATCACCTCCGGCGCCGACGAGATTCAATCAATCAGGTAAAAAAGCCCTAATATGGATTTGCAAAGGTTTGTGTATATGTGTTGTTTATATGCGATTTATTCTTGATACGTGTGTGTGCGATTTCTTGATTTGTGTGTGTGATTTGTGTATATGCGATTTGTTCTTGATTTTTGTATATGTGTTTGTAATATTTTTGTTTGAAAACCTAATTGATTTCTCTTCCTTTTTATTGTGTCTTTTATCAGACTTTGCAGCTGGGACGCCTTCCCTCTTCTCCTGTTTTCTACCCCGGCACAGTCTGCACAGAGAATTTGGGTACGTTGCTTTACCAACTCTTTTTACTTTAGTAAATACTTATGTTTGTGCCAAGAATTGTTCAAGCCTTTATTTGTTTAGATTTATGACAACTATTAGCAATAATACTCTTTAAAGAATTGTGTCTATTATAAATTCAGTTTATATATTGTCATTTTAAAAAAAAATACACATTAAAGAAATAGTTGAGTGTCATTAGTTTCAAGCGTAATTTTATTTGCTTTTCAGTTTATATGTTCAATGTTTAATAATTTTTGTTAATGACTTGTGGCAAAAAATAGTAGGGTCATTCGAAGAAAAGTTCCTCGACAATTTTATAATTAATATATAGTCCAAACTTTTTAATTTTGTTCCAAAAGATCCCTCGGCGCATAAGACAGTTACAAACTTTTTTTTATCTTATCCTAAACTTTAAGAAATAATTATCAAAAAAGTAAATAGGGGAGTTTTTGCAAAATTAAAAAATAAGGTGGACTAAATGTAAAATATACTTAGCTCCTAGCGACTAAACATTAATTGTCCCGGTTGACTTAAAATAGTTAAGTTAAATGTAAAATATCTAGTTTTTGACATAATGTAAAATGTTATGCTTAATGTATAGTATTTAGAGGTTCAGAAATGTAGGGTCAATTCTTTTAGTGCTTAGTACTTGAATTTTTATTAAGATTTTTAGTTCTAATATGTAATTGTGCAGTATCGCTTTTGTGTCCTTCAATATTCGAGTTTCTTTAGAGTCAGACCTATCATATTAGGGTTTCTTTTGAGTCAGACTCGTTAATTTCAACATGTTAAATGAGGTTTTTCCTGAGTTGTGAAAAAAAAATTGAATCTTACAGTTCCGGCCATCCTGAATTAAAATCCTAGATCCGTCATTGTGTGTGTATCAACCTTGATGTTCAGTATTCTAGATTTCAATTAATTTCAGTGTGTTATGTTTTAGATTGCAATTAATTTCAATGTGTATTGTGTGTTTGTGTATCAGGGTGGGATTATGAGTTGATTTTTTTTTTGGATTACCTTGAAATGTTTAAATAACATTTGGTTATTAGTTAGTACTTGGTTAAATTTCCCTCATTTGATTCTCATTTGAAACGGGGTTATTGCATGTTTGTGGTAATATATTATCAAATCACGTGGTGTTCTTTATGAAATTCCTGTCTTTTAAAATATGATTAAACAAGTGTTTGTTAATAAAATCATTATATGGATTCTTGAATATTTTTATACACTCAATGACAATTGTGTTTTTTGATCCAGGGTTTTTGTGATTAGACATTTGGACCGGCGATTTCGTCTTTTTTAACATTTTTAGCAAAGATGAGATAAATGACATACAATTTATGTTAGATTATATAAAAGTGTTATGTATATATCCCCTACTCTTTATTGTTTAACAAAGTGTGATATCAATCCAACTACATCCCGTATTGCATTGTAATCATTCATTAAGAATTGCTGTAAATTAATTGATTAATTAATGTGTTTCCATGATTAAAAGCGACATTTGATTTCGGGCAGATGAAACTTATTCAAAAAGTTTACAACGATTTTAGTACCATATGATGGTCAAATCATTTTCTTTAGCTCCAACTTTATGTTATTGTTTGCTTGTCTCAATGATTTAAGTATCATAGGGTGCGTTACGATATGTTAGTTTGCTTTTGAAGTTTCATTGTCTTGTTTTAGTACGTATATCATATACTCACTAATGCCTCACTTGTGTGCTTTTATTAATATTTAGCATTGCATGTACCATGATTATACTATGTTCTTTCATTAATTGCTTCATTATATTATAGGTATATAATCGCTATTGGCTGTTACTTTTATGTATAATATGTATAACAATTGTTGTTATACATATTATATATAACATTATAGTATAATATGTATAATAATTTTGTGAATTGAAGTTCTTCAATGTTTAAAATTGGTTTTGGTTGTATAGTGTTTGGGTGGTGTGTTAGTGTTCTTGAGTTGGTTAGTTATGGTTTTTTTAGTCTTATTACTATTAGGAGTTGGTGTCTTTGGTAGTTGTTGTGATAGTTTTATAGGGATATTATACTTTCTACGATATTTTCTAATGGTGTGAATGTATTATGTTGTATAATATTGCATTATTTTTAACAATTACATATATTTTATTGCTTATATCTCACTCGTGGTGGTTTACATACTTAGGCCAGAATGGACAGGTTTTGGATGAGCAAGGACAGATTATCAAAAGAATACATAAAAGGTGTTTATAATTTCTTGGGGTTGCTCAAAACTCCTCCTTGGATGAGAACTTCATACGATGCCATTGTAATCAATGTGAGAATAGATTAAAAATGGGTGTTAAAGAAATCATACAACATTTGTATAGTTCGGGTATCAATCCGAATTATATTGTATGGAAATGGCACGGAGAGGAGGAACATTGTGAAACACTGTCGGATGTTAATACATGCGATCCTATTTGTGACGATCTTAATATGGATACCATGGAGGATGTTGAATAGTTGATTGACATGGTGGAGGCTATAAAAGAAGACTTCATAGGAAATGAAAAAAAAATTCAGAAGTTTCTTTTAGATGCGGAGAAGCCATTGTATGAAAGATGTAAAAAGTTTACAAAGTTATCTGCTATCGTCAAGATATTCAATCTTAAAGCGAAGAGTGGGATGTCCGATAAATGCTTTTCAAATATGTTGTCAATCATTGCCGACATGCTTCCGGATGATAATGTATTGCCTTCATCCAATAATGAGGCAAAACGTTGCGTATCGGTATTCGCAATGGACTTTCAGAAGATACACGCATGCCCTAATGACTGTATACTCTATAGAAAAGAGTATAAAGAAGCTGTTGAATGCCCCACTTGTGGAACATCCAGGTTCAAACAGAAGAAGAATTTGAAAGAACAAAAAAGGGAAGAGGGGAAACAAGGTGTTCCTGTGAAAGTGTTATGGTACATTTCACCCATTCCGAGATTCAAAAGGTGGTTTCAATCTAAAGAGACAGCTAAGTCTCTGACATGGCATGCAGATGATAGAATTGTTGATGGTTTGTTGCGTCACCCAGCAGACTCACCAACTTGGAAATTAGTTGATGAAAAGTGCCCCGATTTTACAGCAGAACCAAGAAATCTTCGATTAGCTCTATCATCGGATGGAATTAATCCTCATAGTTCCCTTAGTAGTAGGTACAGTTGTTGGTCAGTCATGTTGAACACATATAACTTTGAACTGGAATTGTGAATGAAAAGAAAGTTTACAATATTGACTATGTTGATATCGGCTCCAAAACAACCGGGAAATAAATCATTTATCTCATATTTATATATAGATGACACAAATACATATTAGTTATTTTCCCCTTTGGAGTAAAAACTAAGATACATGAAAAAAAATGGGGCTTTTTTTTTCATTCCCCGCTCCAAAAATTTGGAGCCTCAAAATCCTCAAAATTCCCTGTCTACCGCGTCCCTCCCTCTCTCTCTCTCGTACGTCTACCGCGTCCCTCTCTCTCTCTCTTTGGGTCGCACGTCCACTCCCCCTCTCTGGGTCGCATGCTGACTCTCCCTCTCTCTCTCTCTCTGTGGCTCGCTCGCGCAACTCTTCCTCATATCTCACAGCACCTCCGGCTCTTTCACGTCTCATCACCTCCGGCGAGATTCAATCAATGAGGTAAAAAATCCCTAATATGGATTTGCAAGGGTTTGTGTATATGTGTTGTTTATATGCGATTTATTCTTGATACGTGTGTGTGCGATTTCTTGATTTGTGTGTGTGATTTGTGTATATGCGATTTGTTCTTGATTTTTGTATATGTGTTTGTAATATTTTTGTTTGAAACCTAATTGATTTCTCTTCCTTTTTATTGTGTCTTTTATCAGACTTTGCTGTTGGGACGCCTTCCCTCTTCTCCTGTTTTCTACCTCGGCCCAGTCTGCACAGAGAATTTGGGTACGTTGCTTTACCAACTTTTTTTACTTTAGTAAATACTTATGTTTGTGCCAAGCATTGTTCAAGCCTTTATTTGTTTAGATTTATTACAACTATTAGCAATAATACTCTTTAAAGAATTGTGTCTATTATAAATTCAGTTTATATATTGTCATTTTAAAAAAAAATACACATTAAAGAAATAGTTGAGTGTCATTAGTTTCAAGCGTAATTTTATTTGCTTTTCAGTTTATATGTTCAATGTTTAATAATTTTGGTTAATGACTTGTTGCAAAAAATAGTAGGGTCATTCGAAGAAAAGTTCCTCGACAATTTTATAATTAATATATAGTCCAAACATTTTAATTTTGTTCCAAAAGATCCCTCGGTGCATAAAACAGTTACAAACGTTTTTTTATCTTATCCTAAACTTTAAGAAATAATTATCAAAAAAGTAAATAGGGGAGTTTTTGCAAAATTAAAAAATAATTAATATATTGTCCCGGTTGACTTAAAATAGTTAAGTTAAATGTAAAATATCTAGTTTTTGACATAATGTAAAATGTTATGCTTAATTTATAGTATTTAGAGGTTTAGAAATGTAGGGTCAATTCATTTAGTGCTTAGTACTTGAATTTTTGTTAAGATTTTTAGTTCCTAATATGTAATTGTGCAGTATCGCTTTTGTGTCCTTCAATATTCGAGTTTCTTTTGAGTCAGACCTGTCATATCGGGTTTCTTTCGAGTCAGACTCGTTAATTTTAACATGTTAAATGATGTTTTACCTGAGTTGTGAAAAAAAAAAGTTCAATCTTACAGTTTCGCCCGTCCTGAATTAAAATCCTAGATCCGTCATTGTGTGTGTATCAGCCTTGATGTTCAGTGTTCTAGATTTCAATTAATTTCAGTGTGTGATGTTTTAGATTGCAATTAATTTCAATGTGTATTGTGTGTTTGTGTATCAGGGTCGGATTATGAGTTGATTATTTTTTTGGATTACCTTGAAATGTTTAAATAGCATTTGGTTATTAGTTAGTACTTGGTTAAATTTTCCTCATTTAATTCTCATTTGAAACGGGGTTATTGCATGTTTGTGGTAATATATTATCAAATCATGTGATGTTCTTTATGAAATTCCTGTCTTTTAAAATATGATTAAACAAGTGTTTGTTAATAAAATCATTATATGGATTCTTGAATATTTTTATACACTCAATGACAATTGTGTTTTTTGATCGAGTGTTTTTGTGATTAGACATTTGGACCGGTGATTTCATCTTTTTTAACATTTTTAGCAAAGATGAGATAAATGACATACAATTTATGTTAGATTATATAAAAGTGTGATGTATATATCCCCTACTCTTTATTGTTTAACAAAGTGTGATATCAATCCAACTACATCCCGTATTGCATTGAATTGATCATTCATTAAGAATTGCTGTAAATTAATTGATTCATTATTGTGTTTCCATGATTAAAAGAGACATTTGATTTCGAGCAGATGAAACTTATTCAAAAAATTTACAACGATTTTAGTACCATATGATGGTCAGATCATTTTCTTTAGCTCCAACTTTATGTTAGTGTTTGCTTGTCTCAATGACTTAAGTATCATAGGGTGCGTTACGATATGTTAGTTTGCTTTTGAAGTTTCATTGTCTTGTCTTAGTACTTATATCATATACTCACTAATGCCTCACTTGTGTGCTTTTATTAATTTTTAGCATTGCATGTCCCATGCTTATACTATGTGCTTTCATTAATTGCTTCATTATATTATAGGTATATAATCGCTATTGGTTGTTACTGTTATGTATAATATGTATAATAATTGTTGTTATACATATTATATATAACATCATATTATATATAACATTATAGTATAATATGTATAATAATTTTGTGCATTGAAGTTCTTCAATGTTTAAAATTGGTTTTGGTTGTATAGTGTTTGGGTGGTGTGTTAGTGTTCTTGAGTTGGTTAGTTATGATTGATTGAGTCTTATTACTATTAGGAGTTGGTGTCTTTGGTAGTTGTTGTGATAGTTTTATAGGGATATTACACTTTCTATGATATTTTCTAATGGTGTGAATGTATTATGTTGTATAATATTGCATTATTTTTAACAATTACATATATTTTATTTCTTATATCTCACTCGTGGTGGTTTACATACTTAGGCCAGAATGGACAGGTTTTGGATGAGCAAGGACAGATTATCAAAAGAATACATAAAAGGTGTTGATAATTTTCTTGGGGTTGCTCAAAACTCCTCCTTGGATGAGAACTTCATACGATGCCCTTGTAATCAATGTGAGAATAGATTAAAAATGGGTGTTAAAGAAATCAGACAACATTTGTATAGTTCGGGTATCAATCCGAATTATATTGTATGGAAATGGCACGGAGAGGAGGAACATCGTGAAACACTGTCGGATGTTAATACAGGCGATCCTATTTGTGACGATCTTAATATGGATACCATGGAGGATGTTGAAGAGTTGATTGACATGGTGGAGGCTATAAAAGAAGACTTCATAGGAAATGCAAAAAAATTTAAGAAGATGCTTTTAGATGCGGAGAAGCCATTGTATGAAAGATGTAAAAAGTTTACAAAGTTATCCTCTATCGTCAAGCTATTCAATCTTAAAGCGAAGAGTGGGATGTCCGATAAATGCTTTTCAAATATGTTGTCAATCATTGCCGACATGCTTTCGGATGATAATGTATTTCCTTCATCCAATAATGAGGCAAACCGTTTGTTATCGTTATTCGGAATGGACTTTTAGAAGATACACGCATGCCCTAATGACTATATACTCTATAGAAAAGGGTATAAAGAAGTTGTTGAATGCCCCACTTGTGGAACATCCAGGTTCAAACAGAAGAAGAATTTGAAAGAACAAAAAAGGGAAGAGGGGAAACAAGGTGTTCCTGTGAAAGTGTTATGGTACTTTTCACCCATTCCGAGATTCAAAAGGTGGTTTCAATCTAAAGAGACAGCTAAGTCTCTGACATGGTATGCAGATGATAGAATTGTTTATGGTTTGTTGCGTCACCTAGCAGACTCACCAACTTGGAAATTAGTTGATGAAAAGTGCCCCGATTTTGCAGCAGAACCAAGAAATCTTCGATTAGCACTATCATCGGACATAATTAATCCTCATCGTTCCCTTAATAGTAGGTACAGTTGTTGGTCGGTCATGTTGAACACATATAACTTTGAACCGGAATTGTGTATGAAAAGAAAGTTTACAATATTTACTATGTTGATATCGGGTCCAAAACAACCGGGAAATAATATAGATGTTTATTTGGATCCGCTAATAGAAGATCTGAATACCTTGTGGCATGAAGGAGTTAAAGCCTACGACGCCTTTCGACAAGAATCTTTTACTTTGAGGGCAATACTATTGTGGACAATTAATGATTTTCCAGCGTATGGATATTTATCTGGAAGTGTTGTTCAAGGCTATAATGCTTTTCCAATATGTAGTGAAAAAACGTATTCCATCAGATTACAACACTGTGGCAAGTGCGTTTATATGGGACATAGGAGATAACTTCCACAAAACCATCCATTTCGAAGCCAAAAAAGGCTTTTAATGGTGAGCAAGAGTTCCAAGCCTCCCCTGAACGATTAAGCGGCGAACAAATATTGATAAAAGTTGGGAGACTTAAGGTTGCATGGGGAAAGAAGGCAAAAAAGGTGAGGGGGGTTAATTTGAAGAAATCATTAAAGCGTAAGAGACCGAGGAGGGTAACTAATGGGGTTGAAAAAGGCGGTCCTAGTAATAATAGGGTTAAAAAATTTTGGAAGAAGAAATTGATATTTTTTGAACTTCCTTATTGGAAGGATTTGCCTATTCGACATAACTTAGATGTCATGCACATTGAAAAGAATGGCTGTGATAGTATCATTGGAACCTTGCTTAATAAACCAGGAAAAACAATAAGACGGGGTGAAGTGTCGCCTCGACCTTGAAAAAATAGGCTTAAGAAGTGAGTTAGCACCGCAGGTTAATGAAAAAAGGACATACCTACCGCCAGCATGTTATACGTTATCGAGAGAGGAAAGAAAGATGTTCTGCCAAACTTTGCATGACCTTAAGATCCCGAATGGGTAATGTTCTAATTTTAGAAGCCATGTCTCTATGGAAGATTTAAAATTGTATGGGTTGAAGTCTTATAATTGCCATATTCTAATGCAACAACTTCTTCCAATTGCAATTCGATCGGTGTTGCCAAAACATGTGAGATATGTGATCATAAGACTATGTTTTTTCTTCAATGCCCTTTGTGCCAAAGTAGTGGACTTGCAAAAACTAAAAGAAATTCAGAATGAAATTGTGATCACATTGTGTTTGCTGGAAAAATACTTTCCACCATCCTTCTTTGACATTATGGTGCATTTAATGGTTCATCTTGTGAGGGAGGTCGAACTTTGCTGTCCTGTTTTCTTTCGATGGATGTACCCAATTGAAAGGTTAGGTCAATTTACTTTACTATCATGTATTAATATAATTAAATAAGTGCATCAATTTAGTTTTCTTTTTAATGTGTTAGGTACATGAAAGTATTAAAGGGTTATGTGAGAAATCGTAATCGCCCATAAGGTTGTACTGCTCAATGTTACATAGCAGAAGAAGCTATTGAGTTTTTTTCTGAGTTCTTATCAGAATTAGATTCAATTGGAATTCCGGTGAGGAAGGATGATGATAAACCGATAGGAGGTTCGAATGTCGTTGAAGTTGATCGCATGTCCTCGGAGCAGGCACATCTTCATGTGTTACATAACACGAATAATGTTCAACCTCATATAGAGTATGACTTTCCTAACTTCCCATTAATATGAAGTTAGTTCCTCACATACTTATCTCTCTATATATTAATAACTAATGTTGCGTTACTCATTAATACCATGTTAGGGAGCATGAACAGTACTTGAAAGAAACCCATCCTCGAAAAGGGAAAAATAAGAAGTGGCTTGAAGAGGAGCACAACCGCACATTTATCCATTGGTTAAGTAAAAGGGTATGATTTAGGGACATGTTTACTTAACCACCACTTTAATTTTCATTAGATTTTACCCATTTTTTAGTTTTCTTTTAAACAATGCCACTGTTTTTTTATTTATTAGTTGCAAATCTTAGTGAAAAACAATTTCGAAGTCTAATACCAACTACTGGAAAATAGTGGTAGAGTGTAAAATAAAACTAAATAGTTCGTGAGGTCTAATATTAAAAACTAAAGTGGGAATAAAGACGAAATTTCCCCTTACTTTAATATCTTAATTTGAATTTTGTTTTGTAAGTAACTAAAATTCTTATATTAATAGGTTGCTCTCGAAGAAGAACTCCCAAACAACAATATCTCAGATGACATAAAATGGATTGCTCGTGGACCTCGTCGACACGTCATTAAAGTTCACGGATATGTCATTAACGGTGTTCGTTACCTAACAAAGGATCGTGATGATGCGCGACTAACTCAAAACAGTGGAGTGAGCAGTTGCTAAGACGTTGTAGATAGCTAGTGTAAAGGACCACAATCATGTTCGTAGTGATATGATTTTCTACGGTGTCATAAGGGAGATATGGATACTTGACTATTTTTCAATTCAGATTCCTTTATTCAAGTGTGATTGGGTTGACAACAAAAATAGAATTAACATAGACGAGATTGGTTTTACATCTGTCGATCTTGATAGAGTTGGTCATAAATTCGATTCTTTCATTTTAGCCTCTCAAGCGAAACACGTTTTCTATGTTCCGGACCAAATGAATCCTAAATATTCAATTGTATTGTCAATTCCTCAAAGGGATTACTATGATAAATATGATGAAGATGATCTCAATGATGGATGTCTCGGGGATGATATTTGCATTATAGTTTTGCCAACTATTGAATCCTTTGACGTGGTTGAGGAATCTTCCGAAACTTATATGCGTGAAGATTGTGAGGGGACATGGATAGATAATACACCAACATAATTGTGTTAGCCGATGTTATGATGCTTAATGTTTGAATTATTCTTTATTATTAGTTATGGTTGCTTAAAATGTTAGCTTGTTTGGTGACGTTGTCCAACTTTTTAGTTTTTTGTGTGGAACCTACAATAGTTGATTATTGGAAATTGAATGTATGGAATATGGGCTATGTGACATTTGTTCTAGACTATGGATTATTATTTTCTGCTTAATATTTTGACAATTGTGCTCTTGTACATTTTAATTAACATAGGATAAAATGGTGAATTTTAATTTATGGTACATTTCAATAATTGTATTGTTTGAGTCTTTACGACTTGTATTGATGACATCTATATTATTGCTCTTTTTTGTGTTTCAACAGTTCAGCTTTAACTTGAAATGGAAGACATTGATCTCAAACCCGTGGAGAAAGCTTCACAATATAGTAGTAAAGGTAGAGGTGCGGCGAAGCTAAAGCGATTGACTAAAATAAAGAGCAGTGAAGAACGGGTAAGAGTTTTATATAATGATCTTGGGCAACTAATAAGTACTAGCAAAAAAGAATTATCAAGTTAAAGGGGTTTGATGGTGAAGTGCTTTGTGCCGATAACTTATCCAAGTTGGCCTAAAGTGCCAATCAAATTGAAGAGTGATTTGTGGGAGGCAATACAGGTATATATATATATATATATAGTTGTTATATATATTTGTGGGGATCATGATGATAATTCACGGATCCAACTCTCATTCATTCCTACAAAACAGTTCATGGACTGATTTTTAATACACTGTGGTTAGTCTAAAATTTCAAAAAATAAACAAACAAAAACAAAATATAAGCATGCATCTTGAATAAAATGCATCTCAGAAGCATACATATTTTGATGAAAGAGTGGTTATAAAGGAGAAATTTACCAGATATGTACAAACCATAAAATAGATTTCATTTTACGAACAATTAAATATATTGATATTATGGTTTCCTATCAAAAGTTGATTGTATGATCAAGTGAAGAAACCAATTCGGCTAGGTTAGACAGTTCGAAAAGTATGCCAGATTAACGAAGAAAAAGAGAAACATTTTAAATTCATTTTTGGCATTGTATGTATATTTGCATTGTCCATTGGTAATATACACCCCCTAACAGCTCCACCAAAAACTGTCTTCACCCCCCCCCCCTCACCCCCGTAACAAACAAGACAACGAGTGATTTTTAACCAAGGTATCCTCGAAATTCGTAACTTGTTTATCCCACAAAATCATAACTCCCCTCCACTGATGAACCACATAAGTCAAATGTACACCACTAACATGCCCCCCCCCCCCCCCCCCCCCCCACACACACACACACAAAAAAAAAAAAATTGGGTCACCACCTTACTCATCCTACTAATCTTGGTCTCTTGCAAACACAAGACATATGATCTCCATAAAGAAATCTCCCTCCTAACAATAGTATAATTTTCAAGGTCATTTAACTCCATGACATTCCACAAAATAATTGTAATACCACGTACTTCAATTACTAATAGTGGCAGTAAATAAAACCATATTGAAGTTATCCAAAACTCTCCATTAAATTATTTAGAAGATGAAAAAGAAACATAAGACTATGAAATCCCAAAAGACCAAGCATATGACAAAGTTCAACATACGGAATACTCATCAGAAGAAACTTTAAAAGTAGATCAATATAACTTTATCCAAAAGGTTCAGATCTCCCCAAGTATGATACAAATTTAGCAGATCAAAAAGGCTACCATTCAGATAAAGAGGATAGAAATTATGCAGTGCTTATGATTAAAGAATTATAAAACTTTGCTTCTTGGATTGATCTCAAAAAGAACAAGTACAAAGATAAAAAAGGCTGAAAATCAAAAACTCTCCAAAGACGATATTACAGATGCAGAACCAACTATTTCTCCCAAAGTAGGTAAGATTTCTAAAAAAATTCCATATGATCCTTTATTTAGAAGATTCACAAGATCTTTAGGAAAAAATAAAACTCAAAATCAACTTAATTTTCCTAAATGATAAATTTCATAGGCTGGAATGTTAGAGCTGTGGAAAATAATGCTACCAATAGAAGAATAAAAAAGATTAATTAGAAAATATCAACTTCCTTCTATTTCCCTAATAGAACCAAAAGTTAATTTTGACACATTAATAAAGTACTAGCTAAGATGACAATTCACTAATAGTTTAAGAAATCTACCCAACAAGATTTACTTCGTATGGAAATCTGATTTGAAAGTTAAATTGATTCATGACTCAGAGAAAATTATGCTTCTTATGGAAAGATTTAGAACATCTTACAAGTGATTCTACTAAACAATATTGGCTAGTAATTGGAGACTTTATTATTGTCTCAAATGATGAAGAAAAACTGGGAGGCAATCCTTTAGAATTTAATGCTATGGAAAATTTTAAAAACATGATCTCTAATTGTGCATTAATTGAATTAGGTTGTTCTGGATCCAGGTTTACCTAGACAAACATTAAGATAAATGTCACTATCTTCAGTAGACTTGATAGAGGTTTAGCTAACCAAAATTGGCTTATGCAATTTCCCCAGTCTAATATCACTCACCTTCACAGATTATGCTCTCATCATAGCCCCTTATTACTTACTATAAAAAGCAACATAGATCATTAAACTAAACCTTTAATTTTTTTTATCAATGTAGTGTATAAATTCTAATGTTGAAGATATCATTGAATATTATTGGTCTATCAATATTCAAGATCCTCTTATGACTAAATTTACATTAAAGATTAAACACTGAAAATCAAAATAGGGAATTTGGAACAGAGAAACCTTCAAAAATATTTTTCATTCAGTTAAAGATCTAGAAGATTTAGTGCGTATTAGGTAAATTGAATTTAATCTATATCCAAATGAAAACACTAGAGGTGAAATGTATAAAACTATGGATAATTTTCAGAAGTTATGGACTGCAGTGGGAAGAGTCCACTGAAGAAATCCGCAATATATTTCAAGCACATTTTCAGAAGTTATGGACTGCAGATTTTATAACTATGGATAATTTTTTTCTTGAAGTGATTAACAAAGAAATTTTTGATGACATGAACAAAATTCTCTCTGAATATACTTCTGAAAATGAAATTTTCTCTTCAATTAAAGATATTGATCCTTCTAGTGCTCCTGGTCCAGATGGCTTTGGAGTGGAATTCCATATTAAGTTTTGGGGTATTATTAAACATGATCTTATTAATGCAATACATTCTTTTTTTGTTGGAGCTGAGATACATAAAAGTTGGACATCTACTTCTATTGATCTTATCCTTAAAATAAATTAACCCATCCTCATGTAATCACTTTAGGCCTATAAGTCTAATTTCTCTAACAAAATTTTCTCTAAAATCCTAAATGAGATTATTTCTACCATTCTTCCTTCATTATTTCACAAATCAAAGTGGTTTTGTAAAAGGGAGGAGAATCTAAGGGAATATTCTTCTAGCTCAAGAAATGATGCAATACTTAGGGAAAAAAAGTATTTTGTAAAAATGTGATAATGAACCTGGATATGTGAAATTCTTATAAAATTAGGTTTTAGTGAACATTTTATACTATTTTGTTTTGTGATCTGTATAGAAATGTTTTCACATTACGACCCTTTGTTTGTGAAATGAATATGCGATGAATAAAAAAAGTGTGGCTAGTTACTCAATTTGTATGCTTTGAGGTCCGTTTTGTCCGTTTGTGCATTCCAAATATGATTCTTTTATGTTTTTAGGGTGTTCGCAGAGACGATTTCGAAAAGTATGCAGGTGCCCTATTTTTGTATGCATATATGTTATGCCGAAACTGTTCCAATTAGAATTGTGGATATGTAATGCTCATAGTTTACTTTATGTTGTTAGGTTGGATAACATTTGTAGAGTTGTCTTTTTGATAGAATATGTTTTTCTATAAGATTCGATAACTCATGTGTTGGACAAAAAACATGATAATGTTACTGGAAAATACCTATAATCATGGTAATTTACTGATCTTTCATTCCTATAGGTGTATGTTTTAAACTTCTTGCATTCCTATATGTGTATGTTGTGGATGTGTACAAAGCATTCTCCGTTCACATTTGTAATTTAGAATTAGATTTCATTAGGCTCAATTTCTACTAAAATAATGGTTCGGATTGTAGTTGTACATTTATTTCATATTGTAGGCAAATCACATTTTTAGTCTTTAAGGTCACCAGTGTTTAATGTTTAGTGTCAATGCATTTACCTTATGAATATTGATATTGGACATATATTTTTTGCTCCACATTACTCCATTTGTTATGATGTTCAAATTTGTATATTGTTTAAGTCAGTGGTTCTATGATGATTTCTTCAACTTCACATCATATTCATTTATTCTGATATTTGTTTTTCATACAATATGACATTTACAATTTTTTTGTTATAAAATATTTTTTTTGGAGTACTATTTGCACTCTCTAATTCCTCGCTTTATTCTATTCTGAAAAATGAACAGATAAATGGTCTATATTATTTTATTTACTTCATTCATGTTTGTTTTACTCTTATTAGGTGTGCCCGTGCTGATTCTATAGACCATTTATATGTTCTGACCATTTCGGTTGACCATCTGTATTGGCCATTTCTCTTTTCTATTTTATATTAACCAACTGTTGACCATTACGGTAGTGGAGCACTTCCAAGACTCATCAAAACACATATATTGGGAACTTGGAATCGAAGAAGGTACAATACTTTCGACTTGCTTAGAAGACGAATTCGATTGAACTTGGATTCCATATCATCGATGATTTAATTATCCCTAAAAATGATGATCCCATATCATCGATCATCGCAATTACGTACCCGAGTCTTCT
The DNA here is from genome assembly GCA_949130495.1 of Sambucus nigra. Lineage (NCBI taxonomy): Eukaryota > Viridiplantae > Streptophyta > Magnoliopsida > Dipsacales > Adoxaceae > Sambucus > Sambucus nigra. Next base: position 312,275,783 of record OX422217.1, on the reverse strand, counting down.
TACCAACATGTTAAATGAGGATTATTTGAGATCGAGGGCAATTTTTTTATTTTTATATAAATCAAGAGAATAGTTGATGTAGAAAGAAGCAAATAGTTGTTATTGGCAAAGAATCTCAAGGCAAATTATTGTAGAAAGATACGCATATCATTTGGAATTAGAACATCCCTATTCTAAAAGTAAAAATCCCAAATTTAATACATATTGGATATTTAAACCTAGAATTTGAATTTCTATTCATAAGAGCTGTTAATTATATCATGATGACGAATTTACTTGATTTTTATTAGCAAATTGTATAATGAGATAACTGATAGTAGATGGCTTTTTGTGCTTTGATAATTTTTTCACTCGAAATTGATTAAGTTGAGCTATGGTCTATATGATTTATCTGTTGTTTAAACCCCATTCGATGTTATATCAATGCGAACGTTTTCTTATATTATAATGATGCAAAATGTGATTTGTATATGATAGATGAATTTTGATTGATTTTTTATGTTATATTCCCAAATACGACATTCATTTGAAGACATCTTTACATTGATTTTAAGACATGTATTCAACATGTTTCTTTTTCAGATCAAATTTGATATTGATCCGAATAGCAAGAGGATGGTGTTATCCTCTATGGGTGGCAGTTGGAGAGCGTTCAAAACAAACCTCACGAGACTTTGGATTAGACCATTAAGAAACCAACGCGAGCTTCTCAAACATCCTCCTCCAAAATACGAGAAATTCATTAGTCCAGATGTGTGGACTGAATTTTTTTGCAGCAGGCTAACCAAAGGATTTGAGGTATAATTGAAAAAACAGTAGAAGATTTGTGTGGTACTTTTTGTTATTCTTTTATAATTTTTTGCTTTGATTTATAAGATTATAAGTGAGGCAGAAAAGGAAAAGCGATTCAAGGCCACATACAATCATCGTATGAGCAAGAAAGGTTACGTCGGTCTTGCTGAAGATTTGGTATGTTTTAGTTTGAATATTTTCATTAGATTTGTGATGGTTTGAACTTGAACATTGAATTATTCTTTCATAATATGATTTTTTGTTTTACAATTGATACCAGAAAAAGAAGATGGGTTCGGAATATGAAGATAACAAATCTTTCTTATGGTTGAAAGGTCATGAAAAGAAAGATGGTGAATATGGAGATGATTCATTAAAAGAGGTGGCGGATAAAATGGTTAGTTTTTATAAATTACTACACGAGTTCCTTTATTTGGTGTTTTTTAGTGTATTATTTGTAATTTTGATAATATTTAGATGACATTCTGAATGATTGAATCTACTTCATTGTAGGCTGAATTGAAAAGACAAGTTAAAGATGGTAGTTTAATCACTGAAGGAAGTAATGATGTTCTTATTATGAAATTGGGTACTCCCGAACACTCGGGCCATGTTCGGGGGTTAGGATTCGTAGTTGTTCCCACAAGGTACTTCAATCTTCCAAAGCGTGGTTCCAAGAGACATATTACTGAGTTAGAATCTGAATTAAGAGAAGCGAAGAAAATATTAAAAGATATGGAAGCCTAGTTGAAGTTAAGAAATGAGCCGGTTGCCGCAGCCCCAACAGTCGCACCCCGAGCTGAGAAAGTTGCTTCATATATGCGTGAAAGTGAAAATATAAAGCGTTCAAGTTCAGGTGGAAAAATTCCAACACAATCACTTTCTTCAAAGGTATAATGACACAAAGATAATTATACAAACACATACCATTAAGGTTTTGTGATTTTTGTTGTAATTGCAATTTGTTTTTGTGTTTCTTTGGCATAATTCAAAGATAGCGGTGTAACACATAGTGAAAAGTTACTACCTCAATCAGTAGCTGCTGTGAAAAGTAAGAAACCTTCTTCGATAGCTAGTGATAAAAGTACAAAACAAGGATCTTCTTCAAAGGTAATGGGATCACATTTCTCGATGGTGATAACTTTGTAGTTTTACTTGGTTGGATTAGTAGGGTATTGAATTTTATGTAGTTTTACTAGGTTGGGGACAATAAATTGCTCAATTTGCTAAATTTTTATGTGATTGTTTTTTGTAATTTAGGTTAGAGCATGTAGGTGGGCTATTGGCAATAAAACTAACATCGTTGCCGAGGGGATCGTATTCGATAGGAATGGACCGAACGAGAAAATTCATAATATAGCGTTGGGAGAAAACAATGTTCGGGTTTCCATTTCTAGAGTTATTTCTTCTAGTTCCATCCTCCCGATACCTGTTCCAAGTGAAATGTATTTTGTTAAAGAGGCTATTGGGTCATATGTTGCTTGACCCAAAGAGTTAGTGTTGTTGGGGTTTGAGGTAAACCATTGATTCTTATGTTTATCTATAAGTTTATGTTTGTGCTATGAATGACATTGCTTTCTGACATTTCACATAATTCAATGTAGAATGAAATGGTAGTTGGGAAAAAAGCAGGCCATGAGAAAGATAGGGATATCTTTGGTGAAAGTAGATGTGATATAGTAAACAAGAATATTGATTGTGATTTGATAACTGCCTTCACCCATAATTTATTTATAATGAAGACGAATCGAATAACGATTCCACTAGAGAAAGAGATATTTGGAGAAGATAAGGGTCAATGCTATGTTTTTAAGAACGATTTGTTGGACTTTTGTGCATTGAAGCCTTTAGATGTAAAGTGCATTGTTGCATACATGAGGTATAACTTGATTTAATCATGTTATTTAAAATGCGTAGTGACTAATTTAGTTACTTACTTTTACAGGTTCTTGTATGATAAGTTTCAGTGCTCCCGAGAAGAGTTTCAATTCTTCAATCCCGAGTCTTTCAATGCTACAAAAAAATTTGGTTTAACTCGACTTATTGGAAAAAAGTTGGGGAATGCAAAAAAAATCAGATTTGTTTCAATCCTTAGAATCTCGAAGATATGTAAGTAGTTAAATTAATTTTTTCCACATGAATAAACAAATCTTTATTATATTCTGTACTATATAGTTATGACAAAATTCGTTTTACAGGTTCCATTGGGTATTGATTGTCATTGATTTGCCCACAAGAACTATTTATTGGTTTGATTCATTGAATATGATACCGAGTGACAAAGATAAGATGTATATCACTACGTGAGTATAATATAATTTTTAATTTTGTTTGACATGCATTATGAGTACATTATTATTTCGATCTCCTAATACACGTCTTTGAATTCTCTTTACATGTGGTGGGATTAACACATTGAACATCGATGGGAAAAGGCATAACGCATCATGGAGTTGTATTAAGGTAAATTTATCATACAGTTGTTGTTATATAACATGTAGAGCTAACATACATTTTTCCATTGAAGATATAGAAGTCCTTGCACTAACTTTCAAATATCCCATCATTGGGGAAGTTATCACATGGTAGACCTCCTCTAAAAGTGATCCGAAAAATCTTTCTCTCTTTCTCCCTAAAGGCTTCTTAGTCTATAGGTGTTCTTAATGGGAAACACATTCTTATATGACAAAATTATGAAGAGGATTTAATTCATAATTTATGGTTCAGAGACCAATGGTTCATTGATAAATTTCATACACACACGCATACCTAGGTATTAGAAATAACAACTTACCTTAGGACCTTTAGAGCCTTGGAGTAACTAAAAAGAACGCCTGAGCAAGGTTGAAGATGCAGATGAAGGTTTCGTTTAACATCGACATTAGCGAAATTATCATTATTAACAGAGGCAGAACGTAAGTCCGTCAATCCCCCTGGATCGATATCTTTGTGGCTCTCGTACATATGTAAGGTAATCAGTACGTCCAACACAGTGTAACCGAGAAATTCAAGCCTCTGATAAAGATTCAGTAAGGAAAGTGTTTTAGATATATGAGGAAAACTTGTTTATAAAATAGTATGCAGTACGCTATATAAAATAGCATTTAGTACGCTATATGACTTGTTTATAAAATAGTACGCAGCACATACAATACCAGTTTGTGAAAAAGCATATACATGACCAAACCATTTTAATCTAGAATGGCAACCATTTTAATCAAACGTACATGACCATTTTACTGCAACATATACAAAACATACAACACCAATTTTGTTTCTACGCATTCATTAAAAATCAACTAAATTACAGTAACTTTTTATATAATGCACATTAAAGATACAAATGCACTTTTTATATAACTTTTTATAAAAAAGTACTAAAAATGCACATTAAAGATACAAATGCACTTGTGAATATATAAGACTATTTTCAGGCTATATAACTGGCATTTGCAGTAGTTAACCCAAGAAGATAAAGCTCCTTCCATATTATATCAAATTATTTTCATCATGAATCCACTGAATTAATCTTCGGACATTATTTTCACACAGAAACTTAACAGATATGCCATTGTATAAATGTTTGTGTGTGTGTTTGTGTGCGCGTGTGTGCGTTTGTGAGTGGGGAAGGGGGGAGGGGACGGGGTAGGGATCGGGGCAGTGTTGCATATATATGCAATTGCATCTGCATATATATGCAACTGCTGCATATATATATGCAGTTCCTATATATGCAACTGCTGCATATATATATGCAGTGCATATATATGAAACTGCTGCATATATATACAATGCATATATATGCAGATGCCGCTTACAATCGACTTAGGACTCGCCATTGACTGAAATTTGATGAAGGTATGCCTGCGTATAGAACGCAAGTTCGCGTGCCAGGTCATCATTCACGTCCACCTCTTGCTCTCGGTCAATGTTAACAGAAAGGTTGTGTATCCAATCCACATTCTCAGGCCAACTGATATCGCCCAGTTTATCGAGTAGACCATCCTTGTTGTATATGGCGGTCTTCGAAGGTTCAGTTAACTTCACATCGTGATTCAAACTAATGCAATTAAAACTAATTGAGTCAAACTAACATAATTTGATAGACAACACATCAAACATAAGAAATCATAAAGCTTGGTTAATATGAAAATAAAAGGTATAAGCTTAACAAAATAGGAAATTTCCATCTCAATAGATAACAAAATAGGCAATTTACCGGTCATAAAGTCATGCACTTAACATTGGTAACATGAACGCTAAAATCGATTCAAATGGAAAAGGGACAATGGTAAGATGAACACTAAAACCGATTCAAATGGAAAAGGGACAATGATTCAAGGTGTTCAAAACTGAATACATTGTTTATTAAGTGAATATAATTAATTCAAACGCTAATATATTGTTTATTAATTAATTCATATGCACCCTAAGCACTAATAAACATAAATGTCTGATAACATAACAATCGATAGATCATTCTTTTTTTCAATTTAACAGCAGAAACTATGAGCAGCTCATCATTTCTAAAATTTCAATCTTTACCCGTAGCTGGATTCCAGATAACGAAAATTATAGGACGAAGCCCATTACCAGACACTATAGAGTGTACTCCATAAATTGTGTAGACGTTGCTCCCATTATCATGCCTTAATGCAAAAAGCATATTCTGGTGAATAGATGAGTAGAGGACCGCCGAATCAGAACCTTCCTAAAATAAGTATCATCAACCATTTGAATAAACATAAGAATAATTCACAAAAGCGTTGAATAATGAAAATTTATCAAAAACTCATGTCGTTAGTGAAATTGTCGAGTTTAGAACTTTCACAACCGTTCCGAAAGTAGACTCTCATTGATGAACATGGATGATTTGATCCTTGCCATGAGGAACTACCATGAAGCGAGACATAAGTGTCAGAAGGAAAATACGATCGATACACATGGTTGGAGGAGAGGGAAAACAAATTACTGCCCTACTCTCACACCTACTGTCAACACATTACTCCCATAACTCCTCTAAGACCTGCTCTGATCACCTCACCCGCTCACAATCCAAACCCAACCTCGCCAAACACTGCTCCTACATCCCCATCGCACCTACATGTATTGGGAGGACTGCTAAAAGAGGATTACTGAGAGTATGAGATGTCAGTATATATACACATGATGCATATGCAAATGCATATATATGCAGCATATGCATATATATGCAGCATATGATATATATGCAGTGTATATATGATATATATGCAGCATATGATATATATGTAGTCCATATATATGCAAATGCATATATATGTAGAATATGCATATATATACAGTGCGTGTGTGCGTGTGTGCGTGTTTGTGTGTGGGTGTAAGTGGGGAAGGGGGGAGGGGACGGGGCAAGGGGCGCGTGTGTGTTAGGATGTACAAATCAGATACATACTATTGTTAGGATGCTAAACCAACTGAAATTGATAAAACTTACACAAACATTAAACATAACACAAACATAAAATAGAGTTTGACATAAAAAAGAGTTTAACAGACAACTAATAACTCTATCACAAAGAGACTAAAACTTACACAAACATTAAACAGAACACAAACATCATACATGGACAAAAAAAATGAAAAAACACATCCTACGGTTCGATTTTCATCCTCTGATTTTTCTTCCTTAATATCATTATGAGGATAATTGTGGGTAAACGGTACTTTTGATTTCAATCCAAGGATTTTGAGGAGGGTAATCACCTTCAGGATCTTATAAGGAATATGTTTGATGGAAGTGGGCTGGAAAGTCCCCAGGATTTCATAGCCTTTTACCGTTCACCTGACGGCAGCAACTTTGAGAAACGACAACATTTTCGTCATGCCCTGTCGATGAACATGTAGCCAACTTCATAGCTTCCATATCCGGATATGATCTTCCACATTCACCATGATGTTTTTACCAACGAACAACTTTTAATCAATATCAAATTTCAAAGATGTTCAAGTTAAAATTCACCACCAATCCCTATAAAAAATGAAGCACCCAAACATGTTCAAGTTCTACCGAGCATAATTATTGAAAATACAAAATCAACTTTAAGGTACTTGTTGCATAAACCACTGCTAGATTCAGTGCATACATGTGAAGAAAGATAATAATTTAATCAAAAAACTAAATTTGTGAAGAAAACCCCCAATTGCACACCTGTGAAGAAAAAAAGATTGCGGCACAACTTTCAAACCAAAATAATAAGACTGAAAATATAAGGGAAATTCAAATCTCTTTCAACGCTTTGCACCACCTGTGTGAATGTGTGTGTACTTTGTGAGAAAGAGAGCGAGCAACTGAGTGAGAGCTTCACCCATCCCATGCTTGCAATTTTACCATGTTTGTGTCTTCAATCATATCATATTTGTACCTAAAGTTAATGCATATTTTGGTTAGTACTCATTCCTAGAACACATTCACATATATAATTTCAAATCAATGAACACAGTGATTGAAAAGAAGAAGTTCAAAATCACCAATAAAAATGTCTTGACTAACGTAAAAATCTCACCACTGACATTTTGTTCCAACTATAGATCGCTGAACACGCTCAAATTTAGTTCCAACTATAGTTTTCATCCTTATATATAAGGACCATTAACATATTTCAAGTGAAGATTTCAATTATAGATCACTGAACACACTCAAATTTAGTTCCAATTGTGATGGGTTTCACCTGTCTCTAATAATAGCCAGAAGTAGCATCATAATAATAGTCATGCTTCACCTGTCTCTACATGAAGTTTGCAATAATTAAGACACAAAATTAAAAAGTGGGGACTAAGAAAAAAGTGGGGATTAAGTAAAAAAATACTAAAATTATACTTGAAATGACCACCAGAGTGAAATATTAAATATTAAGAAGAAAACTCAAAATGAATCAATTGAAATATAGAAATAGAATGGCATACTCTTCATGTCTAATTTCTGAGGGCTTTTCTTCAGCAAAGAAAAGTAAAAATCTTCTCCATATGTTTCATTGATTCTTTTTATGTTAGAATTTAGTGCTATGCTCTGACCCCCCCCCCCCCCCCCTACTATTTGGGGGATTCGGCCAAATTCGGATTTCATTTTGTTTCTCCTGCCTGATCGGCCCGACCACTTACTACATTAGGAATATGGGTTGTTTTAACTCCCCTTCAACCATACTCTAGTCCAATCCCAAACCCTTGTGCCTTATTATGGCTGATAACCTCCTGGAGTAAACGAAAATAGAGAAAAAGACCTACGAACAGATACAACAGATACATAACCAATAAAAGACTGAGAAAAGGCCATCTATTCCGAATTCTCGCCACACTTTTTCCATTCACGATTTTCTGTTATAGCGATTTTCTGTTTTATATATATATATATATATATATATATATATAAAATTCTGTTATATATATCTGTTATAACAGATATATATAATTCCGTTATATATATCTGTTATATATATAATATTGTATTATATATAATATTGTTATAATATATTATATATATAATACTGTATATAATACTGTATTATATATATATATATATATATGATGTTATATATATAACAGTATATATATATATATATATATATATATATATATATATATATATATATATATATATTATAATAGTATATATTATATATTTGCTATATATATAATACTGTATTATATATATATATATCTGTTATAATATATTATATATATATTATGCTGTTATATATATAACAGTATATATATATATATATTATAACAGTATATATTATATATTTGCTATATATATAATACTTTATTATATATATATATATATATCTGTTATAATATATAACAATATTATATATATATATATATATATATATATATATATATATATATATAGTCAATGCTTCAATCGGTAATCAACTTAATTTTTAGACTCTCAACAACTCACATGTCTTTAATGATACAATATCCAAGAGTTTTTTTTTTTTTTTGTAAGGAATAGACAAATGTTCAATTTTGCTATCATAGAGAATGAGGTAGTTGGCATATGGCCATGTGAATTTGGAATTTTGAAATTTAGTTTTTGAGTACAATGATTTTCAGCTAGATGGATGAGGTGCACTTGATAGTTTTTGTGTTGGAGTATTTTATATTTTTTGAATAGGGTGGATCATCCTGTAAAGAGAGGAAATTATGTCCAAAATTATTATAGTTTTTACAATTATTTGTGTTGTATAAAAAATATTTTAGACTTGTACTCTTTTATTATTTATTCAGTAATAATGTTTTGTGTTGACTAGTGCACAATGCAAGGAAATGATACTCTTTATTGCGAATATTGTGTGTTGAAGTTCATGAAGTACGTCGTGGAGGATCATTCCATACCTTTTGAAATAAAGGTATGTTACCAATGTTCTCTTTTTGTCCTATTATATAAAATATTGTTTAGTTATTAACTATTATATACTATAATAATAAATTCAATTCTATCTTCAATTTTTTAGATGAGAAGATTGTCCGATAAAGTGACATACACATTGAATGAACTAAATGAAGTTCAAATGGAGTTCATTGAGTTCATTACGGATTATATATATTAGGTATTTCCGAGTAATTGTATTTTTTTATGTTGTAATGACAATGTGTTGAGATGATTGTGTTTTGATGAAAACTATGTTGATTATATTTGATTGCAGGGTTACTCATTCTGGGTTGGATAGCGTCGAGAACAAATTGGATCGAATATTACGTTCGACAACGTCCTAGCTTGAGTATTATTTTGGATTGTGGTTCTTATGATGTAATTCGCAATGATAGTTTTTGGATATTGTGATGTATCATCACTATTTTTAGAATATTATCACGTAAATAACCAGACGTTAGCTAGTTTTTGGATAGCTAGTTTTTGGATATGATGTAACTTCACACCAATTTGATTCTAAATATCTTGATGTATATCAAGTTAGTGATATTTATGACCTTGGTTATTATCTATTTACAATGGTTGATTTGAGTTCAAATAATAGTTGTTTATTGATGGATTAATAATTTTTTTAATTTTTTATATTAACATTTATGTCAGTTTTGAAAAAAACTCTCATAAAATTATTGAAACTAACATAAATGTGATTTTATTTATGTCAGTTTTTTATGAAAATGTGATTAGAAACATGTTGAATGTCGTAGTTTTTATGTGTGTTCTTAAAAATTGAGATAAATGTGATCTTATTTATATCAGTTTTACGAACATTTATGTCAGGACTTTATATGTCAGTTTTGAAAATTTCTAAAACTGACATAAATGGTCATTTATGTCAGTTTTTTACTAACATAAATGACCATTTTTCTTGTAGTGGGTGAGACGTTTTGGGTTTGATTCGGTCTCACTTTCAAGTGAGGAACTATAACCGCTTCCCCTGCGTTTGTGTTATTTAGTGTTCGGTGTGAGATTCTGACCTGGTTGCCCGGGAGAATGTGTGAGAAATTCCTTGGAGGATGATATCATTTTAGAGATTGCATCCATTGAGTTATATCTCTGAGGGATAGTTGATATACTTATATAGTGTGTGATATATAAGTATGGATATACTTGATATGTATATATATGAAGGCACACCTACGTCATGCACTATACATCACACCGTACATCACACCTAATTCTAGGCTCTAGAAAACCGTTTTTTAAAATTTTATATTTTTTCCTTGAAATTAACCTTCCAATCAACACATGTTCAAAAAATTAGGTCAAAATACATCTTTTAGCTATTTTTAAAAAATCCACAAAAAATGGTTGACGCATACACTTATAAATAAGGTATTTTTCACAGTTTTTTGTGGACGTTTTAAAAATAGTTACAAAATGTATCTTGATCTAATTTTTTACATATGTGTTGATTAGAAGGTTAATTTGAAGAGAAAAATATAAAATTTGAAAAAAAAAAATTTAGGGCATCTAATTAAGCGTGATGAATGGATGATGTATAGAGCATGATGTAGGTGAGCCTTCTCCTATATATATATATATATGAGATGTGAAAACATATATACATACATGAACCAAGATAAAGAATGAAATGTGAGATAAATTCTGGATCATCCGGGAGTATAAAATCCGGAATAATATATAGGATATACGTATATAAGATGATAATATTATATACGAGATAAATAACACTAAAATGTGAATAGTGCAATAACTAGTGAAGATTATTCATAATGAATGGATATATGATAAGTAAGAAATTATAAGGTATAAGCTTAGGCGAAAGCTTGGAATAATGTATGCAGGGCATGAGATAATATTTGGGTAGGGGTGTAAGCGGTACGATTTGGTCAGTAAATAGTAGATACCACTACCAAAACCCAACTCTGGATGGTAAAACCAAACCGTACCAGTTTACCACCCGGTACACAAAAATCAATACCAAAACCAAACTGGCTGGTATTTCGGTTTTTTTCGATAATTTCGGTTTTTTTTGGTTTCGGTAAATTATGGGTTTTTTTTTTTTCTGGTTTCTTCTGTTTTTTTCTGTTTTTTTTGTTTCAGTAAATTCTTGGTTTTTCTGGTTTCTAGTTTTGTTTTTTTTGGTTTCGGTAAACAACACTAAAAGCCCCAAAAAACCAAAAACAAAACCAACCAACTTTTTTAAATATTAAAACCAAAACCCAAACCAATTTTTTTCTGGTTTCGGTAAATTCGGTACGGGACGGTAATTTAGGTACGGTTTTTCCTGGTTTCGGTAAATTCGGTACGGTAATTTTGGTAAATCGGTTTTTTAAATATTAAAACCAAAACCAACTAACTTTTTTGCGGCAATTTCGATTTCAGTGAAATCGGTTTCTGGTATTTTAATCTATGAAACCACCGCCATTTTTTTCGGACCAAAACGGTACGGTACGGTAAAAACCCGTACCGCTTCCACCCCTATATTTGGGTATTTAGCAGCTCGGTGAGATGCTAGTTAGGCTGGGTAGCGAACTATTATGTTTAAAATACATGCGTTAGGTGTGCACTGTTAGATGAGAGGTGAGGTCTAATCTCATGTGAGTGCGACACCAATTTAAATATGAAGAATATCATATTTTTAATATTAAAGTATTTTAAACACTTGCTAATTTTTTCTTATAACTCCGGCTCTGAACCGTACCTATTTTTCCCTTTTCTCCTCATTTATTATACTTTTTAGGTGTCCAGCCACAGGGACGCCTAGATGACTATTTCTTTCGAGTCAAACATTGTTACAGTAGCTGTGGATGTGGGCAGGATATTGTATAGACACTTCCATCCTTGTGATCTAGATAGGAGGTATTGTAATTTATATTCGGCCATGTTGCCCAACTGATGTCATTTGTTTTAATTCCGATATTTCCATATATGCACATTCTATATGGTTGTATAATGTTTTATCGAGAATTATCAGTTATTTATTTAATCATTTCAATTGTCATATTAATTATATGGATGGATTTTAATACGTTTAGGTTAAAAAGATTAGAAAGTTTAAAATTTGACACCAGGCCTAATAGGTTATTAGTAATTAATTGGTTTTCGACAGTGATGCTAAGAATGAACCACATGAGACTCCTGTTTTAATTTCATATAGGACTGATCATCCAGTATTTTACTAGGCGGGGAGTCACAGTTTGGGGTTCGGTTCTAGAAAACTCTTTGTATTTGCTTGCTTCTTCTTATTTTGCTTTGAATTTCTTTCTCAACTTTGAATGCTCATACATTCTTCATCATAACTCAAAATTAGAAGTCGTTTCTTCCAGTATTCCTATGACTTCAAGCTCTTCAACTTTCTAGTTGGCTCTGCTTTCGGACTAAGACTTCAAAATTACTAAAACTCCCTTTGATCTCCTTTCTTTGGGTTCTTTCATTGTTTCGATTTCTCTCTCACACCAACTTGCATGAAATACATATAAAACACATGGGACATACACAAAAGACAAAACAATCGCTAAGGAGGGTTAGTAGCATAAATATGAGATACATCCAAGTTAATTACAATGCATGAGATCATAAAAGGATTGAAATTAAGGGAATAAATATGAAACATTTACGCCTTATCAAATCCCCCTAACTTAGAATGTCTCGCGTCTCGAGCAATGTAAATGTTTCAAAATGCGCCTCAATCGAAAGGACCAATATCTAAATAAGAAAAGATAATAAGTGCGATAAGGAAAATAAACAAATATTCAAAATGTAAGATTTCTCATTAAAACCACCAAATACATACAAGGAGGAAAGATATAGCATTACATAGTTCTTTAACAAAATCAACACATGTAATATGAAGAACTACACAAAAGAAACCAACAATGAGATTGCTACTGTGGTGGTGGGTGGAAGGGATGGATGCGCTCGGGTTATAGGGATCATAAAAATATGTCGGGCGTGAGACATTTGGCCCGACTTACAAGTGGTACATTTTGGCTTAGAGTCGAACCATCAAACTTATACCGTGGTGATAAGATTGTTGGTCTAACCGATATTCATTCATGAACCCTTCGAAATGCGCCTTTAGTGCATTGATGTGGCGAGTAATGCACTCCCCCTCCGACTCATAATCGGAGTCCCCTTCATCATTGTATTCCTCCTCTTCTAGAACATCACCCACATCCGTCATTGGGTTATTGGGCTTCATGTCCTCCTCCTCATCAATAATAATAGGCGGCATGGGCGGGCCACTCGCATTTGATGGGAACGTTGGGTAGCGAACGTAGCCCCAATCGGTTTTGGAATTTTGACATGAGAGTCAGGTGTAACAACCCGCCCTTTTGGAGACAATTAAATTCCATAATTAAGTATAAATTGAATTTTGGAGAATTTCTCGAAATAGTAATTTTTAAGATTTTCGAGGAATGAATTATTTTTTATGGATGTTGAGATTATTCTTGGGACTATATAGGTAGAAATATTTTAATTACATGTCGCCGTGGAGTATAGCGACAAAATAGGTAAGATGTTGAGTAGAGAATTCGCATTTACTTTTATGGGTTAGAATAGTGATTTGCGGTCAAGTACCTCGTATGGAAATTTCGACTGCACCATGAGTCTCGGAATGTCCGAGATAGTCGAAAAAGAGTGTCTGATTGTCGAAATTGAGTTCCGGGTAATTTTGGAGTTAAACGGGCTCGTAATGGAGTAAACGAGTCGTTTTTGGGGTATTAAGGGCTTAAACCCTTTTTCTTCCTATATAAAGAGGGAGAGGGGAAGGAAAAGAGAAAGAGAGAAAGAAAAGAGAGAGAAGAGAGAGAGGAGGAGAGAAAAGAGGAGAAAAGAGGAGGTTCCGGCCAAACTCCGCGGGATTCGGCTCGAGGTTGTCAGATTATATCCACGAGGCAAGTGTTTACTTGCTTTATTCAAGTTTTGCATTAATATCTCATACCGTAGTTTGGTATAATTAAACCCTAAAGATTTTGGGTTGGTATTCTTGAATAAAAATGGGTTTTTGTGAAATGAACTCATAGAAATTTATGTAGTAATTGCCTCATAAGAATCTAAGCTTGAATGGATGAAAATGGTGTAGTTTTTATGAGAAATGAATTTAATGGAGTTAGGGTTAGTTTCTTGAGTGGTTGATGAATCCCATGAAATTAATGTTGGGTTGGTTAAAAATAGATGTTTAGATGATTATATTGTTGGTTGGTGAAGTGGAAAACCACAAATCTTGAATTGATTGGGTGTTGGTTTAATTTGGAGATGGAGAAGATGATGAATAGAAGGACCTCCGTGTTCACCGAATCGGTTCAGCCAGGGCGAATCGATTCGGCTCTTGGTCAAAAAATGAAATTTGTAGATCTCTTCGACGCGGTCGCGTGGGCACCAACCGCGTATTTTTTTTATTTTGTTTGGATTTATAGTGATTTGTCTACGGAAAGCTGTCCGGGATCAAAATAGTTAGTCAGAAATTAAGGCTATGATTATTTGTAGATAAATATTGGGGATTCCCAAAAAGAGTGTTAGGACCTCTAAAGTATTTTATGAGAGATGAAAACTTTAGGTTGGTAGGAATAAATCCGGCTTATAGTTTAAATGATGAGTGATTAAATTTTGGGTATTGGGTTATATATAAAACCCTAAGCAGATTTGGGAATTTCGGACCAGCCGAATCGATTTGGACAGGCCGAATCGATTCGGACAGGCCGAATCGATTCGGTAAGAGACAGTTTGAAAGTAGAACCATTTCGAATCGATTCGGATAGGGCGAATCGATTCGGTGGCCAGCGAATCGATTCGGGAAGGCCGAATCGATTCGGTCATGGCAAAATTTTAAGGTTTTCTCCTTTTAAAGTTTAGGAAGATTTAAACTATGGTTTTGGAGATTATTATCGAGGATTCTAGATATCACATTAGGACTCCTAGATAATGGTATTGAGGGTGAATAAACCCCGGGATGAAATAAGGAACCTCGAATTAATTTAGTGTACGATATGGGGTATGGATTTAATGAATGCTTGGGAATACTTTGGGTTTAGTATCATGCTAATATGAAAGCATGATTATGATTCCTCGAGAGAATCTTTGGGATTATTGGTCATCGATAGATGGATTGGCAAATATGTCCATTTTTATATATTCAGGGAGGAATATATGGTATATATATATATATATACTATGTGATTAAGTATATATGATATGATATAAATGATTTTGAAAATATATAGATGAATATTTTCAAAATGGGAAAAAGGTAAATGATTTTCATAATTAATAAATTATGGTTACACACCTCCCTAAATCGAAATCATAAGGGAAGTTGCGTGCGTTATGGTGATGCCCCCTGGCTAATGAATGCAGGGTGTCTATAGTCCTATAGTCCATATGGGCGATTATTGTTTCTGCGCTAGTTAGGGGATTCTGGGTGTGGTCTTGACTTTCCCGCAGGCAATATGGTGCTTCCCGACGTTGGTAGGTTCCGAGGTTGTCTGGTATAGATAGGCCCTGGAAGATGATAGCCATTTAGGGGCACGTCCAGTGGGGAAACCCGGAGGGGCGGTCTTAGTTTTATTAAAGCAATTTATTATAATAAATTGGCTTTAATTTACATTTCCTCAGTATAAAAAGGGAAATGGGATAAAGGTTTGGCTTCGTTAACACTCCCGGATGGAAGAAGGGATGTGGAAGCATGGTTGATGAAAGCATTTTCATGATAATGGGAATGGCTTTGGGTACATTTCCTGAGTGTAAAAAGGGAAATGGGATGATATAAAATAGAAAAGCATTTTTATGATAATAAAATTGGCTTTTAAAAGTATATGATTTGTTAAAGCAATTCATGATAATGAATTGGCTTTTATATTTACATTTCCTGAGTATAAAAAGGGAAATGGGATGTTTTTATAAAAATGAAAGTAGTGATAAATACTTGATATATGAATCCTTAGTCCGGGAGATTGATCCGGATGGTTATGGTAAAATGTATATATATATGGATGAATCGAGTACCGAGGGTCTAATGGATCCCGACGATCGATCGTGCCGCATAGTAGTGTAATGGGGGGGGGGGGGTTCCTTGTTTGGATTTCGCTTTGCGAGACACCCCACGCACGAATATGGCAACGTATTGAGACTGGGGAGAAGTTTAATCCTTAGTGCTCTTATATTATTAATTCTTATGGTATATATATTTATATATATCTTTCTGTACTGAGGGAGTGGCGAATCTCGACGATCGACCGTGTCGCGTAGTAGTGTATCGGGGGGGTTCCTTGTTTGGATTTCGCTTTGCGAGACACCCCACGCACGAACATGGCATAGCGTTGAGACTGGGGTGAAGTTTATCCCTTAGTACATTGCTTGGACTATCTAGGGTTGATAGTGGTTGGATGATAGACTAGTTTAGCTGGGTAGCATGACTAGGATGTTTAGAGGGATGCGCTAGGAGTGCACTATTAGTGGAGAGGTGAGGGGTATCTCATGGGAGTGCGATACCAAACTTAAATATGAGATAAAACCTTTTTCTAAAAATAAGGCATTTATGCACTTGCTAAATATTTTCAAAACTCGGGCTCTGACCCGTTTATCTACTTTTCCCTTTCTTGTTATATATATATATATATATATATATATATATATATATATATATATATATATATATATATATTATATAGGTGTCCAGACACAGGGACGCCTGGATGACACTTCCTTCGAGTCAGACGTCTGCTGCAGAAGCTGTGGATGCGTGTTGGTTTTTGATAGCCGCTTCCATTCTTATACTCTAGATAGGAGGTACTGTATAAATATTCGGGCCAATGGTCCAATTACGTTTATTTATTCTTTGAGTTCAGCATTCGATATGGTTGTATACTTTTTGACCGAGTGTTCGGTTATTTTATTTTATTTCAGTTTCATTTCCATAAAATTGTGTGGATGATTTATTTACTGTTGTTAAAAAGAGTAGTAAAGTTAAAATTTTGACACCAGCCTAATAGGTTATTAGTAATTAAATGGATTTTCGACAGTGATGCTAAGAATGATCCATATGAGACTCCTGATTTAATTTAATATTGGAGTGATCGCCTGGTATCTTATTAGGCGGGGTGTCACAAATGGTATCAGAGCATCAAGTTCTAGTGTCCTTAGGAATCTGTGTGGACGTACTACGCTTTCAGCGTTGCTCTCGATTTGTTATAGAGCCTCAAGATTAGGATTGTTGATTTCTCTTGTGAGATTTCGTTCTCCTGCCATATTATAAGGTTATAGAAATCTTTTGCGCCCTCGTTTGAGAATCGTGTGCGGAGCTTAGATGGCGGCAGGAGGTGGGTCTTAGTTGGAGCTTTACGGTTGAAGCTCGTAGTGGAGTTTCCTTTTAACAAAGAAGTTAAGAGGACTAGTAAGATGATAGTAAGGAGTAGCGAAAAGTGGTTAGTATGAGTTTTACCTCAATCGAGGAGGTATATTTGGCATGGCTAGACAAAGTTGCGGTATTAGTTAGCCCTAGACTCGTGTGTGTAATTTGAGTGGTGTCTGTGTCGATAACACTATATCATGTATGTCTATGTGTTGTCCGCGATAGCGGATTTTTATTTTCCTTCATTATCCATAGAGGCGGGTGTTGATATACATATATATATATATATATATATATATATATATATATATATATATATATATATATATATATATATATATATATATATGGTTTGTGATGCTCGTTTTATATGTCTATACGAGCATGGTGGTATGATGTATATAATACATTATAGTATTTTCGGAGCGATAGTAGGCTAAGAATGGCAAGTCTATCGTGTCCATGGTTCCTGGAGGGAACATGTTATTGTTGCGGTGTCTCACCTAGATATAGGTTGAGTTCACCTTATTTGTTGTGGGATACGAAACTTCGATGAGTAGAGGTTTGATTATCGTGATTTGGGTATATGGAGACCTTATATATATGATTTAAGGCCGCAGGATTATTGTTGAGCTGAAGATAAAGCTCATTATTGTTTGCGCAAGGACTTAAAATATAGTGCAAACGCAGGGTGGTATGACTCTTAGTTAGAGATAGGAGTTCAGGCCACCTTTTTGTTGGATTAGGGGATAGGGATATCCCGGTTGCATGTTGAAATAACGAAACTCCATAACCAACGAAGTTAAGGGTTAACGTGTGGAGGGGTTCCTTGTTTGGATTTTGCTTTGCGAGACACTCCACACATGGCTCTTAATGGCATCGGGAGTGGAGAGCTGTTATAGGATGCAAGGATGTTGGTTTTGTGGAAAAGTCTTATAGTGTGGATGAACCTCTATAGGCTATGAGCCACATGATATTGATATACTTATGGAAATATTGTGCTATGGAAAAGCACTAAAGTGGTCCCCTCGCCACAAGTGGGTGGGTGAGGTTGGACTTAGAGAAATGGGTTTGAGGATAATAACCAGCCTTAATGAAAAGGCAAATTTTGAGAAGGTATGCTTTGGTCATTATGTACGTGACACTTTTTACAGAAAGTGGGCACTTTGATTGATTAGGTTTCCTTCCGTATGGGCGGAAGGATAAGATAGTAGGAATGCGTTCATAGGCTAGCCTAATAGGATTTAGGACGTCCCTCTTGTGTGCCTTGGGTCGCTATATCTCGATGACCGACTACGCGAGGGAGTAGTGTAACGGGAGGGTTCCTTGTTTGGATTTCGCCTTGGCGAGACGTCCCACGGACAAAACTAAGCAAATGTCAGGAGTTGAGAGAGGCCTTGGGCACTAGGGATATATTTAGAATACTTGTTTCGCTTACTTAGTGTAACTCATAGATCGTAGTATTTATAAGAATGTAGGTTTGATAGAGTTAGTGGCGCCGAGGTTAGGAGGATTGAAAATTTCGCGGGTCGGGAGGACCCATAGATGAGTATTACACCGAGGAAAGGAGATCCTTATTGGGAGAGAGTGTTACGTGTTAGACGTTCACAATAGATGTGCAGATATGCACAGGTTAAAGAGGTGTATGGACACCTTGGTGAGATAGTACTATATACCGCCCGAAATAGGATGGGCGTAGTATATAAGGTTGGAATTCATGCCGATAGGCATTACAGATGATGGGTATTATGTGACGTATTAGAGTCACTCTACGATCGTGGTAGTCGTGTAGCATATGGTTAGGAACCATTGGGTTAGTATCTTTCCATTGAGGTTTTAGGATTTGTAGTGATCCTAGCTAGATGGTGTAGGTTATATCCGAATTTCGAGGATGAAATTCCGTTGTAAGGGGGGGAGTATGTAACAACCCGCCCTTTTGGAGACAATTAAATTCCATAATTAAGTATAAATTGGATTTTGGAGAATTTCTCGAAATAGTAATTTTCGAGATTTTCGAGGAATGAATGATTTTTGATGGATGTTGAGATTATTCTTGGGACTATATAGGTCGAAATATTTTAATTACATGTCGCCGTGGAGTATAGCGACAAAAGAGGTAAGATGTTGAGTAGAGAATTCACATTTACTTTTATGGGTTAGAATAGTGATTTGCGGTCAAGTACCTCGGATGGAAATTTCGACTGCACCATGAGTCTCGGAATGTTCGAGATAGTCGAAAAAGAGTGTCCGATTGTCGAAATTGAGTTCCGGGTAATTTTGGAGTTAAACGGGCTCGTAATTGAGTAAACGAGTTGTTTTGGGGGTATTAAGGGCTTAAACCCTTTTTCTTCCTATATAAAGAGGGAGAGGGGAAGGAAAAGAGAAAGAAAGAAAGAAAAGAGAGAGAAGAGAGAGAGGAAGAGGAGAGAAAAGAGGAGAAAAGAGGAGGTTCCGGCCAAACTCCGCGGGATTCGGCTCGAGGTTGTCGGATTATATCCACGAGACAAGTGTTTACTTGCTTTATTCAATTTTTGAATAAATATCTCATACCGTAGGTTGGTATAATTAAACTCTAAAGATTTTGGGTTGGGATTCTTGAATAAAAATTGGTTTTTGTGAAATGAACTCATAGAAATTTATGTAGTAATTGCCTCATAAGAATCTAAGCTTGAATGGATGAAAATGGTGTAGTTTTTATGGGAAATGAATTTAATGGAGTTAGGGTTAGTTTCTTGAGTGGTTGATGAATCCCATGAAATTAATGTTGGGTTGGTTAAAAATAGATGTTTAGATGATTATATTGTTGGTTGGTGAAGTGAAAAACCACAAATCTTGAATTGATTGGGTGTTGGTTTAATTTGGAGATGGAGAAGATGATGAATAGTAGGACCTCCGTGTTCACCGAATCGATTCGACCAGGGCGAATTGATTCGACTCTTGGTCAAACAATGAAATTTGTAGATCTCTTCGACGCGGTCACGTGGCCGCCGACCGCGTATTTTTCTGATTTTTTTGGATTTATAGTGATTTTTCTACGGAAAGATGTCCGGGATCAAAATTGTTAGTCAGAAATTAAGGCTAGGATTATTTGGAAATAAATATTGGGGGTTCCCAAAAAGAGTGTTAGGACCTCTAAAGGATTTTATGGAAGATGAAAACTTTAGGTTGGTAGGAATAAATCCGACTTATATTTTAAATGATGAGTGATTAAATTTTGGGTATTGGGTTATATATAAAACCCTAAGCAGATTTGGGAATTTCGGACCAGCCGAATCGATTCAGACAGGCCGAATCGATTCGATAAGAGACAGTTTGAAAGTAGAACCATTTCGAATCGATTCGGATAGGGCGAATCGATTCGGTGGCCAGCGAATCGATTCGGGAAGGCCGAATCGATTCGGTCCTGGCAAAATTTTAAGGTTTTCTCCTTTCAAAGTTTAGGGAGATTTAAACTATGGTTTTGTAGATTATTATCGAGGATTCTAGATATCACATTAGGACTCCTAGGTAATGGTATTGAGGGTGAATAAACCCCGAGATGAAATAAGGAACCTCGGATTAATTTAGTGTACGATATGGGGTATGGATTTAATGAATGCTTGGGAATACTTTGGGTTTTGTATCATGCTAATATGAAAGCATGATTATGATTCCTCGAGAGAATCTTTGGGATTATTGGTCATCGATAGATGGATTGGAAAATATGGCCATTTTTATATATTCAGGGAGGAATATATGGTATGTATATATACTATGTGATTAAGTATATATGATATGATATAAATGATTTTGAAAATATATAGATGAATATTTTCAAAATGGGAAAAAGGTAAATGATTTTCATAATTAATAAATTATGGTTACACAACTCCCTAAATCGCTATCATAAGGGAAGTTGCGTGCGTTATGGTGATGCCCCCTGGCTAATGAATGCAGGGTGGCTATAGTCCTATAGGCCATATGGGCTATTATTGTTTACTGCACTGGTTAGGGGATTCTGGGTGTGGTCTTGACTTTCCCGCAGGCAATATGGCTGCTTCCCGACGTTGGTAGGTTCCCAGGTTATCTTGTATAGATAGGCCCTGGAAGATGATAGCCATTTAAGGGCGCATCCAGTGGGGAAACCCGGAGGGGCGATCTTAGTTTTATTAAAGAAATTTATGATAATAAATTTGCTTTAATTTACATTTCCTGAGTATAAAAAGGGAAATGGGATAAAGGTTTGGCTTCGTTAACACTCCCGGATGGAAGAAGGGATGTGGAAGCGTGGTTGATCAAAGCATTTTCATGATAATGGTAATGGCTTTGGGTACATTTCCTGAGTGTAAAAAGGGAAATTGGATGATATAAAACAGAAAAGCATTTTTATGATAATAAAATTGTCTTTTAAAAGTATATGATTGTTAAAGCAATTCATGATAATGAATTGGCTTTTATATTTACATTTCCTGAGTATAAAAAGGGAAATGGGAAGTTTTTATAAAAATGAAAGTATTGATAAATACTTGATATATGAATCCTTAGTCCGGGAGATAGATCCGGATGGTTATGGTAAAATGTATATATATATGGATGAATCGAGTACCGAGGGTCTAATGGATCCCGACGATCGACCGTGCCGCATAGTAGTGTATCGGGGGGGTTCCTTATTTGGATTTCGCTTTGCGAGACACCCCACGCACGAATATGGCAACGTGTTGAGACTGGGGAGAAGTTTAATCCTTAGTGCTCTTATATTATTAATTCTTATGGTATATATATTTATATATATCTTTCTGTACTGAGGGACTGGTGAATCTCGACGATCGACCGTGCCGCGTAGTAGTGTATCGGGGTGGTTCCTTGTTTGGATTTCGCTTTGCGAGACACCCCACGCACGAACATGGCATAGCGTTGAGACTGGGGTGAAGTTTAGCCCTTAGTACATTGCTTGGACTATCTAGGGTTGATAGTGGTTGGATGATAGACTAGTTTAGCTGGGTAGCTTGACTAGGATGTTTAGAGGGATGCGCTAGGAGTGCACTATTAGTGGAGAGGTGAGGGGTATCTCATGGGAGTGCGATACCAAACTTAAATATGAGATAAAACCATTTTCTAAAAAATATGCATTTATGAACTTTCTAAATATTTTCAAAACTCGGGCTCTGACTCGTTTATCTACTTTTCCCTCTCTTGTTATATATAAATATTATATAGGTGTCCAGACACAGGGACGCCTGGATGACACTTCCTTCGAGTCAGACGTCTGCTGCAGCAGCTGTGTATGCGTGCAGGTTTTTGATAGCCGCTTCCATTCTTGTACTCTAGATAGGAGGTACTGTATAAATATTCAGGCCGATGGTCCAATTGCATTTATTTATTCTTTGAGTTCAGCATTCGATATGGTTGTATATTTTTTGACCGAGTGTTCGATTATTTTATTTTATTTCAGTTTCATTTCCGTAAAATTGTGTGGATGATTTATTTACTGTTGTTAAAAAGAGTAGTAAAGTTAAAATTTTTACACCGGCCTAATTTGTTATTAGTAATTAAATGGATTTTCGACAGTGATACTAAGAATGATCCATATGAGACCACTAATTTAATTTAATATTGGAGTGATCGCCCGGTATCTTATTAGGCGGGGTGTCACATTAGGGGTCCGCACCCCGACGTCGTGTATGATGTTCGCGATGAGGCACGCATATAGAAGGGACACTTTTCCATTCTCGTCATAGGTGGCATGGAGTATTTCTGCAAAGAAGAACTGGGCGAGATTGATGGTGCTCTCCGGGTCGAGGGAGTGATAGAGAAAATTCCCATGGCATTGGTGAACCACCGAATCATTGGTGGTTTATAGGATTGTACCGCAAGTGATGAGGTGCGTATAGTGCATCGTTTTCGGTATCTTACCCGCTAGGAATGTATCTTGCACCCATTCCTCACTCAGTGCCATGAGCTTGATGCATTCGGATTTTATGCATGGTGCTCCGTTGGTGAGGTAGGCAAATGGTAAGGGTAAAACAACCCCTTTCTATCTCATCTTTTGTTCGATAATGGCGACGGAGAATGGGTTGCGAATGTTGTTGATGAACGTCTCGTGGATAGTGTTGTATTTGAGAACGAGGGTCACGTAGAAATAACACACGTCCTCCTCATAGACCCGATTATTTGTCGGGGTTAAAAAAGTGCATCCCCCTCGGCGGTGGAAGAGGGTAGTGACTTTGCTCGGTAACTCTTCCTAAATGACCCGACGCTCAATGTGGATAGTGAGGTATGCCCAGAAGTACTCATATAACCAATCGCATTCTTATTTGGACTGTAATTCATGTTTGGCCTCCTCATAGAGGATGGTGGTGGAGTCATACTTTTGGGGTTGGAGGTGGCGGTGGGGGGCCATGGTGGAGGAAGGTTTTGTAGAATTAAGAATTTTAGAGGAGATGTATTAATAGGTTAGGTGTGAAAGAGGGGGGTGGTAACTGATGTATTTATAGGCGGGGAGCGGTGAAACTTGGGGGGAAATGGGAGGGGTTGTGGTGGGAAAGGGTGGAGGAAAGAATTTGGGTTGAAAAATGGTTGTGGGGGGGGGGGGAGTATGGGAGGGGTAAATTTCATAGGGAGGGAAAGGTGAAAAATAAGGGATAATGAATTTAGAAAAGGGGTTGAATACTGATTAGGTGCTTCTAACCTCTACGGGGCTGCAGACGAATCGCTTCGCCTATGAATCGGTTTGGTCCACGGTTCGGGTAAAGTCTTTGAATTAGAACACAAATTTTCCTTGTTTCTTAGATTCTAAGTGTTCCAACCCTTCTCCTTTCCTATATAATTTACCTCAAGCCTACTTAAAGAGTTAGGACCCTCGGAACACGTCAACCTCGCTCTCGAAATGCGTGTACTCTTTCTCGTGCATGGAAACTCAATGTAGTGCTCAAACCTTTCCTAACTCGCGACATACATACTTCTAAACTACCTAAAAAGTAAATATACTCACTTGTATATAAAACCTATTCACTCCATACGCATCGGGGGTGCGACGACCTCTCATTTTAAGCTCACTCAACCCTGTAAACGGGGTCCGATAACCAAATTATGTCGGCTTCCTCAAGACATGCTTCTAAGTATGGCTTTAGGCGTTGTCCATTGACTTTAAATGTGTCTCCCCCCTTAGGATCTTCTAATTCTATGGCTCCATAGGAAAACTCCTCTCTCACAACGAACAGGCGGTCCACCGCGAACCTAAATTGTTAGGAAACAAGTGTAAATGGGAGTTGTATAAAAGCACTTTTTGGCCTCAATGAAACTCCTTTCGATAGATAATTAACTCATGTGCAAGTCTCATTATTTTTTTGGATATTTTTGCACTCTCATACGCATCGTTGCGTATTCATTCAAACTCATTCAATTGATGCTTGTGTTCTTCACCGGCTTGATCCAAGTTGTAATTTAACCTCTTGATCGCCCAATATGCCTTGTGCTCTAGCTCCACGGAGAGATGGCAAGGCTTGCTATACACAAAGAGAAAAGGGTACATACCGAGGGGGTTCTTATACGCATTTAGATAATCTCATAACGCATTGTTTAAATGGAGAGACCAATCCTTCTGATTAGGATCGACGGTCTTTTCTAGAATGTTCTTAATCTTACGATTTGATAATTTTACTTACCCGTTTATTTGGGGGTGATACGTCATCCCGACCTTGTGGACGATCCCATACTTTCTCATGAGTTTTTGAAACTACCTATTGTAAAAGTGTTTACCGTTATCATTAATGATTACCTTCAGAGCACCGAAGCGAGAAAGTATGTGTTCTAATAAAATTTTTATCACCACCTTGTTCTCAGTTTTCTTTGTATCTATTGGATCATCCCATTATAACACATAATCTATCATGACATGAATGTATAAGAAACTAAAGTAGGGAGGAAAGGGACTCATAAAGTCAATGCCCAAACAATCGAATATTTTGATGATGATAATAGGGGTCAATGGCATCATATCTCATTGTGTGATGGCTTCCATACTTTGACATCTAACGTAAGTTTTGTAATAAGCACTTACATCATGAAAAATTATGTGCCAGCAAAGACCACATTTAAGAATCTTACCGGTCATATCATTGGTCGAAAAGTGGCATCCACAAGCTTTCGTATGATAAAAATGGATGGCGCTAGGTATCTCGTTATTCGATAAATATCTTCGAATGATTTGGTACGAACAAATAGGGATTGTCATAATTGAACATGCACAACCATGTTAGGAACTTGTTTTTTTCTTGCAGAGTCCAATCGGGGGGAATAACCCTTATGACAAGGTAATTTATTATATCCTCCAACCAAGGGAGAGAAGAAGTGGAAAATAATTTCTCATCCGAAAAGTAATCTTCTATGGGTATGGGATCACTAGGTACGTCGAATGAAAGCCGAGACAAATGGTCGGCTATGACATTTTCAACTCCTTTCTTATATTTTATGGAGAAGTGGAGCTCTTGTAGGAGTAGGATTCACCTTATGAGGTGCGGTTTAACATCCTTTTTGAAAATGAGGTACTTAAGATCTGCGTGGTTGATGAAATATGTAATTGGCGAACCTATGAGGTAAGCACAAAATTTTTCTAGGGCGAAGACTACGACTAGAAATTCTTTCTCTGTGGTGGAGTAATGGAGTTGTTGTTCGGTTAACGTCCGGAGAGCATAGTAGATGATGTGAGTCTTTTTATCTTTTCTTTGCCCCAAAACAACCCCTATAGCATAATCACTCGCATAACACATAAGCTCGAATGGAAGAGACCAATCTGGAGCTTGCATAAAGGGAACGAATATGAGCATTCTTTTCAATTTGTTAAAAGAAATTTGGCATGCATCATTCAACTCAAAGAGGACTTCTTTCACAAGTAGGTTAATCAAGGTCCTATAAATGTCACTAAAGTCCTTAATAAACCTCCGATAGAAACCGCTTGGCCCAAGAAACACTACACCAAAAATGCTAATCTGGCATGCTGAGGTAAGGAGATTCTGGCACGGTTTAAAACCATGCCAGAATCTGGCGCGGTTTAAGCATAATCTAGCATGGGTTAAAATCGTGCCAGGATTTGGCACGATTTAAAGCCGTGCCGAATATGGGTACGTTTCATTAAAAAAAACACCCCAAAATTTCAAGTGAGGACCAAAATTTCAAGAGGGACCAAATCATTCTAACCTAAGTCTCTCTCTCCACGCTACCCGATCTCCTCCACGATCCACACTACCCCCGATTCATCATCGCTACCTCCCTATGCCTCTAAGAGTCCACACTCTTCGGCACCTCCATCATCCATGAAATGTCATCATCCACAGACTTCAATCCACAAACCTCCATCCACGAACTGCTATCATCTACCATCTGCACGAGCGAAGAAATTGAACAAAATAGGTATTTCAATATCTTGTATTTCAATTACTGGTGCTTTTATTTCATAATTGAACTTAATAGAAGGATGACCTTTTCTTCTCCTATAAGCCAGAAAGGACACATTTAGGATTAACATTAGGTTGGTTTTTAGAATGTTCAATTTACTTTTGACATTTATGATACAATGCTTTTACCCTAAAATACTCTATTTGTGAAATTGGCTTATGTAGAAGATGTTTTGAAATATATATGATTTTTCTGATCATATTGGACTTTGGATATGTAACTGTATGGTTGTACTTATTTTTTTGATTTGCAATTATGTTCCTTGTACACTTGCTGAAAGAATGACCTGTGACATCTTTTCATGCGCATTATATATTTTGTTTTGTAATTAGACTGCGAGTAATGGTTTCTTATTTAGAGACCCCAATTTTCTCATCTAAAGTTTCATAGTTTTACATGTTTGATAAGTACCAGGATGCAATGTGTAAATACAAATGTTTTAGTTAAGATGATCCGGAGATTAAGTGGTTGAAGACCCGAACTCATTTTTATTTATCCTGACTTTGGAATTTTTTGCGAAAGAGATAATCTTATTAAGACATTCGGGATCCACATTTCAGCATAACAAGCTAACGTGGATAATACTTTGTAAATTCTTATATTTGAAATCCATTATTAATTTAAAAGTTATCTTTGGCACCTTTTCTCATTAGATTTCTACAATGTCTCAAGTTAGGAACATATTTGACTCTCCAAAAAATTCCATTTTTAGTTCAACTTGTGTATTGAAAACTCCATAAGTCTCACAATCACATCTGAAGTTCATTTACTATAAGAAAAGGTACTCAGTTGGCCCAATAATCCGACTTGCCAATTTCATACCATACACGAATACAGTTAGTTTGTTACATATGGCTTAGTTTGAAGACACCCCAAAAAAGAAGCCAAAGTGTAATTACTCTATTTTATATGCAATTGCACGCCAGTTTTTACACATCACCAGAGAAAGGAAAACAGAGTACACATATTTGGTGTCTAGTGTAAATGTGGTGGTTATTCATGATAAATGGGAAGTCTATACTAAAAAGTTCAAAAATTTTCACATATTTATCTTGATTGTATGCTATAGTAATTGTGTCGATCGGTCTTTGTGCTTCAATCTAAATTAAAAACTATTGTCTCTTAAAAACTATCAACTAACAATAAGTAAGAGATGTTCCCCATTTTTTGCATGCATATAACCAAAATTCCCACTATTCTAGCCCAATTATAGCATTTGTTAATCATTTAGGACTATTTTTTTGGGTGTGATTTCTTATATTAATGTTATGAAAGGGTGAGATCATTTGTAATGATGGATCATAATATCCATCATAAATTTCACTACACCAAAAACAACATTTTCGCACACCCTGATATTAAAAATCTGGCACAGTTTAAAATTGTGCCAGATTTTGGCACGGTTTAATAGATATTTGGCACACTTTAAAACAGTCCCGAAATTTGGCACTATTTTAAAGTGTGCCAAAATTGAGTACACTTACTAAAATATATAATACCCAAAAAAAAACATTACCCTCCTCTCTCTCTCTCTTGTTCTCCCTCATGAGTTACCGTCCCGCTCACTCCCTCTTCGCTAGGTCCCGATTTCTCTCTCTCGCCTCTTGTTCAGAGTTCACTCCCTCTTCGCAAGGGCTGCAGGCGGTTGGTGTCCATTCTCTCTCTAGGTCGTCGGCAGACGGTCCATTCTCTCTCTAGGTTGGCGTCCATTCTCTCTCTAGGTCTCCTCTAAGTTGCTGGTCGAAATCTCTACGGCCGACGCTCTCTCTCTCCGGGCCATTCTTTCTTTCTCTAGTCACTGCATTATTCTCTCACTCCACTCATCCCAATCAGGTAATTGTTTAAAGCATTGTATTTTTTTTAACCTAAGTTAGGTATAACATTTGACCCTAGAGTTTATGATATGCGTGATTTGATTCGTATTTGCTTTTTAGGGTTTTATATATACATTTTTAAATATTTATTGTTTTTTTTAATGTGTGAGTTTTTGTTGCAAATTGAATGTTGATAATTAACAAAAATAAATCATTGGTTTTTAGATGGACCTTGGAATCTGTTAGCGGTAAATTATGTTTTTATGTTCTTACCCTTTTAATTAAAATGCATATTTGATCTGATTCGTACATGCTACGGAGTTTTAAGAAAATTTAAGTGCTAAATATTCAATAATAATGTAAAAATAACAAATTGAAAAGTAGACACCCCACTAATGCATGTCCTATTTTGAAAAATTCGGTGGGATCACTTTATGTTCTTTGGGTGCATACTAGATTAATGTAGTGTTTTGTGTTTTCTTGGTTGAAAAACATAAGTAACACATGAACACTCCCGATTTAAGTTGTGTACTTGAAGAACTGTAGGGAGATGCTGGCAAAATTTTCTAGATTAAGACATGGAATGAGACATTACGACCAATACAAAATATGCATTTTCGAATGGGATAGGACCCTTACCCTGTAGAGGAGATGGAGGAAATATAGGAGCTCAAATATATACATATTTACACTTGAATAAACTTCAATATATTTACAGTAAGCGTTTATATTTTAATGTGTGTTCTGTAAACTTATCAGGATGTCGTCGGGAATCAACAAAGAGTGGATAAATGAGAAAAATATTGAGACCGATACATATAGAGATGGGGTGTTACAGTTTCTACATTATGTGCATAGTAATAGTTCAAATGCTAAACATTCATGTCCCTGTAAATGTTGTCGAAATGGGAAAGGACATGTTGTTACAGCTGACATTTTCGTTCATTTAATGACATTTGGTATGGACATGAACTATACCTTATAGAATTTCCATGGTGAGACATTAGTTGTTGATCAAGTCCAACCACCACCGCAATCTGTGACACCGACAGAACACGCTGATGTGCACAATATTCCAATTTTGAATGGTCTTGTGAATGATGCTTTGGAGATGTTTATGGGTGAAGCGAAACCTAGTGAACCTAATTGTGTAGGCAGTGATGAAGCCCCCCAACTTATGAGGTTCCCAATGATTCGCACACACATAAATACAAAGGCAAGAAGTATTATCGTTTACATCAACTCACACAGGAGACATTGCACCCAGCTACCGGTTCTTCGCGTCATACCACTATGTATGCTCTTATAAAGTTGAATGATTTGAAAACACAATTCAATTTATCGGATGGTGCTATAGGTGGAATTCTTAGATTGTTAAATGAAATACTTCCTGAAGAGAACAACTTGATAACTACAGAAATGAAAAACACCGTTAGAGATCTCGGTATGGATTATGTTACGTATGACGTATGCATTAGCAACTGTATGATATTTTGGAAAGAGCGTGAAAAATATACTAGATGTATAAAATATGGTTCTTTACGCTACAAGTTTACTTGTCTAGACGAGGACGGGGTAGAAATTCAGAATACTAATGGAAAAAAAAGTACTCTAGGGTTCCTAAGAAGGTAATGCGACATTTCCCTCTAATCGCTAGGCTAAAACGGCTTTATACCATAAAATGGATAGAAGAGAAAATGACTTGGCACGCTCGTGCAAGATCTTGTATGGAATTCTTGCATCATCCCTGAGATTCAGCAGAATGGGTAAATTTAAACATTATGTGGAGAGATTTTGCAAAAGATCCGCGGAATATTCGACTTGCAATAGCAATTGATGGTTTCAGCCCGAATAACATGTTTGGCCGTAAGTATAGTTGTTTGCCTGTGATAATTCAACCTCTCAACCATCCCCCATCAATGTGTATGAAAAGCGAGTTTTCAATGTTGTCTGTATTGATTCTCGGACCAAAGTCACCATCAAGTAATATTGATGTCTTCCTCTAACCGTTAGTCGATGAGTTAAAGATCTTATGGTCTGTAGTTGAGGCTTGGGATGCGTACAAAAATGAGAAATTTTAGTTAAAAGCCATATTGATGTGGGGTAAACATGATTTTCCAGCTTATGGGATATTAGCAGGTTGTTCAACTCAAGGTTACAATGGTTTCCCTGTTTGTTCTACAAATAGGCCTTCTGAATATCTTCCTATGTCAACGAAATGTTATTACCAATAATGTCGTATGTTCCTTCCTAAAGACCATCCTTACAGGTTTGACACATCAAAGCAAACATATAATGGTAATATAGAGGATGCTATGGCTCCAATAAAGTTAACAAGTGTAGAAGTTGAGCAGATAGTGTCACTTATCGCTCGAGAAGGTGTCCAAAGAGAGGTAGAGGGAGAGGGAGACAAAAAGGGAAGGGGAAGAAGGGGAAGGGGAAGGGGAAGGAGGATGTCGTAATGGAAGACGATGATTATCCAAGTGAGGGTGACGATGAGAATCTAGCAGGTACCGAGGGTTTTAAAAGGAGGTCAATTTTCTTTGACTTAGAGTACTGGAAGGATCATGATATTAAACATAATTTAGATGTTATGCATGTTTAAAAGAATGTCACAGAGACTCTTTTAGGTACAACACTCTCGGTGAAAGGTTCATCAAATAAAGATACGGTCAAAGACCATGAAGACTTGAAAGTTCATTTGAATTTTAAAAGGATATTATGGATGAAAGATGTTGAAGGCAGTAACAAAAGGCTTATGCCAAAGGCACCTTTCGCATTAGTAAAGGAAGAGAAAGAAGCATTTCTTCACACACTAAAAACATTAAAGGTACCGATTGGATTTTCATCAAATTTCAGCAGCAATGTTAACCTCGATCCACCTGGATTTACCAACCTCAAGTCCTACGATTATCACGTCATTATGCAACGGTTGCTTCCTGCGTTGCTTATGCATTCATTTCCGGATGATAAGACTTTGCTTAAAGCTATACAGCGGATAAGAATATTCTTTAATGTGTTGTGTGCCAAAGTGACATTTAGGGAACATCTTTTGAAGGATAAAATTGCATTAGTAGAGGCACTTGGTGTCTTTGAAATTTATATTCCACCTGCCTTTTTTGTGGTGATGATCCACCTCATGCACCATTTATCCGATGAAGCTTTAACAGCTGGGCCACCAAGATATCGGGCGATGTGGTTGTTTGAGAGAGAAATGGGAAGATATAAAAAGTGGTCTCGAAATAAGAGGTACATTGAAGGGAGTATTGCTAATGCATATTTTTTACATGAAGCTTCTTGTATGCCATGGACTACATATCGAAAAGAGGTGAAGGAACTCATAAGAGGAATCTTGAGTATTTTCTTGATGATGAGTTTGATGACTCGGAATGCCAAAGACCATTGGGTAAAAGTAAAGAATTGATCTTAAATAATGTACAATATGAGCAAGTGCAAAGATAGGTTTTATCTCAATGCAACGGTGTTGATGAATGGAGAAGGTACACACTTAGTTCTATGTTAATTCATATTAATTTATTGTAATGTGATATTTCTTAATTTTGAAACTAATTTCTTATAGAAAATTTGTGGTAACAGAGACTCAATTGAGGCATAGAATTGATGATTTCATCCCTTGGCTAAGGAACAAGGCAAGTATTTATTTATACATGTACTTTTTCATCAACTGTAATTATTTTTAATGAAACTTTAAAAAATTGTCAATTCCTTACAGGCCTCAAGATTTAATGATACGATAATTTTTCCATATGATGATGGTCCGATCCATAGGGTTACCAGTTATGGAAAATTTCAATGCAATGGGTTAAACCTTTTGTAGTTCTTGATATGAAGAGAATCATAACTTTCAGAGTAGTGGTGTATCCACTAAGGCCTTTAATAAGAAGGGGATTATGACAACCTTTTATGGAGTTATTAGACAAATACTCGACCTAAATTACGTTGAGTTAGCACATACTGTCTTTTATTGTGATTGGGTGGATGTTGATGTTAAGAATTCTTGCAAAGTTGAACCCACCTCAAAATTGGTGATGGTGAATCTTAGTAAGCTCGTGAGTAAAAATACCATTCACGATGATCCATTCATCCTTGCATCTCAAGCCAGACAAGTATTTTATTGTCAAGATGTAAAGATGAATGGGTGGTCAGTTGTTTTACACTCTCCCAAGAGACTGACGAAAGAAATAGATGCGATTGATATTGACCGTACGATGTATGACTCCATTCTCGAGGAAAATGATAAATTGCTGGAGCTTTTGGACACGGGATTTCTAGTGCAATGATTTAGTTCTGAACTTCTTTTTAAATATGCAATATTCTATTTATTCCATTTGTTGTTGTTGTAAACATTTAATAGTTTATTGTTGTTTGAACATTTAATACAGGGATGGTTGTTTGAACTTGTAATTATATGTTTACTGATGTTTAAGCATGTAATATACTAGTGTCTATTTGAACATGTAATCTTCTTTATATTGCTATTTGAACATGTAATATTCTGGTAAATGTTTATTCTGATTATTTTGATGTCCAATAGTCACTTTTTTCTAAATAAATGTCTCGTATGGGTGATACTTCGCAACCTTCAATAAATGGGGAGACACCTATATTAACCTCCCGTTCTAAGGTTGCTTCGGGTGCTTCAAGAGTAGGTGATGACTCTTTCACTGAGAAGTTAAAATTTAATCAGCATGGCCTTCCAGTTGGTGAAGAGTCATAGACACTCTAAACCAGGTTGGGAGGCTTAGCTAGGACACATGTTCCCATTTCTTATACGAGTTGGAAATAAGTGGATGTGCGATATAAGAACTCAATTTGGTCATCATTAATGGTATTCTATTCCTTTCTATTCCAAAGAATGTAAATTCAATTCTGTGGTGTTTTAATTTTATTTCTTCATATATTGTAGAAAGAGTTACCAGATGTGCGTAAAAGTCAGAAGAAACTTTTTATGAAAAAAACGAACGATGCTTGGAAAAAGTTCAAGTCATAGCTAAGGGTTAATTTGAAGGATGGTAATGTTGGAAAGTGGAAGGATAAAGTGCCACGAAATGTCAAAACTGAGGACTGGGAGGTGTTTTGCAATAATGAAGCTTTAGCGGTTCAAAAAACTTTGCGAAGAAAGAACAAAGAGACTGAAAAAAATTGTGTGAGAAGGACAACTAATGTTAATATATTTTTGTACAGGACCAAATTCAAATGCTTCTGGATGTATACAAAGTGAGTGTCCAGGAGGAGACCTTGGATGTCGGGCCTATTTTTGAGGTTTTCGAAAAAGATACACGAGGATGTATTCGTTGTGTTGAGTTCACAATTTCGAGAACCGCTATATTAGGGTCGGCATTTGCTAGAGAAATGCTTGAGGAGGTGAAAGAGGACACCAAAAATTGGAAGGATCATGTTGATCACCTTAGGAGTGACATAGAGGGGATTAAATCCTCATTAGATGAATTCATTACTGAATTCAAAATCGGGAAATTTTCAGGTGTTGGATACAACGTTCAAGAGTTACCTACTATAGGCACTGGAACTCCTTCGTGTTCTCGTTCCTCCCCTACATTCGAGGTTCAAACTTTCACCTCTCTAATTGAGTACACAATACTATCCCACATACGTGAACTTGGATGTCATGGGAGGAAAACGCAACCAGGAGCCATCTCGACCGTTCACTTCCATACGTTGAGAAAGAATGAAGTGCGAGTTTTACTCGATGACATCAAAGTGCCTGAGTATCCAGTTTGTGGTGGAAAACAAGCTCATTGCGAGAATTTGGAAGATGTTAGTAAAAATGGAATTATGCATTGGCTCGACGACCTTTGTCCTCCCATTGGTGACACCTAAAAATGACATTTGTCCTCCCATTATTGACACCGGTGACCTACGCCACCTTGCTTCGAAGCACTTCCCTCTAAGGTACAAATCTGCAAAATCTCTACTTATATTCCTAATTTATGCTTCTATAATCCTGCTCCACCACCTATAGCATCCAGAAATTATTGAGTTATCGTTATGCAATCAACTATTGAATTGAGATATCATTATGTAATGAACTATTGAATTGAGTTATCGTTATGCAATCAACTATTGAATTGATTTATCATTACGCAATCAACTATTAAATTGAATTGTCGTTATGCAATAAAGGGACTAAACCAGTTATTTATTTATTATTATTGAGCGGGAAGCGCGAGCAAGCTGTTATATATAACAATTGTTATATATAACAGGTCTGTTATATATAACACCTGTTATATATAACATAATTGTTATATATAACACCTGTTATATATAACAGCCGTTATATATAACTGTCGTTATATATAACATAGGTGTTATATATAACAGCTCTGTTATATATAACAATTGTTATATATAACACCTAAACGGATTTCTTAGTATTCTCTCGTTGATTTCATATATAGAACAACTAATGGGATTCCAAGAAATCACCCTCGAATAGCTGTTATATAGAACAACTAACAGTATTTCTTATTCTCTCATTGATTTTGAAAATTATTTTCAAAGAAGGTTTCTTCGAACTGAACTTATGTTAAGTCATTAATATCTCACTAACGAAGAAAAGATTGCCACTGAAAATCCAATTCTCTTTTAAATAGATACATGACCAATTTTACCATAACCATAAATAGATTAGGCTTGAAAAAAGCCATTCGAGTGTGAAAACCCAAACCAGCCCCCATACGGCCCTGTAAGAGGCACAAACACCTCGCACGAGACCAATGTAACTCATGCAAACTGACCGCGTAATCTCGGATCTCCCAGTTTGAGAATATGATGATAATTTTAAAATACGCAGATTAGGCTTAAAAACAAGTCGTTCGAGGGTGAAAACCCAAACCAACCCCCAAACGGCCCCGTAAGAGGCACGAACACCTCGCACGAGACCAATGTAACCCGTGCAAACTGACCGCGTAGTACCGGGTCTCCCAGTTTGGGAATATGATGATATTTCAAAATACGTAGATTAGGCTTGAAAGCAAGCTAGACGAGGGTGAAAACCCAAACCAGCCCCCATATAGCCCCGTAAGAGGCTTGAACACCTTGCACGGTTCTAATGTAACTCGTGCAAACTGATCGTGTAGTCCCGGGTCTCCCGATTTGAGAATATGATGATAATTTTAAAATATGTAGATTAGGCTTGAAAACAAGCCGTTCGAGGGTGAAAACCCAAACTAACCCCCATACGGCCCCGTAAAAGGCACGAACACCTCGCACGGGACCAATGTAACTCGTGCGAACTCACCGCGAAATCTCGAGTCTCCCGATTTCAAAATATGATGATAATTTCAAAATACGTAGATTAGGCTTGAAAATAAGACGTTCAAGGGTGAAAACCTAATGCATCCCCCATACGGCTCCTTAAGAGGCATGAAGACCTCGCACAGTACCAATGTAACTCGTGCTAACTGACCACTTAGTCTTGGGTCTCCCGATTTGAGAATATGATGATAATTTCAAAATACATCGATTAGGCTTGAAAACAAGTCGTTCGAGGGTGAAAACCGAAACCAACCCTCCATACGATCCCGTGAGAGGCACGGATCCCTCGCACAAGAACAATGTAACTCGTGTGAACTGACCGCGTAATTTTGGGTCTCCCGAATTGAGAATATCATGATAATTTCAAAATACATAGATTAAGCTTAAAAACAAGCCGTTCGAGGTTGAAAATCTAAACTAGCCCCCATACGTCCCCATAAGAGGCACGAGCACCTCGTACATGACCAATGTGACTCGTGCGAACTGATCGTGTAATCCCGGGTCTGCTGATTTGAGAATATGATGATAATTTCAAAATACATAGATTAAGCATGAAAACAAGCCGTTCGAGGGTGAAAACCCAAACCAGCCCCCATACGACCCCGTAAGAGGCACAAACACGTCGCACGGTACCAATGTAACTCGTGCGAACTGATCGCATAGTCTCGGGTCTCCCGATTTGAGAATATGATGATAATTTCAAAATACATAGATTAGGCTTCAAAACCTAAACCAGCCCCCATACGGCCCTGTAAGAGGCCCGAACACCTCGCACGGGACCAATGTAACTCGTGTGAACTTATCGCATAGTCCCGGATATCTCGGTTTTAGAACATGATGATAATTTCAAAATACGTAGATTAGGCTTGAAAACAAGCCGTTCGAGGATGAAAACCCAAACGAGCCCCCATACGGCCCCATAAGACGCACAAACACCTCACACGGGACAAATGTAACTCATGCGAACTGACCGTGTAGTCCCGGGTCTCCCGATTTGAGAATATGATGATAATTTCAAAATACGTGGATTAGGCTTGAAAACAAGCCGTTCGAGGGTGAAAACCCAAACCAGCCCCCATATGACCCTATACACCTCGCACGGGACCAATGTAACTCGTGCGAACTGACCGCGTAGTCCCGGCTCTCTTGGTTTGAGAATATGATGATAATTTCAAAATACGCAGATTAGGCTTGAAAACAAGTCACTCGAGGGTGAAAACCCAAACCATCCCTCCATACGGCCCCGTAAGAGGCACGAACACCTCACACGGGACCAATGTAACTCGTACGAACTGACCGCATAGTCCCTAGTCTGCCGAATTGAGAATATGATGATAATTTCAAATTACATAGATTAGGCTTGAAAACAAGTCGTTCGAGGGTGAAAGCCCAAACCATCACCCATACGGCCCTGTAAGAGGCACGAATACCTCGAACGGGACCAATGTTACTCGTGCGAACTGACCGCGTAGTCTCGGGTCTCCCAATTTGAGAATATGATGATAATTTCAAAATATGTAAATTAGGCTTGAAAATAAGCCGTTCTCGGGTGAAAACCCAAACCAGCCCGCATACGGCCCCATAAGAGGCACGGACACCTTGCACGGGACCAGTGTAACTCGTACGAACTGACCGCATAGTCTCGGGTCTCCCAATTTGAGAATATGATGATAATTTCAAAATATGTAGTTTAGGCTTGAAAACAAGTCGTTCGAGGGTGAAAACCCATACAACCCCATAAGAGGCCCGAACACCTCGCATGGGACCAATGTAGATCGTGCGAACTGACCGCATAGTCCTGGGTCTCCCGATTTGAGAATATGACGATAATTTCAAAATACGTAGATTAGGCTTGGAAACAAGCCGTTCGAGGGTGAAAACCCAAACCAGGCCCCATACGGCCCCGTAAGAGGCACGAACACCTCGCAAGGGACCAATGTAACTCGTGCGAACTGATCAGGGAGTCATAACTTGCGTAAGATTTTCAATTTTAGAATATAATAATAATTGCAACTCCTATATGTAATTTTTTTAGCTTCAGTAAGTTTTTTTTTGAAAATTACTGAGTTATTAATATCTTCTCTTTTTTGTATCCTATTTTTTTTGAAGGATAATATTTTATCGTTGGCATTTATTCACGTGGAACACATAGAGAACTCAATGGTTTACAACAAGGGGTTTATTCATGATTCTATTTTTTGTGTTATGACCGTGCGGGCTTTTGTAGTTTTATTGTTAACTTTTTTGGTCATACGGGCTTTTTTAAGTTAATTTTTATATTTTGTGGCCGTGAGGGCTTTATGTTAGGCATGTTTTGTATTAGCAGGTTTTGGAATGTCCAGAAAATAGAGAAAACTCTGCCCAATTTTTTTTGGTCTGTGAACTATTAAATACTTGTAATATTTTGAAGTCTGCATGTACATTAGTTCATCAACAACATGCAATATTTTCAATTTGTGAATTTTCGTGCTTTCAAATATTTAATTTTTTTTTCTTTTTATAAAAAATTTGGCACAGTTCAAAACTGTGCCAAAAGTGTATTAAATTTTGGCACGGTTTTGGACTTTGCCAATTTTTTATGAAAATGTGCTCAATATGGCATAGTTCAAAAGTGTGCCAAAAGTGTGCCAAAAATATCAAATTTTGTCACAGTTTAAAAGTATGCCATAAGTGTTCCTGTTTGGCCAAATCTGGCAAACTTTTAAACCATGCAAGAAAAAAAGTGGCCATTTTGGAACACCTGATTCTGGCATAGTTCAAAACAGTGCCAGATTTGATCTGACACAGTTTTAAACCGTGCCAGATTCCTGTTTTGGGTGTAGTGTTTGTGGCATGGAATATTTAAGATATTATGTTTTCACACAGAATTTTGGTCACTAATGAAATGCTTAATATACATGTGTATGTTTTTTTCTGGATGCATGTCAATGTTTGGTTTTAAGTTGATAGAAGCTGGGGAATGCATATTGAAGCTCCCTTACAACATGGTATTCAATCCTCAAGTGAAATTCAAAACCTAAGGTTCTCTCATAGCTATGCATACCAAAATGTGTTAACCATATATTGAAACTATTTTGGAGCAACTAGCGCCAGATAATCTACGGCCAGAAATCAATTATTTATTAGGAGATCAAGCGGGCTATGTTGCAAGTTGGGCCAGGTATCATTGGTTTAGTGTGTTTTAAGTTTATTATGAAAATCATATTTTTTAGATAGTTATGGACATAAGACAACAAGATGTGGCGCTTAATTCTAGGTAACAAAGTTTATCCCCTTGATAAGAAGTCACTCTATGTACTAGGTAACCTTTAATTGAACTCACACAATAAGAGCTGTCACTTCATTCTTTAATGGCACATATTTCTACATTTTCTGCTCCAGCGGCACTTACACCTTTCAATAGTAAGTTTTGTTTCCCTTTATTTGCCATACATATATGTACAATTTATTATAATGATTAATCTAGTAATCTCTCATGAGGGAAAATAAATAATTTATCTAACATTGTGCTGGAAATTTCAGGAGGATCAATTATTTGGACATGTAGTTATAACAGTCTATAGGCAAAAGCAGTAGTAAAATATGTGGGTGCATCCAATTCTAAAACAAGCCATTATTTTAATTTAATCTTTAGCTGATTTAAATTCTTTGCTTGTTCAGCTTAGTTGTCCGTGATCTGTCCACTTTAGTGAAGACATAGGATGTCATCACCTCAGAAAATTTAGTGACCCTTCTTACAGGTGTATCAAAGTATTCACAGAAGGATTGGTTGTCAAGTTATGAGACACTCATCACCTATGTGGTAAAAACTCTTTTCTCTAGTGAAATGTTAATTTTTCTCTTAATGGTCCTCACTGTATTATCTGATGTGGTGCATGACATTTTGATTGCTGCACAACATATCGGTGGTTCAAATTCGCAGATGATAGAGATTTGGCATCTCTTGGTCTTGTATTAAGTAACTAACTAAACTCAATGTATCTCATCATCATCTTCTTCATTGCGGAACGAATTTTGGCTTAGTGAATTCTCTTTTTTGATTTAACTAATGTTTCAGGTCCCCAGATCCTCCAAGAAGATACACGAGGACAATGAATATGATCTTCATACTGTGACATTATTCAATCGCGAAGTTGATGATTTCATAACTAAGGAACACAAAAGAGGGTTTGAAGTGAGTTCATCTAAAGGATCCTGTCTCCTTTATTATATTGCAATATCTCTAGAATACCACCATTGTAGCCTCGATATAAGAAAATAAATTCACTTAAGAGGAAAACCCTATTCTTGAATGTCACACAAAGGTTTCAAATCTACGAGTTACATAAGCCCCAAAATTCATGTTTTTAATACTCAGGGCTAAAAACATGTCGTTAAAGGGAGAAAACCTAAACTAACCACCAAACGACCCTGAAAGAGGTAGTAACACCTAACACGGGACCAATATAACTCATAGGAACTGGTCGGGTAGCCACGAGACTCCTAGTTTGAGAATTTGATGATAATTTGCAAATTTAACACTTAGGTTTAAAAACATCTCGTTAAAGGGTCAAACCCCAAAACAGTCACCTAACAACCTTGTAAAAGGTATTAAAATCTCGCACCGAACTAATGTAACTCGCTGGAACTGACCATGTAGTCACGAGAGTTCTGATTTTTGAATATGACAAAAAGTTGTAAATCTCACGAATTAATCTTAAAAATGCCGTTAGAGGGTAAGAATCTTAAATAACTCTCAAACGGTACCGTAAGAGGCTTAAACACCTCGCACATAACCAATATAAATCGTAGGAACTGACTGCGTAGTCACGGGACTCCCGATTTGAGAATATGACGATAATTTGAAAATATCTAGATTAGGATTAAAAACATGCTGTTAAAGGGTGAAGACCAAAACCAACCCCCAAGCGGTTCCGTAAGACCCATGAACGCCTCGCATGGAACCAGTGTAACTTGTAGAACTGATCGTTTATTCATTAGACTCTTGATTTCAGAATATGATGATAATTTGAAAATATTTAGACTTTGGCTTAAAAACATGTCGTTAAAGGGTGAAAATCCAAATTAGCCCCCAAACGACCCCGTAAAACGCATTTACACCTCGCACAGGATCAATGTAACTCAAAGCAACTGACCGCTTAGTCACGGATCTCCCGGTTTGAGAATATGAAGATAATTTTAAAAATATCTAGATTTGGCTTAAAAACAAGTTGTTAGAGGGTGAGAACTCAAACTAGCCTCCAAATAGCCTCGCAAGAGGCATAAACACCTCGCATGGGACCAATGTAACTCGTACGAACTGACCGCGTAGTCACGAGTCTCCTAGTTTGAGAATATGATGATAATTTGAAAATATTTATATTAGGCTTAAAAATAAACCGTTAAAGGGTGAAAATCCAAACTAGCTCCCAAATGGTCCCGTAAAAGGCATCAACACCTGGTACGAGACTAATGCAACTCGTAGGAACTGATCACGTAGTTACAGGACTCTCAGTTTGCGAATATGATGAAAATTTGAAAATATCTAGATTAGGCTTAAAAATAAGCCGTTAAAGGGTGAAAACCCAAACTAGCCCCCAAACGGCCCCGTAAGAGGCATGAATACCTCGTAAGAGACTAATGCAACTCATAGGAACTGTCGCGTAGTCACGGGACTCCCGATTTGAGAATATGATAAAAATTTGAAAATATCTAGATTAGGCTTTAAAATAAGCCATTAAAGGGTGAAAACCCAAAATAGCCCCCAAACGACCCCCTAAGAGGCATGAACACCTCGCAGGGGACCAGTGCAATTTGTAGGAACTGATCGCGTAGACACGGGACTCTCGATTTGAGAATATGATGAAAATTTGAAAATATCTAGACTATGTTTAAAAATAAGCCGTTAAAGGGTGAAAACCCAAACTAGTTCCCAAACGGTCCCATAAAAGGTATGAACACCTCGTACGGGACCAATGTAACAACTCATAGGAACTGACCGCATAGTCATGGACTCCTGATTTGATAGATTAGGCTTAAAATAAGCCGTTAAAGTGTGAAAACACAAATCATCCCCCAAACGGCCTCGAAAGAGGCATGAAAACCTCACACAAGACCATTGTAACACGTAGAAACTAACTGCATAGTCACGGGTCTCTCGACGATAATTTGAAAATATCTAGATTAGGCTTAAAAATAAGCAGTTAAAGGGTGAAAACCCAAACCAGTCCCAAACGACCCAGTAAGATGCTTGAACACCTCGTACGGGACTAATGTAACTCGTAAGAACTGATCGCATAGTCACAGGACTCCCAATTTGTGAACATAACGACAATTTGAAAATATCTAGGTACGCTTAAAAAATCCAAACCAGCCGCCAAATGGCCCCATAAGAGGCATGGAAACCTCCTATGGGATCAATGTAACTCGTAGAACTGATCGCATACTCTCTGCCGGTTAGAGAATATGATGAAAATTTAAAAATATCCAGACTATGCTTAAAAAGAAGCTATTAAATGGTGAAAACTTAAACTAGCTCCCAAACGGACCCATAAGAGGCATGAATACCACACACGGGACCAATATTACTCGTAGGAACTGAACGCATAGTCACGGGACTCCTGGTTTGAGAATATGATGATAATTTGAAAATATCTAGATTAGGCTTATAAACAAGCCATTAAAGGGTGAAAACCCAAACCAGTCCCCAAATGTCCCAGTAAGATGCATGAACACTTCGTACGGGAGTAATGTAACTCGTAGGAACTGATCGTGTAGTCACAGGACCCCCGGTTTGCGAATATGACGACAATTTGAAAATATCTAAATTAAGCTTAAAAACAAGTCGTTAAAGGCTGAAAACCCAAACCAGCCCCTAAATGGCCCCGTGAGAGGCATGGACACCTCGTACGTGAAAAATCTAACTCGTAGGAACTGATCGCATAGTCACGGGACTCCAGATTTGAGAATATGAGGAAAATTTGAAAATATCTAGACTATGTTTAAAAATAAGCCGTTAAAGGGTGAAAACCCAAACCGGCTCTCAAACAGCCCCATAAGAGGTATGAACACCTCGTATAGGGCCGATGTAACTCGTAGGAAATGACCGCATAGTCATAGGAGTCTTGGTTTGATAATATAACGTAATTTGATAATATCAAAATTACGCTTAAAAATAAGCCGTTAAATTGTGAAAACCCAAACCACCCTCCAAACGGCCTCGTAAGAGGCATGAACACCTCACACGGGATTAATGTCATTCATATGAACTGACCACGTAGTCACGAGTCTTTCGATTTGAGAATAAGACGATAATTTGAAAACATCTTGATTAGGCTTAAAAATAAGTCATTAAAGGGTGAAAACGCAAATTAGAACCCAAACGGTCCCGTAAGAGGCACTAACACATCACATAGGACCACTGTAACTCGTAGGAACTGACCGCGTAGTCACGAGTCTTTAGGTTTGAGAATATAACGATAATTTGAAAATATCTTGATTAGGCTTAAAAAAAGCGGTTAAAGGGTGAAAACCCAAATCATCTCCCAAACGACCTCGTAAGAGGAACTAACACATCGAACGGGACCAATGTAACTCGTAGGAACTGACCGCGTAGTCACAGGTCTCTCAGTTTGAGAATATGATGATAATTTCAAAATGTCTAGATTAGGCTTAAAAATAATCCGTTAAAGGGTGAAAACCAAAACCAACCCCCAAACGGCCCCGTAAGAGGCATGAACACCTCGTACGGGACCAATGTAACTCGTACACAACTAACTGCGTAGTCACGAGTCTCCCAATTTGATAATAT
Organism: Sambucus nigra; assembly: GCA_949130495.1. NCBI lineage: Eukaryota > Viridiplantae > Streptophyta > Magnoliopsida > Dipsacales > Adoxaceae > Sambucus > Sambucus nigra. The sequence continues at coordinate 312,231,870 of OX422217.1, read as the reverse complement.
GATGATAATTTGAAAATATCTAAGATTAAACTTAAAAATAAGCCGTTAACGGGTGAAAACCCAAATCATCACCCAAACTAGCCCGTAAGAGGGACTAACACCTCGTATGCGACTAATGTAACACATATGAACTAACCACGTAGTTACGAGACTTTCATTTTGAGAATATAATAATAATAATAATAATAATAATAATAATAATAATAATAATAATAATAATAATAATAATAATAATAATAATAATAATAATAATAATAATAATAATAATAATAATAATAATAATAATAATTGTAACTCTTATTTGGAATTTTTCAGCTTGAATACGATTTTTTTTAAATTACTTGGTTATTAATATCATATCTTTTTGTGTCCTATTTTTTTGCAGGATAACATTCAATCGATAGGTTTTATCCACATGGAACACATGAAGTCAATGGTTAACATCAATAAGATTATTTATTTAATGCTGTTAATATTCAGGATTCTATTTTTTCTGTTATCGTTGTGCATGGTTTAGAAGTTTTATTGTCAACTTTTATGACCGTGCGGGCTGTCGAAATTTTATTGTTATATTGTATGGCCGTGCAGGATTTATATTGATAGATTTTGTATTAGCAAATATTGGAATGTCCAGAAAATAAAGGAAATGCTGCCCATTTTTTTTTTATCTGGGAACTATTAATACTTGTAATATTTTGAAGTTTGTATGTACATTAGTTTATCAATAATGTGCGAGATTCGTAATTTGTGAATTTTCTTGATTCTTTTTGCAAATAATAAATATTATTCCTACCAGATTTGGAATTTGTTGATTTTCCAGATTTGTTTTTAAATATTTTTTTACTAATAGAAAAATCTGACACATTTTAAAACCGCTCCAACTTGTAAAATTTGATTAGGTTAGTAAAATAATTTGGCACGCTTTATAACAGTGCCAAAAACTAGCCAGAAAATAAAAAATCTAGCACGGTTTTAAACTGTGCCAAAAGTGTGACAGATTCAATATCTAGCATGGTTTAAAAACGTGCCAAAAGTGTGTCAGATTGGGTAATCTGGCACGGTTTTAAACCGTGCTAGAAAATTTGGCATTCCTGATTCTGGCACGGTTTTAAACCATACCAGATTAGGTCTGGCATCGTTTTAAACCGCGCCAGAATCCTATTTTTGGTGTAGTGAAAGAGTGCAAGCCCTTTAGTGACCTAAGTGGGGGAAGATTGAATATGACGTCTATTTTTTCCCCATAAAATGACACTTCTCCCAATTTAGCACCAAGTTCTTTTCCCCACTTATATTTCCCTCTATGTGCTCATCTACTACCTCCTCAATAAGATCCACCGTGAAATTCTTCTTCATCACCCACTTGCTTGGTGATGTTGAAGATACTTTTTTTAAGAGTCATATTCCCAAACACGAGTTGCATTTGCCCATTTCGAGTATTAATAAGTGGGTTAGATGTAACTAAGAATGGGTGGCCAAGGATTATGGGAACATGATCACTGGAAGGAGTGGAGGGCTCCGTGTCCCAAATGACAAAATCTACAGGGAATTAAAAAGTGTCCACTTGGATTATCATGTCCTCAACAATCCCTCGAGGTTGATGTTAATGGGCTTGAGGTCCCCCAAATCTAATTTCTTATAGATAGAGTAAGGGAGAATGTTAACACTCGACCCTAAATCTAATCATTCACTCTCGATGGGGTTCTCTCCAATGATGTATGAAATGGTCAGTGCACCTGAATCTTTAAACTTCGCTGGAGCTTTCATTTTCTATTACAAAAACATTCCTTTTCACCTTTAATCTACATTTCACCATCAATAAGTCTTAAGGGAATTTTGCATTGGCGGTGATTTTCTTGATTGCCTCAAGAAATGGTAAATTAAGCTTGCCTTGATTTAGCACATCTAACACATCTTCACGGGAGGACCCTTTAGGAGGAGGAACCGACCATTGGGGGAAAGGCACAACAGTGGGTGGCTTTACTATAACTTCGGGCCTACTAGTGTCATCGTTGTCACTTTCATTCATGAGGGCATCTTCGACTCTTTTATACCGGGAAAAACCTCCTTGTCTTTAAGCTCGTCGTATGGGGGAGGTGAAAAATCAATGACTCTTCCACTACGTAGAGTGGTCACGTCTTGACATTGCTCTTTATTATCATCGAAAGTAGATCTAACACTAGTTTTTCCTTGGGCGGGAGACTTACCCTTCTCTTGGACACTTATTGATGATTGCAACTTAGAGATAAACTCTTTTAATTGGGAAAATTATTGGACATTTTGAGCGTTAATCACCGATTGGGTTTGCATAAATTGGTGCAAGGTGTCCTTGAGATTTTTACGAGATTGGGTGATATAAGGTTTCAGAGGTGGTACTTGCATAGGGGGAGCTTATTGGAAAGGCGAGAGTGGTGGCAGCGGTGGGGAAACATGTGAATTAGGATTCGTTGCTGTGTGGTTGCCCATAATTGAAATCGGGATGGTTTCTCCACAAAAGGGTTATAGGAATTCTCTTGTGGGGCATTAAAATTACCCTTAAAGTCTCCTACCGCTTCCACTTTCTCTTGAATCATCACTTTGTAGGCGGATATTATCGGGCATTCCTTTATTGGATGTCCCACCTGAAAAATCACACACACCTCCTCTATCAATGCTCGAGTGGAGCCAGATGTTTCTCTTCCTCTCAATTCGACCACGCCTTCCAACCTCTTAGCAAGTTGGTTAATTTGAATATTTAACTCGGCTTCTTTATCTAAATGGTAGAGTCCGTACACTAAAGGAATTACAGACATTTGTCGATCACGGGTTTGGGTGTTCGGATCAGATGTGTCCCATGCTTGAGTAGTCTCGATGACATACTTAAGGTGGGCCTCGGTATCGTCCACGTCTAACCCTAGAAATTCCTCAAAGCACATGGTTTTAACAAGTTTTTTGGAACTTAAACATATACCATGATGGAAAAAAAATGAGTCTCCATTTCTCAAAACTGTGGTGTGGGAACATATTAAGAAACTCGTTAAAACGATCCCAACATCTATTGAAGGGCTTATTCTCTTGTTGTTTATACTTTTGAATTTGAGATTTTATGGAATTGGTTCGATGTTGGGGAAATAATTTCAGCATAAACTTAACTTCCATATCTCTCGACGTTCTAATCGAGTTCGGTGCCAAAGACCATATCCAGGTCTTGGCCTTATCTTTCAGGGAGAAGGGAAAAAGTTTGAGGAGTATGATATCTTGGGGACACGCTTGAACGCTGAAAAATTCTCATACCTGTTCGAACTCGCAGATGTGGTGGTATGGTTTTTTCGACTTTAGACCATGGAATGTAGGAAGAATATGAATCATCCCATTGCAAAAATGAAATTTCCCCACATCATACGGGAATATAATGCATCCCAGAGTGACAGTTCACTCGAGATATAAGAGGTCTCTTATGGGACGATACCGCATCTCACCCCTCACAAATACCATAACTAGCGTTGTTTGACATCGTGCTATCTCTTAATGACCCGATATCCTCACTCGTTGCCCTAGACGTGTGAATTAAAGTGTGATTCGTGAGGGAGTTGGACGGTGCAAGAGGTGGAACCCAAAACTGGGGAACGTGAGGGGTGTGTGGGCTATCGGGATTTCCCTATACTATAGGATTTTCGTGAATTCTGGTAGGAGTAGACTGAGGAGTTGGTTTAGGGTTTTGCATGTAAGGATTTGGGAGATTCTATTTTTTTCTTTTTATTTTTTTGAATTTTTTGGATTTTTGATTTTATGATTTTTTTGGCCTTCTAAGAAGTAGAGTCAAATTTGGGATTAATTCGACCTAACTTAATGTCTACTTATACCCCGACAACGACACTAAAAACATGACTAGAATTTAAAAGTGTGTCTCTAACGCGTGTGATTACGACTCAAGTGCAAGCCGGTCACTCAAGTAATAATCCTATAAATTGGGTGTCGAACTCATGGACTAAGACGTAAGACATGATGACGAGTTGGAAAGACGATTAACCTTTCTATTGACCAGAAAAAGAAGGAAAATATGATTGTTTTTAACTTTCGTATCAACTAATGCAATCTAATTACACTAGTATATGAATTACGCAAGCGATAATAACTAAGAGAGTGTAAATCAATTTGGGAAAAAGGAGTTAGGGTACACTCCCCTGAACCGTCGGTAATTACTTAGAACATAAAAACTTCAAAAACCTAATTCTCAATTAAAAGAATCATCAACTACTCTCTAAGAATTTGACATGTGTGGATTTTACTCCTCAGAATATCAAATAATTTTTTTTATTTGACGAGAATGACAAATGATCGAAACTCGTTGTTAATACCAAAATTAATATGCTGATATGGACGAATAATACGAAGACACGTGTCAATCTACGTGGCACAATAGCAACGAGGAAGTTCATTTCCCCGACCAACTCATGTTCTCTCCGAGCAACAAGGATACACCAAGAAATTTTAGCACTCCGAGGTACTCCAGCGCTCCGAGGAACTCATAAGCAACGAGCAACTAAGGCAGTCCGAGCTGCATTTCGGCCCTAGCATTAATTGCCGGATAATCAACAGTTCAACTATTCATTGAATGCTTATTATCTTGACGCACACTGTATATTAAATGTATCACCCTTTCATATGTGTATCATTTAATGTAACACCCTTTCATGTACAGCCTAAGGGCTATAAATACCTTGTACCACCCTCATTCAAAGGGGACCGGAATTTCTTGAGAGAACATATACTCGAGAATTCTCAAATACTCAGCAATAACATAACAGTGGACGTAGACCATTCATATAAGGCTGAACCACTTTAAAAATCTTTGTCTCATTTTATTTATCTGTGATTGAATAATTAGAGCGATCTAATTTTTTACATCAACAGATTGGCGCGGTCTGTAGGATCGATTGTTACTATCATTTTTCACCAAAAATCATTCATCATCCATGGCGGATAATCCAGAATCTAGCAATCGAAATGCGGGAAATGATGGAAATCCTCCAAATCCCTCTGCACCTCCAGATCTGGCCGGAATTATGATGAATCTAACTCAAGGACAAACCGCCATGCAAGACACAATGAGGCAACTCATACAAACCCTTCATGACAGTGCACCTGCACGTTCAGGACATCAAAGTGGTCAGAGGCAAACTTATTTACTTTCTTCATGATCCAGGCGCACTGAGTCATATCGTAATGAGGAGTCTGATGATTTCTCTTATCAACCTAGGCGAACTTCGTCAATAAGGGCTACAGATACTGATCAACATATCACCCTCTCTCCAGAAAGACCCACTGCTTTAGAAAGACTGAGTAGGGTGTCTCCTTTCAGTCGATTAGTCCCTAGGAGGAATAGGAGTCCACCTAAGACCATGTCGAGGAGTTTTCGACAACCATCAGATCTAAGAGAAGGATCAGCACAATCACGGCCAGCTGCTCGTCAAGATAGATCTCAAGAAGCTACCTCAGAACGATCAATTGCTCTAACCAATAGGCTCGAGAAGGAAATGAAGCGTGGAAAGGATCTCTCCAACGGTTGGAGGATAAATTAGGAGAAATGGCCAAGGCAAAGAACCCCCTACAATGAACTTTTGTTCGAGGAACACCTTTTGTACAGGCCATTGTGAATTTTCCTACACCGTCAAAGTTCAAAGCACCTGTAGTGACCCCCAAATATGATGGAAAGACAGATCATGTTCTTCACATAGAGCAATATCAAGCTGCTGCCGACATCTATGTCGTCCCCGACGAGATGAGATGCAGAGCATTCTCGGGAACTCTTACTGGATCTGCCCAGATATGGTATAACAATCTTCCTCGGGGTAAGATTTTAACTTTCTTTCAGTTGGCCGAGTTGTTCATTGGCAATTTCTGTTTTGGAGCAAAGCCAGTAAAATGAGTAGCGCATTTGTTAAGTGTTAGACAAAAATCTGGTGAAAGTACTAGAGATTACATAACTCGTTTCAATAACGAGAAGCTGGAAGTCATAGATTATGAAGAAAAGACAGCAATCACCGCCTTGATGAGTGGGTTGTTGCCTAACAAGTTGTACTACACTTTGGCCAAAGACCCTCCTCGAACCATGTCAGACCTAATGAGAAAAGCGTCCAAGATTATGAATGCCGAGGAGCCCATGTCTGCGAAGAAGAATATGGACACCAAAGAAACCAAAGTGGAAGATGATAAAGCGAAGAAGAAGAGTATCCAGCCCCGAGAAGAATCAAGCTATACAATAGGAAATGAAGACCAAGCAAGAGAGAGATCTATATCTCCTCGTCGGGCAGAAGAAAAACAATAAATGAAGAATGTGTGTCGATTTCACCGATCTCAACAAGGCAGTGGATGCTACTTAGGGACACGAGCTGCTCATGGATACTTACTCTGTCTACAACAAGATCAAAATGAAACCTGAAGACAGGGAACGACATACCAGCAGCTGATGAATAAGGTTTTTGCTGAACAAATCAGTTGTAGTATGGAAGTCTATGTCGACGATATGCTGACAAAAAGCAAGAAAGTTGCCGATCATCTAGTTGACTTAGATCAAACCTTTGATCAACTGGATAAATTATCAAATGAAACTCAACCCGACGAAGTGCACATTTGGAGTACGAGAAGGAACGTTCCTCGGGTACATCATCAACCAGCGAGACGTTGAAGCAAATCCAGACAAGATCAAAGCCCTTTTAGGGTTGCGATCTCCAACGACGAAGGAAGAAGTGCAGAGATCAGATACCCAAAGATGGAAAAATTGGCATTGGCATTAATTAAGGCAAGTAGAAGAATGAGGCCATGTTTCCAGGCCTATACCATGCATATCGACATGCCATTAAGACAAGATGTAGCAGAGTTTACTGATCTTAATACTCCCGAGAAACAAAAGTTGCTCGCTGATCAACCTGTGGATGTTATAGGATCAACAAATTATACTCCTTTGGTTAGGAGGCATACACTTGCGTGATCAACTCCGATTGGTAAAAGAGCTTGTGGACAAGATAGTTCGAAAGAACCTGATAGTGCGAGCGTGATCAACTTCGATTGGTAAAATAGCGAGAACAAATTATACACCTTTGGTTAGGAGGCGTACACTTGCGTGATGAGCTCCGGTTGGTAAAAGATCTTGTGGACAAGATAGTTCGAAAGAACCTGATAGTTCGAGCGTGATCAACTTCGGTTGGTAAAATAGCGAGAAAAAATTATACTCCTTTGGTTAGGAGGCATACACTTGCATGATCAACTTCGGTTGGTAAAATAGCTTGTGGACAAGATAGTTCGAAAGAACCTGATAGTTCAAGCGTGATCAACTTCGGTTGGTAAAATAGCGAGAAAAAATTATACTCCTTTGGTTAGGAAGCGTACACTTGCGTGATCAACTTCGGTTGGTAAAAGAGCTTGTGGACAAGATAGTTCGAAAGAACCTGATAGTTCGAGTGTGATCAACTTCGGTTGGTAAAATAGCGGGAACAAATTATACTCCTTTGGTTAGGAGGCGTACACTTGCGTGATCAACTTCGGTTGGTACAAGAGCTTGTGGACAAGATAGTTCGAAAGAACCTAACAGTTCAAACCCACGATCAACTTTGGTTGGTAAAAGGGCAAGAACAACATTCTTATAACGCCAATCTCAGTTGGTTTGAAAACAAAATATGCTCTCAAATGCCAACTTATGTTGGTCGGGAGGTAATATTATTACAAAAGTTCCTCAAAGAACAAAATATTCCAAACTGAACCAAGTATTGTTAGTCGGGGATAAAAACCCACTAACTGTATTTGGTCGACAAGGAGAAAATATTTCAAATAGAACCAAGTATGGCTGGTTGGGGATAAAAACCCACCAACTGTAGTTGGTCGACAAGTACAATTTAAAAACCTTGGTTGATTGGAAAAATTTTAAACATTTTTATACTCATTACTTTATTATTAAGTGATTGAGCAACATTGATACTTATAACTTTTTTGGTCGATGAACCATACAATATTGTTATGCAAGCACAAATATAAAGTGTTTGACAAATACAAGACAATAGCAATACAAATTTGCGAACAAAATTCAAAATGAATTACACAAATTTATTACATTGATATTAAATTGTGTACTAACTATTGTATTGAGATTCCTACTCTATTGGTTTCTCTCCCTCTGCTTTTGAAACAGGTTCCTCGCCATCAGGAGGATCATCCAAAGCATAAGGGGAGTTTATGAAATTAAGATCTTTCAGCATTCTGATATTCATCACAGATGGTCTGTCCGAGCAGCTCTTGCTCGCCCCCGAGAAGCTCTTGCTCATTCCCGAACAGGAAGTTGCTCTTCAAGACTCATGATCTTCTTGGACATCTCAGCCAAGGCCTGGTTCTTTGCCATTAGTTGGAAGGCTTGATTCTCCAAAGCAGATTGAGTTCTCTATTCCTCGACAGTTACCCGAGCAGCTCTTGCTCGTCCCCGAGAACCTTTTGCTCGTTACCGAGTAGAGGTAGAAGTCAAAATCAGCATCTAAAACACTGAGATCTTTTGCTACTACTATCTCGACCAATAATGAAGAAGAAGTTGTATGAAAATGTTTCGAAGTCCATCACTAGCTTGGTACTAACAAGATTGAAGAGTTGGGTTCAAAAGCTAGTATGTTACTCGACAAAGTATTCAGAGGGGCATAAATCAGAAAAATCAAGCAAGTGAAGTTAGCACTCAGTTACTCGGCACAGGAGGCAGTTGGTCGGCTAGCAAACCAATCAACATACTTGAAGATTATGATAAGCTACAAGCAACATCATATGTCGTCCAGGAGATAATGCACTCTATGTTGAACAAATCAAGAAAGTAGATCAAGACTTTCATGAGCACCGACCAACACTGCAAAATAAAATACTCCATCCTTTCAAGTAAACAATCAAGCATGAAGCATTGGGGGCTTCTATTGATACCAAAATTAATATGTTGATATGGACGAATAATACGAAGACACGTGTCAATCTACGTGGCACAATAGCAACGAGGAAGTCCATTTCCCCGACCAACTCATGTTCTCTCCGAGCAACAAGGATACACCGAGAAACTTTAGCACTCCGAGGTACTCCAGCGCTCCGAGTAACTCATAAGCAACGAGCAACTAAGGTGGTCCGAGCTGCATCTCGGCCCTAGAATTAATTTCCGGATAATCAACAGTTCAACTATTCATTGAATGCTTATTATCTTGACGCACACTCTACATTAAATGTATCACCCTTTCATATGTGTATCATTTAATGTAACACCCTTTCATGTACAGCCTAAGGGCTATAAATACCTTGTACCACCCTCATTCAAAGAGGACCAGAATTTCTTGAGAGAACATATACTCGAGAATTCTCAAATACTCAGCAATAACATAACAGTGGACGTAGGCCATTCATATAAGGCTGAACCACTTTAAAAATCTTTGTCTCATTTTATTTATCTGTGATTGAATAATTAGAGCGATCTAATTTTTTACATCAACACTCGTATTGTATCCTTAAACATTTCGATTACCTAGGGCAAACGTAATTAAAAGACCTACAATATTTATTTCGGTAATAAATCAAGCCTTTGATATGTTAATTAAATTTTATTCTCTTTTAAATCCATTTGCAACACCTTGGTTGGGTTCATGTACCCCAACCCACTAATAGCTTAGTTGGACATGGTTACGTGGGTAATAAATGAAATTGTAATGTTGCATGCGATTGAAATCATGATGAACATATATCTAAGCATGCATGGAGTTTTTAAAATCCCAGAAAATAAATAAAACAGGCAAAGAAAAAGATCATGCAAGAATGAAGTAGAGGGAACAAACTTGATATATTTAATCTTGAAAAGAAATCCACAAAAGCGTAATCTTAATGTCGAAATTCAAAACTATGGTTCTTGCCTCCTTCTCCCTCTATGTCGAGGTTAAAACTTAGTCTAATATCAAACTACAACATTACATTGTCATTTTTGCAAGAGTCCTAACTTAATACAACTTCTAAGAAAAATCAACAATAAAAGGAAATTCGCACATCAGGTGAGTCGAACCAGTTCAGGTGCATATAGGAGCCTATTCGGACTCGAACCGATATGGGTTCAGTTATGGAAAACTCTCTGCATTTTCTTGCTTCTTCTTATTTTATTTTTGGATTAATTTCTCAACTTTGAACGCTCATACTTTCTTCATCGTAGATCGGAATTGGACGTTGTTTCTTCTAGTATTCCTTCGATTTTAAGCTCTTCAACTTTCTAGTTGGATCCACTTCCGGACAAAGGCTGGAAAATTATTAAAATGCCCTTAAATCTCCTTCCTTTGGTTTCTTTCACTGTTTCGATTTCTCTCTCGCACTAACTTGCATGAAATATATGTAAAACAAATGAGATATATTCAAAACATGAAAGACTCACCACGGAGGGTAGTAGCATAAATATGAGATAAATCCAAGTCAATTACAATGCATGTGATCATAAAAGGACCACAATTAAGGGGATAAATATGAAAAATTTATGCCTTATTAGTTCTCACAAATATCTTATATATATATATATATATATATATATATATATATATATATATATATATATATATATATATATATATATATATATATAACATCAAGTTTTTCATTAATCGTCTATTGTAAATAATTAAAAAATCACCTATTATAAATAATTAAATATTCATGATTCAAAGTAAAAATCAAAATTTGTTTAAAGACTCATCAATAAACGTCTATCATACTACCATTACTGACAAACAAACACGATAAATACAAAATACTAATCCACCTTAGTCATCATATCCAAGTTCTTTCAATTTTTTCCAAAAGTTAAAGGTCATTTCTATATTCATAATTCTATCCATCAAAATACAAAAAATCTTGATACAACTAGTCGAGCACTACAAAAAATAGCATAATTGAGTAAAAAAATGAGAAACCTAGTTATAGAGAGATATTACATGCGTAGTTCTCCAGTGCAATAGGAGGTGTGGCAAAAAAGGGTATGAAATAAAGAAGAAATAGTTAGAATATAAGAAGAGAATTTTTTACATTTCATGTGGAAGAGAAGGAATCGGAAGAGGTTGGTAGATGAAATATTATTTATGATGGAAGAGAGAGGGGGGATTTATTATGAGTGTCGATATATAAGATATATGGAGGGTAGTATTTGATATAATTATGATTGACATGTGGCACAATATTGTGGGGATACACCATTTTTATATTATTATATAAGATCATTTTCAAATAGTAATAAAATATTTTGTTTTGGCGAGATCCATATCATAAGATACTTTACTTATTGCTGTTTGCAATTGATTTAGGAGTTTATTGTAGACTCAAAACGTTTTTCTTACCGTGTACCAAACATAAATACCCAAAATTATATAGGGTTTATAATCTAAGCTCCCAACACACTGTGCATGGGTAGGTGATTGCAAGTGCGAGTGCGTCTAAACATGAATTTTCAAAATCGTGAGATTTGATAGCGCCAAGCGTTTATATATTTTAATATATAAATATTTATATTTAATATACATATAAAATTAGAGTTTTTCATTCGATTTGGACTGGTGGAGCTATTAATTGTCATGTTTTTGTCTGGGTTTTGTAATCTATTCCTCTCCAATATATATGTAGATGACACGTGTTTTGTCATGAATGGAGTCCATATCTCTAAGTTGAGTTAATACCTCTTTCCCAATCATATTTCACTCGCAAGCGATCAAAACAACTTTGTCTTCCCTTCTATTTGGATTTCTATTTGCATGTGAAATGAAGGAGTATAGTGGTCTCTTCAAGATCATTTATAATCCACTCGATCTACGTTTTTGTAAGGCCCTAAAACATGATTAGTAATGTTAATTACATGATTAAGTATAAGTTATTTGTTATTAGTTATAAATTGTTTGTGTGTGTTAAACATGTTAATTATCATGTTTAGGGGATGCATGCTTATGTGATATATATGTGGTTTATATTAGATGCTAATCAAGCTTATGATCGGGGATACCATGTTTAGAGCATATGATTAATTATGTGGTTAAATGCATCATAAATTACGTTTTTAATGTATGATTATGTTTATAAAAGTAAATAAGGGTGTTGATACAAAATTGCCAATGTTTGGTCACCAAATGTGAAAGTTTTGAGATTTTCGGTAAATTGCTACTTTCCTGTTCGAAGCCCAAATTTGGCGTATTAGTTTATGATTTTGGGAAAACATAAATTATGAAAGTTTTAGATATATGAATTAATATTATAAAACAACAAACAGTGAGTTAAAGGGAGGCTCGTACAAGAAGTTATACCGAAGTACGAAACAAGGGAAAATATGTCCATCTCTTAAGTGACAATTGTCTTATTAGCACACCATGTGCTATTTTTTAATATATTAAAGGGTGGGGGATGGTTTGGCCGAATCAAACTTGTTAAAAAAACTTAATTGTTCAGCCAATTCAACCATGAACAAGAGTTTTGCCTAAAGAGATAGAAAGAGAAGAAAGTTAAGGAAGAAATCTTCAGAAAATTTCTATAAATCGAGGAATCCTCGCAAGGTAATTTCTTCTTTATTAAAGTTGGTCACATGGATGAGTTCTACACTTGGAATATTTTTATTTTTTATTTGGATAAATATTTTAATGATACCCATATTTCCTAAGTTTATAAAAATAAGTATGGGTTAAGAACATAAGTTAGAACTGGAGCTAGGATCGTAAATGCATACTTTAAAGTCTTAAATTTACATCATTTTTCGTAAAGCATTTTGATTTAGAAAATTCATGATTATGATGTATATTTCTGATAAAACATGTTTATTATATGTTTCCATGAATTATACACAAGGTCAAGGTTATGTATGCTTAAAAATGTTAAGTTATGCCTTAATGTTCTATTTTGACCTAGTTATGCTAAAAATGGCATAAATCATGGAATACTTATTGGAATTGAGTGATTCAAGTTGGAGAGTAAAATATACTCATACATGTATAAAATATCCCAAAATTGTGTAAAAATACCAAGGAATGAACCTTTGGTTATAGTTTGAAGTTTTGGTTTAAAATCTGCCCTAAAGGAGCAAGAATGCATACTAGGTGTTTGACGTTTTGCTCAACATAGAAAATGAGCCCTAAAAATTATGAAACATTAAATTTGTATTATTAAATGTTTTTACTGATAATAGGTGGAATATCATGGAAAGTTATGTTGTATAAAAATTATGAGAATTCCAGGAAGTTGAAGTTGTGTTGTTGTTTTTCTTGAGAAATGATTTAGAAAAGGTTGTAATAAAATGGGCATAACTTCGTCTAGTAAATTCGTAATTTAATTCTATAAATTGTGTTAGAACCCTAATTAATTGGGTGTTATATAAATGTGAAGTGTCATATTTAATTCCTCCTGAGTTATTTCTGATTGACCAAATGATGTGATGTATTACTGGGTTTGATGTTAATCGGTGTATTCAAATACTAATGACGTTGACTTGTTAGGTGGGGAAGCAACTAATACTACCATACCAAGGAAGTAGTTGGTATTAATCTTAGAACTAAATCAAAGGTGAGTGACCTTCCTTATGAAACATAAATGCTTATAATTTCATATGGAAATTTGTAGTTAAACACATGTGTTAAAATATTTATGGGAGTGATGTTGTATTTATGAAACATATGCATATGATTAAAAATGTTAAGCGATGTTATATAATGATATGGACTAGTGAGTCCTTCATCTAATGTGAAGGACTGTGGTGGGTCATAGGGGATAGGATGGTCATGTTAATCCAACTTAGAGGTTTGTGTACTCGGGCCTAATAAAGGGATGTGGTGGTCCCTAATAACTGTGGTGGGTTAATTGGACTGTGGCGGGTCCAGGATTGCGAGAATTTCACAATTCCTGTTGGGTTATAGCATTAGAAAAAAATAAAAAAGGTTATTCAAATTTGTTATATGTGTGGTATGTGGTCATTCACTAAGCCTTTATATCTTACACTCCTATAATGTTTTGTTTCAGGTATGCTTATAATTTGGAGTTCAGTGCCATGTTAGGACCTTAAAATGGGGGAGTGATGGATATTTAGTATGGTTTGAATATCAAGATTTCTTTTGTGTAATTATTAAACTAAGGATCTTGGTTATGTAAAGTTATGTAGTACTTATAAGTTATAAGTAAAGGCAGTTATGTTTTCATCTACACTTACCTTTGAAAAAAAAATCTTATGCTATTTTTCCTTAGAGATTTAAATTAAAGCATTATTTAAGGAAATTTATCTCTAATTAAAAGGATGAGTTTAAAAAAATTAAGTCGGGGCGTGACAGTTTTTATCTTCAATAAAATCCATAATCAAACTTATTCCAATCAAATAACTATCTCCACTAGGTAACTATGTTCGAGCCTCTCTCTCTTTCACCATTATATTTAAATATTCTTGATTTATATTTAATTAATGACGATTATAGTTTGATGTATATATGTATCCTTTTGTATTTGTGTATATGTAAATTGCTGGGAATAGGGTTGTCAATTCATACTCTAATGGAATTTGGTTAATCAAGAATTGTATGCATCTCTGAATGTGTAGTATGTAAGTCTTCCTTGTGTAGTTAAAATTTGAAAATATTTCCCCTACTCTGTTACTATATGATTTTAATTATTCTCAATTTTTTCACACTGAAAGTTGTGTATTCTACCATTGCTTCACCTTCATCACATCATGTACGGATTGTCTTCTCTTTATTATTCTACCATTTCTTTGGCCACCTCCATACCATTCTCTATAAAAAAACTTCTTTTTGAGACGGTACTCCATCCATCTTAAAAGGTACACAAGTCATCCAAAATATTTTTAGGACTGTATTTAGGACGACTAAGGGGGTCTTATTAGTACCCCATTTTATATATTTTTTGAGACGACGACAACAATTGCAAAAGGGTTTTTGAGACGATAACTTAGCCGTCTTAAAAAGTCATCGTTTATGGGATCATTTTGAGACGGCAAGAAAAATGTCTTTAATAACTGGGTTTTGAGACAACAACAGAAGTCGTAAAAGGATTTTTTGAGACTAAAATTAAGCCATCTCAAAAGCTCATCATTTATGGGATCCTTTTGAGACGACAAGGAAGCTGTCTTTAATAATTTTGACGTAAAAGTTAGAATTACATCCATTCCAGCGTAATATAATAAAAACAAACCACATTCTATGCTTTACATTCATTCCAACATATATTCTATGTAATCATAAACAAAGCCGGTTAAAATTAATATATAACATCTTTAGCACCAATTTGAACATACATAACATTCAATTTCCTATTCAACTATAATAATAGTTCATACAAGTAAAATCTCTCTACACAATCAATAATTCCAACATCGTATTCACCAGCCTAAATCAAGGTATATTCAATCAAAACATCAAAGGTAATAATAAGTTTTTAAAATATTTCACTTATCTTATTAGAAAAAAATAAAAATCCATCCACTCCTAACATATAATGATGTCAACAAAGTAAACCCACGGTCTTGAAGCATACAACCTCCAATAAAATGACTTCAATGATTTTTCTTGTCCCTAAAAGGTTTTTACCCGCAATTAGATTTATTTAGTGTCAATTACCTTAAACAAAGAAGAATTTTTTAATAGTTCTTATAGATGATAATCTTTAAAAACATTATCAAATTTGTTAATCTTCATATTAATTACCTTAAAAAATACTTCAGATTTTTTTAAAAAAAATTGACGAAGTCTTCTTTGTTTATTAATGAAAACTAACTTGTTTAAACATAAAAAGTAACTAAGAAGAAACCATAGAAATACCCACAACACTTTAAACAAGTAACTTGAAAAGGGAGAATTTTTCTCCCGAAAAATGTTAAAATATATACGATATATCCTAAGGGCAGAAAATCTTGATACATGTATCCTATATAATCCTCCCTCACAACATAGTATCTAGTGAAGAATGAGTTACTTAGCAGTGGGTGTAGGCCAATTGGCTGAACCGCTTATATAGGTGTTGATCTTCTTTTTTATCTCTTTTACTAAACTTTAATTGTTTATAATCATACCCAATTATTGTTCATGTTCATATCTTACCTGAGCTCATCTTGTTGGCTGGATGTTACATTTAGTTTGACATCTGTAAGCTATCACATAGAATTATGAAATTTCATCATAAAGCAATTTATATCCATAGACTAAGAGTATAATTTAGTATAATCTCCATTTGTATCACCCAAACAGTAAGATATACGCGATATCATAATAAATATAATAACATGACATAATATCCACATATAACATGTCCATTATTGGACTAAGTAAAACTAGATAATTTTCATAAATGACACGAAGAGTTCAACCTTCAGGGAAATTCTCGCGCCTTTATCTAAAATCAGTAGGGGCCTCGCACTTAACGGATATAAAACGTGCACAAATAAAAGAATGGGGGGGATTGATACGTAGTCACACCGTCGTATAATTGCATACCAAACCACCCAATGGATCAAGTCATCCACGTATCCCCGTCGTAAGATCACAATAAAATAAATGCACAATCAAAATATTGACCTTCACACCACCTGTTACATCATCCAGGGGTGTAGTACCCAGTCCCACAATCCATTTAAATCCACAACCTCAGTCGATAGAATCCCCATGAGCCAAATACGTACATATGGTATGTTTTCATCCAACACACATGTATACAAAATAATATATAACCGAACAAAAGGCCCATAAACACCAATCCAAAAATCTTAACTCAAACCCAATAAAAGGGTTAACCCCAAAACTTTTCTAACCTACCACCTAAAAACACCCCGCAATCGCGACCTACATTGGCACATTCGTGACCCAAGGTGGCGTGTCTCCATGTCTGAAACTTTGGTTGAATGATAGAATGATCATATTTGACCATGAAATTTTTCGTATTAATTTTTTTGTTATAATTTTTCTTTTTATCTTTGAATAATATTGTTTACCACTATTTTCCAAAGTATGTTTGGACTTATGTGTGAATTATTTTCCCCAAACAAGTCCTTGTAAATACATTAGGACATTTCTTTTCATGTTATAACTCTTAAAATTTTATCAATTATTATACGAAAAAAAATCTTAAACATTAAACAATGTATTAACATCAACATATTTTTACTTGTTATAGGTATTCTATTACCTATTGAACCCACCCCTCATTGTGTGGGCCTAATTACTAGTAAGTTGTGTGATAAACCTCATTTTACTTTGTCAAAATTAAATATTAGGATGAATCTAACCCATACATGAGATTATGAATCAACTCATTAAAAAGATTTCAGTCACTATCCCTCTAAAAAACAAAATCAAAATCAAAATCTAATTCATGAAGTGATCAAGCTACTCTTTTTCCTCAAACCAGGGAAACAAATATGTCCTAATACAAATTAACATCCCCCAAACTAGAACACCACGTTGTGACAACAATCCGAGTTATTATCACATCTTCTTCATACTCAGCAGCTCAATAGAAACAAATTTGAAGTTTTTCCAGCACGTGGTGGCAACCTCTTAAAAACACACTTGTAGATACTCTCCATGTACACTTCACAATACTTACATGTAGGATCACTTATACCCACATGTTTCACACACCACTTAGAATATCCATACTTAGGTGTCATTAACACACACCTCCACTTATCACACTTGTATATATCCAGGCTCACTCACACTTGTCACACACCACTTGTAATTAATCCATGCTTAGGTTCACTATCACGCACTCACTTATACATATTCACACATCACTCACTCTCACACAACCATGCTTATTATAATATTCATACTCTATGCTAAATTTACTTCTTTACTCTTACATTCTTCCCCATAAGCATAATGGTCATCATGCCAAATAAAATACTCTCTCCATAATATACTAATCAAGAATCATACATTTTTCACACTACATCACCAAAACCATACGGGCGCTGGTCCGACAGGTGGAAGTTATCCTAAGCAATATGACTCTCACCTTCCATTGGCCAAGTACCTTCGACGTATATCGAATTATTTTCCCCTATTGTACCGCTCGAACGAAGTCATGACGGGAGGCATAGAGAAGGGAACTCGTTTACATACGTCGAGTATATTGAATTCAATCTCACACATACTGTCCCCACGAGGTATATAGTGACGCAATTCATGTACACTCGGGTATATCAAATGGCTTGTCCACATGTACCGATTGCCCTTAAAAGCAGGACGTGTATCGTGGAAGTCATGCCAAAGGGGGGAACCCTTCCAATTAACCCAACAACTGCATACCCTCATATAGGCATCAGACCTAGGACAGTCATATTTAGTTTGTCGGTTACTACCCGAAACTCTATCGAAATGATGGGTCAGCATGCCGCCCAAAATTTTGTGCAATGTCGTCTTTTTTTAAAACGAGACCCTATCCATGAGCCTGGTAACAAATCCAACCTTGTTTTACATATACTTTTTCAAACCCCATTTTGCCAGGCTCAGGTCCCGTCCGACATTTCTTTTTGCATTTAGGTAAACCTAATACAAGTAAAAACATAATAATAATAATAATAATAATAATAATAATAATAATAATAATAATAATAATAATAATAATAATAATAATAATAATAATAATAATAATCATGCTGAAACCCTTTTCTTCTTTTTCCTATTCCTTTACCAAGGTGTAAAAAATATTTTTCCCCACTTTTATCAAAATGCCAAAAGAATTTTCCTTCTTTTTATCGTAAATGTTAAAAACATTTTTCCTCCTTAATACCCGAAAAAATTTTGTCCTCCTATCTTCCAAAAATATCAAAAACATTGTCCTCCTATAATAAAAGACATTCCATTTTCTCTTTAAAAAATAAATTCGAATCATTTCTCCTTCTCATGTCGATCGCATACCCGACCCTTGGCCTGGCTCTCTATTGGCTTTGGTCTTCTATCGAATCGTCTCGAGGCTCCGTTAGTTCTCCCGCTACTTCCTCCGAGTCTGGAATCCAGTTTTACCCGCTATCCATGGAAAACGCCGACCAAGTACCGAATGTGCAGCCTGATTTAATGATGGTTCTAGCTCAACTTACCACCAAGATTGACAACCTTCTAATCGAGGTTCATGAGTTGCAGCAAAATCGAGTCCCTATTCCTGAAGAAATCGAGGTCCTCTTCCCTCGTGCTATGGGTTTTCCCTCATCTGAGCCTATTTGCTAATGGGCCACCACCAACTCAGTTCCATATGTCGGATCTTGCCCGACCAGGGGCTAACCTCTGTTGATTCGAAGGAAGAATATTTGAACAAGGTCAAGGGGGACCTTAAGATATTGACCAAAAAGTTTGACTAAGTTCGAATCTTCAGGAACTACATGGATTACACCCATGTGTCTCTCTATCCTAAAGCAAGGCTACCAAAAAAGTTCAAGACGCCCAACATTAAGAAGTTTGGGGATACTTCCCCCCTAATTGTTCATCTTCAAAGTTATCACCGACCCATGACTCTCCTAGGTGCCTCCGAGGAAATAATGGCCCAAATGTTTCAACAGATTTAGATGGACAACGCTCTTCGCTGGTTCTTATCCCTCGAAGAATCCAGAATTCACAGTTGGGAGGATGTTGCTCATGAATTCATGTCAGAGTACAAATACAACGAGGATTTTGAGGCTACCCACTGTGATTTATAACTTCTCAAACAAAATCTTGGGGAAACTGTTAGTAATTTCATTGCAAGATGGAAATAAAAAGAAAGTCAATTGGCCTTCTGAGGAAGAGCAAGTCAGTATTGTGAAGAAGAACTTCTTACCCCACGTCCGAGTGATGATTGGAGGACAGTACTACCCCCATGTTTGAACCCCCCAAGAAGCAGGTGTGGAGATTGAAGAAAGTGTTGTCAAGACAGAAGTTGATCCGAAGAAAATATTCAGACATTTCACTCCCCAAAAGTATGAGAAGCCTGCTAATAATGCAGTTTCAACCATCAATAACATATCTCACCTGCCACTTCACGGGCACTAAAAAGCCTCCCTAACCCACTTGAAAAGGAATACACCAAGCTTCACGCTCACCTATCCAAAGTTTACCAAGCCCCTTTGAGCTGAAATCTTATCAAGCAAATGGACCCTCGTCCATTACCAAACCCACTTCCCAAGAATTTCAAATTTGATGCCCATCATGATTTCCATCAAAATTTTGACCATACCACTGATCAGTGGTTTTATCTCTAAAATATAATCTAAGGTCTGATTAACTGTGGTATCACCGCCCCACCAACCAATCCTAAACCAAATAATATCCACAATCCACTCCCAAATCATGCAAATGCTATCTTCCTAGAAGAAGATCCTGAATTTGATACATCTACCCAAATTGTATCCAGTAAATCATCCATTATACCCATATATTCCCCTAAACCCCTCAAAGTTTGCCTATATTCTCTCCTACATCCTTCCTATTTTTCTGATCAGTCAGTGTCACTTCTTACTAGAGCATGCCTTGCTATTCGTACTCATTTTGGAGGGAAAGATATGGAATTATCAGCAATATTAAACCAACTTCTAGAGTTCGGGCTGAAATTTCCTTCAGAGATGGACATTAACTGCCAGAGATTCAGTACACTATTCTTGGAAGCTCAAAAATGGGCTCGAGAGTTAGATGATTGGGCGGTACCAACAAATGAAGTCAACTTAAAATGATGTCGTCTAGATCATGGCAGACTTGTTTCGATAGATCAGTGAAATTTGTAGTATTTTGGAGCAACTCAATGCTTTGGAACTACAAGGGTGCCTGGTCCCTTCACTTCTACATCTCCCCGTTGAGTGTGCTGATCTATACAAAGAGGACAAGTTATAGAATGCATTGACTTATCGTGGAAGGATGGTGTCGTTGCCACCAGATGGGGGGACAAATTCGATAGTTCAAATGAAGAGAAAAACCCAAAAAGACTAGACCGGTAGTCAGTATATGTGGAATGATATCCTTTAAGGAGATGCTAGAAGAGATTAACAAGGTGGTCGAACGGCCCGATATAGATGAAGAAATAAGGCTTCTATTTTTTTCCCTCTTTTATGAACCATATGACTAGATCAGGGAGGCATTATTAGGTTTTAAACCGATAATCAATAATGATCGACAAGGGAA
This sequence comes from Sambucus nigra, assembly GCA_949130495.1. NCBI lineage: Eukaryota > Viridiplantae > Streptophyta > Magnoliopsida > Dipsacales > Adoxaceae > Sambucus > Sambucus nigra. The sequence goes on along the minus strand of OX422217.1, from coordinate 312,210,736 downwards.
AAGGTGCTGAGAAACTCCCTATACCGGAAATAACCCTCGAGGAGATCAAGATCCTCGATCAGTTGAAGAAAAATCAAGCTAACATAACTCCGTGGGAACTCTTTATGTATATTTAACTGCACTAAAATGCCTTGATTAAAATACTTACCGGGCCAATAGTCCCTTCTTCCACTAAGCTAGAAGAAGCCGTGAATCTAGTCAGATCTCGAGCCTCTACTAGAATACTTTCTTTCTCCGAAGAGTAAATCCCTAAGTTTGGTCCAAATTACAGCTATGCTCTCAACATCTCTGTTGAAGTCATGGGAAAACCATCCCACTTTTGCTCGTCGATAATGGATCAGTTCTTAATGTTGGCCATTGAGAACCCTCAACTGCTTGGGATTAAAAGTGAGCGACCTTGCTCCAACCTATATCGCGGTGCTTGTTTATACTTATCGGGAAGTGATGGGATCCATAAACCTTATAATAGGGGTTGGCCCTATAAATCTTGTTACAGAATTCCAAGTCATCGACATCCTGGCTTATTTCAACCTATTGCTAGGATGACCACGGCTCCATAGCATCTAGGGTGTGTCTTCTTCCCTCCATCAGAAACTGAAGTTCTTCACTAATGGGTAGGTCATCACATCCTGGGCGATGATGATAATATTGAGAATGCAAACACCAATAATTCGGTACTAGAGATATAGCATAGGGTAAATGATATAAGTCTATCAAGTTTTTGTATCGAATCGCTTCCACTCCCTATAGCGGATGATTTTAATTATGGAGTTTGTCCAGAACACAACCCTTATGGCAATGTCAATGTGATACAAATGTTTAAAATCATGTACTTTATGCCCAAACTAGGGCTGGGACGCCGATAGCAGGAAATACTAAAACCCATGGTATTGAAGAAAGCCTTTCCTCCATGTGGCATGGGTTACTAACCATCAGCAGAGGAACTCAGAATGCTCCCCCAACATCAATTTAAGAGAAGGCTAGAAAGTACCAAGACTATCTCTAAGGATTCCTCGAATGGAAGATTCATTAAAGAGGGAGAAGATTTCCCCTTTTACGGCTTTCTCAAACCATGGTACGATTATGTGGACAAGAAGATGAATCCAGGAGTGGAGATTTTCTTCCAAGACATTTACTCACGGGCTGAAGATTCCCAGCATCATGTGCAACCGCTCATTGAGAAGACGATATTTACAGACACTGGGTTCAATACCCTGCACGATCCACTTAGGAACTATATCATCAGACCTATCCCTTTTAATCAAAGTTGTTAATGCACATCTCCTCAACTGGGATATTATACCAATTCCACCCGCTTAAATACAACCCAACCCAGATGTTTATCCCATTTCCTCTTCTTTTGTTGTTCTTCCCTATTCTGATCAAATGTAATCGATACCTCCTTTGATGAGGTTCTCAACTTTGTTTTTCCCAACAGTAAAATAAATGAAGATTTTGAGTATCCTTTTGTGTCTTACATTAATTGTCCTGATTTTAATCAAACTGTTGTTATTAATCTCAGTTCTAGTAGCCAATTGTGTGAGATTAGGATAGGTTCTATCCTTGATGAGTAAGAGTGCGTGTAACTCAAGGAATTACTGAAGGAATTTTTGGATGTCTTCGCATGGTCTTAGAACCACATGCCCGACATTGATCTCGAGATAACTCAACATAAGATTCCAATGCTCCAAGAATGCTAATCGATCAAACAGAAACTACGTATGTACCGCACCGAATGGTCACTCAAGGTTAAGGAAGAAGTGGTCAAACAGTTGATCGTAGGCTTCATCAAGGTGATTGAATATCCCACACGGCTAGCCAATATTATACCCATGCTAAAATATGGAGGAAATGTTCACATGTGTGTTTATTATCGAGATTTGAACAAGGCCTCTCCAAAGGATAATTATTCGCTACTTAATATCGGCATGATTGTAAACAAATATAGCTCGTCATGCTCTTAAGTCATTCGTTGATGGTTTTATTGAATACAATCAGATCAAGATGCACCCTGATCATCAAGAAAAAGTCTCATTCATCACCCCTTGGGGAACCTTCTATCACACCATTATTCCGTTTGGTCTAAAAAATGTAGGGGACGCCTACCAGAGGGATGACACAACTATCTTGCATTATCTAATACACAAAGAAGTCGAGGTCTATGTAGATGACATGATCATCAAATCTCAAACTCGGGAAGTTCATTCTTCCTCTCTCCGTAAGTTCTTTGAGCGACTACGACATGTGACTTAACCCACAAAAATGTGTTTTTTAAATTACCAAAGGAAATCTTTTATGATTCATGGTTAGAGAGAAGGGGATTGAAGCAGATCCTACCAAATTGAAAGCCACGCATAAAATGCCACTACCCCGAACGGAGAATGAAGTTCGGGAATTCTTAGGCAATTTATAGTACATCAGTCGATTAATCAGTTAGTTGACTTCCATTTGTGAACCCATATTCAAACTCTTCCGAAAGGATTCAACTAAGGTTTGGAATGAAGCATTTGAGGAGGCCTATAATTGAATCATGCAATATCTAACCCGACCTTCGATACTCATGCCACCTCAGCATGGTCTCCTTCTACTCTTATACTTGACTGTAACAGACACTACAATCGGGGCTTTATTGGTCCAATACTTTCCATCTACTACGCCAGTCACAAATTGGTCGAATACGAAGTCAACTACACTGCCTTGGAGAAAGCATGTGTTTCCCTTATCTGGGTTACCCAAAAATTATAGCATTACATGCCCGCCTTTCCCATCAGACTTGTATCCTGAATGGATTTTATCAAATACCTACTCGAGAAGTTTGCTTTGTCCAACTGAATGTCCCGATGGTTGATGCTGTTAGCCGAATTTAATATTGTGTCTGTCACACAGAAAGTCATCAAAGAAAGATCCATATCTAACTACCTTGCTAACCACCTTATGGAAAAAGCTTATATTTGGATCGTCGAATTCCTAGATGAAGATATCCTTTATAGTTCTCGAGAATAACTCTAGTAGAAAGTGTTCTTTCATGATGGCCATCAACAAGAAAGGATATGATAATATTTCTCCTAATGTTTGTTCAATTTTGAAACAAGTTACGACGAATAAGGAAGACCAAGCAACAGGGAAGCCCGACCAAACCCTAAGTAGGGTTTGCGTGGCCTCCTAAACTCCTTCTACCCACGTTGATCCTAAACCACCTGATATACCAAAAGCATGGATTCGATCCTTTGCATCAGTAGTTGCTGAAACATCCTCCCTTAATCATGATTTGAGCCTCAAGACTCCTACATGTTTTAAAGGTGAGATTGCAGTCTTATTCACTCAAGAAGATATTAAGGTGTTATCGAATCCTTTCAAGCATTATTTGGTGGGAAAGTCTTCCCATGGCAGGCCTGCTATGGAAACTATTAGACAGGTGTTTCAAACCTTCTCTCTAAAAACAGCGTTTAGGATTGGGCTCTTAGATCACAAGCACATCTTGATCAAATTGCATTCTGAAGAAGACTACTCACGAATGTGGATATGTGATACATGGTATGTGGGTAAATTCCCTATGTGAATTCTCAAATAGTCCCCAGATTTTAGACTCGATATAGAAAGTAGTGTGGCTCCGGTATGGCTTTCATTCCTTAATCTCCCAATTCACTTATTTTCAAAATCCTCACTTTGTTCCATTGCTCAGTTAATTGGCAAGCCTTTGAAACTGGATGCCTCAACGGTGGAGATGAACAGACCTAGCATCTCTAGGGTGTGCGTTGAATTGGATCTTTTAAAAGTTACACCCAATAGGCTTTGGATTGGATGTGGTCAATCAGGTTTTTGGCAAGAAGTGTTAGTGGAAAATAAGCCCAACTACTGTCGAAATTGTGCAAAGAAAGGTCATAACGATGATTCATGCATTTTCTTATTACCTTCCAAAGGAGAGAAGCCAAGAGTGCGACAGGAATTTGTTTAGAAGAAAATTAATCAAAGAGATGATTAGGTTCAGAAACAATAAGGTCAAGAGTAAGTAAGAGATCAGGTTGTTATTACTCCAGTTGTTGAAGACCTATGTCCTATTTATAATAACAAAGACAATTCTGGGCCAAATGACAAACAACCTCAAGTACAACAACAACATCCTATTCCTATGTTAGTTTAAGATGAAAAGAGTATTGCAGATGTAGATAATATAGGGGAAAATACAAGTCCTATAAACAACCTCCAAATTTTAGAAAGCCACAAATCCCAGAGTTCAAAGATGTCAGTGCCTTGTGATAAACATCCTTAGTTGGTGCATGTGCATTCCAATCCCAGTTTGGTTGAAGATGAAAAGGCCATGGATGAAGATGAGGAAATGGGGGAAATTAGAAGTCCTAGAAATAATCTCTATATTGTAGTAAGCCACAAATCCCCAATCCTCAAATCTAGTACTTAGGAGGAGGATTCAAGTACTGATTCTCCTAGAAGTACTGACCTGCCAGAAATTCATAGGAATAATGCTGCAAATTCCTTATATTCTTGTGATGGGGATACAGAGTGTAGGCAATAAATTTCACAGATTGAGGAGTTAAAAAGTTTCATAAGGAACCTTTATAAGAGATTCAAAGAAAACAAGAATGTGGAGGTGAATAGATGCATAGTCAGACAGTCAGGTGTGAAGGTTCAGAGGAAAAAACTAAGCTTTAGTGATCCAATGATAAAGAGAGTCACAAGATCTTGTTCAAAAGGTAGCAATCAATTTCCCTCTCAAAATGTTAAATGTTGAGTCTTATTGTTTGGAACATTAGGGGAGTTGCAAACAAATCAGCAAATCAAAGACTTAAAAAGCTGCTGAAAATGCATAAATGTCATATTATTGCCTTGTTGGAGCCAAAAGTTAATGTTCAAAAAATTGTACAATTCAAGATTAAAAGGGGGTTTGATGATTGTTATTTTAATATGAATGGGAAGATATGGATTTTATTGAGATATGAGATGGTGGTAAATATCATTTCAAACTCTGAGCACCAATTGACTTTAAGTGTGGATCATCAACATTATAGCCTAGACTCTTATCTAACTATAGTTTATGCCAAGTGCATTAAAGATGAGAGAATAGTGCTTTGGGATGAATTAAGGTCTGTATCTCATCTTTGTCAAGCAAAGCCTCACCTTTTCATGGGTGATTTTAATTTTGTAGCAGGTCAAGCAGAAATGTTAGGTGGCAATCCTATTAATATTCACTATGTGGGTGACTTCAATCAAGGAATTGATGATTGTGGGCTTATAGACATGGGTTATAGAGGTACAAAGTTCACATGGTGTAACAACAGAGATGAAGAGGGAGTTATTATGGCTAGTCTTGATAGAGGTCTGTTTAATCAGAATTGGGAGGTGTCCTTTCCTACATCACCGATTCAGCACTTGAATAGGACAGGTTCAGATCATTCCCCTCTGCTTATGAGCATTAATCCTGCCCTGGAGTCCCATCCTAAGGCCTTCAAATTTCAAGCCATGTGGATTAATCACTTTACTTTTAAAGATGTGGTTGATAACTCTTGGAAACAACCTATTCAAGAAACTGGGATGTCAATTTTCAGTGCTAAATTGAAAAGATTAAAAGGGGTCCTAAGGCTGTGGAATGGAGAGAAATTCAAAGATGTTTTTTTATGGTGTGATTGATTTAGAAGATGAGATTCTACAGCTTGATCTCACCTTTGAAAGTTACGGGAATGAGGAGAATAGAACAAAGTTGAATGAGGGAAAAGCTAAGCTCCTTGAAGCTTTGAAGCTTGAAGAGGCTTACTAGAGGGAGAAATCTTCCGCTAGATGGCTTCAACTTAGGGACTCAAATACCAATTTTTTCCATGCTAGTTTTAAACATAAGCATAGAAGAATTGGAATCACATCAATTCAAGACTCAAATGGTAATACTATAAAAGATGAGGAAGGCATCTCAAAAACTATTCTTGACAATTAGACCTTATGCAAGCTGATCAACAAGTTATGGAATTTCCCATCATAGATTACATTCCAAGATTGATTGAGGAGGAGAATAATGTTACTCTTGAATCTTTTGCTACTGAAAATGAAGTCTTCCAAGCTATCAAAGAGCTTAGTCCAAATGATGCTCCTGGACCTGATGGTTTAGATGGTGTATTTTACAGTTATTGTTAGATTATTATTGAAGATGATTTGCTGCTTGCTGTTAACTATTTTTTTGCAGGTCGTAATATCCCACAAGGCTGGACTAGTAATTCTATGGTGTTAATCCCAAAGAAGAAGCATCCCAAGAGCTGTGCTGACTATAGGCCTATTAGTATGTGTAATTATTCATAAAAAATCATCTCTAATGTTCTTAACAATAGGCTGAGTCATTTTCTCCCAAAGATTATTTCTCCAAATCAAAGTGGTTTTGTTAGAGGAAGATATATTCAAGACAATGTCCTGTTAGCAAAAAAGATGGTCTATAATATTAGCAGAAAGATCCTTGGGGGGGATGTCATTATTAAATTGGACATGGAGAAGGCTTATGAAAAAGTGCATTGGTTATTCTTAATCAAGGTTTTGAGGTCATTCGGTTTTGGGGAAAGATGGGTCGATATGATTTGGAGATGTATTTCAAATAGTTGATTCTCAATTCTGATCAATGGGGTTTCAAAAAGTTATTTTAAATCAACTAGAGGTTTAAGGCAGGAGGATCCTTTGTCCCTTAGCTTGTTCATTTTGGCGGCTGAATTTTTGAGTATGGGCCTTGACAAATTATGGAGGGATGGAAAGATGAAGCACTACTACACTCCAAGTGGAAGCCCTCCTATTTCACACCTATCCTTTGCAGATGATGTTATTGTTTTTTCTAGAGGTGATAAAAGAAGCCTACATAATTGATGAGATTCATGGAAGAGTACTCTGTCATGTCTGGACAAACAGTTAATAAGAGTAAAAGAATGTTAATACTAATAAGAAACTGTCTATTCAAAGGAGAAACACAATAGGTCTTTGTTCTGGTTTACCAATTAAATACCTGGGATCTCCCCTTTTTAAAGGAAAAAACAAGGTATGTTTGTATACCCCTCTTCTAGACTCTATCAAGCACAAAATTGAAGGTTGGAAAGGCAAATTATTACCCCTCTTCATTAATCATGTCCTATCTTCTACCCCCTCATATCTTCTTACTTCTCAACAGCCTCGTGAAGCTGTCATCTCAAAGATTCACCAAATATTCAGCAGGATCTTCTGGGGTGGTAATGATAATGATGGCTAGAAGCACAATTGGTCCAATTGGAAAGAGATGTGTAAGCCAAAAAATGCAGGTGGTCTTGGTTTCAAAGACTTCAATACAATTACTAAGGCCTCTAGCCTTAGATTGGTGTTGAAATTTTATGCTGAGGAATCTCTGTGGACTGCTTATATAAGGAACAAGTACAAGTCGTGGTCTCATTATAAACAAGGAGGATCTTTAGCTTGGAAAAATATGAGGAAAATTAAAGATGTGGCACTTGATAACATGGTTTTCATGGAAGGTAAATGAATTTGGAAGGCTTCTGATAGTGGAGAGTTTACTTTCTCTTCTGCTTGTGAGGTTATCTCTTCGAAGTATGCTAGTTCCATAGTAGCTTCTACAATTTGGGAACCTCATGTGCCTACCAAAATTTCAATTCATATGTGGAAAGCTCTGCCTTTAGATGATAATATCCAAAAGTTAGGTATTCCTTTGATCTCTAGATGTCAGTCTTGCTTAGAAAGCACTGAATCAATTCCTCATCTGTTTTTAGAGTGTCCAGAGGTAAGAAAGGTTTGGGAGTTCTTCTCTAAGCTTATGGGGATAAAGATTGATAAAAATAACATGTCCACTTCTTTGTTAAGTTGGTAGTTTAGAGCTTGTAGTAGAGATTAGCAAAGATTCCTTTATAAGTTTATCCCAATGGTGGTATGCTGGGAGGTGTGGAAAGCTAGAAAGAAACATTTATTTGAGGGGATTATGGTTAGGCATCAGACTATAATCTCAAATTCAATCCTTTTCATCTCAAATATTTGTTCTGGTATGAAGTTCTCAAAGTCTTGCTTGGATGTGGGAGTTAAGAAGATGTTCAATATATCTTCTATTACTTCTACTGCAGTGCCTGTGCTAGCTAAATGGATTCCACCTCCTGCCCTTTCATTTAAGATGAATGTAGATGGTGCTTCAAAGGGTAACCCGGGTCCTAGTGGATATGGTGGAGTTTTAAGAAATGAGAAAGGCCAGGTTATGTTTGCTTATGCTTATCCAGGTGATGTTGCTTCAAATACTGAGGTAGAGCTGCTTAGTTTGAAAATGGGGATTAGCCTGTGTTTGAAGGTTCAGTTCGATAATATCCAAATTGAGTCTGACTCTCTCGTGGCGGTGAAAGTGATAGGTAATGGTTGGAAGCCTCCTTGGAAGTTCCCAAAGATTGTTAATGTAATTAAAGGTATGTTGTCCCAAATTCAATTTTCCATTTCACATTGTTATAGAGAGTCCAACATGGTGGCAGATAGTCTTGCCAATTGGGGTATTTCTTCAACCGGAGGTCAAATTTTCAAAAGTATTCCGGAGGTGCCGAGGATGGTTAAAGGAGCGTGCAAGCTAGATGGGATGGGATGCCATTATATTAGATTTTCTTCTCAACCTTTATATGTAGGAAATTTTTTATTGTTATTGTCAGTTGTCGCATTGCTTGTTAAGGCCACGTATGGAGAGGCTGTTTTTCCTTATTGAATAAAGTTTAAATTTTTCCAAAAAAAGGAGAAAGGATAGGGCATTGGGATACTCCTAATCACCCTTAATGACTCTCACACTCCCATTGCCACCAAGCTTGATTTTCCTTACACCAATAATATGACTGAATGCGAGGCATGCATGGTAGGCCTCAAGTTTCCTTAGATGTATATGGGGATTCAACCCTCATCATCGGCCAAGTCCTCAAAAGATGGAAAGTCAAGGACGAGAAACTCTTACCCTTCCATGCCCACTTAAAAGAGTTGGCCTCCTAATTTCAAGATATCACCTTTCGCTACCTGCCCCGAGAAAAAACCAACTTATCCGATGCCCTTGCTACCTTAGTATCCATGGTCGACATGCCTGAAGGAATAATAATGGCCCCCTTCTTAGTCCAAAAGCAAGTTAAACCAACCCACTACCACCACATTGAGCTAGTCACCGAAGAAGATCCTAATATAGCTAATTGCTGGTACTATAATATTTGGCACATCCTCAAGCATGGTATGTATCCATAAGATTCTAACAAGAAAGATCAATCAACCCTTCACAAACTGGCTGCCCAATACATTATCTATGATAAAGCATTATTCAAGAAAAACTTTGATGGAACCCACTTACACTGCATCATAAGGGCTGACAATTGATGATGCAGAAAATCCACAATGAGGAACACGGACCCCACATAAATGGCCATATGCTTGCCAAGAAAATCATCCAACAGGGTTACTATTGGACTACCTTGGTTCAGCATTGCACCGCTCATGTTCAGAAATGCTTTAAAATTCCAATAATTTTCCAATCTCCAGCACTTACCTCCGCGAGAATTTTATAACATGACCTCTCCCTAGCCATTATCCACACAAGGCATCGATAGTATAGGAAAATTTACACCTAAAGCCTTCAACGGGAATAAATTCATCTTAGTTTCCATTGATTACTTCATCAAATAGGTCAAAGTCGAGTCATACGCAGTGCTGAATGCTAAAAAGGTGGACAAGTTTATCCAAAAAAATATCATCTGTTTCTATTGGGTCTCGCATTAGCTAATATCAGATAACGAGTTGCATTTCGAGGTAGAAGTTATGAAATTGGTTGATGAGTATGGGATCTAGATGCATAAATCTTCTCCCTATTGACCTCAAACAAACGATGCAACTGAAGCCTGTAATAAGAACCTCAAAGCAAACATCAGCAAGAAGACCAAAAGTTACCGAGATTGGGTAGATCGAATCCCTTACGCCCTCTGGAGCTACCACACTTCCAGTTCGAGCATCTACTAGGATACCCCTAACTCTTTGGTATACTATATGGAGGCAGTTCTACCTGTTGACATTAAAATACCTTCATTACGCGTCATGCTTGAAAGAAAAGTCAGTGAAGAAGACAAGCATCAAAGCCACCTTGACGAGTTATCACTCTTCGATGAAACGAGGTTAAAAGCTCTATATCATATACAGGGGTACCATCGTCGAATAACATGATCATTTAATAAGCGAGTCAAGGGTCGTGGTGTCTGAGAAGGGAGCTTATCCCTTAAATAGATAATAAAGCCCATTTGGAACCCTGGAGGGAAATTCAAGCAGAATTGGAATGACCCCTATATTATGAAAAAAATCCTATATGGTGGCGCCTTTATGCTCACCGACCTCGATGGGGAAGATATTGCCCTTCCAGTTACAAGAAATTCTACCCGTAGTCCAAAATCTCAGCGCGCTATGACTCTTCGCACCTCCCTTCTATTGTAAAAAAATATTCATTTCCCTCTACTCAGAACTACTTGGGTGCTTATCCTATACAACCCTTTTTACTCTAACAAATGAAACTATTTTTTTAAAACCCCAGAGGTACGTAAGTAGCTCATACACTTTACATGAGCACGACCCCATTTTTTTCAAAAAATGCTTTTCTTTTCTTATCTCCGAGAACGACAACTCATTTTTTTCATTTACATGAACAAAAGGATTATATATGCCTTAGCGATTGGTATAGATTATTCAAATGAAAAAACCCATCAAAAGGTACAACAATATAATTAAAATCTTCTTTATTCAGCATAATGAGAAATTCCAGTACGATTACTAATATCAGCATAAGGAGTTAAACATCTTCCCCCACCAACCTAACCTTATTGTCCTAAAAACAAAAACAAAAAAACTACTCCTAAACAACCCTCTCGAATTATTCCCACACAACCAAAGAAAATAACCAGATACATAACCAAACAAAACACCATATAAAAGCTTCATAAATAAAACTCCCTAGAGGATCCTACCCGAGCTGCCAGAAGAATCAGCCTCATCATCATTATCATCATCTATATCTTGGGGTCCCCAAACTTCTCCTGCTTGGATGGAATACCAAAGGCGCTCTATAGATAAAACCCTACCCCATCAAGGACAAAGTCGTTGAGGAAAGTGTAATCAATCCTTTTGATGATTAGACTGAACTAACCTGCCGATAGGCAGGACAAGGGGTATGTGTCGATTGACAACCCCTCATTTTTAGAAAATTTCCCTTTTCCTTTTTTGTCAAAATAAAAAAACTCAATAAACTTATAATTCATATTTTTCCTCTCCTTATATATTTAAACTTATCCTACTTTAAAATAATAATCCCAATCGTTTTTACGGTCTCGACAAACAAATAAAAAATTGCATTAAGTCATTAAAAGCAAAGATGAATAAATAAAACCCCATTCACTGCATATATATTGTTGTAATTACATCTCTTTTGTAGTAAAATGAAATATAGCGGGACTCATTATCTCTCTTACCATCTCTTCCTCTATCTCTTTCTCTCTAAGACCCCCCATCCTTGTAGCATACGCGCTTTCCCCGATGACGAACTGAAGAACCACCACTACCTGATCAAGACCTCTCCTCAAACGAAGAAGAAAGCAATAAGCATGAAGGAATCGGGATTGAATCCTGAATATGAGTCATCACGGAAGCTACCGAATCTCGGATGTCTCTTAGACAAGTAGTCGACACCCAGACATGTTGTAAAAAAAATAAGAAAAAAGAAAACCAGTTAATCTGAGGCAAAGAAAGATATCAGACAAATAAGTCAAAGAAATGAAAGACATACCTCTAGCTGAAGAATGGCCTTGTCAAACCCAACATCTCTGGTTCCATCGCATTGGGACGATGAAGCATACACACCGATCCTCCATCAGGACGTCTGATGTTATATGAGGGAGGAGCCAGCCGCAGAAATGAAACCTCTAATGTCGTCGCCACTACTGATGTTGATGCACCACCCACACTGTGGGCATACCCCACTAGCCGACTCGTGCCCCTACCTAAAACTGCATGAGGAAGAGGCATAACGTCATATATGCTGGGCAGCATTATCCATCTAAAAAAAAGCTAGATAATTATAGGTCACCGTCGTGTCAGTATACGACGAGTAAAGCTCATCGATCATCATCACCACCCTCGCCTACTTCGGTATCTCCCGCACCCGCCTCATGTATCTTGGGGGCATCGCATGTGGTACAATCACGTAGTACTCTACCACCTTTCAAACTACTCTCTCTCCCAGATACGAGCAGTAGACGAACTCGTGCGCCAGTAGCCGACGCAACTGCGTGTTCCCTCCAGTCACCCCTATGTGCTGGATGGCCATCCCCTAGGGATAGTTCACCTCCAAGGTCCCCAGAGAAAAAACAATATCTAAAAAAGCTAATCAAATAAAAATGGTCTCAAGAGGAAAGAAGAATTTACCCGATCGCTCGTTAGGCCATTCAAAACCTGATGCACCACCGCCAAAGAAAGAGACAACCTTGACTTTCGGTTAGACTACCGCCACCACTACATGCGATAGAAGTTCCCCACTGACTCATCCTTCAAACCTCTAACATTGGAATTAATCCCAATCACCTTATAGAACCACGTTTGCAAAAGAAAAAGGTAATCAATAAGAGGGAAATAATCAAGGAATAAAAAAAGGAAATAAAATGCATAATGGAAAATGGAAAAAGTAAAAAAATACCTCCAAAAGATACGTGGAACCAATAAAGGTCTGGCGAAAGAACTGACTGAATGCATCCAAATACGGATAATTAGTCGCCAAAGTAAGTCTCCCTCAGTCAAAGAAAGGGTTATTCGGAAATACCCTCAAATAAGGCAAAAACCACAAGTGGACGACGTCGCCACGACAAAATCTCCCAGTAACAAAAGAATAAATAAATGGACCATCTATTGCACATGCATCCCGTTGGTCTCATTAATCTACTGACTCGATAAAACCTCTTTCAGAAGAGAGAGATAGATGGAGTCTCCTGAGACTATCTGCCTAACATCACCCAATGCCACCGGTATGACCCTCGGTGTGCGTTCCACCTCTATCTGGTCCCTCTCGTAGTCTAACCCTAGCAGCTGCTGTACATCGAAGGGAGTCACTTCCATCTCTCCAAAACTAAAATGCATGGTATGGATAGTATCCCACCATTTCTCTCCTAAGGCATAGAGGACAACCATCAAGCGGGGCGTCTCATCTGATACAAATGCCAAACTGCCAAAACTAACTGATGAAACTACCCACCGCACCACTAGAGGAAGGTGCTCTCATATGTCCTAGAACCCCATCGTTCCCCGGGAATGCAAGCTCAATGTAAATATATCAGTTTGTTATAATAAAAAGAAAAACCCTTGTTAAGATTCAGAAAAATAAAGAAATACACAAAATAAGGGAAATACCAAAGGTCATTAACACTTGCATACACCACCCTAGACAATCAAAGGTGCTCAGGCTCACGTAGAAGATTCTGCTCGTCCGCAACCTACTCAAATAAGTCAAAGGCATTCTTATTTCCCAGCACTAGGGTCACCCTATCCCTCCACTCTAAATGTGCCCGGTCATCAACATTTGACCATGCCATGTAGACCGTACTGCTTGAAAAATCTGCCATTTCCTAGTCTTGGAAAAGAGAAGAACGCTAGAACAGTTCACAGAAAAGAAAGGCAGAAGATAGAAGATCTGAAAGCTATGAAAAATGAAGAAATCTGACCCCTTTTTATAGGAGTTTAAGGGGCCTGCTGATCGGCAGTCCCCGCCCACATACCGATCGACACTGTCCATTCACCTGCCCGAGGTAGTCCAAAACACAGTGCCACTGCCGTTTAGCACCCCCTACACCCTGCCGGTCTGTACCTCCCTGAAATTTCGAACAAAAAATATCATAAAATCTGGAAAATCTCCCAGACAACTCCTAAAATTACCAAATGAATTTTAGGACATTTCTTCACGAAGAATTTTTTTTTTTGAAGATCTCAAATCCTCAACCAAATTAATACCATATTTCTCATGCATCTTAAACCCCACAATTCCTTAATGGAATCCCAGAATTATTTCCCTAGAGGAATTATCAAATCCAACTTCCCCAATGGGACTTTAAGCCAATTAGATGTTTATCCACCAACGTCTCCAAGGGACAAATCAAAATTCAAAAAGCTCCTCAGTAGGGATACATTCAATCCTCGGATTAATATCTTTTCCCCATAGGAGTCCCTAAGTTTTACCAGGAGAACTATACCCCACGTCTCTTCTTAAGGTCCTCATAATTGACCTCGATCCTTAGAATAAGTCGCTCCTATTTAAGGTCCTCAGAATTAACCTCAACCCTCAAAATTGGTCGCTCCCATCTTAAGCCCTCAGAATTGGCTTCGACCCGCAGAATTGGTCACTCCTACTTAAGGTCCTCAGAATTTTGCTCGACCCTCAGAATTGGTCCCCCCCTACTTAAGGTCCTCAAAATTTACCTCGACCCTCAGAATTTATCACTCCCACTTAGGTCCTCAGAATTGACATCGACCCTCAGAATAAGTCGTACCCATCTTCAGCCCTCAGAATTGGCTTCGACCCGTAGAATTGGTCGCTCCTAATTAAGGTCCTCAGAATTGACCTCAACCCTCAGAATTGGTCGCTCAAACTTAGGTCCTTGATTAGGCATAAATATTTCATATTTATCCCCTTAATTTCGGTCTTTTTATGATCCCGTGCATCGTAATTGACTTGTTTTTATCTCATATTTATGTTACTAACCCTTTTTGTCAACTACTTCGTGTTTTGTGTATCTCTCATGTGTTTTACAGGTGTTTCATACAAGTTCGTGCGAAAGAGAACTCAAAACAGTGAAAGAAAGCAAGAAACGGGGAGTTGCAGGAAATTTTCATAACTTTTCAGCCTCAATCCATAGGTGGGGCCAACTGGAAAGTTGAATATCTAGAAATTATAAGAATGCTAGAAAAAATGGCACCTCAATCCGAGCTACAGTGAAGAAGTTATGCCTTTTTGAAGATGAAGAATTCAAAGAATTGAACCGATGAAAAAAAGACTAAACCGGTCCCCCTCACCGTAAAGGCAAAACCTAAACTATAAAATCAATGTCCGGACCGGTTCGCTCATTAGTCGCGCTCAAGATTCGTTACAAAAATTAGTAACGCTTTTAAAGTGTGACAAATTCTAAGAAGCATGATTTTTATTTTGTCCTTATCTTTTAGCCAAAAGAGTTTTATGTTTTGGGGACTCTTCTAACGACATGTAACCTATATGTTTTGGGGACTCTTCTAAATGATTTTTATTTCATGTTCTTGTTCTTCAATCTTGATAACCTTTATTTCCAGCACTTTTATTATTATTATTATTATTATTATTATTATTATTATTATTATTATTATTATTATTATTATTATTATTATTATTATTATTATTATTATTATTTCTCTTGTTTAATCTCACTTTTCACACAATTATGATTTCATGCAACATAGATTCCTTGTGTATTCATAGTTTTGTCATGTCTAGCTAGATTTCTAAGTGTTTGGATGCATGAACCCAACCCGATGTGGTTTGCATGGAGACAAAAGTGATTCTCCAAATTAAATAAATGATTGAATCATGTTAAGTAGTTGTTTCAACAGTCGTAGGACTTTCAACCTCGTTGGCCCTAGGTAATAGGGGTGTTTAAGAGTGCGATGCACGTGTCAGCTATTCTGACATCGCGTTATTTCTATTCTTAATTGTGTATGATGTGGACTTATACCCTCATATATGTAATGTTTGAAATTAATAAATTATGGGTTTGATATATTATCTAATTTACAATTGCTTTTATATCCGGTAAATGTACTAGGGTTTGGGGGATTGTATTGCAACCTTATCGCTCTTTCATATTAATTAATCCGTATTTTTTTGTTTTAATTAGGTTTAGTTAACTTCTTTTGTTTTCCCCTTTTTCCTTTCTCACCCCAAAATCATCTTTTACACTTTATTTTTGAAGTAATAAATCAATTAAAATCTACTAAACATTCACTGTGGATTCGATACCCAGACTAGACGCCATACTCCATAAAAGTGTAGTTAAAGTTTAGATTTTTTTGTATTGTGGTCAGAAGCCTATGACAACGATTAGAGTATTTACATGGACACTCGATTTTTTCCTCGATCAGTCCTAAAATTTTTCCTTGACCCTCAGAATTGGTCGCTCCCATTCAAGGTCCTCATAATTGACCTCAGCCTGCAAAATTGGTTATCCCCAGCAATACCTTAGGTCTTCAAAAATGACCTCGACCCTTTGAATTTATCATCCTCATCCCTTTAGGTCCGCCGAATCGACCTCCTTCCCAAAACATCATGTGGTGTCTATTAGATTAATTTCACTTGTTCAAAGCTCACCCGTCAAGGGGCTCTATAGACACCACATTCTAGGACCCCTTAATTCTCTCCTTAGGTCTGTAGCATCTCTTCCATTCACTACAAACCCTAGGTCATACCCCGTGTACCGATCTATATGCCATCAGCCAGTCTCGGGCCCCGTTTTACTTCGATTAACTCTATCGTCGGAGCAAAATCTCAATAAATCTTCGAAGTACTCTGAATACCCTTTCCAATGGTCCACCCCATGCAAGAATGAACCTTACGGTTCGAAAGAATGAACCATTTTACTATCGAAAATCGATTTAAAGGTCACTAGGCACTCCCGGGCCCCGATTTGACTCCAATCAACTTCATCATAAGAGCAAAAGTTCTTTAGATATTTGAAGGGTATTAAAACCCTTTATAATGGCCAGCCCCGTGTGCAAAATCATAAAACTATTTGGACGAATGATTCATTTTTCTTCGAAAATTGATCGGGGGGCCACCGGACGCTCCTGGGCTCTATTTGAACAAGGTTAACTTTTCAGATTGAACGAAACTGAATGAATCCTTGAAGGGCACCGAATACCCTTTTCAATGGTTTTCCCCGTGCATGAATCAGCCTTATGTTATGGACAAATGACCCGTTTTACTGTTATATTATCTAAGTACCTCGCATACCCTTTCTAACGGTCCACCTCGTGCATGATTCTGACTTACGGTTTGGATGGACGATCCATTACTGTCCAACGATCTCCCGTCTAAAGGACCGATGAGCGCTTTCGAGCCCCGTTTGACCCAAAGTCAACTCCCAGACTGGGGAGCGGCCCAAAAGACTCTTAAATTTCTCTAAATTACCTTTCTAATAGTATACACTATGCACAATTTATATTTACAAATTGCGTTCTATGATCATTTTTTCGAAAAAAAATTACACGAGACTATCGTTTGGTCGGTCCATTTTCCTGCCTATCGATAATGTGTCTAGGGTTGACCGCTGATTGGCCGGGCTAGGCGTATGTCGATCGGTAGTCCCCTACCCTATATAATGAGGGCATGATCTCACTCTTAGGGCAAACCTCAGATCCATCAATGTGAGTGATCTCAGTAACATTCTCTTGCAATCAGCGAAGTTTCCTTGTGTGAAATTCCCTTCTATCTTTTATTACCATTATTTTCACACCCAATTTTGCATAATCCCGTTCTCTCTCATTCAATATTCATCACAACATTCAAGGGAGCTCATCGAGGATAAAGTTCAAAGCCTCAATTCTCCAAAGAAGGTCTAAAAACCCTTCTCTCTCTATTTATATTCTTTATTTTCGCATTAGTTATATAAATTCTTAATCTAGATTTTACGTTAGATCATAAACATTAATACCTCATCCTTTATTAGTTATATTGCACATACGTTATTTTTCTATAAAAAATACAAAACAAAGAAAAAAAGGGT
This sequence comes from Sambucus nigra, assembly GCA_949130495.1. Taxonomy (NCBI): domain Eukaryota; kingdom Viridiplantae; phylum Streptophyta; class Magnoliopsida; order Dipsacales; family Adoxaceae; genus Sambucus; species Sambucus nigra. The sequence continues at coordinate 312,192,944 of OX422217.1, read as the reverse complement.
TACACCTACAAATTCCAATGGGATTATTCATTTCATTTTCTCAAAACTAATATACTTTTTCTACACAGACACACACACATATAATAAACTCCCGTTTGAATCTATGGAATAAACCCCACCCTTATGGTGCATGCGAACTACGTGTACTTTGATGCCTCTATAGGTTACGTAGGCGTTTCGTTTTAAAGCCCGAGACTCGAGTCCAATCTTTTCCAATTTTCCATTTTCTAATTTTCCAATTTTTACATTTTCATCTATTATCCTTATATATTACTCGTATATACTTCATACTTGTGACTCATATTGGCATTTTATCTAGCACACATTATCGTTTCATTATAAAGACCAATATCTCTATAAACGCATACATCGTATTTTCAAAATATTAATTTGGGAACATTCCTATGGATGACCTCACTTTATCTTTTCCATGATATGAGTCGGGCGATTCCGATCTCCAATTATATATACACGCACACACACTTCATGGAAAAATTAAGGAAAATAGTAGCACAAGCCCGTGAGAGACCGAAAGGGCGGGATGGGTGCCTAACACCTTTCTATTCCATAATTTAGCCCCCGAACCTCGGAACTATTGATTTCGTAAGCATCTATTTGTCTTTGATGCCATTCTCTCGAGGCGGCGACATGTTCTTTTTCCTGTTTTGTACAAAATAGGTTGTTGACTTCATCTCTTTACATCACCCCACACCGATGACTTCCGTAGCGCTCTAGAGGAAGATGGCGCGAGACCTTCTCCCCTTTTTCCCCGGAAAGGGAGAGATAGGGATGGCCACACCCATTATTCTTATTTTATGTTTAAACTCAACAAAACCTTCTCCAAACTTATTTATACATTTGACATCAAAATACTACAAGTTTATATGCATGAGATGATGGATTTTAAACCCCAAAATCCTTCTACATGGTTTAAACATATTTATCATCATGGAAAGTCATCATACTTGGAAAAATACATTTTTAAGGCACAAAGGACATTTTTATTTCTTCAATCTCAACAAATTTCCTTTTTATAAAATCATCATTTTGCAAGAGACATTATTTCACCAGTGTTTATCCAAATATGACATTATCTTCAAACATTTTATTTCATAAGATGTTTATCACCAATACTTCTAGAATTGTAATTTTTCATAAAAATACCATATCATTGGTGAAATAATGTTTTTCATTAACATTTCTAGAAAATACACAATTGTCAAAAAATACCCACTTTATTATTTCAAAACCTTGAAATAAGTATACATTCCTTATTTTTAACAAAAATAATATTTTTCAACATTTTTATTCCATAAAAGTGTTTATTTTTTTCTACACAACAATTATACCATTAAACTAAATACACCTATTCAAATAGTCTAAATACAATACTACAATGCAAAAATGACATTATTACACTAAGAGTAAGGTTTACCCACCTCTAATGGCTTCAATGGTAGTGTTGGTGTAGGAGGTACGACCCCCACCTCCTAAGGTGGCCTCAAGGGGTACCAATGCATCCTCCAAAGCGCCAAGTTAAGAACTCCCTTCAACTCTATTAAAACCCATCTTTTTCTTCTCTAAAATCCTCCAATACTCTTCCCAAAATTCAAAGCTCTTTTTTGTCCATGGTGAAAATGGGTATTTTTTGTTCAAATATGGTGGAACACACTCTAAAAATGGTGGTTTATGGTTGGATTAGGGTGGAGGAGTGGTGTCTTGGTGGTGGGTGGTGGTGGAAGACCACCCACCCCTTTCTATCTCTCTCACTCTCTCTCTCATTCTTCCATCTTTTCCTAACACAAATAAATTCCAAATAACCCAAAAAACACATTATAAAACACCCCTTAAGCCCAAAAATCTCATTTTACCCTTGTCGATATGATCTAGGCACGACAACACATAAAATCAACGTTCCAAATTATGACAGCACACAAGGGCAATCTGATCTAAAAACTCGACCAACGTCGTTCGTTATACGGATCGCGTGACCCTTTGCATGACCTGCTACTGTAAACCAGTAGCACGTCGTTAGAAGCCCTGCTTTTAATGACCTTTCTAACAACCCATCTCGTGACGTGTGTACTATCGTTCGAACGACCTCCTATGCCATTTGAACAACCCTCTTTCTTTTCTTTCCTATTCTATCTAATTTTTACCTATAATTATTCCATATATATAATTAACTCCTCCTCAGTTATAGCTAATATATAATTTAATTAATTTATTGGGTTAGGATATAACACTCAATATTTTGTTCAGATCTTTATTTAGAATTTATGTTGTACTAACTTTTTCATTCCGCACTTGACTTACAGTTCTTGGTGGACTTTTTCAATATTGTAGATAGAAGGACCGACCAGGACAAAGCCAACATTGAACTTAACAAAGCCTTGGCTAAGTTTAATAATTCTTTGAATGCTACTAAAAACCCCTATGGGGTTGGGAAAAAGGCTAAAGAACTGGAGCTAACCAAGCCGAGATCCACAATTGAGCAGTTGGTGAAAGCTTCCAAAGAGTCTTCTCAAACCTTATTTGAGGCTCTAACATCCATGTACAAGGCTCATGGCCAAGGGTGGGGCGAAATCTTCCACCAACCTAAGAAATATGTGAACTGCATCCATAAGTATAATTTCGAGAAAGGCTGGGATGGGGCATTAGCCAAGGTAGGACTCCTTTACGAGTATGAACTCTTCAATGAGAATAATCTAGGTTCACCTCTAAACCTTGATGAAGACGAGGGTAAAGTTATTGGGGTTTTTCCAGGATAAGGAAAGCATCGATCAAGCAAAGGAGGCCGCAGATCAAAGCAAGTATGCAGCGAATCTTGATCATGCACCATAGAGAAAGAAGGTCATGCTAGTTAGATTAGTTTAAGACTTATTGTACATTGTTTTGATTATGTTTTAGTCATTTTCTTTGCTGGGTATTGACCACTTTTGTAGTTTAATGAAGAGATTCATTATTTTGGCTTTATTTGTGACTTGTTTAATGATTTCATATTACTCATGTATGCTTGCTCTGCTAATTTTTAAAATATCTTTTTATTTTTTATCTTTATTCTAATAACAACTTAGCACTTGTGCTAATAGCTCAGATAAGCGATGACTTGGACCTCGTCTGTGGTCGGGATGCCCTTGGCCAAGCACGTGAGGCATTTTTATCTCTTCGACAAGCACTTCAGAAAATGACAAGTGCTTACGGAAAGCAGACCCATTTGGTGGCCTCCCTCCAAGCCGAGATTAAGGACATTGGAGATATTGCAGGTATGTTTCAAGATGACAATAGTTCTATAAGAGAGAAGCTTGATAGAGCTAAGAAAACCTTTAAGGAGGATCAATCGACCAAGCGATGATGATAGCTACCTTTGTCCCATCACATATAAGTGAGACCTTTTTCTCCACATCCAGGCCCTCGGACATGACACATCTATTTTGGAAAATACTGAGCGACTTCAAATTTTGTGCACACTTTCTTGGCTTGGAGACATAGAAGAGCATAGGATTAACTATTACATCCATGGCCTACAGGGGTATATTTAGCAGGACCGAACTTTGCGTGATATTTCCACCTTTGCAAAGGAAGTGGAGTATGCCAGGAAGGTAGAGGCATATTATCAGACAACTCCCCCTACTCGTTCGCGCACTACTACTTCTGCCCCACATACTCCCTTAAATACTCCTACTTTCACTACTATAACAGCGGTACCAGCCACTACTACCTCTCCTCCCTCATCATCCTATCTGGTGACATTCAAATGTTACAATGTGGGGTAGTAGGTCACAGTGCGTGAGAGTCTTCGTTGCCACATCACCATGCTTTACTTACTCTAGGAGGCCCCGAGTACCTAGACGATACCGATGATGTCGCACCCCAACATTCTCTCATCACCATTCTAGAAGGTCATATCGATGGCATTTTCCTTTGAATTTGAGGACAAACTCTTTTTCATGGAGGGGAGAATGATGTAAAGGAGAGGATGCTTTTATCATTTTTAAGCATTTATGGCATTTATGTTATTTTCCTTATTCTTATGTATTTTATTTTAGACAAGAGTTTAATAAAGAGATTTGAGACAAGAGTTTTCTTCTTAATATTTTCCATTTGACGCTCATTTACATCAATTACCATGCATCATATATTTTCCCTAAATATGGTCACTAAAAAATAGACAAGAGAGTCACTGAAAATAAATAAGGGGCGAAGGAAAGAAACAAATCCAAAACAAAGAATAAGCGTGTGTGGGGTGTTTATGTGTGTGTGTGTGAGAGAGAGATAGAGAGTTGGGTTTGTGAGAAATGAAAGGAGATTCTTGAATACAAACTAAACTCGGATGAATCATAAATATGAAAAAAAAATCATATTACAAATGAAGGAATAATCTTATTAGGAAAGAAAATAGTATAACAAGTTTTTAGTAAAAATCGAACTTCTAACTTTTAGAAACCCAACTTCTCGCGGACCTTGAAATCTCCTACAACCACCACCTCTCCTTCCCTATCGCCTCCATTGACAACCACCACTTCTTCCACCACCATCTTCCTCTTTCTCGCATCAATTTGTCACTACTTCCTTATTTCCCTCTCCTTTTTGAGCTTGTGTTTTGTTGAATTCATACTTAAAAGCCTCCTTAAAAATCGCCTTTGTCGCCGATCATAACTCCCTCATCTTCGTCATGACTGGTCCTTCTCCGAAAACCCCTTATCCAAGTTTTTTTTGTTTTAGTCCCATTTCTAAAGTTTTGTTAGTCTTATAACCACTCATGTATCTTTTTGTAGAGAATGACAATTATAAAAATATAGGACCAACAACAAAAAAATAATGACATGAAATTAAACACACATATATTAAAAAAAGTAAGACTAAAAACATGTAATCTCGATTTTTACTATATTTAATAAAATGTTCCGCGCCAGCGGGATATAAAAAAAAGATTCGCGCCACATAAATGGTCCACACCACACACCGTTGGTGCGAACCATTTTTTTCATACCACTGGTGCAGACCATTTTTTTAAATATAGTAAAGAGATTATTTTTAAAATAGTAAAAAATTGTCCGCGCCAATGGTAGGAATCAAATACAACTCAATGCCATGTCACGTTTTTTTTATCGTGATTGCGTTTGTTAAAATCGGTGCCATCTCAGCTGCCACATCAACCGGTGTAGGCAACCGATATGTTCAAACCGGTGGAAGAAGCATTTCTCCACTTTTATAGGAGTCGTCTTTCATTTTAGGTAAAAATAAGATTTTCAGGCGTGTCGTATTATTTTTATTTTGGTCGGGTTTGCGTTTGGTTACAAAAAATAACATATATTATGGCGTGTCACTTTTACTTGGGTCGTGTTCGTGTTTGGTAAAAAATAATATTTCATGTTGTGTTGTATCACTTTTATTAGAATAGTGTTCTTGTTCGGTTAAAAAAGGTTTCGTGTCGTGTTGAGTTGTGTTGCTTTTATTTGGTCAGTGGACCTTCGATCCTTACTTGTGCCAATATGTGGTTAGCTCACATAACATGGGAAAGAGATGAGAAAGTCGGGATGTGTTAGAAAGGGTTAGATTGACATCTATCATATTTATGGTATGGATTGGAGCGGCGGAGAAATTAGGAGGAGTGCCAATAGATATGCGCGACAATTAATAACAAAATTTATCATGATCACTCCCGTACTCCTAAAATTTTCTCAAAATTGGATTTTATGGAAGATTTATAAAACTTGATGTAGGATATATGCAATAGACTAATAATGTCTTTGGTTGATATAATTTTTTTTCATAGAAAATAATTATTTTGATTCATGTTTTGCTTTTGTAGTACATTAATTGTGAATATTTCATATAAGAACAACACTCAGTCACATAACAAATGCTCTATCTCAAACCTCACTTTTAGTGAAAAATATTTTTTATTCACCCACTATAGAATTGATTTCCATGAAAAATAAAAAAAGTAAGGCCAAAAACTCATATATTTTTGGAGAAAGTACTCTTAGGTCATTCACAAATAAATGTTAAAAACTAAAGGAATTTTGATAAATTATAAACACTTATTTCCACTAATTCTCATATTGTAGAAGTCCACGCTAGTGGCATAACAAGTGGACCTAATAGTAAATTGTCCTTAAATGTTTAAAAATTAATACCAAGAGACCTAATCGTAGATTGCCCTATATTTTTTCACTCATTTTTCAACTTCTTATCAAAATGAACTATTTTCTAAGCATTTTCCATATTTGCAATCAAACACACCCTAAATGTAATTTGTGTGCACGATCACATATGCAAATGGCAGTGGTTATTAAAATTTTTACATTTCTTATGCACATGTCTTATCAACTTTTTTTTATAAAAATGGATTGGGTGTAGAAGTTTAATAGTTCAGGGGGTTTCGATGTAATTTACCTTAAAAAAGATTTTTTTTAACACCAAATAACTTATGCATTTTATCAAATCAGCCAGCATTTAAATGTCAAAATGAGAAAATAAAAAATCAGTATAATTAAAACTACCAAAAATGAGAAAGTTACCCCAAAATAAGACCCTCTACATTTATCTCTTGTTCACGTTATAAAAACTAAGTAAATCAAATGATTTATAACGGATTATAATTAAATAAAAATATATACTTCAATAATTAAACATAAACTCCACTGGTTGTTAATGTGAGTTTTGAAGATAAAATACAAAATATGATTATCCAAATCATGCGAGAAGTATGAACACCTCTAAAGCTTTACAATTTTCTTTATTAACACTCTGTTTTGAAGTCAAGTCCTTGATTTTGGTAATACTTATCTAATATATATGAACAAAATTAATATTTTTTTAATGTTACTTTCTCTCAATATGTGTTCTTAACGCGACTTGAAAAGTGTGTCTCTAATGCGTGTGATTACGGATCAAGTGTAAGCCAGTCGCTCAAGTAATAATCCCATAAACCGGGTGTCGAACTCAGGGATTAAGACGTAAGACGTGATGACGAGTAGAAAAGACAATTAACCTTTTTGTTGACTTAGAAAAAGAAGTAAAAAATGACTGTTTGTAACTTTCCTATCAACTAATGCAATCTAATTAAACTAGTAAATGAACTACGCATGAGAGAATAACTAACTGAGTTTAAATCGATGTTAGAAAATGGAGTTAGCGTACACTCCCCCGATCTGTCGGTAATTACTCAGAATATAAAGACTTCAAAAATTCTCAATTCAAAGAATCATCAACTAATCTAAAAGTATTTGACATATGCGGATTCTACTCCTCACAATATCAAATCAAAAATTATATTTGATGAAAATGACAAATTATTGAAGATCGTATTTCATCCTTAAACATTCCGGTTACGTAGGGCAAACTAAATTAAAAGACGTACAATATTTATTCTGGTAATAAATCAAGCCTTTGAATTCTTAATTAAATTTTATTCGCTTTTAAATTCATTCTAACACCTGGGTTGGGTTCATGTACGCCAACCCGCTAATATCTTAGTCGGACATGGTTACGTGGGTAATAAACCAAATTCTAATGTTGCATGTGATTGAAATCATGATGAACCTATATATAAGCATGCTTGGAGTTATTAAAATGCCATAAAATAAATGAAATATGCAAAGAAAAAGATCATGTATAAATAAAGTAGATGGAACAAACTTGATATATAAAATCTTGAACACAATCCACAAAAGCGTAATCTTAATTCCGGAATTCAAAACTTTGGTTCTTCCCTCCTTCTTCCTCTATTCCTAGGTTAAAACTTAGTCTAATATCAAACTACAACCTTACATGGTCGTTTTTGCAAGAGTCCTAACTGAATACAACTTCTACGAAAAATTAGCAATTAAAAGGAAATTCGTGCATCAAGTGAGTCAAATCGGTTCAGGTGCATAGGCGAACCAGTTTGTGTAATACCCCGTAATTTTATGGATATTTAAATTACATAAGTGATGTAATTTAATAAATTGAGGATTTCAAGTGAAAGATAATTTGAGGTGTGGACTAAATATTAATTTACGAGTTTTGGATTAATATTAATGTGTGTTACGTTTACTTACGTGAATAAGTAAATAAAGTTGAATCATTTTTATATCAGGTCACGGTTGGGCAAAATGACAAGGAACAATATTTTATTCGGAGAAGTACGTCTGAAGTCGTATTGGATTTAAAAAGGTGAATTTTTTATAAGTGACTCGGATGGGAATTTCGAGTTCACGGTTAGGTTCGGAAGGGCCGAGATATTCAGAATAGAGTACTCGGGAGGTAGTGCTTGGGTTTCGAGGACTTTTTGGACTAGTAGGGACTCGCATTTGTGTATACGAGTCAATTTTGGGTTTAATAAGGGATAACCCTTATTTCTTTCTTATAAGGGCACACGAAAAAGAGAGAAAGAAGGAAAAAAAAGAGAGAAAATAAGAAAGAAGATAAGGAAATAAGAAAAGGGGAGAAAGAGGATGTTGGGCCTAACTCTGGCGGATTTCCGGCACGAGGTCGTTGGATTTATCCAACGAGCCAAGTGTATAACTTGTTTTAATTATTTATGTGTGTTTGTTGTTCATATCATAATTGGTGTAAAACTATAATATTTTTGGGTTGGGATGCTTACATAAAATGGGTTTTGAGAGATGATTCCGTATGAACTTAATGTGATAATGTTACCATGTGAAATTTAAGCTTTAAACCATGTTAATGGTGTAAAATTTGGTGAGAAATTGGAAGATATGTGTAATGTAGATTTAAATGGATTTAATGTTTAAATATTGTTAAATTTGATGAATCCCATTAAGTAATTGATATGTTGGTTAAATTATAGCGTGTAGATGATTATTTTGATGGTTGATGATGTAGAAACCATAATACTTTTGTTGGTTGAGTGTTGAAAGAAGGAGGAGATTGGAAAAGAAGGTGAATAGTAACACAACGTCATTTCCGAATCAATTCGGTTTTGGGCGAATCAATTCGGTTCTAAGCGAATCGATTCAAACCTGTTACTTTGGAATTTTTCTTAGTTTTAAATGATTGGAGAATAATAATTTTTTATTGGAGATAAATGTTAAAGAATCCTAGATAGTGTGTTAGGACTCCTAATGATTATATGGGTGTTATACGAACCTTGGGTTAGTCGAAAAATGAATCCATGTTATGAACTTTAAGAGTGTTTGAGATGAGCGACACTCGATAAATTATTTTGGCAGCTTTAAATATATATTTATGCGGGTAGAATATATATATATATGTCGATTATATGTGAGTTAATACAAATGTGCGAGTAGGATGAAATTAGAATATTAGTTAGATGTGGTAAGCTAATATTCAGATGAAATAAATACGATATTTGTATCATAGGTGAGTGAATACTTATGAAATTAATATAAGTTGTGTGTTCACTTATAAATTATTATGAATTGATATATTCGGGATTATAGGCTAATGCTATGTGAGATAGGCAGAAATAACCGGATTTGAAAATACATATATAATGTGATTATAAATATATCTGTGTATAATTTATATATTTATGTGGAACATACCCCTCTAGTTTTATTAGGGGAAATTGCACGATGTGGGTGAATCCCCTAAATTGAGGAGCAGGGTGAGTATAACCCCAGGTCATAGTCATCCAGTTATTATATAGTGTGATTTTATTCGGCTAAAACGTTTTGGGTATGATTTAGTCACACTTTCAGGTGAGGAACTATGACCGCTTCCCCTACGTTTGTGTTATTTAGGATTCGGTGTGAGATTCCGACCTGGTTGCCCGGGAGAATGTGTGTGAAATTCCCTGGAGGATGATATCATTCTAGAGATTGCATCCATTGAGTTATATCTCTGAGGGATGGTTGATATACTTATATAGTGTGTGATATATAAGTAAGGATATACTTTATATATATATATATATATATGAGAGATGTGAAAACATATATACATAAATTGACTAAGATAAAGAATGAAATGTGAGATAAATTCTGGATCATCCGGGAGTATAAAATCCGGAATAAAATATAGGATATACGTATATAAGATGAGAATATTATATACGAGATAAATAACACTAAAATATGAATAGTGCAATAACTAGTGAAGGTTATTCATAATGAATGGATATATGATAAGCAAGAAATTATAAGGTATAAGCTCAGGCGAAAGCTTGGAATAATGTATGCGGGGTATGAGATAATATTTGGGTATTTAGAATCTCGGTGAGATGCTAGTTAGGCTGGGTAGCGTAACTAGGATGTTTAAAATAAATGCGTTAGGTGTGCACTGTTAGATGAGAGGTGAGGGGTAATCTCATGTGAGTGCGACACCAATTTAAATATGAAGAATATCATATTTTTATATTAAAGTATTTTAAACACTTGCTAATTTTTTTATAACTCGGGCTCTGCCCGTACCTAATTTTCCCTTTTCTCCTTATTTATTATACTTTTTAGGTGTGTAGACACAGGGACGCCTGTATGACTATTTCTTTCGAGTCAAACATTGTTACCGCAGCTGTGGATGTGGGCTGGATATTGTATAGACACTTCCATCATTTTGATCTAGATAGGAGGTATTGTAATTTATATTCGGGCATGTTTCCCAACTGATGTCATCTGTTTTAATTCTGATATTACTATATATGCACATTCAATATGGTTGTATAATGTTTTATCGAGAGTTATCAGTTATTTATTTAATCATTTCAATTGTCATATTAATTATATGGATGGATTTTAATACGTTTAGGTTAAAAAGATTAGAAAGTTTAAAATTTGACACCAGGCCTAATAAGTTATTAGTAATTAATTGATTTTCGACAGTGATACTAAGACTGAACCACATGAGACTCCTGTTTTAATTTCATATAGGACTGATCACCCAGTATTTTACTAGGCGGGGTGTCACAGTTTGGGGTTCAGTTATAGAAAAATCTTTGCATTTGCTTTATTCTTCTTATTTTACTTCGAAAATCTTTCTCAGCTTTGAATGCTCATACTTTCTTCATCATAGCTCAAAATTGGACGTCGTTTCTTCCAGTATTCCTATGACTTCAAGCTCTTCAACTTTCTAGTTGGCTCTGCTTTCGGACTAAGACTTCAAAATTACTAAAACTCCCTTTGATCTCCTTTCTTTGGGTTCTTTCACTATTTTGATTTCTCTCTCACACTAACTTGCATGAAATACCTGTAAAACACAAGAGAGATACACAAAACACAAAACAATCGCTAAGGAGGGTTAGTAGCATAAATATGAGATACATCCAAGTTAATTACAATGCATGAGATCATAAAAGGATCGAAATTAAGGGAATAAATATGAAACATTTACGCCTTATCAAATCCCCCTAACTTAGAATGTTACGTGTCCCGAGCAATGTAAAAGAATAAGAGTACGAGTTAAGGAAATATGTAAAAAAATTTATTGGGGTAGAATACCTCTTTCACAGACAAACGATTGCATTTAGTGTATGCCACAAGCCATTAAACCCCTAGGTTACCCTAACAGGATGAGTGATGTCTCGTGAGGGGTTGCAGTGAATATACTCACAAAATTCAATTTTTGACTCAAAGAAAAATAAAAATAATTAAAAATTATACAATTTAAATTATCCAAAAATAGTCACCGTAAATTTATATTTAAAAGTCTTAATTTGTAGTGTGTCTGGGCGAAGCCGAAAATTAAACCACTAACTTTCACCGATTGATCTTTACGTTACTTTCCAAAAATTCGCTTTGATTCAATTTCTCACGGATGCTCTCAGAAACGAATCACTCGGAATATGACTATTTTCTCTCGGTGTGCGTGATTTATAAGAGTAAATATAATGAAAATTGAATTCATGCACACAAATTTTGAATACAAACTTTATTCAGGTGAAAAGATCTCATCATCGAAATACGGTTGTTGGGAAATGGAAAACATCGCCTCTTATTCACCCTAATTAATCTCACTTATTATCTTTTCGTGTCTTAGGCTCTTAACGCGATAATTAATTTTGTTATCCGGACTCGGTTCGGACCTTTTCGGGTTATAAGGTTAATTGGGTAAAAACTGGGAATGGCTTGGAAATTCGGAATTGAATTTTTTTCTTACGATGTCTGTTAGTGCCTTTTCGGACTTTTGCTCATTTTCTCTTCTTTTCTTACTTTTACTATATTTTTTCCTTTTTATTATCTTTTTTTTGTTGCTATTTTTGTTGAGCATTATTATATTTTTCTTGCCCCTTTTTTGTGCACCATTAGGACTTAATTGATGAATTTTTCGATTTTCAAAACTCCGGGCTTCATAGGTTTTATTCAGGTTAATTAAACGAATTGGGAATTTTATTCGACTTAATTAGTCTTGCAAAAAGGGATAATTTTTATTACTTTTTATGGCTAATATTTTTGGGTAAACAAATGATGGCATAACTTCATTTATCCGAATTACTCATTATTTTACCATATACGTCTCGAGAATATAGTTAATTTAGAGATATTTTTAACGCATTTTTCAAGATAAGATTTCACTCATTTCTCGTAACCAATCAAAACGATGGAATAGAGATATTTAACGACTTTTGTAAATGCTAAAATGAACTTTGAGTTAACCACTAACTAGGATTGATTTAATTACTCGCAAAAGATGATAGGCTCGAAATATCACCAGGTTAATTAATCTCCACACTTATTCACGAAGTCGTCAATTTTCTCTAAATTTTCATCTTTGGTCAATTTCGGTTAATGCATTTGATTTTTACAATTTGAGACTACAAACAAATTTTTTGTGATATTTTTTGAAAAATTTAAATTTGAATTTTTATTAATTTTGTAGGAAATTTTTTGAGTGTTTTTCAAATTTTTCTAATTTTTTTGAAATTTTCTAATTTTTTTGGGGCGTTTTAAAAGTTTGTGTACTTTCAGAAATACGCATTTGTCCCCCCCCCCCCTAACTTAGACTTTTGCATTTTCCTCAATCGAAAGGACCAATATCTAAATAAGAAAAGATAATAAGTGCGATAAGGAAAATAAACAAATATTCAAAATGTAAGATTTCTCATTAAAACCACCAAATACATACAAGGAGGAAAGATATAGCATTACATAGTTCTTTAACAAAATCAACACATGTAATATGAAGAACTACAAAAAAGAAACCAACAACGAGATTGCTACTATGGTGGTGGGTGGAAGGGCTGGATGCGCTCAGGTTATAAGGATCGTAAAAATATGTCGGGCGTGAGACATTTGGCCCGACTTGCAAGTGGTACATTTCGGCTTAGAGCTGAACCATCATACTTATGTCACGGTGATAAGATTGGTTGTCTACCCAATATTCATTCACGAACCCTTCGAAATGCGCCTTTAGTTCATCGATGCGGTGAGTAATGCACTCCCCCTCCGGCTCATAATCGGAGTCTCCTTCATCATCGTATTCCTCCTATTCGGGAACATCACCCACATCCGGCATTGGGGTGGTGGGCTTCATGTCCTCCTCCTCATCAATAATAATAGGCATCATGGGGCGGGCCACTCGCATTTGATGGGAACGTCGGGTAGCGGACGTAGCCCCAATCGGTTTTGGAATTTTGACTTGCCAGTCAGGTGCCCTCACCCCGACGTCATGTATGATGTCCGCAATGAGGCACGCATATAGAAGGGAAAGTTTTACATTCTCGTCATAGGTGGCATGGAGGATTTCTATAAAGAAGAAATGGGCAAGATTGATGGTGCTCTCCGGGTCGAGGGAATGATAGAGAAAATTCCCATGGCATTGGTGAACCACCGAATCATTGGTGGTATATAGGATTGCACCGCAAGTGATGTGGTTCATATAGTGCATCATTTTTGGTAGCTTACCCACTGGGAATGTATCTTGCACCCATTCCTCACTCAGTGCCATGAGCTTGATGTATTTGAATTTTATGCATGGTGCTCCGTTGGTGAGGTAGGCAAATGGTAAGGGTAAAACAACCCCTTTTTATCTCATCTTTCATTAGATAATGGCGATGGAGAACGGGTTGCAAATTTTTTTGATGAACATCTCATGGATAGTGTTGGATTTGAGAATGAGGGTCACGTAGAAATAACACACGTCCTCCTCATAGACCTGATTATTTGTGGGGGTTATAAAAGTGCATCCCCTCGGCGGTGGAAGAGGGCAGTGACTTCGCCCGGTAACTCTTCCTAAATGACCCGACGCTCAATATGGATAGTGAGGGATGCCCAGAAGTACTAATGGAACCAATCGCGTTCTTATTTGGAGTGTAATTCATGGTCGGCCTCCTCATAGAGGATGGTGGTGGAGTCGTACTTTCGGGTTTGGAGGTGGCGGTGGGGAGCCATGGTGGAGGAAGGATTTGGAGAATTAAGAATTTTAGAGGAGATGTAATAATAGGTTAGGTGTGAAAGAGGGGGGTGGTAAGTGATGTATTTATAGGTGGGGAGGGGTGAAATGTGGGGGGAAATGGGAGGGGTGGTGGTAGGAAAGGGTGGTGGAAAGAATTTGGGTTGAAAAATGGTTTGGGGGTTCATAGGGAGGGAAAGGTGAAAAATAAGGGATAATGAATTTAGAAAAGGGGGTGAATACTGATCAGGTGCTTGTAACCTCTTTGGGGGTGCAGGTTTAAGTATAATCTGGCGCGGTTTAAGCATAATCTGGCATGGGTTAAAACCGTGCTAGAATTTGGCACTGTTTAAAGCCGTGCCGAATATGGGTACGTTTCATTACAAAAACAACACCCCAAAATTTCAAGCGAGGACCAAAATTTCAAGAGGGAACAAATCATTCTAACCTAAGTCTCTCTCTCTCTCTCTCTCTCTCTCTCTCTCTCTCCACGCTACCCGGCCTCCTCCACGATCCACACTACCCCCGATTCATCATCGCTGCCTCCCTACGCCTCCAAGAGTCCACACTCTCCGGCGCCTCCATCATCCATGAACTGTCATCATCAACAGGCTTCCATCCACAAACCTCTATCCACGAACTGCTATCATCTACCATCTGCACGAGCAAAGAAATCGAACAAAATAGGTATTTCAATATTTTGTATTTCAATTACTCGTGCTTTGATTTCATAATTGAACTTAATAGAAGGATGACCTGCTCTTCTCCTATAATCGAGAAAGGACACATTTTGGATTAACATTAGGTTGGTTTTTAGAATGTTCAATTTACGTTTGACATTTATGATACAATGCTTTTACCCTAAAATACTCTATTTCTGATATTGGCTTATGTAGAAGATGTTTTGAAATATATATGGTTTTCTTATCATATTGGACTTTGGATCTGTAACTGTATGGTTGTACTTATTTTTTGGATATGCAATTGAGTTCTTTGTACACTTGCTGAAAGAAAGACCTGTGACATCTTTTCATGTGCATTATATATTTTGTTTTGTAATTAGACTGCGAGTAATGGATTCTTATTTGGAGACTATAATTTTCTCAACTAAAGTTTCATAGTTTTAGATGTTTGATAAGTACCGGTATGTAATGTGTAAATACAAATGTTTTAGTTTAGATGATCAGGAGACTAAGTGGTTGAAGACCCGAACTCATTTTTTTTATCCTGACTTTGGAATTTTTTGAGAAAAAGATAATCTTATTAAGACATTCTAGATCCACATTTCAGCATAAGAAGCTAACGTGGATAATACTTTGTAAATTCTTATACTTAAAATCCATTATTAATTTAAAAGTTAGCGTTGCCACCTTTTCTCATTAGATTTCTACAATGTCTCAAGTTAGGAACATATTTGACTGTCCAAAAAATTCCATTTTGTGTTCAACCCGTGTATTGAAAACTGCATAAGTCTCACATTCACATCTCAAGTTCATTTTCTATAAGAAAAGGTACTCAGTTGGCCCGATAATCTGACTTGCCAATTTCATACCATAAACTAATAGAGTTAGTTCTTTACATACGGCTTAGTTTGAAGACACCCCCAAAAAGAAGCCAAAGTGTAATTACTCTCTTGTATATTCAATTGCACGCCAGTTTTTACACATCACTAGAGAAAGGCAAACTGAGTACACATATTTGGTGTCTAGTGTAAATGTGGTGGTTATTCATGATAAATGGGGAGCCTATAATAAAAATTTCAAAAATATTCAGATATTTATCTTGACTGTATGCTATAGTAAGTGTGTCGATCGGTTTTTGTGCTTTAATCTAAATTAAAAACTATTATCTCTTCAAAACTGTCAACTAACAATAAGTAAGAGATGTTCTCCATTTTTAGCATGCATATAACCAAAATTGTCACTATTCTAGCCCAATTTTAGCATCTGTTAATCATTTAGGACTATTTTTTTGGGTGTGATTTCTTATATTAATGATATGAAAGGGTGAGATAATTTGTAATATCCATCATAAATTTCACTACACCAAAAATAACATTTTGGCACACCCTGATATTAAAAATTTGGCACAGTTTAAAATTGTGCCAGATTTTGGCACGATTTAATAGAAATTTGGCACACTTTAAAACAGTGCCAAAATTTGGAACTATTTTAAAGTGTGCCAAAATTGAGTACACTTACTAAAATATATAATACCCCTCAAAAAAACATTACACTCCTCTCTCTCTCTCTTGTTCCCGCTCAAGAGTTCCCGCCCCGCTCACTCCCTCTTCGCTAGGGCTCGATTTCTCTTTCTCGCCTCTTGGTCGGAGTTCACTCCCTCTTCGCTAGGGCTGCAAGAGGTCGGTGTCCATTCTCTCTCTAGGCCGGTGGCAAACGGTCCATTCTCTCTCTAGTTTGGCGTCCATTCTCTCTCTAGGTCGCCTCTAAGTCGCTGGTCGGAATCTCTACGGCCGACGCTCTCTCTCTTCGGCCCATTCTCTCTTTCTCTGGTCACTCCATTGTTCTCTCACTCCACTCATCCCAATCAGGAAATTGTTTAAAGCATTGTATTTTTTTAACCTAAGTTAGGTATAAGATTTTATCCTAGAGTTTATGATATGCGTGATTTTATTTGTATTTGCTTTTTAGAGTTTTATATACATTTTTAAATATTTATTGTTTTTTTAATGTGTGAGTTTTTGGTGAAAATTAAATGGTGATAATTAACAAAAATAAATCATTGGTTTTTAGATGGACCTTGGAATCTTTTAGTGGTAAATTATGTTTTTATGTTCTTACCCTTTTAATTAAAATGCATATTTGATCTGATTCGTACATGTTACGTATTTTTAAGAAAATCTAAGTGCTAAATATTCAATAATAATGTAAAAACAACAAATTGAAAAGTAGGCACCCCACTAATTAAATGGATAAATAAGATTATGAGTTGAAAATTTAAGAAAAAACAAAAAAAACTACTTAAATAGTAAGTAGGCATTAATACTAAAAATTCAATAATGATGTTACACATGTAGAAAAACCTTAGACCCGTTCAAGAGGTCTCACTATGACTGTTGTGAGAACTCTTGAATTGTACCATTTTTGAAGAGTTTGGAAATGCAAAAGTTTGTATGGTACATAATGTTTATGCATGTCCTATTTTGAAAAATTCGGTGGCATCTCTTTATGTTCTTTGGGTGCATACTAGATTGATGTAGTGTTTTGTGTTTTCTTGGTTGAAAAACTTAAATAACACATGAACACGCCCAATTTAAGTTGTGTATTTGAAGAACTGTTGGGAGATGCTGGCGAAATTTTCTAGATTAGGACATGGAATGAGACATCATGATAAATACAAAATATGCATTTTATATTGGGATATGACCCTTACGCTGTAGAGGAGATGGAGGAAATATAGGAGCTCAAATATATACATATTTACACTTGAATAAACTTCAATATATTTACAGCAAGCGTTTATATTATAATGTGTGTTCTTTAAACTTATCAGGATGTCGTCGGGAATCAATAAAGAGTGGATAAATGAGAAAAATATCGAGACCGATACATATAGATATGGGGTGTTACAGTTTCTACATTATGTGCATAGTAATAGTGCGAATGCTAAACATTCATGTCCGTGTAGATGTTGTCGAAATGGGAAAGGACATGTTGTTATAGCTGACATATTCGTTCATTTAATGACATATGGTATGGACGTGAACTATACCTTATGGCATTTTCATGGTGAGACATTAGTTGTTGATCAAGTCCAACCACCACCGCAATCTGTGACACCGACAGAACACGCTGATGTGCACAACATTCCAATTTTGAATGATCTTGTGAATGATGCTTGTGAGATGCTTATGGGTGAAGCGGAACCTAGTGAACCTAATTGTGTAGGCAGCGATGAAGCCCCCCAATTTATGAGGTTCCCAATGATTCGCACGCACATAAATACAAAGGCAAGAAGTATGATCGTTTACATCAAATCGCACAGGAGCCATTGCACCCAGCTACTGGTTCTTCGCGTCATACCACAATGTATGCTCTTATAAAGTTGAATGATTTGAAACACAATTCAATTTATCGGATGGTGCTACAGGTGGAATTATTAGATTGTTAAATGAACTACTTCCTGAAGAGAATAACTTGACAACTATAGAAATGAAAAACACCATTAGAGATCTCAGTATAGAATATGTTAAGTATGACGTATGCATTAGAAACTGTATGATATTTTGGAAAGAGCATGAAAAATAAACTAGATGTATAAAATGTGGTTCTTTACGCTACAAGTTTAATTGTCTAGACGAGGAAGGGGTATAAATTCAGAATACTAATGGAAAAAAAGTACTCTAGGGTTCCTAAGAAGGTAATGCGACATTTCCCTCTAATCCCTAGGATAAAACGGCTTTACACCATAAAGTGGATAGCAAAGAAAATGACATGGCATGCTAATGCAAGATCTTGTATGGAGTTATTGCATCATCCCCGGGATTCAGCAGAATAGGTAAATTCAAACATTATGTGGAGAGATTTTGCAAAAGATCCGCGGAATATTCGACTTGCAATAGCAACTGATGGTTTCATCCCGAATAACATGTTTAGCCATAAGTATAGTTGTTGGCCAGTCATAATTGAACCTCTCAACCCTCCCCCATCAATGTGTATGAAAAATGAGTTTTCAATGTTGTCTATTTTTGATTCCCGGACCAAAGTCACCATCAAGTAATATTGATGTCTTCTTCCAATCGTTGGTCGATGAGTTAAAGATCTTATGGTCTGGAGTTGAGGCTTGGGATGCGTACAAAAATGATAAATTTCTGTTAAAAGCCATATTAATGTGGGGTATACATAATTTTCCAGCTTATGGGATGTTAGCAGGTTGTTCAACCCAAGATTACAATGGGTGCCCAGTTTGTTCTACAAATACACCTTCTGAATATCTTCCTAAGTCAACGAAATGTTATTACCAATGGTCTCATATGTTCCTTTCTAAAGACCATCCTTACAGGCTTGACACATCAAAGAAAACATTTAATGGTAAAATAGAGGATGCTATGGCTCCAAGAAAGTTAACAAGTGTAGAAGTTGAGTAGATAGTCACTTATCATTCGAGAAGGTGTTCAAAGAGAGGGAGAGGGAGAGGGAGACAAAAAGGGAAAGTCAAAGGGAAAGATAAAGGGGGAGGGGAAAGGGAAGGGGAAGGGGAAAGAGAAGGAGGATGTCGTAATGGAAGACAATGATTATCTAAGTGAGGGTGACGATGAGAATCTAGTAGGTACCGAGGGTTTTTCAAGGAGGTCAATTTTCTTTGACTTAGAGTACTGGAAGGATCATTATATTATACATAATTTAGATATTATGCATGTTGAAAAGAATGTCATAGAGACACTTTTTGGTACAATACTCTTGGTGAAAGGTTCATCAAATAAAGATACGGTCAAAGCCCGTGAAGACTTGAAAGTTCATTTGAATTTTAAAAGGAAATTATGGATGAAAGATGTTGAAGGCAGTAACAAAAGGCTTATGCCAAAGGAACCTTTCGCATTAGGAAAGGAAGAGAAAGAAGCATTATTTCGTACACTAAAAACATTAAAGGCACCGATTGTATTTTCATCAAATTTCATCAACAATGTTAACCTCGATCCACCTGAATTTACCAATCTCAAGTCCCACGATTATCACGTCATTATGCAACGGCTGCTTCCTGCATTGCTTATGCATTCATTTTCGGATGATAAGCCTTTGTTTAAAGCTATACAGTGGATACACATATTCTTTAACATGTTGTGTGCCAAAGTGATAATTAGGGAACATCTTTTGAAGGCTAAAAACGCATTGGTATAGGCACTTTGTGTCTTTGAAATTTATTTTCAACCTGCCTTTTTTATGGTGATGATCCTCCTTATGCTCCATTTAGCCGATGAAGCTTTAGCAGCTGGGCCACCAAGATATCGAGCAATGTGGTTGTTTGAGAGAGAAATGGGAAGATATAAATAGTGGTCACGAAATAAGAGGTACATTGAAGGGAGCATTGCTAATGCATATTTGTTACATGAAGCTTATTTGTATGCCATGGAGTACATATCTAAAAGAGGTGAAGGAACTCATAAGAGGAATCTTGAGGATTTTCTTGATGATGAGTTTGATGACTCGGAATGCCAACGACCATTGTGTAAAAGTAAAGAATTGATCTTAAATAATGTACAATATGAGCAAGTGCGAAGATGGGTTTTATCTCAATGCAACGATGTTGATGAATGGAGAAGGTACACACTTAGTTCTATGTTAATTCATATTAATTTATTGTAATGTGATATTTCTTAATTTTGAAACTAGTTTCTTGTAGAAAATTTGTTGTAACTGATACAATTGAGGCATAGAATTGATGATTTCATCCCTTGGCTAATGAACGAGGCAAGTATTTATTTATACATGTACTTTTTTATCAACTGTAATAATTTTGAATGAAACTTTAAAAAATTATCAATTCCTTACAGGCCTCAAGATTTAATGATACGAGAATTTTTCCATATGTTGATGGTTCGCTCCATAGGGTTACCAGTTATGAGAAATTTCAATGCAATGGGTACACCTTTTGTAGTTCTGGACATGAAGAGAATCATAACTTTCAGAGTAGGGTGTGTCTACTAAGGCCTTTAATAAGAAGGGGATTATGACAATCTTTTATGGAGTTATTAGATAAATACTCGACCTCAATTATGTTGAGTTCGCACATATTGTCTTTTATTGTGATTGGGTGGATGTTGATGTTAAGAATTCTTGCGAAGTTGAACCCACCTCAAAATTGGTGATGGTGAATCTTAGTAAGCTCGTGAGTAAAAATACCATTCACGATGATCCGTTCATCCTTGCATGTCAAGCCAGTCAAGTATTTTATTGTCAAGATGTAAAACTGAATGGGTGGTCAGTTATTTTACAATCTCCCAAGAGACTAACGAAATAAATAGATGCGATTGATATTGACCGTATGATGTATGACTCCATTCTCGCGGAAAATGATAAATTGATGAAGCTTTTGGACATGGGATTTCTAGTGAAATGATTTAGTTCTGAACTTGTTTTTGAATATGCAATATTCTATTTATTCCGTTTGTTGTTATCGTTGTTGTAAACATTTAAAACCGTCAATAAATGGGGAGACACCTATATCAACCTCCTGTTCTAAAGTTGCTTTGGGTGCTTCAAGAGTAGGTGATGACTCTTTCACTAAGAAGTAAAAATTTAATGAGCACGGCCTTCCAGTTGGTGAAGACTCATATACACTTTAAACCAGGTTGGGAGACTTAGCAAAGACACATGTTCCCATTTCTTATACGAGATGGAAATAAGTGGATGTGCGATATAAGAACTCAATTTGGTCATCATTAATGGTATACGATTCCTTTCTATTCTAAAGAATGTAAATTCAATTATGTGATGTTTTAATTTTATTTCTTCATATATTGTAGAAAGAGTTCCCAGATGTGCGCAAAAGTCAGAAGAAATTTTTTATGAAAAAAGCAAACGATGCTTGGAAAAAGTTCAAGTCTAAGATAAGGGATAATTTTAAGGATGGTGATGTTGGAAAGTAGAAGGAGAAAGTGCCACAAAATTTCAAATCTAAGGATTGAGAGGTGTTTTGCAATAATGAAGCTTTAAAGGTTCAAAAAACTTTGCGAAGAAAGAACAAAGAGACTAAACAAAATTGTGTGAGAAAGAAAACCCATAATACAGGTCGTCATGGTTATGCCCGAGCTTCATAGAATTAAAGAAAGGAGCATGGGCGTGAACCCACTCGTGATGAATTGTGGTTGGAAACTCATATAATCAAAGGATGTGGTTATGCCCCTCATGATAAAATATTTGCGATAATTTAAATTTTGTAATGTTCGTTTTGTCAAAAAAAAGTATCGTATCATCAAATTCAATGTTAATATATTTTTGTACAGGACCAAATTCAAATGCTTCTGGATGTATACATGTGAGTGGTCAGGATGAGACCATGGATGCCGGGCCTATTTTTGAGGTTTTTAAAAAGGATACGCGAGGACGTGTTCGTTGTGTTGGGTCCATAATTTCGAGAACCGCTATATTAGGGTCGGCATTTGCTAGAGAAATGCTTGAAGAGGTGAAAGAGGACACCAAAAATTGGAAGGATCATGTTGATCACCTTAGGAGTGACATAGAGGTGATAAAATCCTCATTAGATGAATTCATTACTGACTTCAAAACCGATAATTTTTTAGCTGTTGGACACAACGTTCAAAAGTTACCTACTATAGGTACTGGAACTCCTTCGTGTTCTCGTTCCTCCCCTGCATTCGAGGTTTCAAATTTCACATCTCTAATTGAATGAAAAATACTATCCCACACACGTGAACTTGGTTGTTATGGGAGGAAAACGCAATCAGGAGCCGTCTCGACCGTTCACTTCCATACGTTGAGAAAGAATGAAGTGCGAGTTTTACTCGATGACATCAAAGTGCCCGAGTATCCAGTTTGGGGTGGAAAACAAGTTCATTGCGAGAACTTGAAAGATGTTGGTAAAAATGTAATTATGCATTGGCTCGACGACCTTTGACCTCCCATTGGTGACACCGAAGAATGACCTTTGTCCTCCCATTGGTGACACTGGTGACCTACACCACCTTGCTTCGAAGTACTTCCGTCTAAGGTACAAATCTGCCAAATCTCTACTTATATTCCTAATTTATGCTTCTATATTCCTTCTCCACCACCTATAGCATCAAGAAATTATTGAGTTATCGTTATGCAATCAACTATTGAATTGAGTTATCGTTATGTAATCAACAATTGAATTGAGTTATCGTTATGCAATCAACTATTGAATTGAGTTATCATTACGTAATCAACTATTGAATTAAGTTATCATTATGAAAAAAGGGACTAAACCAGTTATTTATTAATCATTATTGAGCGGGAATTGCGGGCAAGCTGTTATATATAACAATTGTTATATATAACAACTCTGTTATATATAACAGCGGTTATATATAACAGCTGTTATATATAAAAACTCTGTTATATATAACAATTGTTATATAACACCTAAACGGATTTCTTAGTATTCTCTCGTTGATTTCATATATAGAACAACTAATGGGATTCCAAGAAATCACCCTTGAACAACTGTTATATAGAACAACTAACAGGATTTCTTATTCTCTCGTTGATTCTGAATATTATTTTCAAAGAAGATTTCTTGGAACTGATCCTATGTTGAGTCATTAATATCTCACTAAGGAAAAATGATGGCCACTGAAAATCCAATTCTCTTTTAAATATATACGTGACCCATTTTACCATAACCATACGTAGATTAGGCTTGAAAACAAGTCGTTCGAGGGTGAAAACGCCAACCAACCCCCATACGGCCCCGTAAGAGGCATGAACACCTCTCACGAGACCAATGTAACTCATGCAAACTGATCGTGTAGTCCCGGGTCTCCCGGTTTGAGAATATGACGATAATTTCAAAATATATAGATTAGGCTTGAAAGCAAGTTGTTCGACCAGCCCCCATACGGCCCTGTAAGAGGTACGAACACCGTGCGCGGTTCCAATGTAACTCGTGCGAACTGATCGCATAGTCCCGGGTCTCCCGGTTTGAGAATATAACGATAATTTCAAAATAATTAGATTAGGATTGAAAATAAGCCATTCGAGGGTGAAAACCCAAACCTACCCCCATACGGCCCCGTAAGAGGCAAGAACACCTCGCACGGGACCAATATAACTCGTGCAAACTGACCGCGTAATACCCGATCTCCCGATTTGAGAATATGATGATAATTTCGAAATACTTAGATTAGGCTTGAAAATAAGCCGTTCGAGGGTGAAAACCTAAACCAACCCCCATACGGCTCCATAAGAGGCACGAACACCTCGCATAGGACCAATGTAACTCGTGCGAACTGATCGCGTAGTCCCGGGTCTCCCGGTTTGAGAATATAATGATAATTTCAAAATACATAGATTAGGCTTGAAAATAAGTTGTTCGAGGGTGAAAACCTAAACCAACCCTCTATACGGCCCCGTAAGAGGCACGGACACCTCACAAGAGACCAATGTAACTCGTGCGAATTAACCGCATAATTCTAGGTCTCCCAATTTGAGAATATGATGATAATTTCAAAATACGTAGATTAGGCTTGAAAACAAGCCGTTCGAGGTTGAAAACCTAAAAAAACCCATACGGACCCATAAGAGGCATGAGGACCTCGCACAGGACTAATGTAACTCGTGCGAACTGACTGCGTAGTCCCGAGTCTCCCAATTTGAGAATATAATGATAATTGCAAAATACATAGATTAAGCTTGAAAACAAGCCGTTCGAGGGTGAAAACCCAAACCAGCCCACATACGGCCCCGTAAGAGGCACGAACACCTCGCACGGGACCAAGGTAACTCGTGTGAACAGACTACGTAGTCCCGAGTCTCTCAATTTGAGAATATGATGATAATTTCAAAATACATAGATTAGGCTTGAAAACAAGCCGTTCGAGAGTGAAAACCTAAACCAACCCCCATATGGCCCCGTAAGAGGCCCGGACACCTCGTATGGGACCAATGTAACTCGTGCGAACTGACTACATAGTCTCGGATCTCCCGATTTGAGAACATGATGATAATTTCAAAATACGTAGATTAGGCTTGAAAATAAGCCGTTTGGGGGAGAAAATCCAAACGAACCCTCATACGGCCCCGTAAGTGGCACGAACACCTCACACGAGACCAATGTAACTCATGCGAACTGACCGCATAGTCCTGGGTCTCTCGGTTTGAGAATATGTTAATAATTTCAAAATACATAGATTAGGCTTGAAAACAAGCTGTTCGAGGGTGAAAACCAAAATCAGCCCCCATACGACCCCGTACACCTTGCACGGGACCAATGTAACTTCTGCTAACTGACCGCATAGTCCCGGGTCTCTCGATTTGAGAATATAATGATAATTTCAAAATACGCAGATCGGGCTTGAAAACAAGCCATTAGAGGGTGAAAACCCAAACCAGCTCTCCATACGGTCCCGTAAGAGGAACGAACACCTCACACGGGACCAACGTAACTCGTGCGAACTGACTGCGTAGTCCCGGGTCTCCCAGTTTGAGAATATGACGATAATTTCAAAACACGTAGATTAGGCTTGAAAACAAGTCGTTCGAGGATGAAAACCCAAACCAACCCCCATACGACCCCGTAAGAGGCACGAACACCTCGAACGGGACCAATGTAACTCGTGCGAACTCACCGCGTGGTCTCGGGTCTTCTAGTTTGAGAATATGATGATAATTTCAAAGTACGTAGATTAGGCTTGAAAATAAGCCGTTTGAGGGTGAAAACCCAAACCAGCCCCCATACGGCCCTGTTAGAGGCACGAGCACCTCTCACGGGACCAATGTAACTCGTGTGAACTTACCGTGTAGTCCCGAGATTCCCGATTTGAGAATATGATGATAATTTCAAAATACATAGATTAGGCTTGAAAATAAGCCATTCGAGGGTGAAAACCTAAACCAACCCCCATACAGCCCCGTAAGAGGCACAAACACCTCGCATGTGATCAATGTAACTCGTGTGAACTGACCGCGTAGTCCTGGGTCTCCCAATTTAAAAATATGATGATAATTTCAAAATACGTTGATTAGGCTTGAAAACAAGTCGTTTCCGGGTGAAAACCCAAACCAGCCCCCATACGACCCCGTTAGAGGCACGAACACCTCGAACGGGACCAATGTAACTCGTGCGAACTGACCCCATGGTCTCGGGTCTTCTAGTTTGAGAATATGCTGATAATTTCAAAGTACGTAGATTAGGCTTGAAAATAAGCCGTTTGAGGGTGAAAACCCAAACCATCCCCCATACGGCCCCGTAAGAGGCACGGACACCTCTCACGGGACCAATGTAACTCGTGCGAACTTACCGTGTAGTCCCGAGTCTCTCGATTTGAGAATATGATGATAATTTCAAAATACGTAGATTAGGCTTGAAAATAAGCCATTCGAGGGTGAAAACCTAAACCATCCCCCATACAGCCCCGTAAGAGGCACAAACACCTCGCATGTGATCAATGTAACTCGTGTGAACTGACCGCGTAGTCCTGGGTCTCCCAATTTAAAAATATGATGATAATTTCAAAATATGTTGATTAGGCTTGAAAACAAGTCGTTTGCGGGTGAAAACCCAAACCAGCCCCCATGTGGCCCCGTAAGAGGCACGAACACCTCGCACGGGACCAATGTAACTCGTGCCAACTGATCAGGGAGTCATAACTTGCCTAAGATTTTCAATTTTAGAATATAATAATAATTATAACTCCTATATGTAAATTTTTTAGCTTGGGTAAGTTTTTTTTTTGTAAATTACTGAGTTACTAATATCTTCTCTTTTTTGTATCCTATTTTTTTTTCAGGATAACATTTTATTGTTGGCATTTATTCACGTGGAACACACAGAGAACTCAATGGTTTACAACAAGGGATTTATTCATGATTCTATTTTTTTGTGTTATGGTCGTGCGGGCTTTTGTAGTTTTATTGTTAACTTTTTTGAACGTGCGGGCTTTTGTAAGTTAATTGTTATATTTTGTGGCCGTGCGGGCTTTATGTTAGGAAGGTTTTGTATTAGCAGGTTTATGAATGTCCAGAAAATAGAGAAAACCCTGCCCAATTATTTTTGGGTCTGTGAACTATTAAAGACTTGTAATGTTTTGAAGTTTGTATGTACATTAGTTTATCAACAATGTGCAATATTTTCAATTTGTGAATTTTCATGCTTTCAAATAATTATTTTTTTTTCTTTTTATAAAATATTTGGCACAGTTCAAAACCATGCCAAACGTGTATCATATTTTTTAGATAGTTATGGTTGTAGGACAACAAGATGTGGCGCTTCATTCTAGGTAACAAAGTTTATCCCCTAGATAATAAGTCTCTCTATGTACTAGGTAACCTGTATTGAACTCACACAACAAGAGGTGGCGCATCATTCTTTAATGACACACATTTCTACATTATCTGCTCCAACGGCACTTACACATTTCAATAGTAAGTTTTGTTTCTCTTTATTTGACATACATATATATACAATTTATTATTTTGATTAATCTAGTAAAAGCTCTCATGAGGGAAAATAAATAACTTATCTAACATTGTGCTGGAAATTTCAGGAGGATCAATTCTTTGGAAATGTAGTTATAACAGTATATACACAAAAGTAGTAGTAAAATATGTGGGTGCATCCAATTCTAAAACAAGCCATTATTTTAATTGAATCTTCAGCTGATTTAAATTATTTGCTTGTTCAACTTAGTTGTCCGTGATTTTTCCAATTTAGTGAAGACAGAGGATGTCGTCACCTCAGAACATTTTGTGACCCTTCTTACAGGTGTATCAAAGTATTCGCAGAAGGATTGGTTGTCAAGTTATGAGACACTCACCACCTATGTGGTAAAAACTCTTTTCTCTAGTGAAATGTTAATTTTTCTCTTAATGGTCCTCACTGTATTATCTCACGTGGTGCATGACATTTTGATTACCACACAACATATCGATGGTTAAAATTCATAGATGATAGAGATTTGGCATCTCTTGGTCTTGTATTAAGTAACTAACTAAACTCAATGTATCTCATCGTCATCTTCTTCACTGCAGAACGACTTTTGGTTTAGTGAATTCTATTTTTTGATTTAACTAATGTTTCAGGTCCCCAGATCCTCTAAGAAGATACATGAGGACAATGAATATGATCTTTATACTGTGACATTATTCAATCGCGACGTTGATAATTTCATAACTAAGGCACAAAAAAGGGGGTTTCAAGTGAGTTCACCTAAAGGATCCTGTCTCCTTTATTAAATTGCAATATATCTAGAATACCATCATTGTAGACCCGATATAAGAAAATAAATTCATTTAAGAGGAAAACCACATTCTTTAATGTCACACAAAGGTTTCAAATCTATGAGTTACATAAGCCCCAAAATTCATGTTTTTAATACTTAGGGCTGAAAACATGTCGTTAAAGGGAGAAAACCTAAACTAACCACCAAACAACCCTGAAAGAGGTACCAACGCCTAACACGGGACCAATATAACTCCTAGGAACTGGTCGGGTAGCCACGAGACTCCCAATTTGAGAATATGATGATAATTTGCAAATTTGACACTTAGGTTTAAAAACATATCGTTAAAGGGCAATACACCAAAACAGTCACCTAACAACCTTGTAAATGGTGTTAAAATCTCGCACCGGACTAATGTAACTCGCTGGAACTGACATGTAGTCACGAGACTCCCGATTTTTGAATATGACAAAAATTTGTAAATATCACGACTTAATCTTAAAAATTCCGTTAGAGGGCAAAAATCTTAAATAGCTCTCAAACGGACCCGTAGGAGACACAAACACCTCCCACATAACCAATATAACTCATAGAAACTGACTGCATAGTCACGGGACTCCCGATTTGAGAATATACCGATAATTTGAAATTATCAAGATTAGGATTAAAAGCATGCTGTTAAAGGGTGAATACCAAAACCAACCCCCAAGCGGTTCCGTAAGAGCCATGAACACATCACACGGAACTAGTGTAACTCGTAGAAGTGATCGTTTATTCATTAGACTCCCGATTTCAGAATATGATGATAATTTGAAAATATTTAGACTTTGGCTTAAACACATGTCGTTAAAGGGTGAAAATCCAAACCACCCCCCAAACGGTCCCGTAAGAGGCATGTACACCTCGCACGGGATCAATGTAACTCAAAGCAACTGACCGCTTAGTCACGGATCTCCCGATTTGAGAATATGAAGATAATTTAAAAATATCTAGATTTGGCTTAAAAATAAGTCGTTAGAGGATGAGAACTCAAACTAGCCTCCAAATAGCCTCGCAAGAGGCATAAACACCTCGCATGGGACCAATGTAACTCGTACGAACTGACCGCATAGTCATGGGTCTTCTGGTTTGAGAATATGACGATAATTTGAAAATATTTAGATTAGGCTTAAAAACAAGCCGTTAAAGGGTAAAAATCCAAACCAGCTCCCAAATGGTTCCGTAAAAGGAATCAACACCTCATACGGGACTAATGCAGCTCGTAGGAACTGATCACATAGTTACAGGACTCTCAGTTTGTGAATATGATGAAAATTTGAAAATATCTAAATTAGGCTTAAAAATAAGCCGTTAAAGGGTGAAAACCCAAACCAGCCCCCAAACAGCCCCCATAAGAGGCATGAACACCTCGTACGGGACTA
This sequence comes from Sambucus nigra, assembly GCA_949130495.1. Classification (NCBI taxonomy): domain Eukaryota; kingdom Viridiplantae; phylum Streptophyta; class Magnoliopsida; order Dipsacales; family Adoxaceae; genus Sambucus; species Sambucus nigra. The sequence goes on along the minus strand of OX422217.1, from coordinate 312,163,343 downwards.
ATGGAACTCATAGGAACTGATCACGTAGTCACGTGACTCCCGATTTGAGAATATGATAAACATTTAACAATATCTAGATTATACTTAAAAACAACCATTAAAGGGTGAAAACCTAAAATAGCCCCCAAACGACCCCCTAAGAGGCATGAACACCTCGCAGGGGACCAGTGCAACTTGTAGGAACTGATCGCGTAGACACGGGACTCCCGGTTTGAGAATATAATGAAAATTTGAAAATATCTAGACTATGTTTAAAAATAAACCGTTAAAGGGTGAAAACCCAAACCAATTCCCAAACGGTCCCGTAAGAGGTATACACACCTCGTATGGTACCAATGTAACAACTCATAGGAACTGAACGCATAGTCATGGACTCCTGATTTGATAGATTAGGTTTAAAATAAGCCGTTAAAGGGTGAAAACCCAAATCATCCTCCAAACGGCCTCGAAAGAGGCATGAAAATCTCGCACGAGACCATTGTAACACGTAGAAACTGACTGCACAGTCACGGGTCTCTCGACGATAATTTGAAAATATCTAGATTAGGCTTAAAAATAAGCCGTTAAAGGGTGAAAACCCAAACTAGCCCCTAACGGCCCCGTAAGATGCTTGAACACCTCGTACGGGACTAATGTAACTCGTAAGAACTGATCGAGTAGTCACAGGACTCCCAATTTCCGAATATAATGACATTTTGAAAATATCTAGGTAGGCATAAAAAAATCCAAACCAGCCGCCAAACGGCCCCTTAAGAGGCATGGAGACCTCCTATGGGATCAATGTAACTCGTAGAACTGATCACATATTTTCTGTCAGTTAGAGAATATGATGAAAATTTAAAAATATCCAGACTATGCTTAAAAACAAGCCGTTAAAGGGTGATAACTCAAACTAACTCCCAAACGGCCCTATAAGAGGCATGAACACCTTGCACGGGACCAATGTAACTCGTAGGAACTGACCACTTAGTCACGGGACTCCTGGTTCGAGAATATGATAATAATTTGAAAATATCTAGATTAGGCTTATAAACAAGCCATTAAAGGGTGAAAACCAAAACCAGTCCCTAAATAGCCCAGTAAGATGCATGAACACCTCGTATGGGAGTAATGTAACTCGTAGGAACTGATCGCGTAGTCACAGGACTCCCGGTTTGTGAATATGGCGACAATTTGAAAATATCTAAATTAAGCTTAAAAACAAGTCGTTAAAGGGTGAAAACCCAAACTAGCCCCTAAATGGCCCCGTTAGAGGCATGAATACCTTGTACGAGACCAATGTAACTCGTAGGAACTAATCACATAGTCACGAGACTCCATATTTGAGAATATGATGAAAATTTGAAAATATCTAGACTATGTTTAAAAATAAGCCGTTAAAGGGTGAAAACCCAAACCAACTCTCAAACGGCCCCGTAAGAGGTATGAACACCTCGTACAGGGCCAATGTAACTCGTAGGAACTGACCGCATAGTCATATGACTCTTGGTTTGATAATATAACGTAATTTGATAATATCAAGATTATGCTTAAAAATAAGCCGTTAAATTGTGAAAACCCAAAACAGCCTCGAAACGGCCCCGTAATAGGCATGAACACCTAACACGGGACTAATGTAATTCATATGAACTGACCACATAGTCACGAGTCTCTCGATTTTAGAATAAGACGATAATTTGAAAATATCTTGATTAGGCTTAAAAACAAGTCATTAAAGGGTGAAAACCCAAATTAGCCCCCAAACGGTCCCGTAAGAGGCACTGACACATCACACAGGACCACTGTAACTCGTAGAAACTGACCGCGTAGTCAGGAGTCTTTAGGTTTGAGAATATAACGATAATTTGAAGATATCTTGATTAGGCTTAAAAAAAGCAGTTAAAGGGTGAAAACCCAAGTCAGCTCCCAAACGGCCTCGTAAGAGGAACTAACACATCGAACGGGACCAATGTAACTCGTAGAAACTGACCGTGTAGTCACAGGTCTATCAGTTTGAGAATATGATGATAATTTCAAAATATCTAGATTAGGCTTAAAAATAATCCGTTAAAGGGTGAAAACCCAAACCAAATCCCAAACGGCCCCGTAAGAGGCATGAACACCTAGTACGGGACCAATGTAACTCGTACATAACTAACTGCATAGTCACGAGTCTCCCAATTTGAGAATATGACGATAATTTGAAAATATCTAAGATTAAACTAAAAAATAAGCTGTTAACGGGTGAAAACCCAAACCAATCCCCAAACAAGCCCGTAAGAGGGACTAACACTTCGTATGAGACTAATGTAACTCATATGAACTGACCATGTAGTTACGAGACTTTCAATTTGAGAATATAATAATAATAATAATAATAATAATAATAATAATAATAATAATAATAATAATAATAATAATAATAATAATAATAATAATAATAATAATAATAATAATAATAATAATAATAATAATAATAATAATAATAATAATAAATTAACTCTTATTTGGAATTTTTCAGCTTGAATACGATTTTTTTTTAAATTACTTGGTTATTAATATCACATCTTTTTGTGTCCTATTTTTTTGCAGGATAACATTCAATCGCTAGGTTTTATCCATGTGGAACACATGAAGTCAATGGTTAACAACAACAAGATTATTTATTTAATGCCGTTAATATTCTGGATTCTATTTTTTGTGTTAGGGTTGTGCAGGCTTTAGTAGTTTTATTATCAACTTTTTTGACCGTGTGGGCTTTGGAAATTTTATTGTTATATTGTATGGCCGTGTGGGATTTATATTGACAGATTTTGTATTAGCAGGTTCTGGAATGTCCAGAAAATAAAGGAAATGTTGCCCATTTTTTTTTATCTAGGAACTATTAATACTTGTAATATTTTGAAGTTTGTATGTACATTAGTTTATCAATAACGTGTGGGATTCGTAATTTGTGAATTTTCTAGATTCTTTTTGCAAATAATAAATATTATTCCTACCAGATTTGGAATTTGTTGATTTTCTAGATTTGTTTTTAAATATTTTTTTACTAATAGAAAAATCTGACATATTTTAAAACCGCGCCAAATTGTAAAATTTGATTAGGCTAATAAAACAATCTGGCACGCTTTATAATCGTGCCAAAAATGTTCCAGAAAATGAAAAATCTAGCACGGTTTTAAACTGTGCCAAAAGTGTGTCAGATTCAATATATAGCATGGTTTAAAAGCGTACCAAAAGCGTGTCAGATTGGGCAATCTGGCACGGTTTTAAACCGTGCTAGAAAATCTGGCATTCCTGATTTTGGTGCTTCCTCAAAATCGGTAATAGTTTACAATCTTGCTCTTTATTTTGCCTCGAGGATACAACAATGGGAAATGTCTCATCTTCGCTCAAATAAGCATATTTTACATTTGAGGGTAGTTTCTTTAATTCGAGGGTGGGAAATTTTTCATTGGAGGGAACCGTGTGTGACTCCCTCGGTGGCAATTCCTCGAACCTAGAAACCCAACTAACATATCTAACCTCCTCATCCGTCTTACTCTCAAACAAAATTACTCTCAACTCACTCACCTCCTTCTCGAACTCGATGTACATCCCATCGCTCCCACTACCCGAAATAGAACACGCTTCTAGATAATCCCCACTTATATTTCCCTTTATGTGCTCATCTACTTCCTCCTCGGTAAGATCCATCGTGAAATTATTCTTCATCACCCACTTGCTTGGTGATGTTGAAGATACCTGTTTTATGAGTCATATTCCCAAATACGAGGTAAATTTGCCCTTTTCGATTATTAATAAGTGCGTTAGCTGTAACTAAGAATGGGTGGCCAAGGATTATGGGAACATGGTCACTCGAAGGAGTGGATGGCTCCGTGTCCCAAATGACAAAATCTACAGGGAAGTAAAAAGTGTCCACTTGGATTATCACGTCCTCAACAATCCCTTGAGGTACTTCATGGTATGATCCGCTAGTTGGAGAGTGATGTTAATGGGCTTGAGGTCCCCCAAATCTAATTGTTTATAGATTGAGAAAGGGAGAGTGTTAACACTTGACCCTAAATCTAATAATTCACTCTCGATGGGGTTCTCTCCAATGATGCACGAAATGGTCAGTGCACCTAAATCTTTAAAATTCAGTAGGGGGTCACTTAAAAGAACCAAGCTTACATTTTGTATTAGAAAAACATTCCTTTTCACCTTTAATCTTCATTTCACCATCAATAAGTCTTTAAGGAACTTTGCATTGGCGGTGATTTTCTTGATTGCCTCAAGAAATGGTAAATTAAGCTTGACTTGATTTAGCTCATCTAACACATCTTCACGGGAGGCCCCTTTAGTAGGAGGAACCAACCATTGAGGGAAAGGCACAACAGTGGGAGGATTTACTATAACTTCGGGCCTACTAGTGTCATCGTTGTCACTTTCATTCAAGAGGGCATCTTCGGCTCTTTCATACCGGGAAAAACCTCCCTGTCTTTAAGATCGTCATATGGGGGAGGTGAAAAATTAATGACTCTCCCACTACGTAGAGTGGTCACTTCTTGACAATGCTATTTATTATCATTGGAATTAGAGCTAACACTAGTTTGTCTTTGGGGAGGTCTTTGTCCTTGGGTGGTACACTTGCCCTTCTTTTGGACACTTATTGATGATTGCAACTTAGAGATAAACGCTTTTAATTCGGTAAATTATTGGACATTTTGAGCGTTAATCACCGATTTGTTTGCATAAATTGGTGCCAGGTGTCCTTGAGATTTTTTCAAGATTGGGTGATATAAGGTGCTGGAGGTGGTACTCGACGGTGGGGAAACATGTGAACTGGGATTCATTGCTGTGTGTGGTTGGCCATAATGGAAATCAGGATGGTTTCACCATGAAGGGTTATAGGAATTCTCTTACAGGGCATTAAAATTACCCTTAAAGTCTCCTACCGCTTCCACTTTCTCTTGAATCATCACTTTGCAGGCGGATATTACCGGTCATTCCTTTATTGGATGTCCCGCCTCAAAAATCACACACACCTCCTTAATCAGTGCTCAAGTGGAGCCAAATGTTTCTCTTCCTCTCAATTCGACCACGACTTCCAACCTCTTAGCAAGTTAGTTGATTTTAATATTTAACTCGACTTCTTTATCTAAATGGTAGAGTCCATACACAGATGGAATTATAGACGTTTGTCGAGCACAGGTTTGGGTTTTTGGATCAGATGTGTCCCATGCTTGAGTAGTCTCGATGACATACTTACGGTGAGCCTCGGTATCATCCATGTCTAACTCTAGAAATTACTCAGAGAACATGGTTTTAACGAGTTGTTTGGAACTTAAACATATCCCATAATGGAAAAAAAATGAGTCTTCATTTCTCAAAACTGTGGTGTGGGCACATATTAAGAAACTCATTAAAACGCTCCCAACATCTATTGAAGGGCCCATTCTCTTGTTGTTTAAACTTTTGAATTTAAGATTTCATGGAATTGGTTCGATGTTGGGGAAATAATTTCAGGAGAAACTTAGATTTCATATCTCTCGACGTTCCAATCGAGTTCGGTGACAAAGACCATAGCCAATTCTTGGCCTTATCCTTCAGGGAGAAGGGGAAAAGTTTGAGGAGTATGATATCTTGGGGGCATGCTTGAACGCTAAAAAATTCGCATACCTCTTCGAACTCATGGATGTGGTGGTATGGTTTTTTCGACTTTAGACCATGGAATGTAGAAAGAGTATGAATCATCCCATTGCAAAAATGAAATTGCCCCGCATTATACGGGAATATAATGCATCCCAGAGTGACGGTTCACTCGAGATATAAGAGGTCTCTTATGGGACAATACCGCATCTCACCCCTCATAAGTAACATAAATAGCATTGTTTGACATCGTGCTGTAACACCCCTTGTTTTTATTAACTATTTTTATTAATTAATTGGAAGTTTGGAGAAAAATGATTTTTTGAATTTAATAATTTTTATTCGCTAAATATGTTGGTTATGATTTTAGAAGAGTAAAACTTCAAGCGGAATTAAAATCAGAGTTAAAATGGATTTTATATTGATTTTAAAATTTCATCCCTTATAATTTTTTGGGCGAACTGTCGGATTTTAGGCATGATCGATCGATCGATGCCTGGTGGTAGATCGATCGACCCTCCTAGAAAACGTGAGGAGTAAGCTGTTTTTCATATTTGTGTAGGATTAGGACTCCTAATCACTATATAACCTTGTTAATCCGTAGGGGGACTTCTCATAACCACTTTTTCTCCAGTTTTTCACCAAAGAACACTTCCAAATATTTTTCCTCTCACCCATAATCATCAACCTTCTTCATTATCAAGCTTTTTGTCACAAGTTTTGGGAGGCTTAATTGGGGTTTAATCAAGTTGGTTCAAGAATACTCTTTTGCTAATTTTTCGCAAGGAATCCATATTTCTAATCAGATTTTCAACACGATCCTTACAGGCATGAATACTATATTCTTTTCCTTTAGTATTATGCATTTTAAGTGTCGCCTAAACACTTAATTACATGTTTTCTTAAAAATAATTAGTAACTTAATTAGAAAAAGTGGATACTAATTATGGGCTTGTTTTTATAAAATCTTTTAATCTGAATAATATTCATAACCCTTTGGGTACGTAGGATTCATGAGTGATTTAGGGTTTTATTAGTGTAGGTTGCCTGTAAAAAAACCTAGCTTTACAATAATTGCCTTTTGGGTGCGTATAACTCATGTAAAACATGTAGAGATAATAAAATTTGGTTTTTGATGTATATATGATGAAAACTTGGTATATTTAATTTAAAATAATTAAATGAGATTATTTGGTTTTTGTTGACGTTGTGATAATTAAATTAAAGATTTAATTGAATTGGACTATCATGCACAGTTTTATACGTTGACTAATTATTCTTGTTTGTCTGACTTGTTGGTATTATTAAATATCATTGTGACGACGGGTTGTTGGGTATTATTGTTCTCTTTATATTTTAGAATGCCTTCTAGGAATGAGACTAATGAGGGAAAATTATCACGATTTTATTGTGTTGGGGTGGGATGATTTTTATTACTTTATCGTCGTTACGCTAGTCTAGGTATGAGACTAGGTTATGATTTATGTTAGAAAATCCTCCTATACATAGGTTAGGACGTATCGATAACTTGGGGACCCTTAGGTATGGGGCTAAGGGTTATTTTAAGGATCTCACATCTATTAAAGGGTGGGATGTTTATAAATTGTGAATTGAGAAATTGAGAACTAATAGCTAAGATAATAAGACGGGTATTAACATATATTGGCGACATAATCAGCGAGGGGCGAAAGTTTAAATGGGCCAACCGACGTTTTATGTCGTGTCGTGTGTGAAACTTGTCAATCAGCGAGGGCCGACAGTTTAAACGGGTTAGCCGACGTTTTGACGAGGGGATGTGTATTTTGGTGGAGAAATCACCCGAGGCGGGAGGACTGCCATAATAAAATGTGGTTATAATAAAAGATGGTTAATTTAATTAAATTAATATCATGGGACTTGGGAATTTAAAATCATATTGGTGTGCCTTTATAAATGTGATTTTTACGGGTAGTTAGTGGTTTATATTTTTCGCGTTTAAATTAGTCTGTTTAATTTAAAATATTCTATTGTGATATTTGTTGCATATAATGCTATTGTCTGGATTCAAGGATCCTATTTGAGGGGAGTAGTGTGTATTCTTGCTCGGGGATTTGGCTCTGACCCATGCGTTCACTAATCTTTTTCAGGATTAGAATTGGAGAAGGTGCATAAAATTTTTGGAGATTATCATTTGGAGGTACAGCTGGAGCGAATTTACTTTGTTGTTTTGTTTTAACGTAGACTTTCCTTTCAGTCGTATTTCATTATGAAACTCATTTTAGAGTGTTATTGGGCCATTCGGTTCCAAAGTTGTTATGGGATTTATTTCAGTTATTCGGAGTTGGATATTTATTCAGAATTTTAATTAATCATTATTGGAGATTGGATTTTCGAAGTTAGCATGTGATCGATCTTTTATCGCTTAGTTGTTTATGATCATTTGAGGTTGATTCAATTATTTATCTTATGGACTGATTTATTTATGTCTCATATTCATCTCATGCTAAGAATGGTATTTTATTTACTCACGCCCGGCTTAGTTTTGGTGGCGGCCGACACCAGAATTAGGAGGGGTGTGACACGTGCTATCTCCTAATGACTCAATATCCTCACTCGACGCCCTAGACGTATGAATTAAAGTGTGATTCGTGATGGAGTTGGGCGGTGCAGGAGGTGGAACCCAAAACTAGGGAACGTGAGGGGTGTGTGGGCTATCGGGATTGTACTATACTATAGGATTTTCGTGAATTCTGGTAGGATTAGACTGAGGAGTTGGTTGAGGGTTTTTCATGTAAGGATTTAGGAGATTCTATTTTGTTCTTATTATTTTTATTTTATTTTTTTGGATTCTGGATTTTATGATTTTTTTGGCCTTTTAAGAATTAAAGTCAAATTTGGGATTAATTAGACCTAACTTAATGTCTACTTAGACCATGACAACGACACTAAAAACTTGACTAGACTTTAAAAGTGTGTCTCTAATGCGTGTGATTACGGCTCAAGTGCAAGCCGGTCACTCAAGTAATAATCCGATAAATTGGGTGTCGAACTCATGGACTAAGACGTAAGACATGATGACGAGTTGGAAAGACGATTAACCTTTCTATTGACCAGAAAAAGAAGGAAAAGATAGTTGTTTTTAACTTTCCTATCTACTAATGCAATCTAATTACACTAGTAGATGAATTACACAAGCGATAATAACTAAGAGAGTGTAAATTAATGTTGAAAAATGGAGTTAGGGTACACTCCCCCGAACCGTCGGTAATTACTTAACATAAAAACTTCAAAAACCTAATTCTCAATTCAAAGAATCATCAACTACTCTCTAAAAATTTGACATGTGTGGATTTTACTCCTCACAATATCAAATAAAAAATTTTATTTGACGAGAATGACAAATTATCGAAACTCGTATTGTATCCTTAAACATTTCGGTTACCTAGGGCAAACGGAATTAAAAGACCTACAATATTTATTTCGGTAATAAATCAAGCCTTTGATATGTTAATTAAATTTTATTCTCTTTTAAATCCATTTGCAACACCTTGGTTGGGTTCACGTACCCCAACCCGCTAATAGCTTAGCTGGACATGGTTACGTGGGTAATAAATGAAATTCTAATGTTACATGCGATTGAAATCATGATGAGCATATATCTAAGAATGCATGGAGTTTTTTAAAATCCCAGAAAATAAATAAAATAGGCAAAGAAAAAGATCATGCAAGAATAATGTAGAGGGAACAAACTTGATATATTAAATCTTGAAAAGAAATCCACAAAAGCGTAATCTTAATGTCGAAATTCAAAACTATGGTTCTTGCCTCCTTATCCCTCTATGACGAGGTTAAAACTTAGTCTAATATCAAACTACAACATTAGATTATCGTTTTTGCAAGAGTCCTAACTTAATACAACTTCTAAGAAAAATCAAAAATAAAAGGAAATTCGCACATCAGGTTAGTCGAACCGATTTAGGTCCATAGATGAACCTGTTCGGACTCGAACCGGTATGGGTTCAGTTCTGGAAAACTCTCTGCATTTGCTTGCTTGCTTCTTCTTTTGTTTTGGATTTATTTCTCAACTTTGAACTCTCATACCTTCTTCATCGTAGCTCGGAATTGGACATTGTTTCTTCCACTATACTTTCGATTTTAAGCTCTTCAACTTTATCGTTGGATCCACTTCCGGATTAAGGCTGAAAAATTATTAACATACCCTTTAATCTCCTTCATTTGGTTTCTTTCACTCTTTTGATTTATCTCTTGCACTAACTTGCATGAAATATGTGTAAAACAAATGAGAGATATGCAAAACATGAAAGTCTCACCATGGAGGGTTAATAGCATAAATATGAGATAAATCCAAGTCGATTACAATGCTTGGGATCATAAAAGGACCAAAATGAAGGGGATAAATATGAAAAATTTATGCCTTATCAGTTCTCACAAATATATATATATACATATATATAAAATAAGGAGTAAAAGGTTTTGACACTATTCCATAAATCACAACATAATTAGAGGTCTAGATTTTGCCACATCCCTCTAAAATGAAGGGTGGAGATTGTTTCCCCCTCTTTTCTCATTTTCATTTTCACTTTAATTCAAAATAAGGAGTGTTTTTGTAAAATCTCGCTCAAAGACATTATTCATTCATACCCACTCCCTACTCAAGTCCATCAATCACACGCTCTCTCTCTCTTTATTTCTCCCTTTCTCCGTCCTCAGCTCCACGCTTCCACCATCACCTCTATCTTCATCCAACAGGTAGTCTCTCCTTCTTTATTCCATTCTAATTTTGGGTTTTGCATTTTGATGAAAGATAAGAATTATTTTTCCATTCTAATTTCGGGTGTGCTTTTGATTTTGAAAATTAATTTAAATATGTAGATCTAATTTGTAGTAGATGTATTCGCCCCCCCCCCCCCCCCCTCTCTCTCTCTCTAATAAGGTTTTGTTTTTTTTAGGGTTTTGTATTTTGATGAAAAATAAGTACTAATTTAAGGTTTTGCTTTTGATTTTGAAAATGAGTTAGGTTTCTATTTGTTTTGTCTAGATTTGGAGATCTAATTTGCAGTAGATGTATTCTCTCTATCTTTCTAATTCATTTTTTTTGTTTTTTTTTGTACGGTTTAAGGTTATCTCACAAATTTGGTGTTTAGTTAGTGCCATTTTGTGTAAAAGTTTGATTTTGCAGGTACTATCTTGAGTTTTCACGAATTTGGTATTTAAATTACAGGTATTAACTTGGGTTTTCATGAATTTGGTGTTTAAATTGTAGGTACTAACATGAAAATGAGTTGGGTTTCATTTTTTTTTATGTTGGTAAGGGATTTGAATGGTACAATGCATTGTTTTGGGTGTTTAATTCTTATTGTACGTGATCGGTAATGATCTGCTATTTGGTGAGTACATTTCTAATTGTATAATACTGTTATGTGTATGTGCTATATACAGAACACACATGAAATCGCTATTTGATTTTAGCTGTGGATGTTTAATTGGAAATATAAGCTCGAAAAGGGTTTTTTACCATTTGTATAATACAGAACACACACGTATAATACTTTTTTTCCATTTGTTGGGACTTCATTTTAGGGTTTTAAGATTGGGCATGCTAAATATATGGTTATATCCAATTCAAATCCAGTTGTAAGTTATAATTGTTAACACCTATTGTATATTGTTGCTTTTTCAGATCTAATCTTCTTATTTTTTTTCCATATTTTTACTTTATTGCAGGTGAATATATGATTTGATCCATAAGTGCACCTCCAGTTGTAAGTTTTAATTGTTACCATGTATTGTATACTTTTACTTTTATATATAAATGAATTGCTAACTGTTATTTTGCAATTTTCACAATTTTTTATCAACAATTTTGGTATATGACTTTTATTAACTCGGTATAATCACTCTCCTTAGATGTTTACATGACTTTAATGTTTTAAATTACCTAGGTAATTTTATGTAATTATTTATTCCTGATTGAGTACCACTTTACATGTTCATGATGGTAATTGAGCATAACTTTAGTGTTCATACTACTTTAGATCTATGGTTTACAGTTATCGATTTGTATTTAGTTGAATGCAATGCACTTTAGTAATTTTAGATCTATGGTTTACAGTTACACTTTTGATCTATGGTTTACGTTTAATAATTTTTGGTCAATGCCATGTTGGAGACTTTTGCATAAAATTCAATGCAAATTGGCAACTATACTTAATGTTTACTGAGTTTTGTCATTGGTGGTTCAATTATATGATTAAACATGTGTGTGCAAGTCTGTATGGTGTTGCTGTGTTATATGTTGGTTGATACATATTATATTTTTCTTCATTGCATTTTTACACCATGTTTGTAGTCTACTGTATTTTCTTTAAGAATCATTCAAAAACTGTGCATATGTTATTCAAGAATAATTCATAACATTACAATTGTTATTTGATATTTGTTTATAATACTAAGTGAGTGCTATAAAGTGTGCACTATATTCCTCGATGGACACTCATGTTAGGTGTTCATTAAAATACTAAGCGAGAAAAACGGGGACATAAGTTGGCAGGGGGAGTGTTCATTATAATACTAAGTGAGCAAAATGGGGACAAAAGTAAGGAGGGGGAGTGGCTTCTTGGTCTGCGTGAGTGGTGGGAGCATGTTGGTATGGGAGGCTGGGGTTGCAAGGTTGCGTGGTTGGCTTGGGGAAGGGACACGGCATATGAGAAACAGAGGTGGAGCTCAAACCTTAAAACCTATATATGTGTAATATAGTTAGAATTTTTGAATCACTATAAAGTAAAATGAATTTCCCGAAATCAATTTGAATTTCTCGACCATTTTCTACGAATTTATCGGACTCTAAACACATAAAAGGTCAGTGGTGATTTCCCTTCTCCTTTTCTCAGATGTGTATCTACTGATGTTTCACGTGATTTTGGTATTTGTTTTAGCTACTCTCCTTTTCGTCAGTCTACCTATGTTTATTTCAGTTTTGCAGGTTTAAATTAGGTTTTAAGGTGTGCATATCACTATAATTTTGGATGGTTTGGTGCAAAGTTTAGAGGTTTGTAGGAGAATAACCATGTATGGGAAGACGACAATGACAGGTATGACGTTGATGAAATCTCGAAGAAAGTTTTGTTTAACTTTTGGGGATGATTCTTGAAGAAAGTTTAACTCAAGATTATACTTTAAATAATTTATGTAAATCCACATTTAAAGTTTTCAATATGAAAGGTTTTAATACTTTTTATATTACAGCAAAAATAAGAATGCATGATTTTGAATTAAATTTACAATGTATAGTAGATACAAGTTATAAAAATGTAATCCTAAATCAAGATAAAATAGATCCAAAGTATATTAAGAAAGCTGATACCAGTGTTCTAAAAAATGCACCTAGGCGGCGCCTAGGCGCGAGGCTTTTTTGATACGCCCCGTTTAGGGCCTAGGCGTGGACAAAGGCGTGGTCAACATTGGTCAACGTTTTTTTTAAAAAGGCGTAAAAAACGCATTTTTTGGGAGATAAAACGCGCCTCAGGCGGCGTTTTTTTATTTTCATGTTCGTGGGTAACCAAAACGACGTCGTTTTGGTTGCTTTTAAACCAAAAAAAAAAAAAAAAACTAATTCGTGTTTGGTTAACTGAGCTCTGCCGTTTTGGTCTAAAAGAAACAAAACTCTTTCGTTTTTCACTTTGTTCTACAGAAATTGAGCTCTTCACTTTCGTTTTGTCAACAAGAAATAAAGCCCTAATCATTTTTCACGATCGGCCCTGTTCTAAAGGTGAGTTCTTTACTTTCGTTTTTCATTTTTCACGATCGGTTCCCTGTTTTTCACGATCAGTTCCCTGTTTTTCACGATCGTTCCTGTTTTCGTTTTTCACGATCGGTTCTAAAGGTTTACAAATTACAATCAATTTTTTCACGATCGTTTTTCACGATCGTCCCTACTTTGAATACTTTACAAATTACAATCAATTTTTTACTGTAATAGTTTTAAACCCTTTTCAAGACATTTTAATTTCTTTTCCAAACTGTAATTTCTTTTAAACCCTTTTCAAGACATTTTAATTGCTTTTCCAAACTGTAATAGTTTTTTTCGTTTTACACGATCTAAATAACTGTTTGTTTTGCTTTAACACCCAATCTGTTTTAGGAATGCTGTGCCTGCATCTGTTTTAGAATAAATAACACATATCTTAATGTTGACTCAATGTTCAGAATAACTGCTAAGATATGTGTTATGCATCTGTTTTCCAAACTGTTTTAGGAATGTTGTAAAACTGCTAAGAATGTTGTAAAACAGTTTTAGCAGCCTGTTTTACAACATTGAGTCAACATTAGTTATGCTGAAATAGATATCTTAGCAGAAATTACAACACATATCTTAGCAGTTATGCATCTGTTTTCCAAACTGTTTTAGGAATGTTGACTCAATGTTCTGCTAAGATATGTGTTGTAATTTCTGAAATGCTGAAATGGTTTTCTTCAACTGCTGTAATGCTGAAATAGTTGAACTGTAATGCTGTAATAGTTTTGTAGCAGTTGAAGACCACTGTAAACTGTAATAGTTTTTTTCAACTGCTGAAATACATGCTTTCAATGGTCTAGAAATACATGCTTTTAGAACCTGTTTCTGTTTTCAATATAGGTTAATGGATCCAAATGAATCTTCGTCGATGGCATCTAATGAGGCGTCATCAAAGAAAGATCTTAGTGATGTTGGATGGGAAACCGCGATTCGTGCGAATCCAAACGACAATAATGATATCAAGTGCACATTGTGTGGAAAAATTACTAAAGCAGGAATCTATAGACATAAAATTCATGTGTCTGGAATCAAGGGGTTGGGTGTTGCACCATGTAGTAAGGCTAATGAAGAGCAAAAGGCCAAATGTATTGAGGCGCTTGAAGAGGCGAAAAACAAGAAAGTCCAAAAATTGGTGAGTGATAAAAGTAGGAGGAATGAGATAAGTTTAACGAATGAGGAGGAGGATGAAGAAGAAATTGAAAGTCTTAAAGGTGGGAGTCGTAAAAGGGCTTTTCGTGGTCCCATGGATCAATTTACGAGGGAAATTAGGTTGGATGACTCATATTTATCTGCTTGCATGGAGAAGAAGCAACAAAATATTGGAATGGATGAAGAAGATGATTTTGAATTAGAGTCCGATAAGGAATTAGATGATTAAACATGTTTGTTTAAGGTTAAAAGATTGTAATATTTATGACCTTATTTGAGAGATGTGTTGTTTGGTTGAAACTTGGGTTGTACTAAGTTACTAACTAATGGATTATCGTAGTGTAAGTTTATTAGGGTGATGTGGACTTGTGCACATGGAAAAGGGCTCCCAATGCATATATTGGTATTCAATTTCAAGGTATGTATCATTTTCTATTTTATAAGGGGCTATTTTGATTTTATTCTTATTGATTAATATTATTTATTTAAATTATTTTATTGACTACTTTGAATTTTGATTGCATGGAATTGGGTGATAACATGATGAGGACTTATGGAGCATGCATATGGAAAAGGCGTCCTAATTGCAAATATACGGACATATTTTTCAGGTATGTACCATTTCAGTATTATTTATTTTTATTAGGTATGTACCATTTTCAGTATTTTTTATTAGCCTTGTTATAATTAAAAAATATTAAAATATATTAAAAAGGCCTAAACGCCTTTTCACGCCTTTTTACGCCAAGGCCCGCCTAGGCTTCTAAGGCTTAAGGCTTGGCCTCTACGCCTTGGTCACGCCTCGCGTTTTTTAGAACCTTGGCTGATACAGGTTATACATATGTGTAAATATAGCATTTCAAAGACAGTTAAAAGCAGGGGAATATTGTTTTTGTAAACAATTTTATACACCACAACAGTTCTCAAAGCTCTTCTGCAACTCATGTCAAGAAATGAAAATTTCAAATGAAATCCTTTCAAGGATAAATTTATCTTTGAGAGAAGAATTTGAAAAACTTAAAAGAAAAATATTGGAAAAAGATCAAAAGATCAAAGATTTGCAGAAAGATTTCCTTACCTCTACAAATGAAAGTTTTCAAAATAAAGAGAGAGTTCATTTTTCCCAGGCAGGTACTTTGACCGAAGTGAACTCTCTCACTAAGAAATGCTATCTCCTCTCTCCTCTCGATTGTAATATATTCTAGAAGAAATAAAACATAGAGTCTTTCTGTTGAAGCTGTGAGTCCGTAAAAGCTTAAATCTCAGGTTAGATACCCTAAAGGGGATCTATTACACGGTTTGTCTTTTTTCTATGCGTAATTTAAGCATATATTATATCTTTATATTGAAGTGAATTTTGTCATTAACATTGCTAAATAGGTACATATAATTCTTCTCTTTATTGTTGACGATGATTATCAGTGCTAAAATTGAACAAATTATAGAACTTTTACAAAACAAGTTACAGAAAACTACCTACTGCTCCATATATTACCTCTATATTATATGCTTCTTTTAACTCTTGATATGTACCTATCCTGCTATGTGATCTGATCATGTTCAATGTAGTAAGATAATGCTATTACTTTTTAGGCCTATAATTTCAGTACATGTTAACTTGATTGTGTATTCTATGCAATTCTTGATAGTGTATTCTGTGAATTTCTTGTACAACTCCCATAAAATCTAACATATAGTTGTTCCACAGCTCCAATATAGATGTTACAGAACTTACAAGTTTTTGTAATTGCTATTTTTTGGTTTGATAGTGTATTTTGTGTTTATTTTTTAACAAATTATTTTGGAATCTGAATTATTGGGATGACGTGAGTATTATGGCGGTGTGTAACATTAATAAGCCACAAAAGACATTTCTCGTGCCACTTTTTGTGTTATTTTTACCTGCTTGGCTTATATTATCCCACTTTTGGCTGTTACCGGGGCATTAACGATTGATCCAAATGAATGGGAATCTGGGTTTATAGCTAATGCTTCTGAGATGATTTTCGGTAAATGGCTAAAATATCAGATTGAATTGACTGCAAATCCAAAGATAAGGAAAAATTTCTAATGCGTAAAAAACATGATAATTTGATGGATGAATATGACATGAGGCGGCATCCTGAACACAGCTCAAAGGATTTTGTGTTTGGTCCTTTTACTCCTGTAAGTCTGCCCAGGTAGGAGCTTCGAGAAATAAAGATGCAAGGCCTTTACAGGATTGGGAGAGCATGGCTTCTACTTACCGCCCTCAGTATTTCAACAAAGCTGTTGATAACTACAACCAAGATTTTGCGCATTATGTTGAGGCATGGAATTCATGGCATGTTGAAGCTGCTGGGAAGAAGCATGTACAATCATTATTATGTTTGTACACTCATTCTCCTTTGCAATGCCATTGAGGTGGACCATTAAGATATTATTATGTTGGTTGTTTCATGGCACATGAGGGCTGCCACCATGTGAATTTTCGAAGATGGAATTTGTTGGGGGATTACAAGGTCTTAGAATTGAATGCCTTGAGAAGTTCTGTGAAAGAATATCATTAATACGCTCTGAGCTGAAAGATCAACAAAAGTTTCGCGAGATGATTAACTTTGGCTTTCGGCTGGGCGCTTGGTCGTACCTAATCAATGATTTTGTTGAATACTTGACTGAGAATGGCATAATTCAAAAGATCCAGTTTTAAATGTGAATTCACTTTGATACAATATGTTTCTTTTCTATTTTTATAGTGAAAAATGCAGCATATCAAGTATGAATTTGAACATCAGTCCTGTGGCGTTGATCTTAAAACTTGCTAGCAAACTGATTGAAAAGAAAAGAGTCCGAATACCTGATATGCTAATATATTGATACCTGATATTCGTATACTTGATAACTCATATACTGGTACCCCATACCTTATATATCAATACGCGATCAACAGCACCTGCTACTGATACTAAAATGGAACTCATATATGTTGTTTTTTCTTTCCATAGTCATGTTTTATCGCAAATATGAGATCCATTTTTTACGTTTTGGTGTTAACTGTTTTTAATCATTTTTTGGTACTAATACCTGGTACTGATTAGGACGTCCACTTCAAGATATGAAAGTTCATGATTTTTTTAATCAATTTTTTGGTTGTTGAAGTTAGATTATGCATTCGTTTTGCAACAAATATCAAATTGATTTATGCTCCGTAACAATTGTTTAAGTTGGCACTAAATCTGAACTATTTTCTTTTTATTTCAGCATAGGGACATAGCTTGGCTTCATTTAATCTGGTTTGGTGGGGCGTGTTGAATCTCAAAGTTCCTCACTCGATGCAATATGGTGAAGTTAATTTTAGTTGTCCTGTTTATGCTTCAATATTATAGTCTATTTTTTTTCTGCTGCAAAATGGATAGTTTGTAGTGTATTCATAAAGTTCTGTCATTTCGTATTAGATTTCTAATACTAGAAAATTTTCGGTTAGAAGAGAGATGAGGTCACCGACAAACATTTTCGGTTGGAATAGAGTGATGAGGGGATCTGAGATGAGTATAGATATAGAATATATGAAGGATACAATCCGATGGTATCTCGCAGGGGCTGTTAAGACAACCTTTTGTTCCACATAGTCATTAAGGATTTTATACTGCAAACAGATATTAGGATGTGTATGAGAAGATAATTAGGATTCGTGTACTTCCATTATGGTAAAATACCAAGAAGATATTTTAAGCATTATATTCATTGAGTTTTCAAGATTTTTTCCCCATTTTTTGGTTAAAAAAAGAATGAGACGCATACAGATACAGTTGCAGTTAGTGCTGCTATACAATAACGCCGTGCCCTTTATTATTGAAGTTTGTTCTGTGTGTTAAATCTATTAATTATATCCTCTGCTTTAATAACTGTTTTATTTTCTTTCAACATCTTAGATCTGCATTCTACTTAATTTTTTTTTTCTGAATTCTACTCAGTTTGTTTACTTTCTAAGCCAAGTTATTTTTACTTTTTTGGCATAAGGAAAAGCGGATCAGGTGAGAAGAGTTCACAGAGAAAACAATGCAGAGAAGAGTTCACGAAGGCACAGGTTCTTCTATTGGCTCACTCAAACTATGGTCTATGCTCAACATAAGAACGAGAATGTCCCGAAGTCCCAAGAACTGTGACATTTCCGCAATCGGAACAAAGACCACTACATCTCATCTTCGAGTGTATCATCTTTGTACACAATTTAGTCTCAACTTTCTTCCTTAAATACCTCATCAGGTCCAAATGAATCCAAATATTAAGTGTTCCGCCGATAGGATATACGAAGTGCATTGAGAAATTAATCTGAAAAGAGTACATCTTACTATTTGTGTACAATTTTCAAGTCACGGAAGAAAGAAGAAAGCCGTTTGGATGAAGGTGGCAGAGGTTTTAATGTCTGCAGTCATGAAGGTCTCGATTTAACCAATTTTCCTTTCTCTTGACACTTTTTCTAAGTTTGATGGTGGAGATCTCGGGCAGTGTATGTTTATTTTTATTTGTTCTCTAACCACTTTTATTTGCATTCTTAGGCATATTCGGGGTACAATTTTTAAAGTTTTTTATTTTTCATTTTTTTTCTAATAAGATCTATTTTTCTTCTAATGGTGTTAGGTTTATACCGACCAAGGGTCCTTAGAAGGAAGGCAAGCAAGCTGGTACATATACCTCTGATTTGAGAGCTGGCACCGGAGAAAGCAGCCAACCAGTAAGAGGAAGGCCAGGGAATAAATCAAGTAGGCATTACCTGCTTTGAAAAATAACTGTTATCTGAGCACTCTGTTTGAGATAGCTAGGTACTTTGATAGGACTATGTACGAAACGTTCAAAAAGACAAACACGAGGAAGAAAATTCAGCATGCTACATTCAAGGTGTGGCAGCATGTCATATGCATTACACATGGAATTTTTTGCCTCAATGTTTTGATGTCTTTTGACACTTACAAGGCATGGCAGCGTGTCATAGGCATAGGTTTTTTTTAATTGATGATGGTGTTATTCTTTGGAGAAAATTTTGGGCCAATTTAGTCAACGATAGCAACCTGAAATGTACCAATTCAGTTGTACAAGTTCTTCAGAATATATTTTGTTATTCTTTAGCATATATTGTACTGGTTCAGTTATTCTTTAGAAAATATTGTACCAGTTCAGTTGATATGGTCAGTAAACTACACGAAATATATGGCTCATCTTTCGCTCAAAAATTTATGTAATGACATCTCTTACTCCAAATTTTAATGTATATGTGCTTATCTAAGTGTATTCCAACTTTTGTATGCCAAATTTTGTAATCTAAGTGCATTAAATGATCTTAATCTAAGTGTAGGTACAATCGTAAAATGCTCTTGAAACACAAGAATTAAATGATAGTTTAGTGATTTATGCCATCAAAAGGTGTAATTGGTACAATACCACATCATATCATTTGTTTTTCTTAGATGTTATATGTGAATTGGTTTGATGAATTTAGACCATTTGAATATTGTTAGACAAATTTTTATTTGTTAAGCATGGTGAATAATCTTATAAACTAAGGGGAATATAGAATTTTTTTCTAAAAGTTATACTTTATTTTGTTGGGGAATGATATTTTTTTCCTTTTGCAATTACGTACTTTGAAAATTTTTGTCGTTCCTTGATTACATACTTTGAAAATTTTCACCGTGCCTTCAGGCACGGGCATTTCGCTAGTATATATATGTGTGTGTGTGTATATATATATATACACACACACACACAACATCAAGTTTTTCATTAATCGTCAATTGTAAATAATTAAAAAATCACCAAAATTAAGGGGATAAATATGAAAAATTTATGCCATATCAGTTCTCACATATATATATATATATATATATATATATATATATATATATATATATATATATATATATATACACACACACACACACACAACATCAAGTTTTTCATTAATCGTCAATTGTAAATAATTAAAAAATCACCTGTTATAAATAATTAAATATTCATGATTCAACGTAAAAATCAAAATTTGTTTAAAGACTCGTCAATAAACGTCTATCATACTACCATTGTTGACAAACAAACACGATAAATACAAAATACTAATCCACCTTAGTCATCATATCCAAGTTCTTTCAATTTTTTCCAAAAGTCAGATGTCATTTCTATATTCATAATTCTATCCATCACAATACACAAACTCTTGATACAACTTGTCGAGCACAACAAAAAATAGCATAATTGAGTAAAAAAAATGAGAAACCTAGTTATAGAGAGATATTACATGCGTAGTTCTCCAGTGCAATAGGAGTTGTGGCAAAAAAGGGTATGAAATAAAGAAGAAATAGTT
The DNA here is from genome assembly GCA_949130495.1 of Sambucus nigra. Classification (NCBI taxonomy): domain Eukaryota; kingdom Viridiplantae; phylum Streptophyta; class Magnoliopsida; order Dipsacales; family Adoxaceae; genus Sambucus; species Sambucus nigra. Next base: position 312,142,449 of record OX422217.1, on the reverse strand, counting down.
AGAATATAAGAAGATAATTTTTTTACATTTCATGTGGAAGAGAAGGAATCGGAAGAGGTTGGTAGATGAAATGTTATTTCTGATGGGAGAGAGAGGGGGGATTTATTATGAGTGTCGATGTATAAGATAGATGGAGGGTAGTATTTGATATAATTATGATTGACATGTGGAACAATATTGTGAGGAGACATCATTTTTATATTATTATATAAGATCATTTTCAAATAGTGATAAAATATTTTGTTTTGGCAAGATCCATATCATAAGATACTTTACTTATTGCTGTTTGCAGAGTATTTAGGAGTTTATTTTAGACTCAAAACATTTTTCTTACCATGTACCAAACATAAATACCCAAAATTATATAGGGTTTATAATCTAAGTGAAGCACCTTATACCTTTGACTTGCTTAAGTCTACATTGTATAAGTGCTCAACTAATTTGCAAATATTGACAAAATTGGTAGTCCATCCTAGAAACCAAAAAGCCTCAGAACCAATCTCTCTAATCCTCTTCAATGATCCTTGATGGTATAAAATGAATCACACTACACACAATTAGAAGTGCATACATGTGTTAATATTGCCTAAAATTGAGTGTGTGTTTAATTCCCCTTGAATTGGAGCTTTAATAATTTTTTGGGAATTTTTAAATAATTTTAAACCTTTTTAAACATTTTTGAATAAATGTTTTTATTAATAAAATGGGTTAATATAGTTTGTGGGGTTAAAATCCTATTTTGGAAACTTCATTTTTCACTGAAATGTTTGGTTGGGTACGATATCAAAGCGCTAGAGACTTCAGGGTGAGGTTTTGTAATTAGTTTGATGCGTGTGTGAGAGCCTCTTACCAGCCAACACTTGTCATCCTTTTGGTGCGTTAGTTTGTGTTTGTTATGTGAGAGGATAGCAGGTGCATTGGTGATCGTTGGATCTTTCCTTATCAAGGGTCTGCATGCGTTCTTAGTAATCCCAGTGCAAACCTTTTGAACCAATAAGAACCATCTTTATCCACCGCTGTCTTATAACCATAGGATCAAGTCAAACCTTGCAAGAATTCATCACAGCCATTGATTTGCCTCGACCATCCAGAACCTTCCCCAGGCACTATATATACCCTTCACTTCTCAGCCTTAGAAAAGTTTTGGTCATTCGTCTTTCTGAGAGAAAAAAGAGAGAAGAGAGAAGTGAGAGAGAAGAGAGAAAAAAAGAGAGAAGAGAGAGAAAGAAAAACCTGTTAGACAAACCCTAACCCTAACCCTAAACATTTCACCTTCTCTGAAACAAACCTTCGCATATTCAAACCCTAACACAACCTGAGTGTTTGAGACAGAGAGAGAGAGAGTGGTTTGTTCTTGTGTTACTGTAACCTCGTGATCTTTAGATCTTGTACAAAACTTAAACATTTGTGTGAAGTTCTAGTTTCTTTTTCATAGAATTGTTAGATCTACATACTATATGTTACATTTTCACTAGATCTGCATTTTTTATACTTGATTTACGAAAATCTTACTGATCTGGTTTTTAAAATGTTTTCTGGTTTCTTTTCTTATGAAACTTGATTCCGACCTAGTTGGATTCGCACTTGGAGGGTTAATCTCATAAATGTTTTCAAAAGAGATTGATTAAGGTCTTGATCTATTTCTGAAGCAAGATCTCCGTGGAATCTGGGTTATCTTTAAAGGTCAAAAGGATTTGAGTTCTGTGAGAAAGAAATAAATTAGAATCACTGCATATAGACTATATATGTAATTTTTATAGGACTGTTTGTAAATCTAAGTGTTTGTGAGTTCATGCATGTGTATAGGAATCACTTCACAACACTTAACACACTACTACACTGGAAGTGTTGTGTTTAAGATCTGAAATCATTGAGTCGACGTAAAGAAGCTAAAGCAAAGGAAGTTAGCAAACTGGAGAACATCATCAATAAATCAGATCTATCAGAAGTTAGAAGGAACCAAGGGGGTATATTCCTAAACTTAGAATAGGTTGATTTGTGTGATTGCATGTTGTATTGTTTGTAACTGATTTTTGTTATTAGTGGACTTTTGTTTTTGTGACTTAGAAGTCACCGTGGATGTTTCCTCTGTTGGGAGAGGTTTTACCACGTTAAAATCTTTGTGTTGATTATCTTCATCTACTCACCTCATTCTCTAAGTGTGCTGAATTATTGAAACTGCCGTGGTTTTAAAAAAAATGATTATACAATCTTAATTACTCTCGTACATAATTCTCTTTGTAAACACATCTTGTTTATAATTTTTATTTTCAAAAGAAAAGGGTTTCTCCAACAAACATTCGGAGTTGCTTATACAGTTTAACCTTGTGTTAAACGGCATTAGCGACGTTTTTCAATTGGTATCAGAGCCCTGTTAACTTTTTATTTCAAAGATCTTGTGTTTCTGAAATCGTTTTCTGAAAAACCTAACTATGGAAGAGAAGAATGAAAGGTTTGGTAATCTGTCCAGACCTCCACTCTTTGATGGAAACAACTTTGCTTACTGAAAAGTAAGAATGGTTGCCTTCATCCAAGGGACTTTAGGAGATGATGTCTGGGACATTATCGAAAATGGATACACTTATCCTACAAAACCAGCCACTGAAGGAAGTGATGAAAGGGTAAAGAAAATCTTAAGTGAATTTACCCAAGAAGAAAAAACTATTTCTCGTAATAATAATAAAGGCAAGAATGCCATTTTTATGTCTATTAATGAGTATGAGTTCAAACAAATCTCATCTTGTGCCACTTCTAAGGAAGCTTGGGACACATTAATCACTTCCCATGAAGGAGACTCAAGAGTTAAAGCTGCTAAAACCCAAATGCTTATCCAGCAGTACAACTCTTTAATCATGACTGATTCTGAGTCTTTTGATGATTTTTACATGAACTTAACTGATAGAGTCACTAAGTTGCATGCTAATGGTATTACTTATGATAGAAATGAAATTGTCTCTAAAATTCTAAGGTCATTACCACAAAAATTTGACAGTAAGAGGTATGCTATTGAGGAAATGAATGATCAAAACCTTACCCCTGAGTTACTCAGTAGCAAACTTAGGACTGTGGAAATGGAATTAGACTTTAAGAAACAATTGAATCATTCTCAAAGAAAACAACCTAACTCTAACTTGAGTTTTGCCTCTAAGATACCCAAACTTGAGTCTAATTTGACCAACTCTGACTCTGATGAGGAGTGTGATATAGACAAACTTGATAATCAGATTGCCTTAATGTCTAAACAATTTAAGAAAATTGTCAAATTTTGAAACAAACAGGCTACTAAACAAGGCAAGCCTAATTATCCTACTCTGTCTAATCCTAAACCTCATGAGAGAGGACTTGACAAACATCCTAAGGACAACAATTCCAGACCCACTAGAGACCTTAAAAAGATTGAATGTTTTAGATGTGGTTAACTAGGTCACATTGCTCACGACTGCAGAGTTAATCTGAATAAAGCCAACACACACAATAGAGCCAATGTCTGTAAAACTTGGAATGATTCAAGTGACTCTGATGAAGAGGAACTTGAGTCATCTAATGTACTTGACCCTTGCATGTCCTTTTATGCTAAGATCATTTACAATGATGATATGCCTGTGTGTGATAATGATGCTACTACTCTTGCTTGTGTGAATACTCCTTTGATTGGCCTAGATGCTTTATTGTCTGAAAATGTTGCTAGTTCTAGTTCCGTGTGTGTGAGTCAAAGTGATCTCGATAATGACGATGCAAATGGGTGCGTGAGTACTAAAACTGAATCGTTAGGGGTCACTACACTCACTTCACTTAGCGACTCAGACACAGATGACCTCCCAGATATCCATACCTTGTATGCTAAAACTCTTAAAAAAGGCACTAGATTGGAGAAGACTGTTAGAGACCTGACTAAGAAATTAGATGATCTAAGTCTTATTGTAAAGTTGAATGATGAAGAGTACACTAACCAGTGTCTGACTCATCAATCTGAAATTGAAACTTTTGATCAAAAATTAAAAGAGTTGACTAAAACTAATGAAACCCTGGAAATGAAATACAAGGGAACATTATTAGAATTGGAGGAAGCAAAAACAAAGACAGCTACTGTATTCAAAAAGTTTTCTAATTTTGAAAACAATTCAAATTGCTTTACTGACTTTGTTGTTGACTCCAAGACCAATTCTGATGATAGAACCGGTATTGGATTTTGCCCTAAGAACAAACCACAAACTACTAAACTTGAACCTATTATGTTTGTGTCTTGGGGCAAAAGACCAATTGAAACATGTCCAGACTTTCATTTGATAAAAAATAACAATAGAAAGACATTGGAGAGTCTAGTACTTCTAAGGCTGACACTGCACTTAAGACTAAATACGTCTGTCCTTTGATCAGAAAGGCTGATTCTACCTATAAGACCATACCTCCTAGGAAGAACACTTCTGACCAGAATGCTGTCAAACCTATCTTTAGAAGTTTTCCTAAGGAAATTCATCCCTCAAGCAATCAATATTGCTCCTACTGTGACATTTATGGTCATTCCTTTGAAGGTTGTTATGCTAGACGTCTAAATACCCCTGTTTACAACACTTCTGTCTACAAGAACTTTAACTATTCTAGGCAAAGTCGTAACAATTATGTCCTTCCAAGACAACCTAATAAGAACTCTAAATACAGAAATAGAAAGACCAAAACTAAGAGTTCATTTAAGAGAAAGGCTCCCAGAAACTTTCCTAAACCAAAAGCTCAACTTTTTCACAACAATCAGTTTGCTGCTCCTCATGTTTTTCGACAAAAAGCTGTGTCTCGAAAATTTTATCAAATGAGAGCAAACTTACGCAAAATTAAGACTAGAGCTATTTGGGTTAGAAAAGATGATCTTTTACCACAAATGAACTGTAACATTGTTATCACTTCCTTAAAAGCTGAACACACTTCATCTGGTTGGTATTTAGATTCAGGATGCTCCAAACATATGACAGGAGATGAAACCAAACTTTTAAACAAAACCAGATTTTCTGGTGGGAAAGTAGTTTTTGGTGATGGTGTTTCATCTCAGATCATAGGTAAAGGAACCCTAAAAGAAGAAGGAATGCATGTTCTTGAAAATGTTCTGTTAGTTAAAGGCCTTAAAGCCAACCTCCTAAGTATATCACAATTTTGTGACTCTGACTATACTGTCACCTTTTCAAAGAACAATTGTAAAATTCTAAATGATAAAGGTGAATGCATTATTACAGGATTTAGAACACCTGACAATTGTTATACTGTCAAGACTAGTTCTGAAACCTGTAACATTGTCAGAATGGATGACAATGAGATCTGGCATAATCGTATGGGTAACTTAAGTTATGATATCCTTGGTAGATTGTCTAGTCAAGAGATTGTTAGAGGTATTCCTAAAATTAAACCTATTTCCAGTGTTATCTGTGGTCATTGCCAGGAAGGAAAAATAGTTAAGACTTCGCATAAAAAGGTTAAAGACATCCTCACCTCTAGACCTTTAGATCTCATCCATATGGACTTTATTGGTCCCTCTAGAACTGTTAGTCTTTGTGGACACAGTTATATCCTTGTCATGGTTGATGATTTCACACGATTCACTTGGGTTGCCTTCTTAAAACATAAATTTGAAACGTTTCAAAATTTTTTGAAAATTCTTCTAAGAATTGAAAATGAGAAGGACACACAAGTCAATCGCATTCGTAGTGATAGAGGTGGAGAGTTCATAGACACACGAATAGTTGAATATTGTGACTACAACGGTTACAAACATGAATTTAGTGCCCCTAAAACTCCTCAGCAGAATGGCATTGCTGAAAGGAAAAACCGAACTCTTCAAGAGATGGCACGTGTCATGTTGCATGCCAAATCCCTACCTAAATACTTTTGGGTAGAATCCATTAGAATTGCCTGTCACATCACTAATAGGGTCTATCTTAGGAAAAACTCTAAACAAACCCCTTATGAGTTGTGGTACGGTAAGAAGCCTAATCTGAAATACCTAAGAACCTTTGGAAGTCAGTGTTATGTCTGTAAAGATAGAGAACATCTGTCTAAATTCGAAACTCGTGGTGATAAAGCCATCTTCTTAGGATACTCTCCAAACAGTCGTGCTTATCGTATATACAATCTGCGTACTAAGGCTCTTATGGAATCGATAAATGTAATTGTAAGTGGCACTATTGTCGAAAATAAGATATCTGAATCACCTATTGTGGTTGAATCTGAAAATGATTTCAAAACTGATTCACCATAAATAGATGACTCATTACCTATTGAGAGTCCAGAAGTACCTGGCTGGGTATCTAAAGATCATCCCATTGACAACGTGGTCGGTAATCCTAATGAGCCAGTTCGTACTAGATCCCAGTTAAGAAATTATGCTAATTACGCATGTTTTGTCTCCCTTGTGGAACCGAAAAATGTTAATGAAGCGTTGAATGACACACACTGGATTTCTGCTATGTAGGAAGAACTTTTACAATTTGTCATTCACGATGTCTAGTATCTTGTACCTCGGCCTCAAAATAAAAATGTTATTGGAACACGTTGGATTTTCAAAAACAAATCTGATGAAAATGGGGTAATCCTTAGAAACAAAGCTAGACTTGTTGCTCAAGGCTACTCTCAAATAGAAGGGATAGATTTCAGCGAGACTTTTGCCCCTGTCACTCGTCTTGAATCTGTTCGACTTCTTTTCGCCATAGCGTTTTACTTAAAATTTACACTTTATCAAATGGATGTCAAATCTGCCTTCTTAAATGGGATTCTGTCCGAAGAGACATATGTAGAACAGCCCAAAGGGTTCATTGATCCTAAATACCCTAACCATGTCTTTCGTCTAAAAAAGGCTTTGTATGGCTTAAAACAAGCTCCTAGAGCTTGGTATGAACGCCTTTCCAACTTTTTATTGGATAAGGGTTTTAAGAGAGGAGGAAATGACCAGACTCTCTTTGTCAAACATTTTGACAGTAATATTATTATAGCCCAAGTCTATGTAGACGACATCATTTTTGGGTCAACTTCTTCATCCGAAGTTAAATCCTTTTCTGCTAGTATACATAAGGAATTTCACATGTCCCTTATGGGGGAGCTACAACTCTTCTTAGGATTTCAAGTGAAACAGAATTCTGATGGTCTTTTTGTATCTCAAACCAAGTATGCCTTAGACCTTGTTAAGAAATTTGGCTTAGATAATGCTAAAGTCGCCAAAACACCTATGAGTACTACTGTTAAATTATGTAAAGATGAAACTGGAAAGTCAATTGATTCCACACTCTATCGTAGTATGATTGGTAGCCTACTCTACCTAACTGCCTCACGACCAAACATAATGTATGTTGTATGTCTGTGTGCTCGTTACCAGAATAACCCTAAAGAGAGCCATTTATTGAGTGTAAAACGTATAATAAAGTACATAAAAGGCACTCTTAACCTTGGACTTAGGTACACTAAGGATACCTGTAGCACCATCATAGGGTATACTGATGCTGATTGGGTCGGTTGTACTGATGATAGTAAAAGTACATCAGGTGCCTGTTATTATGTCGGCAATAATTTAATTTGTTGGAGTAGCAAAAAACATAATTGCACATCTTTATCTACGGCTGAGTCCGAATATATAGCTGCAGGAAGTTGTTGTGCCCAATTGTTATGGATCAAACAGATGTTAAGTGATTATGGGATTAAAGAAGAACAATTACAATTGTATTGTGACAATCAAAGCGCCATTAACATATCTAAAAACCCGGTTCAACACTCGCGAACTAAACATATTAAAATCAGGCATCATTTTATTCGCGAACTTGTTGAAACTAAGGAATTATAAATTCATTACCTGCCTACTGATCTGCAACTTGCAGACATGTTCGCTAAACCTTTAGACTATAATAGATTTCTGTATTTGCGAAATTCTATAAGCATGGTTTGCGCTGATTAAACTCTTAAAACCTTAAGTTTTACCCTTTGTCCATTTGAGACAAAATGGGGGAGAAATTTGAGTTTTATGAGTTCATTTTTTGTTCACATTTCATCTAAACTTCTTGATCTTAGTGTGCATATTTGCAGGAATCTCTTCTACTGATTATCTACCGCTTCTAGTGTAAAAATTTGTAAATAGTTGAGTTATGTAATTTTTGACTTTCTAGGAATTGGGTAGATAGTATCTTTTGTATAGGACTAGGTTTTATTTTTTTTTGTTCCCTACGAGTTTTAAGCTAACTCAAAGGAGATTTTGTCTCATATTTCCAAAGGGGGAGATTGAAGCACCTTATACCTTTGACTTGCTTAAGTCTACATTGTATAAGTGCTCAACTAATTTGGAAATATTGACAAAATTGGTAGTCTATCCTAGAAACCAAAAAGCCTCATAACCTATCTCTCTAATCCTCTTCAATGATCCTTGATGGTATAAAATGAATCACACTACACACAATTAGAAGTGCATACATGTGTTAATATTGCCTAAAATTGAGTGTGTGTTTAATTCCCCTTGAATTGGAGCTTTAATAATTTTTTGGGAATTTTTAAATAATTTTAAACCTTTTTAAACATTTTTTTAAACATTTTTGAATAAATGTTTTTATTAATAAAATGGGTTAATATAGTTTGTGGGGTTAAAATCCTATTTTGGAAACTTCATTTTTCACTGAAATGTTTGGTTGGGTACGATATCAAAGCGCTAGAGACTTCAGGGTGAGGTTTTGTAATTAGTTTGATGCGCGTGTGAGAGCCTCTTACCAGCCAACACTTTTCATCCTTTTGGTGCGTTAGTTTGTGTTTGTTATGTGAGAGGATAGCCAGGTGCATTGGTGATCGTTGGATCTTTCCTTATCAAGGGTCTGCATGCGTTCTTAGTTAATCCCAGTGCAAACCTTTTGAACCAATCAGAACCATCTTTATCCACCGCTGTCTTATAACCATAGGATCAAGTCAAACCTTGCAAGACTTCATCACAACCATTGATTTGCCTCGACCATCCAGAACCTTCCCCAGGCACTATATATACCCTTCACTTCTCAACCTTAGAAAAGTTTTGGTCATTCGTCTTTCTGAGAGAAAAAAGAGAGAATAGAGAAGTGAGAGAGAAGAGAGAAAAAAAGAGAGAAGAGAGAGAAAGAAAAACCTGTTAGCCAAACCCTAACCCTAACCCTAAACATTTCACCTTCTCTGAAAAAAACCTTCGCATATTCAAACCCAAACACAACATGAGTGTTTGAGAGAGAGAGAGAGAGAGAGAGAGAGAGAGAGAGAGAGAGAGTGGTTTGTTCTTGTGTTGCTGTAACCTCGTGATCTTTAGATCTTGTACACAACTTAAACATTTGTGTGAAGATCTATTTTCTTTTTCATAGAAACGTTAGATCTACATACTATATGTTACATTTTCACTAGATCTGCATTTTTTATACTTGATTTACGAAAATCTTACTGATCTGGTTTTTAAAATGTTTTCGGTTTCTTTTCTTATGAAACTTGATTCCGACCTAGTTGGATTCGCACTTGGAGGGTTTTCAATCTCATAAATGTTTTGAAAAGAGATTGATTAAGGTCTTGACCTTTTTCTGAAGCAAGATCTCAATGGAATATGGGTTATCTTTAAAGGTCAAAAGGATTTGAGTTCTGTGAGAAAGAAATAAATTAGGATCACTGTATATAGACTATATATGTAATTTTTATAGGACAGTTTGTAAATCTAAGTGTGTTTGAGTTCATGCATGTGTATAGGAATCACTTCACAACACTTAACACACTACTACACTGGAAGTGTTGTGTTTAAGATCTGAAATCATTGAGTCGATGTAAAGAAGCTAAAGCAAAGGAAGTTAGCAAACTGGAGAACATCATCAACAAATCAGATCTATCAGAAGTTAGAAGGAACCAAGGGGGTATATTCCTAAACTTAGAATAGGTTGATTTGTGTGCTTGCATGTTGTATTGTTTGTAACTGATTTTTGTTATTAGCGGACTTTTGTTTTTGTGACTTAGAAGTCACCGTGGATGTTTCCTCTGTTGGGAGAGGTTTTACCACGTTAAAATCTTTGTGTTGATTATCTTCATCTACTCATCTCATTCTCTAAGTGTGCTGAATTTTTGAAACTGCCTTGGTTTTAAAAAAACTGATTATACAATCTTAATTACTCTCGTACATAAGTCTGTTTGTAAACACATCTTGTTTATAATTTTTATTTTCAAAAGAAAAGGGTTTCTCCAACAAACATTCGGAGTTGCTTATACAGTTTAACCTTGTGTTAAAAGGCATTAGCGACGTTTTTCACTAAGCTCCCAACACATTGTGCATGGGCAGTGAATGCAAGTGCGAGTGCGTCTAAACATGAATTTTCAAAATCGTGAGATTTCATAGCTCCAAGCGTTTATATATTTTAATATATAAATATTTATATTTAATATAGATATAAAATTGAAGCTTTTCATTCGATTTGGACTGGTGGAGCTATTAATTATCGTATTTTTATATAGGTTTTGTAATCTATTCCTCTCCAATATATATGTAGATGACACGTGTTTTGTCATGAATGGAGTCCGTCTCTCTAACCTGAGTTAATACCTCTTTCTCAATCATATTTCGCTCGCAAGGGATCAAAACCACTTTGTCTTCCCTTCTATTGGGCTCTCAATTTGCATGTGAAACAAAGGAGTATAGTGGTCTTTTCAAGATCATCTATAATCCACTCGATCTACGTTTGTATCTTCAATAAATCCATAATCAAACTCATTCCAATCAAATAACTATCTGCACTAGGTAACTATGTTAGAGCCTCTCTCTCTTTCACCGTTATATTTAAATATTCTTAATTTATATTTAATTAACGACGATTATAGTTTGATGTATATATGTATCCTTTCGTATTCGTGTATATATACATTGGTGGAAATAGGGTTGTTAATTCAGTCTCGAATGGAATTTGGTTAATCACGAATTTTATGCATCTCTGAATGTGTAGTATGTAAGTCTTCCTTGTGTAGTTAAAATTTGAAATTATTTCCCCTAATCTGTTACTATATGATTTTAATTATTCTCAATTTTTTCACACTGAAAGTTGTGTATTCTACCATTGCTTCACCTTCATCCCATCATGTACGACATGTCTCTTTATTATTCTACGATTTCTTTGGCACCTCCATACCATTCTCTATAAAAAAAACTTCTTTTTGAGACGGTACTCCATCCATCTTAAAAGGTACTCAAGTCATCCCAAATATTTTTAGGACTCTATTTGGGACGACTAAGGGGGTCTTATTAGCACCCCATTTTAAATACTTTTTGAGATGATAAATAAGCCGTCTCAAAAAGTCATCGTTTATGGGATCATTTTAAGACGACAAGAAAAATGTCTTTAATAACTGGTTTTTGAGACAACAACAACAGCCGCAAAAGGTTTTTTTGAGACTGAAATTAAGTCGTCTCAAAAGCTCATCATTTATGGGATCCTTTTGAGATGACAAGGAAGCCGTCTTTAATAATTTTGACGTAAAAGTTAGAATTACATCCATTCCAGCATAATATAATAAAAACAAACCACATTCTATGCTTTACATTCATTCCAACATATATTCTATGTAATCATAAACAAAGCCTATTAAAATTAATATATAACATCTTTGGCACCAATTTCAACATACATAACATACAATTTCCTATTCAACTATAATAATAGTTCATACAAGTAAAATCTCTCTACACAATCAATAATTCCAAAAGCGTATTCACCAACCTAAATCAAGGTAGCTTCAATCAAAACATCAAAGGTAATAATAAGTTTTTAAAATATTTCACTTATCTCATTAGAAAAAATAAAAATCCATCCACTCCTAACATATAATGATGTCAACAAAGTAAACCCACGGTCTTGAAGCATATGACCTCCAATAAAATGACTTCAATGCTTTTTCTTGTCCCTAAAAGATTTTCACCCGCAATTAGATTTATTTAGTGTCAATTACCTTAAACAAAGAAGATTTTTTTAATAGTTCCTATAGATGATAATCTTTAAAAACATTATCAAATTTGTTAATGAAAACTAACATGTTTAAACATAAAAAGTAACTAAAAAGAAACCATAGCAATACCCACAACACTGTAAACAAGTAACTTGAAAAGGGAGAATTTCCCCCCCCCCCCCCCCCCCCCCGAAAAATATTAAAATATATACGATATATCCTAAGGGAAAAAAATCTTGATACATGTATCCTAAATAATCCTCCCTCACAACACTGTATCTAGTGAGGAATGAGTTACTTGACAGTGGGTGTAGGCCAATTGGCTGAACCGCTTATATATGTGTTGATCTTCTTTTTTATCTATTTTACAACACTTTAATTGTTTGTAATGATACCCAATTATTGTTCATGTTCATATCTTACCTGAGCTCATCTTATTGGCTGGATGTTACATTTAGTTTGACATCTGTAAGCTATCATATTGAATTATGAAATTTCATCTTAAAGCAATTTATATACATAGACTAAGAGTATAATTTAGTATAATCTCCATTTGTATCAACCAAACAGTAAGATATGCGCGATATCATAATAAACATAATAACGTGACATAATAGCCTCATATAACATGTCCATTATTGGACTAAGTAAAACTAGATAATTCTCATAAATGACACGAAGAGTTCAACCTTTAGGGAAATTCTCCTGCCTTTATCGGTAAATCAGAAGGGGCCTCGCACTTAACGGATATAAAATGTGCACAAATAAAAAAATGGGGGGATTGATACGTAGTCACACCGTCGTATACTTGCATACCAAACCACCCGATGGATCAAGTCATCCACGTATCCCCGTTGTGAGATCATGATAAAATAAACGTACGATCAAAATATTGACCTCCACACCACCAGTTACATCCTCTAGGGGTGTAGTACCCAGTCCCACAATCCATTTAAATCCACAACCTCAGTCTATAGAATCCCCATGAGCCAAATACATACATATGGTATGTTTTCATCCAACACACATGTATACAAAACAATATATAACCGAACCAAAGGCCCACAAACACCAATCCAAAAATCCTAACTCAAACCCAGTAAAAGGGTTAACCCCAAAACCTTTCTAACCTACCACCTAAAAAAACCCCGCAAGCGCGACCTACATAGGCGCATTCGCGGCCCAAGGTGGCGTGTCTCCATGTCTGAAACTTGGGTTAAATGATAGAATGATCATATTTGACCATGGAATTTTTCGTATTAATTTTTTATTATAATTTTTCTTTTTGTCTTTGGATAACATTATTTACCACTATTTTCCAAAGTATGTTTGAACTTATGTGTGAATTATTTTCCCCAAACATGTCCTTGTAAATACATGGGGACATTTCTTTTCATGTTATAACTCTTAAAATTCTATCAATTATTATAAGAAAAATAAATCTAAAATATCAACCAATGTATTAACATCAACATAGTTTTCTTGTTATTGGTATTCTATTACCTATTGAACCCACCCCTCATTGTGTGGGCCTAAATACTAGTAAGTTGTGTGATAAACCTCATTTTACTTTGTCAAAATTATATATTAGGATGAATCTAACCCATACACGAGATTATGAATGAATTCATTAAAAAGATTTTAATCTTTGTCCCTCTAAAAAACAAAATCAAAATCTAATTCATGAAGTGATCAAGCTACTCTTTTTCCTCAAACCAGGGAAACAAATATGTCCTACTACATATTAACATCCCCCAAACCAAAACACCACGTTGTGACAACAATCCGAGTTATTATCACATCTTCTTCATACTCAGCAGCTCATTAGAAAAAAATTTGAATTTTTTCCAGCACGTGGTGGCAACCTCTTAAAAACACACTTGTAGATACTCTCCATGTACACTTCACACTACTTACATGTAGGATCACTTATACCCACAAGTTGCACAAACCACTTAGAATATCCATGCTTAGGTATCATTAACACACACCTCCACTTATCACACTTGTATATATCCATGCCCACTCACACTTGTCACACACCACTTGTAATTAATCCATCTTAGGTTCACTATCACGCACTCACTTATAGATATTCACACATCACTCACTCTCACACAACCACGCTTAGTATAATCTTCATACTCTATGCTAAATTGACTTTTTTACTCTTACATTCTTCCCTATTAGCATAATGGTCATCATGCCAAATAAAATACTCTCTCCATAATATACTAATCAAGAATCATACATTTTGCACACTACATCACCAAAAGCATACAGGCGCTGTGTAACAACCCGCCTAATAAGATATCGGGCGATCACTCCAATATTAAATTAAAACAGGAGTTTCATATGGATCATTCTTAGCATCACTGTCGAAAATCCAATTAATTACTAATATCCTATTAGGTGGCCATTAAAAACTTTTACTAAACTACTCTTTTTAACGAATAAATTACAACATCCACAATTAAATGCGTAATGAACTGAAATGAAAAAGAAAGGAACTAAAATCACCGAACACTCGGTCCAAATATACAACCATATCGAATGCTGTACTGAAAGAATAAATAAATGCAATTGAGCCATTGGCTCGAATGTTTATACAATATCTCCTATCTAGAGTACAAGGAAGGAAACGTCTACCGATAACATGCAAGCATCCACAGCTGCCGCAGCAGACGTCTGACTCGAAAGAATTTCCATCCAGGCGTCCCTGTGTCTGGACACCTATGTATATATGTAATATAACAAGAAAGGAAAAGTAGACAAACGGGTCAGAGCCCCGGATTTTGAAAATATTTTGCAAGTGCATAAATGCCTTATTTTTAGGAAAATAGTTTTATCTCATATTTAAGTTTGGTATCGCACTCCCATGAGATACCCCTCACCTCTCCGCTAATAGTGCACTCCTAGCGCATCTATCTAGAACATTCTAGTCAAGCTACCCTGCTAAACTAGTCTATCACCCAACCACTATCTACCCTAGATAGTCAAACAGATGTACTAAGGGCTAAACTTCACTTTAATCTCGACGCTATGCCATGTTCGTGCATGGGGTGTCTCGCGAAGCGAAATCCAAACAAGGAACCCCCCCCCGATACACTACTATGCAGCAAGGTCGATCTTTGAGATCCGCCAGTCCCTTAGTACAGAAAGATATATAATATATATACCATAACATTTAATAATATAAGAGCACTAAGGATTAAACTTCTCCCCAGTCTCAACACTGTGCCATATTCGTGCGTGGGGTGTCTCGCAAAGCGAAATCCAAACAAGGAACCCCCCCGATACACTACTATGCGGCACGGTCGATCGTCGGGATTAATTAGACCCTCGGCACCCAGTTTATACATATACATACATCTACAATATACTTCCGGATAATATAAATATCTCCCGGACTGAGGATTTCTTGATATATAAAGTATTTATAAATACTTATCCTTTTCATTTCAAAAACTTCCATTTCCCTTCTCATATCCAGGAAATGTATTTAAAAACCAATTCATTATCATGAATTGCTTTAATAAATCATATACCTTTTCAAAAGCCAGTTTTATTATCATAAAAATGCTTTTCCTTATCAAATATCCCATTTCCCTTTTTATACTCAGGAAATGTATTCAAAGACATTTTCATTATCATAAAAATGCTTTGATCATAACATATGCTTCCACATCCCTTCTTCCATCCGGGAAGTGTTACCGAAGCCAATATAAATATAACCCATTTCCCTTCCTATATCCAGGAAATGTAATTAAAGCAAATCCATTATTATGAACTGCTTTATTAAACGCGTTCTAAGACCGCCCGTCCGGATTTCTCCACTGTGCGCGCCCCTAAATGGCTATCATCTTCCAGGGCCTCCAAGACAACCTGGGATCCTATATCGAAACACGTCGGGAAGCGGCCATGAGCCTGCATGGTAGCCAAGACCACACCCGGAATCTCCCTACCCCCGCAGAAAATATACAACCATAAGCGCTCCCATGGCCTAGGACTATATCCACCCTGCATCATTAGCCAGGGGGCTTCACCATACGAACGCAACTTCCCATATGATAGCGATTTAGAGAGGTGTGTAATCCATATTTTATTAATTATGAAAAACATTTCTCTTTCCATTTTGAAAATATTCATTTATATATTTTCAAAATCATTACCACCATCATATATATATATATATATATATACCTAAAACACACAGTATATACATATCCTATATATTCTTCCTAGAATATATATATATAAACGGCCTTAGTGGCCTATAGCATCTAACGATGATAATAATCCCAAAGATTCCCTCCGGGAATCATAATCATGCATTGATATTAGCATGATTCTAAATCCAAAGTATTTCTTACTTTGTTCAATACTAATTACCTCAATCATCTCTTAAAGGTTTATTTATCCTCAAAACCCTTATTTAGGAATCCCCATAAAAATCCTAAATGGTAATTCAACTCCCCATACTCTTAAAGGGAGAAAACTAGAAATTCTGGCCTAAGCGAATCGATTCGCCCCTTTAGCGAATCGATTCGGGTGGGCGAATCGATTCGGTTCCCAATCCGAATCGATTCGGAAAGTATTCTGCAAACAGGTCTGTAAATGGCGAATCGATTCGGTCTGTACCCGAATCGATTCGGCCCATTGCAGAAACCCAATTCCCCTTAGGCGAATCGATTCGGCCTGTACCCGAATCGATTCGGCTTGTTCGAGGGTCACAGTTTGGGCGATTTCTCAAACTCCAAAATACCCAAAAATCAATCCAAATTCATTTTCATGGTTTCTACTCTACACCAAAAATCATCCCAAACATCTACACAATAATTTCTAGCCTTTATTTTTCCAATTCCCGATTTGATTTCCGAGTTGGTACTTTCAACCCGGAGCTGTCATCTTGTAAAAATCATATCAAATCGTAGAAAAATCAGAAAAATACGCGGTTGGCGCCCACGCGACCGTATCGAAAAGATCTACAACTTTTGTGTTTTGACTGAAAGCTAAATCAATTCTTTTCCTGGCCAAAAATGCCCCCAAAGGTGACGGGTTACTATTCATCATCACCTCCGAGACGATTTCCGCCATTAAAGCTTCTCCCAAGCTTTTGTCACCTCACCCAACGTCCTACAACCTCAACCAACTACAAATACACTTATAACACGGGTTCTAAACATCCTAGAACCCGGAATCACCAATTAATTTGGATTAAAACCCTAGTTCCACAAAATTGAAATATTATTGGGGTTTAATTGTTTTAACTCCCAAAAACCCGTTTTATCCACGATAACCCACCCCAAAACCATTAGGGTTTGTTTATACCAAACTACGGTATGAGATATTTATGCAAAAAGATAAATAAAGCAAGTAAACACTTGCCTCGTGGATAAAATCCGACGACCTCGAGTCGAATCCGGCGGAGTTTGGCCCGAATCTCCATTTTCTCCCCTCTGTTCTCCTTCCTCTCTCTCTTCTCTCTCTTTCTCTTCTTTTCTTTCTCTTTTTCTCCCTCTCTTCCTCTTTATATATAGAGAAAAGGGTTTTAACCCTTTAAAACCCAAAAACGACTCGTTTACCCAATTACGAGTTACTTTTACCTCTAAAATTACCCGAAACTCATTTTCGACAATCGGACACTCTTTTCCGACTATCTCGATCATTCCGAGAATTATGGCGCAGTCGAAATTCACATCCGAGGTACTTGACCGCAAATCACTATTCCAACCTAAAATAATTAAATGCGGTGTTCTACTCAGAATCTCACTTCTTTTGTCGCTATACTCCGTGGCGACATATAAATAAAATATCTCGACCTATATGGTCCCAAAATAATTTATAACACCCTTCAAAAATCATTCAATCCTCGAAAATCCCAAGATTTACTATTTAGGAAAATTCCCCAAATTCCAATTTATATCCAATTATGGAATTTAATCGTCTCCAAAAAGGACGGGTTGTTACACTCCCCCCCTTACAACGGAATTTCGTCCTCGAAATTCGGGTACAACCTACACCACCAATCTTAGGATCACTCCAAATCCTATTACCTCAAGGGAAACAATACTAACCCAATGGTTCCCAACCATATGCTACACGACTACCACAATCGCAAAGTGACTCTTATACGTCACATAATACCCATCATCTATAATGCCTATCAGCATGAATTTCAACCTTATATACTACTCCCATCTTAGCTAGACGGTACATCAAACTACCTTACCAAGGTGCCCATACACCTTTCTAACTTGTGCATATCAGCACAAACATTACGAACGTCTGACACGCATCACTCTCTCCCAATAAGGATCTCCTTTCCTCGGTGTAATACTCATCTATGAGTCCTCCGAACCCGCACATTTCAATATTCCTAACCTCGGCGCTGCTAATACTAGTGAACCTATATCCTAAAAATGCTACGATCTATGTGTTACCCTACCTATTCGAAACTAATATAGTCCTAAGTATGTCCCTAGTTCCCAAGGCCTCTCTCAACTCCCGACAAGTGCTTGGTTTCATGCGTGGGACGTCTCGCCAAGGCGAAATCCAAACAAGGAACCCTCCCGTTACACTACTCCCTCGCGTAGTCGGTCATCGAGATATAACGACCCAAGGCACAGAAGCGGGACGTCCTAAATCCTACTAGGCTATCCTATGAACGCATTCCTACTATCTTATCCTTCCGCCCATACAGAAGGAAACCTAACAAATCAAGTGCCCACTTTCTGTAGAAAGTGTCACGAACATAATACCCAAAATGGAGCTCCTCAAAACTTGCCTTTTCATTAAGGCCTGACTATTGTCCTCAAATCAATTTCTCTAAGTCCAACCTCACCCACCCATTTGTGGCGAAGGGATCATTTTAGTGCTTTTCCATAGCACAATTTTCCATAAGTATTTTGACATTATGTGGCTCATAGTCTATAGTGGTTCATCCACAATATACGACCGTTCCACATGATCAACATCCTTGCATCTCATAACAGCTCCCCACTCCCGACGCCGTTAAGAGTCATGTGTGGAGTGTCTCGCAAAGCGAAATCCAAACAAAGAACCCCTCCACACATTAACCCTTGACTTCGTTGGTCGTGGAGTTCAGTCATTTCAACATGCAACCGGGATAACCCTATCCCCTAATCCAACAAAAGGTGATCTGAACTCCTATCTCTAACTGAGAGTCATACCACCCTGCGCTCGCACTCATTCCTAAGTCCTTGCGCAAACTAATACTGAGATAAATCTTAATGCTCAACAACGATTCGGTGGGCCTTAAATTATATCTATAAGGTTGCAACATATACCATCCCATAATAGGGAAACCTCTGCTCATCGAGGTTCCATAAATCCATAATAACAAAGGTGTACTCAACCTGTATCAAGGTGAGACACCACAATAACAACATGTTCCCTCCAGGAATTGCGGACACGATAGACTTGCCATCATTAGCCTGCTATCGCTCCGTTACACCATATACCGTATACGTATATATACAAAATATAATCACCCGCCTCTATGGCGAACGAAGAAAAATAAAATTCCGCTATTGCGGAAAACACATAATCATACATTATAATGTTATCGAGACCGACACAACTCAAAATACACACACGAGTCTAGGGCTAACTAATACCACGACTTTATCTAGTCACGCCAAATACTCACACCATATACCTCTGCTGAACCTTAGGCGAATAATTCCCAAAGCTGCATTCTTCTAATCCTGCTGATTCATGGGGATTCACGGTTAGAACTATCCGTAAGATCCCTTTCTAATCCCTATTCTCCACAGGGAAATCCAACTTTAGTACCACACCCTACTACGGCGGCACTATGGTACTCGAACTACTATGCTTTAGTAGTCATTGAGATAATCCTTAACAATTACCATAGAGAGAGTAACCTCTACTAAGGTACTCATCCCAACCTTCTACCAGCTGCACCAGCTAAGCCTCACCTCCTGCTGCCATCCAAGCTCCGCACACGATTCTCAAACGAGCGCGCAAAAGATTTCTATAGTCTCATAATATGGCAGGAGAACGAAATCTCGCAATAGAAATCAACAATCCTATTCCTGAGGCTCTATAACAAATCGAGAGCAACGCTGAAAGCGTAGTACGTCCGCACAGATTCCTAAAGACACTAGAACCTGATGCTCTGATACCATCTGTAACAACCCGCCTAATAAGATACCGGGCGATCACTCCAATATTAAATTAAAACAGGAGTTTCATATGGATCATTCTTAGCATCACTGTCGAAAATCCAATTAATTACTAATATCCTATTAGGTGGCCGTTAAAAACTTTTACTAAACTACTCTTTTTAACGAATAAATTACAACATCCACAATTAAATGCGTAATGAACTGAAATGAAAAAGAAAGGAACTAAAATAACCGAACACTCGGTCCAAATATACAACCATATCGAATGTTGTACTGAAAGAATAAATAAATGCAATTGAGCTATTGGCTCGAATGTTTATACAATATCTCCTATCTAGAGTACAAGGAAGGAAACGTCTACCGATAACCTGCAAGCATCCACAGCTGCCGCAGCAGACGTCTGACTCGAAAGAATTTCCATCCAGGCGTCCCTGTGTCTGGACACCTATGTATATATGTAATATAACAAGAAAGGAAAAGTAGACAAACGGGTCAGAGCCCCGAATTTTGAAAATATTTTGCAAGTGCATAAATGCCTTATTTTTAGGAAAATAGTTTTATCTCATATTTAAGTTTGGTATCGCACTCCCATGAGATACCCCTCACCTCTCCGCTAATAGTGCACTCCTAGCGCATCTATCTAGAACATTCTAGTCAAGCTACCCTGCTAAACGAGTCTATCACCCAACCACTATCTACCCTAGATAGTCAAATAGATGTACTAAGGGCTAAACTTCACTTTAATCTCGACGCTATGCCATGTTCGTGCGTGGGGTGTCTCGCGAAGCGAAATCCAAACAAGGAACCCCCCCGATACACTACTATGCAGCAAGGTCGATCTTTGAGATCCGCCAGTCCTTAGTACAGAAAGATATCTAATATATATACCATAACATTTAATAATATAAGAGCACTAAGGATTAAACTTCTCCCCACTCTCAACACTGTGCCATATTCGTGCGTGGGGTGTCTCGCAAAGCGAAATCCAAACAAGGAACCCCCCCGATACACTACTATGCGGCACGGTCGATCGTCGGGATTCATTAGACCCTCGGCACCCAGTTTATACATATACATACATCTACAATATACTTCCGGATAATATAAATATCTCCCGGACTGAGGATTTCTTGATATATAAAGTATTTATAAATACTTATCCTTTTCATTTCAAAAACTTCCATTTCCCTTCTCATATCCAGGAAATGTATTTAAAAACCAATTCATTATCATGAATTGCTTTAATAAATCATATACCTTTTCAAAAGCCAGTTTTATTATCATAAAAATGCTTTTCCTTATCAAATATCCCATTTCCCTTTTTATACTCAGGAAATGTATTCAAAGACATTTTCATTATCATAAAAATGCTTTGATCATAACATATGCTTCCACATCCCTTCTTCCATCCGGGAAGTGTTACCGAAGCCAATATAAATATAACCCATTTCCCTTCCTATATCCAGGAAATGTAATTAAAGCAAATCCATTATTATGAACTGCTTTATTAAACGCGTTCTAAGACCGCCCGTCCGGATTTCTCCACTGTGCGCGCCCCTAAATGGCTATCATCTTCCAGGGCCTCCAAGACAACCTGGGATCCTATATCGAAACACGTCGGGAAGCGGCCATGAGCCTGCATGGTAGCCAAGACCACACCCGGAATCTCCCTACCCCCGCAGAAAATATACAACCATAAGCGCTCCCATGGCCTAGGACTATATCCACCCTGCATCATTAGCCAGGGGGCTTCACCATACGAAACTTCCCATATGATAGCGATTTAGAGAGGTGTGTAATCCATATTTTATTAATTATGAAAAACATTTCTCTTTCCATTTTGAAAATATTCATTTATATATTTTCAAAATCATTACCACCATCATATATATATATATATATATATATACCTAAAACACACAGTATATACATATCCTATATATTCTTCCTAGAATATATATATATAAACGGCCTTAGTGGCCTATAGCATCTAACGATGATAATAATCCCAAAGATTCCCTCCGGGAATCATAATCATGCATTGATATTAGCATGATTCTAAATCCAAAGTATTTCTTACTTTGTTCAATACTAATTACCTCAATCATCTCTTAAAGGTTTATTTATCCTCAAAACCCTTATTTAGGAATCCCCATAAAAATCCTAAATGGTAATTCAACTCCCCATACTCTTAAAGGGAGAAAACTAGAAATTCTGGCCTAAGCGAATCGATTCGCCCCTTTAGCGAATCGATTCGGGTGGGCGAATCGATTCGGTTCCCAATCCGAATCGATTCGGAAAGTATTCTGCAAACAGGTCTGTAAATGGCGAATCGATTCGGTCTGTACCCGAATCGATTCGGCCCATTGCAGAAACCCAATTCCCCTTAGGCGAATCGATTCGGCCTGTACCCGAATCGATTCGGCTTGTTCGAGGGTCACAGTTTGGGCGATTTCTCAAACTCCAAAATACCCAAAAATCAATCCAAATTCATTTTCATGGTTTCTACTCTACACCAAAAATCATCCCAAACATCTACACAATAATTTCTAGCCTTTATTTTTCCAATTCCCGATTTGATTTCCGAGTTGGTACTTTCAACCCGGAGCTGTCATCTTGTAAAAATCATATCAAATCGTAGAAAAATCAGAAAAATACGCGGTTGGCGCCCACGCGACCGTATCGAAAAGATCTACAACTTTTGTGTTTTGACTGAAAGCTAAATCAATTCTTTTCCTGGCCAAAAATGCCCCCAAAGGTGACGGGTTACTATTCATCGTCACCTCCGAGACGATTTCCGCCATTAAAGCTTCTCCCAAGCTTTTGTCACCTCACCCAACGTCCTACAACCTCAACCAACTACAAATACACTTATAACACGGGTTCTAAACATCCTAGAACCCGGAATCACCAATTAATTTCGATTAAAACCCTAGTTCCACAAAATTGAAATATTATTGGGGTTTAATTGTTTTAACTCCCAAAAACCCGTTTTATCCACGATAACCCACCCCAAAACCATTAGGGTTTGTTTATACCAAACTACGGTATGAGATATTTATGCAAAAAGATAAATAAAGCAAGTAAACACTTGCCTCGTGGATAAAATCCGACGACCTCGAGTCGAATCCGGCGGAGTTTGGCCCGAATCTCCATTTTCTCCCCTCTGTTCTCCTTCCTCTCTCTCTTCTCTCTCTTTCTCTTCTTTTCTTTCTCTTTTTCTCCCTCTCTTCCTCTTTATATATAGAGAAAAGGGTTTTAACCCTTTAAAACCCAAAAACGGCTCGTTTACCCAATTACGAGTTACTTTTACCTCTAAAATTACCCGAAACTCATTTTCGACAATCGGACACTCTTTTCCGACTATCTCGATCATTCCGAGAATTATGGCGCAGTCGAAATTCACATCCGAGGTACTTGACCGCAAATCACTATTCCAACCTAAAATAATTAAATGCGGTGTTCTACTCAGAATCTCACTTCTTTTGTCGCTATACTCCGTGGCGACATATAAATAAAATATCTCGACCTATATGGTCCCAAAATAATTTATAACACCCTTCAAAAATCATTCAATCCTCGAAAATCCCAAGATTTACTATTTAGGAAAATTCCCCAAATTCCAATTTATATCCAATTATGGAATTTAATCGTCTCCAAAAAGGACGGGTTGTTACACTCCCCCCCTTACAACGGAATTTCGTCCTCGAAATTCGGGTACAACCTACACCACCAATCTTAGGATCACTCCAAATCCTATTACCTCAAGGGAAACAATACTAACCCAATGGTTCCCAACCATATGCTACACGACTACCACAATCGCAAAGTGACTCTTATACGTCACATAATACCCATCATCTATAATGCCTATCAGCATGAATTTCAACCTTATATACTACTCCCATCTTAGCTAGACGGTACATCAAACTACCTTACCAAGGTGCCCATACACCTTTCTAACTTGTGCATATCAGCACAAACATTACGAACGTCTGACACGCATCACTCTCTCCCAATAAGGATCTCCTTTCCTCGGTGTAATACTCATCTATGAGTCCTCCGAACCCGCACATTTCAATATTCCTAACCTCGGCGCTGCTAATACTAGTGAACCTATATCCTAAAAATGCTACGATCTATGTGTTACCCTACCTATTCGAAACTAATATAGTCCTAAGTATGTCCCTAGTTCCCAAGGCCTCTCTCAACTCCCGACAAGTGCTTGGTTTCATGCGTGGGACGTCTCGCCAAGGCGAAATCCAAACAAGGAACCCTCCCGTTACACTACTCCCTCGCGTAGTCGGTCATCGAGATATAACGACCCAAGGCACAGAAGCGGGACGTCCTAAATCCTACTAGGCTATCCTATGAACGCATTCCTACTATCTTATCCTTCCGCCCATACAGAAGGAAACCTAACAAATCAAGTGCCCACTTTCTGTAGAAAGTGTCACGAACATAATACCCAAAATGGAGCTCCTCAAAACTTGCCTTTTCATTAAGGCCTGACTATTGTCCTCAAATCAATTTCTCTAAGTCCAACCTCACCCACCCATTTGTGGCGAAGGGATCATTTTAGTGCTTTTCCATAGCACAATTTTCCATAAGTATTTTGACATTATGTGGCTCATAGTCTATAGTGGTTCATCCACAATATACGACCGTTCCACATGATCAACATCCTTGCATCTCATAACAGCTCCCCACTCCCGACGCCGTTAAGAGTCATGTGTGGAGTGTCTCGCAAAGCGAAATCCAAACAAAGAACCCCTCCACACATTAACCCTTGACTTCGTTGGTCGTGGAGTTCAGTCATTTCAACATGCAACCGGGATAACCCTATCCCCTAATCCAACAAAAGGTGATCTGAACTCCTATCTCTAACTGAGAGTCATACCACCCTGCGCTCGCACTCATTCCTAAGTCCTTGCGCAAACTAATACTGAGATAAATCTTAATGCTCAACAACGATTCGGTGGGCCTTAAATTATATCTATAAGGTTGCAACATATACCATCCCATAATAGGGAAACCTCTGCTCATCGAGGTTCCATAAATCCATAATAACAAAGGTGTACTCAACCTGTATCAAGGTGAGACACCACAATAACAACATGTTCCCTCCAGGAATTGCGGACACGATAGACTTGCCATCATTAGCCTGCTATCGCTCCGTTACACCATATACCGTATACGTATATATACAAAATATAATCACCCGCCTCTATGGCGAACGAAGAAAAATAAAATTCCGCTATTGCGGAAAACACATAATCATACATTATAATGTTATCGAGACCGACACAACTCAAAATACACACACGAGTCTAGGGCTAACTAATACCACGACTTTATCTAGTCACGCCAAATACTCACACCATATACCTCTGCTGAACCTTAGGCGAATAATTCCCAAAGCTGCATTCTTCTAATCCTGCTGATTCATGGGGATTCACGGTTAGAACTATCCGTAAGATCCCTTTCTAATCCCTATTCTCCACAGGGAAATCCAACTTTAGTACCACACCCTACTACGGCGGCACTATGGTACTCGAACTACTATGCTTTAGTAGTCATTGAGATAATCCTTAACAATTACCATAGAGAGAGTAACCTCTACTAAGGTACTCATCCCAACCTTCTACCAGCTGCACCAGCTAAGCCTCACCTCCTGCTGCCATCCAAGCTCCGCACACGATTCTCAAACGAGCGCGCAAAAGATTTCTATAGTCTCATAATATGGCAGGAGAACGAAATCTCGCAATAGAAATCAACAATCCTATTCCTGAGGCTCTATAACAAATCGAGAGCAACGCTGAAAGCGTAGTACGTCCGCACAGATTCCTAAAGACACTAGAACCTGATGCTCTGATACCATCTGTAACAACCCGCCTAATAAGATACCGGGCGATCACTCCAATATTAAATTAAAACAGGAGTTTCATATGGATCATTCTTAGCATCACTGTCGAAAATCCAATTAATTACTAATATCCTATTAGGTGGCCGTTAAAAACTTTTACTAAACTACTCTTTTTAACGAATAAATTACAACATCCACAATTAAATGCGTAATGAACTGAAATGAAAAAGAAAGGAACTAAAATAACCGAACACTCGGTCCAAATATACAACCATATCGAATGTTGTACTGAAAGAATAAATAAATGCAATTGAGCTATTGGCTCGAATGTTTATACAATATCTCCTATCTAGAGTACAAGGAAGGAAACGTCTACCGATAACCTGCAAGCATCCACAGCTGCCGCAGCAGACGTCTGACTCGAAAGAATTTCCATCCAGGCGTCCCTGTGTCTGGACACCTATGTATATATGTAATATAACAAGAAAGGAAAAGTAGACAAACGGGTCAGAGCCCCGAATTTTGAAAATATTTTGCAAGTGCATAAATGCCTTATTTTTAGGAAAATAGTTTTATCTCATATTTAAGTTTGGTATCGCACTCCCATGAGATACCCCTCACCTCTCCGCTAATAGTGCACTCCTAGCGCATCTATCTAGAACATTCTAGTCAAGCTACCCTGCTAAACGAGTCTATCACCCAACCACTATCTACCCTAGATAGTCAAATAGATGTACTAAGGGCTAAACTTCACTTTAATCTCGACGCTATGCCATGTTCGTGCGTGGGGTGTCTCGCGAAGCGAAATCCAAACAAGGAACCCCCCCGATACACTACTATGCAGCAAGGTCGATCTTTGAGATCCGCCAGTCCTTAGTACAGAAAGATATCTAATATATATACCATAACATTTAATAATATAAGAGCACTAAGGATTAAACTTCTCCCCACTCTCAACACTGTGCCATATTCGTGCGTGGGGTGTCTCGCAAAGCGAAATCCAAACAAGGAACCCCCCCGATACACTACTATGCGGCACGGTCGATCGTCGGGATTCATTAGACCCTCGGCACCCAGTTTATACATATACATACATCTACAATATACTTCCGGATAATATAAATATCTCCCGGACTGAGGATTTCTTGATATATAAAGTATTTATAAATACTTATCCTTTTCATTTCAAAAACTTCCATTTCCCTTCTCATATCCAGGAAATGTATTTAAAAACCAATTCATTATCATGAATTGCTTTAATAAATCATATACCTTTTCAAAAGCCAGTTTTATTATCATAAAAATGCTTTTCCTTATCAAATATCCCATTTCCCTTTTTATACTCAGGAAATGTATTCAAAGACATTTTCATTATCATAAAAATGCTTTGATCATAACATATGCTTCCACATCCCTTCTTCCATCCGGGAAGTGTTACCGAAGCCAATATAAATATAACCCATTTCCCTTCCTATATCCAGGAAATGTAATTAAAGCAAATCCATTATTATGAACTGCTTTAATAAACGCGTTCTAAGACCGCCCGTCCGGATTTCTCCACTGTGCGCGCCCCTAAATGGCTATCATCTTCCAGGGCCTCCAAGACAACCTGAGATCCTATATCGAAACACGTCGGGAAGCGGCCATGAGCCTGCGTGGTAGCCAAGACCACACCCGGAATCTCCCTACCCCCGCAGAAAATATACAACCATAAGCGCTCCCATGGCCTAGGACTATATCCACCCTGCATCATTAGCCAGGGGGCTTCACCATACGAACGCAACTTCCCATATGATAGCGATTTAGAGAGGTGTGTAATCCATATTTTATTAATTATGAAAAACATTTCTCTTTCCATTTTGAAAATATTCATTTATATATTTTCAAAATCATTACCATCATCATATATATATATATATATACCTAAAACACACAGTATATACATATCCTATATATTCTTCCTAGAATATATATATAAACGGCCTTAGTGGCCTATAGCATCTAACGATGATAATAATCCCAAAGATTCCCTCCGGGAATCATAATCATGCATTGATATTAGCATGATTCTAAATCCAAAGTATTTCTTACTTTGTTCAATACTAATTACCTCAATCATCTCTTAAAGGTTTATTTATCCTCAAAACCCTTATTTAGGAATCCCCATAAAAATCCTAAATGGTAATTCAACTCCCCATACTCTTAAAGGGAGAAAACTAGAAATTCTGGCCTAAGCGAATCGATTCGCCCCTTTAGCGAATCGATTCGGGTGGGCGAATCGATTCGGTTCCCAATCCGAATCGATTCGGAAAGTATTCTGCAAACAGGTCTGTAAATGGCGAATCGATTCGGTCTGTACCCGAATCAATTCGGCCCATTGCAGAAACCCAATTCCCCTTAGGCGAATCGATTCGGCCTGTACCCGAATCGATTCGGCCTGTTCGAGGGTCACAGTTTGGGCGATTTCTCAAACTCCAAAATACCCAAAAATCAATCCAAATTCATTTTCATGGTTTCTACTCTACACCAAAAATCATCCCAAACATCTACACAATAATTTCTAGCCTTTATTTTTCCAATTCCCGATTTGATTTCCGAGTTGGTACTTTCAACCCGGAGCTGTCATCTTGTAAAAATCATATCAAATTGTAGAAAAATCAGAAAAATACGTGGTCGGCGCCCACGCGACCGTATCGAAAAGATCTACAACTTTCGTGTTTTGACCGAAAGCTAAATCAATTCTTTTCCTGGCCAAAAATGCCCCCAAAGGTGACGGGTTACTATTCATCGTCACCTCCGAGACGATTTCCGCCATTAAAGCTTCTCCCAAGCTTTTGTCACCTCACCCAACGTCCTACAACCTCAACCAACTACAAATACACTTATAACACGGGTTCTAAACATCCTAGAACCCGGAATCACCAATTAATTTCGATTAAAACCCTAGTTCCACAAAATTGAAATATTATTGGGGTTTAATTGTTTTAACTCCCAAAAACCCGTTTTATCCACGATAACCCACCCCAAAACCATTAGGGTTTGTTTATACCAAACTACGGTATGAGATATTTATGCAAAAAGATAAATAAAGCAAGTAAACACTTGCCTCGTGGATAAAATCCGACGATCTCGAGTCGAATCCGGCGGAGTTTGGCCCGAATCTCCATTTTCTCCCCTCTGTTCTCCTTCCTCTCTCTCTTCTCTCTCTTTCTCTTCTTTTCTTTCTCTTTTTCTCCCTCTCTTCCTCTTTATATATAGAGAAAAGGGTTTTAACCCTTTAAAACCCAAAAACGACTCGTTTACCCAATTACGAGTTACTTTTACTTCTAAAATTACCCGAAACTCATTTTCGACAATCGGACACTCTTTTCCGACTATCTCGACCATTCCGAGAATTATGGCGCATTCGAAATTCCCATCCGAGGTACTTGACCGCAAATCACTATTCCAACCTAAAATAATTAAATGCGGTGTTCTACTCAAAATCTCACTTCTTTTGTCGCTATACTCCGTGGCGACATATAAATAAAATATCTCGACCTATATGGTCCCAAAATAATTTATAACACCCTTCAAAAATCATTCAATCCTCGAAAATCCCAAGAATTACTATTTAGGAAAATTCCCCAAATTCCAATTTATATCCAATTATGGAATTTAATCGTCTCCAAAAAGGACGGGTTGTTACACGCTGGTCCGACAGGTGGTAGTTATCCAAAGCAATATGACTCTGACCTTCCATTGGCCAAGTACCTTCGACGTATATCGAATGGTTTTCTTGTATTGTACCGATCGAACGAAGTCATGACGGGAGGCATAGAGCAGGGAACTCGTTCGCATACGTCGATTATATGGAATTCACTCTCACACATACTGCCCCCACGTGGTCTATAGTGAGGCAATTCATGTACACTCGGGTATATCAAATGGCTTGTCCACACGTACCGATTGCCCTCAAAAGTAAGACGTGTATCGTGGAAGTCATGCCAAAGGGGGGAACCCTTCCAATTAACCCAACAACTGCATACCCTCATATAGGTGTCAAACCTAGGACACTCATATTTAGTTTGTCTATTACTACCCGAAACTCTGTCGAAATGATGGGTCAGCATGCCACCCAAAATTTCGTGCAATTTTGTCTTTTTTTAAAACGAGACCCTATCCATGAGCCTGGTAACAAATCCAACCGTGTTTTACATATACTTTTTCAAACCCCATTTTCCCAGGCTCAGGTCCCGTCCGACATTTCTTTTTGCATTTAGGTAAACCTAATACAAGTACAAACATAATAATAATAATAATAATAATAATAATAATAATAATAATAATAATAATAATAATAATAATAATAATAATAATAATAATAATAATAATAATAATAATAATAATAATAATCATGCTGAAACCCTTTTCTTGTTTTTCCTCTTCCTTTACCAAAAGTGTCAAAAATATTTTTCCCCTCTTTTATCAAAATGCCAAAAGGGTTTTCCTTCTTTTTATCATAAATGCTAAAAACATTTTTCCTCAATACCCGGAAAAAATTTGTCCTCCTCTTTTCCAAAAATACCAAAAACATTGTCCTCCTATAATAAAAGACTTTCCCTTTTATCTTTAAAAAATAAATTCGAATCATTTATCCTTCTCATGTCGATCGCATACCCGACCCTTGACCTAGCTCTCTCTTGGCTTTGGTCTTCTATCGAACCGTCCCGAGGCTCCATCAGTTCTCCCGCTACTTCCTCCGAGTCTACAATCCACTTTTACCCGCTATCCATGGAGAATGCCGACCAAGTACCGAATGTGCAGCCTGATTTGATGACAGTTCTAGACCAACTTACCACCAAGATTGACAACCTTCTAACTTGAGGTTCATGAGATGCTGCGAAATCGAGTCCCTATTCCAGAAGAAATCGAGGTTCTCTTCCCTCGTGCTATGGTTTCGCCCTCACCTGATCCTATTTGGGTCCCGAAAGAATATCAGCGCACTATACGTGCCCCTCCTGCCAATGGGCCACCACCAACTCAGTTCCATATGCCTAATCTTGCCCAGCCAGGGGCTAACCTACCAGTGGCCGTTGATTCGAAGGAAGAAGAGTTGAACAAGGTCGTGGGGGACCTCAAGATGTTGACCAAAAAGTTTGACTAAGTTAGAATCTTCGGGAACTACATGGATTACACCCACGTGTCTCTCTATCCTAAAGCAAGGTTACCAAAAAAAGTTCAAGATGCCTAACATTGAGAAGTTTGGGGATAGTGGCCCTGCAATTGTTCATCTTCAAATTTATCACCGAGCCATGACTCTCTTAGGCGCCTACAAGGAAATAATGGCCCAAATCTTCCAACAGATGTAAATGAACAACGCTCTTCACTGGTTCTTATCCCTCGAAGAATCCAGAATTCGCAGTTGTGAGGATGTTGCTCCTAATTTCTTGTCAGAGTACAAATACAACGAGGATTTGGAGGCTACCCACTGTGATTTAGAACTTATCAAAAAAAAATCTCGGGGAAACTGTTAGTAATTTCATTGCAAGATGGAAATAAAAAGCAAATCAACCGGCCTTCCGAGGAAGAGCAAGTCAGTATTGTGAAGAAAAACTTCTTACCCCACATCCGAGCGACGATTGGAGGACAGTACTATCCCCATTTTCAAACCCCCAAGACGTAGGAGTGGAGATTGAAGAAAGTATTGTCAAGACAGAAGTTGAGCCGAAGAAAGTATTCAGACATTTCACTCCCCAAAAGTATTAGAAGCCTGCTTATAATGCAGTTTCAACCATCAATAACATCTCTCAGCCTGCCACTTCATGGGACTATAAAGCCTCCCTAACCCACTTGAAAAGGAATACACCAAGCTTCACGCTCCCCTATCCAAAGTTTACCAAGCCCCTTTGAGCTGAAATCTTATCAAGCCAATGGACCCTTGTCCATTACCAAACCCACTTCCCAAGAATTTCAAACCTGATGCCCATCATGATTTCCATCAAAATTTTGGCCATACCACTGATCATTACTTTTATCTTTAAAATATAATCTAAGGTCTGAATAACTGTGGTATCGTCTCCCCACCAACCAATCCTAAACCAAATACTACCCACAATCCACTCCCAAATCATGAAAATGCTATCGTCCTAGTAATAAGATCATGAATTTGATACATCTACCCAAATTATACCCAGTAAATCATCCATTATACCCATATATTCCCCTAAACCCCTCCAAGTTTGCCCATATTTTCTCCTACATCCTACCTGTTTTTCTGATCAGTCAGTGTCACTTCTTACTAGAGCATGCCTTGCTATTCGTACTCATTTTGGAGAGAAAAATATGGAATTATCAGCAATATTAAACCAACTTCTAGAGTTCGGGATGAAATTTCCCTCAGAGATGGCCATTAACTGCCAGAAATTCAGTACACTATTCTTGAAAGCTCAAAAATTGGCTCAAGAGTTAGATGATTGCGCGGTACCAACAAATGTAGTTAGCTTAAATGATGTCGTCTAGATAATGGCAGACTTGTTTCGATAGATCAGTGAAGTTTGTAGTATTTTTGAGCAACTCGATGCTTTGGAACTACAAGGGTGCCTAGTCCCTTCGCTTCTACATCTCCCCATTGAGTGTGATCATCTATACAAAGAGGCCACTTAAGTTATAGAATGCATTGACTTATCGTGGAAGGATGGTGTCGTTGCCACCGTATGAGGGGGAAAATTCAATGGTTCAAATGAAGAGAAAAACCCAAAAAAACTAGACCGGTAGTCAGTATATGTGGAATGATATCGTTTAAGGAGTTGCTAGAAGATATTAACAAGGTGGTCGAACAGCCTGATATAGATAAAGAAATGAGGCTTCTATTTTTTCCCTCTTTTATGAACCATATGACTAGATCAGGGAGGAATTATCAGGTTTTAAACCGATAATCAATAACGATCGACAATGGAAAAGGTTTGAGAAACTCCTATGCCGTAAATAACCCTTAAGGAGATCAAGATACTCGATCAGTTGAAGAAAAATTAAGCTAAAATAACTCTATGGGGACTCTTTATGTCTATTTAACTGCACTAAAATGCCTTGATTAAACTACTTACCGGGCCCATAGTCCCTTCTTCCACTAAGCTAGAAGAAGCCGTGAATCTAGTCGGATCTCTAACCTCAACTAGAATAATTTCTTTCTTCGAAGAGGAAATCCTTAAGTTTGGTTCAAATTATCGCTATGCTCTCAATATCTCTGTTGAAGTCATGGTAAAACCATCCCGCTTTCGCTCATCGACAATGGATCAGCTCTTAATGTTTGGCCATTGAGAACCCTCAACTGCTTGGGATTGAAAGTGAGCGACCTTGCTCCAACCTCTTCCATGGTGCATGCTTATACTTATGAGTAAGTGATGGGATCCATAAACCTTATAATATGGGTGAACCTATAAATCTTGTTACATAATTCCAAGTCATCGACATCCTGGCTTGTTTCAACCTATTGATAGGATGACCACGGCTCTATAGTATTTAGAGTGTGTATTCTTCCCTCGAACAGAAACTAAAGTTCTTCGCTAATGGGCAGGTCATCACCATCCCGGGCGACGATGATAATATTAAGAATGCAAACACCATTAATCTGGTACTAGAGATACAACATAGGGTAAATGATATGCTTCTATCAAGTTTTCGTATCGAATCGCTTCCACTCCCTATAGCGGATGATTTTAATTATTGAGCTTGTCCAGAACACAACCCCTTTGGTAATGTCAATGTGATTCAAATGTTTAAAAGCATGCACTTTATGCCCAGACTGGGGCTGGGACGACGACAGTAGGAAATACTATAACCCATGGTATTGCAGAAAGACTTCCCTCCATGTGGCATGGGTTATCAACCATCAGCAGCGAAACTCAAAATGCTCAGCCAACATCGATTTAAGAGAAGGCTAGAAAGTACCAAGACTGTCTCAGAGGATTCCTCTAATGGAATATTTGTCAAAGAGGGCAAATATTATCTCTAGGACCATGGTATGATCATGTGGAAAGAAGATGAACCCAGAAGTGGAGATTTTCTTCCAATACATTTACTCATGGAATGAAGATTCACATCATCATGTGCAACCGCTCGTTGAGAAGATTATAGCTTCTACCGAAGATTTTAAGGGAAGTGACTATGATGATTCATTTAATTTGTAGACACTAGGTTCGATAGTCTGCATGGTCCACTCAGGCACTACATCATCAGACCTATCCCTTTTAATCAAAGTTGTTAATGCACATCTCCTTAACTGGGATGTTACACCAGTTCCACCATCTTTAATACAACCCAACTCAGATGTTTATCCCATTTCCTCTTCTTTTGTTGTTCTTCCCTATTTTGATCATAATGTAATAGATACCTCCTTTGATGAGGTTCTCAACTTTGTTTTTCCCAATAATGAAATAAATAAAGATTTTGAGTATCTTTTTGTGCCTTACATTAATTGTCTTGATTCTAATCAAACTCTTGATGATGATGATTTTGCAAATGAATAATTCTTAAATGATCTTAATAAGGTCAATAACAAATAACATAACCGCATTCAAATTAATGAAAAAGAAACTGTTGTTATTAATCTCAGTTCTAATTGCCAATTGTGCGAGATTAGGATAGGGTCTAGCCTTGATGAGCAAGAGCGCGTGTAACTCAAGGAATTACTGAAGGATTTTTTGGATGTCTTCGCATGGTCTTAGAACCACATGCCCGACATTGATCTCGAGATAACTCAGCACAAGATTCCAAAGCTCCAAGAACGCTAATCGATCAAACAGAAAATGCGTATGCTCCGTACTGAATGGTCACTCAAGGTTAAGGAAGAAGTGGTCAAACATTTAACCGTAGGCTTCATTCAGGTGATTAAATATCCCACACAGGTAGCCAATATTATGCACATGGTAAAATATGGAGGAAATATTTGCATGTGCGTTGATTATCGAGATTTGAACAAGGCCTCTCCAAAGGATGATTATTCGCTACTTAATATCGGCATGATTGTAAAAAAATATAGCTCGTCACGCTCTTAAGTCATTCGTTGATGGTTTTATTGAATATAATCACATCAATATGCACCCTGATCATCAAGAAAAAGTCGCATTCATCACCCCTTGGGGTACCTCTATCACACCATTATTCCGTTTGGCCTAAAAAATGCAGAGGCTACGTTCCAGAGGGATGACACAACTATCTTACATTATCTAATACATAAAGAGGTCGAGGTCTATGTAGATGACATGATCATCAAATCTCAAACTCAGGAAGGTCATTCTTTCACTCTCCGTAAGTTCTTTGAGCGACTATGACGATACCAGATGTGACTTAACCCACAAAAATGTGTTTTTCACATTACCAAAGGAAAGCTTTTATGATTCATGGTTAGCGAGAAGGGGATTGAAAAAGATCCTGTTAAATTTAAAGCCACACTCAAAATGCCACTACCCCGAACGGAGAAGGAAGTTCGGGGATTCTTAGGAAAATTACAGTACATCAGTCAATTCACCAGTCAGTTGACTTCCATTTGTGAACCCATATTCAAACTCCTCCGAAAGGATTCCACTAAGGTTTGGAATGAAGCTTTTCAGGAGGCCTTTAATTGAATCATGAAATATCTAACCCGACCTTCGATACTCAAGCCACCTCAACATTGTCTCCTTCTACTCTTATACTTGACTGTAACAGACACTACAACCGGGGCTTTATTTGTCCAATACCTTGAAAAAACCCGTAAAGAGAGAGCCATCTACTACGCCAGTCACAAATTGGTCGAATACTAAGGCAACTACACTGCCTTGGAGAAAGCATGTGTCGCCCTTATCTGGGTTACCCAAAAATTATAGCATTACATGCTCGGCTTTCCCATCAGACTTGTATCCCGAATGGATTTTATCAAATACCTACTCGAGAAATTTTCTTTGTCCAATCGAATGGCCCGATGGTTGGTGTTGTTAGTCGAATTTGATATTGTATATGTCACATAGAAAGCCATGAAAGAAAGATCCATATCTAACTACCTTGCTAACCACCCTATGGATAAAGCCTATATTTGGATCTCGAAATTCCTAGATGAAGATATCGTTTATACTTCCGAGAATACCTCCAATGGAAAGTGTTCTTTGACGATGGTCGTCAGCAAGAAAGGATATGGCATTGGGATACTCCTAATCACCCTTAATGACTCTCACACTCCCATTGCCATCAAGCTTGATTTTCCTTGCACCAATAACATGACTGAATATGAGGCATGCATGGTAGGCCTCAAGGTCACTCTCAAGAAAGGAATTTGATGCTTAGATGTATATGGGGATTCAACCCTCCTCATCAGCCAAGTCCTCAAAAGATTGAAAGTCAAGGACGAGAAACTCTTACCCTTCCATGCCCACTTAAAAGAATTGGCCTCCTAATTTCAAGATATCACCTTTCGCTACCTGCACCGAGCAAAGAACAACTTAGACGATGCCCTTCCTACCTTAGTCTGAATGGTCGACATGCCCGAAGGAATAATAATGGCCCCCTTCTTAGTCCAAAAGCAAGTTAAACCAACCCACAACCACCGCATTGAGCTAGTCACCGAAGAAGACCCTAATATAGCCAATTATTGGTACTATAATATTTGGCTCATCCTCAAGAATGGTAGGTATCCATAAGATTCTAATAAGAAAGATCAATCAACCCTTCACAAACTGGCTGCCCAATACATTATCTGCGATAAAGCATTGTTCAAGAAAAACTTTGATGGAACCCACCTACACTGCATCATAAGGACTGATAATTGATGATGCAGAAAATGCACAGTGAGGAACGCGGACCCCACATAAATGGCCATATGCTTGCCAAGAAAATCGTCCAATAGGGTTACTATTGGACTACCATGGTTCAGCATTTCACCGCTCATGTTCAGAAATGCCTTAAAATGCCAATAAGTTTCCAATCTTCAGCACTTACCTCCACGAGAATCGTATAACATGACCTCTCCCTAGCCATTTTCCACACGAGGCATCGATATTATAGGAAAAGTTACACCCAAAGCTTACAACGGGCATGAATTAATCTTAGTTGCCATTGATTACTTCATCAAATGGGTCAAAGTCGAGTTATACACAGTGCTTAATGCTAAAAAGGTGGCCAAGTTCATCCAAAAAAATATCATCTGCTGATATCGGGTCTTGCATGGGTCAAAGTCGACTCTTCTCGCCTCCCTTCTATTGTAAAAAAATCTTAATTTCCCTCTACTCAGAACTACGTGGGTCCTTATCCTCTACAACCCTTTTTACTTTAACAAATGAAACTATTTTTTTAAAACCCCAGAGGTACGTAAGAAGCTCATACGCTTTACATGAGCACGACCCCATTCTTTTTCAAAAAATGTTGTTCTTTTCTTATCTACGAGAACGACAACTCATTTTTTTCATTTACATGAACAAAAGGATTATATATGCCTTAACGATTGGTATAGATTATTCAAATGAAAAAACCCATCAAAAGGCACAACAATATAATTAAAATATTCTTTATTCCATTCATGAGAAATTCCAGTACGATTACTAATATCAGCATAAGGAGTTAAACATTTTCCCCCACCACCCTAACCTTATTGTCCTAAAAACAAAAAAATCTACTCCTAAACAACCCTCCCGAATTATTCCTACACAACCAGAGAAAATAACCAGATACATAACCAAACACAACACCATATAAAAGCTTCATAAATAAAACTCCCCAGAGGATCCTACCCGCAGCTTCCAGAAGAATCAGCCCTATCATCATCATTATCATCATCTACATCTTGGGGTCCCCAAACTTCCCCTGCTTGGACGGAATACTGAAGGCGCTCTATGGATAAAACCCTACCCCATCATGGAAAAAGTAGTTGAGGAAATTTTAATCAATCCTTTTGGTTATTAGACTGTACTAATGCCGATAGGCAGGACAAGGAGTACGTCGATCGACAACCCCTCATTTTTAGAAATTTCCCTTTTTCCTCTTTTGTCAAAATAAAAAAACTCAATAAACTTA
This sequence comes from Sambucus nigra, assembly GCA_949130495.1. Classification (NCBI taxonomy): domain Eukaryota; kingdom Viridiplantae; phylum Streptophyta; class Magnoliopsida; order Dipsacales; family Adoxaceae; genus Sambucus; species Sambucus nigra. The sequence continues at coordinate 312,104,445 of OX422217.1, read as the reverse complement.
TAATTCAGATATTTCCTCTCCTTATATATTTAAACTTATCCTGCTTTAAAATAATAATCCCAATCCCTTTTACGGTCTCGACAAACAAATAAAAATTACATTAAGTCATTAAAAGCAAAGGCTTGTAAATAAAACCCCATTCACTGCATATATATTGCTGTAATTGCATCTCTTTACAGTAAAAAGAAAAATAACGGGACTCATTCTCTCTCTCACCGTCTCTTTCTCTCTCTCTTTCTCTCTAAGTCCCCCCATCCTTGTAGCATACGCGCTTTCCCCGATGACGAACTAAAGAACCCCCGCTACCTGAATAAGACCTCTCCTCAGACGAAGAAGAAAGCACTAAGCATGAAGGAACTGGGATTGAATCCTGAATATGAGTCATCGTGGAAGCTACCCAATCTTGGATGTCTCTTAGCCAAGTAGCCGACACCCAAACATGTTGCAGAAAAAATAAGAAAAAAGAAAACCATTCAATCTGAGGCAAAGAAAGATATCAGAAAAACAAGTCGAAGAAATGAAAGACATACCTCTAGCTGAAGAATGCCCTCTGCCAAACCCAACACCGCTGGTTCAATCGCATTGGGACGATGAAGCATACACACTGATCCTCCCTCAGGACGTCTGATGTTATGTGAGGGAGGAGCCAGCCGCAGAAATGAAACCTATGATGTCGTCACCACTACTGATGTTGATGCACCACCCACATTATGGGCATACCCCACTGGCCGACTCGTGCCCCTACCTGAAACCGTAGGAGGAAGAGGCATAACGTCATATATGCTGGGCTGCATTATCCAGCTCAACAAAAAATCTAGATAATTGTAGGTCACCGCCGTGTCAGTATACGACGAGTAAGGCTCATTGATCATCGTCACCACCCTCGCCTCCTTCGGTATCTCCTGCGCCCGCCTTATGTATCTTGGGGGCATCATATGTGGTACAATCACTTAGTTCTCTACCACCTTTCGGACTACTCTCTCCCAGATACCAGCAGTAGACGAACTCGTGCGCCAGCAGTCGACGCAACTGCGTGTTCCTCCCGGTCACCCCTATGTGCTGGATGGCCATCCCCAAGGTATAGGTCACCTGCAAGGTCCCCAGCACAAAAACAATATCTAAAAAAGTTTATCAAAGAAAAATGGTCTCAAGAGGAAAGAAGAATTTACCCGATCTCTCGTCAGGCCATTCAAAACCTGACGCACCACCGCTAAAGAAAGAGACAACCTTGACTTTCGGTTGGACTTCCACCACCAGTACATGCAGTAGAAGTTCCCCACCGACTCATCCTTCAAAACTATAACATGGACATTAAGCCCAATCACCTCATAGAACCACGTTTGCAAAATAAAAAGGTAATCAATAAGAGGGAAACAATCAAGGAATAAAAAAAGGAAATAAAATGCATAGAGGAAAATGCAAAAAGAAAAAAATACCTCCAAAACATAAGAGACACCAATAAAGATCTTGAAAAAGCACCGACTGAATGCATCGAAAGACGAATAATTAGTCGTCAAAGTAAGTCTCCCTCAGTCAAAGAAAGAATTATTCGAAAATACCCTCAAATAAGGAAAAAACCACAAGTGGACGACGTCGCCACGAGAAAATCTCACAGTAACAAAAGAATAAATAAACGGGCCATCTGTTGCACATGCATCCCGTTGGTCTCATTGATCTACTGACTCGATAAAACCTCCTTCAGAAGAGAGAGAAAGATGGAGTCTCCTAAGACTATCTTCCTAACATCACCCAATGCCGCCGGTATGACCCACAATGTGCATGCCACCTCTATCTGGGCCCTCTCGTAGTCTAACCCCAGCAGCTGCTGTACATCAAAGGGAGTCACTTCCATCTCTCCAAAACTAAAATGCATTGTATGGATAGTATCCCACCATTTCTCTCCCCAGGCATAGAGGACAACCGTCGAGTGGGGCATCTCATCTGATACAGATGCCAAAGTGTCAAAACCAACTGATGAAACTAGCCACCGCACTACTAGAGTAAGGTGCTCTCATACATCCTAGAACCCCATCCTTCCCCGGGAATGCAGGCTCAACATAAATATATCAGTCTATTATAATAAAAGGAAAAACCCTTGTCAAGATTCTGAAAAATAAAGAAATACACAAAATAAGGGAAATACCAAAAGTCATTAACACTTACATAACCATTAGGGTTCACCACCCTAGACGATCAATGGTGCTCAGGCTGACGTAGAAGATTCTGCTAATCCACAACCTACTCAAACAATTCAAAGGCATTCTTATTTCCCAGCACTAGGGTCACCCTAGTCTGCCACTCTAAATGTGCCCGGTCATCAACATTTGACCATGCCATGTGGACCACACTGCTTCAAAAATCTTCCATTTCCTAGTCTTGGAAAAGAGAAGAACGCTAGAATAGTTCACAGAAAAGAAAGGCAGAAGATAGAAGATCTGAAAGCTATGAAAAATGAAGAAATCTCTCCCCTTTTTATTGGAGTCTAAGGGGCCCGCTGATCGGCAGTCCCCGCCCACATACCGATCAACATTGTCCATTCACCTGCTCGAGGTAGTCCAAAAGACAGTGCCACTGCCGTTTAGCACCCCCTACACCCTGTCGGTCTGTACCTCCCTGAAATTTCGAACAAAAAAATATCATAAAATCCCAAAAATCTCCCAGACAACTCCTAAAATTACAAAATGAATTTTAGGACATTTCTTCACAAAGAAAATAATTTTTTCAAGATCTCAAATCCTCAACCAAACTAATACCATATTTTTCATCCATCTTAAACCCCACAATTCCTTAATGGAATCCCAGAATTATTTCCCTTGAGGAATTCTGAAATCCAACTTCCCCGATGGAACTTTAAGCCAATCAGATGTCTATCCACCAACGTCTCCAAGGGACATATCAAAATTCAAAAATCTCCCCAGTAGGGATACATTCAATCCTTGGATTAATATATTTTCCCCAGAGGAGTCTCTAAGTTTTACCAGGAGAATTATGCCCCACATCTCTACTTATGGTCCTAATAGTTGACCTCGATCCTTAGAATTAGTCACTCCTATTTAAGCTCCTCAGAACTGAGCTCGATCCTCAGAATTGGTCGCCCCCACTTAAGCTCCTCAAAATTGACGTCAACCCTCAGAATTGGTCCCTCCTACTTAAGGTCCTTAAAATTGACCTCGACCCTTAATATTGGCCGCTCCCACTTAGGTCCTCAGAATTGACCTCAACCCTCAAAATTGGTCGCTCCCATCTTAAGCCCTCAGAATTAGCTTCGACCCGCAGAATTGGTCACTCCTACTTAAGGTCCTCATAATTGAGCTCGAACCTCAGAATTGGTCGTCCCCTACTTAAGGTCCTCGAAATTGGCCTCGACCCTCAGAATTTATTGCTCCCATTTAGGTCCTCAGAATTGACATCGACCCTCAGAATTGGTCGTACCCATCTTAAGCCCTCGGAATTGGCTTCGACCCGTAGAATTGGTCACTCCTAATTAAGGTCCTCAGAATTTACCTTAACCCTCAGAATTGGCTTCCCCCTACTTAAGATCCTCATAATTGACCTCGACCCACAGAATTGGTCGCTCCCACTTAGGTCCTTGATTAGACATAAATATTTCATATTTATCCCCTTAATTTCGGTCTTTTTATGATCCAGTGCATTGTAATTGACTTGGTTTTATCTCATATTTCTTTTACTAACCATTTTTGTCAAGTACTTCATGCTTTGTGTATCTCTTATTTGTTTTACAGGTGTTTCATGAAAGTTCGTGCGAAAGAGAACTCAAAACAGTGAAAGAAAGCAAGAAACGGGGAGTAAAGGGAATTTTCGTAATTTTTCAGCCTCAATCCGGAGGTGGGGCCAACTGGAAAGTTGAATATCTTGAAATTATAAGAATACTAGAAAAAATGGCACCTCAATCCGAGCTACAGTGAACAAGTTATGCCCTTTTGAACATGAAGAATTCAGAGAATCGAACAAACGAAAATAAGACCGAACCGGTCCCCCTCACTGTTAAGGCAAAACCTAACCTATAGAATCAAAGTACGGACCGGTTCACTCATTAGTCGTGCTCAATATCCGTTACAAAAATTAGTCACGCTTTTAAAGTGTGACAAGTTTTTAGAAGCATGATTTTTATTTTGTCCTTATCTTTTAGCTAAAAGAGTTTTATGTTTTGGGGACTCTTCTATACGACTTGTAACCTATATGTTTTGGGGACTCTTCTAAATGATTTTTATTGCATGTTATTGTTCTTCAATCTTGATAACCTTTATTTCCAGCACCTTTACTATTATTATTATTATTATTATTATTATTTCTCTTGTTTAATCTCACTTTTCACACAATTATGATTTCATGCAACATAGATTCCTTGTGTATTCATAGTTTTGTCATGTCTAGCTATATTTCTAAGTGTTGGGATGCATGAACCCAACCCGATGTGGTTTGCATGGATACAAAAGTGATTATTGGAATTAAATAAATGATTGAATCATGTTAAGTAGTTGTTTCAACCGTCGTAGGAATTTTAAGCTCGTTGGCCCTAGGTAATCGAGGTGTTTAAGAGTACGATGCGCGTGTCAGCTATTCTGACATCGCGTTATTTCTATTCTTAATTGTGTATGATGTGGGCTTATACTCTCATATATGTAATGCTTGAAATTAATAAATTATGGGTTTGATCTATTATCTAATTTACAATTGCTTTTGTATCCGATAAATGTACTAGGGTTTGAGGGATTGTATTCCAACCTTATCGCTCTTTCATATTAATTAATCCGTATTTTATTTGTTTTAATTAGGTTTAGTTAACTTCTTTTGTTTTCTCCTTTTTCCTTTCTCACCCCATCATCATCTTTTACACTTTATTTTTGAAGTAATAAATCAATTAAAATCTATCAAACATTCCCTGTGGATTCGATACCCAGACTAGCCACCATAATCCATTAGAGTGTAGTTAAAGTTTAGATTTTTTTTTATATTGTGGTCGAAAGCCGATAACAAAGATTAGTGTATTAACATGGACGCTCGGTTTTGTCCTCGATCAGTCCTAAAATTTTTCCTCGACCCTCAGAATTGGTTGCTCCCATTCAAGGTCCTCATAATTGACCTCAGCCTGCAGAATTGGTTATCCCTAGCAATACCTTAGGTCTTCAAAAATGACCTCGACCCTTTGAATTTGTCAACCTCATCCCTTTAAGTATAGAGAATCGACCTCCTTCCCAAAACATCATGTGGTGTCTATTAGATTAATTTCACTTGTTCAAAGCTCACCCGTCAAGGGGCTCTATAGACACCACATCTAGGGCCCCTTAATTCCCTCCTTAGGTCCGTAGCATCTCTTCCATTCACTACAAACCCTAGGTCATACCCCGTGTACCGATCTATATGCCATCGACCACTCTCGGTCCCCATTTGACTTCGATCAACTCTATCGTCGGAGCAAAAGCTCAATAAATCTTTGAAGGACTCTGAATACCCTTTCCAACGGTCCACCCCATGCAAGAATCAACCTTACGGTTCAGAAGAATGAACCATTTTACTATCAAAAATCGATTTAAAGGTCACTAGGCGCTCCCGGGCCCCGATTTGACTCCAATCAACTTCATCATAAGAGCAAAAGTTCTTTAGATATTTGACGGGTATTAAAATCCCTTTCCAACGACCAGCCCCATGTGCAAAATCATAAAACTATTTGGACGAATGATTCATTTTTCTTCGAAAATTGATTTGGGGGCCACCGGGCGCTCCTGGGCTCTGTTTGAACAAGGTTAACTTTTCAGATCGAACGAGACTGAATAAATCCTTGAAGGGCACCGAATACCCTTTTCAATGGTTCGCCCTGTGCACGAATCAACCTTATGGTATGGACAAATGACCGTTTTACTGTTATATTGTCTAAATACCTCACATAACCTTTCTAACGGTCCACCCCGTGCATGATTCTGACATACGGTTTGGATGAACGATCCATTACTGTCCGACGATCTCCCGTCTAAAGGATCGATGAGCGCTTTTGAGTCCCGTTTGACCCAAAGTCAACTCCCAGACTGGGGAGCGGCCTAAAAGACTCTTAAATTTTTCTAAATTACCTTTCTAATAGTATACCTTGTGCACAATTTACAAATTGCGTTCTATGATCGTTTTTTCGAAAAATTTGCACGAGACTATCGTTTGGCCGATCCGTTTTCCTTCCTATCGATAGTGTGTCTAGGTTTTCCCGCTGATTGGATGGGCTAAGGGTATGTCGATCGGTAGTCCCCTACCCTATATAATGAGGGCATGATCTCACTCTCAGGGCAGACCTCAGATCCATCAATGTCAGTGATCTCAGTAACATTCTCTTGCAATCAGCGAAGTTTCCTTATGTGAAATTCCCTTCTATCTTTTATTACCATTATTTTCACACCCAATTTAGCGAAAAATCCCGTTCTCTCTCATTCAATATTCATCACAACATTCAAGGGAACTCATTGAGGATAAAGTTCAAGCCTCAATTCTCCAAAGAAGGTCTAAAAACCCTTCTCTCTCTCTTTATATTCTTTATTTTCACATTAGTTATATAAATTCTTAATCTAAATTTTACGTTAGTTCATACACATTAATACCTCATCCTTTATTAGTTATATTTCACATACATTATTTTTCTATAAAAAACACAAAACAAAGAAAAAATGGGTTACACCTACAAACTCCAATGGGATTATTCACTTCATTTTCTCAAAACTAATATACTTTTTCTACACACACACACACACACACACACACAATAAACTCCCATTTGAATCTATGGAATAAACCCCACCCTTGTGGTGCATGCGAACTACGTGAACTTTGATGCCTTTATAGGTTACGTAGGCGTTTCGGGTTAAAGCCCGAGACTCGAGTCCAATCTTTTCCAATTTTCCATTTTTCTAATTTTCCAATTTTTACATTTTCATCTATTATCCATATATATTACTCGTATATACTTCATACTTGTGACTCATATTGGCATTTTATCTAGAACACATTATCGTTTCGTCACAACGACCAATATCTCGATAAACGCATACATCGTATTTTCTAAATATTATTTTGGGAACATTCTTATGGATGACATCACTTTATCTTTTCCATGATATGAGTCGGGCGATTCCGATCTCCATTTATATATACACGCACACACACTTCATGGAGAAATTAAGGAAAATAGTAACACAAGCCCATGAGAGACCGAAAGGGTGGGATGGGTGCCTAACACCTTTCTATTCCATAATTTAGCCTCCGAACCTCGGAACTATTGATTTTGTAAGCATCTGTTTGTCTTTGATGCCATTCTCTCAAGGCAACGACATGTTCTTTTGCCTGTTTTGTGAAAAATAGGTTGTTGACTTCATCTCTTTACATCACCCCACACCGATGACTTTCGGAGCGCTCTAGAGGAAGATGGCACGAGACCTTCTCCCCTTTCCCCCCGAAAAGGGAGATATAGGGATGGCCATACCCATTATTCTTATTTTATGTTTAAACTCAACAAAATCTTCTCTAAATTTTTTATACATTTAACATCAAAATACTACAAGTTTATATGCACGAGAAGATGAATTTTAAACCCCAAAATCCTACTATATGGTTTAAACATATTTAACATCACGGAAAGTCATTATACATGGAAAAATACATTTTTAAGGCACAAAGGACATTTTTATTTCTTCAATCTCAACAAATTTCCTTTTTATAAAATCATCATTTTGCAAGAGACATTATTTCATCAATGTTTATCCAAATATGACATTATCTTCAAATATTTTATTTCATAAAATGTTTATCACCAATACTTCTAGAATTGTAATTTTTCATAAAAATATCATATCATTGGTGAAATAATGTTTTTCATTAACATTTCTAGAAAATACACGATTGTCAAAAAATACCCACTTTATTATTTCAAAACCTTGAAATAAGTATCCATTCCTTATTTTTAACAAAAATAATATTTTTCAACATTTTTATTCCATAAAAGTGTTTATTTTTTTCTACACAACAATTATACCATTAAGCTAAATACACCTATTCAAATAGTCTAAACATAATACTACAATGCAAAAATGACATTATTACACTAAGAGTAAGGTTTACCCACCTCTAGTGGCTTCAATGGTGGTGTTGGTGCCGGAGAAGCGACCCCCACCTCCTAAGGTGGCCTCAAGGGGTACCAATGCATCCTCCAAAGCGCCAAGTTAAGAACTCCCTTCAACTCTATTAAAACCCACCTTTTTCTTCTCCAAAATAGTCCAATACTCTTCCCAAAATTCAAAGCTCTTTTTTTTCCATGGTGGAAATGGGTATTTTTGGTTCAAATATGGTGGAACACACTCTAAAAATGGTGATTTATGGTTGGTGTAGGGTGGAGGAGTGGTGTCTTGGTGGTGGGTGTTGGTGGAAGACCACCCACCCGTATCCATCTCTGTTACTCTCTCTCTCATTCTTCCATCTCCTCCCAACACAAATAAATTCCAAATAACCCAAACAACACATTACAAAACACCCCTTAAGCCCAAAAATCCCATTTTACCCTTGTCGATATGATCTAGGCATGACAACACATAAAATCAACGTTCCAAATTATGACAGCACATAAGGGCAAACTGATCTAAAAACTCGACCAACGTCGTTCGTTATATGGATCGCGTGACCCTTTGCATGACCTCCTACTGTAAACCAGTAGCACCTCATTAGAATCCCTTCTTTTAACGACCTTTCTAACAACCCATCTCGCGACGTGTGTACTATCGTTCGAACGACCTCTTATGCCATTTGAACAACCCTCTTTCTTTTCCTTCTTATTCTATCTAATTTTTACCTATAATTCTTCCATATATATAATTAACTCCTCCTCAATTATAACCAATATATAATTTAATTAATTTATTGGGTTAGGATATTACACCTCAATATTTTGTTCAGATCTTTACTTAGAAATTTTATGTTGTACTAACTTTTTCGTTCCGCACTTAACTTACAGTTCTTGGTGGACTTTTTCAATATTGTAGATAGAAGGACCGACCAGGACAAAACCAACATTGAACTTAACAAAGCCTGTCTAAGTTTAACAATTCTTTGAAGGCTACCAAGAAGGCCTATGGGGTCGAGAAAAAAGGCTAAACAGCTGGAGCTAACCAAGCCGAGATCCATAATTGAGCAGTTGGTGAAATCTTCCAAAGAGTCGTCTCAAACCTTATTTGAGGCCCTAGCAGCCATGTACAAGGCTCGTGGCCATGGGTGGGGCGAAATCTTCCACCAACCCAAGAAATATGTGAACTGCATCCATAAGTATAATTTCGAGAAAGGATGGGATGGGGCATTAGCCAAGGTAGGACTCCTTTACGAGTATGAACTTTTCAATAAATATAATCTAGGTTCACCTCTAAACCTTGATGAAGACGAGGGTAAAATAATTGAGGTTTTGCCAGGATAAGAAAAGCATCGATCAAGCAAAGGAGGCCGCAGATCAAAGCATGTATGTAGCGAATCTTGATCATGCACCATAGAGAAAGAAGGTCATGCTAGTTAGATTAGTTTAGGACTTCTTGTACTTTATTTTGATTGTGTTTTAGTCATTTTCTTTGCGGGGGATTGACCAATTTGGTACTTTAATGAAGAGATTCATTATTTTGGCTTTATTTATAACTTGTTTAATGATTTCATATTACTCATGTATGCTTGCTCTGCTAATTTTTAAAATATCTTTTTATTTTTATCTTTATTCTAATAACAACTTAGTACTAGTGCTAATAGCTCATATACGCGAAGACTTGGACCTTGTCCTTGGTCAGGATGCCCCTGGCCGAGCACGTGAGGCATTTTTGTCTCTTCGACAAGAACTTCAGAAAATGACAAGTGCTTATGGTAAGCATACCCATTTGGTGGACTCCCTCCAAGCCGAGATCAAGGACATTAGAGATATTGCAGGTATGTTTCAAGATGACAATAATTCTATAAGAGAAAAGCTTAATAGAGCCAAGCAAACCTTTAATGAGGATCAATCGACCAAGTGATGATGATAGCTACCTTTGTCCCGTCACATATAAGCGAGACCTATTTCTCCACATTCAGGCCCTCAGACATAACACATCTATTTTGGACAATTCTGAGCAGCTTCAAATTTTGTGCACATGTTCTCGGCTTGGAGAGACAAAAGAGCATAGGATTAACTGTTACACCCACGGCCTACAGGGGTATATTTAGCAGGACCGGACTTTGTGTGATATTTCCACCTTTGCAAAGGCATTGGAGTATGCCACGAAGGTAGAGGCATATTATTAGACAACTCCCCCTACTCGTTCGCGCACTACTACTTTTGCCCCACAAACTCCATTCAATACTCCTACTTTTGCTACTATAATAGCGGCACCAGCCACTACTACCTCTCCTCCATCATCTTCCTATCCAGTGACCTTCAAATGTTATAATGTGGGGTAGTAGGTCATAGTGCTTCAGAGTCTTCCTTGCCACGTCGCCATGCTTTACTTACTTCAGGAGTACCCAAGTACCTAGACGATACCGATGATGCCGCAGCCCAACATTCTCTCATCACCATTCTAGAAGGTCATATCGATGGCATTTTCCTCTGAATTTGAGGACAGAATCTTTTTCATAGAGGGGAGAATGATGTAAAGGATATGACGCTTTAATCATTTTTAAGTATTTGTGGCATTTTTGTTATTTTCCTTATTCTTATGTATTTTATTTTAGTTGTTCTTTGCTTGGTATTATAGGAACAAGTAATAAAGGCTAATAAGGGCATATTATAATTATGATCATTTCTTAAAGCCCAAGTTACTTCCACCTATAAATATCTATTTTGTAGCCTCATTTGGGTCATTCTACCATTTGGAGATTTAATAAAGAGATTTGAGACAAGAGTTTTCTTCTTATTACTTTCCATTTGATGCTCATTTACGTCAATTACCATGCATCATATATTTCCCCTAAATATGGTCACTCAAAAATAGACAAGAGAGTCACTGAAAATAATTAAGGGGCGAAGGAAATAAACAATTCCAAAACAAAGAATAAGCGTATGTGGGGTGTTTGTGTGTGTTTGTGAGTGAGAGAGAGAGAGATTTGGGTTTGTGATAAATGAAAGGAGATTCTTGAATACAAACTAAACTTAGATGAATCATAAATCTGGAAAAAAAACTCATATTACAAATGAAGGAACAATCTTATTAGGAAAGAAAATAGTATAACAATTTTTTAGTAAAAACCGAATTCTAACTTTTGGAAACCCAACTTCTCGTGGACCTTGAAATCTCTGACAACCACCACCTCTCCTTCCCCATCGCCTCCATTGGCAACCACCACTTCTTCCACCACCATCTTCCCCTTTCTCGCATCTGTTTGCCACTACTTCCTTATTTCCCTCTCCTCTTTGAGCTTGTGTTTTGTCGAACTCATACTTAGAAGCCTCCTTAAATTCACCTTTGTCGTCGATAATAACTCCCTCATCTTTGTCATCGACCACTAGTCCCTCATCTTTGCCTCGACAACTGGTCCTTCTCCGACAACCCCTTATCCAAGTTTTTTTGTTTTAATCCTATTTCTAAAGTTTTGTTAGCCTTACATCCCATGTGGTTTTTAAATTGTTTTAAGTCCCATAATCGTCTAAAACTTCCCACAACTTCCATGTAACCTCTTATAACCACTCATGTCTCTTTTTGTAGAGAATGAGAATTGTAAAAATATAAGACCAACAACAAAAAAATAATGACATGAAATTAAACACACATATATTAAAAAAAGTAGGACTAAAAACATGTAATCTCGATTTTTAATGGTCAATAACGGAATCCCTCTAAATGGGTGTCAAAGCCCAAGAACTAAAAATTATGAGTGTTAGACTCAATAAGAAGAAATAAATGAGTTCCAAACCCCAAATAACCTTAAATATAAAAACTTGTTCGCATGGTGCTCATCCTCTTCCTTTTTCCTTCCAGATTTATATGCATCTCCTCTTTCTCTGTGATGAATTACTCAAGATGAAGTGTGCGCACAAAGACAAAAACAATGGACACAGCGTACATGGAGGAGTTAGTCCCAGGCCAACCCGTGAAGAGAATCTCGATTTTTGTGCCCCAGAAGAAAGTCATTGGCGGTGGGACTGTACGTGTTCCCCCCATCCCATGCATGTTAGTTTCTAGGGTGTGTTACGTTTGGCGGTGAAATGGAAAACATTTGTGGATTGTCGTTTTAAAGAGGGAGAGAGGTGGCGGTTAAGTAGCTTGGGTCGATGAACCGAAGTGCAAGAGGAATACTCAAGAGACAATTAAGGGCTATTGGCGCTCCTCCGAATTCCTCCGCCGCTCCCTTTCCCATGTTATGCCACCTTATTTATACGATTAAGGGCTTTATATAATTACATATAATTTAAATAAAGAATACAACTCACACTCCAAACCAACTTATTTATACGATTTAAACTTAAATATTAATCAATTAAATTTTATTTATTTTTTTCAAATACAAACACGACCTAATTAAAATGCGATACAACTTAACATGACAAAAAATACTATTTTTTTAACCTAATACAAACACGACAAAACATAAAATAATACAAACGACACGACACACGAAATCTTATTTTTCAAAATCTAATAAAATGTTCCGCGCTAGCGGTATGAAAAAAATGATTCGTGCCACATAAATGGTCCACACCACATACCATTGGCGCGAACCATTTTTTTCATACTGCGGGTGCGGACCATTTTTTTTAATATAGTAAAGAGATTATTTTTAAAATAGTAAAAAAATTGTCCGCGCCAATGGTATGAAAAAAATACGACTCAATGCCACGTCGTGTTTTTTTTTATCGTGATCGTGTTTGTTAAAACCGGTGCCATCTCAGCTGCCACATCAGCCGATGTAGGCAACCGGTATGTTCAAACCGGTGCAAGAAGCATTTCTCCACTTTTATAGGAGTCGTCTTTCGTTTTAGGTAAAAATAAGATTTTGAGGCGTGTCATGTCATTTTTATTTTGGTCGGGTTTGCGTTTGGTTACAAAAAATAACATATATTATGGCGTGTCACTTTTACTTGGGTCGTGTTCGTGTTTGGTAAAAAATAACATTTCATGTTGTGTCGTATCACTTTTATTAGAATTGTGTTCGTGTTCGGTTAAAAAAGGTTTCGTGTCGTGATGAGTTATGTTGCTTTTATTTGGTCAGTGGACCTTCGATCCTTACTTGTGCCAATATGTGGTTAGCTCATATTACATGGGAAAGAGATGAGAAAGTCAGGATGTGTTAGAAATGGTTAGATTGACATTTATCATATTTATGATATGGATTGGAGCGCCGGACAAATTCGGAGGAGCGCCAATAGCAGTGCGCGACAATTAATAACAAAATTTATCATGATCACTCCCGTACTCCTAAAATTTTCTCAAAATTGGATTTTATGGACGATTTATAAAACTTGTTGTAGGCCATATGCAGTAGATTAATAATGTCTTTGGTTGATATAATTTTTTTTTTCATAGAAAAAAATTATTTTGATTCATGTTTTGCTTTTGTAGTACATTAATTATGAATATTTCATATAAGAACAACACTCAGTCATATAACAAATGCTCTATCTCAAACCTCATTTTTAGTGAAAAATATTTCTTATTCACTCACCACAGAATTGATTTCCATGAAAAATAGAAAAAGTAAGGCGACAAACTCATATATTTTTGGAGAAAGTACTCTTCGGTCATTCACAAATTAATTTTAAAAACTAAAGGAATTTTGATAAATTTTAAACACTTATTTCCACTAATTTTCATATTGTAGAAGTTCACGCTAGTGGCATAACAAGTGGACCTAATAGTAAATTGTCCTTAAATGTTTAAAAATTATTACCAAGGGACCTAATCGTAGATTGTCCTTTATTTTTTCCCTCGTTTTTCAACTTCTTATCAAAATGAACTATTTTCCAAGCATTTTTCATATTTGCAATCAAACACACCCTAAATGTAATTTGTGTGCACGATCACATAAGCAAATGACAGTGGTTATTAAAGTTTTTACATTTCTTATGCACATGTTTTATCAACTTTTTTTTTATGAAAATGGATTGGGTGTAGAAGTTTAATAGTTCAGGGGGTTTTGATGTAATTTACCCTAAAAAAGTTTTTTTTTAACACTAAATAACTTATGCACTTCATCAAATCAGCCTTCATATAAATGTCAAAATGAGAAAATAAAAAATCAGTATAATTAAAACTACCAAAAATGAGAAAGTTACCCCAAAATAGGACCCTCTACATTTATCTCTTGTTCATGTTATAAAAAATAAGTAAATCAAACGATAGATAACTAATTATAATTAAACAAAAATATATCTTCAATAATTAAACATAAACTCCACTGGCTGTTAATGCGAGTTTTGAAGATAAAATACAAAATATGATTATCCAAATCATGCGAGAAGTATGAACACCTCTAAAGCTTTACAATTTTCTTTATCAACACTCTGTTTTAAAGTCAAGTCCTTCATTTTGGTCTTACTTATCTAATATATATGAACAAACTTAATATTTTTTTAATGCTTACTTTCTCTCAATATGTGTTCTTAACACGACTTGAAAAGTGTGTTTCTAATGCGTGTGATTACGGCTCAAGTGCAAGCCAGTCGCTTAAGTAATAATCCCATAAACCGGGTGTCAAACTCAGGGATTAAGACGTAAGACGTGACGTCGAGTGGGAAAGACAAATAACCTTTCTGTTGACTTAGAAAAAGAAGTAAAAAATGATTGTTTGTAACTTTCCTATCAACTAATGCAATCTAATTAAACTAGTAAATGAACTACGCATGAGAGAATAACTAACTGAGTTTAAATTGATGTTAGAAAATGGAGTTAGGGTACACTCCCCCGAACTGTCAGTAATTACTTAGAATATAAAAACTTCAAAAACCTAATTCTTAATTCAAAGAATCATCAACTACTCTAAAATTATTTCACATATGCGGATTTTACTCCTCACAATATCAAATCAAAAATTATATTTGATGAGAATGACAAATTATTGAAGATCGTATTGCATCCTTAAACATTTCGGTTACCTAGGGGAAACGGAATTAAAAGACCCACAATATTTATTCTGGTAATAAATCAAGCCTTTGAATTCTTAATTAAATTTTATTCGCTTTTAAATTCATTCGTAACACCTGGGTTGGGTTCATCTACCCCAACCCGCTAATATCTTAGCCGGACATGGTTACGTGGGTAATAAACCAAATTATAATTTTGCATGTGATTGAAATCATGATGAACCTATATATAAGCATGCTTGGAGTTATTAAAATGCCATAAAATAAATAAAATATGCAAAGAAAAAGATCATGTATAAATAAAGTAGATGGAACAAACTTGATATATTAAATCTTGAACACAATCCACAAAAGCGTAATCTTAATGCCGGAATTCAAAACTTTTGTTCTTGCTTCCTTATCCCTCTATTCCTAGGTTAAAACTTAGTCTAATATCAAACTGCAACATTACATGGTCTCTTTTGCAAGAGTCCTAACTGAATACAACTTCTAAGAAAAATTAGCAATTAAAAGGAAATTCGTGCATCAAGTGAGTCGAACCGGTTCAGGTGCATAGGCAAACCAGTTTGTGTAATACCCCATACTTTTATGGATATTTAAATTACATAAGTGATGTAATTTTATAAATTGAGGATTTCAAGTGAAAGAGAATTTGAGGTGTGGACTAAATATTAATTTGCGAGTTTTGGATTAATATTAATGTGTTTTACGTTTACTTACATGAATAAGTAAATAAAGTTGAATCATTTTTATATCAGGTCACGGTTGGGCAAAACGACAGGGAACAATATTTTATTCGGAGACGTACGTCTGAAATCGTATTGGATTTAAAAAGGTGAATTTTTGATAAGCAACTCGGATGGAAATTTTGAGTGCACGGTTGGGTTTGAAAGGGCCGAGATATTCAGAATAGAGTACTCGGGGGGTAGTGTTTTGATTTTGAGGACTTTTTAGACTAGTAGGGACTCGCATTTGTGTATACGAGTCAATTTTGGGTTTAATAAGGGATAACCCTTATTTCTTTCTTATAAGGGCACACGAAAAAGGGAGAAAGAAGCAAAAGAAAGAGAGAAAAGAAGAAAGAAGATAAGGAAAGAAGAAAAGGGGAGAAAGAGGAGCTTGGGCCAAACTCCGGTGGATTTCCAGCACGAGGTTGTTGGATTTATCCAATGAGGCAAGTGTATAACTTGCTTTAATTATTTATGTGTGTTTATTGTTCATATCATAATTGGTGTAAAACTATAAAATTTTTGGGTTGGGATGCTTGCATAAAATGGGTTTTGAGAGATGATTCCATATGAACTTAATGTGATAATGTTACCATGTGAAATTTAAGCTTGAAACCATGTTAAGGGTGTAAAATTTGGTGAGAAATTGGAAGATATATGTAATGTAGAATTAAATGGATTTAGGATTTAAATCTTGTTAAATTTGATGAATCCCATTTAGTAATTGATATGTTGGTTAAATTATAGCGTGTAGATGATTATTTTGATGGTTGATGATGTAGAAACCATAATACTTTTGTTGGTTGAGTGTTGGAAGAAGGAGGAGATTGGACAAGAAGGTGAATAGTAACACAATGTCATTTCCGAATCGATTCGGTTTTGGGCGAATCGATTCGAACCTGTTACTTTGGAATCTTTTCTTAGTTTTAAATGATTGGAGAATAATCATTTTATATTGGAGATAAATGCTATAGAATCCTAGATAGTCTGTTAGAACTCCTAATTATTATATGGGTCTTATACGAACATTGGGTTAGTCGAAAAATGAATCCAGGTTATGAATTTTAAGAGTGTTTGAGATGAGCGACACTCGATAAATTATTTCGGCGGCTTTAAATATATATATTTATGCCGGTAGAATATATATATGTCGATTATATGTGAGTTAATCTGAATGTGCGAGTAGGATGAAATTATAATATTAGTTAGATGTGGTAAGCTAATATTCAGATGAAATAAATGCGATATTTGTATCATATATGAGTGAATACTTATGAAATTAATATAAGTTGTGTGTACACTTATAAATTATTATGAATTGATATATTCGGGATTATAGTTTAATGCTATGTGAGATAGGCAGAAATAGCCGGATTTGATGATGATATATATATATATATATATATATATATATATAGTATAGAGACAATACATATATGATGTGATTATACATATACCTGTTGTAAGGACATAATTTTATAAATGTCCGGGGTAGATTCTAGGAATTTTCTATTTTCTCCTAGATCACAGTTCATATGTCTGATACCGCTACATTCGGCACGTCAACACGATCATCCTCGACGACCCGTATCCGAACTCAATGCATCCACTTTCTTCACGTGCATCATGCTACATGCAACGTGCTTCTTAGCTCATTCCCACTAATCCACTACGCTCTATCAGTAAAATGTTATATTGGAGTTTTAAATATTTGCATAAATATTTGGGAAATATTTTTGAAAATTATTTTTGAAGTCTGGGTTAATTTTTTATCAAAAGCAGAATTTTTCTAAGTGTAGAAGCGAATGACCTCGATCGACGAGATCGCTCGAGTGACTTTGCAAGTCGTTCGCACGAGATATCATGTCGCGTGATATCGTTCGAACGACTTATGTCCTTCATTCGAGTGACATGCTATCTCATTCGAGCGACATGCTATCTCGTTCGAACGAGCCACCGCCTCAATTTTTGTATCAATATCTGATCTTCTTCGACATGATTTTTAAAGTCTTTCTGCAATCTCAATATTCTGCAAAATCTTCCCAGAATAAGACTTCACCTTTTAAGGTTTTCTAAACCTTTTTAATTCACAAAACCGATCCCATATATGTGTGTGAATCTTTAAACCTTCAAGAAGATTGTTTACTCATCTGGAGTACTTTGTGAGGAAGCCGCTCTCTTCGTCACTACTGCCCTACTTGAAAGGGATTGTTCCAGCCGTCGACAACAAAACCGACACCCGAGGGTATTTCCGTGTCACTGTAATTTCATTGTAATCCGTTGTAAGCCGTTCTATTACAAAAATTATTGTGAAAATAAAAGGTTTTGCCCCGTTGGAGATTTTTTCTCATATATGTGTTCTTGCATGTTTCATCATTGTATTTAATCACATATAGATGCATGTTTAGGACGTAAGTGGTAAAAACTGTGTTTAATTAAATAACTTCCTTATTCGAACGCAAGCGTACTCCTCCTCAAATTGGTATCAGAGCCAGTTACAAAATTTTACCGTGTAATTTTTTCGCAAAATTTTTCTGAGATATCAATTTTCTGAAAAATTGATTTTTGAAAACGAGTGTATTCATTATGGAGAAGTTATATAATAAAATGCCAGTTTTTGACGGGACAAACAATGAATATTGGAAAGCCCGCATGAGGTCTGCTTTAAACGCCATTGATGAACGTGTCTGGATTTTGGTTGAAAGAGGGTGGACACCTCCCTCCGTCACGGTTGATAATGTGATCAATTTAAAACCTGTCACTTCTTGGACTGAAGACGAATTTAAATGGTCATCATTCAATTCTAAGGGTCTAAGTGTTATTTCTGGGTCTGTCACACCTGATGAGTTCAAACGCATAATGACGTGTACCACGTCAAAAGAGGCATGGGATGTTTTACAACTCACCCATGAAGGAACTGATGTTGTGAAAGAGTCTAAATTGCAAAATTTGACAACTTAATTTGAAACCATCACCATGCATGAGACTGAATGTTTTGATGATTTTTATGCTAGACTTTCTGACATTGTTAATACTAGCTTTAATCTTGGTGAACATATTCCTAATGCTAGAGTTGTTAAAAAGATTCTTCGTTCCTTGCCTAAGCATTTTATCCCTAAAGTCACTGTGCTAAATTCTATGGGTAATTTAAATACAGTAAAATTGGAAGAACTTGTAGGAGATTTCCAAACATATGAAATTGATATGTTCCCTAAAACTTCTAGGTCTAAAGATAAGGGAATTGCACTAATTCCCAAGAGAGAAAGAGTGAGGGGTCGGCTAGAAAGAGGATATAGTCATCTAGAAAGAGAGAGAGACTGACACGTCGGATTCTGAATGTGATTTTGACTTAGATGATTTGGCTCTTTTTGCAAAAAAATTCAAGAGGATTCTCAAATTTAAGAAAAATGGAAATTTTAAAGATAAAAAGAAATTTGAGAAAAATATGTTTGAAAAGAAAAATGAATTTTTTTTAAAGATCCTCCTAAGAAAGAAAGTGAGAGATGCTTTGAGTGCGACGGTAGGGGTCATAGAGCCTTTGAGTGTGCCACACGTCTGAACAAAGAGAAAGGGAAAACTGTACTTAATGTTACTCTTAGCGACGACAGTGAGGTCGAGTCGGCGGATTCTGGAGTCGAGTCGCCGCATGAGTGTAACTTCACCTCATTCATGGCTAGTCATGTGAGCACTTCTAGTTATCCTCACGACGATGAGGATGATGCTTCACAGGGACACCTCGACAGTGAGAGCGATGTGAGTGAGGGGGAGGATGACACACGTGAGAGCGAGAGTGATATTCAACGCGCCTACGCTGAATTATATTCTGAGTCATTTAAAACTAAAAAGCGTAACAAAGCGTTAGTTCTTAAGATCACCGGCTTAGAGGAAGATTTAAGAAAAGCTAGAGAGAGAGAGTCCTCCACCTGCACCGCCCTGAGAGAGAGAGAGAATATGCCTGTGTTGAGAAAGAGAGTTTGTTTAGAGAGAGAGAGAGTAATTTTGAGAAAGAGAGAGGGGACTTGACTAAACAAGTGGCTAGTCTTACGAGTGAGCTCCCTTCATCCGTGGAGACTTGGAAGAAACTTGAAGCCCTTGTTGCTCAGCTGACTCATGATCTTGAGAAAGCACGAGAAGTCAAGGTACAAATCGAGGACAGGTCTGGGAAAATGGGAAAGATGCCCCTCGGCCCCGTTTTAAGTTTTGGTGATTGGTAGGGAATTGGGTATGATGGTGCCTCCACGTCCCAAATTGCACCCGGACCAGTTCCTGAGTTTACTACGACTCCTTATGGCCATCGTCAAAAACCTCACAGGAGAGTTCGAACAAGAAAAGAAAACCAAGGTCTGCCTTTGACTGTGTTCTTTTGTACTTATTGCGAAAGAAAAGGCCACCTCAGGGAGTTTTGCTCTAGCATGGGACGGACACGATGTACTACTACTCCACCACGTCATACTGATGAGTTTTCTAGTCTGAGAGAGAGAGTTGAGTTCTTAGCTACCACGTCTCAGAGTTTGATGGAAGAATTCCGACGGATGTCTTTGCCGTTAGTGAATGCTTCTCACATTTCAACTAAAACCATCAACAACAAAGGCAAACAAAAGGTCACCACTTCTTGGGAACCTAAGAAAGATAAAAAGGCCTTCGTTGTTCATGTCGCTCTCAAGGCACATAATACCTCACAGTGGTATTTTGACAGTGGGTGCTCCAGACATATGACAGGTGATACCTCATTTTTTACATCTCTTGAGGATTATCAGGATGGCAGAGTCACCTTTGGAGATGGGAGCAAGTCTAGCATTTTAGGACGAGGTACTGTAGAGTTACCAGGATTTTCTAAGCTAGAGAATGTGTTGTACGTCAAAGGTTCAAAAGTAAACCTTCTCAGCATTAGCCAACTATGCAACACTGACTTTGCAGTAAAGTTTGACTGGGACGCGTGTAATGTTTACAATCAAGCCGATAAACTCTTAATATAAGGGGTGAGGACCAAGGATAATTGTTATCGGACTGTGCCTACTTCCTCACTTGTCTGCAACAACGCCACGATCACTCCTATGGATCTGTGGCACTAACGTCTAGGTCACGTAAATATTGGAGATCTCACTCGCTTATCTAAAAAGGACCTAGTACGTGGCTTACCATCTCTTGGAATGCCAACTTCGACGGTTTGTGGACCCTGTTAGTTGGAGAAACAAATTCGTAGTCCCCATAGGAAGTTTCATTTCATTACCACCTCTCATGTTCTTGAGCTTATACACATGGATCTTATGGGTCCCACTCGTACCAAGAGTCTAGGTGGTAAGAGGTATATCCTCGTGATGGTGGATGATTTCTCCAGGTACTCCATTGTAGGTTTTCTGAGAGAGAAATCTGATGCTGTAGAGTTTTTAATGACCAAGTGCCGTGTCTTGCAAAATCAACATGGAGTCACTATTAACATGATACATAGTGACAACGGCAGTGAATTTAAGGAAGCAAAGGTAGATTTGTATTGTGATAGCCTTAGGATCAAACATGAGTTTTCTGCTATGAAGACTCCTCAGCAAAATGGGATTGTTGAGAGGAAAAATAGAACGATCCAAGAAATGGCTAGATCCATGCTTCTAGGTCGTAATGTGTCTAGGAGGTTTTTGGGAGAGGCAGTGTCTACTGCATGCCACACGGTGAATAGGGTTTACCTCCGCCCACATACACTTAAGACACCTTATGAATTGTGGACAGGTAAGAAACCCAACCTGGCATCTTTTCGTGTTTTTGGGAGTAAATTCTACATCCTACGGGATAGAGAGAAATTAGGAAAGTTTGACTCCCAGAGCGACGAGGGAATATGGCTACGATATTCATTGAATAGCAGAGCGTACCGGGTTTTTAACCTGAAGAGCTCTAAGGTTATTGAATCAATAAACGTCACCGTGCAAGATGATGAACCTCCGACGGTTATTGATCCTAACCTTCAGTGTGAGGATGAGGACTCATCTGACAGTGATCCACTTGTCCCCCACCCACACTCTGTGGTCCCCACTCCTGTGTTAGGGGACACACCCGCTTGGGTTCGCAAGATTCATGACCCATCTTCCATTGTTTGCGATCCCACTCTAGGGGTCAAGACTTGTGCTCAGCTAGAGAACGTTGTTAGCCATCTTTGCTACACGTCCAAAGTCGAGCCCAAGAACCATAAAGAAGCGCTCAAGGATGAACACTGGATATCTAGTATGCAGGATGAGTTGCTTCAGTTTAAAAAGAATAATGTCTAGTAACTTGTCCCCCGACCTAGTGAGACTAATGTGATAGGTACCCGATGGATTTATAAGAATAAAATGGATGAAAATGGTACCATAATCAGAAACAAGGCTAGGTTGGTTGCTCAAGGCTACACACAGATAGAAGGTGTAGACTTTGGGGAGACATTTGCTCCTGTTGTGAGGCTTGAGTCCGTCCGTCTACTACTCGCCATCGCATGTCATCTGCACTTCAAGTTATATCAGATGGATGTCAAGAGTGCCTTTCTGAAAGGCATTCTCCAGGAGGAGGTTTACGTGGAACAACCAAAAGGGTTTGAAGACCCTCAGGACCCGGAGCATGTCTACTATCTGAGGAAAGCCTTGTATGGTTTAAAGTAAGCACCCCGTGCTTGGTACGAGAGGCTTACTTCCTATCTCTTAGTTCGTGGCTTCAAGAGAGGGGGAGTTGATATGACGTTGTTCGTCAGAATAGATGATGGTGCAATTTTGGTTGCCCAGGTCTATGTGGATGACATAGTCTTTGGATCCACGTGCTCTCAACATGCTCATCACTTTGAAGAGGAGATGAAAAGTGAGTTTGAGATGAGCATTGTTGGTGAGCTTACTTTCTTCCTTGGTCTCCAGGTTCATCAGCTAGAGGATGGGGTGTTCATCTCCTAATCCAAGTATGCTAGAGACCTAGTGAAGAAATTTGGTTTAGACTCCGCTAAGCATGCACGTACACCTATGAGTACCACTACCAAGATTAGTAAGGACACTTCAGGCAAGGACGTAGAGCAAACCTTATATCGGAGTATGATAGGTAGTCTTCTCTACTTGACTACCAGTCGTCCTGACATAGCCTTTAGTGTTGGAGTCTGTGTGCGATATCAGGCGTCCCCGAAAGAGTCACATTTACTTGCTCTAAAACGTATTATTAAATACATGAGTGGGACTCTCTCATACGGTATTTGGTATTCCTTTGATACTGATGACCGTTTGTCCGCCTATTCAGATGCCGATTGGGCTGGGGATGTAGATGGCTGTAAGAGCACTTCTGGTGGGTTTTTCTATTTTGGTTCTGCTCTTGTATCCTGGCTGAGCAAGAAGCAAAATTCCATCTCTTTGTCCACTGTGGAGGCTGATTATATAGCCTCCGGGAGTTGTTGCACGCAACTCTTGTGGATGAAGTAAATGCTGGAGGATTATGGGATTTCACAGGACACCAAGACCATTTCCTTTGATAACACGAGCAAGATACGCATATCCTGCAATCCAGTCCAGCATTCGTGCACAAAGAACATTAGGATACGTGAGCACTTTATATGTCAGTTTGTTGAGGAGAAATTCGTATCCCTAAGTTTTGTTCCCACCGACCGTCAGTTAGCCGATATTTTCACGAAACCTTTAGATGCCCTTAGATTTGAGAGTCTTAGGAAGTCTTTGGGGATTTGCACAGTTGACTGAGGGGTTGGTCTATGTCTAGAATAGGATGCTTTTTTTATGTTCATATCATATGCTTCCTATTGCTAGTATGTTTTATATGTACCATTGCTTTGTTGTACAACTATTTATTTATTCTTTTGAAAAAATTCAAAAAGATTTTTGTTTTTGTATATAAATATTTCAGAAAAGCCCAAAAAGATTTTTGTATTTTATTTTGCACCTTTTATGGATGAACATTTAAGATAGCCAAGTCACAATTTCATTCCATTTATTCATGTGACTGTTTGATAGAGATTTGAGACGCTACATCATTTCATCCATGTGCTTTACATTGTGTGGAGTCTTTGAGATGTAATTAGTGATATTTTCCTACATGTTTGTCTCTTATCTCCTTTATTGCACACATGCACGTCTTTATTTGATTATTGTACTTGTCTATCACATGTTGGATTGAGTGTTTCCATCTCAATTCTGTCTATACAACTTGTAATACGCGATAAAACTTGACAAGATTGGAATGCATGTAAAAACCATTTTGTGAGACTGAGTGATTGTTTAAGAATGGGGAGGGGCTGCGAAAGGTAATTCTCTTCTTTGCGCAAAAGTCACCGTTCAAAAGGACCTAAAAAATGGAGGATTTTTATTATCCGGGGTCCAAAGAGGTTAAAAGAGCCCGAAAAAATTTAAAGGCAATAAAAAGCAATTCATGCCAAATATGGGCCACTTAGGTTTCACCTTCAATTCTCCAAAGTTTGAGAATTTAGAAAGCCTCTATTCAAAATAAAAATCCGAGGGAGTTTGTTTGGAGAATTCAAATGGGTTTGCACTTCCTTGAATGTCCTGAAAAAGCATGAAATAGTTTTGGACGTTATTGGTGTGGAAATCACTTAGAGCTTTGATTGGTTGATTTGATTGAGTCAATGTCTTATATTTCCAAATTTTTACACCAAAGGAAGACTTTGAGTTCATTCGTTAGGAGTATCTGATATTCATCGTGCACATATGTCATGTTTGCATGCATTGATTTTCCTATCGAATCTGATCACACCCCTTCATTTTCGCTATCATTGACTTGGTTATTTTTGTGATCTTCCATGGTGTGATTCTTTATTGTATACTATGTGTGAAAAATATAAAAATAGAAGTTTATTCCCGTCTGTCATTCTCCATGTGCATTCATTTATGCTTCTCATATTTGTCTATTTGGGGAGATCATAAAAAGGGGGATAAGAATTATGGGGGAGAATTGTTTTGGTGTCTGGTTGATTTATGAATGATTTGATTAAGCTTAATTGATCATCAATTTTTTCATATCATTATATTTCAAACTGTTGCTTGTCACGGGTATTTGCTTTTTCTCATGTGTGTAGGTACATCATTGTTCATTTTTGGATTGCACACCCTCATGAGAAAAGCTTTGAACGTTTCTGAAGAGCTGAAAATTTGGGAGACATGTCATTTAGTATTCTCAGTTTGAGGGTTTAATGGGGATATTATCTTATATGTCATTTAATTGCATAATTCGGATTTTTTATGTATGTACCGGCATAGACATAGGGGGAGATTTGTAAGGACATAATTTTATAAATGTCCGGGGTAGATTCTAGGAATTTTTTGTTTTCTCCTAGATCATAGTTCATATGTCTGATACCGCTACATTCGGCACGTCAACACGATCATCCTCGACGACCCGTATCCGAATTCAATGCATCCACTTTCTTCACGTGCATCATGCTACATGCTACATGCAACGTGCTGCTCAGCTCATTCCCACTACTCCACTACGCTCTATCAGTAAAATGTTATATTGGAGTTTTAAATATTTTCATAAATATTTGGGAAATATTTTTGAAAATTATTTTTGAAGTCTGGGTTAATTTTTTATCAAAAGAAGAATTTTTCTAAGTGTAGAAGCGAATGGCCTCGATCGACGAGATCGCTCGAGCGACTTTGCAAGTCGTTCGCGGGAGATATCATGTCGCGCGATATCGTTCGAACCACTTCTGTCATTCGTTCGAGCGACATGCTATCTCGGTCGAGCGACATGCTATCTCGTTCGAACGAGCCACTGCCTCGATTTTTGTATAAATATTTGATCTCCTTCTACACGATTTTTAAAGTCTTTCTTCAATCTCAATATTCTGCGAAATCTGCCCAGAATAAGACTTCACCTTTTAAGGTTTTCTAAACCTTTTTTATTCACAAAACCGATCCCATATATGTGTGTGAATCATTAAACCTTCAAGAAGATTGTTTACTCATCTGGAGTACTTTGTGAGGAAGGCGCTCTCTTCGTCACTGCTGCCCTACTGGAAAGGGATTGTTCCATCCGCCGACAGTAGAACCGACACCCGAGGGTATTTCCGTGTCACTTAATTTTCATTATAATCCGTTGTAAGCCGTTCTCTTACAAAAATTATTGTGAAAATAAAAGGTTTTGCCCCGTTGAGGATTTTTCCTCATATATGTGTTCTTGCATGTTTCATCATCGTATTTAATCACATATAGATGCATGTTTAGGACTTAAGTGGTAAAAACTGTGTTTAATTAAATAACTTCCTTATTCGAACGCAAGTGCACTCCTCCTCATCTGTGTATAATTGATATATTTATGTGGAACATACCCCTCTAGTTCTATTATGGGAAGTTGCATGATGCGGGTGAATCCCCTGAATTGAGGAGCTATGTGAGTATAACCCCAGGTCATAGTCATCCAGTTATTATATAGTGTGATTTTATTCGGGTGAGACGTTTTGGGTATGATTCGGTCAAACTTTCAGGTGAGGAACTATGACCGCTTCCCCTATGTTTGTGTTATTTAGGGTTCGGTGTGAAATTCTGACCTAGTTGGCCGGGAGAATGTGTGAGAAAATCCCTAGAGGATGATATCATTCTAGAGATTGCATCCATTGAGTTATATCTCTGAGGCATGGTTGACATACTTATATAGTGTGTGATATATATATATATATATATATATATATATATAATAAAGTAGGAAAATTATGTATGTCATAAGATGCAAAGATGATGTCATGAGATGAATTAGATCTTGCACTACCTATTTTACCCCCTACACATTTGAGTTCCCCCTCTTTTTCCACACTCAAAATTCAAAAACAAGGGTATTTTTGTACTTTCCTCAATCCTACTCACTCAACCCTCATTCTCTACCTCTCGCTCATGTACTACTGGCTCCCAAACACAAACCCTCCTTATTCTCTCCCTCTCACTCATCCGCTTACCCCTCCTTCTTTTCGCCGCCCCTCTCCCTCGCACACCTACAGGTAATCTCCCTCACTCTCTTACACCCACTCCTCATTCGATTTTGTTCAATTTTTAGTTCAATTGTTGCTTCCAACAGATCTATCGATTCTCTGTTCTAAAGCTGTTTTTTGTTCTTTTTCTTCTAAATCAGGTTTATAGAGGTTTCCATTTCAGGTTTGAAAGTCCACAAATGTGTATGTGTACTATAGTTTTTTTGTTTTTTATAAGGGTTTTGTTCAAAATAAGGTTATGTTTGCATGAAATACGTATATAATGTTTAACCATCTCACGTGACACTTTATTCTCATCACTGTAGGTACACATGTGGTTTATAATATCAATGTTGCATGTTAGTTGTTTGATGGAATTGTTGTTGTTTATATATTCTCTTCTTCTAGGTTTAAGTTTCTATACAACTTTTTATTATGTTTTTAAGTAGGAAAAATTACTTAATGGGCAGGTCCTTTAATTGATTGTGCATGTCTATTAGTTATGTTTTTAAGGAGGCAAAAATTATACCTATACAATTTTTAATTGATTGCAAGAAGTGGCTATAACTTTCGAATTATTTGGGGATAGAGTGAGCAATGATGGAATCTCATAAACATTGGGTAAAAATTTGTTAATTTGAATTTGCGAGTAAATTTAATTGGTTTGAGACCTGTTTGTGTGGCATATCATTCTTTTGAATTTTTTTTTATTGCCATTGAGTACTGTATGTGTGGCATACTGATTCTCAGAATGATGATTACTAGAATTCCAAGTTTCTTTCCTATGTAGAATTCAAAACTATAGTTTTAGTATTAATAGGATCCAAACATTGGCTACAGTAGACAAGGTAACCTATTCTCTTCAATGGATTTGATTTGCACAAGTAATAAGTGAGATGAATTTTTAATTTAGAACGTAAATAATGTGTGTATCGGAAAGGATTGTGTATGTTACATTAGAATAGACGACTATTGTATTTGTTATAAGCTCACATGTTCGCATTTGAGAACCTCGGATGACTTCAGCGCTATGTTCTTCTTCATTCAAGTTAATAATGCTTATCGAATTTGCTGATTCACATGTTTGCATTTGATAACTTAACATTACTTCAGCTCTATGTTCTTCATTCATGTTAATAATGCTTATTGGATTTGCTTACAAGTTAGTTTGAGAAATTTATTTGTACTTGGCATCAATGCTTATTTTAAACGTGTTTGTATTTATGTTGTTTTAGTTTTTTATATTGCAATGGTGTTGTGGTTTTTGTCTTGCTAATTATCTATCCGTTTATTAAGATGTATTTTCCACCTTATTAGGATTTGTAAACTTCGACATCTACGATTTCCCACTTTCTTTGTTTAGTTGTGACTTATACTACTTGGTCATTCAACTTAATTTATTTGTTGTCAATATGTAACCTAAATTAATTATGAATCATAGTTTTTTATCATTTATGTTTACTAAATTATTCGGTTATCAATTCAGTTGCGAGGGAAGGAGGCAATCACGCCATCTCGGGGCTCAAATTCTATATCTCGAGGGAGTTCTTATAGGTTGGTTATACAGTTCTTCTCTCAGATGTAGATAGAGTACACTTGCAAAGTTTTTGACTCATGTAGCTATGAAGCATTATATAAAAAAAAATGTTAGAGCCAATGAGTAGGTAGTCCTTTTCTACATCAAATAAGGTTGTTGAGTTCGTATTTGGATGCTCAGGGAACTTTCGGTAAATCATGGTATTGCTTTTTATTTATTTTTTGATTTCATTCGTTGCAAAAATATGCTATCTCTAACAGTCCAGAGGACTTAGAATGGCATGGCTGGAAGCATTTGGTATCGACAAAAAGAGGCTATAGAACATAGTATGTTTAGTCACTGACAATTAAAAAACTGATTTGGTATCTTTCTATTTTTTTCAAATACAGATGGGAAGATTTGGAGGAAGATTAGATATAGATTTTATAGTTTCAACGGGAGACAAATTCTACGATGATGGATTGAGTGGAGGGCAGGACTCCGCATTTGAGGAGCCGTTTGCAAAAATTTACACGGCATATACTAAAATCGACATGACATATGTATGTTTCCACACACCTACATATACATATGCATGTGATACAATGTGACTATCAAATGAGATATAAGCATAGTTTGATTATGAGACTGTAAATTTTATATGCAGGTTTTGTTACAGCGAAAGATTTGGCTGTCGTGATACAATCTTTGAATGAAAATCTCACAAAGGAAGAACTCAATAATATGATAAGTGAAGTTGATGTTGATGGGAATGGGACCCCAGACTTTGAGGAGTTTTTAAATAATATGGGTGGGAAAATGAAAGTAGTTCCATATATGTTTGAGAGAGCAGTTGAAGTACTCTTTATTATGTGTTTCATTATAATTTTTATTGTGATAAAAATTAAATATATTGATTGAAATTTTTGGTGAATTAATGTGATTTTTACAGGAAAGCGTAAAAAATTACTTGATTAGCTTTCAGGCCATAATTGAGTCAAGCACATAATGAGTGGAGTCCAGTAGCATATTAGTGATAAACACCATAAACTTGAAGCATTGATGGTGTTTATCTTAGTTTGATTTTGACATGAAGAGCTGCAATGTTATGACTATATTCGTTCAGTTTGATTTTAACAACATTTCAGATTTTGCAGGGTATGTGAACAACAAATTCTAGGTTACACTAAGGATTCCTCATTCCCTCCTATTTGTCGTTGATTGAGGTTTCCATTTACAGTGATGGTCACAAACCATCCGGATTCGGGCGATAGCCATTACCTCGCTTCTAAAATTAGTGAAATACCTTCAAAGAATCTAAATTGTGAAGTATTGGGGTTGCCACGCATAGCTATGATGCAATTGTACACCACAAAGAATCTAAACTATAATGTAATTCTATTAGTATTATATGTTTAGTTATATATTGTTGTGGTTTCCAGCATCATCTTTTTATAAACACATGCTCTTTTTAGCGGTGTTTTCATCTGAAGTTTTGTACCCCGCCTTCATGAAGAATATATTTTTTCCCTCAATTTTTTAAAAAATATTTAATGATTTGCTTATTTTGTTTTAATAGGTTAGTCTTTGGTGAGGCAGATGATCTATAGCAAAAATTGATGTTATTGCCAATAAAGCAGCTTCGACCAAAAACATAGTTGCTTCTAAGCTTGGCTATGGAGGAAAAGAGAACACTGGATAGGATAAAATGCTAGGAGAGGGAAATGCTGCTAAGGTAGCATCACCCACTAATATGTAGAGCAGTAGCTATAAGGGGGCTGTATTATCTGTAACTTCTGCAATTACAGATAAAGCAACCTCAGCCAAAAATATTGTATCTTCTGAACTTGGCTACATCGGGAATGAATACTCTGGATCATATGAAATGAACCGAGAGGGAAATACTACTAAGTCAGCATCACCTACTGATTGTGAGCACAACGATATAATAGTGCAACAGCGACTGATAAATTATCACCCGCGTATGGGAAGGTTATTGGTGCAGGCAATGTAATTAAATTATTATTAGTTTACCTATTTTTTATAACTTGATGTATTTCACTACAAATCACAGATTCAGACTGAATCACTTCACCCGACCCCGCACGGGTGAGGTTGAGCATGAGCTTGATATTTGGTGTTGTATATTTAATGTTTGAGATT
Organism: Sambucus nigra; assembly: GCA_949130495.1. Lineage (NCBI taxonomy): Eukaryota > Viridiplantae > Streptophyta > Magnoliopsida > Dipsacales > Adoxaceae > Sambucus > Sambucus nigra. Next base: position 312,074,038 of record OX422217.1, on the reverse strand, counting down.
GAAAGATCTCTACACTTGCAGAAGTGTTGTTGATGCCAAATAGCATTTATATTGCTTACTTCTTTGTTTATTTTATTTTTAGACATGAAAAAATACATCACTTTGGGATATGCTGGAATCGACACTCACCTATCAGTACAGGACATATGCTACAGATACTTCACCAGAGCTGAGGAATCTGTATTTCTATATGTCTACATTAGATTCTACTAGGCGGTGTCACAATTTTCTGTAATGCATCACCAGATCTTCATTTACTACATTTCTGGACAATTTTCAAGGAAAAGGCATATTTTGTTGGTGGTTTCGTAGTCTTTGGTACTCCTTAATAGGGGGCATGTTGTATTGTTTGTTTAATTTTTTAGCATATGTTGTAACTTTTCTCATAGTTATTTATCAAAGTTTAGTCCATCATATTGAAAGAAAGGTTTAGTCCATCACATGATATCTTTACTTGATTTTGAAAATCGGAGGACTCCATCTGCAGTTGTTGCGCATCGTTGCTATTGCGTCCTGTAATAATGCTCAAGCTATCGGGTTTAGGGGAGTTCATTTTTTAAAATAATAATTTTTTATTCTTTTTCAGTTTTCCCAATTTCTCACTACGTACATCTTATAGAAAAAACAAATATGAGTTTTATGCATGAATAAAATTGGATCTGTTGTTGATACAGACACATGAGGACAAGAAGATATAAAGTGCATCTGTGGGATAATAGTTGTAGAAGGGAGGGCCAGGCTAAAAAATTTCGGCAAGGTTGACTCTATAGGGACTTGGTGGTAGGCATTGTTGACTTTGGTGTGTGAAGTTATTGTGTTCTCTACACCTATTGCTCGGTAAAGTTAACTGTAAACCATATCATGCATATTTGAAATTAATATTTAATGTATTTTATCTAAGAAGTAGGAAAGAGAGTAGTGGGAATTGTTATTGATTCTTGGGTCTATACATGATTAATGTTTGCATGTTCATATTTGAACTGTCTCTTTTTCTTTTCTTTTCCTTTTAATTTGCTCATCTTTTTCTTTTCATGTTTAGGGGATGTGATGAATTAATTAATTTTGTGGTGCTGTTAATTAAAGCAAGATGCACGACGAGTTGTACTTCAGAAGTTTATGGAAGAGAGCGTGTGGCACTAGGAAAATATTACTTATTTAGATTGGGTTGTAGGGACACCAATGATGTGTATCAGTCTCTAAAAGTTTATTTTAGGCCTTTTTGTGTGTGTATTTGGTATGTTTTTAGACATTTATAGATCTCAAATATTAAATTTTAGGCTTTAACAGATCTCAAATTTTAGTTATTAACAAATTTTAGGCAAATAATAGATCTCAAGTTTTAGGCTTTAAAAAATCTTAATTATTTTGTTTTTATTTGTTGTTCAAGACATCTGAACTTTGGGGCTAATATGTTGTTGCATTTTTTTGCAGGGATTGAGTCATTTTGAAGATCTAACTTCACACCCCTGTTAAGGTATAATATTCTATGTTAAGGTTTAATATTCCAAGTTAAAGTTTTTCTTCTTCTTTGTTGTTGGTTTAATTGGTAAATCGGAATAGATCTGTTGGTTTAATTGGTAAGTGGTTCATTGAATAGTTTAACAATGAACAAAGGAGAAAGTTTTCTAAACCTCCACTTTGTTGGTAATGGAAGTCTATTTAAGTTTTTAGTTTTTATATTTGAATGAACTACTTTTGGGTGACATTAGCAATCAACAATGTTCGGAGTTTTGTTCTGAGTTTTCTGGTGGGAAATGGCAGGTTCTTTTGCCCTATCACTACTACGATGTCTGACTTTGGGTGAAACTCCACCACCATTAGAAGTTGAGACACCATACCATGTCTTTGTTATGGATATGAGGTTTTGGTGTACAAGAGATCTTAGTGTATACAGATTGAGAGTCTTAGATTCATTCTGAAACTCTTATTTGATTTGCTATCATATTTAAAACATCCAATTGCCTCTACCCACTTTGGATTAAGGGTTTAACCTGCTCTTGAAATAAACTTTTGGGAAAAGAAAAATCACAATCTACACAACTAAGAGTATATACAGTCTCATGTAAATCTAACGGGCTACTACCAGCACGATCTTGCAACCTGTCGTCATTTTGTGTAATCATAAAACCAATTGAGTTATGTGCACTAAAGTAAATTTTTGCATTGTTATCTGTCAAATTTTTATATCTTGGAGCCCTTTTCTTATAATGATATTTGTTGTGAAGTTTCTATTAGTCTGAACATTAATAGTTATATGTCTAATTCTTATACCAGTGAGCATTATCGATCCTCACTGGTACCACGATTTTATCCCGGGTTCTTTTTTTATTGGTTGTATTGTATCATAGTTAAAGTTCAAGATATATCTAGTTCTTTTATCCCGATTTCTTTTTTTATTGGTTGTATTGTATCATACTTAATAGTTTTACGTGTAATTCTTATACCATATATGCTGTTAATGTTTGTTATAAAGTGACAGTTAGTTTTTTATTAGTCTAATTCTTATACCATATATGTCTAATAGTTATATGTCTAATTCTTATACCATATATATGCCTACGAAGAAACATTTATAAACATTTATAAATAGGTATAAACATTTATAACATTTAACATTTATAACATTTAGACATGTATATGACATTTAACATTTATATACCTATTTTAGTCATTATAAAGTCATTTTAAATAGGTATACATGTTTAAATGTTATGGTACACGTTTGTTATATAAATACAATTTACAAGTAATTTAACCCTTTCTTGATGTGTTTTTCGTACTGTTGCCCTAACATTATTTTTTCAATTTATTTTTCAGGAAAATTCGGACAACTCAAAGCTTCGAGGGAGTTTATTTTTGAGGAATGAAACTTTGTAATGGATGAGAAGCCAAATACGTGCAGTCATTTGGTTGTGGCACTAATTATAATCCCTGGTTGATTAAGTTCTTTTTAATTATTTATACGATCTATTATGAAGTGATAATATATTTATTAGTATTTTTTTCATTAAACGTGACAAATTGTCCTATAAACAAAGGGATCCCTACCCAGTTTGTTTTGAATTATTAAGTTTTGTACATGATGTTTTTATAGAATATTATTAAATTGGTGATGTATGAGTCACTAATTTTTGTTGTTGAAATGTTTTTTATACCCTAAACAGGTGGATAGTCATACAAACAAAAGAAATTATGTCCATTTATTTAAAAAAGTTAAACGTATTATGTTATAATGTTAGTTTTCCTCGAATATCGCCGCGAATTTTTTAAGAAGTTTGTTTTGTCCAGCGTGCCTTCAGGCACGGTCATACCCTAGTATATATATATATATATATATATATATATATATATATATATATATATATATATATATGAGATGTGAAAACATATATACATACATGGACTAAGATAAAGAATGAAATGTGAGATAAATTCTGGATCATCCGGGAGTATAAAATCTGGAATAAAATATAGGATATACGTATATAAGATGAGAATATTATATACGAGATAAATAACACTAAAATTTGAATAGTGCAATAACTAGTGAAGGTTATTCATAATGATTGGATATATGATAAGCAAGAAATTATAAGGTATAAGCTCAAGAAAAAGCTTGGAATAATGTATGCGGGGCATGAGATAATATTTGGGTATTTAGAAGTTCGGTGAGATGCTAGTTAGGCTGGGTAGCGTAACTAGGATGTTTAAAATACATGCGTTAGGTGTGCACTGTTAGATGAGAGGTGATGGGCAATCTCATGTGAGTGCGACACCAATTTAAATATGAAGAATATCATACTTCCCGTACCTATTTTTCCCTTTTCTCCTTATTTATTATACTTTTTAGGTGTCCAGCGCCGAATCTACCATGGACAAAAACTCTAACGGTCAAAACCTCCAAACACAAACCCAAACCCAAAAAGCATTCCCATGACGGCATTGTGTACGGATAGAATCGTTGATGAAGGTGATGTCGAGGTTTGAGGCACCTTCACGGACAACTTTCGACAAGTTCAATTGGTGTTGGATCGATACCATCTTAACAACTCGAGATCTGTAACTTAATAGTTCTCGCGAACAACGCGAGATCTATAAGCTTAAGGCTGTAGCTATGAACTTTGGCTTGGTTTGTGCGGAGAAAAGTGGTGGAACACACATCTCCTACCTGCACACCTAGAAGAGAAAAAAAATGATGATGGTAGAGCATAAAATGGAGAAAAAAAAGTGGAGAAAACAACAGTTGTATGCACGGAGAGAAACCCAAACCCTCATTCTTGAAACCCAGAAATGGAAACCCAAACCGTCATTCTTGAAATCTAGAAATCGAAACCCAAACCCTCGTTCTTGAAACAACAGTCATCGAAACCCAAACAACCTCTTGTATTCTGAATAAAAAATAAAAAGATAAAAAATATGAGAAACCCAAAAATTAACATGTTTTCAAATGTAAAAAACACATGGTTGTATGCGTGGAAAGAGAGGAGAGAGATAACATATCAAATATTAACTTAAAGGAGCTTGGCTCTGGTACCGATTACAATACCGATTACGTCTGATCTTGCCGCCACTCTCGGTGGCTAAGCCAATAAATAACTTTTATTCCTGCCGTAATCTGTATAAATAATAAAACATCAGAACTAAAAAAAAAGACAGAATGGAAATGAGAGGCAAGAAAGAGTTAAATGAACGCTACTTCAAAGGTGTGGCAAAAACGGACATACCTGTAAATAAAGAAAATTTGTATATAATACCTGTAAACCAAAAAAGACGCAAAATGATGTGGAGATGAACGCTACTTCAAAGATGGGCAAAAACGGACATACGTGTAAACAAAGAAAATTGGTATATAATACCTCTAAACAAAAAAAATGCAAAATGATGTTGGAGAAAATATTTTTTTGTGCATTGAGAAAATATATGTTTGGTTTCAAAAGGATGTGGAGAGAAGAGTGATGGAGAGAGAGAGAAGGGGGCTTAACTCTCTTCTCTTTTCAATCCAAAAGAGGTGTTAAATGAAGATAGATATCATCGAGCCTTGTGCTATGGTAAAAGTGGGGAGAGAGTAAGAGAGAGTGGTTGTGTTGACGAATATATTGCCAGCGGTGGTATCTTTTCTCGAGCCTTGTGCTCTTTATTTAATGTCGAGGTAGCATGAGTGAGACCAAACGTGGCCTCGTGTGCAATAGATTTTATATGATGTGGCTATATGATGTGGCAATAGTTGTATGACATGGAGAAAAGACTCTCCTGCTTTATTATATAAATATATATGAGATGTGAAAACATATATACATACATGGACCAAGATAAAGAATGAAATGTGAGATAAATTCTGGATCATCTGGGAGAATAAAATCCGGAATAAAATATAGGATATACGTATATAAGATAAGAATATTATATATGAGATAAATAACACTAAAACGTGAATAGTGAAATAACTAGTCAAGATTATTCATAATGAATGGATATATGATAAGAAATAAATTATAAGGTATAAGCTCAGGCCAAAGCTTGGAATAATGTATGCGGGGCGTGAGATAATATTTGTGTTTTTAGAATCTCAGTGAGATGCTAGTTAGGCTGAGTAGCGTAACTAGGATGTTTAAAATATATGTGTTAGGTGTGCACTGTTAGATGAGAGGTGAGGGATAATCTCATGTGAGTGCGACGCCAATTTAAATATGAAGAATATCATATTTTTAATATTAAAGTATTTTAAACACTTGCTAATTTTTTTTTCTAACTTGGGCTCTGACCCGTACCGATTTTTCCCTTTTCTCCTTCTTTGTTATACTTTTTAGGTGTCCAGACATAGGGACGCCTGGATGACTATTTCTTTCGAGTCAAACATTGTTGCCGCATCTGTGGATGTGGGCATGATATTGTATAGACACTTCCATCGTTGTGATCTAGATAGGAGGTATTGTAATTTATATACGGGCATGTTTCCAAACTGATGTCATTTATTTTAATTCTGATATTTCTATATATGCACATTCAATATGGTTGTATAATGTTTTATCGAGAGTTATCAGTTATTTATTTAATCATTTCAATTGGCATATTAATTATATGGATGGATTTTTATACATTTAGGTTAAAAAGATTAGAAAGTTTAAAATTTGACACCAGGCCTAATAGGTTATTAGTAATTAATTGGTTTTCGATAGTGATACTAAGAATGAACCACATGAGACTCCTATTTTAATTTCATACAGGACTGATCACCTAGTATTTTACTAGGTGGGGTGTCACAGTTTGGGGTTCGGTTATAGAAAACTCTTTGCATTTTCTTGCTTCTTATTATTTTTCTTTGAATTTCTTTCTCAATTTTGAATGCTCATACTTTCTTCACCATAGCTCAAAATTGGACGTCGTTTCTTCAAGTATTCCTATGACTTCAAGCTTTTCAACTTTCTAGTTGGCTCTGCTTTCGGACTAAGACTTCAAAATTACTAAAACTCCCTTTGATCTCCTTTCTTTGGGTTCTTTCATTGTTTCGATTTCTCTCTCACACCAACTTGCATGAAATACATATAAAACACATGGGACATACACAAAAGACAAAATAATCGCTAAGGAGGGTTAGTAGCATAAATATGAGATACATAGAAGTTAATTACAATGCATGAGATCATAAAAGGATTGAAATTAAGGGAATAAATATGAAACATTTACGCCTTATCAAATCCCCCTAACTTAGAATGTCTCGCGTCCCGAGCAATGTAAAAGAATAAGAGTACGAGTTAAGGAAATATGTAAAACAATTTATTGGGATAGAATACCTCTTCACGGACAAACGATTGCATTTAGTGTATGCAATAAGCCATTAAACCCCTAGGTTACCCTAACAGGACGAGTGATGTCTCGTGAGGGTTTGTAGTGAATATACTCACAGAATTCAATTTTTGACTCGAAGAAAAATCAAAATAAATTAAAAATTTTATAATTTAAATTCTCCAAAAATAGTCACCATAAATTTATATTTAATAGTCTTAATTTGTAGTGTGTCTGTACGAAGACAAAAATTAAATCGCTAACTTTCACTGATTGATCTTTACGTTACTTTTCAAAAATCCGCTTTGATTGAATTTCTCACGGATGCTCTCACAAACGAATCACTCGGAATATGACTATTTTCTCTCTGTGTGCGTGATTTATAAGAGTAAATATAATGAAACACGAATTCATGCACATAAATTTTGAAGACAAACTTTATTCAGGTGAAAAGATCTCATCATCGAAATACGGTTGTTGGGAAATGGAAAACATCGCCTCTTATTCACCCTAATTAATCTCTCTTATTATCTTTTCATGTCTTAGGCTCTTAACGCGATAATTAATTTTGTTATTCGGACTCGGTTTGGACTTTTTCGGGTTATAAGGTGTATTGGGTAAAAAGTGGGAATGGCTTGGAAATTCATAATTGAATTTTTTTCTTACAATGCCTGTTAGTGCCTTTTCGGGCTTTTGCTCATTTTCTCTTCTTTTTTTACTTTTTTCTATATTTTTTTCTTTCTATTACCTTTTTTTTCTTGATATTTTTGTTGAGCATTATTATATTTTTCTTGGCCCTTTTTTGTGCACCATTTGGACTTAATTGATGAATTTTTCGATTTTCAAAACTTTGGGCTTCATAGGTTTTATTCGGGTTAATTAAACGAATTTCGAATTTTATTCGGCTCAATTGGTCCTACAAAAAGGGATAATTTTTTATTACTTTTTATGGCTAATATTGTTGGGTAAACAAATGATAGCATAACTTCATTTATCCGAATTACTCATTATTTTACCATATACGTCTCTAGAATATATTTAATTTAGAGATATTTTTAACGCATTTTTCAAGGCAAGATTTCACTCCTTTCTCGTAACCGATCAAAACGATGGAGTAGAGGTCTTTAACGACTTTTTTAAATGCTAAAATGAACGTTGAGTTAACCACTAACTAGGATTGATTTAATTACTCGCAAAAGATAATAGGCTCGAAATATCACCGGGTTAATTAATCTCCACTTATTCCCAAAGTCGTCAATTTTCTCTAAATTTTCATCTTTGGTCAATTTCGGTTAATGCATTTGATTTTTACAATTTGAGACTTCAAACAAAATTTTTGTGATATTTTCTGAAAATTTTGAATTTTTATTAATTTTGTAGGAAATTATTTTGACTGTTTTTCTAATTTTTCTAATTTTTTTTTGGCATTTTAAAAGTTTGTGTAGTTTCAAAAATACGCATTTGTCCCCCCCTAACTTAGACTTTTGCATTGTCCTCAATCGAAAGGACCAAAATCTAAATAAGAAAAGATAATAAGCGCGATAAGGAAAATAAACAAATATTCAGAATGTAAGATTTTTCATTAAAACCACCAAATACATACAAGGAGGAAAGATATAGCATTACATAGTTCTTTCACAAAATCAACACATGTAATATAAAGAACCACACAAAAGAAACCTACAACGAGATTGCTACTGTGGTGGTGGGTGGATGGGCTGGATGCGCTCGAGTTATAGGTATTGTAAAAATATGTCGGGCGTGAGACATTTGGCCTGACTTACAAGTGGTACATTTCAGCTTAGAGCCCAACCATCATACTTACGTCGCGGTGATAAGATTGTTGGTCTACCCGATATTCATTCACGAACCCTTCGAAATGATCCTTTAGTGCATCGATGTGGCGAGTAATGCACTCCCCCTCCGGCTCATAATCGGAGTCCCCTTCATCATCGTATTCCTCCTAATTGGGAATGGTAAGGGTAAAACAACCCCTTTCTATCTCATCTTTCGTTAGATAATGACTACGGAGAACGGGTTGGGAATGTTGTTGATGAACGTCTCATGGATAGTGTTGGATTTGAGAACGAGGGTCACGTAGAAATAACACACGTCCTCCTCATAGACCTTATTATTTGTCGGGGTTAAAAAAGTGCATCCCCCTCGGCGGTGGAAGAGGGCAGTGACTTCGCCCGGTAAATCTTCCTAAATGACCCGACGCTCAATATGTAAAGTGAGGGATGCCCATAAGTACTCATGGAACCAATCGCGTTCTTATTTGGAGTGTAATTCATGGTTGGCCTCCTCATAGAGGATGGTGGTGGAGTCGTACTTTCGGGGTTGCAGGTGGCGGTGGGGAGCCATGGTGGAGGAAGGATTTGGAGAATTAAGAATTTTAGAGGAGATGTAATAATAGGTTAGGTGTGAAGGAGGGGGGTGGTAAGTGATGTATTTATAGGTGGGGAGGGGGGAAATTTGGGAGGAAATGGGAGGGGTTGTGGTGGGAAAGGGTGGAGGAAAGAATTTGGGTTGAAAAATGGTTTGGGGGGAAGAATGCGAGGGGTAAATTTCATAGGGAGGGAAAGGTGAAAGATAAGGGATAATGAATTTAGAAAAGGGGGTGAATACTAATCAGGTGCTTCTAACCTCTTTGGGGGTGCAGGTTTAAGCATAATCTGGCGCGGTTTAAGCATAATCTGGCGCGGTTTAAGCATAATCTGGCATGGGTTAAAACCGTGCCACAATTTGGCACGGTTTAAAGCCGTGCCGAATATGGGTACGTTTCATTAAAAAAACAACACCCCAAAATTTCAAGCGAGGACCAAAATTTCAAGAGGGACCAAATCTTTCTAACCTAAGTCTCTCTCTCTCTCTCTCTCTCTCTCTCTCTCTCTCTCTCTCTCTCTCTACACGCTACCCGGCCTCCTCCACAATCCACACTACCCCCGATTCATCATTGCTAGCTCTCTACGCCTCCAAGAGTCCACACTCTCCAGCTCCTCCATCATCCATGAACTGTCATCATCCACAGACTTCCATCCACAAACCTCCATCCACGAATTGCTATCATCTACCATCTATACGAGCGAAGAAATCGAACAAAATAGGTATTTCAATATCTTGTATTTCAATTACTGGTGCTTTGATTTCATAATTGAACTTAATAGAAGGATGACCTACTCTTCTCCTATAACCGAGAAAGGACACATTTTGGATTAACATTAGGTTGGTTTTTAGAACGTTTAATTTACGTTTGACATTTATGATATAATGCTTTTACCCTAAAATACTCTATTTGTGAAATTATCTTATGTAGAAGATGTTTTGAAATATATATGATTTTTTTGATCATATTGGACTTTGGATCTGTAACTGTATGGTTGTACTTATTTTTTGGATCTGCAATTGAGTTCTTTGTACACTTGCTGAAAGAAAGTCATGTGACATCTTTTCATGCGCATTATATATTTTGTTTTGTAATTAGACTGCGAGTAATGGATTCTTATTTGCAGACCATAATTTTCTCATCTAAAGTTTCATAGTTTTAGATGTTTGATAAGTACCAGGATGTAATGTGTAAATGCAAATGTTTTAGTTTAGATGATCAGGAGACTAAGTGTTTGAAGACCCGAACTCATTTTTATTTATCCTGACTTTGGAATTTTTTGAGAAAAAGATAATCTTATTAAGACATTTAGGATCCACATTTCAGCATAACAAGCTAACGTGGATAATACTTTGTAAATTCTTATGTTTGAAATCCATTATTAATTTAAAAGTTATCTTTGGCACCTTTTCTCATTAGATTTCTACAATGCCTTAAGTTAGGAACATATTTGACTGTCCAAAAAATTCCATTTTTTGTTCAACCCGTGTATTGAAAATTGCATAAGTCTCACATTCACATCTCAAGTTCTTTTCTATAAGAAAAGGTACTCAGTTGGCCCGATAATCCGACTTGTCAATTTCATACCATAAACTAATAGAGTTAGTTCGTTACATACGACTTAGTTTGAAGACACCCCAAAAAAGAAGCCAAAGTGTAATTACTATCTTGTATATGCAATTGCACGTCGGTTTTTACACATCACCAGAGAAAGGCAAACTGAGTACACATATTTGGTGTCTAGTGTAAATGTAGTGGTTATTCATGATAAATGGGGAGCCTATACTAAAAAGTTCCAAAAATTTCAGATATTTATCTTGACTGTATGCTATAGTAAGTGTGTCGATCGGTCTTTGTGCTTCAATCTAAGTTAAAAATTATTGTCTCTTCAAAATTATCAACTAACAATAAGTAAGAGATGTTATCCATTTTTAGCATGCATATACCCAAAATTCTCACTATTCTAGCCCAATTATAGCATTTGTTAATCATTTAGGACTATTTTTTGGGTGTGATTTATTATATTAATGATATGAAAGGGTGACATAATTTGTAATGATGGATCATAATATCCATCATAAATTTCACTACACTAAAAACAACATTTTGGCACACCCTGATATTAAAATTCTGGCACAGTTTAAAATTGTGCTAGATTTTAGCACGGTTTAATAGAAATTTGGCACACTTCAAAACAGTGCCGAAATTTGGCACTATTTTAAAGTGTGCCAAAATTGAGTACACTTACTAAAATATATAGTACCCCCCAAAAAAACATTACACTCCTCTCTCTCTCTCTTGTTCCCGCTCACGAGTTCCCACCCCGCTCACTCCCTCTTCACTAGGGCTCGGTTTCTCTCTCTCGCCTCTTGGTCGGAGTTCACTCCCTCTTGGCTAGGACTGTAGGTGGTCGGTGTCCATTCTCTCTCTAGGTCGGCGGCAGACGGTCCATTCTCTCTCTAGGTCGCTTCTAAGTCGCTGGTCGGAATCTCTACGGTCGACGCTCTCTCTCTCCGGCCCATCCTCTCTTTCTCTGGTCACTGCATTGTTCTCTCACTCCACTCATCCCAATCATGTAATTGTTTAAAGCATTGTATTTTTTTAACCTAAGTTAGGTATAAGATTTGATCCTAGAGTTTATTATATGCGTGATTTGATTCGTATTTGCTTTTTAGGGTTATATAAATACATTTTTAAATATTTATTGTTTTTTAATGTGTGAGTTTTTGGTGCAAATTGAATGTTTAGAATTAACAAAAATAAATCATTGATTTTTAGATGGACCTTGGAATCTTTTAGTGGTAAATTGTGTTTTTATGTTCTTACCCTTTTAATTAAAATGCATATTTGATCTGATTCGTACATGTTATCGAGTTTTAAGAAAATTGAAGTGCTAAATATTCAATAATAATGTAAAAATAACAAATTGAAAAGTAGACACCCCACTAATTAAATGGATAAATAAGATTATGTGTTGAAAATTTAAGAAAAAAAAAAAAAAAAAAAAACTATTTAAATAGTAAGTAGACATTAATACTAAAAACCTTAGACCCGTTTAAGAGGTCTCACTATGATTGTGGTGAGAACTCTTGAATTGTCCCATTTTTAAACAGTTTGGAAATGCAAAAGTTTGTATTGTACATATTGTTTATGCATGTCCTATTTTGAAAAATTCGGTGGCATCTCTTTATGTTCTTTGGGTGCATACTAGATTGATGTAGTGTTTTGTGTTTTCTTGGTTGAAAAACTTAAGTAACACATGAACACTCCCAATTTAAGTTGTGTACTTGAAGAACTGTTGGGAGATGCTGGCGAAATTTTCTAGATTAGGACATGGAATGAGACATTATGACCAATACAAAATATGCATTTTCGAATGGGATATGACCCTTACCCTATAGAGGAGATGGAGGAAATATAGGAGCTAAATTATATACATATTTACACTTGAATAAACTTCAATACATTTACAGTAAGCGTTTATAATATAATGTGTGTTCTTTAAACTTATCAGGATGTCGTCAGGAATCAACAAAGAGTGGATGAATGAGAAAAAATATCGAGACCGATACATATAGAGATGGGGTGTTACAGTTTCTACATTATGTGCATAGTAATAGTTCGAATGCTAAACATTCATGTCCCTGTAGACGTTGTCGAAATGGGAAAGGACATGTTGTTATAGCTGACATATTCATTCATTTAATGACATATGGTATGGACATGAACTATACCTTATGGCATTTTCATGGTGAGACATTAGTTGTTGATCAAGTCCAACCACCACCACAATCTGTGACACCGACAGAACAAGCTGATGTGCACAATATTCCAATTTTGAATGATCTTGTGAATGATGCTTGTGAGATGCTTATGGGTGAAGCAGAACCTAGTGAACCTAATTGTGTAGGCAGTGATGAAGCCCCCCAACTTCTGAGGTTCCCAATGATTCGCACACACATAAATACAAAGGGAAGGAGTATGATCGTTTACATCAACTCATACATGACCCATTGCACCCAGTTATCGGTTCTTCGCGTCATACCACAATGTATGCTCTTATAAAGTTGAATGATTTGAAACACAATTCAATTTATCGGATGGTGCTACAGGTGGAATTGTTATATTGTTAAATGAACTACTTCCTGAAGAGAACAACTTGACAACTACAGAAATGAAAAACACCGTTAGAGATCTCGGTATGGATTATGTTAAGTATGACGTATGCATTAGCAACTGTATGATATTTTGGAAAGAGCATGAAAAATATACTAGATGTATAAAATTTGGTTCTTTACGCTACAAGTTTACTTGTCTAGACGAGGACGGGGTAGAAATTCAGAATACTAATGGAAAAAAAAGTACTCTAGGGTTCCTAAAAAGGTAATGCGACATGTCCCTCTAATTCCTAGGCTAAAACGACTTTATACCATAAAATGGATAGCAAAGAAAATGACTTGGAATGCTCGTGCAAGCTCTTGTATGGAGTTATTGCATCATCCCCAGGATTCAGCAGAATGGGTAAATTCAAACATTATGTGGAGAGATTTTGCAAAAGATCCACGGAATATTCGACTTGTAATAACAACTAATGGTTTCAGCCCGAATAACATGTTTGGCCGTAAGTATAGTTGTTGGGCAGTGATAATTCAAACTCTCAACCCTCCCCCATCAATGTGTATGAAAAGTGAGTTTTCAATGTTGTCTGTATTGATTCCCGGACCAAAGTCACCATCAGGTAATATTGATGTCTTCCTCCAATCGTTGGTCGATGAGTTAAACATCTTATGGTCTGGAGTTGAGGCTTGGGATGCATACAAAAATGAGAAATTTCAGTTAAAAGGCATATTGATGTGTGGTATACATGATTTTCCAGCTTATGCGATGTTAGCAGGTTGTTCAACTCAAGATTACAATGGGTGCCCTGTTTGTTCTACAAATACACCTTCTGAATATCTTCCTAAGTCAACGAAATATTATTACCAACGATCTCGTATGTTCCTTTCTAAAGACCATCCTTACATGTTTGACACATCAAAGCAAACATTTAATGGTAAAATAGAGGATGTTATGGCTCTAAGAAAGTTAACAAGTGTAGAAGTTGAGCAGATAGTGTCACTTATCGCTCGAGAAGGTGTTCAAAGAGAGGGAGAGGGAGAGGGAGACAAAAAGGGAAAGTCAAAGGGAAAGAGAAAGGGGAAGGGGAAGGGGAAGGAGAAAGGGAAGGGGAAGGTTAAGGAGAAGGAGGATGTCGTAATGGAAGATGATGATTATCCAAGTGAGTGTGACGATGAGAATCTAGCAGGTACCGAGGGTTTTTCAAGGAGGTCAATTTTCTTTGACTTAGGGTACTGGAAGGATCATGATATTAGACATAATTTAGATATTATGCATGTTGAAAAGAATGTCACAGAGACTCTTTTAGGTACAATACTCTCGGTGAAAGGTTCATCAAATAAAGATATGGTCAAAGCTCGTGAAGACTTGAAAGTTCATTTGAATTTTAAAAGGAAATTATGGATGAAAGATGCTGAAGGCAGTAACAAAAGGCTTATGCCAAAGGCACCTTTCGCATTAGGAAAGTAAGAGAAAGAAGCATTTTTTCGTACACTAAAAACATTAAAGGTACCGATTGGATTTTCATCAAATTTCATTAACAATGTTAACATCGATCCACCTGGATTTACCAATCTCAAGTCCCACAATTATCACGTCATTTTGCAACGGTTGCTTCCTGCATTGCTTATGCATTCATTCTCGGATTATAAGCCTTTGTTTAAATCTATACAGCGAATAAGCGTATCACTTCGACGAGACGTCCCATGCACGAACCGCAATGTAATGTTGGGAATTGGGGAGAAGTTAGTCCTAAATGGTCATATTTATATATATATCACATATCCCTATGATCGACAGTGCCAGGAGTAGTGTAAGGGGGGGGTTCTTTTTTTGGATTTCACTTCGGCGAGACGTCCCACGCATGAAACGCCGTGTACTGTTAAGAATTGGGAATAATAATTAATTAAAATGGAGTAATAATTTGGGTTACATGAATCATGCATTGAGGGCATAATGAATCTCGAAGATCAATAGTGTCAGGAGTAGTGTGACGAGGGGTTCCTTGTTTGGATTTCGCTTGGACGAGACGTCCCACGCATGAAACGCAGTGTCGTATTGAGAATCGGGAGAAGTTTTGTCCTTAGCACTTAGATGCTAATAACTCATATATAATTATTTATATATATGTTTCCATGCCACATGAAGGCATCACTAGAATATATGAAATTCTAGTAAAAGAGAATGTTGATGTATTGTGATGATGTTATTATGAGGATGATTATGCAACTTTATATGTTCAATAAATGAACAAATATAAAGAGAACTATAAATTAAAGTTAAAGTATATGATTTAAGGGATATAGATAAGTGTAGATTGGGAGATAAGTTAGATGGTTTTAGTTAAATATTTCAATTGGGTTTAAGTTAGATTCTTTTGCCTAATTAGAATTGGTCATACATTTGGAGATCACGTGCATACGTTTAGTTGCGCGCTTTAGTTGAGAGGTGAGGGAGATTATTATGGGGAGTTCGATTCCACCTTAATCATGTAATAATGCATTTATAATTATTATGCATTTTAATGCACTTGCTATAAAATGTTTTCAACTCGGGCTCTGACCCATTTATATTTTCTCCCTCCACGTGTATATATTTTATTACTTTAGGTGTTCCTCCACTAGGACGCCATTGATGTTCATCTATCCAGTGTATTCGTGGAGCTGTGGCAGTAGCCGACTGTTGCGGCACTTTGCTTTAGTCGATTTCTATCTTTGTATATCTAGATTAGGATTCAGTTTGTATATCGGGTTTATACTCAAGTGTTGTAGATTAACACTTTTATATTTTATTTCTCAGATTATTGTATTGTCTGTGACCCAACAGCTTATTCGGGTATTTCATTGTTGAGATTTTGTTGTACATTGTATTGTAATCTTTTATATTATTGGTGTTGCATGTATCACTCATCATAGTTAGATGTAGTATTGTAGTTTGTTTGTTCTATGGTTGGTTTTACTCGGTGTTAAATAAAAGTTTTAAATTTTTGACACCCTCTTTTAATAGTTTCGGGTAGTTAGCCTTATACTATTTAGTATTGAATGTTGATGTTGAGACTGTTCCATTTGAGATACCTGATTTAATGTAGTATATGGCTAGCCACCCGTTATTATTTTGAGTGGGTTGTCACCGTGTATAAGGTAGGAACATTATATACGAGATTGTAGTAACTAGTGAAAGTTATCTGTAAGAAACGAGTAAATGATAAGCCAGAGGTTAATGCATCAGCTCAGGCGAAAGCTTAGGATAATACCTACACGGGTAGTTGAGATAGCGTTTGGATGTTAACAATTAGTGAGATGTTAGTTAGGCTGGGTAGCGTAACTAGGGTGTTTAAAATACATGACATAGGTGCGCAGTGTTAGATAACAGGTGAGGAATATCTCATGTGAGTGCGACACCATTTTATATATGGAGAATAACATATTTTAAATATTAAAGTATGTCAAGCACCTACAAATAATGTTTTTAAAACCTAGGCTCTGACCCGTATCTATCTTTTCTTTTTTCTTCTTATTTCTTATACTTTTTAGGTGTCCAGACACAGGGACGCCCGAATGACTATTCTTTCGAGTCAGACGTTGCTGCCGTAGCTGTGGATGTTGGCTGGACATTATTTAGATGCATCCATCTTTGTGATTTATATATGAGGTACTGTTGTAATATTTGATCATATTGCCCAATTGTTGCCTTTTATTTTATTTGTGTTATCTTTATTTTACGCTTATTTGACATGGTTGTATAATTTTTTTATAGAGAGTTATCGGTTATTATTTATTCCTTTCAGTTATTGTTCAGATATTTGTATGTATATATTTTACTTGGCGTTTAGGTTAAAAGATTATAAAGTTTAAAATTTGATGCCAGTCCTATTAGGCTATTAGTAATTGTTTTGTTTTTCGACAGTGATACTGAGAATGAAACCATGTGAGATTCCTGTTCAATTTGATATAGGAATGATCACTCGGTATTTGTTTAGGCGGCGTGTCACAAGGGAAACTTTGTTGAAGTTCGAGTTTAGGCAGAACTGGGGCTGTCTGCATGGGCGAACCAGTTCAGCAGCCTTTTATGTTGGGTTTGGGTTATTTGATGAATATGGTTGATATTTAATTTTCGGGTTGAATGAGGATGTCTATGAATGAGATAAGACTTCTGTAATAATATTTTTAAATGGTTAAAATACCTTGGGTTGGTCGGGATGTATCTGGGGTGAGAATTTGGATATTTGGGGAAAATATACTAGGAAAATTTATTAATGAATTAGTGATGGAAATTTAGGAAAATGGGGGTACGAGTTGGTTGGTAATAGCAAGTCTTCCGAAATGATATTATAAGGATCAATGAATTAAATGTGTGAATATTTAAATAATTGAGAATCAAGATTTAACTCGGGAAGTGTAGGCTAGTGCTACGTTTGACATGCACGGTTCGTCGGATTATTGAATATATACACAGGTATAGAGACAATATATATGTACTAGTATATCTATGTGTATGACATAATCATGTGAACATACCAATCTAGTGCTATCAAAGCCAGTTGTGTGCCGTGGGTGATCTTTGATGAAAAATTCTAGTAGCTGTGCTATCGTCACTAGGGTCATATGACCATGCATGCACATCCTATGTGAGGTTGGAATCAAAGTGAGGTCATTTATGGTGATCCTATGTCTCAATGAGTCGGGACTAAAACTGCTTCTAGCTACATTTACAATTTTTGGATTCACTGATTAGATTTTGACCCGCTAGCCTAGGATGATGTGTGTATGCCCTCGAGCATGATAGTAATAGAGATTTGCATCCAGTTAATGATTAATATGAGGTATGGCAATTATACCTATATAGCTAGTGATATATATGTGTATTTTATGTGATATGGAAATACTTATATACATGTGAAGAAAACTATATGGGCATAAAATATTAAAATGTGAATATTGAGAATTATAATGGTTGAAAGTTATTTGAAATGAATCGGTAACTAAAAATTGAGAATTATAATTGTAAAGAGAATGTGAAAGAAAAATATATAAAATACGTGGGACACAGGGTAGCGTATGGACTTGAGAGTACATTAAGACTAGTTAGGCTGGGTAACATAACTAGGGGTTAAATGCATATGTTAGGTGCACATTGTGGTTGAGGGGTAAGGATTATCTCATGGGAATGCGACACTAGTTTAATTATGGAAGAATGTACTCATATTTATTATGCACTTTAATTACATGAAACATATTTTCAAAAGGATTTGGGTTCTAACTCGTAGCAAAATATTTTCAAAACCTTTTAGGTTTCCAACCATTGGGACGACAAGCCTGAGTATCTATTCTAGGTAGTCGGAGCTGCAACAGTTGTGGAGTGCTTATAGGTATTGCTGTAGATGATTTCTATTTTTCTTACTCTTGATAGGATACAATTAGTTACTATTCGGGCATGTCGCCTGAAGGTAATTTTATTTCAATTTATTTTGTTTCTGTTTATTGGGAGTATTGTAGTGGATTTTATTACCGATGGTTTATTCGGTTAAATGTCATGTGATTATGTAATTACTAGTGGTGACCCGTGCGATGCATGGGCGGGTGTATTGCATTTTGAAATATTTTGTTGAAATATATAAATTAAAATGTAATTATTTTCGGTATTTCAAAAGAAGATCGTAACCATAGTCATGAGCATGTAAATATAAGTAATGTGATGAATATAAGTACGACTTAAAATGAGTAAGAGGAAATGAATGGTAAGAACCATAATGTCGTAGAACGAACCATAGTCAGAACATTCAAGTTAGAAAAAAAACTACAACGCAAAGTGAATTTTAAAACGAAGTAGTCCTTAAAACGGGCGATAACTACTTTTTGCTAAAATGACAACGATATTCATTTTCTTTGAGCCACTCCAAATATGGATTTTCAGTGCACTCGTAGTGGATAAATTCATATTTCCAGAACATAGCATTTCGAAACTCCCATGTCTTGATGTAAACACATCTCCGTTGCGGAATGAAAACTGCAATTTGTTATGTCATAGAGAATTGAGAAGACATTAGTAGATTTTAATGAGAAGTAAATATTAATGCACCATACGTTATAACAAATGTTATAAAATGTTTACACTACATACCTCGTTCTTTATGACTAAGAATGTATCAGTCTATTTTGTAGATTTGGGAATGAAGAATATAAGTTAGATTTTTCACATTTAATGAAATCTAATGGTAAATAAAATATGAACTCAATATTATTTCACTACACGCCTTAACATATCGTAAATTAACCTTCACCCCTTGATTTTGTAGGAATAAAAAAATGATTTCAAGCGAATAATTACCAACAAATAAAAATTATTTCTAGGAATAATTTTTCAAGTGGGAAAGGACACCTGTTTGATATTTCTTTTGTGTACAGGAAACAGTATTTGTTGGTTTGTGTGTGTGAGTATATATATATATATATATATATATATATATATATAATAAGATTCGTGTATATAATCTTATTATTTATAACTGCTCTGTGTGTAGCATATATAGTGTGTGTTTATGTGAATATATATAAAGAACGTGTATATATAGTTAGTATATATAATACCTTTACACCCATTAAAAAATTGCCAACAAATTACACTTTGTATGGAAGACCAAAGTAGTACAATCAAAGCAATTAAGTAAGAGACAGGTGTTGTGAGTTTTAAAGAGATTGTGGGGGTGTGAGTAAAGAATAAACAAATAAACTTTTAGTATAAAAACATTGGTAGGACATATTAGTTATTTTTAGGAATAAATAAATGGTTTTCAGCAAATAAAAAAATCAAAAATAATAAACATTTCTAGTAAGTGAAAAAGGGTGTCAACTAATTCAACATTATTTTCACCATATAAATGTAATTGTAAGCAAGTAAAAAAAAATTATCAGCCTATATGTGTATAAAACGTATTTATCGTGTTCGGAAAAAATTATAAATTATACAATCTTTATCTACATATATTCGAGGAGTAAGTAACATACATACGTCGGGAGAGATTGTACGAAATTGGAATGTATAATACAATAGAAAAGAAGATGGCGCATATAGAACCAAAAAGATATAAATGAAATGTAAATAATAACATTGGTAAGACATATTAATTATTTGTAGGGAAAAAAATTCAAAAAATTAAAAATGAATTTCGGCAAGCAAATAAAAAATATTTAAATGAATGGAAACATAATTTTCAGTGGATAAAAACTCATTTTCGGAGATAAAAAAATATTCCCAGTAATTAACAAATATTTATAGGAGTAAAAAAATGATTTCGACGAAATAATAAATTATTTCAAGTAAATAAAATATGGTTCAAGCAATTTAAAAATGATTTTCAGTAATATAAATTTAATTTCCAGCAAACGAAAAATTATTTTCAACAATAATATATTTATTTCAGAAAATAAAAATTATTTCTAAGAATAAAAAATGATTTTTCAGCAATATAAAATATTTTCATCTTATAAAAATGATTTTCAGCAAATAAAAAATGAATTTAAGAAGTAATAAATTATTTCCAGCATATAAATATAATTTTTAGCAAATAAGAAATGATTTTCAGCAAAAAAAAAAAAAAATTCTCGAAAATAAAAATTATTTCTACGAATAATTTTTAGCAATATAAAATTATTTTCAACATATGAAAATGATTTGCAACAAATAAAAAAATTTATTTCAGGAGTAATAAATAACATCTAAAAAAAGATACTTTTTTTAACTGTCAAAAGAATGCTTGAAACAAATGTTTTGATATATATTTCCATATATATGTTTTGTGAAAATTAATTTTTAAAAAAACATTTTAACAAATAAATGTTTTTTGGGGAACAATTAACATATATTTATTAAAAAACATTGTAAAAAATAATTATTTTATCTATATTTACAATAACAGTTAAAAAACTATTTTTATATCTATTTAAAAAATAACCATTTTACTGTTTTTTAATAGTTTATATATATTTATTAAAACAGGATATTACACATATTTATAAAACATTTTAACTCTCCTTTTTTACTTATTTTTTTTTATAAAAAACATTTAAAAACCGTATTGAAACACATGTTTTGTTGTATATTTCCCTGTATGTTTAGTGAACATTAATTTTTTTTAAAAACATTTAAAAACATTAATATTTTTTTGGGAACACTAAACATATATTTATAAAAAACATTTAAATTTTTTTTTTATTTATATTTATAAAAAAAGTTAAAAACTATTTTTATATACATTTAAAAAATAATCGTTTTACCTTTTTCTAAGAGTATTTATTAAAAAAAATATATTATATATATTTATAAAAAATTTTAACTCTAAGTTTACTTATTTTTTTTATAAAAAATATTTGAAAACCGTTTTTATGTATATTTATAAAAAACATTTAAAAAATAACTATATATATATAACTATATATATAACTATATATATTTATATATATATATATATATATATATATATATATATATACAAAAGAAGATAAAAAAAATTGTAGCGTCTTTAGCAATCCACATCTTCATCTTTCCTTATAACTAACCCACTGTTCAAATACATAACTAACAAACGACATTCCTCATGCCCATGTTAAAGCAAACAATTCATTTCTTCATTGTTGATAATGGCAAAAAATAGAAACATATGCTTAGCCATAAATTGAAACCAAATATTCCTTTCTTATTTCCAACCAATCGTATAAGAATTTTTTTAAAAAAAAATACATTTTTGCTTTGAACCAAATTTTCTCTAATAAAATTTGAACCAACAAAATAGTTTATATTTATATTAATGACAGTTATTATAAAAAAAATTAATTCAACTTTATTTTTACAAAAATTTCTTTTATAATATTTTTTTCATCTGTTTTTTGCATATAAAAATAATTTTAATTAAAGAAATTATTTCGATAATATGAAAATATTTCCATATAAATTTATAATAAAAATTTTAAAAACAGAACAAATACATTAAAAAAATTCCCAAAATATGAAACCAACTCAGATTTCCCAATTAACGGAAAAAAATTGAAATTTCCGAAAAAGAAATTCCCATAAACAATTAACACGGTAGTACAAAGAAAGGACATTCGTCGTATCTCCATCTTTCAGTAAGAAATCCACATCTCCATCTTTTCTTATGACTAATCCACTATTCAAATACATAACTAACAAACGACATTCCTCATGTTCATGTTAAAGCACATAATTATTTTCTTCATAGTTGATAATGGGGGAAAAAAAGGAGCATAGTAATACCAAAAAAAGGAACACGCACAATCCTCACAACATACTATAATATTTATAAACCCTGCTTCATAAATAATTTCCATCGCATTGTAATTTTTATAATCTTGTAAATTTATAAACATATATGAGAACACGCATCTGTGCGCATACCTGGTTATATGTGGGCGTTGCTTTCGTAGGTGGGAGGTGCCACTATCTTAGGTTGGAGGCGATGGGTATATGAACCTGTAATGTTTAAACCTTGTTAACAAAAAAAAAAGAAGTCAGATGCTGGGAAAATATCATCTTCCATGCGTAATAAGAAGATGCAAACTAAGGCAAGATAGCATGTTTGCAGTTTTCTATTCTTGCTATGGCATGTTTCCCACGATTATGACATTTCTTATAGGTAGTCTATATTGTTTGACAAATATGTTATATATTATTCTCTCCTGCTTATACATTTTCTTGTTATGGCAAACTAAGGTAAATTTTTGCGTGAGACACCAATCTATTTTTTAACAACTATATGAGATTTAAGTGGTAAGATAATTACTGTGGCAAAAGCTAGATTTGATAAAGTTGTTTGTTAAAACACATATATATGAGTAGTGGAGGGGAATGTTTGAGGGGTTCATTAGTATGGCCTCCTTTGTCTTTTCTTTTTTTCCAAAAAAGTGTAAAATATTGATTAATTGCATTTCCATTACAAATGCTTGGTAAATACATGCAACTTTTTAAGTAATGCAGATTTCACTCTTACGAAATTCAAAAGAACATACAAATCAGTAATATATGATTATGTTCACCATTAGCATTCACATGTCAACAGTTGTAACCGAAAAAACATATTGTCAAACAGAAAAGGCCTAAAGAAAAAGCTAACTATAATATCAGCTTTGTACCAAAGAAACAATGTCTCGAGTTTCCCTACGAATATCGTAATCAAAATATATGAACATTTGAAGATAAGCGTGAAACATATAAACAGTTGAATGCTCGAGTACATGAGAGAGTTAAGACGTGAGCGAAATGATCAGGAAGACAGAGAGAGGGAGAGGGACGAAGAGACAGAGAAAGAATTTTTTTTTTAAAACACTAAAAAACCGGTGGAGAGATAGGCATGAGTTATGCGTGAAGGAATTTGTAGAATGTTGATAAATTTATGTATTTTTTTGTAATTGTTATATGTAACCGTTGAAACGTGAGAGGCATTCTTACCTGATCTTCCTCCAAACTGTGGAATTGTGTTGGGTGAGTTCAACGTACACGGTTGAGTTAATAGATGGAGTAGGCCAGAGTTGATAGTGTGGCGATGTCGGGCAATGATGTTGAGGGAGATAGTGTAAGAGAATTTTTTAGGAATAAAGAGAGAGAGTTCAAAGAATGTTTTAGTTTATCAGTTTAAAATACATTGAGAAGGAGTGGGTGGTTTATAGTTCGTGTGGAAGCAGTTAAAAGAAGTGGGTGCTTGATTTATGGAAATACATTTTTTTTGAAATAATATATGCAAGGCACGTGTGCAGGAGGTTCCAACCAAAACAAAGGAAGAGAGATTAAAAGGAGCCACGTATAAATATATTTTATTTAAAAAAGTAAAAATTTGAGAAAAAGGGATTCATGGTTTGGAGGGCTGAGAAAAAAGCACCTACATACGTGTATATAATAAGATTTATTTATTTGGATGAACTATAATGAATGGTTTATGTATGATTTGATTTATGGCATTCTAATAAGTTAAAAAAATTGACACATGGCTTAATTAAATAAAGGTGGTTTGAAATTAAATGGTTTTCGACAGTGATGCTAAGAATAAGCCAAATGAGATTCCTGTTTATTTTGATAGAGGTTTGACAACCGTTATTTTAATAAGCAAGGTGTCACAGATAGTATCAGAGCATCAGTTTCTAATGTCCCTATCATCTCTGCGGACCTACTACGTTTTTAGCGTTGCTTTTCCTTTATATGAAGCCCTATGCTTAAGACTGTTTTTTTTAAAAGAAATTTATTAGATAATTAAGAGAATAGCCCTCTCATGGTGGCATGTATATGATACTAGCACATTGAACATGAAAGTCCAATATAAATGAATCAAAAATTCTATAAGTGGGTGCCTTGTAAGGATTTATATGGAAAGCTACAAAAATATCATTTTTTATGCTATTAATTGCGAGATTCGAATTAATAGGAATATTATCAAAATATTTTGCGTTTCTAGTTTTCCACATATGCCAGCAAATGAGAGGAGGGATGATTTTGCAAAGAAGACTCCGGATAGATTTTCCTCTATCTTGGAACCACCATAGCATTAAATTTCCTTTAAAGGTCGAAGCGCGAAAAGAAAGACCCATTAAAGATTGAAAATGATCCCAAATATTTTTAGCAAGAGTACTGTTGAAGAATAAGTGCTCCCGAGTTTCTTCTTTGTGAATGGAGCAACATCTACACATAGATGGAAGACTTATACGCAACTTTTTAAGGTATTCACCCAGAGGAATTCCTTGATTAAGAAATTTTTACATGAATGTTGAAATCTTAGGGTGGATTCTATAATTCCAAATGTTGGTGAAGGAAAGGTGGGAACAAGATGAGTGCCGAATTAATTCCCATGTTGATTTGATCGAAGACTTAAGACTGTTGATTCCTATTGCGATTTATGTTTTCCTGATATGGTGTATAATTAAAGGGAATATTGTACGGGTTTGGTTGGGTTGATTATGTCGAATAAGGGAGGATAGTCAATGAGGTCCATTAGGAGGATTGCAGGAGGAGAGGCTTGGACGAAGCCACAGACTATTCTAAGAATGGTGACTATAGAAGAGGTCGCCACTACTATTGTTCAGGTAGTTAATATTGTGAAAGACTTCTGTCATGCAGTAGTTTACCAAACGCCACCACAGAGGACGGTGGCACTAATTTAGGCTGACCCATTTCACTCAGTATGGGAGAGAGTCAGTGGGGACATTCAGAAATGCCATCCTCCGGAGTCTCCTGGAAATGCGAACGTTGTATTAACTAGCCAATAGAAGGGGACCATCCAAAGGCATTCAAGTAAGGTGACATTTAATAAATTTTAGCGACCTATAATCTTGTAGGAGAAGCGTTGAAGTGGTGGGAGTTAGTCACCTCATAGGAGAAAACATATACTATAAATATCAAGAAATTTTGGGTGCAGTTTAACTCCAAGTCCTTTCATCTTCTATCCAAACAGAGATGCAAAGGAAATTTTTGGACTCATCATTGGAGGGCCAGGCGGTGGCCAAGTATGAGGAAGAATTTTCCTGTTTAGCTAACATTGTACCCGACGAGGTGGATACGAAGGTGAATAGGGTCCTTAAGTTTGATGATGGACACTTGAGTTGAATTCGCTAGCAGTTATGGGGACGTACGACTAGGACTTATGTCGATGTCATCAATAACATACTTTTACAATGTAAATATAAATGCTTCCATGTGAAGGGAGCCAAAATATTACAGAGCCTATTCAGCAGGGAAAGGCTGGATTTAATCAGAGCTAGTGGGGCACCATAGAGGGTTAACCAAGAGAGGGACACCATTAAAAGATTCAGATCAAGGGAAATAGAATCAAGTGATGGTGTATTCACACAGGGCCATCAGGGCCAATAACGTGTACTAGAGGACCAGTGAGTCCAAGGTAACAATGGTGGTAGCCATCAGGGTTGAGGCTACCAAGTCTAGATAGGAAGCCAACCCTGGCATGACCCATAGGGAAATATACGTAGGGATTACTCATAGAGGTGTTTTATACATAGATATAAGGACCACATGCGTTGATCTTGTTTGTAGAGAGATAGAGGACAGGAGCAAGGTGCGCATCAGGGGCAACCGTTACAATAATTTTTGGTTCATCTTAGACGTGAGTATTGAGTCCAAGAAATAGATGAACTACTAGTTCCATTGTTAGTTGAAGGTACAATTTTTATCTTTGAGAAAGTGGTGTAAGTTTTACGTGACACAATTGCGCAAATGTATTTTTTTAGCACTTGATTCACATGTGAGATGGGTTTAGTAGATGTATCATGAATATTACTAATGTTTGCATACATTTATCATTGGATAGTGGGGATCTATTAAGTTCCACCTACAGAGGAGCGGGTGTGGAATTGGGAGGATATGTTTTTGTAGATCTACTTATTCTAGAGAGATATGACATGCGAGTATGATGTTATCATGGGTATGGATTAGTTAGCGATGGTTTGAGAGTTGATGGACTGTTATAGTAAGGCTATCGTATTCGCTGTTCACATACATGATGTGTTGTTTTGCAGTGTCTCACCTGAAAGAGGGTCGAACCCGTGTATATACTATATTATAAAGGAGACTTCAGAGAGTATAGTTTTCTTTTTATATTCGATCCCAGTGTTTAGGGACTTTACTGATGTGATTCCAGGGATAGTGGGTTTACCGTCGAGCGGAGAGATGTAACTCGTTATTGTCTTATCACTAGAAACTTAATGATAGTGCGAGCGCCATATTGTGGGACTCCTTTAGAGATGAGGGAGTTCAGGATGAGACTTATATGTCTTGGGGAGTATTTTGAGTGTTCCGCTTATATGCTTCGGGCCTACGAATCTCAATAACTGACAATGCCATGTGATAGGGTATTAGAAAAATCTCTTTCTTAGATTTCATTTGCGTGACACTCCATGCGTGAATCTTAATGAATATCGGGGGTTGGGAAATGTAGTTGGATGATAGGTAATCGATCTTGAATATTAATCATTTTTGTGTGGAGAAAACACTTTGAACTAAGAGCTATTATATGATATAAGGCCATTAGAGATGGGTAGTGTTGTATAGGACACACTGGGAAAACTTCTACACCATTAGTTGATAGGTGAAGCAATCTCGAGGATAAATGAATCAAAATTACTGGTCTAATCGAGAATACCCTTATGATATAGCCATGCCGACCATGTAGGGCCGAGTTTGAGACAAACATGTTACGTATGTAATGTTCATACAGATATGTATGGGATATAGGGTGTATGGGTGCCCTGGCTAGCTTTATTTTCATAATCGTCCAAAATAAGGGGGACATGGTAATAAATGCATTGCACAATGTGCCTGTGGGGAAATAGAAGAAGAGTTGGAAAAATTAAGATGGACTGAACTTCGATTGAGGAAGGAAATAATCTGGATATATAGATATAACAAGGAGACCTATCCCACCCGAGATGGATTCAAGGACTATGGATATACAAGTGAAGGATCTATCATCTAGAGAAGAGAGGGTCCAATAGTTTTGGTGGGTATAGTTGAGTCATACTCATCCGAAGCTGAGGGTGGCTTGCACATAAATAGGATGCCAATTTCTACCAAGAAAAAAGGATTTAAGAAGTGAACAATTTTGGAGCAGATGCATGGTTCACGGGTTTTGGCTTACCCAGGAAGGAGAGTAAGAGGTACCACGTGATGTAAGATATTGAGTGTGTGGATCTATGAGGAGTAAGACATAATGAAAATATCTTCAGGTCCACCACTCGTAGATAGGAAAAGGGTGGTCCAAGGTAGTTCGCCATAAATTTGCAATGTTTGGTGATTCTAGTGATATAATGGATAGGCAGACTGATCGAGTTCATTATTGGGCTACCAACACCATGAAATAGTCAAGAATTACGTTGTGATGTGGAATTGGTTGGCTGAGATGGAATTGTTATGGTAAATTTGGTGAGTTTCAGACTCTACAAGTGTTTAAGACAAGTGATTAATTTGCTTAGTATTTTATGTGTACAATTCATTTCATATTAGAGTTGGTGACAATTATCTTAGGTGGGTTACACATTTGAAAATATGGGATTTAGGGAATGAATTCTTAAAAGTGAAAGTGAAAATTGTTTCATATAAATTCTCGTCCTAATCTATGTAAAAATATTTGATCTTAAATGAGAGAGATTGAAGATTAGTATCATTTTGAGATGTAGTTAAGAAATAGTGAAATTATTGATTAAGGTATTAAATCCCATGATTTGTATGATGTTTAAATGGAGTTAAATATGAAATTTGAGTATACTCATATTTAGCATTGATAGATAAATGAAATTCTTGGTAAATTAGGTTTGTGGGTGAATTGAATTGAGGGAAAATTTACTGAAATTCGAGTGTAGGTAGAACGGGGGCTATCTGCAGGGGAAAACCAGTTCGCCCTCAAGCCGAACTGGTTCGACAATCCTGTTATGTTGGGTTTGGCTATTTGATGAAAATGGTTAATATTTAATTTTTGAGTTGAACGAGGATGCCATCAAATGAGTCGGGACTTATGGAATATTATTTTTAAATGGATAAGATACCTTGGGATTGTTGGGATGTATCCGGTGTGAGAATTTAAATATTTAGGGAAAATATACTCGAAAATTTATTAATGAATTTGTGAGGAAAATTCGGGAAAATAGGGATACAAGCTAGTTGACAATAATACGTGTTCAAAAATGATATTATAGGGATCAATCAATTAAATGAATGAATATTTAAATAATTGGAAAACAAAATTTTGACTCGAGAAGTGTACGCTAGTGCTACGAGTGACATGCATGGTTAGTAGGATTATTGAATATATAATGGTATAGAAATAGTATTTATGTATCATTATATCTATGTGTATGATATAATTATGTTAACTTACCACTTTAGTGCTATCAGTGGAGGTTGCGCACCGTGGGTGATCTCTCTTGGAGAATCTCAACAGGTGTAATATTGATCCCAAGTTCATAGGGCCATGCATGCCTACCTATGTGAGATTCGAATCGAAATGAGGTAACTTATGGTATGGTTATGACTCATTGACTCGAGATATGATCACTTGAAATTATATTTACAATAATTGGGCTCGGTGCTGATATTACAATCCGGTCGCCCAGGATGATGTGTGTAAGCCCTAGAGCATGATAATATTAGAGATTCACATCCAATGATTGATTACTCTTAGGGATGGCGATTATACGTATATATATATATATATATACATGTGAAGAAAAATATATACTGACATAAGATATTAAAATGATAATATTGAGAATTATAATGGTTGAAAGTTATGTGAAATGAATAGGTAAATTTGAATTTTTAATTACAATTGTTAAGATAATGTAAATGCTAACTATATAAAATACGCGTGACATAGGGTAGCGTATGGACTTAAGAGTGTATTGAGACTAGTCAGGCTGGGTAGCGTAACTAGGGGTTAAAATGCATACTTTAGATGCGCATTTTAGTTGAGAGGTGATGATCATCTCATGAGAGTGTGACACTAATATAAATATGGAAGAATGTAATCATATTTATTATGAATTTTAATTACTTGAAAAATATTTTCGAAAGGATTTGGGCTTGGACTTGTAGAAAAATATTTTTAAATCATTTTAGACGTCCAGTAATAGGGACGCTAATCCTAAGTAAGTATTCCAGGTAGTCAGAGATGGAGCAGCTGTGGAGTGACTGTAGGGATTGTTGTAGATGCTTTATATCTTTTTTACTTTAGAAGGATCCATTCAGTTACTATTTGTTCATGTCACCCAAAGATAATTTTACTTCATTTTATTGAGAGTATTGTAGAAGATTTTTATACCGATTGTTTATTCGGTTTATTGGCATGTATTAGATTTTAATATTTAGATATGTGATTATGCATTTCTATATTTATCTGGATGAATTATAATGAATGGTTTATGTAAGATTTGATTTACAACATACTAATAAGTTAAAAAAATGACACGCGTCTTAATTAAATAATACGTTATTAGAAATTAAAATGTTTTCGATAGTGATGGTAAGAATGAGCCAATTGAGATTCTTGTTTATTTTAGTAGAGGATTGTCCACCCATTATTTTGTTAAGCTTGATGTCAGAATTCCCAAACCCACCCCCTTTGTAGGCCCCTTTCTCTTCAAATGTTCTTTAAGGATGTCAGAACAATTTTTCTTTCAAAAACTTTTCCAATTTTATACACACACCAAGTTTGTAAACCAATTTTATCTTCACATGCATCTAGGTGATTAAAGAAATTAAAATAAAGAAGTTCACAATTCTAGATGTACGAGGAAACCACAAAGAGAAAAAACCTCAGACGGCCCAAGCCAGACAATCACTATGATATGATTTTACAAAGGAAGATAGAAAGACTTACACAATGAATCGACCCCCACAAGCCTTGATTCTATTCTTCTCATTAACCGCTCCTCCACAGTGCCCATGAATAAATCCTTCCACGATACTCGTCCACAGAAAATGCATTCACGAATGCCTTATTGTCCACTGATGCAGCTTCGCAACCTACTACGATTTGAAACACGGACTCCTCCATTTCTTCACCACAAAACCCAACTAACAATGTTCAAAGTGATGAACAAACACCAGATGGTGCAAAAAAGATATCTATAGAAATTTTATATGAAATCTCGAATATTTAAACTCTAAGGATGGTTTTAATCTTTGAAAACCTTAGAAAACTTTTATGCAGAAAAATGAAACTGTTAAACTGTATTTTGGTTCTGCACCTCTTACAAAATTCTGGGAGAAAAATTCTTTAAATAAAAAGCTTAAGTCGGCATGTCGTTCTAACGAGATCCACAAGTCGTTCTAACGATTGTGGGATGTCGTTCGAACGACATCACATGTCGTTTGAACCACCTAAACCTTAATTTGTGTTCCATACGACTCTAAACTATAGTTATCTCAAAATAAACAAAGATGTAACATTTTAAAATCCTTTTAAACATTTTAAATAAAGTTTCCATCCTTTAAAACTCTTTTCGAACTTCACAAACATTATGTGTTCATACCTGAGAGATATTCGGAATGAAATTTGAATGAAGATGTGGAATGTTCACCAATAAAACTCGACATGATATACCTTTGAAGATTTTCCACTATTTCTTCTAAACAAACACCTCATAGACTTTATGGGAATCGTGACAATATAAAATATATATACAACTCAAATAAAAAGTTTTGTTCCGGGAATAAGTCAATTGCATACAAATGGACTCAATTAGAAATTTTGTGCTTATAAATCTCCCCCTTTGACTATTCTGGGACAAAACCCCAACAGTGAAATGCCTATTCCGGGTCGTCAAGATGTATAACACCTAAATCCCATCCCATAAAATCGAAAATCAAAAAGCCCAGGACAATGACTAGTATATGCAAGTCTGACAAGCATGAGCTATCTGAATGTGATGTAGTCCTGAAATCTCGAATCTCTGAAGCATACTTGCACACATGAAATAGACAAACACCTAGTGAAATATGGAGGAACAAATGATATAAAAATACCAATATGTAAAACAAAGCATTTGTTAAACATATGAGAAAAACAATATGTGAAATACAACATGATACCAAAAAAATATGAACATATGATCAAACTCATTATACCAATATATAAAGCCAAAAAGATAAACATATGTGCTCATCTCAAACAAAGTCCCCCTACATCACATACATCTCTCCCCCTTTTGTCTGGAATAGACAATAAGTGAAAAATATCATATATCTAGAATGAGAATAATCAATGAAGTATATCTAGATAAACATGAAACACCAACTAATAATAATCGAATGTACCAAATTGTAGCTAGGAAACAGTCAGAAGGAATAAATTATCAATATAAGCAATGCTGTGACTAAACGATGCAACATAAGAATCAACACGTGAATCCTCACTATCGACTGCATGTAAATTATCCAAATGAAACCAGAAGTACCAAAATAGAATAAAACCATCTGAAATATAAAGCAGGTAGTGAAACAGACTAAGGGCTCAAAAATCAAGGCGTGTCGTTCGAACGACTCAACCATGTCATTTGAACGACAAAAGCAAGTCATTTCAACGAGATAAAAAATGACCAAAAATAGTAAGTTGTTGTTTGAAGCATCCTTCTAATGACCCTAAAAATGACCATCTAACGATAATATCTGAAAAAAATATCGCCGAAAAAAATGTCGTTAGTACCAGACTTCTGTCGTCTTCGATAGACTTGGACATGTCATTCGATTAAAGTCCAGAATTTTTTTGAACGACTTCAACAAACTCTGTATTCTAGTTCCAAAAATGTTAAAGTTTTTCCTAATGAAAAAAATTCATGAAAACAATAATTGGAGATACGAAATAGAAGCAAAATAGACTCAAAACTGGAAACATAAAATAATCACAAAATGTGATTTTCATGCTAACATAGTATTAATGTTCTCAAACATGGATATGGAATGAATGGACATAAATTACAACAAAGGAATCACAACATGAATACATCGAAATGAACAAGAAGCTCTAATTGATAGTTAAATGTCATCAAACTCAATTTTAGCCATATGTGACAATTAATATATTGAGATAAATGAACTAAACAGACATCGTGCACACAAATCCAGAATTTTGATGATTCTACAAACAATAGTGTCATGACGCGATTTTCAACATAAGGATTCGTGGTGCAAACCCGTTTAATTTTCCATCCAAACACCCTCAAATATTCATATATTCTTTTTCAAGATCTTTTTGAGGTTTCTATTTTTCTCAACTTAGAGAAATCATATTGGTCCTATTTTGGCTTATGATTATTTTTATTTCCTTAATTTTTTTCTCTGGCTCTTTTAAACGGTGGCTTTCACGACGAGTTAATTTCACTCTCGAAGATCTTTCCCGTGAACACTCATCATTTTTTCAACTATAAGCAATATAAATCCTCAAGGTAAACGGTTCGTACATGCCCAAATCATCTTAAGTCTGCCTATGCATTGATGAAAAAATGGAGATAATAACGTCTTACTAAACTCAGATGTGCATGAGATATCAAACATTCAAATAAACTCGTGCATGTGTGCAAAGATGGAATATATATACAAAGTCGAATCCAAATGCATATTAACTTCGAAACAACCCCATTAAGACAATGGTTAAGATCATTCGACGCATCAATAATTAAGACCAAATATCCTAACCACATGGGTAATAATATGATGGGGGTTCAAGCACACCAATATGCCACATCAAACATAAAAACTCATGATATAAAAATAAATCAAAAATCTTTTTGTGTTTTTCTAAAAATATTTTTGACCCAAAAATAAAATCTTCTTGTATTTTCAAAAATATATGAAACCATAAATTTTTATGTATTTTAAATTTTTTTTATCAAAAAATCAAAATCATTTTGTGTTTCTCAATAAATAAATTGAAAATATAATCTAAAGAGATACGCATGTCATATCATTAGCAAGATATAAATCATGAAGCAAAGACTAGTGCATGATAAACATGGCCACACAATCATCCTTTAGATCTAGCATGGGAAGAATTGTGACACCCCGGCTAATTAAATACCGGGTAGCTACTCCTTTATTCAAATTAATTCAAAATGTCAAGTTGGTTCAGTTCGTAGCATCACTGTCGAAAACGTTTTAACAATTAATAGCCACCTAATATTTAAAAAGTGAGTTGTCAATTTTAATTAAATCTGATTTACATACAACCAAAATAAATTATGAAATACTGATACCACATCCACATCACAGTCGCAATAAAATAACGATGTAATAAACTGAATATAGAGGAATACACCTCACATCAATCCGAATACTGAAATAAACAAATACAAAGCCTGAATCATTAATTTAATTACAACCCAAAATGTGAAATAAAACTGAATAAGTAAGATGTCTCTGAAATGAAAGGGCGACATGCCCTACAGATGAGTAAATCCGGAGGAGAGTCAAAATAGAAAGTGGAGGCGTCTACTATCAAGGTCCTGTAACTTCCACAGCAGCTACATCACGTCCTGGAATGGAACTCCTATGCTTGGTGTCCCTATGGCTGGGCACCTAAAAAGGTTTTTACAAAAAAAAAATAGATTTGAAAGCAAACGGGTCAGAGCCCGATTGTGAAAACAGTTTAAAATACAGCAAGTGTTTAATATATTTATATAGTGAATATAAAGTACATGATAGTGCGTGAACTCACGTGAGTTCCTCACCTCTCAACTAATTATGCACTCCTATCATACCCATACCCGTTCTAGTCATGTCACTATCTATCTAGTCCAATACACAACCTAACATCACTATGCTATTCATGGTTCGATTCCCGACATCATATTATAAACAAAAGATCTTACATTTTTATTTTCTTAGAATAAATCATAATAATTACTAAGACATTTCCATCTTTATCTTTACTAAAAAATGTTACGAACATTTACACTTACAGTTATAATGACAGTTCATTTCCATTAATAGTATATTAATCTCATCATAAATATACAATACTGGCACCCCGAGACTAAGCTGCGGTGCACACATTCTCTGCTATCGAATCCCGGTACATCACGTACATAAGGACCACGTATTCTGAATCTCTCAGGATTCGTTTCAATAAACTACAATCACACACAATGGAGGCGAACATAGTTCACATCACATGGGTCACGCAGATACCTACGCTCCCATGATTAGCAGACTTATAAACTTCTCAATAAGTCCTTCTCTGACCTATGTCCTCGAGGTACCAATATAAATCCCCCCGTAGGCACACAAAGATTAGAAGGCCCTGATCGAACGCCGACCTCCCGTGATAGAAAGTATGGTAGGTATGTTATACACAAATAACCACATATACTAAGCATTCACACTTGTTAGATATCTCAATATTAATAGAGGTGTATTTTACATTCTTATACCATCACTAAATGTTGCACATTTACCAATCCCCGAATAGTATACACCAACCCTTCTCACGTCGTAAGTTTAGGTACTTTCTTCCTAACCCATAAATGTCATCCCGTTTGCTACAAAATTCTAAGTTTCACTCCTCAATGTACTTCAATCTCACAACTATACCACTAGTCATCAAGGGAAGGTTAACACTTAATTAAACCAGTCTACTGGAGGTTCGAATTAAAAATCAGGCCTAAAAGGCCATTCTATCAACTCGTTAGAAATCTCGTTTGAACGAGGTCGTTCGAACGAGTGTCGTTCGAACGAATGGCTTCGAATGAAATACCAACTCGTTATAAGGGGTACTGTCATCTCGTTATAAACTCGTTCGAACGATGTCGTTCGAACGACCTGGGTAGGTCTTCTAACGAGATGGCAGACTGCGCCCAGAAATCTTCAAATTCGTTTTTCTTCCTTTTTCTCTTTTCAAAATTCATCCTAAGATCATACCAATAGCATTTTAATGTTCTTAAACTAATCTAAGTCCTCTTAGGTCGCTTATTAACATATTTTTGGGGTCAAATCCTCCTAATCGACATGCAATTATCATTAATCCCCAAATTTTACCCCAAACCCTATGAACAAGAACCCATAATTTCATTGTGTCTAATTACTCATCATAAATCCGTTTTTAAATCAACATAATTAAGTTTTTTTTGGATACTAACTTCGTCTATAGTCATTCTACATGCAATCCCTAACCCAACTTTAGAGTTTCTATAACAATTTCATAAGGTTTTCCTCAATACTTTCAAGACAAAAATAGTTCCTACACTAAACATGGAAGAAATATTCAATGCACTTAAAAATATCAAATCACTTGACTTAGATTCGTTCTTCAGATTGTTGTCGATGTTTCAAGGTTGCTTGTCTCCTCTTTTCGGTCACAAATCCTTTCCAATTTCTGGTGATGGGAGATAGGTTGGCTTGGAACCTCCTTTACCCTCTTCTAACCTCTCTCAAAACTTTCGTAGCCCACTCTCTCAATTTTGGCTGATAATGGCCTTAATGGCTCTTTTAATAATCTTTAATTTACCTAACAAATTCGTGGGTTTTAATCCCTTAATTTTTAAAATTACCAAAATACCCTTCTAGGTTGTCGGTTTGGCCTAAAAATGCCACATAATCCAAACTAAACCCCCAGCTAGTGTTTTCTGACTATTTCGACCCTTTCGGACACGTTGGCGCACTAAAAATTATCATTCGGTTGATAAAAAATATAATTCACTTTTTAATTTAAATAATTTCATTCCTGACGCGACTGACACGCACGTCCAAACTAAATTTCTCAAATAGTCGTATTTCTGCCTCGCGAAAATTTAAATATTTTCAATACTCATGTATTACCATACATACTCAGAAATATTCAATTTTAACATCATAATGAAATACCAACTAACATCTCGCTAGTATTTATATCAAGGTTAATTCCCAATTAATTCGCATTTAATTCAATTAATCCCTTAAATAAAAATTAATAAAATTACGGGGTATTACATACTTCCCCCTAATAACAAAATTTCATCCTGAAACTTGAAACAAATGAATACCTGGTAAGAATTGCTCTGGATAACGTTCGCGCATCTCATCCCCGCGCTCCCATGTGGACCCCTCGGCATTATGATGCCGCCACTAAACACGTACTAATGGTACTAACTTTGAACTCAGTTTCCGCTCGCTTTGGTCCAAAATAGCAATCGGCCCCTCCTCGTAGGAACTATCAGGCTGAAGATCGATGTCATCTATAGCAATGTGGGTATGAGCCAAATCATCCCTAAGATATTTCCTTAGTGATGAAATATGGAACACATTATGAATCCTATGCAAGTGCTCTGGTAACCCAAGTCTATATGCAACTAGCCCAATACGCTCGATGATAGGAAATGGCCCCATATATCTTGGTGCTAGTTTCCCCTTCTTCCCAAAACGCATAATCCCGTTCATAGGAGATACTCTGAGTAACACCTGGTCCCCCACCTTGAATTCTCTGAATAACCTCTTAGCATTAGCATAGCTCTTCTGCCGGTCCTGAGCTACCCGAATGCGGCTCCGTATCATCTCTATCCTTGCCTAAGTGTCCTAAATCACTTTCGACCCAAGGAGTTTGTTATCCCCCACCTCTAACCAACATGCTGGGGAATGACAAGGTCTACAGTACAACGCCTCAAATGGAGCCATGCCAATGGTGAACTGGTAGGAGTTATTATAAGCAAACTCCACTAGTGGAAGGTACTGCTCCTAACCCCCTCCAAAGTCTAGGATGCACATACGCAACATGTCCTCCAACATCTGATTTGTCCGCTCTGTTTGCCCATCAGTCTGCGGGTGATATGTCGTACTCAACCGCAACTCCGTACCCATGGCCTCTTGGAAACTCTCCTAAAATTGTGAAACAAATATCTTATCTCGATCATACACGATATTTAGAGGCACCCCGTGAAGTCTCACTATCTCCGCAATGAAGATCTGGGCATACTGTCCCATAGTGTAGTCTGTCCTTACGGGTAGAAAATGAGCAACTTTGGTTAACCTATCCACAACCACCCATATGGAGTCGTGACCCCTCTGTGACATAGGTGACCTCAAGTCCATGGATATGCTCTCCCATATCCACGTCGGAACCTCTAATAGCTGTAGAAGTCCTATCGGTTTCTGATGATCCACCTTTACTAGCTGACAAGTGGCGCATTTAGAAACGAACACGGCGATATCTCTCTTAATCCCGCTCCACCAATACTGGCGTCTCATGTCTTGGTACATCTTATCCCCACCAGGGTGTACCACGAATCGTGAGCCATGCGACTCTGCCATTACCTCGTGTCGCAAGTCTTCCCCTTCTGGAATGACCAGTCTCCCATTGAAGCGTAATCCCCTGTCTCAACTAACGGTATAGGACTCGGCTCCCTCTGCTAGTAATCGAACTATTTGCTCCTGATAGAATGAGTCATTTGCGTGGGCCTTTATCACTCTCGTTACAATCTGAGGTGTAACAGTCATCATATAGATGAATGATCGGGCCACTGCATCCTGGTATCCTAACTCCTTCCACTTAGCTTTCCACACCTCGGCCACCTCATCTACTGGCCTACAGCTCAACGCGTCTGCTACCACGTTGGCCTTCCTCGGGTGATATTGGATATCAAACTGATAATCCTTCATAAACTCAAGCCACCGACGTTGACGCATATTCAGTTCCTCTGTGTGAAGTGGTATTGTAGAGACTTGTGGTCTGTGAACAACCGAAATTTCTCCCCCAGGAGATAGTGTCTCCAAATTCGAAGAGCGAATACGACTGCTGCCAACTCCAAGTCGTGTGTGGGGTAATTCTTCTCATGAGGCTTAAGCTTATGGGAAGCATAAGCTATGGCTTGATTCCCCTGTTGCATCACACCTCCAAGTCCTTGTAAGGACGTATCGGTGTAAACTAGATACTCAACTCCCGGTTTGGGAAATGCTAACACAGGCATTGAGGTCAACTTGTCCTTCAACTCATAGAATTCCAACTGACAGGCATCGCTCCAGATGAATGGAACACCTTTGCGAGTCAGATGTGTTAAAGGACTGCTATCTTTGAGAAACCGCGAATAAACCTCCTGTAGTATCCTGTTAGGCCCAAGAAACTACGGATCTCAGTCGGTGTCGTGGGCTATCCCCACTCATTCACCGCGAATACCTTCCCCAGGTCAACAGATATCCCCTGGTCTGAAATGATATGCCCCAAAAACTGAACCTCCTTCAGCCAAAATCCACATTTCTCGTACTTCGCATATAGCTCGTTCTGACGCGACGTCTGCAAAACCTACCTCAAATGCTCGGCGTGTTCCTCTTCTATTTGGGAGTATACAAGGATGTCATCAATAAATATGATGACGAACAGGTCTAGGAACTCTCTGAATACCCTATTCATCAAGTCCATAAACACGGCTGGAGCGTTGGTCAAGCCAAAAGGCATAACTCGAAATTTGTAGGAACCATATCTCATCAAGAAAGAAGTCTTCGAGACGTCCTGTTCCCTAATATGCAACTGATGGTATCCCGATCGCAAATCAATCTTTAAGAAGAAGGAAGCTCCTCTCAGCTGGTCGAATAAGTCATCGATTCGGGGCAACGGATACTTATTTCGTATCATGACCTTATTCAACTCCCGGAAGTCTACACACAACCTCAACGATCCATCCCTCTTCCTTACGAACAACACAGGGTCACCCCACGGCGAAGTACTCCTCTGGATAAACCCCTGACCCAATAACTGCTCTATCTGATCCCTTAGCTCTCTCATCTCTACTGGAGCCATACGGTAAGGTGCGTGGGCAATTGGCCGAGTGCCCGACGTCAAATCGATCACAAAATCTATCTCTCTACTCGGATGTAGTCCAGGTATATCCTGAAATACATCAGTAAACTCCCTAACAACTGGAATCGAATCGAATGGTAATACCACTTCCTTAGAGGTCTCCTCCTCTATATAGTACAAGTGAGTCGACGATCCTCCCTCAAGGTGAGGCATCGCCACTAAAAACATCTCCTGCCCGGGAATGGCAAATATAATACTCCTACTGAAATAATCAATCATGGCTCGGTACGCAACTAGACAATCCATACCAACAATCGCGTCATACTCAGTCATCTCTAATACTAACATATCAGCGGGTAAAGTAAACCTCCCGATCTCTATACCCACACCTCTACAAATAAGGGAAATCACAGAACCCCTACTCAATGGTGAATCTACACAAGTAATCGTGCTCTCTACAATGTCTAACAACCCCAAAGTGCGTGCAAATCTCATGGTAATAAAACAGTGTGTGGCCCCCATATCAAATAAAATACGCCCCATAGTCCTCTGAATAGAGAACATACCCTCAATAGCAGGTGGATCCTGTGGGACTGTGGTATGATGGAGTTGATAAACTCACCCATATTGAAGCTGTCCCTGGTGGACTGGGACTACTGGGATGGGTGGCAAAGCTGGCTTCTGTGGTGGTGCTGGGAGGGCGACTGGGAACATAGGTCTTTGGGGCTCATGTCGAGCACCCTGCTGCTGCTGCTATGGGGCCCTGCCCCTATCAGGACACTCCTGGTGCTTGTGGCCAATCTTGCCATAAGTGAAACATTTCCCCTGAAAATTCCCCCCTCTCTGACCCTACTGCCCACGGCCCTGGGGGTCGTTTCCATTCCTCCTCTGGCCGTGCTGGCCCTACTGAAACTGCTGTTGTTGGCCCTGCTAGCCGTGTTGTCCCTGATGGTCGTGCTGACCCTGCTGGACCTGACAAAAACCTCCCTAACCATTTCTGAAACCCCCAGATCTGAACCTCTTAAAATCCCCCTGCTGGGAACCCTGATCTCCCTGCCTATGCTGACCCTGAGAAGATTGTGCCCCTCTGGCACCAATTCCCCCTGTCCTGATGGCTGGACTCTCCTGATCGCTTACTCTCTGACATGTGGAAGCGATGGTCCTGGCAGTGAAGTAGTGTTGCGTTAACCACATCATAATAAGTGGCTAACGAGAGATTACCCAACAAGTGCTGACGGATCCTCCAAGTCAATCCATCCATAAACTTCTGAATCTTTTTCTCCTCGGTTGGAATATCCTTATGAACGATGTTCAAGAGATTAGTGAACTCAGCCTCATACTCGGCTATAATATTTCCCTCCTGCTTGAGGTTCATCAACTTCCTCCTCATCTTGGTGTGAACAGCTGATGGAAAATATTTGCGATTCAACCGCACCCAGAATTCCTGAATAGAAAGGATGTCTCTCTCCTCCATGGTGGTAATGGACTCCCACCACTGCAACGCTGATCCTACTAGATTAAAAGTAGCCAGTATCTGTTTCTGTACATCCGTGCACTCGTACATCCTCAAGTGCCTTTGAATGTCCTTCTTCTACTGACTGGACACAACGACATCGGAGCTACCTATAAACTTCGGAGGGTGTACTTTCTGAAAAGCATCACGAACATGTTCCCAAGCAGACGAGAAAGCATGAGCCTGAACTGGCGCTACTACCGACGCCTGGGGTGGTGCCTTCTGCACAACTGCGAGGGCAGCATTTACCGCTTGGGCTACAATAGCGGCAACCTCTGCGGCATTCATCGTGCCCTGAACAGGTGCAGGCTGTGGCTCGGGCTGAGCATCCCTGGGAACTCGTT
Organism: Sambucus nigra; assembly: GCA_949130495.1. Classification (NCBI taxonomy): domain Eukaryota; kingdom Viridiplantae; phylum Streptophyta; class Magnoliopsida; order Dipsacales; family Adoxaceae; genus Sambucus; species Sambucus nigra. The sequence goes on along the minus strand of OX422217.1, from coordinate 312,032,633 downwards.
GTGCACGTCGTGGAGGCATCTGAAATGAGAGTAAAGTTTTATAAGTTTGCAGTTATTATCTCAAAATAGCTGAAGAGGAAAACATACACAAAAGAATACAACAGTCCTAAAATATAGGGCTCTACATCAAAGAAAGCTCAGCAGAAACAAAACAAGCCGTTCAGATCCTAAGGACACTAGAACCTGATGCCGTGATACCACCTGTGACACCCCGACTAATTAAATACCGGGTAGCTACTCCTTTATTCAAATTAATTTAAAATGTCAAGTTAGTTCAGTTCGTAGCATCACTGTCTAAAACGTTTTAACAATTACTAGCCACCTAATATTTAAAAAGTGAGTTATCAATTTTAATTAAATCTGATTTACATGCAACCAAAATAAATTAAGAAATACTGATACCACATCCACATCACAGTCGCAATAAAACAACGATGTAATAAACTGAATCTGGAGGAATACACCTCACATCAATCCGAATACTGAAATAAACAAATACAAAACCTGAATCATTAATTTAATTACAACCCAAAATGTGAAATAAAACTGAATAAGTAAGATGTCTCCGTAAGGAAAGGGCGACATGCCCTACAGATGAGTAAATCTGGAGGAGAGTCAAAATAGAAAGTGTAGGCGTCTACTATCAAGGTCCTGTAACTTCCACAACAGCTACAACACGTCCTGGAATGGAACTCCTATGCTTGGTGTCCTTGTGGCTAGGCACCTAAAAAGGCTTTTACAAAAAAAAAATAGATTTGAAAGCAAACGGGTCAGAGCTCGATTGTGAAAACAGTTTAAAATACAGCAAGTGTTTAATATAATTAAACAGTGAATATAAAGTACATGATAGTGAGTACACTCACATGAGTTCCTCACCTCTCAACTAATTGTGCACTCCTATCGTACCCGTACCCGTTCTAGTCAGCTCACTATCTATCCAGTCCAATACACAACCTAACATCACTATGCTATTCATGGTTCGATTCCCGACATCATATTATAAACATAAGATCTTACATTTTTATTTTCTCGGAATAAATCATAATAATTACTAAGACATTTCCATCTTTATCTTTACTAAAAAATGTTACGAACATTTACACTTACACTTATAATGACAGTTCATTTCCATTAACAGTATATTAATCTCATCATAAATATACAATACTGTCACCCCGAGACTAAGCTGCGGTGCACACATACTCTGTTATTGAATCCCATTACATCACCTACATAAGGACCACGTATTCTGAATCTCTCTGGAATCGTTTCAATAAACTACAATCACACACAATGGAGGCGAACATAGTGCACATCACATGGGTCACGCACATACCTACGCTCCCATAATCAGCGGACTTATTAGCTTCTCAATAAGTCCTTCTCTGACCTATGTCCTCGAGGTACCAATCGAAATCCCCCCCCCCTCCCCCCCCCCCCCCCCCCGTAGGCACACAAAGATTAGAAGGCCCTGATCGAACGCCGACCTCCCGTGATAGCAAGTATGGTAGGTATGTTATCCACAAATAACCACATATACTAAGCATTCACACTTCTTAGATATCTCAATATTAATAGAGGTGTATTTTACATTCTTATACCATCACTAAATGTTGCACGTTTACCAATCCCCGAATAGTATACACCAACCCTTCTCACGTCGTAAGTTTAGGTACTTTCTTCCTAACCCATAAATGTCATCCCGTTTGCTACAAAATTCGAAGTTTCACTCCTCAATGTACTCCAATCTCACAACTATACCACTATTCATCAAGGGAAGGTTAACACTTAATTAAACTAGTCTACTGGAGGTTCGAATTAAAAATCAGGCCTAAAAGACCATTCTATCAACTCGTTAGAAATCTCGTTGGAACGAGGTCGTTCGAACGAGTGTCGTTCGAACGAATGGCTTCGAACGAACTACCAACTCGTTATAAGGGGTACTGTCATATCGTTAGAAACTCGTTCGAACGATGTCGTTCGAACGACCTGGGAAGGTCTTCTAACGAGATGGCAAACTGCGCCTAGAAATCTCCAAATTCATTTTTCTTCCTTTTTCTCTTTTCTAAATTCATCCTAAGATCATCCCAATAGAATTTTAACGTTCTTAAACTAATCTAAGTCCTCTTAGGTCGCTTCTTAACATATTTTGGGGGTCAAATCCTCCTAATCGAAATGCAATTATCATTAATCCCCAAATTTTACCCCAAACCCTATGAACAAGAACCCAGAATTTCATTGTGTCTAATTACTCATCATAAATCCGTTTTTAAATCAACATAATTAATTTTTTTTTGGATACTAACTTCGTCCATAGTCATTCTACATTCAATCCCTAACCCAACTTTAGAGTTTCTATAACAATTGCATCAGGTTTTCCTCAAAACTTTCAAGAAAAAAATAGTTCCTACACTAAACATGGAAGAAATATTCAATGCACCTAAAAATATCAAATCACTTGCCTTAGATTCATTCTTCAGATTGTTGTCGATGTTTCAAGGTTGCTTTTCTCCTCTTTCCGGTCACAAATCCTTTCCAATTTCTGGTGATGGGAGATAGGTTGGATTGGAACCTCCTTTGCCCTCTTTATAACCTCTCTCAAAACTTCCGTCGCCCACTCTCTCAATTTTGGCTGATAATGGACTTAGTGGCTCTTTTAATAATCTTTAATTTACCTAAAAAATTCGTAGGTTTTAATCCCCTAATTTTTAAAAGTACCAAAATAGCCTTCTAGGTTGCTGGTTTGGCCTAAAAATGCCCTGGAACCCAAACTAAACCACCGGCTAGTGTTTTCTGACTATTTCGACCCTTCCGGACACGTTGGCGCACTCAAAATGATCATTCAATTGATAAAAAAATATAATTCACTTTTTAATTTAAATAATTTCATTCCTGACGCGACTGACATGCGCGTCCAAACTGAATTTCTCGAATAGTCGTATTTCTGCCTCGCGACAATTTAAATATTTTCAATACTCATGTATTACCATACATACTCAAAAAATATTCAATTTTAACATCATAATGAAATACCAACTCACATCTCGCTAGTATTTATATCCGGGTTAATTCCCAATTAATTCTCATTTAATTCAATTAATCCCTTAAATAAAAATCAATAAAATTACGGGGTATTACAAGAATCAAGTGCAACCAAACAAGAACCATGAAGTTTAATTACTAAAGCCTCTATGTACGATTTCCTAACCCAAGTAGGTGCATAACAACCTTAAGATTTTCTTTTTGACTCGAATATCAGGTACTTTCTTTCCCAAATTAAACGACGAGTTGACAATGTTGGACAATCTAGCATAAAACTCATCAAGAGACTCACTCTCTAACATCTTAATTGTCTCAAACTATGTAGTAGGGGTTTGAAGTTTAGACGCCCTAACTGTGATAGTTTCCTCGTGAGTAAGTGCACGAATATCTCAAGACTCTTTTGAAGTTTCACATGTCATGATTTGATTATACTCTTTCGGTATGACATGTGAGGAAATAATGTGAAGAACTTTAGAATTGTAAAGTGCAAGTATGTGTTCAACTTCGGTCCATGACTCAATAGGTTTCAAATTAGTGGCCTCGCCCTCTCATGTGACCGGTGGTATCCAACCCTTTTCAACCTCTAACCAAACACGCTCGTCATTTGATTTTAAAACACTTCTCATTCGTATTTTCAAATAAGTATAATTTGTGCCATAAAAAAATAGGAGCTCTAAAACTTTCAAAATTTCTAAAATTCATCCTTAAAAACAAAAGGGATCAACACACATAAAAAATATATCTAGCTTTAATACCAATTTGTAGACCCCTTTTTTTCCAATTATGCCTTAAGGATGTTAAAACAAATTTTCTTTCAAAAACTTTTCCAATTTTAAACACACACCAAGTTTGTGAACCAATTTTACTTAAGCCCAAATTTATCTTGTTTAATCCTAAACATGCATCTAGGTGAAGCAAGTAAAATAAACAAATTCACAACGTCGGATGTATGAGGGAACCACAAAGGGAAAAAACCTCGGACAACCCAAGCCATACAATCACTATGATACCATTTTACAAAGGAAGACAGACAGACTTACACAACGAATCGATCCCCACAAGCCTTAATGCTCTTATTCTCTTTAACCGATCCTCCACATTGCCACCCAAAAATCCTTCCACGATACCCGTCCAAAAAACACACATCAAAGAATGCCTCAGTGTCCACCAATATAGCTTGGCAACCGTCTATGATTCTGAACACGGACTCCTCCGTTTCTTCACCGCAAAATCCAACGAACAATGTTCAAAGTGATGAACAAACCCCAGATGGTGCAAACAAGATCTTTATAGCAATTGTATATGAAAGATCGAATATTTAAACTCTAAGAATGGTTTTAATCTTTGAAAACCTTAGAAAAATTTTGTGCAAAAAAATGAAACTGTTAAACTGTATTTTGGTTATGCACCTCTTACGAAATTCTGAGAGAAAAATTCTGTAAATAAAAATCTTAAGTCAGCATGCCGTTCTAACGAGATCCACAAGTCATTCTAACGACGGTGAGATATCGTTCGAATGACATCACATGTCATTTGAACCACCTAAACCTAAGTTGGTGTATCATACGACTCTCAACTGTAGTTATCTCAGAATAAATAAAGATAAAACATTTTAAAATCATTTAAAACATTTTGAATAAAGTTTCCATCCTTTAAAACTCTTTTCGAACATCATAAACATAATGTGTTCATACATGAGAGATATTTAGAATGCAATTTGAAGGAAGACGTGAAACGTGCACCAATAAAACTCGACATGATATATCTTTGAGGCTTTGTCGTTGTGTCTTCTAAACAAACATGTTATAGACTTTATGGGAATCGTGATAATATAAAATCTATCTATGACTCAAACAACAAGTTTTGTTCCAGGAATAAGTCAATTACATACAAATGGACTCAATTGAAAATTTTGTCCTTACAGCCTTCTTCTTCCTCGCTTGCCTCCAATTCGTGGGAATGGATCGTTGGTCAGAAAAGATTGATGGTGGCTTAATGGGTCTTGGTTAAGTCTTATTATCAATATTGCTCTCCATTATCTCTATTTTGACATTGAATTCAAATGTTAACCATAATTTTGATATGGTGGGATTATGGTGGTTTGCGTGGTTGGTTTGTGGTTGGCAATGGTGGAGGAGGTAATCATGGTGTATGGATTGGCATTGGACTACAATACTGCTTGCCACTGGTCTATGGGTTGGTGTCAGGCACCGATTGGCTAGGTAAGGGGTGATAGAGGTTTAATTTGGGGCTTGGTGATATAGGGTTTCAAAAATTGGGGTTTTTATAATTGAAGAATTCAAATTAGTTTTTGGTATCTATTGATTATAAATTTCCTCGTTTGGTTGCTGTAAAAATGAAAAAAAAGTGATGGAAAATTAATATCATGTCTGTTGTAATTGTTTGGTTATTAGGATTTTTGGAGTTTTTGTTTAAAGATAAATTACTTATAATCGAAGAATTCTAATTTTTTCTGCCTTATCTCATAATTATGCTTTTTTGTGATTTTCTTGGCAATCATATATGAGAATGTGCAATGTTTTTTTTGGCACTTATGAATGTGAATTTATGCAATGAGAAATTGAATCAACTCAGAATTTTACTATTTTTTCAACCTTTTTCTTTCATTTTATAACATGTGTTTGGATATGTATTTTTTTTTTATCTACTTGGTAGTTTCTTGTACTGAAAATGTTTGTTTAAATGTTTGTGGGATGAGATCAGGATTATACTGTCGCATTTTAACCCATTTATTTTACTGACTAGTTATAGATTGTTGCCATTACATGGTATTAGTGTTGTCCTAAATGATGATTTTTAATCCTGCATTTTGTTTATTTCCCTTGAATGGCTTTACCTTTGTTCCTTTCGATGAATCATGAAATTTTTCATAACACCAATATACTTTGACTGTCCATAACATCAATCCACAAGGGTCATAATAAGTTTGATAATAAGTTTATTTCCTTCCTTTCTAGATGTGTATCCCGTGTTTAGCAGAAAATGTCCATAACAATATTATGCATTTTTTTTGGGTTATTAAGGATAATGAGACATAGATTGAAACAAATTTGTCTAATATATATAATCAATTTTTTGGGGCTATAAGTAGTTACCAATTGGACTATTGATATAAAGAAAAAACTAAAGGATCGAAGACAAATAATATTTACAACCTAGGACTACTTTCCAAACTTCTATATTTTTTTATTTGAGATATGTGTCGTGCTTTTAGCTGGTCTCTGTAGAACTAATGTTAAACTATTGACGTGAATAAACATTAGGACCCAAACATACCTATACTAAATATTACGTACTGTAAATTTGAGTACACACATAATAATATTTCTACTAATTTACAATTTGAGTACACCAATCAAGGAACTATGGGATTCAACTATATTGATTGTAGTCACTTTAGAGTACAACATTATAACTCAAAATTCGATGGTTCCAAGATTCTAAATTCAAAAAGGAATGTATTTGCACTTCCCAGTATGTTTTACACATTAAAATGGTAGTTCTAATGTACGAGGGTATGTCTATTTATGAGAGAGAGAGAGAGAGAGAGAGAGAGAGAGAGAGAGAGAGAGAGAGAGAGAGAGAGAGAGAGAGAGGATAATAACTTTAGAGTGGGATGTTGTTGGGTGTCGTGCGATGGTGGTGTCGTAGATACCGGGCCATCGGAATTAATAAAAGGGTGTTTTGAAAAAAGATCCTCATAATGCTTAAAGTGTATAAAAATATGTCACTCCATATAATTTTATAAATTTAGTCCCTGTACTAAAAACACCATGAAAAGTGTTGAAAAATGGTGCCGCTAGTACGGATCAAGAAAATAAAGGTAATTGTACCACAAGGACTAGATTTATAAATGCTATTGTAGCACAGGGACTAGATTTATAAACTTGAAAAATATTGTCCTAAAAATTCAAATGTAGGTAGGAACGTGACCTTTACCTTAATTCTATATTAATAATAATGTAGGTTCTGCTTCATCCTTTTTACTGGCATAAAATCTGATCTATTTGGACTTATAATGTGTTAATATATTGGTTGCATTTAATTGACTTGAACATTACACTATTGAGGAGAAAGTGATTCAGAGAGCTTATGAAAAGTTTGCACTTAATGCCTCTGTTATCTAACACGGACAACAAACAAAGAAAAAAAAGTAAGCAATTGGTGCATTGCAAGAGTCTTCCTTCTTATTGTGAAAATATTTGGAATCTGTATAACTGAAATAATTATATGGTTGTTCTGCAGCTGTTAACAAAGGCGAGCTTCTGCAAATGGTGAAGTTTGATGCTGAAATGATTTGTTTGATTTTGATGACCAAAGAGTGTGTATCATTACTTACATTGTGTTTTGTGATGACTTTGAACCTTTATATGATTATCTTCCTGCTTAATATGTTTTGAAGTATATTACTGTTAGATGTGGGCGAGAACAAGTTTTATTTTACATTATTAGTGATAATTAGTTGTAAATTCGCGCGATGTGCGAGCGAGACATAATGTGCGGAATATAAGTAATAAAAAAAACACCGATTGAAAATTTAGGCCAATGAGATATTTTTTTATCACCATCTTTGAGACATTGTTAAAAAAATACATGAATAATATGAATTTACAAAATTCAAACAATACAGGGATAACAAAATTCAATATGACAACGATAAAAAGTCAATTCACTTGAAACTTTAAGTTGTAGAGAAAGGGAATAGAATTAGAATGTAGGATTAAGATAAATTAAATCTTTCCTAGAAAACAATGAATGAAATTCTTCAATGGTTATACACACCCAAACAAATTACTAAAGGAAGCAACCTTGAAATGTTTGAAAGTGCTTACGTCAAATAAGAAATCTATATATAAACCTGCTAATAAAAATACTCCCCTGGCTACTATCTAAACATTATAGTAACATGGAATTATTTATCATCTTTTTTTTTATAATTAGTAAAATATTCATAATGTTTTGTTTTATGAATGATAAAAAATGAGGATAAAATAAATCCTTTTCATCTTCCACCACTATAGCTTTGCAATTTTTTTACAATGTATTAATTTCTTCTCAGGAACTTCATTATTCATCACTTCCTCATGAGGGGGAGAATTCATTTTGTCGTCTTTCTATTCAACGACTTCTGCATGTGAGGAATCGGTATCCATTTCAATTATATTTAAACTAAGAAAAGATTATATGGTATAATATAACCACAAAAAGGAAATAAATGAATATAAATCTTAGATTATCAAAGTTGAGTGTTTCAAATTACATACAAGAAAAAACATACAACATTTTTTTTGTCATTCTCGAAGTGATGAACTAACAAAGTACACATGAATGTTATATTACTTACCCAAAGGTTTATTAACAAACTACACATGAATGTAACAACACTATCCAATGAAACCCAAACTAAGAAAACATATAAAGTATAATGATATACCCGTATATACCCTCGGCCATGCCAAGGGCACCCTGCGCCTCATCAGGCCCAGACGACCCCTAGGGGGCCGACCCTTCATCAGGCTCCGGACGACCCCCCAAGGGGCTGACCCTTCATCAGGCTCTAGACGACCCCTCAGGGGGCCGAACCTTCATCAGGCTCCGGACGACCCCCCCGAGGGTATGACAGTACGAGGCCCAAATTAGGCCAAACTCATTGCCGAAAGGAACTTTTCCCTTGGCCTCATATCAAAGGCCAAGGGTGACATCATCACAGCGCGTGGTTTGGGAGACGCGTGGAATAGTGCGCGTGAGGCTCACATGGCACATGGGAGACCATTATAACAAAATCACACCCTCACATGAGGGAATATTATGTCATCATTTGGCATCTACAGGTGTCAACAGGGGATTGGCTAGATCATCATTCACATGCACCATGCATACTTGGGGGATACACTACACCCCCCAAGACCTCTATATACTTGTAACCTATAACCCTACAGGGGATATCAATCGATAATTGTAACCCTAGCAAAAACTCTGCTTGTACACACAGTAGAGAGAGAAAGTGAGCTTATGTGCATTGTATCCAAGGCCATTAGTGCCCATACTTAGTGGATCACACACTCACAATGGATGTAGGCCTAATTGGCTGAACCACTATACATCATTATCTTATTCCTCTTATACTCATCTCCTTATACACACTTACACACTTATACATATACGTATACATCGCTATGGCTGCCATGGTTACTACTGTTTGAGCTCATCATCACTTATCTGGTGGTGCTAAATCCAAGCATCATCAGTTTGGCACCGTCTGTGGGAACGAGAAGACGTCTCTTCCTTGAATACAGCTTGACCTCACTGGGCACTCTGGTGGTGAGCCAGTCCTCCCCCTATGTGGAGATGTTTCACCATTAAAAGAGACCCATTAAGGTTCTCAATCCTACAAACCTTCTTCAGTGCAACTCTTCATAGCTGAAACACATGGCACCAGAGATGCCACCACCACCACTTCCCTCACCGGATGATGGAGGAGGACCCAGTTCCAGTTAGCCACCACCTCAGTCTGAGATGGATGATGTGGCGGCAGCCTTGAAGTCTCTGACAGCGAGCCAACGGATCATACAGGAGCAGTTCGTAGCTCTGAGCCAGAACATACTAAGACCACCAGGGGTCTCGCCTGAGATGATTACTCCGCCAGCAGCTCCAGGACAGCATGAGGCCAGGGGACCACCCCAGGCACCACGCAAAGACCTACCACCCCCTCAGCGGCGTAGGGATGTTGCTGACCCCCGGCGTCTACACCTGAGGAGGCAAGGAAACCCTTGCCCTGAAGACAGGTATGATGATCTGGAGGGGGAGGAAGCCCACATAGAATGCTGGGAGCCATATGAGGTCTCCAACAATACCGTACGACCTCTCCAGGAGAGCAGAGGGAAGTGTGGAAGGCAAAATCCTGACGATCGCCCGAGAGGCTCTGCTTTCGATCGCCTGAGCAGGGGATTGGCCTTTGAGAGGTTGGGCCCAGTGAATGAGCTGAGGGAAAAATTGTCTAGATCAAGGACTATTGCGAGGTCCATAAGGGAGGCGGCTGATGGCCGACACCATGGGGGCGGACCCCAAGGACGGGAGGACGGTCAGGGGGAGGTAAACAGTCGACACAGGCCAGCCACGGCAGAACCCTCAGTCCATCTCAAAGAAGCGACAGGGGATAACATTGGCCAAGCTGACCCTACGAGGCCTTGGAATGACTCGATCCAGCGAATGGAGGATAAGATCGGCGATATACTGAAAAGATGCGACCCTCTTCAAAGGGGATACACCATAGGCCCACCCTTTGTGGCGAAGATAGTCAACTTCCCTACGCCATCAAAGTTCAAGCCACCTGTGGTCACCCCAAGATATGACGGGAGCACCAACCCTATCCACCATATTGAGATGTATTAATCAGCAGCAGACATATACTCTATCTCAGACGAGATGAGGTGTCGGGCCTTATCTGGTACCCTGATTGGGGTTGCACATGTCTGGTACACGTCTCTTCCAAAAAGTTCCATTGAAAACTTTAAGCAGTTGGCAGACTGGTTCATCCACAACTTTTTCTTTGGGATGAGGCCACAGAAGAAGAACACCCACCTGCTCTATGTTAAGTAGGGGAAGAATGAGAGCCTGAGGGACTACATAGCCAGATTCAATCAAGAGAAGCTGGAGGTGGAAGACTATGAGGAGAGCATAGCTATGACAGCCCTGATTGGAGGACTCCAAAAGGGGAAGTTGTTATGGAAGCTTGCTGAAGACCCCCTAGGACGATGGCTGAATTACTGTCAACATCAGGAAAGGTGATGAACGCCGATGAGGCGATGGCCGCAAAATACAAAGACAAAAAAGGAGGCGCTAGTGGGGGGTAAATACCCTAAGAAGAACAAAAAGGGGAAGAAGAGGTCTACGGACGACAAGTTCGCTGATTGCACCCCACTAACGGTCAACTGTGAACATATTCTCAATGAAATAAAGAGTGACCGATCCATGAAGTGGCGTGACAAGTTGAGGTCAACCCCTAACAAGAGGAACAAGAACCCGTGGTGCGAATTTCACCAAGACCACGGCCACATAACAGACAAATGATTTGCTCTGAAAGATGAGATTGAGAAGATGCTGAAAGAAGGGAAGCTCAGAAAGTACGTCGACAAAGGTTCCTTCAAGAGGGGTCGAGGGGACGACCTCAGAAAGAAGCGAGGCGATGCATGTAGAGAAGGTCATCAAAAAAGAGGGGATGACCCTTCTGATGATGAGGACGACCCTGACCTCCCACCGAGAGACGACCAAGGCCCTGTCAAGAGGCTTAATATAATCTCGCTCGGGGTGGGAATGATCTCTGGGGGTCTAGCAGGAGGAGGGTCTGAGGTCACTAACAAGAAGGCCCATGTGGCTGAGGCAAAGGCAGTGATGAAGACGGTACACTCAACCTCTCTGGAGGTCAAGTCAGAAAGAGGAAGAAGGTCGATATGGACACTCTGATAGTGGGGTTCTCGAGAATGGACTTTAAAAGCCTCCTAGCCCCACATGATGACCCACTCTTCATCACAACTAGGGTGCACGGGTGCGAGGTGCCGAGGATATTGGTCGACGGGGGCAGTTCTGCAGATGTAATGTTTTGGCCGTGCTTCAAAGGCTTATGTCTCAGCCGTGCTAGACTCGTCCCATACCATCATCCATTGATTGGGTTCAGTGGGGAAAAGGTTCATCCCCTTGGAGTGTATGAGGCCGATGTCAGGATGGGGACGAGTGGCCGAGATGGCTTACCAAGAAGGTTAGTTTCTTTGTGATGGATGAACATGTGTTTTCGGCCTACAACATCATAATGGGGCGTGTGGACCTCAAGGGGTTTGAAGCTGTGCCATCTACGGTGCATCAGATGATTAAATTTGCTACCCCTTATGGGGTGGGGGAAGTTCAGGGAGACCAGACGACAGTGCGAGAATGTTACTACAACTCCGCTGAAGAAAGGGAGGCACACAAGAGGGCTACAACCACTTACAATATTGATACCCTAGACCCCAGGGATGAGATGAAACTAAAGAAAGGAGAGGTCGCAGAAGAGGTAGAATCCATCATTCTCGATGAGGATGACCCGGAAAAAACCGTCTAAGTCGGCAAGTCTCTGAAGCCCAATATCAAGGAAGACCTCATTAAACTGTTGAGGAGAAGATGAATCGTCTTTGCGTGGAGTCATGTAGATATGCTGGGGATCGACCCTGAAATCATGTGCCATAAGCTCAATGTGGTAGAGGGAGCAAAGACGATAAAGCAGAAGAGGAGAATTTATTCTCGAGAAAAGTATGAGGTCATTAGGAATGAGGTCAAGAAGCTAGAAGATGCTGAGTTTATTAGAGAGGTCATCTACCCTGAATGGTTGTCCAATGCAGTCATTGTTCCAAAGGCCAATGGGAAGTGGAGAATGTGTGTGGACTTCACCGACCTCAACAAGCATTGTCCCAAAGACATCTTCCCTCTCCCCCGCATTAACCAGATGGTAGACGCTACTGTAGGCCATGATCTCATAAGCTTTATGGATGCCTATTCAGGGTACAACCAGATCTTCATGAACCTTGAAGACTCGGAGAAAACAACCTTCATTACTGACAAGGGGACATACTGTTATAGGGTCATGCCCTTTGGCCTAAAAAATGCGGGGGCAACGTACCAGCGCCTCGTAAATAAAATGTTCGAAGACCAAATTGGGAAGTCTATGGAGGTCTATGTAGATGACATGTTGACTAAGAGTTTGAAGGCAGAGGATCATGTGGCAGACCTGGAGAGGACCTTTAATACGATGGACAAATACCAGATGAAGCTTAACCCGACCAAGTGTGTCTTCGGGGTCGGAGCAGGGAAGTTCTTGGGGTTCATTGTCAACCAAAGAGGCATCGAGGCCAATCTTGAAAAGATAAAGGCCCTTATTGAGATTAAGACCCCCAAGTCCATTAAAGATGTTCAGAGACTCATAGGGAGAGTTGCTGCCTTGAATAGGTTCGTGTCTAGGGCCACAGACAGGTATCTACCATTCTTCAAAATTCTCAGGAAAGCCTTCGAATGGAGTGAAGAGTGTGATGAGGCCTTCAAGGAGTTAAAATCATACCTGGGGTCTCCCTTACTGTTGTCACGGCTCGTGCAGGGTGAACGACTTTATGTATACCTCGCCGTCTCAGAGTCAGCCATCAGTGCAGCCATTGTGAGAGACGAAGACGGAATACAGAAGCCTGTGTATTTTAATATCAAGGCACTCTATGGGCAGAGCAAAGATATCCAAGGATGGAAAAGTTGGCCTATGCCTTGATCCATGCATCGATAAAGATGAAGCCATACTTCCAGTCCCATATAATGGTCATCCTCATTAACTCTCCCCTTAGGCAGGTTTTTCACAAGTCTGAAAAATCAGGGAGGTTAATGGCCTGGGCTATAGAGCTGGGGGAGTTTGACATAGTGTATCAACCCAGGACGACCATTAAGGGGCAAGCATTGGCAGACTTCGTGGATGAGTTTACTTGGGAAGATGATGAAGCCGAGGGTGAGAGCCTCGGGAAGATAGATACCCGACAAGGTGAGCTCACCGACACACCTGCAGATAAGGCTGAGACTAGCACCACTAGAAGTAAAGTGAATGAAAACGAAGAGGGAAGATATCTCTTTAGACAGGGGTCACTCACTGAGGGAAGTTTCTCAGAAGAACATACCGTGTGGAGTCTCTTCGTCGACGGGTCCTCTTGCGAAAGCGGGAGCGGAGCTGGATTAATAGTATCAGGACCCGACGGCACAGATATTGAGTATGCCCTGAGGTTTAACTTTAAGGCCTCCAATAATGAGGCCGAATATGAGGCCTTGATAGCAGGCCTCTCCTTGGCTAGATCTCTTAGTGCCGGGCATATTTTGGTTCGTAGTGATTCGAGGCTAGTAGTGAATCAGATACTAGGAGCCTACGAGGCCAAGGACGAGAGGATGGCTAGGTACCTTGAGAAGGTGAGGTCATTACTAAAGGGCTTCAGAGAAGTAAGGTTAAAGAGGATACCTAGGCTCGATAATGGTCGAGATGACGCCCTTGCTAGGTTGGCCTCGACAACTAGGACAGACATCAGGAGGACGGTCCCAGTGGAAATTTTACTTCGGCCAACTATTGAAGACGCTGAGGGAACACTTAGCAATTTCCTAAATGTTTCTCAGGAAGCTTCGTGGATGGACCCGCTAATCAGATACATTAAAGAGGGGGAGAAGCCAGAGGCAAGGCAAGAAAGGAAGAAGTTAAGATACAGGGCTGCAAAGTTCACTGTCATTGGGGACACCTTGTACAAAAAGGGATTTTTTTACTCCCCTTACTTAGGTGTGTGCACCCATCTGAGGTCCCATCCATTTTGCAAGATGTTCACGAAGGATCGTGTTCAAGCCACATTGGGGGCATATCCTTAGCGAAGAGGGTGATCACCCAAGGGTACTGGTGGCCGACCTTGGGGAAAGATGCCGCGGTATATGTAAAAAAGTGCGATAAAGGCTAGAGATTTGCCACCATCCCTCACCAACCCCATCATCCTCTTACCTCCATTACATCCCCATGGCCATTTGCAGTGTGGGGGATCGACCTCGTAGGACCCTTACCAAGAGCAATCAATAACTATCGGTTCCTCATCGTAGCGATTGACTATTTCTCAAAATGGGTAGAGGTCGAACCGATGGTCACGATTACAGAGCAGAAGACCTTCCAGTTCATCTGGAAAAATGTTATATGCAGATATGGTCTCCCCAACACCCTCATCTCGGATAACGGGACTCAGTTCAAGAATACCTCTCTACAGAAGTACTGTGAAAGGGTGAGTATCAAACAATTTTTCTCTACCCCGGGCCAACCTCAGGCCAATGGGCAAACAGAAGTTACAAACAAGACAATCCTAGATGGAATCAAGAAGAGGCTTGAGGAGGCAAAAGGAAAATGGTTCGAGGAATTATATGCCGTGTTGTAGGAATACAGGACGACAGTGAGGACCTCTACCGAAGAGACCCCATTCATGCTAGCTTATGGCTCAGAAGCCGTCATCCCCACCGAGATTGGGTTTCCTACTCATAGGGTCTAAATGTATGACCCCCCCAGAGAAATACAGAAGAGAGGAGACTCGACTTAAACCTGATTGAGGAAAGGAGGGAAGATGCCGAGATAAGGCAGGCCGCCTACCAGCAGAGGACCGCAAGGTTTTATAATCAGAGGGTGAAACAAAGACTAATTGTGGTAGGGGACTTGGTCCTCAAAAAGACTTGGCAGAAGCCCAACAAGATCCATCCAAATTGGCATGGACCATATAGGGTCATCGATGAAGTCGCCCCTGGGACCTATAGACTAGAAAACCTAGAGGGGGAACCCTTTTCCAACCCTTGGAATGCAGATCATTTAAAGAAATACTATCAGTAGTTTTGTAAAGTCCTATCGAACGACAATTGTAAGAGGTGTTGCTCCTACAGAAAACTTGGAAAATTAATGAGAAATATTAGTGTTTCTTCTCATCTTGTGTTTATCAGTTCTAGTACGCGTGGAAACATCTTCGGAGAACGACCCTCGGCTATAATGAGGTCGCATGGAGGGGACGACCCCACCATGGTCCTCAAGAAAAATGAGGGAAAACTTTGTTTAAAACCATTAAATTGGTGACTATAACCCTCGGCTACAATGAGGTCGCGTGGAGGGGACGACCCCACCATGGTCCTCAAGAAAGACAGGGAAAACTTTGTTTAAAACCATTAAATTGGTCATTATAACCCTCGGCTATAATGAGGTCGCATGGAGGGGACGACCCCACCATGGTCCTCAGGAAAGACGAGGGAGAACTTTGTTTAAAACCATTAAATTGGTCATTATAACCCTCGGCTATAATGAGGTCGCATGGAGGGGACGACCCCACCATCATCCTCAGGAAAGACGAGGGATAACTTTGTTTAAAACCATTATTTTGGTGATTATAACACTCGGCTATAATGAGGTCGCATGGAGGGGACGACCCCACCATGGTCCTCAAGAAAGACGAGGGAGAACTTTGTTTAAAACCATTAAATTGGTCATTATAACCCTCGGCTATAATGAGGTCGCATGGAGGGGACAACCCCACCATGGTCCTCAATAAAGACGAGGGAAAACTTTGTTTAAAACCATTAATTTGGTGACTATAACCCTCGGCTATAATGAGGTCGCGTGGAGGGGACGACCCCACTATGGTCCTCAAGAAAGACGAGGTAAAACTTTGTTTAAAACCATTAAATTGGTCATTATAACCCTCGGCTATAATGAGGTCGCATGGAGGGGATGACCCCACCATGGTCCTCAAGAAAGACGAAGGAGAACTTTGTTTAAAACCATTAAATTGGTCATTATAACCCTCGGCTATAATGAGGTCTCATGGAGGGGACGACCCCACCATGATCCTCAAGAAAGACGAGGGAGAACTTTGTTTAAAACCATTATTTTGGTGATTATAACCCTCGGCTATAATGAGGTCGCATGGAGGGGACGACCCCACCATGGTCCTCAAGAAAGACGAGGGAGAACTTTTTTTGAAACCATTAATTTGGTGACTATAACCCTCGGCTATAATGAGGTCGCGTGGAGGGGATGACCCCACCATGGTCCTCAAGAAAGACGAGGGAAAACTTTTTTTAAAACCATTAAATTGGTCATTATAACCCTCGGCTATAATGAGGTCGCATGGAGGGGACGACCCCACCATGGTCCTCAAGAAAGACGAGGGAGAACTTTGTTTAAAACCATTAAATTGGTCATTATAACCCTCGGCTATAATGAGGTCGCATGGAGGGGATGACCCCACCATGATCCTCAAGAAAGACGAGGGAGAACTTTGCTTAAAACTATTATTTTGGTGATTATAACCCTCGGCTATAATGAGGTCGCATGGAGGGGACGACCCCACCATGGTCCTCAAGAAAGACGAGGGAGGGGTTAGTGATATTGTCAATCCAAAAACATCAGAGTGCAAATTATATAAGAGAGAAGTATGGAAGACAGAAAGAGACATTATATTACAGAATGATGTTTGTTCTACAAAGGTAAAGTACAAAAATGGATTACACGAAGAGGGTATAGGCTACAGACAGTCACCCTATTGAGAAATATCAGAGGGAAAGGCCTCAACACCAATGGGAGATTCTTCTATGACCATGACAGGCCGAGCCTCAGACGTGTCTGTGCCTTCGACATGCTGAGATTCCACTTGGGATAGGGCTTCAGTAATAAGTGGATCGTCCAGTTGAACTCCCTCTAGAGCGGGGCGGATGGACGACACTGCATCATCGAACTTTAAGATGACCCACCGATAGGCCGTCCTAATTCCCCTCTCCAAGTATTCAAGGCCGAAGCCTTGAAACTAGTCCGAGAGTTTGTAGGCCTCCACAGCATCGGCCTCGACCTTCTTGACATCCTCCTCAAGATCGGCCTTGTGCTGAACCTCCAAGTTGATCAAGGCCTCATCTTTATCCTTTATAAGCAGGTCCTTGGCCTGCTGGTCGGCATCATGTTGTCTCGTCAGCTCATCCAAGACCCTGGCCTGCTCAGTCCTAGCACTCTCCAGTTCAGCCCTTGCAGTCTCGAGCTCTGTCTGCAGGTTGGCCTCATGCTGAATGGCCCTCTCGGATTCATGAAACTTCTATTGATTCTCAGCCATCCACTTAGTGGCCGAGGTAAAGGCACAGACAGACTGCACAAAAAAAGACACTTGTTAAGAGGCTGAGGAAACAGTTGGTGAAAAATTCAACTAAGGAGATGAAGTAAAAATAAATAACTGAGTCAGTGTGTGCAGACCATAGTCATACACCTTGGCCGGGGGAAGTTTAGATAAGAAATCATAGTCGGTGGTCGAGGGGGCAGAGAACATAGAGGCTTTGGCCGCCCTCGGATTGGCAATCAAGGAGGACGGCTTGGCCTTCAGAAGCGCCAAGTTCAGGGACTAGAAGGCCCCCATGCTGGAAGATGAACCAACCCCCTCAGATGACTCTACCCTCGGCCTCGTCCTTGAGTTAGGCCGAGGGTCAACAGGAGTTTCAGGCTCTTTCCTTTTGTGGCTATCAACAGTCGGCTCAACAATCGTCGGCCCCATGGACTTCGTCTTCCTCGGAGCTTGCTGAGGCTCCTTGCCTTTCTTTTTGCCTAGATCTGATAGTAAGCTGGGAGCAGTCATTTACCAAAGTTGATCCGATATGCTAGAGGGACGACCTAAAAGCAGGACGACACGTCAGAAAAATGCAGAGGCAATGATGAAATACTTGAAAAAAGTAAAGAATGGAAAAAATAATATAACTCACATAGTTTTGTCAGGGGGCCGACCCTCAGACCAGCTTCCTTAAGGAACCGAGTGGTCATAAGATCTTCAAACCTTGGAAGTTCACTCCCTCTCCCTCGTCCTCTTAGATATTCAAATATGTCTTTCTCTTCCAGACTAAGTTCGGGGTCTGACCTGGCCTTCATTGAAGGGTTAGACCATCTTCTGGGGACCCTCGGACCGTCAGCTATAGGTTGTGCCTCGGCAGAGAACTCCCACTCTCCGAACACAAAGAAGAATCTCTTCTTCCAATCGTGGTTGGAGGTTTGTGCCACGTGGAGAAGTTTCTTATCAGACCTCCTCGCTCCCAGGTGATAATATCCAGGCTGTTTAGACGAGGAGGTGATATTGTAACAGTCCAAGAATACGTTGGCCGAGGGCTCATCAGTGAAAGCATTTTTCCATAAGGAGACATAACCAAGGATCATCCTCCAAGAGTTGGGAGGAAGTTAAGAGGGGGCAACGCCAAGGGATGATAAAATATCTACGACAGCAGGATGTAAAGGGAGTCTAATACCTACCTTGAACATTTGTTCGTACACCGCTATCTCTCCCTCTTCACCCTCAAAGAGCCTCTCATCCTTAGAAGGAACCCTCATCGATATGGTGGGAGGAACACCATATGCATGCCTCCACAGAAGAAGGTCACGATCCCTGACCGAGGAAATATAAGACGAGGCATGAGATGTATCAACTGGGTCATCTGAGTCCTAATCATCCTCAGTCCCCTCACCCTCGGCCTCGGCCTCATCACCTGTCAGAGGACCTTGGGGAAAAGCCATATGGAAGGCATGTGGAGATAAAGTTGTCATAGGGACAGCCTTGGAAGTAACCATACCCTCGGCCTGTCGGCCTGGGCTTAGGTCAGACGCCTCTCCTCTCCCAAAAGGTCCAGTGCCAATTGGCGACGATGCTCTCTCATCCATCTCACTCGAGTAACTCTCGGCTGAACGACAAGACGACCCGCAAGACTCAGAGGGTCTTATTGTGGCAAGAGGAATGGGAAAAATGGGTCGTACCCAATTAGGGTCGGCCCCTCATCTCCTCTCCTCCTCTTCCTCTATTCTCCTAATCTCTAAGAAGAGCTTCTCTCTCAAGGATGGGAACTCCTCGGATAAACTGTAAAGCCTCCTAAGCATTAAGGGGGAGACCCTACAATTGGATGAATTTCTAAGCTAACTACAAACAAGTTTGCAATTGACCAAGCTGGACTTTTGGATTGAAATAAAAGAAACCAAGTGTTTTAATCAAGAACACTCAAGAACCAGTCGTCGGAGAAGACGCCAGAAAAGTTATGAAACACCCTAAGGAAAATCCTACCCTACAAGCCTAAAATAAGAACGCAAGCAAGAAATGAAGGAAAAGAGGACACTAGGGTAGAGGGATTACCTGAGAGGGAAGAGCGAGACTGCCAAACTCGAAATGTTGAAATTTACAGAAATGGTGGTTTGTCTGTTCGAAATCTAAAGAGAGAGAGAGCTTGGGCGTGAAGAAGAAGAAGAGAAGGAAAGGTTTCAAAAATTGCTTATATACCTTAGTGATGAGTGGGCCCATTACCCAAGGCAAATCCATGAGGAGGACATCATTAGGGCACAAAGCCCCAAGTAGCATGCAGCTGCCATGCCTTGAAAACTGGAACGACATTGGATAAAAATTTGATAGGTGTCACATCAGCTTGATAGGTGTCACTCATCAAACAGACCATACACTTAGTCTCAAAAGCAACATTATCCCGCAGCCATCTCAGCATCATCTATGGCTAAGGGATGGGGGTGATTGATATACCCGTATATACCCTCGGCCATGCCAAGGGTGCCCTACACCTTATCAGGCCCAGACTACCCCTAGGGGGCCGACCCTTCATCAGGCTCCGGACGACCCCTCAGGGGGCGACCCTTCATCAGGATTCGGACGACCCCTCAGGGGACTGACCCTTCATCAGGCTCCGGATGACCCCTCAGGTGGCAGACCCTTCATCAGGCTCCGGACGACCCCCCGAGGGTACAACAGTACGAGGCCCAAATTAGTCCAAACTCATTGCCAGAAGGAACTTTTCCCTTGGCCTCATATCAAAGGCCGAGGGTGACATCATCACAGCGTGTGGTTTGGGAGATGCGTGGAACAGTGCGCGTGAGGCTCACATGGCACATGGGAGACCGTTATAACAAAATCACACCCTCACGTGAGGGAATATTATCTCATCATTTGGCATCTACAGGTGTCAATAGGGGATTGGCTAGATAATCATTCACATGCACCATGCATACTTGGGGGGTACACTACACCCCCAAGACCTATATATACTTGTCACCTACAACCCTACAGGGGAGATCAATCGATAATTGTAACCCTAGCAAAAACTCTGCTTGTACACACAGTAGAGAGAGAAAGTGAGCTTATGTGCATTGTATCCATGGCCATTAGTACCCATACTTAGTGGATCAGACACTCACAGTGGATGTAGGCCTAATTGGCTAAACCACTATACATCATTATCTTATTCCTCTTATACTCATCTCCTTCTACACACTTACACACTTATACATATACATATACATCTCTATGGCTGCCATGGTTACTACTGTTTGAGCTCATCATCACTTATCTGGTGGTGATAAATCCAAGCATCATCATATAACATAACCATAGATAAATGTATTTATTTGATCTAAATCTAAAAACTTTTCAACCTATGTACAAAAGTTAAATAACACTGATTTTGGGTCTCTTCTTTTCCAATATCCAGAAGTGATGAACTAACAAAACATACCTAATATTGCTTTTAGGAATCATACATCCAAAAGGATGCATACCTGCAAATAAAATTCATAATAAGTAGTGTTACAATAAAAATCATCATATACACACCTGTGTATGGGATTACTTTAAAATATTGAAAAATGTAAAATTAATAGAGATGTAAAATCAAGTTCCAATTATTTCTAATGATTTGAGAATTAACCATTAATCAAACTAAGGAAGAAGTGGAGTAGATATACCGAAGGACTTTGACAAAACAGGACTAAATATAAAGTCTATTTTGTTAAAGAGAAATGATTAGAGGGACCCTCTAATTGTACCCATTTCCTAGACCCGCCTAAGTGGCATTGTCTACATGGTATCACAACCATCTGTCCAATTGTTATTTTTTTGTATTCTAAAGAAATACTATTTAAAAAAAAGTGTTTTTAACTTTTTATAACCATTTTAAAAAAAGCATTTCACTATTTTTTTAAATGACTTTTTATTGAAAATTTGTATTTTCAATAAAAAACATTTTTAAAAAAAAACTCATTAAATGATGTGGATCCATGCCAGCGGCACTAACAAATCACGATGATGTGGGTCCAACCAGTTAAATGACGTGCGTCCGCGCAAGCGACACTAACCAATCGCGATGATGTGGGTCTACACCAGTTTTTAAAATTTTACTTTGCAAGTCCTAATTGATTAAAAACTGGTGCGAACCCACATCATCACGATTGGTTAGTGCCACTGGCGCGGCCCAGTCATTTAATGAGTTTTTTTAAAAAATGGTTTTCATTGAAAATATAAATTTTCAATAAAAAGTCATTTAAAAAAAATAGTGAAACATTTTTTTTTGTTTTTTAAAATAGTTACAAAAAGTTAAAACATTTAAAAAAAACAGGATTTTTTTAAATATATGTTTTTAGTTTTTATTAAAAATAAAAATTGGACAAATGGTTGTGATGTGGAGAGCTTAGTGGTGTTTCTCTTTCCACGTAGACAGTGCCACATAAACATGTGTAGAAAATGGGTAGAATTATGGGGTCCTCTAACGTTACTCTTTCTTAAAATCTAATTCTTAACTTGGAGTTGCTCAACAATTTGTCTCACATATTAGTCATCTTTCTTTTATCACATTTCCTTTTGTACCATTTAAAAAGATGCTTCATATGATCACCAGGAGAAACAAAATAAATATTCCAAATGCACCCTATAAAAAAACATCAAAATAAGAACTATAAGCACAATACCCATTTCAATCGTAATGAATATAAAATCAAAACCTAACTTTTAAAAAAATAACAAACAAATCATATACATACATGTCAAAACCAAAATAATAATACCCAAACGATCCTTGAAAAAACAACCTCCAAATTGACGGATCTATTTCAACTGACCTGAGCTAACACATGTGGAAGCTCTGTAAACTAATTCATCAGACGTTTGTTGTGCATTCTCAAGATCTAATAATCTCATAGCCTTTCTCTTCTTCTATTTACTCTCAAAATGCACTATATTTCTCCACATCTCCTGTATCACATTAAATATATAATTTGGCATGTTAATGCTCTTTTTTTCCTCCTGAATATGGCATCTAATTTTGACTCGGCCTCAACTTCCACCTTTTGGATTAATATTTTTGCAGCTTCAACTACTTCAATTGTGGATATATTTGGTAGATTTCTATGGGTTTTCATCATCTCTCATATCTCTGAAATACTCACAGTTGTAAATTATAAAATCATGCAAACCCAATTCAAGAAAAAAACAAATAGTAGCTAGAAATTATGAAATCAAATGTACGCAGAACACGACATATCTTTCCCCATCAAGCATCTCATTCTTCACAATTACAGTATATCTGCTTCTTGGAAATCTCGTTGCTTCAATAGTCGAGATTGCAATTGACGCCATTGTAGCCGAGACATGAAAACACACCACTCCTAAAAAATTCTGTTAAATAAACTGCAAAAATAAAATCTGAGTGAGAACCGTGAAGAAACTATTCGAATATCTTTATTTGGAGCTTTATCAAGGGTACGGGTGTAACAACCCGTATTTTTGTGCATTTAATATTTGATTAATTCGGGCATTCAAATTTCTTGTATGTCGTAATTTTAATTGAATTAATCATGGCAATTTATATTTAAATATTAATCAGGGAGTGAATGGTTAATATTTAGGGAAATTTACTTACTAAGTGAATAGTAATAATTTATTTACGTCATTTCGGGTATTAATGATGGGGTATGCACTTATCTCAGCCGGTAGTCGGTAAAGACTAATTTGGATATGAGATAAGAATTTTTTATATATTAATTCGGATGCCAATTTTGAGTGTACGGTTGAGTCCGGATGGGCCGAGATAGTCGAAAAGTGTGCCCGGGGGTAGTAAACGGGTCCCGGGACGTTTTTAGGCATAGCCGGGCTCACACGGGGGCATTTGGGTCACTTGGACTTGCCCCATTAGGCGAAATAGGGATTAAGCCTAATTAAACAATTATAAGAAAAAGGATAACGACTGAATTAAGTTTAGAAAATACGTAGTGGGTTAGGAAACCCTAAGAGCAGTTAAAGGCAAATTTGGGGGACAAAGGAGAGCCCAACCAAAGGAGTTCATCTTCATCCTTGGGTAGTCACAACTCCAAAATTAGACACTACGAATCATAAGGCAAGTGGTTAACTTGTTGTATCATTTAAATTGTATTTCAATTCATATTCATGTGATGTGTGAAATCAAAGAAATTCGTTTTGGGATTTAAAGGGTATAAACATGGAGTTTTTGCAAACCAATATTCTGATTTATGAATTGTGTAGAAATTCACGCGTAATCTGAGAATAGTATAAATATATCTGGTAGGATGTAATTCGGATGAACTAGAAACGAATTTGAAGCTGAGATTTGATGTTTAAATGGGTTAAGGGTTTAAAATGAATTTTTCCACAAATTATGAAAATAGTAGAGAACGGACAATTTAATGATGTTTGTGGACAGTATGAGGGTCGCTTATGAGGTTTTTGATATGTGTTATTGATGAGAAGGCTTGGGTTTGCTGGTAGAAGGAGTTAGGGATTTTAGATTTTCGTCCATGGCTGAAACAGACCACTCGGAGAAGACGATGACCTGTTCGATCGATCGATCGAGGGTTGGGGGTCGATCGATCGAAGGTCGGGAATGTTTGGCAGTTCAACAAGTTTGTTTACATAAGGGAAAATTAAGTTAAATCTTTTACCATGCATTATAAAATGAGAAAAATATATAGAGTTACAAACTAATTAATTGTGAGGGAAATTAATTGGGACTTAGGAGAAATTTAGGTGTGACACACCATGATTAAATTGTGAGACTAATATTCAAAAATAATTAAAGATGGATTTAGTGGGCAAGTCCGGGGTTATTGGTTGGGCGATACTAAGACGTTGAATTTACTTAAGTGAAAGTCAAATAATTTCAAGTCGGAAGCTTAGACTCTGGTGTTGTTTTATTTTTGGCACCAGAGTAAGTCTGAATATATTGGTTGGGGCGACACCAAAAGTAATTAATGTGCAAATTAATTAATAATTCGAGTTGGACCAGCAAACTCATAATAATTTGAATAGGCTTGTGTCCCGGACTTAGTACACGGTATAGTCGGGATGTTTTATATTTATATATATATATGGTGTGTAAGAGTACATATATATAGGTGTGCATTAATATCAGTGGTTAGATATTATTTTTATATACTCTAGTGCTATAGGGGGAGCTTGCGCGTAGTGGATGAATCCCCTAGCTTCAGGAGTAGGCTGAGTATATTCCCAGGTCATAGTGTCTGTTATATGGGTGAGGGGCATCTCGCTTTCAGGGAAGGAATATGACCGCCTCCATTTATATGTTTTCACCAAGTTAGTGAGCGATTCTGACTTGGGTAACTAGGTTATGTGAACATACCTAGTGGGATAGCACTTTAGAGAATTCACATCCGGTGAGTTATTACTCGGGAGGATGTTATTACTAATAATTATTTCAACATGTTTGTGAATGTTGTAATATGGATATAAGTATATAATAAGGTAAATCATTATATACGGGTAAAATTAATACAGGCTGTGAATTGTATTACATATAATGGGCGTGAAAAGTATACGAGTTTCAAAAGATAAATGATTAAATAAGTTAATGTTGAAGATAACTTAGAAAATCATAATTGTGGCACACTCGGTTAGAGTATGGTGGTTGCAAGGGGTTATTTAAATTATCTAGTCATGAGATAAATAACTAGGTAAATTTAATTAAGGCATTAGTAGTGTACATTAGAGGTGGGGTGAGGATGTCCTCAAGGGAGTGCGACACTAACTAAAATATGGAGAGCATGCATATTTACTTATTACTGCAAGATAATCATTTGCTAAATGTTTTTCAAGTGTTTTGGGTACTAACCCTTGCTATAAAAACTTTTTAAAAACCTTTTAGGTGTCCAGCCATAGGGACGCCAAGCTTGACTCAATTTCAGGGATCCGTTGCTACAGCATATGTGGATGTTGCGGGAGTTTGATAGACGCCTCATTCATTCGTTCCGCGTATAGAGACTTCTTACCAGTTATTTTGATCATGTCGATCACAGTTCATTTAGTTTTTGTCAGATCTGTTGAGATTGATTTCTTGTCTTTACTTTTGTTGGATTTTGAGCCGATGGTTTATTCGGTCAGTAATTTAATTGTGAATGGTTGTTTCAATTAATTGTGATTATTATGTTAATTTATTTTCGCTTGAGTATTTCATTTAAGTTAATGAAAGATAAAATTTGGCACCGATCTAATTTTCTCACTTAGGTGGTTAGTAATTAAAAAGGCAGCAATGATGCTAAGAATGAATCAACTGAGAAACCATTTCTAATTTAATTTAGGACTAATCACCCGGGGTTAATTAGGTGGGGTGTCACAACGGGGATTTCCATATATATAAGCAACAACCTAATAATGAGAAAAGGATATGAAAAGGGAAAAGGAAAGCCAAAAGGCTTATAATGGGTGAAAGTAAATAATGGGTGAGGGAGATGGAATGGTGGAGAGTGAGGTGAACCGGCATCACAGCTCTTGAAGATAGGAGAGTTTTACAATAGAATATAAATAAAAGTTAGCTTGCATACATGGATAGTCTCTTTAGTGAGTAATCTTAAATGCTTGTATAGCATTTTATTATAGTATAGAGATTGGACCGAACCACCAAAAAGAGAGAAGAAGCAAGTAATTGTGAATTGTAGTTTTTACTTTAGCTAACATTTACACCCTTATGTTATTTTTGGATGATAATGTGGCTTATTCAGTATAATAAGTTATTCTGAATCAGAACACTTCAAGTAAACTATGGGTCATTATGATTTGACAAGACTAGAAGAGCCTCACAATTTTTTCTTCATGCCCTATTAAGCATGATATGAGTGTGTTCTGGTTTACTTGATAGCTGTACATACAGCTGTACTTTTTCCCTTATTCTTTTTCTATATAATTGATTCGTATCAAATATTGCATATTTCCACCCGTTATCTTTATGCATTCTAGCACTTTTACGGTCCTTAATGTCTATATTTATGCTCATTAATTAGACAACCTTGGATTTTGATATATACATGTTTTGCAGGGGTTAATTGTGCTTTCGTAGGTATTGGAACGCTAAAAGTGAGGATATGTTGCATTTTGGAGAAGTTTCGTCGTCGGACGCTACTTCAAGGTCATTTCAGTCAATTCATATTTCTCATCTAGCTCATGGAAATTCCACAGATGCATAGTTCATTGAGTTAGCATCGCATGGCCGCAAACAGTGCGTCGTTTGGAGTCCGGACGAAGAAGATATGCCCATTTCCGTTATCGGATTTTCCCCCCTTTTCATGGACCAAAGGATTCCAGGAAACAGAGTACCGGTCGACCGCGGTCCAAGGACCGGTCGACTGTGGTTTCACGTTTTTCCATGGGAAAGAGACAGTGAACTTATACAAGAAGGACCGATCGACCGGTCCCCTGGATGCGGTCGACCGCGCATGCCAGATATTTTGGGATATTTTCTTTTTCCTTTAGTTTCTTTCCCACGTGCATTATAAACCAAATTTTGGGTTCTAATTCAGATATACTTAGATAGATTAGATTCTAGAGAGTGGTAGCTTAGGGTTGGAGGGTTTTGGAGAGTTTGGCTTTGATTCTTCTTGGTTTGACTCCTAATTGGGTTGTAAGTTACACTATTCATCATCCTCTCCATTTGATATACTTGTATTTCATTATTTCTTATTGTGTTAATTAGATTTACTTGCTTTGTTAATTAGTTTTCATGCTTTGATTTACGTGCTTTGTAGTGTACATTTATCGCGTTTATTTACCGCTTTCCTTTATCGCATTCTTACCATGCTTTCTAGCTAATTTAAATTAGGTTGTGTTTGAATTGAACTCACTCGAGTTGACGCATTGCTTTGCTTTGATGATGGTGTTTATGGGTTAATTTCGGGTGCATTGCCCTAGTTATTGCTCCTAGGAGATTTTATGGGGCATATCATGTATGTTCCGTGCCTACGACCTTGCGTGCGGAATTTTTGAGATATTTGTTAACGCCAAAATCATATTATGCTTTTATACAGATTTAGGAGTGTGACAACCCTTGGTTCAATTAACTGTCGAGACGAGATGCGTTCTAAATAACTCGTTGACCCATGTATCCATTTTATACAAATTAACTTGGGTGAGGGTTATTCGACGCAACCTATAGTTTTACCGCTTTGTTAATCTAGTTTCATTTCCCTCGCCTAGATAATAATTTCCCGTTATGCATATTTCCCTTTTTAATTTGTAATCACCTTTTTTACTTTATTTTGGAGCACTAAATCTCATAAATTCTAGCATCACGTCCCTGTGGATTTTCGATACCTGACTTACCGCTGTGCTTGCCTCGCAATTGTAGTCGTAACTTAGGTTAGTTTGTATTATCGCTGTGAAATGAAAACAACGACTGTGCCCTTACACGAGAACACTTTTCACGCGTAATCAAAATGGCGTCGTTGCCGTGGATGAGTTTGTTTTAGACTTTATTTGATTTAGTATTTTATAATATTTTCTTTTTATTTGTATTATTTGCTAATATTTTGTAGGACTTCCACATTTGAGCAGTTAGAATCACTCAAAGTTTTCCTGCGCGCACCTACTTTGTGGAATCCACCACTTCGAGCCATTTTTGGGGTAAGGATGTCTTATTCCAATTCTTTCGGTAATCATTGTTATAGTTCTCAAAATTCTCACAAACCTAAGACTTTCGGTGAATACTTAGAATCCCAAAGTATAACAAATTCAAATATGACTTTGGGTGAGTATAACGAAAGTCAAAACTTGGGTTATTGGAATTTTGATGCTGATGATAATTATTTTGGGCCTTTACCTACTTATAATAGGAATTTTAAATGAATTCGAATAGTTTTCAAAATTCCTATAGTAATGAGTTTTCGTTTAAGTCCGATGGTAATTTTCAAAGTTCCCATTTTCATGGATCCCCACCTCGACCTACGACATTCGATGAGGGTTATCGTATGTATGAGAATGAGAAAATTGAAAATCGTTATCGGGAAGAAAATCATCTATGGGAACATGAATTGGATTTATTATTTGAGTCCGACGATGATTTTGCTTCCGAGACTTTTGAAGTCGAGGAATGTTTTGAACCAAATGATGTACTTGTGCCTACTTTGTAACAAACCATTCTAGACTTTGACCATTGCATAATAGATATTGAAAGCGAGGATGAAAATGACGTAATATCTATTTGCAATCAAATGATTTCTTCTTTGGCTCCCAAAGAAGAACATTGCATTTAAAATGATATTATTTCCTTCGAAACTCAATCTTCAAGCGAAGATAATTCATCTCATGAGTTTGAATTTATTTCATCCCCATTTTCGTTCTCTATTATCACACCGTTTCAAGTACCCAATGATTCAGTTTCAATCTTTAATATTTTAAACATTTTCGCCGATGAGGAGTACTTGCTCGAGTCTCCTTTTACGATCGCATTCGTTCCTTTGTGTGCATCGCCTCCCATTCCAATTTCAAACTCATTGGGAGGATATTCTTCTTTTCTCTGTCCCCACATGTTTTTGTCACCCGTTCAATCCAAACCCCCCATCGTCCCTCCAAAACTTTTAATTAGCGATGGTTCATTTCTTCCGCCTTACACATGCCTTCCGTTGTTCAAACGAAATTCATATTTGTTGGAGGGCATGATTGTATGTGAGGGTACACTGGTTATCCTCTAAAGTCAAATCATTTGCACGGTGGACCCTCAGCGATTTAGGCTTCCAGTGTACAGTTAGTGTGAAGCCTAAATAGTAGTTTGTATATAGTTAGTTGTTTTTCTTTTCATTTTTTCTTTCCTTTTAATTTAGTTTAGTATAATTAGTTAACTATTTGTTATTTGTTTTTTCTATGCTCGGTACTAACTTGTTTTGTAGATTCTTTGGACTTGTTCTTATGGGGATCGCTCCAATTTTACATAATATCGCTCTTTTCCTCTCTTTGACTTGGTTCTTAATTCACATTGAGGACAATGTCAGGTTTTAAGTTAGGGGGTGTGGGATATTCTATCCATTTCTTTATTTAGTCCATGTTTTTGCTCACATGTTAGTTACTTAGTATGCTTTTCTTAGAAAAATTAAAAATTTCAAAAATATTTTTTTTTCTCCTTTATTGGGTATTTTGCCTTTGTTTCCGATGATAAATTTTAATAATTTCCCAATCCAATAGACAACCCAACGATGCATGTTCTTGATTTTAAAAGTTATTAGACTTTAGTCCTCCGTTATTGATATTATGAATAACTTCATGAATTAAACTTTAATCCCATGAGCACATGAACTTTTCTTGTTATATTGATTAGGTTTAAGATTTTTATAACTCGGTAATCTTTTGTTGCATTGTATATACCTTTGTACCTTTCGTCATTTGTGAGTGTATGCACTATTTTTTTCTCATTGAAAATGTTGAATTCGTTGGTACTCTCACTATTCTTTCATTTGATCGTTCATTAATTGAGTTCATACTTGAAATGTGTTACTTGATCATGATTTTCATATATTTTTTTGATTCAAGAATTGCGTAAACTTTGTGAAATTATCATAGGCCTTCTTTGTTATATCACCCATATTAGTCTTGACCTGACCCTTATATATTTACCCTCGTTACACTCCTTTGAGCCCAAATATAGCCTTTCGTTTCATAACCGCATTCCCATAACAAACTCCGAATTGGAGTTTTAAACCATACATACACTTTCCATACCTTTGTTTGGAATGTTACATGGGATTTAATGATGTTATTGTGATGTTGGTTGCAATTTAGTCATATGAGAGTTTGATAAGTAAAGAAAAGAAAGTAGTGAGAAAGTGGAGAAAAAGAGAAAGCAAAAAGCAAAAGAAAACAAAAGAAAACATGAAAAAGAAGAAAAAAAAAGAAAGAGAAAGTTCTAAAGTTTGTGTATATAGTTCGAATAAGCTTTGATTACTCTCCCCGATTGATATATCTAATTCCTTTTTGGAACTTGTTTTCCAATTTTGATATAGCCCGTATTTTCCCATTATTTCGAGTTTTCATTCCCGAACACTTTGAATTCTTACATACATATCCTTTATTTCGTACCCTACCCTAGCCTACATTATAACCCTATACAAGTCCTACGTGATCTTAGGGTGCATCTAATTTAAAAGTTGAAATAGTTTTCATAATCTCTGAAAATGCATTTCGCCTCTTTTAGCGTGCGGTATCTTTCATTGAGATTGCAGTTTTTTAGTTTATATATAGCATTCTTCATTTGTGACATGTGTGCGACCTAATTTCCATTTACAATTACTCTTTATGCCCGCATGTTCTGTGTCTTACCACCCTGTTTTGAGTGAATTCGCTTGATGAGCGTAATGCCCGTGAGGATTGAATGTATGCTTGCTTTAACGTTTATCTGGTTTATATAAGTTTTTCGCCAAATCACACTTTGCATGTGCTCGCTCCCCTCCCACATTTTAAGGTTTCAATTCTATGAGGTGCATTCTATAATGTCAATGATTTGGACTTTCGTTTGAATTCATTCACTTTGATAATAATGCGTATTAAATCCTTTTTGCCATTATTAAGCTTGTCGCATGTCGGGTTGGGCATATTTTGAGGAAACCATGTGATGTTTATGGGTATCATCCATCCTCATGAGATGACACTCATCCACTAGGGTGACCTAGGGGTTTAACGGCTTATTGCATATGATAAATGCAATCGTGCTCCCTACGAAAGTGGCATTTATATTTTGATGCATATATACGTCTTGTACTACCCTATGTGGACTGGTTTTGTTTGTTTCATTACTAGGGACTAACAATGTTTAAGTTAGGGGGTGTGATTCGTATCAAATATTGCATATTTTCGCTCGTTATCTTTATGCATTCTAGCACTTTTATGGTCCTTAATGACTATATTTATGCTCATTAACTAGACAACCTTGGATTTGGATATATACATGTTTTGCAGGGGTTAATTGTGCTTTTGTAGGTATTGGAACGCTAAAAGTGAGGATTCGTTGCATTTCGGAGATGTTTCGTCATCTGATGCTACTTCAAGGGCATTTTAGTCAATTCACATTTTTTATCCAGCTTATGTAAATTCCACAGATGCGTAGTTCATTGAGTTAGCATCGCGTGGCCGCAAACGGTTCGTCGTTTGGAGTTCGGACGAAGAAAATATGCCCGTTTCCGTTATTGGACTTTTCCCCCTTTTCATGGACCAAAGGATTCCAGGTAACAGAGTACCGTTCGACTGCGATTTCAAGTTTTACCGTGGGAAGGATACAGTGCACTTATACAAGAAGGACGGGTCGACCGGTCGCTTGGACGCAGTCGACCGCGCATGCCAGATATTGTGGGATATTTTCATTTCTTTTCTTTTTCCTTTATTTTTTTCCCACTTGCTATATAAACCAAATTTCGGTTTTTAATTCAGATATATTTTAGAGAGTGGTAGCGTAGGGTTTGAGGGTTTTGGAGAGTTTGGCTTTGATTCTTCTTGGTTTGATACCCAATTGGATCGTAAGTTACACTATTCATCATCCTCTCCATTTAATATACTTGTATTTCATTATTTCTTGATGTGTTAATTAGATTTACATGCTTTGTTAATTAGTTTACATGCTTTCATTTACGTGCTTTATAGTGTACATTTATCGCGTTTATTTACCGCTTTCCTTTATCGCGTTTTTTCCATGCTTTTTAGTTAATTTAAATTAGGTTGTGTTTGAATTGAACTCACTCGAGTTGGCGTGTTGCTTTGCTGTGGTGATGGTGTTTACGGGTTTATTTCAGGTACGTTGTCCTAGTTATTGAGCCTAGGAGATTTGACGGGGCATATCATGTATGTCTCGTGCTTACGACCTTGCGTGCACAATTTTCGGGATATTTATTGACGCCAAAATCATATTAGGCTTTTATGCGGATTTAGGGGTGTGACAACACTTGGTTCAAATAACTGTCGAAATGAGATGCATTCTAAATAACTCGTCGACCCATGTATTCATTTTATATAAATTAACTCGGGTGAGGGATATTCGACGCAACCTATAGTTTTACCGCTTTGTTAATCTAGTTTCATTTCCCTCGCCTAAATAATCATTTCCCTTTATGAATCTTTTCCTTTTTAGTTTGTAATCACCTTTTTTACTTTTATTTCGGAGCACTAAATCTCACAAATTCTAGCATCTCGTCCCCGATACCCGACTTACCGTTGTGCTTGCCTCGAAAGTGTAGTCGTGACTTAGGTTTGTTTGTATTATCGCGGTGAAATGAAAACAAGGACTGTGCCCTTACACGAGCACACTTTTCACTCATAATCAATAATATTTGTTTTTTGCCTTTTGCTCATGAAGTAAGAGAGACAACGTAAAACAATATTCTATCAATGCAAATCTTCTTCTCTATTTTTGTTTCTTCAAACAAACTATAGTATCAAAGCATTTTTTTCTGCTCAGTTTCATTCTCTGATTTTTCCACTTTAAATTTTGATTGCTTTTGTTCTTTATTCAATTGATTTCTCATGGCTCGTGGTAGAGGTGGAGGTGGTTTAGTTACTAAAAATATTGGAAGCTCGACTAATTCTAGATCTAATCGATTCTCTAATCTTAATGAAGGAGACTGAATAGTTTATGAAGATAGAAATTATCATTTTCATCTCAACAATAATGATCATCCAGGTATGATCCTAGTTTCATTGCCTCTTTTTGGTACAAATCTTAATACCTGGAATCGATCTATGCGAATGGAATTACTTGCTAAGAACAAGATGAAGTTTATTGATGGAACCTTTCTTCGTCCAAAAGAAGATGATATTTTGTTTAATCATTGGTGTGGATGTAATTCTATGGTTATGTCATGGACTCTTCATGCTTTTATGAAGGATATTGTTGAGAGCATTTTATACTTAGATAATGCCTATGAAATGTGGACAGATTTGAGTGACAGGTTTAATCATAGCAATGGGACCTGGATTTTTCAACTTAAATAAACCATTCATAACCTAACTTAAGGTTAAAATTATGTTAGTGCCTATTTTACTAAGCTAAAATCATTGTGTGATGAGTTAATAGAATTTAGACATGTTTCTTCTTGTCAATGTGGAGGAATGAAAGAGATAATTGATTATAAACATCAAGAGTATGTTCTTCAATTCTTAATGAGGCTTAATGATTCATATGGCCAAATTAGAGCATAAATTTTTGTGGTGATAATTATTATTCAACACCAACAGATAAAAGAAGCGCAATCACCAAGTAAAGTAGGAAAAATAAAATGCCAATCACACAACAGGAGATGTACGTGGTTCAGCGAGAATGCCTACGTCCATGGTGGTGCAGTCGGTATTATTTCTATATAATTCGGAGAGCGATTATAGAAAATACAGTGCATGTGCTATGCCCCATACTTAGGGTTTATTATATACACGTTTATTTTCAGGGAGTGGGGGTGTTGGACTCCCCCACATTTTCCATCTTCTCTTGGAATACCTCTCAACGAGAACATGGGAGAAGACTTAGTCATATTCGAAATTAATTTTTAAGAAATGAGGGGTTTGGTCCGCTTTAACTGGGCTACTCGTCCAGGCCCGTCATTCTAATTTCGGGTACCCACAATTGCCCTAAAGTTTGTTGGGCCACAATTTGGGCTCAATAAATTTAAATGATTTTTCATAATGGTTCCTTTGTACATCATGCAAATCTTCCCAAAGTTTGAGGACTGATTTAGGCGGCAGTTGCATCATATTCTGCGCACTATGATTAGTAACATTGAAAAGTTATCCCAAGCAGTCGTTTCACAATCACCGTTTCAAGCTCCTCAGTACTCTTCCATTTTATGCGAGTTCTAGCGATTCACGTTCTCTTCTCCCGGTCTTCATTCTTTTCGCTTTCGATCTTCCTCGTCATTTAGGCGTGTGATTCTTCATTGTTCAAGTCAAACTTCCATCTTGTAAGTCTCCTGTGCCTTCTCTTTGTGTTTTCTCTTTGAATTTAGGGTTTTCAGATTGCAAATATTGGTAATAGATCAGTGTCTGAGTTTAGGAAGTTTTATAATATCCCAGAGTGGGTAGAGATTAAGTGCGCCTCTCCCCCTAGAAATGTTAGAGAGATAGAGGGTGCCCATTGGATTCATGTCTTGTTTCTTTCCCAAGGGGGGCTTACTTTTCCTCCTAACAATCTATTCTTGCACTTCTTTGTTTATTTCAACATTGTTCCTGCACAGTGTTCGCCCAATGTTTAGAAGATAATTAATGGCGTCCATAGAATTAATCAGTTATATGGTACCAAATTAGGGCTCGCCGAGGTCTGCTTTTGCTATTCCTTCTCTCGAACTAGTTATGGTGTTCTATATCTCAAAGCCAAGAGTCCTGACAGGGTATTGGTAGTAAACCTACTTGATTCCCATAAGGACTATTGGCAAGATGGCTTCCTTGCTTGAAATTGGCAGTTTTCCACCCAGATTGAGGGGCCGAGGTCTGATAAGTTCTATGTTCGCTTTTATGGGGAAGAATATATAGGTAGTCTTTGCTCTGTTCTTACAATTTTTTTACTTATTTGTGATCTTTCTAACTCTTCCCTATTTTTTCTTCAACGAGGTCGAAGAACTTGGAACCTGCTCTTAGCGAGGTTTGTCTCTCTGAGTTGGTCAAAGCTTGGAATATTAGGGATCCCCTAGCGGATGGCGAGCACCCCCGATCTGCTGCTTTCTTACTCGAGTATAAAAATGTTGGTTCTAATTTTATAGCGAGGCCGGTAGATAGAATTCCCGAGTTTGATACCTCTGAAGAGACTTCTGCTTGTCCTATTCAGTTAGACGAGGAGGAGAGCAATTTTGAGAGTGATATCGTAGGCGGTGCTGGAAGCAATTTTCGTGAGAGGAGCTCCAGTGGTGATAGTTATTCTGATTCAAAAGAGGCTTCTGAAGCCCGAGAACCTTCGAGCACGTCTAGTAGCTCAAGAGAGGATATGGTTCCTCCAAGGAAAATTTTAATTTGGGACGACGATGATGATGATCATGTGCTCCTCGCTTAGAGGTCAAAGAAGCAGAAGTGAATGGAGAAGGAGAAGGAGGAAGAGAGGAGAAAAATGGAATCGAGGACGAAGGTGGGGTAGGCCTTAGTCCCAGTGTTTGCATTGCCCGAGGGGGCCTCAGTTTCCATTTCTCCTTAATTGGCCCCTGCGCTGCTTGAGAGGGCAGTTCTTCCTGCAGATCGCCAAAGGGCATTGGGGTCTGATCAATTGGCCCTACAAGCTAGCCAGAGGTTAGCCTTGGTAAGACCTTTTCCTTTCTCTAGTGCTTTAATAAATTTCAGTTGTTTCCTTTTCCTGATATCTTCTTTTATTTACAGTTTATGACTGACTTCACCGTGCTTTATCGCTCTCACAACAAGCTGGTGAGTAGGAATAGCGAGCTAGAGCAGCGAAATGCTGCCTTGAAAGTGAGGGGCACACAACTAGAGGCTGGTCTGAAGATTGATGATACTGCCCAAGCTTCTTCTGACCTAACCCTTGATAATTCCAACCGAGAGAGGGATGAGGTGATTAAAGAGATAAACGAGCTGAGGCAAGCCTATGACCTTGTCTGCTCGAGAAAGTTATCCATCGTGGAGGAGAACAGGGTGCTGACCGAGAACCTAAAAGAAAAAGATTTTTAGGCAGCTACCATCAAGAAGGACTCTAATAACTCCGTGTGGGCTGCTTCATATGAAGATATCGAGGTTAAGATAGGCTACATCAGCCTTCTGAACTTCAAGAAAGGTTAGAACAAGGCCCTTATAGCTGCTAGTGTCAATGTAGCCTCTCCTGTGTTCGACGAGCACGACCCAGGTCCGAAGATAAATGTGAAGGAGGCCCCTGCCCCAGCCACCAGAGGTGCTGATTTTATCTCCCAAATGGTTCTTGCTAACGTTCCTCATGCTCAGGCGACATAGGTTATCCCTGCTGAGGGAGGCACTTCTACTGCCACTGAGAAGGGGAATCAGCCAGCCTCTTCTGATCAGCCTGAGGTTGCTGGCTAATTTATCTTTAGGGTTTCTCTTTGTATTTTCTATTTGTAATTTTCCCTTTTACCCTTCAATGTATTCTGATTCTCTTCGTATTAATAAAATAAGAAGGTTTTTCATTCACTTAGTGTACTAAATGATTTTGTTTTTTATTGCTCTTTTATTGCCTGTAGTCGATTAATGTTGATGATTATATACCAGCCACTTCTCATTTGGGAAGAATGCTTGGACCTGATGTAAGCTCTGAAGTTCGTCATACTTTTGTGAGGATTTGCAAATCACTGCGATTGACGAACAAGCGCTTTATAGAGAAGACTGAGCTTATCGTTAAACTGAAGGACAGGCTCCAAGAGATGGAGGAAGTTGGTGCCGTAGTCCAAGAGGAGGTGAATACACTAAGAGCAAAGCTTCTAGATGCTTTTGAGATCAACCAGGTTGGGGAAATTCTGCAGCAAGAGAACGAGGCTTTGAGGAGAGAGATCTCGTGACTTAGGGAGCATGCGCCAAGCATCGCTCCTGTAGTATTGCGAGGTTCTTCCTCGTCGCGAGCTAGAACTGGCCCGAGCGACATTTTTCCTGTGCTGTGAGGCTCTACCCCTCCAACCGTTCTGCGAGCTGGCAGGAACACCAGGATTTTAGCTATGGAAATGTAAGAGCTTCGTGGTGATGTCCAACGAGCATATGTGATTGTTGCTGGGCTCCAGAGGGATGTCACCCGACTGAGGCATTTGTTTAGGAGAGTTCCTCGGCAAGTATGGGTCGATGGTTATAATAAAGGTTGGCTAGATGCTCCGACGAGGCTAACGGAGTTTGAAGATCTCGCCTTTATCGGGGGTGGTTGAGTGCCCTGAAGGATCTGCAACTCCTAAGGAACTCGATGCTTTGGTACCGTCACGAGATTTCTCCTTCTACTCTACTGCCTAATCCCTTCCGGAGAGATGATTAGTGGATCCCTATTGATGCCATCCCTCAGTAGCTATTAGAGTCAGATGCGAATGAAGTCGAGGAGGAGCTAGCCCCCCATCGTGAAGACGGTCAAAGATCTCAAGTGGTTGATTATCTTGTTCGGAGGCCTCAACCCCATTAAGTTTTTTGCCATTAATGATCCAGTGTATAAATGTAATGAAGTGATGTAATTTTGATGTCTTGGGCAAGCTCGCCGACTAAACATGTATTGTATTTGTTGTAAATGTGATGAATAAGAATAAAATTTATGTTTTGGGCGAATTTGCCGACTAAACAATTGTCTTATATCTTCCATATCTTTGTTCAATAATCATGAGCCTCTCTTGGCTGACTAGATTAGTAAATTTTCATTATCAAGTAAGTGTCCTTCCAGTCCAGTATGCTAACGAGATACCATTCTGCCCCACTTTACCTTTTAGGTTGTGTCGTCACACTCCCTTAGGCCTAAGTGTGGCAATTGGCGAGGACACACCTGGTGTTAGATGCTCTATCTGATCAGGATTTTATTAAATTTAACATAGTTTGGTGACTAATTTTAACTTGGCCATATTGCCTAAGGGTCTCCTGTAGGGCTTAATATATTTCCAGGGGCAATGCTAATAGGTCTTTCGTGTTTCATAACGAAAACCTGAGGAGGGACATTTCCCTGCTATAATGTAATGATCAATGTGCCTGTGACTTGGAAAAGGTGTGTGGGGTTATAAATTTCATACATTGGTTAACTGTTAGAATGCAATCGTCAGACAACTTTTATTAATGACAAGGAAAATGAACTTCTAGTTCCATAACTAAAGAACAAAAGAAGAGTCTTAAATGAACTTCTAGCTTCATAACTAATCAAAAGAAGAATCTAAAAATATAATTTCTTATGGTTGGCTGCATTCCATGCTCGGAGTATCTCTCTGCCTTCCAGCGTTTCTAAGTGCTAGGCGCCTTGCAGATCATCTCTTGTTATCTTAAATGGTCCTTCCCAGTTTGGCCCTAGCTTACCGCCTGATGGTTTTACTGTGCTGCCCAGGACTTTCCTTAGGATGTAGTCCCCAACTCAGAATGCCCTCGGGTTGACCTTCTTATTATAGTGCCTTGCGAGCTGTTGCTGATAGCTCGCTAGTTTTACCAGGGCTAGCTCTCGGCGCTCATCGGCTAGTTCGAGCTCAACGAGCAATGCTGCATCATTATGGCCCTGGTCGACAAGGCTGTACCTTATTATTGGTAAGCCTTCTTCTAATGGGATGACTGCTTCCATTCCATACGTCAATGAAAATGGGGTTTCACCCGTTGCTCTTCGTGGAGTGGTACAGTAGGCCCATAGAATATGCGATAGTTCATTTACCCATGCGCCTTTGGCTCGTTTTAATCGTTTCCTCAATCCACTGATCACTATTTTGTTAGAAGCCTCGGCTTGGCCATTTCTCTGAGGATAGGACACCGAGTTGAAATGGTGTCTGATTCCATGCTCATCACAGCAACTCTAAAAGGGGTCTCTCTCGAAATGCGTTCCATTGTCTGTGAAGATGGTCCTGAGGATGCCAAAATGGGTGATTATATTTTTCCATATGAATCTTATCATGTATGCATCTCGAATGTTTGTTAGGGGTTCCGCCTCGATCCATTTGGTGAAGTAGTCAGTTGTGACCAATAGATACTTGTGATTGCCGGCAGCAGTAGGAAGTGGTCCTACAATGTCCATCCCCCATTGGGTGAATGGCCATGGGCTGGAAAGTGATTTTAGGTCGCTAGCAGGTTGGTGGACCACAGGGGCATGAAGTTGGCATTTCTCACATTTGTGAACATATACCGCAGAATCCCTCTGCATATATGGCCACCAATAGCCTTCCTTCATAGCTCAGAAAGCTAGAGACCTTCCTCCAATATGGCTTCCGCAGATTCCCTCGTGAAGTTCGTGTAGAACTTGCTCGATATCCCTCGGGTGAATACATTGAAGGTGGGTACTGAAAAATGACCTCTTATATAGCTTGCCCTCAGGGGATAAGTGAAAGCGAGCAGCTTTGACTCTTATCTGGTGAGCAGTCTTCTTATGGATTGGAAGCTCGCCATCCCTCAAATAGTCCCTTAAAGGATCCATCCAACTGGGGGCAGATTCAATTTGGAGCACATGTCCCATGGTTGTTAGTTAACCGTTATGGTTAATGCTTGAACGAGCGAGGAACTCGATAGGGATTAACCGTTTTAAATCAGAATCGATTGCCGAACTCGGGGCTGCTAGGGCATCAGCATGGCTATTCTGCCCTCTGGGAAACTACTGGACACTGACTTCCTCGAAGTTATCCATTAGCCATTTTGCTAAGGCGAGGTAGGCTGCCATTCTTTCATCTTTTGCATTGTAGTCTCCAGTTATCTGATTGGAGACTAATTAAGAATCGCCGAACACCTGTAAATGCTTTGCTCCCAAAGTGTGTGCCTTCTGGAGGCCGGCTATCAATGCCTCATATTCAGCTTCGTTGTTGGAGGCTGTAAATCCAAGCCTAATTCCTTGTTCAAGGATTGTATCCTCTGGAGTAATGAGGACAATGCCTATTCCTGCCCCCTTTGAGTTGGAGGCTCTATCAACGAATAATTTCCAGATTCCCTCCGTCGCGTGGTTCCCTCTTTGCTTTACTGGTTGAGGTTGGTTGCAAGGCCGCTCGCCTGTGAATTCGGCTATGAAATCAGCAAGGAACTGCCCCTTGATTATGTTCCTTAGTTGAAATTGGATATCAAATCGTCCGAGCTCGACTGACCATTTAGATAGTCTCCCCAAAAAAACTGCCTTCCTCAAGATTGCTTTAAGGGGGTGCAATGTAAAGATGATGATAGTGTGGGATTCGAAGTAGTGCTTCAGCTTTCTTGAAGCCACTACTAGTGCAAAAGCGAGCTTCTCCAGTGGTAGGTACCACTGCTTGGCGTCTAGTAAGGTCTTGATTGAGTAGTAAACGGGGCGTTGGGTTCCCGCTTTCTCACACATCAATGCAGAATTGATGGTGTGGTTGGAAACTGCGAGGTATAAGTATAAGAAATATGTTTCTTGGGGTATGACGAGCAGTGGTGGCTAGCTAAGGTAAGCCTTGAGCTTGTCTAATGCCCGCGATCAATCTTGATTCCATTTTACTGCTTTGTTTCCCTTTAGGAGCTGGAAGAATGGTTTGCACTTCTCGAATGATTTTAAGATAAAACGGTTTAAGGCAGCGAGCATTCCAGTGAGCTTATGTACGTCTCGGATTGTTCGAGGTGGTTGCGCCCTGTTTATGGCATCGATCTGGTCTGGATTAACCTCAATACCCCTCTTACTGACCAAGTACCCAAGAAATTTTCCTGACTGGACACCGAAAGAACACTTGCTTGCGTTAAGCTTCATTCGGTACTTCCTGAGGATTTCGAAGGTGCTTGATAGGTTTGAGAGGTGGTCGTCTTTCTTCTTGCTTTTACCGAGCATATCGTCGATGTGGACCTCCATGGTGTCCCCCATCTGGTCTTTGAACATCTTGGTAACCAACCGCTGCTAGGTTTCCCCTGTGTTCTTAAGCCCGAAGGGCATGACCTTATAGTAGTATAACCCAACTGTGGTGATAAATGTTGTATTATCCTAGTTTGGGGTATACAGAGGGATCTGATGATACCCTGAATATGCGTTCAGAAAACTCATTCTCTCGTGAGCTGCTGTGGTGTCTACCAGTTGATCAAATTTTGGGAGGGGGAAACTGTCTTTAGGGCATGCTCTATTAAGGTAAGTGAAGTCGATGCAAACTCTCCATTTCCCATTGCTTTTTAGAACTACTACTAGGTTGGACAACCATTTAGGGAACTGAACTTCCCGTATGGATCCTGCATCCAGTAGTTTTTCAACTTCTTTTTATAAGGCCTTGGCCTTCTCGGGGGTGGTTCGTCGTGCCTTCTGCTTGATAGGTTTGAAACAGGGGTCGACATGCAACTGATGACAAGCCACACCGGGATCGATTCCCGTTAGCTCGTATGGTTCCCATGCGAAAACATCTACGTTGCTTTTTAATAGAATTGTCAATTCCTTCATCTCTTGATCTGTGAGAGAAGCTCCAATTAAGAAAATCCTGTCACTGTTGCTATCTCTGGCTGTAATTTCCTCCAAGTTTTCGACGACCCGTTCAGAGGGGAGGAGCCTGGTTTCCTCTACTCCGGGTCTTCCATACTTTAACTACTAGTTCGAAGGTGTTAGACCTTCTTGTTCCTCCTCGACTTTCTCTCTGGGCTTATTGACCTTCTTCTCTGGCCTTGGACGGATGGCCGCTATGAAGTACCTTCTTGCCATTGCTTGATCGCCATGGATCTCCATTACTCCTCACTCTGTCACATACTTGAGTTTCTGATGGTAGGTCGAGGAGACTGCCTTCGTCGTGTGTAGCCATCCTCTACTGAGGATGGATTGGTACGACGAGTCGATGTCAACTACCAAAAACTCAATCATCTTAGAGACATTTCCTGCTCGTACTGGCAGCACGATCTTTCCCAAGGGCGTAGTTACTTTTCTAGCAAATCCAACTAAAGGGACAGTGTCTTCCCTTAGGTCGGTGATGCTTAACATCAATTTCCTGAATAGGTCAAGATACATTACCTCGGATGATCTTCCTTGGTGGACGAGCAATTTATTAATGTCATAGTTAGCTATCCTGAGGGTAATGATCAAAGCATCATGATGTGGGGTTCTCACACCCACTAGATCTTCATCTGTGAACACGATATGCTTACTATAGTCCACGTCATCCGCTCTCCGACGCTTTCCTGACTGTGTTTTTGTTGGGTCGATCTGAAAAGCCTGCATTACTGCTGTAAGCTTTTTTACCTCCATTCGAGATGAATTTTCTTGAATCTGTTTGACATCAGATGCCTCATGGATTACTGCGAACTCATGTCTAGCATCATCTTCGAGCACGTTGTCAGGCCTCCCCTCTCGATTGGCAGCAACTTTCTCTGCCTTCTTGTCCATGAATTCATTCAGATGCCCAGATGGGTCCAGCTCCTCGAGATGGGACTTAAGAGCCTTGCATGTTCAGTCTTATGTCCCCCCTTTATGAAAAGCGCATCTCAGCGCGTTATTTCTCTTTGAGGGATCTCCTCCCATCTTTCTGGGTCATTTAATAAATGGCTCATCCTTGATCATTTTATGAGAATCTTGTAGATTGGTTCTTTGAAGACAGTATTGACTGCTTGAAATGCTTTCGATACATCATTTTTGCCTCCTTTGTTAGTGCCACTCTTGCCCCCATT
The DNA here is from genome assembly GCA_949130495.1 of Sambucus nigra. Taxonomy (NCBI): domain Eukaryota; kingdom Viridiplantae; phylum Streptophyta; class Magnoliopsida; order Dipsacales; family Adoxaceae; genus Sambucus; species Sambucus nigra. The sequence continues at coordinate 311,989,752 of OX422217.1, read as the reverse complement.
TTTTCTTCTTTTTTTCTGGTTCTCATCTTTGTCACTGCTTTTGGCAACGAGCTTGGTTCGACCATTTACTCCGGTGATGAGGCGAGTCACATCCTCCACCTTGGCATACTTCTCGATGCCGGACATTAGGTAGACGATGGTCATGGCCTCTTTCTTGGTCAGGGACTGGTATAGGAGGGAAGAACTGGGTAGCCCAATTTTTAAAGAGGCTACTACCACTTTCTCTGAGCAGTCCTTGACCTCGTTCAATAACTCCCAGTAACTCTTAGCATAGTCTCGGAGGGTCTCTTGTGGTGTCTTTTTCATTATGAGTAAGGCATCCATCCTTTTGGGATGGGAGCTACTAGTAATGAAACGGGCTATAAAGAGCTCGGTCAGGGACTCGAAGCTCCGAATAGACCTGTGGGGGATCCTTTCGAACCACTTTTGGGCCACGTCATGCAAGCTTGAGGGAAAAATTCTGCACATCAGTGCATCTCGCTGGTTCCAGAGGGTCATGGCCTTCCTGTACTGCCTGACGTGATCAATGGGATCAGTCTTGCCATCATAGATCTTGAACCTTGGAATAGTAAACTTCTTGGGGGCATCCTCTTCTTCTATCTCCCTTGAGAAAGGTGATTTCATCTGAGCTTTGAGAGCTCGCCTGGTGAGTTCTCGGGTTGATCTGGTACTGCGATGCGTAGGGTGTTGATCCATCTCCCTTTGAACCAGACTCCGTATGTTCTCATTGCTGCGAGTTGTGCTGCTGCTATTGCGAGCTAGTCGCAGTTTCTCGAGTAGGTCGTCCTCTGACTTGTTTCCCTCCACTTTCTGGGACTCGCGTCAAAGGCTCCTTCCTCGACTGCGAGACTTGCTCACCTGAGGTCTAGGAGTACGGTATGGACGTCTCTTGGTACCACGATAGAGTTTTCTCTCCATTCTTTCTAATCTTCTCTTGAGGCGAGCATTCTCAGCTTCGTGCCTGCAAGAAAACTCCCTTTGCTCTCGGAGCCTCGCCTCATACGCATCAATTCATCTGGATATTTGTGTGGACCTCGCTGGTCCTTGGCTTTCTTCTGAAGCTGGCCTTTCTAGGCGAGCCCTCTGATCTGAACGCCAAACCTCAGATCTGATCCTGCGAGGGGCAGGTTGTTCTTGGATATCTCCTGCCTAAGGAGCTTTACTACTGTGAGCAGAAATTTCAGATTTCTTTATTGGTGTGAGGTTTCTCAGGGAAGATAAACATTTCCCACAGACAGTGCTAATTGTGGTGACAATTATTATTCAACACAAACAGATAAAAGAAGCGCAATCACTAAGTAAAGTAGGAAATATAAATTTTTGGTTGTTATGTTTTTGTTAATGATTCTATAATCCCATGGATATCTAAAAAGAATAATACCATTTCTCGTTCTTCTGCTGAAGCCGAGTATAGATCCATGGCCAATGTTACATGTGATCTCACTTGGCTTAGGTCTCTTCTTTAAGAATTTGGCATTCCTCATCCTAAAGGAATTATGTTGTATTGTGATAGTCATATTTCTCTCCATATTGCTACCAATCCGGTGTTTTATGAACATACAAAGCACATCGAGATTGATTGCCACCTCTTTCGTGAGAAAATACGATCTTGTGTTTTGAAAACTTTGCATGTCTCTAGTCATAATCAAATTGCAGATATTTTTACAAAGGACTTGCAACCTGTTTTGTTCAAGAGTCTTATGGGAAAGATGGGACTAATTAACATCGATAGTCCATATTGAGGGAGAGTATTATACATGATATAAGTGTGTTCTGGTTTACTTGACACCTATATATAAGTGTGTTCTTTTTCCCTTATTATTTTTCTATATACTGTTTGTTTTTTCCATTTTTCCTGTGATGTAAGAAAGAAAACAAAAACCAATATCCTATAAATACAAATCTTCTTCTCTATTTTTGTTTTTTCAAACATAATATGCCCTAGTTGTAATAAATTTCAAAAATTTGTTGCTTTCTTTCTTGGACTAGTTGATGTGTTATTTTTGTTCTTATTTAGGCATGACAACCGTTTTTTTAACACACCAAGTCTTAGTGAGCTATATGAGGAAGAAGTATGATATCTCATGGTGTTATAAGTTTCTAATATTTCTACACGCTTTTATCACATTTAGTTTATTTTTGCGGCTCACCATTTTCAGACATCTCCACTGATGCGTTTTGTTCTGATCAAGAGCAGTACCATGATCATGAACAGTGAATGAAATGTCATCTGCATCCATGTTCCTAATTATGTATATATGACACTATTTGACTAATCCTTTCCTCCATGGGGCTAAAACTATTCACTACTGTTGAAGTAAAATAACAGTCCGCGTCTTGTATTAACTTTAGTCATATTAGTTGTAGAAAATTTGTGCGCTATGATAAATTTAATCATTAAACTAATAGGAAAGGGAATCCTAGTACACGAGGTTCCTACACCATGTACAAGTAAGATATTTTCGTAACTCATGGAGTTCACGTCACAATGAAACAAACTTACCGCAACACCAAGGCCAGGCCACCCTCACAGAAAGAGGATGAGTAATGAACTTAAATACACATAGGTTCCAATTCGATTCATGTATTTTCTAACCCAATTCAATCCAAAAATACCAGTTATAATTTTTATGATGATAGGAAATCAAAGGCAATACAAGTATACTAAACATATGAAGGGGAAACAAGTTTGTAGCCACGGACTATACCATAACAAGCACAGACGCACAACACGTTAACAAAAGAGTTTTTTTAAAAATAGGATATGGGACACATTACAACATAAGAAGTAAAATTAATCGGTTATTGGGTGTTTCTTATTAAGGTTAAATTAAATGTTCATATTTTATGTTCACTTCGGAACTCATCTCTCTCTCTCTCTCTCTCTATATATATATATATATATATATATATATATATATATATATATATCGCACGCATGTGTATAAGGGCCTCTATCCTATGGATCCTTTAATTTACATGCTCCCACGAGGGCTTAAAAACAACTAATAAAACAAAAGACACTAACCCAGCTTTCTATCCTCTCTCTAAAAACCTTCACGCTTTCTCTCTACTCTATGTTGTTTCCCTCATCAATTCATCATCTAAAAACTCTTTCTCCTCTTCAAACCAAACTCACACACACATTACCAGAACTAGATGGGGTAATCAATTGATGACAAGAGTTTAGATTTATAATACGAACAACATAACTTTGGTATTGATGGACATAAAAACAAAAGGTGGTCAATTTATTGAAAAATAGAGTTGTGGTTTTCTTCTTATCCATGGTTAAACATATGACTAGAAATACATAAAAAATTACTTTCGTATAATGATGTTGTATTCAAACATACCACCCCCACGCTATTCTAACATTGTTTCTCTATTAAAGATCCCCCGTTGCTTATAATTTAGGTTTTACCCCTAAATTTTGTGGACCTCCTTTCCAACTTTTCCAAACCAAAAACTCAAACGTTAATACTAAAAAAATCCTAATTTCTTCACACTATTAGTCCTAACTCTGTTTCTTGATTTCTGGGTTGAAACAGACTTGCTCTTTATTGTTGCTATCAGCCTTAGTCTCTTTTTCAGTTGGTGTTTTGGATTTTCACTAGGGCGAAAGAGTTTGAAGAGGAGAAAAGGATGAGAAAATGGATAGGAAACCGAAAGCGTGAAGGTTTTTAGAGAGGAGATAGAAAACTGGGTGAGTGCCATTTGTTTTATTGGTTGTTTTTAAGCCTGTACGGGAGTATGTAAATTAGAGGGTCCATAAGAGAGAGCCTTATCTCCTCTCTCTCTCTCTCTCTCTCTACATATATACATATATATATATATATATATATAACATTAACACCATTCAAATTAAAAGAGGTAAAAATTACAAATGTGACAACATAAGAAACTACATATTTCATTACTCATCTTTTTTATCAATAACTCAATACCTAAGGGAAGACTTAATAGTCCAAATCCAATAAACAAATAATAGTAATAATAATAATATCATTTCATTCTTTTAATAATTCATCCACCCAAAATATAAAAAGTTATATACTACAAAAGTTTACATAGAAAGTGCATATCGTCAAATTGTATATTTCATCCTATCTTTATCATATAGACTAAATGGAGATTTTCAATCCCCACCCCCACCCCACCATTCCCCCTATACCCACCCCAACCCCCACTCCCATCCCCCCAAAAAATCCACTAAATTAGTTAAATTTGTGTTAGATTTCACAAAGTATGAAAATAGTATATCCAACAACTTGTTTAAGTATTAAATTTTAATTTTCTAACTTTTATGCCCCCACCTCCACCCTATAATAAAAATAATAATAATAATAATAATAATAATAATAATAATAATAATAATAATAATAATAATAATAATAATAATAATAAATTTGGACGGTTTTTGAAAATATACACATTTTTAATGGTGTAGTCGATGCCACCTCCTTACATATTTTTACACATTTTAATGGTTCAGATCACATCCTTTTCTTTTTTACAAATCTACCCCTCAAATGTTTGATTTTCGCCTCTTTTTTACTCATCAAACTTACTCTTTAATTCAAAAAGTGGGGCATTTTGGTAACACTCTCCCATTTCACACACAGAACCACATATCTCTTTCTCAATATCTCCCTCACTCACCCCCTGGTCGCCCTCATTCTCTTCGTCACTCACTCGTCGTCCTCTCCATCTCTCACATCTCTATATCATCCAAGAAGGTACTATCTTTTCACATGTTTTACAGATCTAACGTTGGGTCTTTCGTATCTAATATGTGATATGGAGACTTTTCACATGTTTTACAGATCTAATGTTGGGTCTTTCATCTGGAATAAATGAGTATTCTTTCTTTTTTGGTTTGCTCATGTGTATTAGGTATTTATGTGTGGAATTCATAACTACTTTGTAAAGTTTATACTTTGTAGAAGGTCTCTATTTACTTGGTCTTCATTATTTTTATAAATTTTTGACTGGGAAAACCACGAAATCATTTTGAGACTATTTGTTTTTGTTTCTAAATGGTTCAGATGAACGATGTCGGAGAAGGCCTTGGAAGGAATTTTGCATAGAATTTTTACTTTCAATGTCTCTCACAGGTAGACATCATGAATTTTTTTCACAGATATATTGTATGCCTACCATGTGTTTGAGGAAATATCCATATGGTATCTTACTTTTGTTTTTTACCACATTTCTTGAGATTTATAGTCAATATGTATTGGTTTTATTGTTGAACCCATTTGTGTTTGATTTAGATGTTGGCTTTAATATTATCCATAAATGTTGTGCTTGGTTATGGTATAAACATTGGATCTACCTCTGTTTTCAATATGTGGAGTGTTCATTGGTTATTTCGAATTACTTTCGGATTAGTATTATTTGATGTTTGGCTTTTGTGAAAAAATCAGGTCTACCCTTGTTTTAAATACTAGAAAATACATACAATGTTTGATTTTTTGACCTAAGATATAAACATTGGATCTACCCCTGTTTTGTTTACTTATTAGTGTTATTTGTTTCCAATATTTCATTCACAACAAAACACTAAAAATGACAATATTTCATGACCTGACTACTCTTATTTGCTTCATCATTTGGCTTTTAGTTTTTTATTTTTCTTAAGCACACACATTATATTTTTTTGATATAGCTATATGATGTGTTTGATATTATGCCTCAATTGAACTAATGAAATCATGAGAAATAAAGGGGAAAATGTGGTTGCGTGCTTGAACTTTTAAATGTTTAGCAGTTTTTAAACGTGAGAGTACACGGTACCGGAGAATTTTATTTTGTGGGTTGACCTCTTGATTTAGGATATGTTATTTTATTATGCTCATTGGATATATTTTTCTTGGTTTGACACACAAAATCCAGGTCAAGCTTTATGGTGTAACATATGAGAAGATGAGAGGTCTAATTGACGCTTTTCTGTTGTCTTAGATAATGTCACATGAGACACAAGTTAAATTTTTTTTATACAGTTTATAGGTTTATACTTCAGTTTTGTGGTTCTTATGAGACATGCTCATTTACGTATTGTTCAATTTTTTGAAGTGTGCATTGAATATGCTAATGACTCAAGGGGAAGGTAAACTATAATTTTAACGCTTCAACTCATATATTATCAAACTCTTAAATTGGGACATTAGTAATAGTCTATATACCTATTAGTCAGTGATATTATTCTTAATAGGATGAGGCAGGTTTTGTTGGGTTGAAGTACTATACTTTTAATGCTTCAGCTCATTTATTATTCAGTTACATTTTATTGGGTTGAATATTGATAAGTGGACAAGTTGGAAGATGCCATTTTTATGATATATTTTTATGTTGACTTTTTTTGTAATAGTTATAATTAAGAAAGACAAATCATTCATGACTGGGTATTACCATCATAATATTCATAAACATATAATCATTTGTATAAACTTGGCCATTGAATTTTTTATTTTTTACGTGCGTATTCATGCACACGTGTGCGTAATGAGGCGGGGTGGGGGTGGGGGAGGGGGGCTAAGTCTCCTTTATTTGTCATCTACCCTCCATGGTTATTCGCAGTTTTATGTATAGTAATTTGATGTAGTGTTATGTATAGTATACTATCTATGTTGTACACATTACATTGTAATGTTGGTTTCACAAATACACCAGAACAAGTACATTGTAAATTGGTCCTTTTTTATTGTCATTAAAATTTATATTAGGTATTTTCAATTTCAATTAGTTTTATTTTTATTTATGCAATAATTGTAAAAAGATGAAGTGTCAGTCGATATGCTCATGTGTTCTTTAGGTAGTGTTAGCATTTTTATTTATGCAGTGTTGTATCATTAATTTGGCGCACGCTCTTCATCTTACTTGAATGCCTATTATTTTAGTAATGGATTTATATGAAGTCATTTTTGGTTAATAGGGGCTTCTACATTGGGGTTGCTGCAAACATTTCTACCCCTTTATGTCCCTCTTACCTCCTCCATCATCTACCCCTTTATGTCCCCCTCTCTCTCAATCATCTATTCTCTCAGACCTTTATTTTTCTATGTTCAACATGTGTTTTTACTTATAATCAAGCTCCTTTAATGAAAAGCAAAAAGAGAAGGTGCTTTATAGAACTAATGTTGTTAAGATATTGAATGGAAGTACTACATTATCATCCTCACAGAAATGCATGCTGCTGAAGATGGACTTTTTGGATTGGAGGAGGTTGAAGTTCAGTATTGTGGTGATTGCGAGACTATAGCGGTTGTAGGTAACTTCAATGGTTGGAATCACTTGATTAAAATGAATCTAGAACCATCATCAACACTACTCTTAATCAACTGGATTGGGACAAAAGTATTATAATTTCATGGATGAAACTCATTATGTCCATACAAAGGGACTGTGTAAGCTTAATCACTCTCCGAGAATTCAGGTAGTTGCATTGTCCTGTTTTATGTTCTCCCAAAGTATATATAATTTCTTCAAGTACTGATAAAATAGGATCAGACTTTACTTATTATTAAACATGCCTCAATGTGGCCTAAAATAAGAAAATTGAAATGGAAAAATGAAGGCGAAGATCCAAAAAAGTGACTTACTTTCCCATAAATTTATTCATCGCATATTAAACTAATGGACCAGAGGGACCAAAGCCGAAGAGCAACCGCAACTAGCTTACGGGTCAGATCTACTATGGACACCTTCACTGCATCACTTCTCATCCCAATGTTAACAGCATATTGCCTAGAATAGTACACACCCACAACAATTGCTGCCATACCATATATGTTGGTGGTATGTAGATATAATGGTGTAGATAAAACGGCCGCAAGAGGCCCACCAATTATCAATATTTCCTATCGATCTACACTAATGCCCTTCACAATTATTCTTGAACACATTATAGCACCCAAAACAATTTTGTAGCAGGAAGTTTGCTCGATGGACAACAATATCATTGAGAACATGAAATTATCTTCCTGCCTTCTAATGTTTTTATAGTTATTTGGGACATTGCATTATGATTGCTATAAACTATGCATATCATTTTGACATGATCATTTGCTTTAAATATCATGTTTTGGGTTGTATTAACTTAACTTGCACATTTATTTTTTCTCATTTGTGGTTCATCAGGAAACTGATCATCGCCCTCCCTCGAATCATCAAGTTGGTGCGCCAATTTACTTACCCAGACTCATTTATAATTCCCATTTGGGTTAAATTCATGGAGATGCATTTATGTCTACTTAACCTAATCAGTTCCGAGGGGTTTATATGTTTGACGTATGGGACCAAGTTTGATTCATGTGGATGACAAAAAGGCCCTGCTATAGTAGCAGGCCCTGGCAACCAATGTATCCTAGGGGTAAAGGGATTCAAGTCAACTATTCACTATTCGGTTCATTAAAAGAAAGTTGTATTCGAGAGAGATGAATACCAACGAACTTTACACCCACTTCAACCCGTAAGAATTGACTGTTATAAAAGCTATTCCCCGCAGCTGAACAGACAAACAAGGTTAGTGAGTTTGCCAATAAAGAAAAAATGGCATATACTCATTAAAACACAACATATTCATTGAGATCCAGTTGCTTTCTTATTATTTTAGTATGTTATTGATAGTAACTAGAATTTTTATGGATTTTAATTAGTATTAGATTTAAGCCAAATAAATTGGTAATGGCTTTTAATTGCTCAGTGTTATCAGCAACGTTCTGCCCGTTCACCATTATTCTATTTTCTCTATTTTTTGCTGTAAAATTTATCATATTTATACATATGATGTCGAATACCATTTCTAGCTTGCCTTTTTTGTTTAGTACATACGATTTTCGGCTCCAATCTCTTGAAAGCATATCCCTACTCTACCTTTAGATAACTCTCACAACTGAAAATAAGCTCAAGACTTGAACTCTTTAATATATGTTATCTCTGTTTTCAAGATTTTGCTAACTGTTTTTTTTCACTTCTTCTGCTTTTGCAGGCTTTTGTTAACTGTTTCAAGCATCCAAGTTGTTGATTTCAAGGTGAGAACGAGTTAGATCTCTAATATTCTAGTCTTTTTTGTTTCCGTCTTTTTTTCTTCTTTCTACTATTTAGTTTACTCTTATTTCTTATTTAGGTATCTCACCATTAGATAGCAACAGCATCCAATAATAACCAGTGTTTGAAATTGCGCACATTTAGGCCAAAATTGTCGATGTTTCGATAAGCGCACTCATGAAGAGCTTTGCATAGATGTTGTGCCGTTATAATATGTATGTTTATTTGACTATTTATTTAGACATTGAGATTTATCATATATTTTAATTTATTTATGTTTATGATGATGTATGTTTATTTGACTATTCATTTCACATCATGTATAGTTGAATTCACTTATACGCTCTGCTTTAATGTCGCAAGCACAGTTATTTTGACTTTAAGAATGAGTATGTGTATTTGATTATGACATATCTTCAATTTCTATTGTATTGATTAGGCACTACTTTTGATATTGAACATGGAGATAAACTAAACAATGAGAAAGTGAATTGCAGAATATTTGAAACCCTTTCCCTCAGCACAACTATTGATAAGAAACTACGAGGTGCGACATCTCCCCATGGTATTAACAAATGGTATTAGTGTTGTGATTGTTCGTCATAAAAGCAGTCGACTAATTGATACAATGAAGATGATAGAGAGGGAAAAATCACAGCTGATGAAGATGATAGCGAAGGAAAAATCAAATCTGATGAAGATGCTATATGTAGATTCCTTGATTTGTGTGGTTAAATTATATCAATGACATAATTTTGCATTTGAAACTTTATTATAAAATTCATTTCTTTATTCTAATCGATGGTGACTACTGTAGGTGGATTTCACGATTATTCGACACACTTTAGTATGGAAATAATTATGTTGGAGTATTTTATATTTTTTTAACCGGGTGGATAGTCCTGCAAAAAGAGGGAATTTTTCCCAATTTCTTAAATTTGTTTATAATTATATATATGTGTTTTATAAGAAAATATTTTCGACTTACAATTTTGACACCCAAATTAACACGAGTAAAAACACTACTAAAACACCACTTATGTATACGAGTAAGAACACCACTTATAAACACGACGCCACACATTATATTACTCAAAACAATTGTTTATATGTTGTGAACTAAATAGGATGTATGTCCTATCAACGACGTATACTTTTGAATGTTGTTGGACTATTTATTATTTATTAAGCATGGTGGATAGTTCTATAAATAGAAGAAATTATTACTATTGTTTTTTTAAATTACATTGTTTTATTGGGGAACAAAATTTTTGCCGTTTTGAAGTTATGCAATTTGCAAATTTTTGTTATTTTGCGATTACGTACTTTGGAAAATTTTCGGCGTGCCTTCAGGCACGGGCATAAGATAGTATATATATATATATTCTCCAAGGTATATTTTTATTAATCATCAAACTAGATAGTGCTTCGAATATTTAAACAAAAATCTTGATTCAATCAACAATATGAAGAAATTTGCCCAAAATATTGAACATCTATCGCATGAATTAAGTGTTAAATATGGAGTTCAATAATTAATATATTTGAGACAAAAGGCTCAATAACATTCATAGGTTGAAAAGGCAAGTGTGACATGAATCAGTAATAGTTGGTGTCGTGCAACTCAGAATGAAAATACAAAAAAATAGCAACATGTGTTGCTTGAACTACACCCTTTACCAAATATAATAGCATCCATGGAAAAGAAAAGTTTATACATGAAGTGTATTAGGTTTACTAGAGAGATCAACAATCTCGTAGGTTAGTGAGGTGTGTTACAATACCAAGTTGAATAAATCCTTGCGCACTTACAACGATAAAAGAATTAGCCTTAGAGGCAAGAGGATGATTGGCCTGACATTGAAAATTCTAAATCCTAGGATGTGGTGATATACCAAAATATCCCCTCGTCTAGGACAACCACGTAATCAGTCTAATACAAGGGAATAGTTGGAGCATTATTACCATCCAGGGGGTCGTATCAGAAATAGGGGTCGGCCAAGCCGACCTCTGATACGACGCAAATATTGCGTATTTCACCCGTTAATGTACGCGTTATTAGCCCCCTCGGGTACCTTAATCTCTATATTTAAGCCCGTTAACCAGACAACCTCGATTTATATTGTTAACATGCTATATGAGGTATATTTGGGCTTTTGTAGGGATTACAGGTGCTAAGTATGAAGTTGGATGCATTCCGATGAAGTTTCGTGCAAATCCGCACGTGTAAGGGCATTTTAGTCTTTTCACAGCTTGGGTACCTCTCCCGAAATCTACACGGAAGTTGTAGCTCTCCTCTCTAGCTTCGCGTGGCCGTGAACGGTGCGCGATTCCGATTCATAACGAAGAAGTTACGGCAGTTTCAGCGGAGGAAAAACAAGGAAAGCAAAAGAGGAGAAGAGAAGGTGGAAGAAAGGAATGCAGTGTGCTGCTGCAATCTGCCCTGTTTGATCGATCGATCGACACTTCTGGTCGATCGATCGAATATTCTAAATTGTCAAAATTTGGCCTTGATCGATTGATCGACCAAAGGGGTCGATCGATTGATCCACTGTTTTTCAGCAGATATTTTCATTTCTTTTCTTTCTTCTTTTCTTTTAATCCAACTTACTATATAAAGGTTTTTTGTTGTAATAAGAAGAGAGCTGTAGATACACGATTTTAGGTTAGTTTAGCTTAGGGTTTGGGGATTTGAGAGCTCTTCTTCTTCCTCTCTTGGTTTGACACCCTTTAGGGTTTGTAATTGGTACTTTCATCTTCCCTCTCCTTTAATATAAGTTGTATTTCCTTTATTCTTGCTTTGTAGTTAATTTACATGCTTTATTAATTAGTTTACTTGCTTTAATTCTAGCTTTCTTAGTTTAATTAGTTTAATTTAGTTTATTTCCATATATTGCCCTTAGATAAATAGGGTCGGGATTTCGTTACGCCATTTACGGGTTTGGACCTCGAAAGTTAGGGTTTCGTGTAAAATTGCATTTAATTGAAACCGCGTGTATTAAAGTTGGATTGTTATGCGTTTAACTTTATTTAGCACGCAACTTTAGTGTTTATAGCGATAATCCGAATTTAATCCGCGTGTGACCATTTTTGATTAAATGTTTAATCTCGCAACTTTGGCTTAAATTCCTTATTGCGTGATGTTTATGCTTAATTGAAAATGATCGATTAAATGTTTTCGAATCAAAATTCTAATTAGTAGTTGTTTAGCCCATGAATGTGTGGATGCGATCCCGATCCTCTCTTTCCTTTTGTGTAGCGTAACTTATTCTTTTCTTTTGTCACCCTAACCAACCATCACCTTTTTATTTATTTATTTTACACTTTTATTCCTGAAGTAATTAAACAATTAAAATCTAAAATTCAATCACTCCCTGTGGATTTCTTACGATACCCGACTTACCGCTGTGCTTTCTTGTCAAGTGTAGTAGTAGCTTAGGTTTTTTTGTATCACGGCGGCGAAACACACAACGATTGTGTCCTCACACGAACACACTTTTTCTGCCCGGTCACAAAATGGCGCCGTTGCCGGGGAGTGTGTTTTAGATAGTAATTGTTTTATTATTTCGTAGTATTTTTCCTTTTGTATTTGTATTCTTTGTTTTAACCTCTTTTGCAGGATAGCATATTTGAGCGCTAAGAAACTTTGATTCGCGGTTGCTCACTTTCTTACTCGGATTATCCATCTACAAACAACGAGGTAATCATGTCCTACTAATATAGTTATTACGGTTATTCTAATGATTCATACTTTGGGGATTGTTTTCAATTTTTTCATTTTCAAGATTTTCTTGACAATGAAAGACTTGAAAACATTTATCGCATTGAAAATCGTTATTGGGAGTTTGAGTTGGATTCATATTTTGAAACCAATGACCATTTTTATTCCGATGATTTAGAAGATGAGATTTTACCAAATGAGGAGTTCGAGGCTCTTGAGCCGAGGAAGCCTACTTTGGAATAAACTTTTCTTCTTTACTCCCAAGGTTTGGAAAGCTTAAATGATGCTGGAATGAGACTTGGAGCACTTTACGATGAGATGAATTCTTATGCACAAAACAACGAGGCGGTGGAAACTTATGTTTCACCTAAATTTTTTGAAGAATTTCTCATCGAATATAAATCTCTCTCCCCCGAAATTCAATCTCCTTCCGACGATATGTTGACGGAGATTGAATTTATTTCATTACCATTTACGTTTTTCATCATTGAACCATTAGAATTACCGGTTGATTCCTATGAGTTGGTAGAAACTTTTAAAACTTCTACACTTTTTGCCGATGAGGACTCCTTGCCGGACTTATTTTCGATGGATGTTATCCCCACGTGTGCACCATCTCCCATTCCATTTGAAAAATATTTGGGAGATGACTCGATTTTTCTTGGACCTCAAGTGTACCTTTCCCCCTTATTATCCAAATCCCCCATCGTCCGCCCAAAATTTCAAATTGGCGATGGTTCACTTTTTTCACCACCCACATGCCTTCCGTTGTTCAAACGGAATTCTTATTTTTCGGGAGGCATGTTCCTTTTGGAGGGTCCACCGTTGATCTTTCAAAGTCAAATCCCTTTTTGGGTGGACCCTCAACTATTTAGACTTCTAGTGTATAGTTAGTGTGAAGCCTAAATAGTAGGTTGTAAATAGTTAGCTTTTTAATTTTCTTTCTTTCCTATTTTTCTTTCCTTTTAATTTAGTCTAGTGTAATTAGTTAAATTTTTGTTATTTGTTTTTGCTATGCTCGGTACTGACTTGTTTTGTAGATTCCTTTGGACTCGCGCTTATGGAGATCGCTCCAATTTTGGGTAATATCGTTCTTTTCCTCTCTTTATGTTGTGTTCTTAATGCGCATTGAGGACAATGCAACATTTAAGTTAGGGGGTGTAGGATATTCTATCCATTTCTTTGTTTTGTCCATGGATTTGCTTACTTGTTAGTTACTAAGTATGTTTTTTTGTGAAAAATTTAAAAATTTTGAAAAATATTTTCTTTCTTTTTTCTCCTTTATTGGGCATTTTTCCTTGTTTCCGATGACAAACTTCAATAATTGCCCGATCCAATAGACAACTCAATGATGCATGTTATCGATTTTAGAAGTTATTAGACTTTAGTCCTTAAATCATTGATATTGTGAATAACTTCATGAATTAAACTTTATCCCATGAGCATATGCACTTTCTTTGTTCAATTGATTTGGTTTAAGATTTTTATAACTCGGTAATCTTTTGTTGCAATGTATATGCTTTGTACCTTTCATCATTTGTGAGTATTATACACTATTCTTTTCTCATTGAAAACGTTGAATTCGTTGGCAATCTCAGTATTCTTTCATTTGACCGTTCATTAATTGAGTTCATACTTGAAATGTGTTACTTGAGCATGATTTTCATATATTGTTTTGACTCGAGAATTGCGTAAACTTTTGGAAATGATCGTAGGTCATCTTTGTTATATCACCCATATTAGCCTTGACCTCACCTTATATGTTTCGCTAGCCAACCCCTTTGAGCCAAAATATAGCCTTTCGTTTCATATCCCCATTCCCATAACCAACTCCGCATTGAAGTTTTAGCCCATATATACACTTTCCATACCTTTGTTTGGTTTGTTACTTGGGATTGAATGATGTTGTTATGATGTCGGTTGCAATTTAGGCATATGAGAGTTTGATAAGTAAAGAAAAGAGATGTGAAAAAAGTGAAGAAAAAGAGAAAGCAAAAAGAAAAAGAAAACAAAAAAAGAAAAAAGTGAGAAAAAGAAGAAAAGAAAAGAAAGAGAAAGTTTGTATATGTTGTATATAGTTCAATAAGCTTTGATTACTCTCCCCGATGATATATCTAATGCCTTTTTGGAACTTGTTCTCCAATTTTGATATTGCTCGCATCTTCCCATTATTCCAAGTTTTCATTCCGAACACTTTGAATCCGTACATACATCCCTTTCGTTTCGTACCCTATCCTAACCTACATTACAACCCTATAAAGTCCTATGTGATCTTTGGTTGATGTAATTTAAAAGTCATAATAGTTGTGATAATCTGTGAAAATGCATTTCGCCTCTTTTAGTGTGCGGTATCCTTTCATTGAGATTACAATTTTTCATTTTATATATAGCGTTCTTCATTTGTGACATGTGTGCGACCTAGTTTCCATTTACATTTACTCTTTAGCCCGCATGTCCCATGTGTTACCTCCCTGTTTCGAGTGAATTCACTTGATGAGTGTAATGCCCATGAGGATTGAATATATGCTTGCTTTAATGTTTATCCGGTTTATATAAGTTTTTCGCCAGATCACACTTTGCATGTGCTTTCCCCCTCTCACTTTTAAAGTTTCAATTCTATGAGGTGCATTGAACCTGTTAATAACAACGGACTTTTGTTTGAATTCGTTCAATATGCTAATAACATGTTTGAAATCTTTTTCATTATTGTTGAGTTTGTCGCATGTTGGGTTGGGCATATTTTGAGGAAACCATATGATGTTTGTGGGTTTCATCCCTGAAAACCCTCACGATATGACACTCGTCCACTAGGGTAACCTAGGGGTTTAACGGCTTATTGCATACGCTAAATGCAATAGAATCGCCCGCGAAAGTGGCCTTATCTTTTTATTACTTTTTCATCCCATTTTGTACTTGTATCCTGCTTTTGGTTTACTTGTAGTTCCTGTTGTTTCCTATTTCATTGCTAGGGACTAGCAATGTGTAAGTTAGGGGGTGTGATACGACGCAAATATTGCGTATTTCACCCGTTAACGTACGTGTTATTAGCCCCCTCGGGAACCTTAATCTCTATATTTAAGCCCGTTAACCAGACAACCTCGGCTTATATTGTTAACATGCTATATGAGGTATATTTGGGCTTCTGTAGGGATTACAGGTGCAAAGTATGAAGTTGGATGCATTCCGATGAAGTTTCGTACAAATCCGCACGCGTAAGGGCATTTTAGTCTTTTCACATCTTGGGTACCTCGCCCAACATCTACACGTAAGTTATAGCTCTCCTCTCTAGCTTCGCGTGGTGGCGAACGGTGCACGATTCCGATTCATAACGAAGAAGTTACGGCAATTTCAGCGGAGGAAAAACAAGGAAAGCAAAAGAGGAGAAGAGAAGGTGGAAGAAAGGAATGCAGTGTGCTGCTGCAATCTGCCCTGTTTGATCGATCGATCGATCGACCATTCTAAATTGTCGAAATTTGGCCTTGATCGATCGATCGACCAAAGGGGTCGATTGATCGATCAACTGTTTTTCAGCAGATATTTTCATTTCTTTTCTTTCTTCTTTTCTTTTAATCCAACTTATTATATAAAGGTTTTTTGTTGTAATAAGAAGAGAGCTGTAGATACACGATTTTAGGTTAGTTTAGCTTAGGGTTTGGGTATTTGAGAGCTCTTCTTCTTCCTCTCTTGGTTTGACACCCTTTAGGGTTTGTAATTGGTACTTTCATCTTCCCTATCCTTTAATATAAGTTGTATTTCCTTTATTCTTGCTTTGTAATTAAGTTACATGCTTTATTAATTAGTTTACTTGCTTTAATTCTAGCTTTCTTAGTTTAATTAGTTTAATTTAGTTTATTTACATGTATTGCCCTTAGATAAATAGGGTCGGGATTTCGTTACGCCATTTACGGGTTTGGACCTCGAAAGTTAGGGTTTTGTGTAAAATTGCATTTAATTGAAACCGCGTGTATTAAAGTTGGATTGTTATGCGTTTAACTTTATTTGTCACGCAACTTTAGTGTTTATAGCGATAATCCGAATTTAATCCGCGTGTGACCATTTTTGATTAAATGTTTAATCTCGCAGCTTTGGCTTAAATTCCTTATTGCGTGACGTTTATGCTTAATTGAAAATGATCGATTAAATGTTTTCGAATCAAAATTCTAAGTAGTAGTTGTTTAGCCCGTGAATGTGTGGATGCGATCCCGATCCTCTCTTTCCTTTTGTGTAGCGTAACTTATTCTTTTCTTTTGTCACCATAACCAACCATCACCTTTTCATTTATTTATTTTACACTTTTATTCCTGAAGTAATTAAACAATTAAAATCTAAAAATCAATCACTCCCTGTGGATTTCTTACGATACCCGACTTACCGTTGTGCTTGCTTGTCAAGTGTAGTTGTAGCTTAGGTTTTTTTGTATCACGGTGGCGAAACACACAACGATTGTGTCCTCACACGAACACACTTTTTCCACCCGGTCAACCTCAAAGTCATAAAACAGTCATTATGAGCATCCAGCTCAGCCCCGTATTCAGCCAAGATGAAGCCTCGGCTCGGCCATATGGCCGGGTTCTATGGACAACCCTGCTCCATCCGACCTCATCCATACACTAGAGAACTTAGGGACCTAGGCCTACATGTGGACCAGCCTCGGCTTTGGCCAAGAAGCATGAGCCGAGGGTGAGGTCATCGTTGCACGTGGTTTGGGAGATGCGTGGATCAGTGCGCATGGGACTCAGGTAGCACGTGGACTAAACCATTATAACAATATCATTCCCTCACGTGAAAGAATATTTATTCATCATTATCTATATGTGTCATAGCCAGGTGTCCAAGGGAGATTGGATAGATCATCACACACATGGACATTGCATGCTTGGGGGGTACATTACACCCTTGACGCACTATATATACTGGTCTTCTCCTACCTTGCAAAGAGAGGAAGGATGATTGCAAAAGCCTAGCTAAAGCTCTGTTAAACTATACAGTAGAGAAAGAAAGTGAGTGTGTTGTATCACATTGCCATTAGATCCCATCTTATAGTGAAAATCACTCATCTTTACAGTGGACGTAGGCCTAGATAAGCTGAACCACTTATATTGGTGTGTATCTCCTCATTTCCTCATCTTTTTCTACATATATATATATATATATATATATATATATATATTTCCTATTTGATGTCATTGTTATACTTGTTTGAGCTCTACAACACCTTGATCTGGTGGTGCTATTTATAGCATCATCAGTTTGACGCGTTTGTGGGAACGAGAAGCTATATCTCTTCCTTCTTGAAGCTTGGCCTCACAGGAGACTTTAGTGGTGAACTAATACTCCCCCATGTGTGGAGTTATTTCACCATTAAAAGAGATCCATTAAGGTTTTCAAGCTCATTAGTCTCTTAATCACAACTCAAACATATGACACCAGAGTTACCACCACCCCTCCACCAGCTGGTGGTGGAGGGCCAAGTTCCATCATTCACCACCACAGTCCGAGATGGCTGAGGTGGCTACAGCCTTGAAGTCCTTGGTGGCTAGTCAATAAGCTATGAAGGAGCAATTTTCCCAATTCATCCAAAACATGATGATGAGTCCACCAGGAATCTCATCGGAGATGATCACTCCGACAGAGGCACAAGAACAACACTAGGAGGCCAGTGGACCACCCCAAGCACCATGGAAATATCTGCCTCCTCTAAAACGGCAGAGGAACATTGTTGACCCTAGGCATTTACGCTTGGGGAGGCAAGGACACCCCTTCCCGATGACGATGTGGAGGCCGATGATGCTCCAGTAAAATGCTGGGAGCCATATGAGATTTCCAACAATATTGTACTACCTGTTCACCACAGTCGTTGTTAGTGTGAGAGACGAGATTCTGATGTTCACCCAAGAGGCTCAGCGTTTGATCGATTGCGCAGAGAGTTAGCCTTTGAAAGGCTTGGCCCCGTCAATGACCTAAGGGACAGGTTGTCAAGGTCGATAAGTCTTGCTGGCTACAAAAGAGAAAGGAGAAATTTTTGGCCTCATCATGGTCGACCCCTATGTGGATGAGATGGAGTCCAGGGGGAGGTGAACAACCTATGTCGCACTGCAGCAGGGGATCCCCCAGGTGAACCCTTGGAGGCAGAAGGGGACAACCTCGTCCAGGCTGACATTGCTAAGCCATGGGATGAATCAATTCAAAGTCTTGAAGATAAGATTGGGGATATCCTAAAAAGACGATATCCTTTGCATATGGGTACTCAGAGGGTTCACCCTTCATGGCAAAGATCCTGAGCTTTCCAACCCCGGCCAAGTTCAAGCCTCCTGTAGTGTCTCCCAAGTACGATGAAAGCACCAATCCTGTCCATCACATTGAAATGTACCAGTCAGAAGACGATATGTACTCCATCTCTGATGAGATGAGGTGCCAAGGTTTCTCAATCACCTTAATCGGTGTAGCTCACATCTGGTTCACTTCTCTTCTAAAGAATTCCATTGAGAATTTTAAATAGTTGGCCGAGCGATTCATCCACAACTTCTGCTTTGGGGTAAGACCTAAAAAAAGATAACCCATCTACTATATGTGAAGCAAGGAAAAAATTAGAGTCTAAGAGACTACATCGCAAGGTTCAATAAGAAAAAGTTGGAAGTGGAAGACTATGAAGAAAGCATAGCTATGGCAACCCTCATCGGAGGTCTCTAAAAGGGAAGCTTACTGAAGACTCTCCCAAGTCAATGGACAAGCTGCTGGAAACAACTGGGAAGGTCATGAATGCTAAGGAATCAATGGTTATTAAGTATTGGATGAGAAAGGAAATAGAAGTGGAAACAAGTTTCAGAAAAAGAATAAAGATGGGAAGAAAAAGTCGGTAGAGCATCAATTTGCAGACTACACCCCATTGACTGAAGATGAGAACACATCCTCAATGATATAAAGAGAGATTGGTCTTTAAGGTAGCCAGAAAAGCTAAGGGCTCCTCCTCACAAGAGGAACAAAAAAATTTGGTGTGAATTCCATCAAGACCTTAACCATCTGACTGAGAAATGCTTTTCATTGAAAGATGAGATTGACAAAATGCTGAAGGCAGGAAAATTGAGGAAGTATGTAGATAAAGGTGCTTTACAGGGTGGCTGAGATGACCCTAGGAAGAGAAAGAATCACAAGTACTGAGAAGATGCCCCTGCCAGGCATGATGATCCCTCAGACGATGACGATGATGACCCGGACCTCCCACCAAAGGACAAAAATAGCCCAGTAAAGAGAGTGAACATAATCTATTTTGGTGTGGGTACGATCTGTGGGGGACTAGCAGGAGGAGGTTTGGAGGTAGCCAACCTAAAATCTCATGGGGCAGAGGCAAAGGTAGTAACAAAGATAGAGGTTATTCACTTGACTTCAGTTAATGTGAAATGTGAGAAAAGGAAGAAAATGGACGTGGACACCCTCATAGTCGTCCTCTCACGACTTGATTTTAAGGGTATCCTATCTCCACATGATGACCCTCTTGTCATCATAACTAGGGTGCATGGATGTGAGATGCATAGGATACTAGTTTATGGGGGAAGTTTGACAGACGTTATGTTCTGTCTATATTTTAAGAGCTTGGGGCTCAATCGAGCGAGGCTCGTTCCCTACCAGCATCCCCTGATCGACTTTAGCGAAGAGAAAGTCCATCCTTTGGTAATATACGAGATGGAAGTGAGAATGGGGGATGAGTGTCCTAAGTGGATAACCAAGAAAATAAATTTTTTTATCATGGATGAAAATGTCTTCTCATCTTACAACCTCATACTGGGACGAGTGGCCCTCAAAGAGTTTGAGGTCATGCCTTTAACGGTCCACCAGATGATAAAATTACCGACTCCTTATGGAGTAGGGGAAGCTCAGGGTGACCAAACGTCGGGACGTGAATGCTACTTAAACTCTGCTTAGGATAGAGAGGCTCATAGGAAGGAAACTACCACTTACAGCATTGTCACTCTTGATCCAAGAGATGAGATAAATATCAAAAAGGGAGAGGCCACAGAAGCTGTAGAATCCTTCATCCTTGATGATGACGAGATAAAAAAACCATCCAGGTCGACAGAGCCCTAAAGCCTGAGATAAAAAAATGAGTTAATCAAGTTGCTGAAGAGAATACATAACATCTTGGCCTGGAGTCTTGCAGACATGACAGGTATTAACCATAAGATTATGTGTCACAAACTTAATTTAGTGGAAGATGCTAAGACAGTTAAGCAAAGAAGAGGGATTTACTCCTGTAAAGTTCATTAGAGAAGTTATCTACTCAGAATGGCTTTCTAATGTCGTCATAGTGCCAAAAGATAATAAGAAGTAGAGAATGTGTGTGGACTTTACCAATCTGAACAAGTCTAGCCCCAAGGATAGTAGTCCTCTTCCTCGTATTGATCATATGGTGGATGCCACAGTAGGTCATGAGATGATGAGCTTTATGGATTCCTATTCTGGATACAACCAAATCTTCATGGACCCAGCTCATTTAGAGAAAATAGCTTTCATCATAAATAAGGGTACGTATTTCTACAAAGTGATGCCCTTCGACCTGAAGAATATCAGGGATACATATCAGTGTCTAGTGAATATGATGTTTGAGGTTCAAATTGGAAAGTCCATGGAGGTTTATGTGGACGACATGCTGACGAAGAGTCTGAAGGCCGACACTCATGTGGCCGATCTTGAAAAGACTTTTAATACCATGGATAAGTATAGAATGAAGCTCAACCCTGCCAAATGCATCTTTGGGGTCAGAGCTGGAAAGTTTTTGGGCTTTATTGTCAACTAAAAGGGGATAGAAGCCAGCCACGAGACGATAAATGGTTTTCTAGAAATGAAGACACCCAAAACCATCAAAGAGGTTCAAAGACTTACTAGACGAGTGGCTGCACTTAATAGGTTTGTCTCTAGAGCTACTGATAAATGTCTCCCATTTTTTAAAGTTCTCAGAAAAACCTTTGAATGGAATGAGGAATGTGATCAAGATTTTAAAGAGCTCAAGTCCTACCTCGGCTCTCCCTTACTCCTATCTCGACTAGTCCAAGGATAAAAGTTGTATGTGTACTTAGTCGTATTAGAGTCAGCCATTAGCCCTGCTATCATGAAAGAAGAGAATGGGGTATAAAAGCCAGTATATTTCAACATTAAAGCGCTCCAAGTGTCTGAGCAGAGGTATACTAGGATGGAGAAGTTGGATTATTCTTTGATTCATGCTTCTAGAAAGATGAAACCTTACTTCCAAGCTCACTCCATGGTCATCCTCACTGACTTACCCCTCACACAAGTCATCCACAAGCCTGAGAAATCATGGAGACTGATGTCTTGGGCAATTGAGCTAGGAGATTTTAATATTTTTTATTAATCGAGGGTGACCATCAAAGGGAAGGCACTGACAAACATTGTACCCAAGTTCACATGGGACGAGGATGAGTTGAAAAGGATAAAATTGAGATCATGGACAGCACGCCAGAGAGAAGCGTCAACCCATCTACGGATGAGGCCGAGATAAGCACATTTAGGGAAAAGGCAGCTAGGAATGATGAGGGAAGATATTGAACCCTATCAGAGGGAAGCTTCTCGAAGGCTGACGCTATATGGAGTCTCTTCGTTGATAGGTTATCATGTGAAAATAGGAGCAGTGCCGAATTAATAGTGTTGGCACCAGATGACAAGACATCGAGTATTCTATGAGATTTATCTTTAAGGCTTCCAATAACGAGTATGAATATGAAGCACTTACAGCTGGTCTCTCTTTGGCCTAGGTACTTAGTGTCTGTCATCTCTTAATCCATAGTGATTCTAAATTGGTTGTGAATCAGATCTTGGAGGCATATGAGGCCAAGGACGAGAGCATGGCCAAATATCTAAAGAGAGTAAAATTGATGCTGAATATCTTCAAGGAAGTGAAGCTGAAGAGGATATCTCGACTCGACAACGACCGAGCCGATGCGCTTGTGAGGTTAGCCTCAGTAATAAGAACGAATATATGAAGAATAGTGCCGATAGAGATCTTACTTTGGCTGACTATTAAAGAGGAAGACAGAATACTTGGGTCTTGCCAAAATATAAACATGGAAAATTCATGGATGGATCCTCTATTCAGATACATTAAAGAGGGGGAGCTACCAGAGTCAAAATCGGAGAGGAAAACGCTGAGGTACAGAGCTACAAAATTAACTGTCATAGGGGATACTTTGTACAAAAAGGGATTTTTACTCCCTTTACTCAGGTTTGTTCATCCACTCGAGGTACCATATATCCTTTAAAATGTGCACGAGGGGTCTTGCTCTAGCCATATTGGAGGGAGGTCATTGGACAAAATAATCATTACTCAGGGATACTCACGGCCGACCCTGGCCAAATATGCTGCAGCATATGTGAAGAAATGTGAAAAGTGCCAAAGGTTTGGTACCATTCCTCATCAGCCTCATTAACCTCAAACCTATATCATATCTCCTTGGCCATTTGCAGTATATGGGATTGACCTAGTAGGCCCCTTTCCTATAGTTGTGAATACTTATTGATACTTTATTATAACGATAGATTATTTTTCCAAATGGGTGGAAGCCGAGCTGATGATCATGATCATAGAACATAAGACCTTCCACTTCATCTGGAATAACATAATATGAAGATATGGTCTCCCAAACACTCTAATCTCAGATCATGGTACTTAGTTCAAGAATGCTTCCTTAGAAAAATATTGCGAAAGGGTTGGGATCAAGCAATTCTTCTCCACCCCTGGCCGACCTCAGGCTAATGGTCAAACTGAGGTGATAAACTGAAAAATCCTTAATGGGATCAGGAAGAAACTGGGGGAGTAAAAGGGAAGATGGGTTGAAGAAGTGTATGTTGTACTGGGGGCTAATAGGACGACAACGAAAAGCCCTACGGGGGAAACTCCTTTTATGTTGGCATATGGTTCAGAAGTTGTCATCCCTACAGAAATTGGGCTTCCTACTCACAGAATTCAAATGTACGACCGTCAGATAAATATGGAAGAAAGAATACTTGATCTTGATCTAATTGAAGAGAGAAGAGAAGATGCCGAGACAAGGCAAGAAGCCTACCGACAGAGGACTATCAGGTTTTATAATTAGAGGGTAAAGGAAAGGCCAACAGCTATGGGGGACCTATTCCTCAAAAAGACATGGCAAAAACCTAACAACCTTCATTCAAACTGGCATTGCCCATACAGAGTCACCGATGAAGTCATCCCAGGCACCTGTAGGCTAGAAAACCTGAAGGAGAACCCTTCTCAAACGCCTGGAACGCATATCATTTAAAAAAGTATTACCAATAAGATTATAATAGTTGTCCTGCTTATTTCCTATTGAAATGAATGTATTTGTTTCAAAGAACACGAATGGAATGTTAATGAGAATATAATATTGTTCCCTCATCTTGTTGTTTGTTAATACATATATTTGTTGTGTTAATTCACATTAAGCTACAGAACATCATTCGTGGTGAAGTAGGCTTAACTTCTCTTCGGTGATACGAAAGTCTGGACGGGTGTAACCACATCCATAGATTGTCAATAGCATCGAGGGACATTTATTAAGAAAACACCATTAATTTGGTGGACTCTCCCCCTCGGTTAGGATGAGGGTGAATGGTTGGGATGACCCTCCATTCACTCTCAAGAAATATGAGGGAGGACTCGTGCCTAAAACATCATTTTTTGGTAAAGTGAAAGTTATTAAGATCACTTAAGGGTGGTTATTTCTAAAACACCATTAATTTGGTGGACTCTCCCCGTCGGCTACGATGAGGGTGAATGGTTGGGACGACCCTCCATTCGCTGTCAAGAAAGACGAGGGAGGACTTGTGCCTAAAACGTCATTTTTTGGTGAAGTGAAAGTTATTAAGATCACTTACGGGTGGTTATTTATAAAACACCATTAATTTGGTGGAATCTTCCCCTCGACTAGGATTAGGGTGAATGTTTAGGACAACCCTCTATTTTCTCTCTAGAAAGACGAGGGAGAACTTGTGCCTAAAACATCATTTTTTTGGTGAAGTGAAAGTTATTAAGATCACCTAAGGGTGGTTATTTATAAAACACCATTAATTTGGTGGACTATCCGCCTCAGCTAGGATGAGGGTGAATGGTTGGTACGAACCTCCATTCACTCTCAAGAAAGATGAGGGAGGATTTATGCCTAAAACGTCATTTTTTGGTGAAGTTCAAGTTATTTAGATCACTTAAGGGTGGTTATTTCTAAAACACCCTTAATTTGGGGGACTCTTCCCCTCGGTTAAGATGAGGGTGAATGGTTGGGATGACCCTCCATTCGCTATCAAGAAAGACAAGGGATGATTTATGCCTAAAACATTATTTTTTGGTGAAGTACGTGCAAGTTATTAAGATCACTTAAGGGTGGTTATTTATAAAACACCCTTAATTTGGCGGACTCTCCCCCTCGGCTAGGATGAGGGTGAATGGTTGGGACGACCCTCCATTCACTCTCAAGGAAGACGAGGGAGGACTAGCGCCTAAAAATATCATTTTTCAGTGAATTAATCCCTCTTCTAAGACGATAGTGTGTAGAAGAGACGAGGGATGACTTATGAGTAGTATGTAAGTTGGTTGGTACAAGTCATTATAATATGGAAAATAAAAATAGAAGTGGAGATGAAAGATATTTTCATTAGAAAGTAAAAATGTTATAATACATCAGGAGGACAATCCCCATATGTTTCCAAAAGAAAATAAAGAATAATATAAAAGAAAGGGTATAGGCCACAGATGAACACCCTAAAATACTTGATTTGGAGAGGGTAAAACCCCAGAATTATCATCGGCAACAACAGTAGAAGGACGACTCTCAAATGTCCCAATACCTTATGTGGTCTTCTGAGACTCCACGTGAGAAAGATCCTCATCCATCAAGGGGTCGTCCAACTTCACAGCCTCCAGCGAGAGTCGGATGGAAGACACTTCATCAGCTAATTTCAAAATGACCCATTGACAGGACGTCTTAATTCCCCTATCCAAGTATTCAAGGCCGAATCCTTGAAGTTCATCAGAGAGTTTTTAGGCCTGCACATCGTCGACCTTGGCCCTACTAACAGCTGTATCAAGGTCTGACTTGAATTGGGTGACTTGTTTTTTCGGAGCCTCGTCCTTTACCGTGATTATATTATCCTTGAGCTTCAACTGTTCAATATGATGGAGTTTAAGATCATCCACGACCCTTGTATGCTCAGCCTTCAAATTCCTCAGTTGATTCCTGAGATCGACTTCAGCTTGGATTGCCCTCTCAGCCTCTTGAAACTTCGAATAATTCTCAGACACCCATTTCATAGCTGAGGTAAAGGCACAAATAGATTGCAATAAACCAAGGAAAAGTTAGCAAAAATATATAATAGAACATATATGATAAAGGTTAGAAGAGGAGGGGGATACCTTATCCAGATTGTGAATCCCAAAATCATAGACTTTGGTCGGGGGCATCTTGGCCAGGTTATCGTAGTCAACAGCCGATGGAGATGAAAACATGGCCATCTTTGCAGCCTTGATGTTATTGATTAGAGAGGTGGGGTCGGCCTTAAGTTGGGTCAGACTGGACAACCACAAAGCATCCAAGTATGAGGAAGAGCTCACATCAGAGGTGTTTTTTTCAGGGACCTCCACCCTATCCCTCGTAGGAGCGTTAGGCCGAGTGTGGATAGGGACTTATGGATCCTTTCATTTTCATGAGGCCTCTTCAATCACCCCCCTATAGTGGTTTTTATCTGGGTTTATTATGGTTGTTTACCCTTCTTCTTGCTGAGCAAGTTAACAAACTTGGAGTAGTCATCTCCCAAAGCACGTCAAATACGTTAGAAGGTCGACCTGCAAAAATTAGATGACACATCAGAAGAAAATATTAATGCGAGGGAACACATGAAAGAAAATGAAGTAAATAGATAACTCACATAACTCTTACAGATGGACAACCTCCAAGACAGACTCTCTAAGGAGATTTAGGGTCATTAAGTCTTCAAATTTAGGAAGAGCACCCTCCTTCCCCTGATCCCTCAAATAGTCGACTATATCTCTCTCGTCTATGCTGAGGCCAGGGTCATACCTTGCCGCCATTGAAGTATTGGACCATGCTCGAGGGACCCTCGGACTATCTTTAGAAGGGTAAACCTCGGATGGGAATTCCCAAGACCCAAAGTAAATAAAAATCTCTTCTTCCAGTCATGATTTGAGGTTTGGATGACGTGGAGAAGTTTCTTGTCAGCCCTCCTAGCACCTAGATGGAAGTAACCTAGCTTTTTGGATGAGGAGGTGATATCGTAACAACCTAAGAATAAACGGGGAGATGGTTCGTCAGTGAATGATTTTTTTCCAAAGGGATATGTACCGAAGGATGATCCTCCATAAGTTAGGGGGCAACTAGGTAGGAGCAACCCCAAGAGAAAATAATATGGTGACGATGGCAGGATGAAGAGGTAGTCTATCGTCGACCCTAAACATCTATTCGAACATGGAAATCTCTCCCTTCCGTCCTTGGAAAACCTTTTCATCTTCGTTAGGGATCCTCATTAAAACATTGGATTTGACACCAAATGAGTGTCTCCATATAAGGAGATTACATTCTTTGACCAACGAGATGAAAGATGAGGCACATGAGGTGTCAACCTTATCCTCAACCTCTGAGCTCTCATCCTCATCCTCCTCACCCTCATCTTTGCTTCATCTGCCTCATGATCGTTAAAGGTTGGGGGACCATCTGGAAAAGTGGTTTGAAACTCAATGGGGGACATGGCTATCACATGGATAGCTTCTAGGTTAACTGTTCCCTCAGCTTGTTCATGGGGATTGATGTTTGATGGGTCATATCTCCCAGACGTCCCGACACCAAAAGAAGACGACGCTCTGGTTTGTTCATCCATGGTTTCTTCTTGGCTCTAATCCTAGGCTTGAGGATAAGACAAACCAAAAGTCTCAGATGGCGTGGGCAATATTTTGGCTAATGTAATGGGAAAGATGGGACGTACCCAAATCAGGTCGTCCCCACGTCTAGCCTCATCCTCCTCCTTTACCCTTCGAATCTCTGCAAAATACCTCCCTCTCAAAGTGGGAAACTACTTGGCTAATTTGTAAAGCCTTTGGAGCATTCATAGGATGACCATGGACTCATAGAATGGAAGAGAACTCACAAATAAGTTTAAGTGATTGACTGAGTTGACCATAAGATCAAACTCAAAGGAATGAAACGTTATATGGAAGAACGGTCAAGAAAATCAAGAATAACGAATAAGCAACGCGCCGGAAGGGATGATCAGAGTGTCACCAAAGAATCTATAAAGGGGGAAGTTTTACCTAAAACCACCACAAAACAACTAATAATGGTCATAAACTCACCTAACAGTCAACAACCTAGATCTAAAACCACCAATCTGTGGTAGTAATGCCAACTGGAATGACTGGAAACTCGTCGAAAAAAACTAAAGTTCCTAGGTATGGGGAAAAATCAGAAATCCAACACAATAATGGATGAAGGTGAGATAAAGTGATAAAGAATGTTACCTGGAAGAAGGGAAGAAGTAAAGACTCCTCCGAAAATCTCTATAAGCCTTGCAAGGAACAGAAATGAAAAAAATGTTTTTGTGAGAGAAATGAAGCGCGAAGAAGAAAGAGAATGAATAATGTTTAAAACCTTTTAAATATTTTGTCATCATTGGGCACAAGAATCAAATCGGCACACAACCCATGAGGCAGACCATCATTAGAGCACAAAGTCCCAAATGTCATCAGCAGCTGCCATTTTTGGAAAGAACAACACGATGATTGACAAGTGTCAATCATCATCTTAGGCCCTCTCCAATTTAACAACAAAAGAAACAGTAATACCCCTCATCCACCTCAACAACATCGATGGCTAAAGGCTAGGGGTGATTGATATACCAATATATCCCCTCGTCTAGGACGATAACGCATTCAGTCTAAGATAAGGGAATAGTTGGAATATTATTACCATCCAAGGGGTCGTATCAGAGATAAGGGTCGGCCAAGCCGACCCCAGAGTCATAAAATAGTCATTACGAGCATCCAGCTTAGCCACGTATTCAACTAAGATGAAGCCTCAGCTCGGACATATGGACGACCCTACTCCAGCCGACCCAATCCATACACTACAAAACTCAGGGACTTAGGCCTATATGTGGACCTGCCTTGGATTCAACCAAGAACCATGAGCCGAGGGTGAGGTCATCGTTGAACGTGGTTTGGGAGACGCGTGGATCAGTGCGCGTGGGGCTCAGGCAGCACATGGACTAAACCGTTATAACAAGATTTACCTCGCGTGAGGGAATATTTAATCATCGTTATCTACATGTGGCATAATGAGGTGTCGAAAGGAGATTAGCCAGATCATCACACACATGCACATTGCATGCTTGGGGGGTATATTACACCTTCCACGCACTATATATACTGGTATTCTCCTACCTTGCAAAGAGAGGAAGGAATATTGTAAAACCCTAGTAAAAGATCTGTTAAAGTATACAGTAGAGAGAGAAAGTGAGTGTGTTGTATCACAAGGCCATTAGAACCCATCTTATAGTGAAAATCACTCGGCTTAGATAGGCTGAACCACTTATATTGGTGTGTATCTCCTCATTTCCTCATCTCCTTCTACATATATATATATATATATATATATATATATATTTCCTATTTTCTGTCATTGTTATACCTGTATGAGCTCTACAACACCTTGATATGGTGGTGCTATTCATAACATCATCAGTTTTGTAGAGAGAGAAAGTGTGTGTTGTATAACAAGGACATTCGAGCCGATCTTATAGTGAAAATCACTCATCTTTATAGTGGAAGTAGTCCTAGATAGATTGAACAACTTATGTTGGTGTGTATCTCCTCATTTCCTCATCTCCTTCTACATATATATATATTTGCTCTCATTGTTATACATGTTTGAGCTCTACAACACCTTGATTTGGTGGTGCTATTTATAGCATCATCGTGTGGTATCTCAATCGAAAACCGTGGTAGTAGACCAAGGAAAGAATGCCATAATAGTGAAAAATCCGTCCAATGGAGGCCAGATTTTCTTTAGAAACTTTAATCTCAAAGGGGAAGGTCTGAATACTGAAGGAAGGGTTAAGAATTTTGTAACCCGACTCTAATACGCCTATCTCTCCCTAAGTAGGCATTATCTTCCCTATAATCCACTGCTCATGTTATTGCAAGTGCCAGGAGGATTCGTCTTTCGAACCTCAAACTTTACTGGGATCTGAACCATATAACCCTTATTTTATGGGCATGCCTCCCCATTTATCTGTAGTGTATTAGATTTCCTAATACCCAATGAAGGTCCAACTCTAAACCATTGAATCGTTCAAAAAATATTAATCTATAAGGGAGTATTTAAATAATTATGAGATGTTCGGGAACTCCTAGAGGTGTCCACATAAGATACAATGTATATCATTCTCAACCATGATTAAATGGTCGACTTGATCCTGGTCCAACCACCTCCGATTTAGTTGCATCGCGCACCGAAGCTCCAGACTCACGTCGATCAGACACGCGTCTAGCCTTGCTCCTTGATTCTAGGCTTTAGGGAGACATTGGCTCCTTGGTGCGCCTTAAATAACGTGGTGCGCCTTACATTTTTGTCTCTCTACGCTCACTTGTCTACTAGTATATATGACTTACATTTTTTTGCCCAACTCACTGTCCAGGTGGGGAGTGTAGGTGATGATTTAATGGTGGCCTCTTTCAAATATAAGAGATCAAGGTGAGATTTTCCAAGTCTGAGAATTTGTTGTATTCTTATTGGAAATTGTTTTTTAATTCAGTCCTTTATTAGGGCCTGAATAAGGAATATATTCTTTATGGAGATATCCATTACTTACTTAGGAGTATGGAAACTTCAGTCATAACTTCATGCTATCACTTTCATAGAATAAGTCCTCACATATGACTAAAAACTTCCTTTAGTAGTTAGGCGATTCATTTAGAGTCTAAATTCTCATATGTATAAAATTTAGAATGTGTTCATGTTTTTCTTCACAGAAGGTCCATACGCAATTTCATGTTAACTTGGATAGAAATGCCAAATGGGTGGAGATATTTTAACATGGTACAAAAGTTTTTCACTACAAATAAAATGTTACCAAATAGTGACTACTTTTTCCTACTATTTGTATTCATTTATTAATATTTGTTTGTTTTTGAATGATATTAATCAACCTTAACAACTCTATTTGTAATTTTTTTCCTTCCCTTTATTTAACTATAAGAAAGATTTATTCACTATATTCACATTGCTTTTATTCACTATATTTGTAGTTGTTTTTGGCTATTCTAGGCCCGAAATATTTTTGAAGCTCATTAAACATTTGTATCAAGGGTTCTGATCAATTATTAAATATTTGAGATATTATAATTTGGTGATGTCACATGTGCAATTTCGTATTTGAATAAGGGTGGTAATATGCTATACTCCTACATTGTCTTCTTTGTATCGTGTTACTGTTATTTTTCGTGACTTGCGTAAAGTTATTGCTGGAACATTGTACATTGGTTTTGTTTACATTAAATGACATTATTATCATATTATGTGGGTGCTTCTATTTGGGCCAAACCAAATTGATAGAAATGGATAGTCATGTAGATAGAGTGCTCTGAATCAGTGGATGCTCTTCACTATACGCATTCAATATTAATAAGATTTTGTATGAGACTATTGATAGTTTAATCCTTCTATTGAGATATAATACATCAAATTGAGTCCTAACATATACAATTTTTACAAAATGATATCCTTTGTCTTCACCGAAACTGAGATCAATATTAATTGAATAAAAACTTCGACAAATGGAAATAAGAAAGGGGGAACATTCAAGTGTGACTCCATTACTGATCCCGTCGTGATGGATGTTGAGAGTGTGAAATGCCCCCAATTTTAAATTTATCAAAAATATAATTTCCTTTTAGAGATATGGAATAAAGATGGATCAACACAACACACAGAAATGACAAATTTTAATTTTTTTCAAATTAAAATTAAACAAAGTGAAATTAAATTAAACTAGAAATATATTTTTCACTTAAACATATTAACTCAACTCAAGTCCTAGAAATTTGCCTAAGAATTAATTAATTAATTTTTGCAAATTAGGCCAAACAAAATTTTATCCAATAAAATTAATGACTTGAACTAAATTAATTAAACAATGCCCAAATTAATTTTAGCACCAACTTAAGCATGAGTAGTGACTTAAACCATATTTTATCTTTTATTCCTAAGCATGCATCTAGGTTATATAGCAAGATAAAATAAATCACAAACCACTACGCCACGATATACGAGGAAAAACCCACAACGGGAAAAAACCTCAGATGACCCTAGCCACAAATCCACTAAGTACGATTTTACAAGTACAAGACAAAAGGACTTACAACACTCGACTTGACTCCGTCCAAGACTCGACGCTACTTCTTGTACACACCTCTGCCTAGAGAATAACCACGGAAGTCCACCGCGGTCTTGGAATCCACCGATAGGACTTTTTCGGTCACCGCCACCGGAACAAGTAGCCTTTCTCCAAGTGGGTATGTCACAGCAAACAATCTTCTTCTTTATGGGATGTAGAAGCAAACCCAAACTTCAATTATTTGAGGTGTAGAGAAAAACCCGATGCAAAACACTCCAAGTAAGGATATATATTAAGAAACTTGGAATAAACAAAATTATTGAGTGTGTATGTGTTTTGGTTAATTTAATCCATGAAAATTAAACACAAAACATAGAACTTTTTCTTGGAAGATTTTCTCTCTCTAAAGTCACTTAGTATATGAAAGATTTACTCTAAAAAAGTTGGTTCCCACACTAAGTAAATCTGTCAAAAAGTAGTGGGGAAAAGGTAGTGGGAACATGGAGAAAACTATAAAAAACTGCCCAACAACTTTTCCCGCCAATGTCGTTCGAATGACTTTTTCACTCAAATGACTATCTCGTTTGAACGACTTTACTAACCATGTTCGAGAGGAGAAAAAGGAATCTCGTTCAAACAACGTGGAAATCTCGTTCGAATGAGATCCCAGTTCGTTCGAACGACTTTCCAGAAAATAGCCCAATTTGTTTTAAGCTCAAATACTTTAAGAAAAATTATAAAATACTATTTTCTGAATAAACTAAAGTCATTAACCTTATTTATAAACAATTTATAAAATTCACCCAATAAATTTCCAAGCTCCTATATATATAAAAAATGCATTCATACCTTAGGAGCATTGGAACGATGTTGTTGACGTAGAAATGAGGCACACTAAACTCGGCGTAGAAACGAGGCACACCAAACCCGACATATGATGAAGCTTTATAATCTTGGCCGCTACATCTTCAACAAAAACATCATAGGTTTGGATGGATACACTTGAACACTACCCTATGACTCAAATGTTTTTGTCCGAAATTGAACCAACACTACATCAAGACTCAATCGGAGACTTGTGTCCTTACAAATCTCCCCCTTTGGATATTTGGGGACAAAAACCAAACAAAAATCCTAAAGGGCCGTCAAGCTCTACTAGAATTAAAAAAATATCCCACCCAAAATAAAAATTACATAGCTTGACTCAAAAACCCAAGGATCGATATCTTTGCTGATGAAAGTTGCCATTTAGAAAGTTTCCATTTAGAAGAATTCCTGCACACTCAAGCAAACTATCAAACGCATAGAGGATATAAAAAATATTTAATGCAATTAAGATAATTACTCCCCCTAAATTAATTCTCCTTTATCAACAATGATCAACCTAAGAAGATAGAGCTCTCCCCATAAGTTAAATCTCCTAAACTAAGATACGATTATAATAGGACTAGATACAATTTCTCCCCTATCATTCTCCCCCTTTTTGTTCAGGAATAGACAAAGGATATAAAATAATTTAAACACGTTGAAGTTTTAGAGTGATAAGTACATTAAAGCATATGAGAAACAAAAGCACAACTAATCCATACAAATAATAAAGGATACAAACTAAGATGCAATAAAATGATACCAACGTGATACATAAAATATTAAGCATGTGATATCAACAAAAGATGCAGCAAGATAGATACCAATTATGTAGTAGAAGCATAGGTGGACTAGAAAGCAAGGCAAAGATAAAAAATATCATATGTATACATACTTTAAATATAACAATAATGCACACACACACACACACACACACACACACACACACACACACACACACACACACACACACACATATATATATAGATAGATAGATAGATAGATAGATAGATAGATAGATATAAACACTACACATGACACAAAATAAAATAAGTTTTTTCACACTCATATGGCAAAAATGTGTCACATGGAAACGAAAGTGTTGGGGTGTGAACTAGTAACAATTAAATTTAGACCCAAACACTTAAAACATATTCACGGAGTTTTCATTTGATTGCAAACGTTATCATATTTGAATATAACCTCATGTGACAATATAAATTTAACTCAATGAACAAACATAGACAATGCATACAAGCCTAGAATTTTGATGATTCTACAAACCAATAGAGTCATGACAATGAAAGGACAACTAGGATAAATGGACATTGTTCAAACTCTTGATATACCATCCAATCTCCCTCAATAAGCATATATAATTTTTGAATGAATATATCAATTAACAATAGGCCTTGGCAATTATTTTTCTTTTTAATGCCATATTTTATTTTTAGGCCTTTGGACCACGTATTTCTTTTAGTTCCATTACAAATGGTGGCTTACTCACAAAGGATGATATTTCCTTTCAGATCCCTTCCCCGTGCACATTTATATATATATTAGCATTTTTATATCTCACACAAATCTCACGTGCAACAGATTTTGACATGCACTAGTCCTCCTAGGTCATAGTATGTATATGACTAAATTGGTAGGAGAACACCTCAAAAATCTCAAACATATGAAGTTAAAATTTCAATAGAGCTCGTGCATGTTTGAATTGAGCCATATAAAAATATAACCCATTTAAGCAACACAAAATCCAACTACTCCATGTAAGCATGGTGAAGAACATTTTAAGGATTGACAATCTTAACCAAAAGTTCTAGCCACATGGGAGCAAAAAGGAAGGGATTCAAACACAAGTATATGCCATATAAAGTGTGTCAAACTAAAATACTCATAGAAAAAATCTTTTTGTTTTTTGAAAATTTTTAACAAAACAAAAAATTATGCACTCAAAAGACACAAAAATCATTTGTACTAAAAGGTGAAACACAAATGATAAACAAAAATCTTTTTGTATTTTATATTTAATGAAAATTAAAATGAAACAAATATAATACAAAAGATTAACAAACATCATAATTCTAGCATGAGATTGTAATACCCCGTATTTTTATGCTATATTAATTTGGAGATTTATTAAATTTAACGTGAATGATTTATTTAATAAAAATCCGGAAATTAATTATGTTATAATTATTAACGTGACGAGAGTTAGTAATTATGGGAAACTTGTTGGATATTACTAATGAGCAAAGTAATATATTATATTGTTTATATTGAATGTCATGAGTGAATTAAATGACTATTTCGGAAATTTAAGTCGTGACGTGCCCGTGTCACGTCAAGATTAATTTTGTTAAATAAAAGGTGAATATTTTATAAGTTGCTCGTATGGTTGTTTTGAGTGCACCAACGCGTCCGGAAGGGTCGAGATAGTCAGAAAAGTGTACCCGGGGGTTTAGTTTGGGTCTCGGGGCGTTTTTAGGCCTAATTGGTACCCCGGGAGGGCAATTTAGTCATTTCACCTTTTTGGGTAATTAAACCCACGAAATTCAACAACCTATATCAGCCATTTAGGTTAGTCTTTTAGGGTTAGAATATTCAAAAAACAAGTGACGGACATTGGAGAAGAGAGGAGAGAGCTCCAAGGCAATTCTAGGCCAAAAAGTCACCGGTTTGCACCGCCGCCACCACCAACGCGTAGATCGCGAGAAGGGAACGCAACCACACTGGATTCATCTGCAAACCGGACTTCTGAAAATCCTAGGCAAGTATTTAACTTGCATATTTTTGTTAGTGCAATCTTCATATTAGTTTAGGATTGATTAGAGATGAAAACTATGGAAGAAAACCCAATTTGTGTTAGGAAAATGCATGTAGTATTGATTATAATGAAATTCTGGAATCCTTGCCATGTAGAGGAATATAACCCACGAAATTTTGATGATATATTAGAAGTAAATTCTGGTAAAAACAGATTAGAACCTTGATTAAGAAAAACTCTAGGGTTCTTGATGATTAGATGGGATTTTGGGTTAATTATCCATGTTTAATGTTAGATATACACATGCTTTACGTTGAAAACATCTGGTATATTGTTATAATGATAGTAGTAGGATTTTTGGGACGATTAGAATGGAAAAACATGGTTTTGGATGAAGAAATTTGGTAGAACCCGTAATTGCATTTCTGCAGAATTTTCGCAGACCTGCTTGATCGATCGATCGAGCCTAAAGCTTCGATCGATCGAAGGTTCAATCGATCGAGCCCCAGACCTCGATCGATCGACCCCTCCTGGCAGACTCTTATTTCCCTTGTTTAACTAGTTAAATTAAATTTATCGTGAAATAATTCTTGGGTATTCTTAATGAAATGTTTTGGGAGATAGGAAAGACCAGTAGGACATATGAATAAGTGTTGGGAACTTTATTAAAAGACGAGAATCTTGTTTTTGGGATAATTATATAATGAACAATGAAACTACGTATTTTAAGTGAGAGATTGTGGCGAATAGCTATGATAGTAAATAGATATATACCCACTGAATTTCCTACTTGGAAGGATAGAGTCCACGAATGTCACGTATTAAGTGAGAAAACCCTTCGAGTTAAGGTTAGAGATGAAACCTTATACGTAAAACTAATAACGTGAAATGTAGGATAAATGTTATAATTATGGGTGACGAGAAGAACCTATATTAATATGATAAGGAGGTATATTTATATGATTGTGTGTACATATATTATATACTTGTGAAAATCATGTCCACGCTACTTGCTATCCCTGAGGTTACCGCGCTGGGACAAGTCTTATCTCGATGGGACCTTTATGGGGGATATTGACTTGTACCCTAGAAGATAGATATCCTTGGTACAGGCTATCGATGTGATAGTTCAGACGGTCCTAAGAGACGCAGGCATGTGCCATCCTCTTAGAGACTTGGAATCTATTCTTCGCCTCAATATTGTTTGTGTATTTATGTTAATACAATTCGAGAGTGATTTCGAATGTATTCCCCTTAATATGAGTGATATGGGGCTTTGGATAGTATAAGTATGCACGCACCATAGTTTTATGTGGGGTGCTGTTATTTTATATATATTATACGAGTAGTTAATATATATATGAGAATTGGAAATTTGAAACTCCCTACTGTGATTTGATAAGTAGGACATGGTTGATGACTCAGATAGTCAATACTTGTTTTGCGAAAGTATAATATGTTACTGAGAAACTTTATGAATTTATAAAAGCTAAAATGAGAGTTGTGCTGCTAACTGGAAGTATTCTTTTTTTAAAACAAAAATATTGTTCGGTTTTGAAATTTTATGAGTAAGTTAAGATACGCTAAATTATTGGAAAGGTTAGTATGATATAATTGTTAAGAATAACCGTTGGGAAGGTTAGTGCGATAGATGTGCACATTATAAGAGAGGTGAGTATTTCTCAAGAGAGTAACGCATTAATATGTTGTTGCATTGGCCTGTATCAATTTAAATACTTACTAAACGTATTTTAAATCAAACACACTTTCGGGCTCTGACCCGTTTCTTTTTCTCTCTCTCTTGTATATATATGTATGTATTTCAGGTGCCCAGCCACAGGGACGTCTTGCTTAGGATCCCTTGAGAGGAACGTGCTGCAGCTTAGGTGGGAGTTGCAGGTCACTTGCGTAGACGGCTTCCTTTATGGACTCCACTTCTAGCATTCTCATTATTGGGCATGTGTCACCCTTTCCATTACTTCATTGTTGTTGGGACATTTATATTTCAGTTATTTCCAGTATTGTTCTATGGGATTTATTCAGTTTGGAATTTTGACTTTAGTTTTCATATGTTGACATTCGATTGACGAATGTATTATATTATCTGGTTTATTGTGGTGTGATTCTTAATTGTAGAAATGTTCTTTTTAAATAAATAAATATTTTTCTTTAATTAAAATTTGGAAAGTATGTATGAAAATGGTTTTGACACTTAGCTTAATTATTTAGGGTGTTAAATTGGAAAATTTATTTTTATCGACAGTGATGCTGAGAATGAACCAACTGTTTACCTTGATTTAATTTAATAAAGGAGTGATCGCCCGGTATTTAATTAGGCGGGGTGTCACAGGTGGTATCCGAGCATCTAGTTCTAGTGTCCTTTAGGATTTGTGCGGCTTATCATTCTTTCAGCTTTACTTTCTTTGATATAGAGCCCTAATACTAGGATTGTTGTGTCTATCTCTATACATTGGAATTTCATACTTCTGCGATTTGTTTATTTGAATGATGAACTCATCCAAATTTACTTAAATTTTCAGATGGATCGTCAAGAAGAACTAGCTAAGACAGTTAAGGGAGTCAACGAGCAAGACCGACTCACACCTCAGGTACCCCCAGGGAGAATATCAACCGCCGAGTTAGCGGGTATCGTGGCACAACCAGTTACCACTGCAGTCCTACAATACCAAGAACGCAGCCTACAACTTAAAGGAGGCCAAAGACCTAGAGAGGTTAACCAAATACATATGACTAACGTTGAGAATTGTGCGAAGGCACCGAATCTACGAAAACAAAACAATCAAGATCGAGTCAGTTTCGGAGGTAACGAGATTTATGTTCAGGGACAAAAGTGTCAGGGCCAACGAAGCCAGGTTCAGGATGAAATCACCAAGAGGTGTTTCGGTTGTGGAATGGACGATCAAAAACGTAAATCTTGTCCGAATCAGACTGGGGATAAACTACAATCTGACCAGCGAAGAATTTCGAAACTCTGCTATAAATGTGTACAACCGGGTCACAAGTGGATGGATTGTCCTCGCCCTAACATAACTTTTCCGCAGATTTCCCCTCAAGGCCAGCCAGACCAGAAAAACGAGACTACTCAACACCGTAATAAAGTGAAGCAGTTTCGAGGGAGGTGCTTCCAATGTGGCAGTAATGGCCATAGGCGTCAGGATTGCCCAGAGAAGAATAGGCCCCCCCGACAAGAATGTGCTAACAATAAACCCCAGAAGCCACCTCCACCACCCTTTCCAACTGCCTCAATTCAGCAGAGAAAGATACAGGGCGGACGTGTTTATAACTCCCCACAAGCAATATCTCCGCACGCATCCTCCGCGATTGAGGGTATGTTTTTCTATCCATGTTACTATGAGTCGAGTTTTGTTTAATACTGGGGCAACGCACTATTTTATAGCTACTTATTTTGCGAAAGCCTTAGGGTTATTAGCCACATCAGAGAGCACTGTGTCGTGTGTAGACTCACCACTGCGAAGTGGGTCACTTAGTTTCTTTATATGCCGGGGAGTAGGGGTAGATATTGGTAGCTAGGTATTACCTGCAAACATGTTAGTCTTAGACATGCACGAGCATGATGTGATTATTGGTATGGATTGGCTCGTCGCTTATAGAGTCATGATTGATTGCTTCGGTGGGAGCATTGTTTTTGCCATTCTGGGGAAAGAGATGTTTGTAGTGGCGATGCCTCGCCCAGAGGGAGTTTCGACCGCTCATTTGTATTACATAGATGAGGATACCTCTAAGGAGGTTGTGATTCCCTTAGATTCGATCCCTGTTGTCAGGGAGTATTCCGATGTGTTTCAGGAGATACCAGGCCTACCGCCCAGTCGTGAGATAGACTTTGTTATAGATTTATTGCTAGATACGAGACCTATAGCACGCGCACCGTACCATATGGCTCTGGTAGAGATGCGAGAGCTACGAGATCAGATAGAACAACTGTTAGGTCAGGGCTTCATTCGTAGGAGTACCTCACCTTGGGGTGCTCCAGTCTTGTTTGTGAAGAAGAGAGATGGTTCACTGAGATTGTGTGTGGACTACCGGGAGATGAACAAGGTCACGATACGGAATAAATATCCGTTACCTCGAATCGATGATCTGTTCGACCAACTGAGGGGAGCAACTTTCTTTTCGAAGATAGATCTGAGGTCGGGGTACCATCAGTTACGTATTAGAGAGCAGGATGTTTCAAAGACTGCCTTTTGTCGAGATATGGGTCCTATGAGTTCAGGGTAATGCCGTTCAGACTCATAAATGCCCCAGCCGTTTTCATGGACTTGATGAACCGAGTATTCAGAGAGTTCTTGGATCAGTTTTTCATCGTCTTCATTGATCACATCTTGATATATTAACACTCTGAGGAGGAGCATTCCGAGCACTTGAGGCAGGTTCTTCAGTCTCTATGAGAGCATCAGTTGTATGCTAAGTACGAGAAGTGTGGATTCTGGTTGCGAGAGGTACAGTTCTTGGGCCATGTTGTTTCTAAGCAGGGGATTGCAGTTGACCCGAGTAAAGTATCAGCGGTGAGGGAGTGGGGACAGCCCACGACACCGACGGAAGTGCGTAGTTTCTTGGGATTAGTCGGATACTACAGGAGATTCATTCGGGGATTCTCCAAAATAGCGGGCCCATTGATGAATCTGACTCGCAAGGGGGTACCATATGTTTGGGATGACGCTTGTCAGTTGGCTTTTGACGAGCTGAAAGAACAAGCTTACTTCAGCGCCAGTCCTTGCGTTCCGAAGCCGGGTGTAGATTACCTGGTTTACACCGATGTGTCCTTACGGGGACTTGGGGGAGTACTTCAGCAGGAAGATAAGGCTATAGCTTTTGCTTCCCGCAAGCTTAAGCCACATGAGAAGAACTACCCCACCCATGACCTGGAGTTAGCAACGGTCGTCTTTGCATTGAGGATATGAAGGCACTACTTATTAGGAGAGAAGTTCTGTTTGTTCACAGACCACAAGTCATTGCAATACCTATTCACTCAGCGAGAGCTGAATATGCGTCAGCGCAGATGGCTAGAGTTTGTGAAGGACTACCAGTTCGATATACAGTACCATCCGGGAAAGGCCAACGTAGTTGCTGATGCGTTGAGTCGTAGACCGGTAGACGAGGTAGCGGATGTCTGGAAAGAAAAGTGGAAGGAGTTGGGTTACCAGGATGCAGTAACACGTTCTTTCATATCCGTGATGTTAGTCACACCCGAGATTGTTATGAGGGTGATACAGGCACAGACTACAGACCCGTGTTGCCAGGAGCAGATTGTGCGACTTCTAGCCGAGGTTGATGAGTCCTATTCTGTTAGTTCTGATGGAGGTTTACGGTTTAATGGGAGATTGGTGGTTCCAGAAGGAGCAGGATTACGTCATGCAGTGATGACTCATTCTCACGGGTCCCGATTTGCAGTACATCCTGGAGGAGATAAGATGTACCAGGATATGAGGAGGAAATACTGGTGGAGTGGGATGAAAAAGGACATTGCTGAGTTCGTGTCCAAGTGTTCTACCTGCCAGCTAGTGAAGGTGGACCATCAGAAACCGTCAGGATTGCTTCAGCCATTGGAAGTACCCGCGTGGAAGTGGGAGAGTATTTCCATGGATTTTATTACAGGGTTGCCTGCATCACAGCGGGGCCACGATTCTATCTGGGTAATTATAGACCGTTTGACCAAGGTGGCTCATTTTTTGCCGGTACGGACAGATTATACAACGGGTCAGTATGCTCAGTTGTTCATCGCGGAGATTGTCAGGTTACATGGGGTGCCCCTAAATATTGCGTCAGATAGGGACAAGATTTTTATGTAACGTTTTTGGGAAATCTTTCAGGAGGCTATGGGTACTGAGTTGAGATTGAGTTCAGCTTACCACCCACAGACAGATGGACAGACATAGCGTACTAATCAGATGTTAGAAGATATGCTACGCATGTGTGTTCTCAATTTTGGAGGAGGTTGGGAGCCACATCTTCCACTGGTAGAGTTTGCTTA
The DNA here is from genome assembly GCA_949130495.1 of Sambucus nigra. Classification (NCBI taxonomy): domain Eukaryota; kingdom Viridiplantae; phylum Streptophyta; class Magnoliopsida; order Dipsacales; family Adoxaceae; genus Sambucus; species Sambucus nigra. Next base: position 311,947,926 of record OX422217.1, on the reverse strand, counting down.
TAATAACTCTTATCAGTTTACGATTGGTATGGCTCCATTTGAGGCTTTGTATGGCAGGCCTTGTCGTTCTCCAACTTGTTGGCTCGAGGTGGGGGATAACAAGTTACTAGGACCAGAAGTGATTCCGGAGACCTCCGCGAGGATTGAGATAATCAGGAGTCGTATTCGGGTAGCCCAAGACAGGCAGAAGAGCTACGCCGATGCGAAACGGTTCTTCCGGGACTTTAATGTGGGAGACCAAGTGTTATTGCGTGTATCTCCTATGAAGGGGGTGATGAGGTTCAGGAAGAAAGGGAAATTGGCTCCGAGGTACGTGGGACCATTTCCCATCATCGAGAGGATTGGGCCGGTTTCATACAGGTTGGGATTGCCAGATCATTTACATCGCATCCACGATGTATTCCACATCTCGTCGTTGAGACGATATCTTCGGGATGATATGGCCCATACTCACATTGCGATAGATGAGATAGACTTACAGTCTGATAGCTCTTACGAGGCGAGACCAGTGGCTATTCTAGAATATAGTGAGAGGAGATTGAGGTCGAAGATAGTTCAACTTGTACGAGTTCAGTAGGAACTTCATAATGTGGAATAATCCACTTGGGAGCGTGAGGAAGATATGCGCGAGAGATATCCAGAGTTATTTTTACCAGGCATGCCTTATTTTACGAATTTCGGGACGAAATTCCGTTATTAGAGGGGAAGTATGTAATACCCCGTATTTTTATGCTATATTAATTTGGAGATTTATTAAATTTAACGTGAATGATTTATTTAATAAAAATCCGGAAATTAATTATGATATAATTATTAACGTGATGAGAGTTAGTAATTATGGGAAACTTGTTGGATATTACTAATGAGCAAAGTAATATATTATATTGGTTATATTGAATGTCATGAGTGAATTAAATGACTATTTCGGAAATTTAAGTCGGGACGTGCCCGTGTCACGTCAGGATTAATTTTGTTAAATAAAAAGTGAATATTTTATAAGTTGTTCGTATGGTCGTTTTGAGTGCGTCAACGCGTCCGGAAGGGTCGAGATAGTCAGAAAAGTGTACCCAGGGGTTTAGTTTGGGTCTCGGGGCGTTTTTAGACCTAATTGGTACCCCGGGAGGGCAATTTAGTCATTTCACCTTTTTGGGTAATTAAACCCACGAAATTTAGCAACCTATATTAGCCATTTAGGTTAGTCTTTTAGGGTTAGAATATTCAGAAAACAAGTGACGGACATTGGAGAAGAGAGGAGAGAGCTCCAAGGCAATTCTAGGCCCAAAAGTCACCGGTTTGCACCGCCGCCACCACCAACGCGTAGATCGCGAGAAGGGGAACGCAACCACACTGGATTCATCTGCAAACCGAACTTCTTAAAATCCCAGACAAGTATTTAACTTGCGTATTATCGTTAGTGCAATCTTCATATTAGTTTGGGATTGATTAGAGATGAAAACTATGGAAGAAAACCCAATTTGTGTTAGGAAAATGCATGTAGTATTGATTATAATGAAATTCTAGAATCCTTGCCATGTAGAGGAATATAACCCATGAAATTTTGATGATATATTAGAAGGAAATTCTGGTAAAAATAAATTAGAACCTTGATTAAGAAAAACTCTAGGGTTCTTGATGATTAGATGGGATTTTGGGTTAATTATCCATGTTTAATGTTAGATATACACATGCTTTACGTTGAAAACATCTGGTATATTGTTATAATGATAGTAGTAGGATTTTTGGGACGATTAGAATGGAAAAACATGGTTTTGGATGAAGAAATTTGGTAGAACCCGTAATTGCATTTCTGCAGAATTTTCGCAGACCTGCTTGATCGATCGATCAAGCCTAAAGCTTCGATCGATCGAAGGTTCGATCGATCGAGCCCCAGACCTCGATCGATCGACCCCTCCTGGCAAACTCTTATTTCCCTTGTTTAATTAGTTAAATTAAATTTATCGTGAAATAATTCTTGGGTATTCTTAATGAAATGTTTTGGGAGATAGGAAAGACCAGTAGGACATATGAATAAGTGTTGGGAACTTTATTAAAAGACGAGAATCTTGTTTTTGGGATAATTATATAATGAACAATGAAACTACGTATTTCAAGTGAGAGATTGCGGCGAATAGCTACGATAGTAAATAGAGGTATACCCACTGAATTTCCTACTTGAAAGGATAGATTCCACGAATGTCACGTATTAAGTGAGAAAACCCTTCGAGTTAAGGTTAGAGATGAAACCTTATACGTAATACTAATAATGTGAAATGTAGGATAAATGTTATAATTATGGGTGACGAGAAGAACCGATATTAATATGATAAAGTGGTATATTTATATGATTGTGTGTACATATATTATATACTTGTGAAAATCATGCCCACGCTACTTGCTATCCCCGAGGTTACCGCGCTGGGACAAGTCTTATCTCGATGGGACCTTTATGGAGGATATTGACTTGTACCCTAGAAGATAGATATCCTTGGTACAGGCTATCGATGTGATAGTTCAGACGGTCCTAAGAGACACAGGCATGTGCCATCCTCTTAGAGACTTGGAATCTATTCTACGCCTCAATATTGTTTGTGTATTTATGTTAATACAATTCGAGAGTGATTCCGAATGTATTCCTCTTAATATGAGTGAAATGGGGCTTTGGATAGTAGAATTATGCACGCACCATAGTTTTATGTGGGGTGCTATTATTTTATCTATATTATACGAGTAGTTAATATATATATATGAGAATTGGAAATTTGAAACTGCCTACTGTGATTTGATAAGTAGGACATGGTTGATGACTCAGATAGTAAATACTTGTTTTGTGAAAGTATAATATGTTACTGAGAAACTTTTTGAATTAATAAAAGCTAAAACGAGAGTTGTGCTGCTAACTGGAAGTATTCTTTTTTTTAAACAAAAATATTGTTCGGTTTTGAAATCTTATGAGTAAGTTAAGATACGCTAAATTATTGGAAAGGTTAGTATGATATAACTGTTAAGAATAACCGTTGGGAAGGTTAGTGCGATAGATGTGCACATTAGAAGAGAGGTGAGTATTTCTCAAGAGAGTGACGCATTAATATGTTGTTGTATTGGCCTGTATCAATTTAAATACTTGCTAAACGTATTTTAAAATCAAACACACTTTCGGGCTCTGACCCGTTTCTTTTTCTCTATCTCTTGTATATATATGTATGTATTTCAGGTGCCCAGCCATAGGGGCGGCTTGCTTAGGATCCCTTGAGAGGAACGTGCTGCAGCTTAGGTGGGAGTTGCAGGTCACTTGCGTAGACGGCTTCCTTTATTGACTCCACTTCTAGCATTCTCATTATTGGGCATGTGTCGCCCTTTCCATTACTTCATCGTTGTTGGGACATTTATATTTCAGTTATTTCCAGTATTGTTCTATGGGATTTATTCAGTTTGGAATTTTGACTTTAGTTTTCATTTGTTGACATTCGATTGACGAATGTATTATATTATCTGGTTTATTGTGGTGTGATTCTTAATTGTAGAAATGTTGTTTTTAAATAAATAAATCTTTTTCTTTAATTAAAATTTGGAAAGTATGTATGAAAATGGTTTTGACACTTAGCTTAATTATTTAGGGTGTTAAATTGGAAAATTTATTTTTATCGACAGTGATGCTGAGAATGAACCAACTGTTTACCTTGATTTAATTTAATAAAGGAGTGATCGCCCGGTATTTAATTAGGCGGGGTGTCACAGAGATATGAGATAGCTCAATGACTAGAAAATGACTAAATAAGCATACATTTTGCGTGAAGCACAAAAGGTAAAGTATGCAAACAACTAACGCATTCAACCTTTAGATTTAGCAAGGGAGGCAGCATGTGAAAGTAAATGAGAATCAAAAATCCTATTTTGTAAAGCTACCAAGTCGGATCTCCTAACTGAAACTAATGACGAATGACGATCTCGGGGTGTAGGAATCATGGCTACCTCGGTTGCCTTACGATAGGATATTCTAAGACCTTGTTTAAGATAATTTTTTTTCCTAAGATGACCTTTTTTACCACAATGTGAGCACCTAAAGACTCGTTGAAAAGATTTTCCTAAGGAATGATCTATAACATTGTTCCTAGAGGATTCTCGTAAAATATTGGTTTTGGATTTATGAGATGGTACCTTACAATTATCGAAGCCTAAACCACAAGTGCCATTTTTAATTTGGACCATTCCTAATATTTTACCTAATTTCTCCAAACGACACTGCAAATCAAATTTGACGTTACTAGAATCTTTTAATTTATTTTCTAATTCTAAAATTCTAGACTCTAATAAAATATTTCTCTCTTAAAACTCGAGAAGCTCATTTTTCATTGACTCGATTAAACCTCTAAGGCTATCTCTCTCGCCTTCTATATATTCAAGCTTCTCTCAAATAGTTCTCTCACGTGTCCTAAGTTCTTCAACCAATACACTATCATCAATGACCTTGACACGCTCTTTTAGACAAACTTCTAACTTCAAATTAGCTCTTTTTAATTTAATAGATCCTTTATAAAGTTCTTGAAAGCATTTTGAAGTCCACTCACATTAAAATCTTCTTCATTTTCACTCTCTCTCTCTCTTTTTCACTCTCACAACCATAAAAAACAATGGAATAATAAATTTTGACCTCGGAAGTATCATGTGTTTGTACGTCTTCATGGGAAGATTCATTATCGGTGCTCACATGACTAGCCATAAAAGCACAAAGTTGGGCTTAGTGGGGGAATTGGGTCCATCTTCCTTATCACTATCGCTAAGGGTTGTATTATAGGATATTGGTTGCTTACCCTCTCTCCTTAGTTTAGTGGAGCACTCTTTTGCCCTATGGCCATAACCCTCACAACCGTAACACCTATTTGACTCGTCCCTATTTAAATTGTCATTAGAAGTTTTAGGGATCTTTTTGGCTTTGTCATGCTTAGAATTTTCTAATTTCTTAAAATCATTTTTAAATTTATCTTTGTTAAATTTAAGAAATTTTAGAAATTTCCTAGCAAACAAGGCCATCTCTTCCGAGTCACTCTCACTTTCACTCTCTACTAATTGTTTTTCCTCCTTTCAGGCTTTCAAAGCAACACCCTTTTAATTTTCTTTTCAGCTTTGGAGCGAAACATGTCTAGTTCATAGGTTTGTGAATCACCTACGAGCTCTTCTAATTTCGTAAAGGCTAAAGTGGGTAAAGAATTTAATACGGACACCTTAGGAATAAATCTATCGAGTAGTGACCTTAAAATTTTCTTTACTACTCGGTTGTCGCGTATTCTCTGTCCCAAATTAACAGATGAAATCATTATATCAGAAAGTCTACCATAAAATTCATCAAAAGTTTCCTTTTCATTCATTTTGATGGTTTCAAACTGAGTGGTGAGGTTTTGGAGTTTTAATGCTTTTACGACACTAGTACCTTCGTGAGTTAGTTGTAAAATATCCCAAGCTTCTTTAGCCATTTCACACGTCATAATGCGACGGAATTCATCCGGTGTGACCGCGCTAAATAAGACATTTAAACCCCGGGAATTAAAATTAGATAGTTTAAATTCATTCTCACTAAATCTATCGGTGGGTTTGGGAACACGCTCATTATCTACTAAATGTATAGGTGGGGACCACCCGTTAACTATAGACAACCAAACCCTCTCGTCGATAGATTTTAGTGCCGATTTCATCCGCGCTTTCCAATACGCGTAGTTAGAACCACCGAAAATAGGAATTTTTGAAAATGGGGAAAATTCGATTTTAGCAAAAAATATTTAAAAGGATCTTAAAGAAGTAATTTATCGTTTTGGCACTAATACCAAACTGAAAGTGCCGAATGCCCCCAATTTTAAATTTATCAAAAAGAATTTCACTTTGAGTTTTGTTTTATTTTAATTTAAAAGAAATTAAAATTTGGTTTGTGTACTTGTTTAGTTGAACCATCTTTATTCCTCACTTAAAGGAAATTCTTTTTGATAAATTTAAAATTGGGGGCATTCGTCACTTTCATATTTCCTTTAACATTTGGAGATAACGACATCCCAAGTTGTCCGTTCATGCCCTAAGTCGAACCAATCCTAAGATGGTTTGCACCCCCAGGAAGTATAGCTTGTTTAGCTATCCAAATTCTTGTACATGTTTATAAATATGTTCTCAATTAAATTTATCTATTGTTGTCATTAGTTAGTTCTCATTCAAAAAACCAGATTGGTTTTGAATGCTGAATATTTTCTTTACTTATAAACAAGTATTGTACATGAAATATGTTATATGTACATATATTATATGTACAAAGTCAGGTTTATTTCATGTACAATTAACTTGATTACTCTCTCTCTCTCTCTCTCTCTCTCTCTCCGTATATATATATATATATATACACACACAAATTTTTTTGGTTAGATGATAGAAGAATGAGAGCTTCTTGATGATGTATCATCGGATAGAGCGGTATGTATATATACTAACTAAAGCCACTATTTGGTTAGATTTATTTAAATGTTGTCTGTCATTAAAAATAATTATTGTTCTTATGGATTTAAATTACGTTCATTAATGTCTAATGTATGTTTATTTGGTAGGACAAGGGGGCATGGCTATAAAGTGAGTAGGCATTAAGCCAGCACCTCAACAACCCACATGGACTAGATAATAACACATCTTTATCACTATGAGATTGAAAACACTACTTGTTATGTATAGATAAAGATATTTTTCTAATTATATATGTATTTTACCTTAAAACATATTTACTTTATATCTATATATATATGTGAGAGAGTGTCAAGTAGGGTACATGAATCGAGATTTTTTTCCCTTAGGATATATTGTATATATTTTAATATTTTTTAGGTTAAAAAGTCTCCCCTTTTAAGTTACTTGTTTACAGTGTTTTGGTTATTGTTGTAGTTTTTTTGAGTTAATTTTTATGTCTAAACAAGTTGGTTTTCATTAATAAATAAAGGAGACTCTACCATTTTTTGTTTAAATATTAAGTGTTTTTAAAGGTAATTAATATGAAGATATAAAAATTTCATAATGTTTTTAAATATTGTCATCTATAGGGACTATTATAAAAAATATTATTCTCTATTTAAAATAATAGAGACTAGATAAATCTTATTACTGGTGAAAATCTTTTATGGATAAGGAAAATGGTTGAAGTCATTTTGTTGGAGGTTGTTTGCTTCAAGATCACATGCTTACTTTGCTGACATCAACTTATGTTAGGAGTAGATGGGTTTTATGTATTTTCCTAATGAAATGAGTGAAATATATGAAAAACATATTGTGGGTACCTCTATTTTTCATCACGAGCCCAAACGAGTAGCCCAATAAAAACGGCCCAAAGTCCGGGCTCCTCGCATCTCAACTGAATTCGGTTATGACTTAGTTTACTCCTAAAATCTCGTAAGGAGATATTCTAGGAGTAGAAGATGGATGTGGTGGATTCCAACATCCCCTCTCCCCGAGAGAAAACATGTATATAACAAACCCTAAGCCTGGGGCAAAAGGAACACATTGTATTCTCTGTAAAACACTCCTCGGAGTATATAGAAATAACATTGAGAGCACGACCGTGGACGTAGGCATTCTTACTGAACCACGTACATACCGCGTTATGTGATTGGCATTTTTTATATTCTTTATTTCCTATGGTGATTGCGCTTTCTCATTAATTTGTGTTCAATTTAATTGTCACCACAATTGACGTCGTTTGTGGGAAACGTTTGTCTTCCTTAAGAAAGCTCTCGCCAACAAAGAAGATAGAATGTCTGATCATAGTAGCAATGCTCCTCAGGTAGGGGATATCCAAGAACAACCTGCCCCTCACAGGATCAGATCTGAAGTTCAGCGTTTAAATCAGAGGGATCACCCAGAGCGACAACCCTCAGAGGAAATTCAGGGACCCGCGAAGTCCACACAAATTTGCAGGTTGATCGATGCCTATGAGGCAAGGTTCCAAGAACAAGGAGAGGTCGCTCGCAAGCAAGAGGCTGAGAATGCTCGCCTCAAAAGGAGACTAGAGAGGATGGAAAAAGAACTCCATCGCAGCACTAGGCAACGTCTATATTACACTCCTAGCCCCAAGGCGAGCAAGCCTCGCAGCGGGTACCAAAGAAGTGAGAAGATCGAGTTTGATGATGACTTTCTTAAGAAAAAGTGACCAGATCGCCGTTACAGGAGCCCAGCTCGAGGTGATAAGGATATAAAAAATTTGGTCCGAAGAGAGATGGACCAACACCCAGCACATTGGGGTGCTAGATCAACCAGAGAACTTGCTCGGCGAGCTCTCAAGACCTAGATGAAATCCCCTTTCTCAAGGGAGATAGAAGAAAAAGAAACACCCAAGAAATTTGATATTCCGAGATTCAAGATCTATGACGGAAAGACTGACCCCATCGATCATGTTAGGCAGTACAGGCAAGCCATGACTCTCTGGAACCACATGGATGCACTGATGTGCCGAATTTTTCCCTCGAGCATGCATGATGTGGCCCAAAAGTGGTTTGAGAGACTCCCTCATAGGTCCATCAGTAGTTTTGAGTCCCTGGCTGAGATATTTATAGCTCGCTTTATTACCGATAGCTCCCATCTGAAAAGGATGGACGCTTTACTAACAATGAAGAAAATGCCTCAAGAGAGCCTCCGGGACTACGTGAAGAGATACTGGGAGTTGTTCAACGAGGTTGAGGACTGCTTGGAATAGATAGAAGTGTCCTCTTTCAAGATTGGCCTACCCAGCTCTTGCCTTATCCACCAATCCCTGACGAAGAAGGAGGCTACGACCATCGATGACCTGATGACTCGCATCGAGAAATACACCAAAGTGGAAAATGTCAACCGCCTCAATGCATGGGACAATGGCCAGACAAAGCTCACTGCAAAGTCCAACGATAAGGCCGAAAACCAAAAGAAAGGAGGAAAGAATGGGGGCAAGGGTGGCCCCAAGAATGGAGGAAAGAACGATGTCTTGAAAGCATTCAGGTAGTAAACACTGTCTTTAAGGAATCAATCTATAAGATCCTAGCTAAGATCAAAGACGGACCATTTGTTATCTGGCCCACAAAGATGGGAGGAGACCCCTCGAAGAGAAACAACGTGCTGAGATACACTTTTCATAAGGAGGGAGGACATAAGACTGAGCACTGCAAGGCTCTCAAGTCTCACCTTGAAGAGTTGGCCCAATTCGGGCATCTGAACGAGTTTATGGAGAAGAAGGAAGAGAACGTTACTGCCAATGGAGACACAAGGCCTGAAAACGTACTCGAGGACGATGATGGTCATGAATTTGCTGTAATTCATGGGACATCTGATATGAAGCAGATTCAAGGGAATTCAGCTCGGATGGAAGTAAAAAAGCTTATAGCAGTAATGCAAGCTTTTCAGATCGATCTAGCAAAGACGCAGTCAAGAAAGTGTCGGTGAGAAGGTGATGTCGACTATATCAAACACATCGTGTTCATAGAAGAAAATTTTGTGGGGGTAAGAACCCCGCATCATGATTCTTTGATCATTACGCTCAGGATAGCCAAATATGACGTTGACAAGTTGCTCGTCAACCAGGGGAGCTCATCCGAGGTAATGTACCTTGACCTATTCAAAAAGTTAAAGTTAAGCATTGCCGACTTGAAGGAAGCCACTATCCCTCTAGTTGGCTTTGGTGGAAAAGTAACTATTCCATTGGGAAAGATTATATTGCCGATAAGGGAATGAAGTGTGTCCAAAATGATTGAGTTTCTGGTGGTTGACATTGACTCGCCATACTAAGCTATCCTCGGCAGAGGGTGGCTACATGCGATGAAGGAGGTCCCCTCGACCTAACACCAAAAAATCAAGTACGTGACTGAGCGAGGACTGATGGAGATCCACGGAGATCAAGCGATGGCAAGAAGGTTCTTTATAGAAGCCATTCGACCGAAACTAGAGAAGAAGGCCGAGAAGGCCAAGGAAAAGGTCGAGGAGCAAGAAGGTTTCATATATTAAAAATAGTAGTTAAAGTATGTAAGTCCCGGAGTGGAGGAGACTAGGCTCCTCCCTTCTGAGCGGATCGTTAAGAACCTATAAGAAGTCGCAGCTGGTGGTGACAAAAAAGATAGGAGTTTCTTGATTGGGACATCTCTCATAGATCAAGAGAAGAAAGAATAGGCAATGCTACTGAGAAACAACCTAGATGTTTTTGTGTGGGAACCATACGAGCTTCCTGGGATTAATCCCAGTGTGGTTTGTCATAGGCTACACTTCAGCCCCACTTTTAGACCTATCGTGCATAAGGAACGGCGAACTGCGCCCGAGAAGGCCAAAGCGATAGAAAAGGAAGTAGAGAAGCTGCTGGATGAAGAATCCATATGGGAAGTTCAATTACCTAAATGGTTTTCCAACCCAGTAGTAGTTCCAAAGAGTAATAGGAAATGGAGAGTTTATATATACTTCACTGACCTTAACCGGACATGCCCTAAGGACAGTTTCCCCCTCCCAGAGATCGACCAATTAGTAGACCCTACAGCAACTCACGAGAGAATGAGTTTTCTAGATGCATATTCAGGGTATCACCAAATTCCTCTATATGCACCAGACTAGGACAAGACTGCATTTATTACCACTATCGGCTTATACTGTTATAAAGTTATGCCCTTTGGGCTTAAGAATTCAGGAGAAACTTATAAGAGGCTAGTCACCAAGATGTTCAAAGACCAAATGGGAGATACCATGGAGGTCTACATCGACGATATGCTCGTCAAGAATAAGCATAAAGAGGACCATCTCTCAGACTTATCAAATAGCTTCGAGATCCTTAGGAAATACCAAATGAAACTCAATGCGAGAAAGTGTTCGTTCAGTGTCTAGTTAGGAAAATTCCTAGGGTATTTGGTTAGTGAGAGATGCATTGAGGCCAACCGAAACCAAATTGATGCGATCAATAGGGCACATCCCCCTCGCATGATACGAGACGTATAGAAGTTCACAGGCATGATCTCTGCTTTAAATCATTTCATCTCGAAGGCCTCTGAGAAGTGCAAGTCGTTCTTCTAGCTCTTGAAAGGAAATAAGACAGTAGAGTGGAATCAAGATTGCTCGAGGGCATTAGAAGAGCTCAAGTCTTATCTCAGCACACCGCCTTTTCTCGTCATACCTCAGGAAAATGATTCCCTGTACTTATACCTCACCGTATCTAGACACGCCGTTATTTCTGTATTGGTGTGCGAAAAAAAAGGATTAAGCACCCAGTCTACTACGCGAGCAAGACCTTATTGGATGTCGAGCAGTGGTACCTACCACTAGAAAAACTCGCCTTTACACTAGTGATAGCTTCGAAGAAGCTGAAGCACTACTTCGAAGCTCACACTATCATCGCCCTTACATCACACCCCCTTAAATTAATCCTACAAAAAGTGGATTTGTCGGGAAGACTATCCAAGTTGTCAGTAGAGCTTGGATGGTTTGACATCCAATTTTAACCCAAGAATACAATTAAGGGGCAGGTCCTCACTGATTTCATCACAGAGTTCACAGGCGAGCAGCCTTGCGACCAGCCTCAGCCCAGGAAGAAAAGGGAAGGTCACTCATCAGAAGGAGTTTGGCGACTGTTTGTTGATGGAGCCTCCAACTCAAAGGGGGCAAGAGTAGACATTATGCTTATTACTCCAGAAGATACAATCCTCGAGCAGGGAATTAGACTTGGATTTGAAGCCTCCAACAATGAGGTATAATATGAGGCTCTTATATCCAGCCTATAGAAGGCACAGGCATTGGGGGCAAGGCAACTACAGGTGTTCAGAGATTCGTAATTAGTCTCCAATCAAATAAGTGGGGACTTCAATGCAAGAGATGAAAGAATGTCATCCTACCTCGCCTTGGCAAAGAAGTTAATGTCCACCTTTGAGGAAGTTAGTGTCCAACAGTTTCCCTGAGTACATAACAACCATGCCGACATGGTGGCAGCCCTGAGTTCAGCAATCGAATTCGACTTAAAGAGAATGATCCCCATCGACTTCCTCACCCATCCGAGCATTAACCAGAGTGACGCGCTACCAAACATAAAACATATGCTCCAGATTGAGTTCGCACCCAGTTGGATGGACCCTTTGAGGGACTATTTGAAAGATGATGCACTTCCAAATGATAAGAAGGCCTCTCATCAAATAAGAGTCAAAGATGCTCGCTTTCACTTATCTCCTGAGGGCAAACTATACAAGAGATAATTCACCGGCCCTTACTTTCAATCTGTTCACCCGAAGAACGTCGAGTAAGTTATACACGATCTTCACGAAGGAATCTGTGGAATCCATATTGGAGGGAGGTCATAAGCTTTTCGAGTAATGAAGGAAGGCTACTGGTGGCCATATATGCAAAGAGATTCGGTAGTGTATGCACGCAAATACGATAAATGTCAACTACATGCTCCTATTGTCCACCAACCTGCCAGCGACCTAAGATCGCTTACCAGCCTATGACTTTCACCCAGTGGAGGATAGACATCGTAGGACCTCTTCCTACCGCTACCGATGATCGTAAGTATCTATTGGTCGCAACAGATTACTTCACCAAATGGATCGAGGCAGAGCCACTGGAAAATATCCGAGATATAGATATGATGAGGTTCATATAGAAGAATATAATTACCCGATTTGGAATCCCTAGAACCATCATCACTGACAAAGGAACACATTCGAGAGTGGACCTTTCCAGAACTTCTGTAGAGAACATGGGATCAGGCACTATTTCAGCTCGGTGGCCTACCCCCAGAGCAATGGTCAAGCTAAAGCTTCTAATAAAATAGTGATCGATGGGTTGAAGAAATGACTAAAGCGAGCCAAAGGCGCATGGGTGAGTTAGCTGCCACATATTTTGTGGGCCTACTGCACTACCCCACGGCGAGCAACTGGGGAAACCCCATTCTCACTAATGTATGGAATGGAATCAGTCATCCCCTTGGAAGGTAGCCTACCAACCATGAGAACCACCCATGTCGACCAAGGCCAAAATGATGCAGCATTACTCGCTGAACTTGATCTAGTTGAGGAACGCAGAGAACTAGACTTAGTAAGGTTGGCGAGCTATCAGCAATAGCTCGCTAAACACTATAACAAGAAGTTCAATCCAAGGGCATTCCAGGTTGGGGACTACATCCTAAGGAATGTCTTTGGTAGCGCAGTAAAACCATCAGACGGCAAGCTAGGGCCGAATTGGGAGGGACCACTCAAGGTGACAAGAGATGATCTACAAGGAGCCTATCACTTAGAAATACTGGAGGGCGGATAGATACACCTATCTTGGAATGCTACCAATCTGAAAAAATTCTATTTTTAGCTTTTTTTCATTTATCTTTTACTACCTTGATTGAATTAGCAACTCATTTCTTCTTTTTTTTATGACGATTAATAAAAGGTTATTTAGCAATGGCATTTTATGAAGTGTTAATTCTTTATTAGAAAATTTATAACTTGCACATCTTTTCCAAGCAATAGGCACCTTACTCGAATCATAAAAGAAGGGTGTCACCCTCCTCAGGTTTTCGTTATGAAACACGAACAACCTCCTAGCATTGCCCCCATAATATATGAAGCCCTACAGGGGACCCGTAGGTAATTAGACCAAAAATGAATTTGTCACCAAACTATGATTGGTTCAGAAAACCTGATCGGATAGAACATCCAACACCAGGTGTGTCCTCTCCATTGCCACACTTAGGACTAAGTAGTGTGATGACACGACCTAAAAGTTAAAGTGAGGCAGAATGGTATCCCAAAAAGTATACTGGACTAGGAGGATACTCACTCAAAGAAACAACCCTATAAATCTAGTCGGCTACAAAGTACCTAAGATAATCAAGTAGGAAACAAATGAAGTAAAAGATATACAATGCATATTTAGTGAGCAAAATCACCCAAAACATAAATATTACATTACTTCATTACATGTACAATGAGTTATATCCGGTAAAATATTAATGAGGCTGAGGTCTCTAAACAAGGTAATCAACCACTTATGCTCTTCGGCCATCGTTCGGATGAGGAGCCAACTCCTCCTTGACCTCATTCGCATCTGGCTCTAACAGCTTCCTAGGGATAGCATTGATAGGGATCCACTGGTTATCCCTACTTAAAGGATTATGCCTCAAAGTTGAAGGAGAGATCTCGTGATGGTACCAGAGTACTGAGTTCCTTGGGACTCACAGCTCCCTGAGGGTGCTCAACTATCCCCTAATAAAAGATAGTTATTGACACTCTGTCAGTCTCGTCGGAACATTTATCCAACCTTGTTCATAACCATCAGCCCATACTCACCGAGGACCTTTATTGACTAGATGCCTCAGCTATGTGACATCTCTTTAAAGCCCAGTAGTAATCACGTATGCTCGGTAAACATCTTCTCGAAGCTTTTTCGTCTCCATAGATGGACCCCCTTCATCTGTACAAACTCATGGACTAGCCAATGGGGTAGAACCTCATAAATCTTGAGAGGTGGTGCTCAGCTCTATGCCAGCTCGCGGAATAGCCGATGAATAGGAACCTCATAAAACTCGAGGTGCGACGCTCAGCGCATGCTCCCTGAGTCACGACACCTCCTTCCTCAGAGTTTCATTTTCCTATTAAAGAACTTCTCTGACTTGGTTGATTTCAGAGGCATATAGAAGATTGACCCTCAAATTATTTGCTTCCTCTTAAACAGAGGCGCCAACTTCTTTCATATCCTGAAGTCTATCTTTCAGTTTGGTAAAGAGCTCAGATTGGTCTATAAAGCTCTTATTCCTCGATCGATGTAACTTGAAAATCCTTACGAAGGTTTGGCAAACTTGATCGCTCACATTAGGACCAAGAATCCTTCCATGTTGAGAAGAGCCAGGTATATAGTCATCTACATCAATTGACTACCAACCATAAAAAGAAATAATGAATAAGAGGATTAGTACGATGAAGGGAAAGTGTTTTTCATTTCATTAATGGAAGTCCAAATTACATCGATAAACAAAAAAGAACAGTGTAAACAAAGTAAAAATACAGAGAGGTCCTAAAAGCAGGTAGCTGTCCATCTTGATTTTTCCAGAAGTGGATGGATGCTTTCCCTTGTCAGTAACAGCAACAACAGCTCCCTCAGATGAAAAAATTATTGTTCCCTGGGTAGGAGGAGCACCAACAGGAACAGTTTGAGAGGTAGGGATTACACCTTCAACGGCTGGGGCAGGCGCATCATCTATAACATGATTTGGGCTTGAATCATGCTCGTCAAATAAGGGTGAGTAAATATCCACCCTGGCATCCAGAAGAGCCTTCTTCCAGCCCTTCTTAAAGTTCAGACGGCTGATGTAGCCTATATGAGCATCAACATCCTCATATGCGGCATCCCACTCGAAATTATGCGAACTTTCCTTATTGGTGTCTGCCTCGAGCTCCATCTTCTTTAACTTTTCTGCCAGCACCTTATTTTCATCAACCACGAGCAGCTTGCTCGTGCAGACCATGTCGTAAAATTGCCTCAGCTTATTCATCTCCTTTATCGCCGCCTCCTTCACTTTATTGACATCAACAAGGATGAGATCGGAGGACTTATGAGCCTCATTGGTAGCCCTCAAGCTAGCCTCCATCTCGGCATTCCTCCCCTGCATCTCAATATTTTTCCTTTCCAGATTAGCCTTCATCCTTACCAGCTCGTCGCGAGTACGGTAGAGGACGGCGAAATCAGTCACAAACTGCAAAAAAGAGAAACATTAAGCAGAATGTTGCAAGAATGGAGAAACATCAAACTTAAAACTATAAACATAGAGGAGAAAAGAAGACTTACCAAGGCTAGCCTCTGGCTCGCCTCTAGAGCTAACTAGTCAGTTCCCATCGCCTTCTGACGATCAGTAGGCAAAATTTCTCTCTCGAGCAATGCAGGAGCCAATTGGGGAGAGAGGGCAACATAGGCCCCCTCAGGCAAAGAGGACACGGGCACCAGAGCATGCTCGACCTTCGTTCTCACCTCATCTCTCCTTCTCTCCTATTCCCTCTCCTTCTTCTCCCTCTCACCCATCCTCCTATCCTCCACTTTCCTTATTTCCTCCCCCTTTTTCCTCTCTTCATCTCTCTTTATCTTTCAACAACTCTTCCTACTTCCTCTTCTTCTCCTGCTCATGGGCAGCAGACTGAGAATCGGTGGCAACATTCCCACCGCCGGACTTTTGCTTCTTCGACTGTTGAGCAAGAAGCACATCACCATCATCATCGTTATCACGAATCAGATTCCTCCTGAGGGGAGCCATATATTCCTCGTTAGAACTACTGGATGTACTTGAAGTATCATGAGCCTCTTAAACCTCTTTAGAACTGAAAGATCCTTCACCACTAGATCTCACCTCACTGGAACCACCTTCAGCACCTCCCTTATTATCACCTTCAGAGCTTCTCTCTTTCTCGTCCAACTGAATGGGGTCTGCAGCAGCTTCTTCAGTGATGTCCAACTCATGGATGCTATCTATAGGACCTGCAATGAAACTAGACCTAATATTCTTATACTCCTGAAGAAAATCAGCTAACCGAGGATGTTCATCGTCCGCCAAAGGTTTCCTGATATTATAAGATTTGATCAGCTCAGTAGCTCGAACCTCACTAAGAGCAGGTTCTAAATTCTTTATCCTCACTGAAAAGAAGAGAGAAGAATATCAGAGAAATCATACATTAAAAAGAAAATCGAAGAGCAGAATAAAAATTAAGCCTACCTATAAACTCCTCCCCATAAAAGGGGACCGTGAACCTGTCAGACCTCGACCCCTTAGTATGGGGAGGAAATTGCCAATTTCTAGCAAGAAAACCCTCTTGTCAGTAATCCTTGTGGGAATCGGGTAGATGTACTACCAATACCGTGTTAGGACTCCTGGCCTTGAGGTAAAGAAGAACAGAGCTTGTTCGCGAGAAAGAGTAGCAAAAGCATATTTCAGCAAGCCCTAGATTTGTGCCATAAAGTTGGTTTATTCTATGGACACCATTAACTATCTTCCAAACGTTTGGCGAGCACTGTGCAGGGACGATATTGAAGTAACCAAAGAAATGCAAAAACAAATTGCTTGGAGGGAAAGTGACCCCTCTTGGGATAGTAACAAGACGTGAATCCAATGAGCATACTCTATCTCTCTAACGTTCTTAGGGACAGAGGCGCACTCAATTTCTACCCAGTCTGGGATCACTACAAGAAAACTTGGCTTTAGCGACATTTTTTAAACGTCGGAATAAACTCTAAAAACGTCGGGAACAAAAATCTCGACGTTTGAGCGATGTTCTGAAAAAAACGTCGGCATATCGACCGTCGGGAAATAAGCGTCGTTTGTTAAAAATGTCGGTTAAACATTTCCCGACGCTTCCAGCTACGTTTATTAACCGTTGGTAATTGTCTTTTCCTTCTTTATATATGCGAATTTTTTGAAAAAAATGTCATTTTTTGCAATGTTTCCCCAAAAGCGTCGGGAATATTAAATGAAGATTTCAACATAAAATTTAACGATTTACATGAAAACATCACAATGTTAACTAACTTTTTCCATACTATCTTCCAACATTTTTTTCTAAAGCGTAAATATTTTAAGTGTCATATAATATCCAAGTAGACATCATTAATATTATAATGGATCCCTCAAGGAAATTTGCAATCAACCAAAGAAAAAAGATATACAATAATATCTAATCATCCCAAAATAAAAAAAAAGAAAGTGTATCTTCAAACATCCAAAAGTTGTCTACTAATAAGCCAAAAATTTGTACCCAAATATTCCAAACAAAATACGAAACATATTTTATCATCCAAAAAATGCTAGGGTAATGTTCAAAATAGTCAATATGATGTCTCCACGATCATGGGCATGACAAAACCACCTGTAAAAAGAAAGAAAATAAGTATTAAAAAGTAAATGTAAAAGTGATGCTCAAAAGAAAATTGAAAGGTGATTAAGGACTTACTTACCCATTCAAACTTTTCAATTAGTTGGTATTTTTTTCCTTCTTCATCCGCTCCTAAAATTTGAACAAAAAAATAGTTGGAAGAGGGATAGTAATTAACTTCAATGTTTTCAAATCAACAACTTATGGAGTAATAACGAAAACTTACAACTTGTACAATCAAACTGTGAAATAGTGATGTCTATAACTTTAAAATATATTTTCAAATATAAAAGAACCAAAATAATATAATAAGTTAGCAAATAATATTCCCATATAGCTTATGAAGTTTGCGACCCGGCCCAAATAAAAACCGTAAGACACACAATCTAGGTCTGGTAACATTTTTTATTTCCAGGTTAAAAGATTAATTTTCAAAAGGGATCCTTAAAGTTTTAACATTTTTTATGACAAATTGTGGTCAACGCATTATTATAAGATTTATAAAAATAGACATAATATTTTGTAAATTACTTTTTTTTGTTGTTGGCTACTATAATATATACTGTTCTTTTATGCATTCGAATAAGTGAAGTGATAAAAACATGTGGATGTTGATAAAGTAAATAGTTATATAGTAACAAAGCATGTTTAACACGCTTACTATTTTAAAACAATTGGCAGAGTTTCCTTTGTTTATTCATGAAAACCAACCTGTTTTAACATTTAAAATTAACTCAACAACAGCAACCACTACCAAATTAAACAAAAAATAAATCCCTTCCGCCAATTTCAACGAATTGCCATTGGAACAAGTATAACTATCATATATATATAATGGATCTTATATGCATCAAACGATGAAAATATTAACGCTCTTGCTTTAAAATGTGTCATGAAGAATTTTAGAGGAAAAAATACTAACCCCACAATAGTTACGAAGTTGAGTTCACGAGATGATTTGTGGTGGTGCCTTCATTGAGGATTGCGATGGACGTTGCGATTGAACCTCAGATGTTAACGATTGCAACTGTGATGATGCTACAGGATCAACATTTGCGTTGACAGGAACCTAGAAATTAGAATATACAAAATATTAGATTTAATGCATAAAATTAAGAAATTGTGCTCATACGTCCAATGATTAATAAAAGTTGACTTGTGCAGCGCCTAAAGAAACATCTCGCGTAGAATGGATAAAATCACTCATAGAATGCATACGAGACTCCATAAAATCCCGTATATGAGCTTCCACCCGTTCATTCATTCGAGATTCCATAGAAATTAAATTTTCTTGCATCTGAGCTTCCAATTTCTCTTTCTTTTCAGTTTGTTTCCTCTCATATTCTGCCTCTATCTCACGTCGCATCCTCTCATGTTCAACCTCCATCTCACGTCGCATCCTCTCTAGTTCTTATTGATGTCGTGTCTCAATATCTCTCAACTTAGATTGGGATTGCTTATATGATGGTCCAAATATCATACTCGAAGCGACACCGAGTCCAAACGTGCACACACGCCCATGTCTTCCGGGTCCCATAACTTTCCCAAATATATCCTCCTCTCGCGCAACACCGGTCTCCGCGGTCTCTGGATGTTGTAATTCTAGATCATCCATCTCTTGCTGCAAAAACCAAACCCGGTTCTTTTACAAACTTCAAATTATATCATGCACATGTAAGAATCACATAGAATTTGTGTATAAAACCCACAAATGTAATAAATGATTGTAATGCAAAACTTTCATATAAAGAATGAAATTAAAAGTTTTTTATATGAATTTTTATTTTCAAACGTGAACACCTAATTTCAGAATGATAGGGTTCCTTGTAAGATTTTGAATCTAATGTTAGGAACATGTTAAAACTGTGGTTCCAGAGCTCTAAACTATGT
The DNA here is from genome assembly GCA_949130495.1 of Sambucus nigra. NCBI lineage: Eukaryota > Viridiplantae > Streptophyta > Magnoliopsida > Dipsacales > Adoxaceae > Sambucus > Sambucus nigra. The sequence continues at coordinate 311,928,187 of OX422217.1, read as the reverse complement.
TGGATTGCCTAGAAAATGACGTGTCATAGTGTTAACGATAAAAAAAGACCGACTTTCCTTTTCTTAATTTTTCTTTTGATGATTTATCTTTTCCTTCTTTTCCCCTTCTAAATTGATTTGGGCAACGGAGATCCTGTTCAACGAGGACATTAGTCATACTATTATTAAAAAACACTAGTAGTGGTGAAAGTAATTGTAACAAGTGATAAGGAACAGTGGAGTATCATACTTAAACATAAATCAATGGTGATTAAAGTAAGTCAGAGACAACAATTGTACATAAATCATGAATTCTACTAGAAATCCCTTCTATTACTTTAAAATATGAGACATTTAAATAAAAAGCAGCAATATACATAAAAGAATCCATAGGAAAAATATGGAAGGAAAAGAATTTACCTGCAACCTCTAGTACAAGTATCTCTAAGAATCATAATAGTAGTGGTAGCAGTCCCAAATCATGTGCAGATTCAACTCCCAGATTTTTTATTAGAATACTTTTTACAATTTTATATTTCATCTTCGGTGAAATACAATTCTCCCAAAAATAAACAGAGCCTAAATCATATAGAACCTCCTAAATTAATGTCAGACTTCTATCAAATTTACATAGCAAACCCCCCAAACACAAAAACCAAATAAAAAAACAAACAGACAAAAAAGAAAGGGTACTCCTTAAATGAAGTATTTCACCATCTGAACTTCTTTCTACTTATAACCACATTTCTCATAAAAGGGTTATGTAACACCTCATCGTACAAGCGTGATCTGTGAGAAACCCAATAATTACCCGCCCTAATTACATCCCTCGGCATTTGAATCGACCATAACATCTTCGATGTGACCAACTTTGCCACAATTTCTTGTAAAGTTCTTCTCAATAAACACACTGCCAGTTGCAATAATCTTCCTGGAACTATCATCCTCAATTACATAAATGAGTGGTCATCACTATGTACACTGAACTCTTGAAATCATTTTTTGAATTCTTGATCAAACACAGAATCACACACGGTCAGTTGTTGACCAATCATGTTGAGTCAATGTCGAATCATGCTATAGCATTCAATCCATTCGTATCATTTCCCAAAATTTCAGCCTCCAACCTTCCAACCATTTAAAACTCTATCTAGAGTCAATTCCTTCTCAAGAATTTTTGGAATTAGAAATTTCACTCTCTCCTCATGATATGAACAGATTCAATCTCCCGCTACTATGAGCAGTCCCTCTTGAACCGTCCTTATGCAATATATCAAGTTTTAACTAATTTTAGAGAATATTCTATAAAAAAATTCTAAACTAGCCATTCCTTATTAAAAAGATAATGATGTATAAGATTGAACCTATGTTCATTGGTAATGGTCCTAAGAAAAAGCCTGTGTTATCTGATATTACTACGAGTTGTTATTCTAGTTCACAGAGTATTAATTCATATTATTCATTTTATAGGTTAGCCTATGATGTAGATCACATATTCAATGGTACACCTGAGTTATTTGTAGAATTGAATGCATATAAAGTCACTGATATTAAGGAAAGACTAAAAGAAAGTTAAATACGCATATTTGAAAAGACTTCTTTCGCAAACCAAGTTTAGAGAACATGACAATAAAGACTAAGAAGTCATTTTCTAATATTTCGAAGGATGGACACTACAAAAGGCAAGGGATGTAAATGAAGAGAATACAATTTGACATACCATGTACAGGGGTTCCGCTACTTTTGTCTAAGGAAAAAATGTCGCTACTTCGTGAACCACCCAAATGACCTGAAAAATAAAACCCCAAACCAAGCACCACCACTTCTAGAACATGAATGTTTGTGTTTATATCAATCCATTATCACTTCTGATATTTACCTTCAAGACGTTTTCACTGCGTTTTAAACATCACCGCTACATTTTGTAACGGTTCAGATATAATAAACGATACCATTACAGGGGTTAAAAGCTTCTGAAGTGGTAAATATATAAGAGATGGTTCAAGAAATGACAGTAAATAAATGCATTTAAGCAAATAGATGAAACATTTTTAGTTAAAGGGAGATGAACAAGGAAAGAGGAAAGGTAGAGAGATATGGTGAGATAGTGAAAGGTTATTAGAATCATTGCCACTCCACGTGGAGTGGATAGATGATTAGAAAAATAGAATGCAGTAGACGCTTCAATTTTAGCCTGCCTACGTGGATAGCTTCTGTGTTGAGGAGACTTAATGGAGAGGCTTCCATTTTATAGTAATAAAATAGATACTTTACACTAAGGATAGAAAGCAAATACATTAGAGTATTGTACATACACTAAAAGTACAAGACTTTAATCTATTAAGTACTTTCTAAGTACTTTCTGTAATTCATTGGCGAACAAATCATTTTCAAAAAAATATATGATACATGTGTCATATTGACCCGAAAGTTCCATGAAAAGAACACAATTTGGCACCTAGATAAAAAAAAGGCACCACACTACTTTCATGGTTTATCAAAAGTACTTTTGCGTTCCTTTTGGAGTATGTGTTAACAAACTAGTGATACTGAGGAGTGTTTAAGTTTTGATAAAAGTCTCCTAGGATAATATCATGCAGAATGTTTTATGTGTGATAGATTGGATACCTTTTCTAGAATAATTTTTTGAGTTCTAGTAGGTATTAGTTTATGTACTCACCTAACTGTACTTCAAGAAGGAGTTCGCTTATTAACATCGCATTCTCTCCTATTCCTAGTTGGCTTTGTAAACCTACACTTTCTACATCTATATATGCGTGTATGGTATTTGTATCCCTCTTCAATGCGTAGTGTCGTGGTTTTCTTTAACCCTGACGTGTCTTGCTATTGAGTCTCGATTTGTTTTTTAACTTCTTAACGGGACTTTTAAAAACAAAGATGAGTAAAACAAGCAACAAAAAATCACCCAAAATCATAAAATCAAGAAAGAAAAATCTCAACGTTAAATCACTCCCACATGATTTATTAGTGAAAGTTCTTGCAAAAGATGCCTCCTCTTCTTTCACGGACCTCTTCAACGCCAAATTATGTTGCAAGAATTATCTTCGGGAAGAAAATGACGATTTTATATTGGAACATATCTCAATTGATAAATTCCCATTAGTTCTGTGGTTTAAAAAGGATGAAGAAACTGCCTTTATATAGAGAGGGGATGATAATCAAAAAATAAGAATATCATAAAGTCACTATATGAGTATTAATCCAAATGATGAAGACAAAATTGTACTAATAACACTCATGCGTATGATATTGGCTGATATGTACTATGTAAAACATAAAATGGATAAAGTGTTTCCATTCCATAGTGGTGTATATCCATTTTATGATTGTGTATGTTCTAGGGGAGAAGTAATAAGGCTTTATAGAATCGACCTAACAAGGTCAATGTTGACTATAAATCGAGAGAATCTTTTATGTAAGCTCTCCAAAAGAGTTAATGATAGGGGTATTATGGATTTAGTTTCTAATTTCGTGTATTCTAAAATTGTTGATATAGATGGAAAAGAGTGTACTTCTACAATAGGAATTTTATTCTAATTCGTCGTCATAATTTTCTCAATACCATCCTTTGATTACAAATTTGATTCTTCAATAATAATTTCCTTCATCCTTATGTTTTTGAAATTTTCTTTCTAGGATTCTTTCATGAATGATAGACCAGTGGTTTTGAACAGTGGAAGGGTGGTCGTTAGAGAAACCTTCTTTTGAGATTTTTTACTGAAATGATTTCCAAGATATTGTTTGAAGTTTTATTGTAGAGTTTAAAGCTGATTTTTGGGGAAAAATTATACGGGGAAGAAGCAAATGTTTGAAGGTGATTCTTCAGTTCAATAAGAGTTAGTTAATGTCATGGGTGATGTTTTGAACAAACAAAAGGAAGGAGTGTGGATTTTAAATATGTCAAAAGAAAAATATAATTAGAAGTGAGGAGGCCCTAAAGCCATGCATCAGCAGAAATAGATGACACTACTGTAAAAACTCACATGCAATGGTTGCATTCAAAATTTGAAAGTCATGATCAGAAGGTGACATTGCTTGGGAACATAAGAAGGGTTTTATCACTTTTACAATCTTAATTATTCAATTTATCTACTTGGTAGGGTAGAATGTGAATTCAAGCTTATTAAATAATTGGTGTCGGCTAGAGTTTCTTTGGCCCGTGGCAAGAAGCCTTGCATAATTCACTCCGGACCCGCCTTTTAGCTTACTCCCCCCTTTCATATCATATATATTTTTACCAAATCTTGAGTTTGCGGAGGAGATATCAGCGATGAAGATCGTAACAGTTAAAATTCCTATGAAGTTTGATCTAGGAGTAGATCGAAGGGAGGTTTTGGGTGTTACAAAGCATCATAATGTAAGCACTTAACCCAAAAATGTATTTTCATGACTCTTGTTCCTTTGTAAATGAGGGCAAAATGCATTGAGCTTCACTATATAAGGAATGTCACATTTGAGGTTGGAGATGGTATATTTCCAACTCAGATTTTTTATCAGTTGGGGATGGGCCCAAATTCCACGATAATAAGGAAGGAAATTGCTAAAAGTTACGATGCAAATTGTTCCCATTTTAGGGCTACAGTGGACATGATTAATACGGGGAAAGTAGGGTTAAGACCTAAGTGTTTTCCCGAATTGATTCAATGATAAGAAGGAACGGTTGGTGATGGTTTAAGGCTCTGTTATCCTGGTGGAGATTTCTCTAGCAGCCTGTGTGAACCCATTTGATGAAAGAGCTTTTGTCCATTTTTAACATTTATTATGAGAATAATATTTGATGTCCTAGTGTTTGGATAGAGATATCAAAGAGGGTCGCAAAGAACAAAATGCTGGTGTTGGGTGATGTTCTGGATTTAACTTTACGCCATCTCTAGCTTGGGCATCCATGGTAGTTTATTGTTGATTCTATAGGTGGTGCAAGTCCAACATTTATTCTTTAGTGAAGGATTATGTGTCTATTTTAATTACTCCCCACGTGCTCCTACTACCTCTCATTTCACTTTTCTTATTACACCCAAATATCTCACCTAGCGATGCAGGTATTCAACATCACATTGATTTGAAACTGCACACCCTGAACCCGTGTAATTCTGGTAAAATAGAGAACTAAATTTAACCTCAAATGACTGTTTAAGTATTTTTCACCCAATTAAAAGGATTTCACCATCTACAAGTAAAAACTAGACATTTGAATCCTAAAGCCTTACATTATGAAGAGTAGGCCCCTATATTGGTGAAAACATTTATCATACCAGCATTAACGAAGAGGCTATGTATAGTTATTTAAAAAATATCATAGCACAAAAGATACATACAATCACTCGCGTAGCTGCTTCATTAATAGGCCCCTTCCCTTTGGTTACATGTGTTTCCTTGTACACCATCCTACGAGTTGGTTTGAATCCCATTGCTTTAGTCATCTACAAGTACAATATAATAAGTGTCAAAGAATAAGATTTTCTAATGTTAAAAATGAATAACAATGAATTAGTAAGTATACAAAATTTACCGCGTGTTTCACTTGAGCATGAGATTTTCTATCACATGTGTGCGGCGTTTGCAAACGAGCACGGATGGCTTTGTTATTTGCACTTTTGGCCTAATACAGTGGAAATACAGTTAGTCATATAACAAATTTTGATTAAATCCTAATATTGATCTTTTTAATAAATTAATTCATTTCATGATGTTCTTTATAGGCAAGATAAGCATAGTGTGTACACGTAATTCATGACTAGACTCAACAACTAGTACATACATGTGCTTCGGCGGAGTCCCAATTATAGACGAGCGTTTTCCACTGATTTTCCTCGACTCGTTGGGGACAATTTTCCAAGTGTTCCTCATTAGTATTCTCTTACATTACATCAATTTTCTCATGTCTTCCGTGACATTCGTATTCTCCTACATTACATGAACGTGTTAGAGAGATAAACTTGATAATATATATTCATGTATTCAAATTAGGACCCCTATTTTCATTTTATTAACATTGTACCTTGATATGAATCCAAATCATGTTCTTATCCTCTTCGGGTACTTGTCTCCAATCAAAGTAGGTCAATGGTGATAGTTGGCCATTGCGTGCTAGAACCCTTAAATTTGAAGCAAGTCTAGACGCGGGTTTTTCAATGGGTTGCCCAAGCTCATTCACCTCAATCTCTGAAATTCCACCATCTTTACCCCACCCGCTATGCATTAAAGTGGGTTCTCGAACTCATCTATGATCCTCTAAATCCTCCTCTTGATCGGAGCTCGGATCTAAGTCTTAAGTATGATTGAATAAAAAAATCATTCATGAATTACTCAAATGTCAAGAATAATACTTTTCATCAATTACAAATATAAATAAGTCAACTAAAAACCATACCTGTAACTTCTTGTTGTTCGTTGCTACCCGAAAACGGAGGGATCAATGGTGTAATAGGTGGCCAATTCGATGGAGGTTCAGGCATGGCAGGGTTGGCTCCTACATGTTCTAGTTGTTGCTCAGGGGTTGGCATATCTCCTTTAATGTGTTGTGTATGGGATCTATTGATTGTCATTGTATTGAATGAAACAACATGAGAACAAATAGTTAATGTTGCAATGCCAAATGAGTGGAGGAACAATAATATAATACCCCAATTTACATAACAAAAGAGATTAAATCCAGCATACAAAATGGGAAACACTATAAAATGATAATGATTTATGTTCAACCATTCAAACCTCTACTAAAATTTAGCACCCTAAATTACTATGGGATCCACATTACCAATCATATTTTGAAAAGTGTTTGATATCAACAAGGAACCACTTTATATACAAGACTAACATACCACATGCATGCTGGAAGCAACCACTTTGTATACAAGGCTAACATACCACATGGATACTGGAACAATAAACATAAGTAATTCAAAAATGCCTATGTTAATTTTAACCTCCACTCTTAAGGTTCGAGTTTGCATTTCCCCCAAAATGTCGCAAAACTTGATAACGTGTTACAAACTATTGTTAGTGTCATTGACACTCAATTTGTGGGTGTTTGTGGTGGCTGTAGAGGTAAACTTGTTAGAAGTCGGACCATGATATAATGTTTTGTGCCCTTTTTTCTTGAATGTATTTGTAATTGAATTCGATGTTAACTGAACGGAAGTGATTTTTCAATCAGAGTGACAATCATATAATAAAATATGTTTTTACATAAAATGTAGGTTTGCCAAAAAAAACATAAAATACAGAAATATGTTATAGCAATGATGCACATGAATATATAAAAGAAAATAGCCAAAATAAACAAATTTCTATAGCAATTACTTTCGTGAAAGTCCCGCTAATATATTCAGTTGCTTCCCTTCCCAAGTTCATAGATGGTTCCACATTAGCCACACCAAACAAAACCATAACTGAATCCGTATCTACATATATAACTTAACATTACAAATTAATCACTTATTATGGAAAATGCCTTACAAGAATATTTGTTAAAGATATACTTTGTACTAAACTAGAAGAGGATTGAATGTGCTCGAGTGAAGCAATATTTGGACAAGAAAACAAATGCGAATGTGCATACATCATTCAATAACCATTGCAAACCTGAAATATATTGGAACTAGAAGAGAGAATACGTCTGGCAAGTAGTTGGCAATTGTATCAATATATCTACTGGGAAAATAGGACTTGTTCCAAAGTTTCAATAGTGAAAATAAAAGGTTGAAACACTAGGGAAATCGTATACAATTCATAACAGTGGGATGAATTGTATACAACAATTCATACAATTCATAACAAAGGTTTATGTAATTTTGTTTATGAATGTTGTAAATTTTCACAATTAACAGGACTGTCAACTCAGGCATATATCATATAGAATACTTGATATTATTAGATGCTAAAACTCCCTTGGTCAAAGTGTTTCCCAATTTCTCCTTTTACAAATCTATAATACTATAGAATCAAAAAAGGGTGACTAAGCGATTTGGACACAAAACGACTTATTTCTTTGAAATTTTCTTACTATCTACTACAAATTAAATTCACTATATATGATCAATTGGGTCTTAGAATAACTACACTGTTTTTTACTTGGCAGTTCGTAGAAAACATATGTTTATATTTATTTATTTTGCAACTATGATATGACCTTGTTTGCTAGTGTTGGATGGGGAGTATTAGTTGTCAGATGGCATTTTTAGAAGTTGATAAATCTACTTTCTTGAATAGAAAATTGTGGAATCTAAGTGAGAGGAGATGAAATGGAATGGATTGCCTTATACACCGGGTTTACCTCCACTGTAAGAAAACAACTTTAAAGCAGTTAGGAATTATAAAATTCAGAACAAAGATAAAATCGAAGTAAATGAAGACAAAGGAGAAGAAGGTGACAACATGTATTTATTGGGATACACCACCAGTGGTGTGGTCGTTCTGAAATTCTACAACTATTAATGACTAAGGGTAAAAGAAGAAAAGGGGGGGGGGATGATTTCACATTTTCTATTCAAGTCAATGATTCTACGGAAGAGGTCCCGAGTGTGCGGGTGGGTGGGGTGGGAGTGGGGGGGATGACTAAATTGATAGGACCAACAGCTTAAACAAAGAAATGAGGGTAGTTTTACAACCAATAGTGGTGGGGTATAGGGATTAAAATTCCAGGGTTTATTATTGAGTAGTTAAGATTAGGCTCAAGGGTAGTTTGGGATCATTTTGGCTGGAGCTGGTATGGACTACAGTTATAGCCAAAGCCTAACTCCAAGGTTTTACACGCATATGTTAAAAAAAGGTTTTACACGCATGTTAACATTTAGACTAGTGACACGGACAAATCAAAGGTGCCTCACTTATCTTCATGTAGTTGCATTGAGTACAGTCCAAGCTTTAATCATCCTTTGCCAAACCAACATGTAAATCATTAGGTCCTAAAATCTAAATTGGATAAACTCCCACCAAGAGTTCATGTCTGTGTAATTGAAATACACAAGAATTTTAGATTTTTTGATCTTAAAGTCCCATCATACTAGCTGCTAATTTACATACCCTATTACATTAATATAATGTATAATTATAAATAGAGGCCATTATCATCATTAAAGGTGAATATTAAATCTTCTAACCCTAATACTTGGCTCTCCGCTAGGATTTTTAACTACCCAATATTAACAAAATTTCTCTCCCTCTCTTCTATCGTGGACGCAAGCAAGGCCAACCTCGATTAAAAACATACATTTTGGTGTCCTTTTGTTTTCTATTCGAGTACTTGTGAGTATATTTGGAAATTCGTATAGTAAGTTGTTTTATCCACATAAAATCCAGTTCAATATAAGCATTTTGTGGATGATGTTAAGGAGTTGATTTTTTTATTTGCCTTGTGATTGTTCTTGATTTTTTAATTTAATTGAAGGACTTGAATCAACAAATAATTCAATATAAGTTATTGTTCTTCAATACTTAAACTGCATGCGGCACTAATATATGAGCTATGCCCAAACTTATATATAGGTAGCATATTTACTACAATCATTTTATAGAAGACTTTGAAAATACATGAAAGTATCAAAACCATCTACATTATAGCTCAATTTTTATACAAATAACTATTCAATTTCCAATCGATTGTATCTTTTGGTCTAAATAGATTAATCATGTCTCCCTCACGATCCACACGATATGGGGAACACAAATAAAAATAAAAAAGGGAAACAAGCACACGGACCTGTTAATTCCAACCCAACTCCTAGTGATAAACAAGCACACCCATCCCATGTGCGTGCCCAACCCACTTCACCCTCATATTCCCTAACTCGCTACTGGAAGTCCCACGCATTAATTCCCATCCAACTCCCAACAACCTAACCTTCCCAGCAGCCATAACATGCACACACCCAACCCAGTGCCTAACCCACTAACACCCATTTCGATAACTCACTACGCACATCACCCCCTCCCAATCTGCTCATACTTGTACCCCCAACCTACTCCCATGTACCTTTTATCCCACGAACCTCTCCGCAAACCCTACCTCGGTACCTGTTCGAGGAAATATGTACTCTTTACAATACTCATCTTGTAAGGTGGGAATAATTCTGGCTATAAGGAGCATTCGGCTAATAGTTTACTACTAAGATGTTATCTATTATATAATTGCCCCAAAATCTGACTCATATAAGCTCTTCTACTTCATCAAGAAGTCCCGCCCTTCCTAGTAGACCAACCATGCAACCATAGTGCTTAATTGACACTCCAATCTTATATTCTTCTGTCATTAATGAAAAGTAATCCTTTGCTTTATCAACATTGTAGCCCGTTAGAACACCAATAAAACTAACAGAATCAGGTTTAAGACCCGAAGATTCAAGCCGAGAAAATAATTGAATTGCTTCTTCTTCAAATCCATTGATAGCTAGACCCATTATCATCGTGTTCCAGCACGATAATTCTTTAAATTGGGATATATCAAAAACATGGCGCGCTATTTCAATGCTTCCACACTTGCAATACATGTTTATAATCGCTGTAATGTCAATAGAATTCAACTCGATACCATTCTTTTTTATGTACTCGTGAACTCTCTCGCCCTTTTTAAGCGCTCCGAGGTGAGCCAACGCATTTAACAATCTCACTAATGTATATTCACTCGGCTTAATCTTCTCCCCTTGCATTCTCCCAAAAAGACCTAATGCCTCCTTCCATTTCCCATTCCTAACATACCCACTAATTATACTATTCCACAAAACTGCATTTCTGTGTTTTATTTGAAGGCTTAAAACACCACTAGCTAGTGCCACTAACTGAAGAGAGGTGATGTTCCTAATCCATCAGCCCCTGACCATACGCAGGGGCCCATGGTACAAAAGGTTGTTAAATCGATTGTTCAAGAATGCTAACGCAACATGAAGATATAAATATGTTACACAAAGTAACTTATAACAAACAAAAGAACAAACCTCAATATTATTGTTCTTTCAATGGACAAGCTAAAGCAGGATATTAATAAATGTGGTGCATTCTAGAGAAGCAAGTAAGAACATGTTCCTAATGCAGCAGTCCTTGACCATACCCAAGGTCCCATGGTACGAAAGTTAGTTAAATAGATCATTCAAGAATGTTAATGCAACACGAAGATAAAAGAGAGATTAGAAATTATAGGAAATCCACTCAAGTGATAATAATTCTTGATAGAATTTGAGTTAATTAATCTAGCCAAACCTCTACTCAAAATTAGCTGCTAATATGAATAGGATAGGAGATATTAGACCCCCCACCTAATAACTCTATAAGAGTTAAAGAATCCTTTAGGAGCTCCATTAATTAAAACATAAAATCAATTACTTAATCTCATTCTCCAAATCAAATCATGGATTGAAATTTAAAAGAGAAGATTTTCATGCCATTAGCATTTGTAGATTCCATCTAAGAGTTTCTGACCACTTTTTCAAAATCAAGATAATGGCACCACATGGATAGAAATTTAAAAGCCTTAGGAACCAGGTCAGTGCCTGTTTGAATGTAAAGACCTCTGTCTAATCTATCTAAGACTATATCATTATCTTCTCTTTGATCACACCAAGTAAATTTGGATCCAATAAATCCCATGCAAACCAAACCATTATACCAATTTAATTTTGAGCCGTATAAACTATTCATAAAATCAATACTAGTTAACATATTATACCATTGTAAGCAGCCTATGGAAAAATAAGCAAATGGACTAAGAAAAACAAATCCACACAAGTTCTTAATGCATATTCAAATGCCTAGCTAATCAATATTTCTATTCAACTTCATCCATCTGCCCCGTGGTTTCCTTATCAAGTAATGCTCGATCCACACCTTGTCTAACCCAACTAACATCATCACCACTTGTCAATGTTATATCGTCCAAACATTGATCATTCCATGCCTCTGTTTCATCATTCATAGTTCTCTCGGTTGTTAACTGTTTCCCAAACACATCAAAAAAGTCTCGAGGCTTTGTTTTAACAACAATATGCCAATCTTTCTCCACTAGATCTTGTACATAAAATACTTGCTTTGCCTGAGATGCTAGTACGAATGGTTCATCAAATTTTTGATGCATAGGATACAACAAATGATTGAAGTTTACAAGTGTGAATCCAAAGTCATCTTGCTCAATGAGACCTCTACTATTGTCAATCCAGTCACACTTGAACAACACGAACTTATAGTCTTTTGAATAAAGTAGCTCAATGATATCAGTTAAAACTCCATAAAAATTTACATCTCCAGATATGGGATTTATGTCTCTTGCACTTGCGTAACTTTCAGTCATTGCATTTAACATGACTCCACTATTTTGCGTGGCTCTTCCCCTCTCACGATCCTTAGTGTGATACCTAACGCCATTGATAATATATCCAGTGAATCTTTTTGCCTTTTTTAGGGGACCCGTAGCTAAAATCCAAATTTCTTGTGATACATCTGTGTTTTTTGCCTGGACTAACTTCGTCACCTATTTTATTACAAAAAAATGCATTACAAGCCATAGTTATGTAATAATACATTTATATGTAAAACATTGTTTTCAATGTGCATTTTACTTGCATGATCCTTATACCACAAATGAAATGTTTCATTATGAATGTGGTCCACATCATGTGGTCTGAGACGAGAATCACTCCTAATTGACGCACGATGAGTGCTACATTAAAAGGAATCATTACCTTATTCTTTACTTTGCTAAAAATGAAGGATTTTTATTCAAGAAGATACCTACTCTCGAAATGGAGCAATTGCATATGTGTTGACAAGCACATATCGATGTGCTTGTACATATGTAATGTCATTAAGCACAAATCCCACTGCTTTTCCTAATTTATGACCACAAAAGTGATCAAAAGAACTACCATCATCATTCCTTGTTGGGCGATTAGACTTCATCTCAGCATCATCATGTAGGTACCTTGAGCAAAATGTCAAACATTCTTCTACCCAATATTCTTGTGCAATTGATCCCTCTCGATGACTGCAGGTCTTCACATAATTCTTCAATGTGAACAAGTATCTATGGTGAGGGAAATTTCAATTAGTAAGAAAAAAATACAGTGAAAAATAATTTAAAAAAGTAAAAATATATCAACCAATACCACACCTCTCAATAGGATACATCGATCGGTATTGCGGTGGTCCTCTAGATAATCGGGTGGGCTTTGTATCCATCTCAACTGTACCATCAAAGGATTTTTTATCTGGTCTAAATTTATTCCCTTCAGGGAACCATCGACAATTACCCAAGTAGAAAAGCTTACCTCCATTAAACAACCAACGGGACTGAGTGTGCTTATGACAACAGGGACATGCCAATCTACCTTTTGTGCTCCACCCTGATAAAATTGCATAAGCTGGAAAATCACTAATTGTCCATAACAATGATGCATGAATTTTAAACATTTGATTACTAGCCGCATCATAAGTGTTAACACCAACCCATAATTCCTTTAATTCATCAATTAAAAGGCGCAAATAAACATCAATGTCATTTCCAGGGCTGCGAGGACCATCATTAATTATTGGTAATATCATGTATGGTTGTTTCATACACAACCATGGAGGCAAGTTATATATTATTACAATTACGCTATGGACAATACTCATGCTCCTGAAAGGGTTGAACCCATCACTCGATAAACCAAGCCTAATATTCCGCAGTTATAGTGCAAAATCTGGATAAATATCACCAATGTTTTCCAAACAAGAGAATCAGCTGGATGCCTTACATTTTCATCATCAACATGCTCATCGGCATGCCATCTCATCTATGATGTTGTCTTTGATGACATAAAAAGCCTTTGATGTCTTTGTATCAAAGGGAAGTATCATACCACCTTCCCAGGAATTTTTCAATTTGTAATGGCATCAGCATCTGATTGACCATTTACTTTTTTGTACCTTGGGGTATGACACTTTCGGTATTCATTCTCTCGTTCAGTCCCATTCTAATAGAGCATGCAATCGTTAGGACATGCATGTACCTTCTTGTACTCAAGCCCTAAGTTTGCAATAAACTTCCTCACTTCGTAAAAAGACTTTGGCAATGTCTCACCCGCAGGAAATGCATCATTTAATAATTCAAGAAACATTGTGAATGTCTTGTCACTCCACCCACCAAGGCACTTTAAATGCAATAATCGGATCAGAAAATGAAAGAGTTGAATACTTCTTACAATCTGGGTACATCTCTCTTTCAGATTCTTTTATCAAATTGAAGAATTTCTTGGTTTCTTCATGGGGGCCATCCATATGTTGATGTGCATCACCACCACCCATAAAGTTAAATGGACTTGTAGGAGGAATTCCAAAAGCATTGTGTATCATTTCTCCCATTTCATCACCAATAACCGAGTCAGAAGAAGGAACCGAAGATGACGCAGATTCCCCGTGATTAGTCCAACATGTGTAGCTATCTAAAAATTGATTTATCAATATATGTTCTACAACATCATCTTTCTTCACATATAGCATATTGCGGCATTTCTTACATGGACACAATATTCTTTCAGCATTCGGTCTATTATCAGAGGCAACCTTAACAAATTCTTCTACTCCTTTCTCATACAAAGGTTGACCTCTATGTGTTATATTAATCCAACTCTTATCCATCCGTATGAATCGATTAACCTAATGAAATGAATAAGTAAACATAACAAAATTTTGTTAATTGTTAAGTTCAACATAAAGGTAACAAAAGAGTAACATGCAACATGACTTTTATTTCTTAACAAACATCATGATCCAAGATTGTCAAATATAAAAAATAGAGAGTAAAAATAATATGGTCGCCTTAATATTTTTTTTATTTTTTTTTAAAACAACATATTAGGATGCAAAAAAGAAAAGATTACACAACTTACGACAACAAGCTTCTCTACTGAAACATCACTTCGTCCCCACATCAAACATAATCCAACATTTGAAATTAATTCAACCCCTCCAGTCAAACACACCCTAATGTCCTAAAAACCTTATTTTCCATTATAAATAAGAAATCTTACACATTTTCTAGCTTATGATTGCTTTTGATATCATTTATTTTCCTTCCAACTTATATTAATGTATTATTAGTCAATGTACATTTTAAATATGCTTTTGACATTATTCATTCATTACTATTTCATTGAATACTTTAGTAGAAGTGAAAATGATACCTGAATGAGAGATGGTCTCTGAAGGCCGATATTAGAAAGAGCTCGAGATAATCGGTATGATACGCCTATTGATGTTCAGGTCATATTTTCTTCAGCATAGAATACGAGAATATAAGAAACATAATTTTATTCTATCAAATTCAAAATACCATAGACATATCTTTGATTGTTGAAAGGTAATTTTATTATTAATGGACTCAAAAACAATTTATTTTGTTGAATCAAATTTTTTTACATTCTTGAATCATAAAGGTTTAACAAACTAACCCTTAACCCAATGTTAAACAGGTTATTTTTAATAACACGTATAAGAATAAATCTACCTTCAATTTCTTTATATTTTTTTCAAAGGCCAACTAAGAGCGGAAGCTTAGGATTTTTTTCTTTTGTTTTTAATAGTTTTGTTTCTTAACTAATCATTCATTTATACTAGTATGATCTGTCTGAAAAATTCAAATATATTAAAATTTTCATTGGAATCTGTAAGGAGAAGACTATCTAAGTTGTCTTCATTCTACTTGGTATGTTGGACTGAATTAGGTATTTGGTTAGCATTGAAGGTCTGTACGTACATGTGGATTCCTTAATTTGTTATTGAAAGTTTTACATTTGGCACAATAGACTTTTTTATGGTAATAGGCAGTAGAGTTGTTGTCATGAGAAGAAACATAGCTTTTTTAATGATACCATCAGAGTTTTTTTAATTAAAATGAAAATATAATTGTTTTCAGACCTTTTATTTTCCTTTTAGGTTTAAATTAATATTGAAAAAATTGAATGGGAATAATTTGGTAATGGTTAATTACACTTAGGTCCTTAAACTTTACCCTCCTTATCACTTCACCACCCGAACTTTCAGTTTTTATACCTAACCCTTTGAACTTCCAACATGACATCAAGTAACCTCGTACCGTTAAATTTCGGATGGGAAAAAGAGTCATGTGTCGGTCACGTGTCACTTTTGAAGAGTATTTTGATATTTAACCTCATTTATATGTTTAAAAAGTAAAAAATAATCTTGTCTCTCTACCCATATTCTCTTTTACACTCTCTCTTTTACGGCTATAGCTCTCTGCCTCCCCTACCCCCTTGGTTTCATCTCTGTCTTTATCACCCACTTCTCTTACACGCGCGTGCACACACCCACGCACATGAAATTCACGTTTCTGTCTTTATCACTCGCGTCTCTTCCATGAAAATTTGATTAAAATGAAACAGGGGCGATTTCTTAGAATTGATACCATCAGAGGTTTTTTAATTAAAATTTAAAAAGCATGTTAGGATACCATGTGAATCACAAATTAATACCATCAGATCTTTTTGTATGGTAATCAATTATTTACAGAGCTTTTTTAATTAAAATGAAGTAGGGGCAATTCAAAATTCCATTCAGATATTTCATCAGAGCCGTATGTCTCGATTTTGATTCAATATTAAATCGCTAATGACAGAGTAAATGACTAAAATAAGGAAGATTGAATATTTACCTTGACGAAGATCCAAGAAGCAGGGGCCTTAAGTAGCGGTTTGGTGGAGAGCAGCGACCGAATTTCTAAGGAAAGCAGCGTCCAAATTCAGAAGGAAAGTAGCTTAGGGTAACTTTGAAAAACAATTGAGAGCCGTATGTGAATACAATTAGGATCGTGAGGGAAAGTAACGGTTTGTTGGAGGGAAACAAAAAATTAGTGGGATGAGCTAAAGAAAGGGTTGCGCGGTAAAAAAAAAAAAATCGGGCCCGACGTTTTTATCCCAAAACGAGGGGAAACAGCCCACATTTTTATAAAAAAGGTTGTTCTTTTCTGACATTTCTAATAAAACACCACTAATATTTTGACACTTTTATAAAACGTCCATAAATAACCCACGTTGTTAAATAAACGTCGGTAGATACACTGTATCCCCACATTTTTATAAGCCTTGCAAAAAAAAGTCGTCATATCCCCTTTTTTATAGTGGATATTATAGAATTTCCTAAACTCAGGCACTGATCTATTACTTATCTTCGCCATTCATAAACCCTAATTACAAATTCAAAGAAAACTCAACAGAAAAAACACAGAGTGATAGCAAAGGGGACTTACAAGATGAAAGTTTGGCTTGGACGACGCAAGATCACAAGCCCAAACGACAAAGAAAAATGAAAGAAAAATAAACAAAGCCCTGGAGAGGAGGGCACAACAGCGAAATCTTAAAGAAGATGAGAAAATAAGAATAAGCTTAAAACAACGGTATGGAAATACTGCTCTAAATGACCTTTTAAACATTTCTAATCATAAAGCACGAGACCCGAAGTAGGCTGCCGTCAAAATCAAGTAGAGAACTCTAATCTTGGGAAGAGTTACACAATTTACAAGAAAGACATTATGACAAATCAATTAAATTTATTGATCCCAAATTGTGGCCCAACAACTTTAGGGGTAATTGTGGGTACTTCGATTTGTCATCACGGGCCCAGGCGAGTAGCCCAATGGAAATGGCCCAAAGTTCGGGCTCCTCGCATCTCAATTGAATTCGGTTATGACTTAGTCTACTCCTAAAATATCATAAGGAAATATTCTAGGAGTAGAAGATGGACCTGGGGGAGTCCAACACCCCCACTCCCCGAGAGCAAATATGTATATAACAAGCCCTAAGCCTGGGGCAAAAAGCATGCATTGTATTCTCTCTAAAACACTCCCTGGAGTATATAGAAATAACATTGAGAGCACCACCATGGACGTAGGCATTCCTTCTGAACCGCCTACATACTGTGTTATGTGATTGGCATTTTTTATATTTTTTTATTTTCTCTGGTGATTGCGCTTTCTCATTAATTTGTGTTGAATTTAATTGTCACCACACTTATTCATACCATTAATAGTTTTATTCAAGAAACTTGTATTTAGGTTGGTGACACGATGTTGGAATTGTTAATTGGGTAGAGGGATACTTGTATAAACTCTAGTTATAATTGAACAAGAAATTGTATGTAATACATGTTAAAATGGTTGCCAAAGATGTTGTATATTTTTTTAACAGATTTTGTATATGATTATATAGAATATATGCTGGAGTGAATGTAAAGAAAGAAATGTATTCCATGGTTGAATGGATGTAATTCTAAATTTGGCATCAAAATTATTAAAGATGGATTTCTTTCCATCTCAAAAGGATCCTATAAATGATGAGTTTTTTAGACGACTTAGATCTCATCTAAAAAAACCCTTTGGGGACAACTGTTGTCGTCTCAAAAAATAATTATTAAAGACGTTTTTCTTGCCATCTTAAAAATATCCCATAAAGGATGATCTTTTAAGGTTCTTAGTTTTCGTCTAAAAAAATCCTTTGCTCAGAAAGTATTTAAAAAGTTGGTCTAATAAGACCCCTCCCAGTCGTCCAAAATACCATCCCAAAAAGTATTTTTAATAGAGTACCTTTAGACATGGCTGAAACACCATGTCAAAAAGCAATTTTTTGCAGTGTCATTTGCACCATAAACCTTGTAAATGTTCAAATAAACCTTGAAAACATGATTATCCATGAATATTTAAGGTTATACAGTAAATAGTATAAAACCTGAGTTTAACGAGCATGGGAATGTAATATTTCATAATAAAAGTGGTAATAAAATGCAATATTTCACATTAATCAGTCCCAATCAGGATGATATGACACAATATTCAAACTATTATAAAAATCCTTGTAGACGTGTGAATCCTCTTGATGCCAACAGATTTACATGGCAATCTATATGAGAGTCAGTTAACTCATGTACCTATATCATATATCATCTACATGAATATCAAGCTATGTGATTAACAATGCAAGATGCATATATATATATATATGGAACACATTACATTTTCAATTTTCCCCTTTGGCTATTCATAAACCCCACCCCAACCCAAGCCCAAAAAAATCATAATCATGATAATCATACAAAGTCCACATTAGCTAATAATGAGTGTATGATGTTACAATATCATGATAATACAAAGACCAACAAACATTAGCCAAAGTCTACTTTGAATTCAGGATGAGTCTAAAATCCAAATCGATACCTACATAACGTGAACAACAAAAAGATATCATGTAAGTATGACAATATGAGAAGTAATTCCCATTGAGCAGGAATAATCCAAAATATAAGTATGGGTAAAAGGAAGAAAATAAGCAAAATCAATATGAATAATGTAATATCCCTCTAAGTCATAGAAACATATCAAAAACCATTTCGTCCAGCTAAATAGAAATTTCCCCAAAATGTATCACAAATCCCAACCAAATGATACATAAATCACCCAGAAAAATCATATAAGACCCCCTATCTCATAAGTTCACCCCCCTCTGACACAGTATTGTCAAACAAAGGTCTTGAGACAACATGGATAACATGAACATGATTGATAGAAAATAAACAAAATATCCCAACAATCAAAATATAAAAATATATGCTACGGATACATAAGTAAAGGAAAGATAGGTAATAAATCAATCATGTGTGATAATAAAAATGATAATAAAAAATATTAGAAGATCTCAAAATAATGTAATGGAATGTAGAGTAAACTAAGGAAGCACACACATATTCATGTGTGTACTAGGATGTGCCCATGCCGATGACACGGTGAAATAAAAGCCACGCTAAACATTTATTAAATATATGAAATTTTGATTGACAAAGAAATAATAAAATAAAACTTTTACTATTTTTTTATTTATTTATTCTTTTAGGCATATAAAAAATTTCATCAACCACCCATATATCTAGATATCATTTCATTCGCTAACAAAAATGATAAATTTCAACCTCCAAATACTATATTCAATCATGTTTGAAGAGTATCTCCCAAAAGGGTTTAGGTACCACCATGTGAATTATCTTCATTAATCTACATATCTTGATTGACACTTAAGTAACACATATTATTGTTCGACATAACTTATCCAAAATTTAATGAAAAAATGTATATTCACATCGTTTCTGGATTAGCGGAATGCATTATTTCTCGACTTAATTAGGGGTTTTAAACATCTTTAAAATATACTTCTAAAACTATATTTAATTGTTTTTTATCTACTTCATTAATCTTATTTTTCTCGCTTTGTTTTGTTTCTTATTGTTTTAACAAATTTATCACTTAAATATGCACACTCTTATGTTATTTTATGAAAAACAAAATATTTACTAATGATTGAGTATTTACTAAACATCCATTTTAGAGATAAAAGCTAAAATGAATAGTATATAAAAATAAAATTATTTTTTAAATAAAATGCATTTTTAATTTCTATAATGATTTAAGATTTCCAAAATCTATTTGTTTTACTTTTTAATGTTTTAATGTTTGGTACATTTTTCATTTCTCGTATGTGCATAAAAAGTATAAACACATGGTAGCTTCACCTAGGAAATTTTTGAGTTAGAATTCATATAACAAATGTTCAATAGCTTCACCAAGTTACTTTAAATATAATTTAGTTCCACGTAACTCAAAAATAAAATCACTAAGTACAAACGCACAAGACTTCACTTATATATAACTGAGTTAGAATGGAAAAAATTGTATACGGTAAATAGTTTTATATGTTTTATGGTTTTAGCATTTTCTTTGATTTTAAATTTTATATTTATGATACTTTTAACCTTTTATTATTCAATTTCCTTTTAATATCTTTTCTTATTTTGTAATTGCTAAAATAAACTTCGAAACAACATGGGTAAATATAATAGTTCGGACTTTGAAGACACACTTCACATGATTAACTACATTTGTTACGTTTCCATCACGTCAAAATTTTGGTCGAGGTTAGTGATGTGATCGCATGACTTCTTGCTCTTGGTAAACATGTCACCAACGTAGATCACCATACTGTTTCTAACATTCTCCTTGAAAACCTGATTGACCAACCTCTAGTATGTTATTCCATCATTTTAGCCCAAAGGGTGTAACGTTGCAGTAATAAGTACCTCGACTGGTAATAAACTTCTGGATTTATCTTTGATCTTGCATATATAAAACTAAGTAGCTCGTGTCCAACAATGTCATAGACCAAATGGTCGATTCAAGTTAATGGGTAATGATCTTTTGGTTAGGCCTTGTTGAGGTCTATGAAGTCAACGCACATTCTCTAGTTTCCATTATTCTTATTGACCATTAGAATATTTGATATCCAACTAGGATACTTTACATCCTTAGTGAACTTAGCTTTCTGTAATTTGTCCACCTCCACTTCGATGGCCATATTATTCATCTCGATGAAGACTCTACGCTTTTACTTGGTAGGATTTGCACCTTTCGTTATATTGAGCTCGTGAGAGAGTACATCTAGTTATATTGTAGGCATCTCTTCATGACTCTATTAAAATACACTATTCCTTTACCTCAGGAAGTCTGCAAGCTCTTTCTTTAACACCGTGTCTAAGGACGAGCTAATTTTCACCATACGATTTGGTTGTTCATCATCCAGGATCACAGTCCATATATGCTCAGTTGCCTCACCCATTACCATTTTATCTTTGTCTTAAGAATTTAAAGTCTCGATATAATAAGTCTTTGTCACATTTTCACGCTCATAGATTGATGTGTAATAGCATTCTCATGCTACCACTTGACTTCCTCTTACTTAACCCACTGTGTAGTATGTTGAGAACTTTATGACCTCATAAATTGTGAAGGAGACTTATTCAAATTTCTTCAGACCGACCATGCCAAAAATAATGTTGTAGGTTGGAACTGCATTCTTATTCGTGATGAAGAAATGCATTATTTGTGCTAGGTAGGTCAGCCACACATCGCTTGCAGTTTCTAGTTTAATAGTTCCGAAGGGATGCACCTTCTCCCTTAATAATCCAATGAGTGTATCATGATACACGTGTAACTTTCTTTTTGACAATCTCAAACTTTTAAATCAATTATAGAACAATACATCTATTGAAATCATGTTATCTACTACAATCCTGTAAACAACCCTTTCATGGACCAACGGGCCATCACGTGGGTAAAAATTCCACACAATTTATATTTAGAAAAAAATTACAAATATATGATCTTTGTTTACCTTTCGAGGTCGAGTGTCTATCGCCTCATCCATGTTAACCTCATTATCTCAGAGGCACAATCCTTTGCCTCGTTCATATATGTTTTCCACTCCATGGGACCCTAACCACCACCAGCGTCGCCAACAGCTATGAAGTTCATTTCGAATACAATCAGGCTAACATTTTCCATGGGCTACTTGGGCAAGTCTGGATTCTGCCTTCATCTGAGTTTTTACTGTCATGTATAACTTCTCGTTGCCCTTTCCCTTGCAAGGAGACTTTGATCATATCCTTAAATTAGGATCACTCCTGGGCTCGACTTCTCAGCCTCCCCTCCTATCTAGGGCTTCAATTTTATCTTTTAAGGCCAAACACTTATCAGTTGTGTGGGTGTGATCTTTTTGGAAGCCAAACCACTTACTTTCATCCCCTTTTTCTAGCATGAGTTTTTAGCTTCTCGTGCCACCTGAGCATGTCACTTCCTCATATCTCATCGAGAATGTGGTGTACCCTCACAATGAAAGGTGTAAACTCATGAAACTTGTTCATCCTATCTTACTTTGACTTCTTAGACTTGTCTTTCTTTTTTGAGCTACCTCCGACGTCGAACTTTGTATGACTAGATTCCTTTTACCTCCTCGACATTCATGATCTTTCCTTCCTTTTCCAGGATTTTGTCCATGGTTCTTCGAGGATCTTTGTCCAATTCCCAATAAAGCTTCACAGGAAACAAAACACTCATAGTAATGATAATTGCTATCTTTTCATCGTAATCCATTGCCTCCATCTTTTCAATGTTGAACTTGTTTATAAACTCTCTCATCGTTTCATCCTTATTATATCGAATGCTCAAGATGTGAGCCATCCTATTTTAAGGTTTCATAATCAAATAGAAGTTTCTAACAAATAGGTCATCCAACTATTTAAAACTGGTTATCTTCCCCCTTAGGAGCCCACTATAGCATACGTGGGTTGATCCAGTTCGAGTACTAGAAAATGAATTGTGTCCTATATCATTGGGAATGGATATATATATATATATATATATATATATATATATATATATATATATATATATATATATATATATATATATATATATATATATATATATATATATATATATATATATATATATATATATATATTCTGGTAATGCTCTATGCGGTACATCAAGTTAGTGTTCCCCTCATATCTCAACATTGTCACTAGTGGCTTGAAGTTCATTAGGGCTAGATAACTCATCATAGACATTAGAAAAGGAGATCCCTAGACATAACCTCTTTGAAAAAGGTTTTTAGTCTTTATCTATTCCCCTAGTAAGTCTTCCAAGCACTGAATTGACCATTTCCACAATTGGTCCTTCTCTGTCTGCCTGGCCTTAACTGACTACTCAATTAATCCTTAGCTTTCAAGTGAACTATCTTCCCTCCTAGAATTGTTCTCAGAACTATCCAAGACTTTGACGCTCTAATGGATCTACCAATGCATGCAATCTTTTTGGTTTTATATGTTGAGGACTCTTCCACGTCACTACAGGCTCTCTGCAGGGATGTCCATGTGCTACCCTTAGGACCAATCGATTAAAGGAAAAACTCATGCTCAACGTCATCAAGGTGCTGGGGACCTCCATTGTTTAGGGTTGATCATCATTATAACCTTTTTATTAGATAGTTAAAGTTATTCCTATCCTTTAAAATTGATCATCCTAATCGTAGTTAGGTTTTCTTCCATACCTTCTTCATTCATCACGTGAACCCAATGTGACACCCCAACTAATTAAATACCGGGTAGCTACTCCTTTATTAAATTAATACAAAATGTCAAGTTGGTCCAGTTAACAGCATCACTGTCGAAAACATTTTAATCATTACTAACCACCTAGTATTTAAAAAGTAAGATGTCAAATTTTAAATTAAGTCTAATTAACATACAATAAAAGAATTATGAAAGAATATCATAACCATACACCATAAAGTCTCAATAAAGTAACCAACAAATAATAATAAGTCCGGAGGAAAACTCCTCACAACAATCCCACCACTGAAATAAAATAAAATAGTAACTCCTGAATTAATTACATGCCAACAATCTGAATAACTGAAATATGAAATGTCTCTAATAGAAATGGGCGACATGCCCTACAAATGATGAAAACTGAATAGAGTCAAGACAAAAGAAGCGTCTACTAGCAAGGCCCTGCAACTTCCATAACAGCTACAGCTCGTCACCTGAATGGAAATACTATGCATGGTGTCCTTGTGGATGGACACCTAAAAGGTTTTTACAAAAATAGATTTGAAAGCAAACGGGTCAGAGCCCGAAAGTGGAGAGTATTTTAAAAACAGCAAGTGCTTTAATAACATTAAAACAAAGAATGCAAAATACATGTTAGGACGTGCTCTCACATGAAATACTCACCTCTCATCTAATCGTGCACTCCTAACGTACAGTACCCATCTAAGTGGTATTTATATATATGTAAGGCGCGGTTGGATCCCCGGTGATTAATTATCTCACATTAAAATAATAATTTCCTTTTAAATAAATGCAGAAGCGTTGAGATGGTTTTAACTTTCAAAAATAACAACAAGTTTTAATTTCTCAAAACGAATTAGAACATAATTCAAGTCCTAGAGATGGCCTAAGTCATAATTAACAATTAAACAAAGTTAGGCGAAACCAATTTTAGCAAATGACTTGAATAAACCAAATTTACCCAATATTTAATTTAAATCCCAAATTAAATTAGTGTGATTGTAAAACCAAATTTTATCTTGAAATTAATCTAGCATGCGTTCTAAGTGATATAGAGCAAGATAAAATAAACACTCACACAACACCGCGATGTACGAGGAAAAACCCACTAATGGGAAAAAACCTCGGGACGGCCCTAGCCTCAAATCCACTAAAAACGGTATTACAAAATACAAGACAAAAAGACTTACTTCCTAAACTCGAACCCTCTCAAGCCGTGATGCTCCTTCTTGTATCAACCTCCAATTAGCGGATAACCGACAGAGCTCCACCGTGGTCTCGGAATACACCGATGGGACTTTATATGGTCACCGTCACCCAAGCATGGAGCCTTTCTCCTTTTGGGTAGAATCTCAACAAAAGTCTTCTTTGTGATGGGGTGTAGAAGCAAACCCGAAACGTCTCTTGAATTCGGTAGAGAAAACCGGTGCCAAAACAATCTCCAAGCAATTGATATTTATATAGAAGCTTGGATAAACAATTGGGTGTAAACTAGAGTGTGTATGAATTTTTCATTAAAAATTGACACTCAAAACTTGAACATTTTCCTAAAGTAATTTTTCTCTCAAACTCTCTTTTGGAGATAAACAAATGTTGGAAAAGTTGTCTTGGAAAATGTGTTTCCCGCACATAATAATGCATGAAAAAAGTTGGTTGAAAACCAAGTGGAAGAGTGGGGAAAAACTGCAAAAAAACTGCCAAATAACTGTTCCCGCTGGAAGTTCGTTCGAACGAACGTGATTCTCGTTCGAACGAGACTTCTAACGAGGGACCAGCCTGGGCTCGTTAGAGATTCGTTAGATACCTCGTTAGAACGAGCATTCGTTCGAACGACATATCGAATGACATATCGAACGACTGTCCAGTTAGGGTCGTTGGCAAAACTCGTTCGAACGAACCTGGTTCGAACGACAAAACTCGTTCGAACGACAAAACTCGTTCGAACGAAATTTGGTTCGAACGAAAAAACTTGTTCGAACGACATTTCAAACGAACAACCAGAAAGATTGAAAAATTCGATTTTGGCCCAGAAACTTTTATATACTTATTTTAAAGGTCTTAATTGATTCTTTCTGAAAATAAAATGCAGTTTTATTAAACCTAACACCCAATACAAATTGTTGCAAGCTCCTATATACATATAATTACATTCATACCTTGGGAGCATGGAACCTTAGTTGATGACGTTGAAACGAGGCACACAAACCGGCATTTTGATGAAGCTTTAAGTTCTTTGTCGCTACGTCTTCAACATACACTTCATAGGCTTGAGAATATTACAATAAATACTATCCTATGAAAAAATGTTTTTGTCCGGAATTGATCCAAAACTATATATGGACTCAATTGGAAATTTGTGTCCTTACAAATCTCCCCCTTTGGCTATTCCGGGACAAAAACCAAAAAAAAATCCTAAAGGGCCATCAAGCTCTACTAGACTCAAAACATAACCCGCCCAATCTTGACTCAACCCAAGGATTAAACTCTTTTCCATAGAAGGATGCCGCTTTAGAATAAATCCTGCACACTTAAGCAAACTCATCAAATGCATAGGGAATATCAAAATATTAAATGCAATTAATTAATTACTCCCCCTAAATTAATTCTCCCTTTAAACACATGACAAAACTTAGAAAGACGTCTCCCCCTAAGATATATCTCCCCCAAACTAAGATACAATAATAATAGGATTAGATACCATTTCTCCCCCTATCATCATTCTCCCCCTTTTTGTTCGGGAATAGGCAAAGGATAAAGAACTAATAAACAGCATGTGAAAGCTTAAAGTGATAAGACATGAAAGCATATGGGCAATAAAAGCAGGGGAAAGACAAACAAATATCATATATATATACATTAGAAATATACCAATATAGTACTTGCATATATATAGATATAAACACACACACATGACACAAAATACAATAAGTTTGCACACTCGTATGGCAAAAATGTGTCATATGGAAACGGAAGTGTAGGGGTGTGAACTAGTAACAATTAAATTTAGACCCAAACACTTAAGAAACGTTCACGGAGTTCTCATTTGATTGCAAACTTCATCACAGTTAAATATAACCTCATGTGACAATATAAAGATTGAACTCAATGAACAAACATACACAATGCATACAAGCCTAGCATGATGATGATTCTACAAACCAAATAGAGTCATGACATTAAAGACAACTAGGATAAACGGACATTGTGCAAACCGTTGATATACCATCCAATTCTCCCTCAATGAGCATATATATTCTTTTGTTTTTGAATGAATATATCATACAAACATAGGCCTTGGCAATTGCTTTCTGTTTAATGCCAAATATTCTGTTTTTAGGCCTTTGGATCACGTATTTCTTTTAGATCCAATCAACGGTGGCTTACTATCGCAAAGGATTTAATTCATTCTTTCGGAGCCCTTCCCCGTGCATATATTAATTTATCATGTTTTCATTTTTCTCACAAATCTCACATGCAACGGATTTTGACATGCACTAGTCCTCCTAGGTCATAGATATGTAGATGACTAGATTGATAGGAGAACACCTCAAAAAGCTCAAATATAACATGTGACATTAAGATTTCAAAAGAGCTCGTGCATGTGGGAATAGAGGCATATAGAAATAGAATCCATTTAAACAATACAAAATCCAACTACTCCATAAAATATGGTAAAGAACATAATAAGGATTGAAAATCTAAACCAAAAGTTCTAGCCACGTGGGAGCGTAAATGGTGGGATTCAAACACAAGTATATGCCACATAAAGTGTGTCAAACAAAAATACACACAAAACAAAATCTTTTTGAGTTTTTAACATTTTTAATCAAAAATAAATATTTACTCAAAAGGACAAACAAAAATCATTTGTATTTTTCATTAAGCTTAAATGAAATACATAAAACACAAATGATAAACAAAAATCTTTTTATATTATGCAGTCGATTCAAACACAAAATATAATACAAAAAGATAAACAAGTCATAATTTCTAGCATGTGATATGAATTAAGGCAATGACTAGAAAAAGACTAAACAAGCATACATTTAGCATATGAATATGGCATGAAGTACAAAAGCTAAAGTATGCAAACACTAACACATTCATCCTTTAGATTTAGCAAGGGAGGAGGCATGTGTAAGTAAATGAGAATCAAAATCCCTATTTTGTAAGGCAACCAAGTCGGATTTCCTAACCCAAATTAATGAAGAATTACTATCTTGGGGTGTAGGAACGTTAGCTATCGTGGTTACTTTACTATGGGATTTTCTAGGAATTCGTTTAAGATCTAAACAAAATTTCCTAAGATGACCTTATCGACCACAATGAGTACAAGAGAGAACATGTCGACAAGATTTACTTAAGGAGTGATCTTTAAATGTATTCCTAGTTGATTCTCCTAAAACATTGGTTTGGGCATTATGAGTAAATTCATTACAGGGATTGAAGCCTAAACCACAAGTGTCATTTTTAATTTGGACCGTTCCTAACATTTTATCTAGTTTTTCCGAACGACACTCCAAATCAAATTTGACATTACTAGAATCTATTAATTTATTTTTCAATTCTAAAATTTTAGATTCTAGTAAAACATTTCGCTCTTCAAAAGCAAGAAGCTCCTTTTTCAAGGATTCCATTAAACCCCTAAGGCTATCTCTCTCGCCTTCTACATAGTTAAGCTTCTCTTGAAGAGTCCTCTCACGTGTCCTAAGGTCTTCTATTAAGGCACTTTCATCAATGACCTTGACACTCTCTCTCAAACTCGCTTCTAACTTCAAATTCGCTCTTTTCAATTTAATAGATTCTTTATATAATTCATGGAAAGCATTTTGAAGTTCACTCTCATCAACCTCTTCTTCATTTTCACTCTCTCTTTCTTCTTCACTCTCACTATCATCAAAAATAAGAGAATCATGTACAATGACCTTGGAAGTGGCATGTGCTATTATTTCATCATTCGATGAGTTCTCATTATCACTCACATGTTTAGCCATAAAAGCCACAAAATTTTTCTCCGTGGGGGAATCGGGCTTCTCTTCCTTATCACTATCACTAATTGTCGCATTATATGAAACGGGTCGTTTACCCTCTTTCCTTAGTTTAGTGGGGCACTCAAAAGCCCTATGGCCATAACCTTCACAACCAAAACATTTATTAGACTCGTCCCTATCAACATTTTCATTACTAGGTTTAGGGATCTTATCGGCTTTAGAAATCTTCTCGTTTTTATCATGTTTAGAAGATTCTCTTAAAATCATTTTCAACTTTATCTTTGTTAAATTTAAGAAATTTTCTAAATTTACGAGCAAACAAAGCCATGTCTTCCGAGTCACTATCACTATCGCTCTCTACTACTTGTTTGACCTCTTTTCGGGCTTTTGAAGCAACGCCCTTTTCAATTTTCTTTTCAGTTTTAGGGGGAAACATATCTAGTTCATAGGTTTGTAAATCACCTACAAGCTCTTCTAATTTCGTAGAGGCTAAAGTGGGTAAAGAATTTAAAACGGTCACTTTAGGAATAAATCTATCGGGTAGGGACCTCAAAATTTTCTTTACAATACGATCGTCAAGTATTTTCTCTCCCAAGTTAAAGGATGAATTAACAATATCAGAAAGTTTAGCATAAAATTTATCAAAAGTTTCTTTTTCATCCATTTTGATAGTTTCAAATTGAGTGGTGAGGTTTTGGAGTTTAGAAGCTTTAACGACACTCGTTCCTTCATGAGTTAATTGTAAAATATCCCAAGCTTCTTTAGCGGTTTCACACGTCATAATACGTCGGAATTCATCCGGTGCGACAGCGCTAAATATGGCATTTAAACCATGGGAATTAAAATTTGCAAGCTTAAACTCATTTTCGGTCCATCTATCGATGGGTTTGGGAACACGTTCATTTTCAATTAGATGAGTTGGTGGAGAGTATCCGGTAACAACAGACATCCAAACACGTTCATCGATAGATTTAAGTGCCGATTTCATTCGCGCTTTCCAATACGCGTAGTTTGAACCATCGAAAATAGGAAATTTTGAAAATGGGGAAAAATCCATTTTAGCCAAAAATTAAAGGATCTTAACGAAATAATTTATCGTTTTTGGCTCTGATACCAATTTGTAAGACGCGGTTGGATCCCCGGTGATTAATTATCTCACATTAAAATAATAATTTCCTTTTAAATAAATGCGGAAGCGTTGAGATAGTTTTAACTTTCAAAAATAACAACAAGTTTTAATTTCTCAAAACGAATTAGAAC
Source organism: Sambucus nigra (assembly GCA_949130495.1). NCBI lineage: Eukaryota > Viridiplantae > Streptophyta > Magnoliopsida > Dipsacales > Adoxaceae > Sambucus > Sambucus nigra. The sequence continues at coordinate 311,898,008 of OX422217.1, read as the reverse complement.
ATAATTCAAGTCCTAGAGATGGCCTAAGTCATAATTAACAATTAAACAAAGTTAGGCGAAACCAATTTTAGCAAATGACTTGAATAAACCAAATTTACCCAATATTTAATTTAAATCCCAAATTAAATTAGTGTGATTGTAAAACCAAATTTTATCTTGAAATTAATCTAGCATGTGTTCTAAGTGATATAGAGCAAGATAAAATAAACACTCACACAACACCGCGATGTACAAGGAAAAACCCACTAACGGGAAAAAACCTCGGGACGGCCCTAGCCTCAAATCCACTAAAAACGGTATTACAAAATACAAGACAAAAAGACTTACTTCCTAAACTCGAACCCTCTCAAGCCGTGATGCTCCTTCTTGTATCAACCTCCAATTAGCGGATAATCGACGGAGCTCCACCGTGGTCTCGGAATACACCGATGGGACTTTATATGGTCACCGTCACCCAAGCATGGAGCCTTTCTCCTTTTGGGTAGAATCTCAACAAAAGTCTTCTTTGTGATGGGGTGTAGAAGCAAACCCGAAACGTCTCTTGAATTCGGTAGAGAAAACCGGTGCCAAAACAATCTCCAAGCAATTGATATTTAAATAGAAGCTTGGATAAACAATTGGGTGTAAACTAGAGTGTGTATTAATTTTTCATTAAAAATTGACACTCAAAACTTGAACATTTTCCTAAAGTAATTTTTCTCTCAAACTCTCTTTTGGAGATAAACAAATGTTGGAAAAGTTGTCTTGGAAAATGTGTTTCCCGCACATAATAATGCATGAAAAAAGTTGGTTGAAAACCAAGTGGAAGAGTGGGGAAAAACTGCAAAAAAACTGCCAAATAACTGTTCCCGCTGGAAGTTCGTTCGAACAAACGTGATTCTCGTTCGAACGAGACTTCTAACGAGTGACCAGCCTGGGCTCGTTAGAGATTCGTTAGATACCTCGTTAGAACGAGCATTCGTTTGAATGACATATCGAATGATATATCGAACGACTGTCCAGTTAGGGTCGTTGGCAAAACTCGTTCGAACGAACCTGGTTTGAACGACAAAACTCGTTCGAACGAAACAGGTTCGAACGACAAAACTCGTTCGAACGAAATCTGGTTCGAACGAAAAAAACTCGTTCGAACGACATTTCAAACGAACAACCAGAAAGATTGAAAAATTCGATTTTGGCCCAGAAACTTTTATATACTTATTTTAAAGTTCTTAATTGATTCTTTCTGAAAATAAAATGCAGTTTTATTAAACCTAACACCCAATACAAATTGTTCCAAGCTCCTATATACATATAATTACATTCATACCTTGGGAGCATGGAACCTTAGTTAATGACGTAGAAACGAGGCACACAAACTGGCATTTTGATGAAGCTTTAAGTTCTTTGCCGCTACGTCTTCAACATACACTTCATAGGCTTGAGAATATTACAATAAATATTATCCTATGAAAAAATGTTTTTGTCCGGAATTGATCCAAAACTATATATGGACTCAATTGGAAATTTGTGTCCTTACAATATAACTAAACCGACATAAGTTCTAACCCATCTACTCGATTCACAATATGAATTCCCAATGTTATCACTTGAATAGATAGCTTTACTTAAACTCGGATTCTCAATTATTAGCATTACCATTTACTGGAGGTTATCCCCTTATTTATCTTCTCAAGGAGTTACTATAAATTATTCTCATAATTTAACATGACAAGTCTGTTCATTTAACCATATATCATTCACATCATAAATATATAATACAAGCACCCCGAGACTAAGCTGCGGTGCACACATACTCTGTTATCCATCCCGGTACATCATGTACATAAGGATCACGCATTCCGAATCTCTCAGGAATCGTTCTCAGATAACAACTATCACAATCAATGGAGGCGAACACAGTCACATCACATGGGTCACGCACATACCTACGCTCCCACGATCAGCAGACTTATTAACTTCCCAATAAGTCCTTCTCTAACCTATGTTCTCGAGGTACCAATCTATATCCCCCCGTAGGCACACAAAGATTAGATGGTCCTAAACGAACGCAAACCTCCCGTGATAGCAAGTATGGTAGGTATGTCATACACATAAGTCATATACTAAGCATTCACACATCTTAGATATCTCATTATTAATAAAGGTATATTCTACATCCTTATACCATTATTCCAATTTTATACATTTTTAAATTTTCCGATAATATATAATGTAGACTGTTGACACATCTCGCGTCATAGTTCCTTGTACTTAAAATCTATCTCAAAGGGATTACTAAGTCTCCTATTATTCCCACATATAACATCATTATTCTTAAGATCCTTACTTCTGCCCCAAACCTCATTTCATCAAATTATTCGAATTTACTCCTTTAACCCTAATATTATCTCACTCATCGAATTTTATTAGATTTCATAATAATTCCTCAAATTGAATTCTAATGCAGGTCCAAATTTTATAACCATACCTACTAGTCTTCCTTAAGTCTAAGGATATTCATAAAATCTCCATTAATAATTTTCTAAGGGTTAACATCATTAAAATTTAACTAGGCAAAATATTCCACATTCTGGGAAGGTCGATCGATCGATTGCACCAGATAAGTTACGGACTGCTTCATTTTGTTGTCCTCAAATCGTCCCAAAAATCCATTACAATGCATGAAATTTCATTCTAACGTTATAATATCATCAAATAATCATCCTACAACATTGTTAACGTTCTAAAACTAATTAATCATCACCCAAAGGCCTTATTTGGATCAAAATATCATCAAGAACCCTAGTTTTCTATTTCTTTCAAAATCAACAATAATCCTCTTCTTAAATCCATTTTTTTTAATTATCAAGGGCTATAGTATGAATTCATAATTCATCCAGAATATGTCTACATGCAAATCCTAACATGTTTTATAGTTTTAAATCCTCAAATTCATGGGTTTTTATCAATCTCCCAAAACAATGCAATTTTCATAAATGTCTAAGCATGGAAGAAACATTCGTTGAAAATAAGAAAATTAAACCACTTGCCTCGAATTGTTCTCTGAATTTGATGTTGGATGTTGGATGTTGCTCTCTTTTCCTCTACAATTTCTCCCAAGGTTGAAGGTTGAAGATGATGGTTATGGTTTTTCTCTTTTGGGAACATCTCCTAACTTCTCATATAACTCCTGTAGCCCTCTAATTAGTTAAGTGCTGGTAATGGGTTAGTGGGTTCCCAAATACCCTATTTTTAATTCCCAAAATTCGTTGGTCAAAATTACCAAAATACCCTTTTAAGTTGCCGGTGTGGCCCAAAAATGCCCCGGGACCCAAACTAAACCCCCGGCTAGTGTTTTCGGACTATTTCGACCCTTCCGGACTCGTTGGCGCACTCAAAATGACCATACGGTTGATAAAAATAAAATTCACTTTTTAATTAAAATAATTATATTCCTGACGCGAATGTCACACGCGTCCCAACAAAATTTCCAAATTGCCGTATTTCTATCTCACGACAAATTCAATATTTTCAATATTCATATAACGTTATAATAAATTGTCGTATTTCTATCTCACGACAAAATCAATATTTTCAATATTCATATAACGTTATAATCAAATACCAACTCACATATCGTTAGTATTTTATCCGGATTAATTCTCAATTAATACACATTTAATTTAATTAATCCCATAAATAAATATCCATAAAAGTACGGGGTATTACATACTTCCCCCCTAATAACAGAATTTCGTCCCGAAATTCGGATAAGTAAGGCACACTTGGAAAAATTAGGTATCCTCCAGTATTCAAAACAATTATAAAGAAAAGCCCAAACCACTAAAACCCTCACTTCACAATAAACTTGTTTAACATGCTTGATACCTTATCAGAATAATCTTCGATAAATGCACCTCAGGTTGTGCTCTTATTAAACAAAATTCGAATAAAAATAGCCTATACATCATTAGCCGCATTATTTCATTATTATTGTTAGCCCGTGCCTTTCTACGCATTACTTTCCCCGTTTAGCAACACACCAAACTCCCACCTAGAAGAATTAATAACACAGCTGACTACTTCTTGTCCATTCCTTGAATCTTTGTTCCCTGCGTTGTGAATTACACAAGGTAAAAATACATTCGGGTGGTGTTTCACAAAATAATTTTCGGCACCTTGTCCACAATAAAATAGATACGGGTGGTTTCACCCAACTCTACTATTAGATAATATTTTCTTTCCATTACCACAATGCACCTTGCTTACTAGTTTCTCGATTTGGAAATAAAAATATCGAAATGAATTCAACATTCTTTTATAAAGCCCACCAGTCGTCAATCACCTTGCGCCTACACCTCGGGCCATAGGTGATACAACCCTCAGTTTAAATCGTTATTTCCCACTACTTATTGTCACCCCACCTAAATATGGATTTCGTGGATTTCATCCCAGTTCTAAATAATGCTACGTCGAACCATGTATCGGCGTGTTCACTATCTAATAGTGTAAATCACCCCAAGTATATAATAATTTCTCTCCTTCTGGACAACATGTCCCATATAATCGAAGGAACTCATTACTTATCAATAAGTTGGCTACCTCTCAAGAAAATTCTCCAATTTGACCCTACCATTCTTGGAATCGTCGTCTTGATACAAAATTATTTGGTTGATCATCTAACCCCAACTGTTCTACTACTTACTATACCTCTTTCAATGTCGATATTCACATAAAATTTTCCCCGTTAAATGATACTTAATGATCTTATTCTCCCGACGAATACCAAAAGTTTGGACCTCTACACTTTTCACCACTTTGTGCATATCTGGACTTTATACCTGATTGACATCCTCATTCTATTTACTCTTGAGTCACTGTCAACATTCGATTGATCGGAACTCTACTTCAAATTTCTCATAATAATTTATTCGCCTTCTCAACAGATATCCCTTTATTAAATAGCTTTCTACTGCCCTTTTCTTATGACGTTTGAACGTGCTACACTTACTACACATGATATTCACTTACACCTTTTCTCATTCAATTTCCAAGTTTGAACGTGCTACACTTACTACACATGATATTTACTTACACCTTTTCTTATGACGTTTAATCTCATAAGTAATAATCTCACCCGTCTATGTTCCCTCTTCCTTTGATTTACACTTTAGCAAATCAAGATGTCTACACCCCTTATAACCCAACCATACGGTTTTTAAACATTATATACGCTTCATACAAATCCCAAACTCTTTATTGTCCCTGTAAATACAACAGTGCTATACCACTTGGGCGTTCTCAATCGCTTCTGAATTAGAAATCTTAAATCCTCCTTATCCTCAATGCGTCCTTCAACACGCCGTGACAAAGCCAACATTATTAGTACTTATATCGTAATTTACTAACAACTGGATCTAATGGTCGTACATCATAATTTACTCCTTGTAACTTCCCGTTATAACTACGTACTCCCATAACGATAGAGGTATCCCAGTCATGAACGAAGGGCCACACATTTCCTTACTACCAACCTTATGCTAAGTTTCATGCGTGGGGTGTCTCGCAAAGCGAAATCCAAACAAGGAACCCCCCCGATACACTACTACCTAACATTGTTGGTCATTGGAATCCGTTAAGCCCTGTCCATAATATGTACCGCTACACTCTCGTCTTTTAACAACAAAGTTTTATCTCAATTCGCAATTATACATAAATAAAGAACTCCTTTTGAATGACACTTTTCTCTTTACAGTGATGGAAATTACATTTCATAGACAACATGCGAGATATTTGAGACCCTCAATTCCCGTCCCCAGACACACAACTATAAGTATAAACTTCCAAATCTCTAACAGGTGATAAAACAATGCACTCTTTTTGTTAAGACCTCTCTATCGTTAATTATAAAAACCAACTAACTCTTTGTTGACTAGTAAATCAATTACATACGACTCATAATAATGAATTCCCTACGCATACTGGGATTAAATATCCGAAACCATTATACTTTGAAATCACAACATATATATATACATATATATATATATATATATATATATATATATATATATATATATATATATATACATATATATATATATATATATATATACACACATATATGCACGAAAGTACAATTGCGAGCCCGACCCTCTAACAGATGGGGCCTCGCCAGAACAAAAATGCTACCCCGATGTAGTAATCCCAATAAACTTGCAATACCATCACACTATCGGTATAATCATATATAAAACAATAATTAAGATCATATCATACTCGTATAACACAGCACTAAAACGAGTAATTTCGATAAAACATAAACCGCTATTAATATACCCATTCATCCTCCGCGGATGACAATAAAAGTAACCCCCACACTATCAGGGTAAAAATGTTCTTATATATAATAAAATTACTGATATACTCACTAAACTCGACTCTCAAGTGAAAATACAATTATAACAAATGTAGTAACTCATTCATGCCACAAATAGCATGCATCCTCGTCTGAGGATATAACTCATACTTCTATCCTAATAATCGTCCCGGCTGCTCAAATGGTTCCTGGACTTACCACACATGTATGTCCTAAACCGGATATTTCAATAACTGTTGCCCTCGCCAGGCACAATACCTTGATCCCTACTCTTGTATCGGGAAAAATTTATAATGTACGGTTTTCACTCCCACAAAGTACCTCTACACATACTCCACTTATTTCCGGTCACCCTAACCATGTTAAGTGGTCCTTTCCTCGGACGTTGGTAGTCTCAGCTCTGAAGACTATCTCCATTGTTCCCTTAGCTTGATGTACCTAAGGAACACGCTACTAGTTTTCCACCTCTCTTACTGAAATTACCATCGCTCGGTAGTAATTTCGCTATCGAATTATTTTAACGGTTTCTCCATTGGGTCTTCCTCCTTGTGGTGTTTCTCCAACACCATTTTCCCAGTCTTATTCTATAAAAAAAAAATCAATTTTTGTATCTCCCTACCCAAGGGAACATTTACCTCCAAATTTACACCACGCGATATTATTACTATCTGTATTTATCACCCAAGCAGAATTCCCCATAAGAGATAACAATTCTTCTTATATGTAGATTCTCCCTTTAACATCCTCTTCTCCATACCACCTTCTCCACCCGGTGTAAGGTTCGCTACAACATTAAATTTCTCCTCACAATTTGACCCCTGTTTGGACCTCTTATGTGAGTTCAGAATAACATTCGCCTTTCAACCTGAACATCTGATGAAGGAACTTATGGTCAAACCATACGTGTACACCCTCTCGACATCACATTCCACTTTTAAGTGGGTTGCTTGTTTCTCACCATTGAATCTCCGCTCTTACGAGTGAAGGAAAAATTTCTCTAAATTTTCACTCTCAATTGGTCATATCCTGACATATGTCCAAGCCTTTGGATACATTGCGTTTGTTTGGCTAGCATATGCCGTCTTCGCCTTTCGAGTATTGCTACTGTTGGTTCTCTTCAATGTTACACCTAACTCTTTCTCTCCCATTCCAACCTTGTTGGATGTGTCTAATTTGACCCCATTCCTACTATAGCTATACCCGGAAGTCTCAAGTCGCGCCTTAGCCTTCTATATCATCCAGGACTTCCGTGCCATAATATCGGTGACTTCAACTACGGTCATCCTTCTTTAAATAAATCAATTAACCTCAATATATATTTGCCTCCTGCTGTTCACCCAACTGTCTTCGCCTGACGTACTACATTGTTCGGCACACGAATACACCCGATTGCAATACGATTCGCTATCATATACATCATAGCAGGAGAATGAAATTTTACTAAAGGAATCAACAATCCTAAACATAGGGCTCTATATCAAAGAAAGTTACGCTGGAAGCATAATAGGCCGCACAGATTCTAAAGGACACTAGAACCTGATGCTCTGATACCACCTGTGACACCCCGACTAATTAAATACCGGCTACCTACACCTTTATTAAATTAATACAAAATGTCAAGTTGGTCCAGTTAAAAGCATCACCGTCGAAAACATTTTAATCATTACTAACCACCTAGTATTTAGAAAGTAAGATGTCAAATTTTAAATTAAGTCTGATTAACATACAATAAAAGAATTATGAAAGAATATCATAACCATACACCATAAAGTCTCAATAAAGTAACCAACAAATAATAATAAGTCCATAGGAAAACTCCTCACAACAATCCCACCATTGAAATAAAATAAAACAGTAACTCCTGAATTAATTACATGCCAACAATCTGAATAACTGAAATATGAAATGTCTCTAATAGAAATGGGCGACATGCCCTACAAATGATGAAAACTGAATAGAGTCAAGACAAAAGAAGCGTCTACTAGCAAGGCCTTGTAACTTCCATAACAACTATAGCTCGTCACCTGAATGGAAATACTATGCATGGTGTCCTTGTGGCTGGGCACCTAAAAGGTTTTTACAAAAATAGATTTGAAAGCAAACGGGTTAGAGCCCGAAAGTGGAGAGTATTTTTAAAACAGCAAGTGCTTTAATAACATTAAAACAAAGAATGCAAAATACATGTTAGGACGCGCTCTCACATGAAATACTCACCTCTCATCTAATCGTGCACTCCTAACGTACAGTACCCATCTAAGTGGTATTTATATATAACTAAACCGACATAAGTTCTAACCCATCTACTCGATTCACAATATGAATTCCCAATGTTATCACTTGAATAGATAGCTTTACTTAAACTCGGATTCTCAATTATTAGGATTACCATTTACTGGAGGTTATCCCCTTATTTATCTTCTCAAGGAGTTACTATAAATTATTCTCATAATTTAACATGACAAGTCTGTTCATTTAACCATATATCATTCACATCATAAATATACAATTCAAGCACCCCGAGACTAAGCTGCGGTGCACACATACTTTTCTATCCATCCCGGTACATCACGTACATAAGGATCACGCATTTCGAATCTCTCAGGAATCGTTCTCAGATAACAACAATCACAATCAATGGAGGCGAACACAGTCACATCACATGGGTCACACAGATACCTCCGCTCCCACGATCAGCAGACTTATTAACTTCCCAATAAGTCCTTCTCTGACCTATGTTCTCGAGGTACCAATCTATATCCCCCCGTAGGCACACAAAGATTAGATGGTCCTAAACGAACGCAAACCTCCCGTGATAGCAAGTATGGTAGGTATGTCATACACATAAGTCATATACTAAGCATTCACACATCTTAGATATCTCATTATTAATAAAGGTATATTCTACATCCTTATACCATTATTCCAATTTTATACATTTTTAAATTTTCCGATAATATATAATGTAGACTGTTGATACATCTTGCGTCATAGTTCCTTGTACTTAAAACCTATCTCAAAGGGATTACTAAGTCTCCTATTATTCCCACATATAACATCATTATTCTTAAGATCCTTACTTCTGCCCCAAACCTCATTTCATCAAATTATTCGAATTTACTCCTTTAACCCTAATATTATCTCACTCATCGAATTTTATTAGATTTCATAATAAATCCTCAAATTGAATTCTAACGTAGGTCCAAATTTTATAACCATACCTACTGGTCTTCCTTAAGTCTAAGGATATTCATAAAATCTCCATTAATAATTTTCTAAGGGTTAAAATCATTAAAATTTAACTAGGGAAAATATTCCTCATTCTGGGAAGGTCGATCGATCGACCTTGAACATCGATCGATCGATGGTGGTCGATCGATCGACGATGAATGTCGATCGATCGATTGCACCAGATAAGTTACGGACTGCTTCGTTTTGCTGTCCTCAAATCGTCCCAAAAATCCATTACAATGCATAAAACTTCATTCTAACGTTATAATATCATCAAATAATCATCCTAAAACATTGTTAACGTTCTAAAACTAATTAATCATCACCCAAAGTCCTTATTTAGATCAAAATATCATCAAGAACCCTAGTTTTCTATTTCTTTCAAAATCAACAATAATCCTCTTCTTAAATCCATTTTTTTTTAATTATCAAGGACTATAATATGAATTCATAATTCATCCAGAATATGTCTACCTGCAAATCCTAACATGGTTTATAGTTTTAAATCCTCAAATTCATGGGTTTTTATCAATCTCCCAAAATAATGCAATTTTCATAAATGTCTAAACATGGAAGAAACATTCGTTGCAAATAACGTAATTAAACCACTTGCCTCGGATTGTTCTCTGAATTTGATGTTGGATGTTTGATGTTGCTCTCTTTTCCTCTACAATTTCTCCCAAGGTTGAAGGTTGAAGATGATGGTTATGGTTTTTCTCTTTTGGGAACATCTCCTAACTTCTCCTATAACTCCCGTAGCCCTTTAATTAATTAAGTGCTGGTAATGGGTTAGTGGGTTCCCAAATACCCTATTTTTAATTCCCAAAATTCGTTGGTCAAAATTCCCCCAATTCCAAAATTACCAAAATACCCTTTTAAGTTGTCGGTGTGGCCCAAAAATGCCCCGGGACCCAAACTAAACCCCCGGCTAGTGTTTTCTGACTATTTCGACCCTTCCGGACTCGTTGGCGCACTCAAAATGACCATACGGTTGATAAAAATAAAATTCACTTTTTAATTAAAATAATTATATTCCTGACGCGAATGTCACACGCGTCCTAACAAAATTTCCAAATTGCCGTATTTCTATCTCACGACAAAATCAATATTTTCAATATTCATATAACGTTATAATAAATTGCCATATTTCTATCTCACGAAAAATTCAATATTTTCAATATTCATATAACGTTATAATCAAATACCAACTCACATCTCGTTAGTATTTTATCCGGATTAATTCTCAATTAATTCACATTTAATTTAATTAATCCCATAAATAAATATCCATAAAAGTACGGGGTATTACACCCAAATCCAATCGTTTAGGACTCTAGAGACCGTTCATGATATACCTCCCTATTGTCCTTATGTGGGGTTGTAGGTGACATTTATTTTATTCTATCTATGTTTTCCCCTACTATTAAGGTGATAAGATTCAGTTCTGACAGATTCTATCAAGACAGGTTACTCTGAGTTAATTGCTTCATGCTTTCTTGTATGTCTTCCTGGATTTTAGCTACATTATGTAAGATTCCTTGTAAATTATCCAATCCAACTGGTGTGGATGGAGGCAACCCCTCATCGGCTCTACTACTCTCCAGATTTTCACACGTTCTCAACTGAATTTAAGTAAGAAAATAGAGTATTATAACACAATGTAATATCATTCACATGGAATGCATACTAAAAGTAGATTAACTAATATATAAATAAGGATCTAAGAAATTTCAAAGACTCAAAGAAAAATTCCTAGAAAGACAGCTCTAACCCTTCGAGAATAAGGTGAATTGGTTCACAATTCACCAGTTTACTGAAATCTGGTATCCTTGATCCATAGCAATAAAAACCGGTGCAAAATAATATGTCTTGACATTTACCACAGACTTCACGAACCTATTATTGCTAGAAATTTTCATATGGATTATCTTTGCAAAATATACTAATTACCGACAGATAAAGAGATAAAAGACCAAATTACTAAGATATTAATTGATGATACGAGAAATCGTCCACTTGTCATTCTCGTGAAGAGATAAAAGACATGATTTAGAGTGGTTCATCCATAAAACTAGCCTGCATCCACTTTGATGCCACACTCTCATCATATGGATTCTAGTACAATTTTACAATCCCATAATAGGCATACAATGTAGATGAGAGGATAGAATACATGTCTGTAATGTTTTTAGGAGTGCCGGGGAGATGATAGTAATGCTGGTGAATAGCCTTCAAGCTATACCGAGAGGTGTGGGGTATCTGGAAATGCCTCCCTAAGTGTAGTAGTCTCTGGACCAGATATCAGTGTAAGAAATGTAAGAAATGTCTTTGGATCATGGTCGGATCAGGTGAGATCATATCCCCAATATTGAGGTGTGGAGCTCTATTTGTAGGAGGTCTAGGTACTATATTGTTGCAATAAATGGAGAGGGGATGAGGCCACCTATGTTGAAAGGTAGTGGCCACACCCTGTAATAGGTGGATGAGAGGGGTTGCACCATGTTACGTGTAGGGCCATACCCTATAACGTGTAGGTCCACGGCATATAAGTCCGCACACCTTATCACGTAAATGTAAGGCTGTATCAGTGCATGCTTCTCATAGGCTCAACAGTAGGGGTGTTATATTTTCCATATCAATACGCCCCCAAGTCGTAGAGAAAACGATTGGGACTGCGTCTGAGTAGTCAAGTCTTCTGAAGTTGCCGCGACAATTCAAATGCGAGGCTTCATCTTCCAGTGGCCTCCTATATAAATGGAAACTGGCCGTGGCCTTCATGATGTTTCCAATTCTCTGAGAGCATATCAAGAGAAAACCTCTGTTATTCCCTTTTTTGAGTTTTTCAGTGACCTTTCAAGTCAGCGTGTGGTTGTTGTTCAAGTGGTTCAAGGCTGAGAAACTCGTGGCTAAAGGCTGAGTAACACCCAAGCCTTCCTTTCAATCTATAGGTACTTTTGTAACCAAATATTCCCTAAATTCTATTTTTTGTCATTTGTTCTTAATTTCTACTAGCAAATGATCCATACGAACTCATATCTTGTGAAATAATCATGGCAATAATCTGATTATCAAGTGAATCCATACTATTAATTCCAATATCACGTGAACTTACCTGAATCCCTTCATTTAATTGAATAGGATTAAATATTGAATTATGAATTGAATTAACACGACTAATATTAGTTGAAATGAACTCATTAGAGCCCATTGATTTAATTGGCTTGTTGGTGAATCAATCTTCAATTGATAATATAAATTGTTAACCTCCATGTTGACCCAATAAATGAAACTTTGCTGACTTGCATAGGATCAAATTTGTTGATTTTAGGGTTCCAGGATTTGAAAATCATGTCACTCTGTTTTTGACATTCTTGAGTGAAACTTTCAAATTCTAGGGTTTTGATCTTTAGATTAGGTTACTATTGTTATCCAACTTTTTAGGTGTCTGGCCAGGGTAGGTAGCATTCTTATTCTATTTGGCTGCGGCCTCATGGAAATAGTTGTGTATACTAAATACGGTTTTGCACTTAGGGTTTAGAATTAGGCTAGTATCCACGACATTTTGCCAATAAACTGAAATACTGCGGCATAATAAGACATACCTAGTGTCTTCTTCGCCAAAATAGTGTGTCGTGGAAGTAGATGCTATAATCTCTAGGATTCCAATACCTAACACTTTTAGTTAGCTGAAATTGTAGAAAATTTTATTTTTCATCCAAACTTCTTGCTAGTTTGTTCCTGCCGTGGCCTCTAAGAGGCTTATCTGACCATATTGGCTGCGGCACTTAACAACGGACTTTCTGCTTTTTAGGTCTTGTTGCAACCATATGAGTTGGAATCCTGACAAATTTTTGAAGGAATTCTGGAACAAACGTTTTGGATTTCCTCCTCCTGTACTCCCTTCTATGCGTCCTTTACAGACATTTGGGCCTTGGATGCTCAAAGATTGCCCAAATTGTGTCACTTTATATTCTGACTCCACGAAAACCACTTGTAGGAAAGAAACTAACTCCGTGGGCACCTCTTGTAGGAAAGGTAATGAGTCCACAATAATGGAAGAGGAGTCTAACTTAAGTAACAACCCAATGGATATTGATGCTGCGGCTACTAGGCCATCTGAAGCCAGCGACGCACCTGATGGCCCCTCTAACAGAGCTGAGAGACCTCCCGCAGCCTTAAACGTTCGCAGCATTATGACTCAGGAATGGGTTCACCAAGTTTCTGAGGCACTTGAATTTCTCAAAGATTTGGTTTTCTCAGCACTATCCGCATAACAAAGGCCTTGCACGGCACTTGCTGATAATGGGGTCTGCTTCCCCCTCCACGCGTTTGTATATGGGCTGCAGCTGCCAGTTCCAGTCCCCATTAGAAGAATCTTCCAGACCATAAAGTTAGCCCCAACCCAACTAGATCCCAATCATTGGAGGGAAATTCTTACGGCCGTGGTTCTATGGAACAATATGTTCAAGAGGGATAAAACCCCCGCGGAGTTTTTCTATTTTTATTGCCCAAAGGAAAAGTCTGTGAAATTTGCGTGGTATTATTATTTTACCGTTCGTAGTAATCACGAAACCCTTTATACTGGGAGGCCCATAAGTGTAAAAAATTGGAAGGGTAAGTATTTCTATATTTCTGGAAAAGGGTGGGAGATCCACCCAGAGGATACAGTGAGAGAAATCCTTCAGGATGCCGCGACAGTGAGGACGCTCCTCCAACTTAGGTAAATAAGGCTGCAGCCTTTTGTGAACATGTCGCGTCCTCTTTTCACAACTTAAATTTACCATATTCCTTAGATTTTGTACTAATATTGAACTTTCTATGCAGCTCTTAACAACTTGCTCCTTAGTGACCGGCAGCAGAGTAGGATGAGGAGGGCTACAACAGTAAGTGCTAATGATATAAAGTTTAGCACACTTGTAACTTCAGTTGCCATCTTTGAAGCAGGCTACTTCACCAACAAATCTTTGCCAAAAGAGATGGCCACGGAAGGTAATAACCATTTCTTTTACTAATAACGCGGCAACTATTTTTAAACCTTCAAATTTTGACACTGCTTCATTTCTTCTTCAAGTGAGGAAATTGATAGGGATCTTTTAGCGGCCCAACTAGCCGAGATGGATGAGGATGATGCTGCCCATAATAATGCAGTCGGGCATAAGAAGAAAAAAAGGACCAAGTCTAAGCACCCTATCGTGCCCTATATAGGTGACCAAATGATTCCTTCCATGTCCTCGGTTTAGATTAAGGAGTTTGCTCCTTAAGAAATGCCTGAAGGCCAATTTGATGATGATATTGGCAGTCAACTGGCCGCGACAGGCTTGATGATTATTGATGTACAGTGTGCCTGTGGGACCTCCTAGGACAACATTTCAAATTCACCCCCACCTCTAATAATAGTGGTTATTTATGGCAACCTGGAACCTCCTCAAATCCATGCCATTGTTGGCCCTGATGGCCGTCCGTGGACTCAACTTAGGCAACCCTATCCTTAGTTTTCCTGGGGACACAACTGCGAGGGTTGACCACAGGATGAAAAGGGATCCAGATGTTGCAGACCTGGATCCTCTTGGGATGAGGACCATGAAGACTTGGAGGATTATTCCCTCCACATCTTGTTGAGAGTAAGAGAAACTTCACCTTTTCAATAATTATCTCCTTATGTAGCTCAAGTTTTGTTTTCTAACATTCAATATCTTCATAGGACGCGGACTTTGTGATGTCCCAAAAGAGGAAGTATGAATCCCTCTACAAGCTGAAGGAGGCCGCGGAGAGGGTGCATCTTACCAACCTGGAGAATGCCAAGAATTATTCATTTAAAGAAGGCAAAAGGTCTGAGGTCGCGACACTCCAGGAAGCTAGGATGAACCTTGATGCTACTGACAAGGCTAAAGAAGATGTAGAGGGAAATCTAACAACGGCCGTGGAAGCTCTCCAGGATGAACAAAACAGGGTTGCGAAGGCTCTCTTCATGCCTCCAGTCTTGAGTCCCAGCTAAATGAGATCGACGAAAAAATTTCCTAATAAGAGAACAATCATGCCACGACCCTCAAGAAGATGGAGAACTCACACTCCCCTGCCCTCTAATAGGCCACACTAGCTGCCGTGTCAGACTATAAAAAATCAAAAGACTTCTTCCTCACCAACAACAAAGCATATATCCACGGCTACCAAGGGCTAAGATACAGGGTGGCCAAAAACTTCCCTGATGCCAAGTCCTATATTATGTCTTGGGATGTTGGAGATACTGGTTATAGTGCCTGCGTGGCTGAAATGAAGGATGCGGTAAAGGAGAGGGAAAAAAAGCTACTAGAGGATGCTATGATAGATAAGGAGACTAAGACGGCCGCAGAGGGTGAAGATGGGGACATTGAGGATTATGTGGCCTCTTAGACTTGAGCAAAAAATTTCTATCATGTACACTGGGATGCAGCCCATATACATTTAAACTTTATTTTAGGTTGCAGCCATATGTATGTAAACATTTATCTATTTTTTGTCAAGGTTGCAAACTTTGGTTTAATTGCTTAATTTCTCCTTGGCTTACTTCTCCATTGTCTGCTTTTGATATTTTCATTATTGGTTGTTTGATTGAATGACTTGGAAATATGTTTCTTCAATAACTAAAATTGGAATGTAGTATAAGGCCTCGACATCACCTTACAAATGGTTCCTCCAAATGGGCTGCGGCATGTAGTGTTTTGCCTTGGACTTTTCAAAACTTCTGTATTTTGCCTTCATTAAGTAAATTTTCCAACCCATATCCATGGCTATCATCCCCAATTCACGGTGCCAAAGATAAATGGCTTTGGGGATGCGACTTAACATCTTCACTTTCCTCATTTTTCCAAGTCTTGGTTGCAATTCAAAGGCCATAGCTGGTTTACAACCCAGCCGCGGCCTTTTAGCAATTCTATTAATGTCCATTTTTCTTTGCTACATCTTCTAAATGAATGAATGGACTCTCTGATGGATGTGTCCATACTAATAGGGCTTCGGCTCCTTTCAAACCTTTGCCAAAAATTGATGACAGCATGTTGGGCTCAGGCCAACCTCTTTCTGTAGCTTTGGCATGCTTCATGATGTCAGTGTCACAACATCCTTTAGTCTCTTTAATTTCCTTTCATGGATTTCCTTTAGTCTCTTTGGTTAGAATCCATAGCTTCCTCCAGTTGCTTTGATTGGGTTATTATCAGGCCCCCTAGGTTAGGTATTATAAAACTTCCGTAATCTATGTTTGGACATATATAATTCACTCCCAGACTATAATAGGATTATCCACACACAATTAAGTCTTAGGCCCCTGTGGGTTATTATCAGGCCTCCCCGGGCTAGGTATTATGAAGCTTCCCCAAGATAATGTGCGGGGCACTTTTATGCCTCCCCAGGACGGGTTATGTTATTAAGACACCCACAGCTAAGTGACGCATGCCAATAGCTGAGAACGGGCATTATAATCCCCCGTGGCTAATGTGACGGGCATTGGTCGCCTCGTGAATAATGTAACGGGCATTGTAAGCCCCTATGGCTAATGTACGGATGGAAGTATACCGAGAGATACTCAACCTTATGAATATAAGAATATGTCCTTGCGCCGTGGGTGGCGTTATAAGCCCATTAAGGTTGTATCCCAAATAAGGATTATTCCCGAAATAAATAGTCTTTCGAGATAACTGGTCATCTTTCCCTTGAAATTTGTTTAAGACGAAGGTCATTCATAAGATTTTTATAAATGGGAAGTCAAGAGATAAAACATGACTAAATATGTTCTTCATGCGTAGATATGATTTGGTTAGGACAATAAAGAGTAAGCATAATTTCATATATATATATATATATATGTTAAGTTTGCGAGGAAATACAACGTTTGTGTGTAAAATCAACACTTCATGTTTAACAGAAATATAGACTAAGGTGGGGTTAAGTATGTAGCATGTTTGGTAAAGGCTGCATCCTCTAAGCATCTTTCAGGAATTGTTGCAGCATCCGCTGCGCCACAAGCCTTTCAATATCATCTTTTAGCGCAAAACATTTGCCAGTGCTATGCCCATGGTCCCTGTGGAAGCTGCAATATCTGGTTATGTCCCTCCTATGAGGAGGGGACTTCAATTTTTCAATACAGAAAAGCAATTTGTCCTCTTTTATGAGTTCCAACACCTCTTCAATCTCATAAATTAGTGTAGTGTAGGATTAAAAACCCTTTTCTGATTTTTCAACCTTCCTCTTCTGACTCCTTTAGTCCAGGGTCGCGGCCCCTAGGATAATAGCTTTAGTGGATACGACATTAACGTCTTGGATAGTAACTTTGGGTGTCACACCCTCTAGCATAATAACTCTTTGGGTCATGAAGTTGACCTGAGTCTGGAGCGAGGCGTGGCTGTCATACGGATGATTGAGGTGGTTGTATATCTATGCAATCTCATTCTTCATTTTTGTGCTTTGGATGGATTCTCCCTCCATTTTCTTCTTTGTTAGTCTTTACAAAATACATAATCTGAGACAAAACTAGTAGAAGTGAGTAATCACAGGATATAGGATGAATCAAGTGTAAAGTAGGGATGCAGCATTTGCATCGCTGCATGATTTTACTGTTGAGGCTGCGACCAGTAAGGCATATATGTGCACTACCGCTGCCTTTGGGTGGAATTCACCAAGGTTGAACTTGTGCCCACTTGAATCCACTCCTCAATGATTTGAAGTTGCTATAAACCAACTGCACTAGTAGGGGCTGCGGCAAAAGGGAAGTTAAAGTACCAAGCCGCATGCCTTCTTGGGCAGGAAGGAGCAATACTAGAATTATAACCCAGAAACTGAGTTTTTCACACGAAACACGTGGAGAACATACCTAACAGGGTCTTTCCAGGGAAGAACAACCTCTAGGTTCATAATAAGGCACAATCATGGTGGGAAACCCTAGGTCATAGGCTGAGGAACTAGCAAATGAGAAAATATATCTCACCCCTAGCTACCCACCTTTGTAAGGCTATTGACCATTACACTTTTCAACTTTATCTTGGTGAGGTAACATCATCGGGGTATGTAAAAATAGATCTAAGGTCATAAAAAGGAGACCCATGGACAAATCTTAATAGATGCGATACCCATTTGAGGGTGTGTATACAAAATACGAGTTCAATAACCAAAATTTACCCATGAGATAATGATATAAAGGATCCCTATGAATAAAATAAGGTGTTTAAGAACCCAAAACATATAGAAACATACCTCGTTTCCCACAGACGATGCCAGATTGATGATACGATAAATCATCCACTTGTCGTTCTCCTACCAACAAGTCAAGTGTAAAATACATAATAAACAGATAGAAAAAGTAAATAGAGATAAAAGATAGGATTTAGAGTAGTTCGGCCATAAAACTAGCCTACATCCACTTTAGTACCACACTCTCATTATATGCATTTTAGTGAAAGTTTATAATGCCATAATAGGCGCACAGTGTAGATGAGAGGAGAGAATACAAGTCTGTAATGTTTTCGAGAGTGCTGGAGAGATGATCGTGATGCCGCTGAATAGCCTTCAAGCTGTACCGAGAGGTGTGGGGTATCTGGCAATGCCTCCCTATGTGTACTAGTCTCTGGACCAAATATCGGTGTAAGAAATGTCTTTGGATCAAGATCAAAACAGGTGAGATCAGATCCCCAATCTCGAGGAGTGGACCTCTATTTATAGGAGGTCTAGGTGCTATATTGTTACCGTAAATGGAGAGGGGATGTGGCCAGCTGTGTTGAAAGGTAGTGGTCTCACCCTATAACATGTGAATGAGGGGGGTTGCCCCATATTGCATGTAGGGACGCACCATATAGTGTGTAGGTCCGCGGCACGTAAGTCCGCACACCGTATCATATAAATGTAAGGCTACGACATCATGTCATCTGTGCATGCTTCTCATAGGCTCTGCGGTAGGGGTGTTATATTTTCCATATAACTAATTACATAAATAACAAGAGAGAAAATAGAGAAAGGTGAAGAACCATATTTACATGGTTTGGCCCAATTTGGTTCGCAGATCCACAGGTGCTAGTGAATCTATTGATTGATTACTAGGAAAATGCCATATATAAATAGGAGATACAAGATCTTGAGCTCTGTTAAGAGTTGGACGTCATAACAGTACAATAAGTCTCATAAGATTCTCAAATAAATATGTCGTGTGCTATTTATAGGTTGTTAGGGGAGAGGGAAGAGAGTAGGACACATATCTCACCTTTATATGTGAGGTGAGTACACGTTTTATGATTATAGTGAGAAAATAATCACAATTTAGTTATTTAAACATGGGTGATAATATTTGAATATTTTTTCCAAATGCAAGTGTATTAAGGCTTCTGATGACATCCAACCACAAAGTACATGCTTTCTTTAACGATGTTAACTATCAGTTTTAATAGACGAAGTTAAACCTTTCTTTTAATATGGGTCGAGTCGACCTCCTGATGAGTCAACTAGCTTTTTCAACCTGGTCGACTACATTGCTTTCATATCTCTAAGGACAAGTTCTCCTTATGATTGGTCCATGTTTCATACCATATTTGTATAACAATGATAATGAAACTCCTAAGTAAAAATGGATACATGTAAACCTTCGAAAAATCCCTCATTTTATAAACTCTAAAACTAACAACATTTGAAAAACTTAAGCATGGAGAGATGTATTTTTATTCTGACATAAACAAAAATATCGTTGATGTTGATAATAAAATAGGATGATACTCACAAATAGGTTCATAGAGTATGTCATCCTCCAAATAAGTTGGTAAATGAGCATCTTGTACTTCATCAATCATAATGCCTCCACCTAATTCAATAGGAAGAGACAAATAAATGTAAGAATGACATAATTAGTAGGAAAATATGAACACATGAGATAGAGAATCTAGTTGCATCCGTGTTTTAAAGTTACCACAGAGTACCACATTAGTAATAAACATATCAGAAAAGTAAGATTAAGTTCATATCAAACTTAGGTTAATCATTGAATCAATATATTGAACACCTTGAGCACGTAACGCCGTGCCATTATATTATCGTGAAAACATCTTGTCAGTGCATTGTCTAACATAAATGGAATCTCTAAATGTACTCTTTTACATGAATATAACCTATTAGAACATGGTAGAAAATAAATATTGTTTACTCTAATTTCATGCAAAATATTCATAGAATAGACACTAAAAACTAACTAGGTGTCATAATTGGATGGGTACACATCAACAAAGCCATAACAGAATTTATGAATCGAAACATCACCATGATTTAATGTAAAGATCATGTCTTTTGTAAGTTGTTGTAATGGTTGTGCTAAATACACTTCACCCTTATCTTATGATAAATTTGAATGTGACACCCCGCCTAATTAAGCATCGGGTGATCAGACCTTTATTAAATTAAAATAGGTTTCTCAAATGGTTCATTCTTAGCATTACTGTCGAAAACTTTTTAATTACTAATCACCTAAGTGAAAGTTAGACCGGTGCCAAAATTTTATCTTTCTTAAATAGAAAAATCAACCATGCAAAAAATAGTAAAACAATTACCATGTACTAAAACCCAAACCAACAAAGTATAAGTATAACATAAAAAAAGTATTACCGAATAAACCATCGGCAAAAAAATCCCAAACAACAATAGAACAACTACTAGTCTGAAACTGACATCTCAGACTGATACCGGACTACAAGTCCATACATAGAATAGTGTGAGATCCTGTACTAGATCTGAAAGAGAGATATCGTCTAGTCAAAATCCTGAAGTCTCCACTGTGCTACAGCTTCGAGTCCCTGAAATAGAATCATCATCCATGGCGTCCCTGTGGCTGGACACCTAAAAGGTTTTGAAAATATTTTATATAGCAAGAGTTAGTACTCAAAACATTTTGAAAATATTTAGGAAGCGTTTATCACAATAAAAATGCGGTTATTGATTACACGTGTTAGGTTCTCGTACACTCTCTTGAGTTTACTCATCCCTCATCTTTTGTGCACACCTAACGTTTTACACTTAGTTTACCTAGACATACTTCCCAAGCTAACTAAAACTAAGGTAATCAACTGAACTTATCTGTATCTAAGTTCTCGTACCGCCCATACAATACAAATCCATTTCACTAACATCTCGCGTATGTAAATTAACTATCAAGTAACATTTCACCTATGTTATGCTTCAAGACTTCTCATTTAGTTTCACTACTAAAATTATTACAATTCTTACAATTGTTATCTTCCCACTTGTGTAATTAAGTTTCACTACTTAAATTACTAATTAGATATTCTCCATCTAACGTTACGTTTTGTAATTAAGTTTCACTACTTAACTTACCAGTTTGATATGTATCTTTAAATACATAATATGTATCAATCTACTAATACACAGAAGTAGAATATCATTAAGTATATATTTCACACATAATATATACTAAATATCAGTCATTACTATTTTGACCTTTTTACACACGTAAAGGACTCTTGGTTCGGAATGATTCATCGACCCCAAGTAAGAATTGGTTCGGAATGATACATCGAACCCAATTATTTATATACACAAATTCTGGCTCGGACTCTTTCATCACCCCACCAGTTCAAAGATTTGGTCGGCATTTTACATTGACCCCAAACATATAATAACCCTATGTTAGTTCGGAATATCTCATCGACCCTAACATAGTTAATTTAGGTATACTTCCCTCAACCTAAAAGATCATATAATTCAGTAGGTACACGCCTGACCTATTAATTATGTTCGTACGTAATATTTTAATCTCTTATATCTACCGTACAATATTAACTTTACGATTTATCTCATTAATCGCATTTATTTGAGTATTCACACAACTCTAAGGGTCCTAGTTACCCCTCACATATAATTTCAGTAGTTATTACTTACTCTACTTCTCTATTACTATAGTTGATTTTACCTCACCTCACAACTCAATTCCCAATTCGCCGATACTCTACTAAATCGGATTATTCTCGTCGGTCCATAATCCAAGCCCTACACCCAATGGCCTTATCGGACCTTAACAATATACCTACTGGTCTTATTCTCACTCCCATATAAGTATAATATAAATCCTAGGATACCCATTCATTCTCGGAAATCAAAGAAACCTTAAGCACAGAAGATTCAATAAAAACAGCTTACGTCGATCGATCAACTACTGGGTTCGATCGATCGACCTAGTCGATCGTTCGACATTTGAGATCGATTGATCGATCGAGCAGGGACAGACGCAGTTTGTCTTCTTCGTTAACCTCTTCCTCCATTAACAAATCTCCAAACTTTATTATAGTCCACTAAACTTCGACCCAATGATCCTAACACATCTCCACATATACTAGGACAATTTCTAACGTTTCAAATACATCAAAACCTCAATTCCTTTAAAGAAATAGTGAATTAAACCCAAAATTTCTTACAACCCTAGTTATGTTGTTCTTCCCATATATTCATTCAAAACCCAGATTTTATTCCGAAATAATCATCAAGTCTACTCTGAATATTAATCCTCTACATATGTTAAATCATTCTACATGCGATTCCTATCCCAACATGTATAAATATCATTATTCCCCTATCAAGATATTGATTTACCAAAACTATTCAAAAACCCTACACATGGGTATTATAACTTTATAATTTTTGCAATAAACAACTTGCCTTGACAGAGGGAATCTGATTTTATGGAGTTGATGATGGATTGATGCTTCTCTTCTTCAATGCTTCCTCCTTTGGCTCCTAGGGTGCAAGATCCAAACCCAACCTCCTCAAAAGCATCTTCTAAGCCTTGAGAATGGTTTTCTCCTTCTCTCTAATGGTATTGGTGTTTACATGGGTTTTCTAACCCTAACTCCTCTTTCATACGGCTGATAAAAAGCCTCTCAAATTCGTAGGTCTCCATACCCTCTCATGTTAAAAGACCAAAACGCCCCCGAACGGTCTCGATTTAGTCCAAAACTACCTCGAGACTCAACTAGTACCCCCGAGTATACTAGTTTGACTAATTTGACCCTTCCGGACTCATTTGTGACCTCTAAATTATCATTTGAGTCACTTAAAAAATTACTCGTTCTCACCCCAAAACGGTCAACACGCGTTATGTAACTATTTACTACTTGCACTAAGTAAATAGAATGAGGCAATATAAATCGGTATCTATCTCTCGATTAATATTCCATAATTACAATTTTTAATAAATCTCATTAAATTACTCCTCTTACGTAATTTAAATTAAACCATATTTTCTCATTTAATTCTCCAATTTAATTAAATATAAATATCCAAAATACGGGGTATTACATACTTCCCCCCTTATAAAGGATTTTCGTCCTCGAAATTAGGATGAGACTGGTATTAAGACTAAGGACCTTAAACATCGCTGCATCCTATAATACCCAAAAATCAAATTATATCATCCCGACGGTCGCCCCAAGTACATGCCTTGCTTCATTATAAACCATTATCGTTTTTTGTCCATATCTCATATATTATAATTAAGTCTCACTTAATTTACCCTTTTGATGTATATCTCTATATATATAACATCCATGTGTCTACTATCACTCATAAGTAGAAAATTATAATGTATATATATTTCACACACAATATATACTATAAGGACAATTGGTCCGGCAAAATCATCGGCTCCAATCATCCTATCATTTACATTGGTTCAGAAATCCCTCGACCCCAAGGTAATTGTAATATGTATGTTGGTTCAGACCTTCCGTCGAAACCAATATTTATCATCGATTTGGTTCAGAAAAATCATCAACCCCAAATCGATCCCTCATGTATTGGTCCGGAACATCATCGACCCCAATGAAGAGATTAAGTACACTTACAATCGCACACAAGTAGGAAAATCAATAGGTATATATTTCTTACACATAACATATACTATTAACACTTATTCTATAATTACCCCCCATTCTATAACACTTTTGGGGTTATTGGCTCGGAATCCCACCTCGATCACCAATAGTGATTAATTATATTGTCTCAGAATCACATCTCGAGTACCAATATATGTATATATATCTCATCGTACATGAGTAGACAATTTTTGAGCCATATATTACACATTTCATATACCCTAAAATGTCATACTCCAATAGAATGTCCTCATATCACGCGTTTAAGGACTAAAAGTTCCAAATGTCTCCTCGAACCACCCCTCAAAGTACACATAAGTTCATAATAGGTACCCAAGAACCTAATCCTTATATACAGTCCATATAGGCACCCTCACACTACCTATATATATGCTCATATATGTATACATTCAACCTATGAATTGATCAGTGGTTTCTTCCAAACTTCCACTATCGGTAGGACGTAGTATCATCCTTCCTCACAATCATTGAGTCAGAGGCGACACAGCATACCCAAAATAAAACATTATCTTCATTCCTCCCTAACCATCTCTCACAGGGTGGGATTTTAGGATTTCTCCTTGATTCACAACAATATATAGCGGCACCTTGCACTTTTGCACCCTACCTTTTTTTTTACGACATATTAGTCCATCACGGTCAACCTATTTCGCTACTCCAACAGAATGTTGACTTAATTACGATATTCACTGCCCAACCATAAATTTTAACTCCGTCTCCTCATTCCATCATTGGAAACGTAGGTACGCTACAAAATTTTGATTGTTCATTTTGAGCCCATCTTTCTCTATCAACTAGTGGTGCGTCTGGAGAAAATCTAACTATGTCTCTTTCCTTAACACCGTTTCCCACTTACGTCATCTTTCCGTAAGTGGTACTCTATCACCCTTTCTCTCCGGGTATATTATACTTTACAACCCATGTGCACTTCGTAATAGGCGTAATTTTAGCGTCAGTTATCTTATAAGATTCAATATTTTAGTGACGCGTAAGTCACTCTCAACACTCAGCCAAGTAACACCTTACGTTGCTTCTTCACAATAGTTAGGTCTCCCCTATCAAGAGATATCTTTTGAACCGCTACCCACCGACTCTTATCCCATAGTGTGTGCTGGTTCTCTCAGCACATATAATCTTGGATTACCGTCTATTTCCCATGACATTCAGTCCGTTTCATCAACACGACTTGCCTCAACTTCCCCACCGGCGTACTTAACAAATAATTATCCGCATCCCTCTATCTCGGGTGACTAAGAAAGTCAATTGACTAGGGCGCCCATACACCCTTTTCTCCGTGCACAATTTCAAAAACATTACAATCGTCGCACTCGTAATAAGCTTTTCCTCAACTCTCGCCTTGTTTACACGGCGTGACTATAATCTCGCGGGTATTCTCAATCTCCTATAGACCAAAAATCCAATTCTTACCCACAAAGTCCCACTTATCCCTTCGTGGTGAGATAAGATTTTTAGTGTTTCCCATAATACTACCAGATCCACTGATGCCCTAACATCTAACGTCTCTTCTCCTGACGTGCATAAAATTTAGTTGTATCCCCTTTCGCAACCAAACTTAAACAAGGGACTTCGCCCAATGCATTTTTACTGAGCATTGACGGAACAACACATAGTCGAGATACTCAAATTCCATCTCCCAATAATAGGTACAACCATACTCCATTATCTCTAAAGGAGTCAAGTGGCACTGCACTAATACTATCACTAAATCCTTAGCTCTTATTACAACAACGAGCTCGATCTCTCCGCTCAGCGATCATATGATATACCTTGAATCACATTATTAAGGTTCCTACACACCGGAATCAATCACTATGAGACATCCATAATCTCTAAAGTCTCCCACATATTAATGAATAATGACAGCTCGAACCTCTTTCAAGTGAGGCATCGTCATATACCCCATTCACTTGAGGCTAAAACTCATATACTTCCTTGCCCATCGCTCTCGTGGTTCAAATGGTTCCCTAACATAACACGCTTGTCCTTTCCGGAATGTAAAACTTATCAGAGTTATTATTTCCTGAAATAACTTCAAGAAAAAAATAAAATGCGTGGTCCTACAACCCACACAAGACATCTTTTCAAAAATCCCCTTACTCCAGGCCACACTGACCGGTTTGGGCATCCCTCTTCTCAGACTTGGCAGCCTCGATTCTAAACACTATCATCATGGTTCCCTTAGTTCTGTTGACCCATAAGAACGCATTATTGGACTTAAGAGTCCCGACATAGAATCAAATCAATGAATTCCCTAATGGATTTCCACTTATGGTTTTCACTAGCCTCTTTACATTCAGTCTTACTCTTAGACTAAACCCCTAAACTCTTTTAGCTCCTCTTAATTAGGAGCATATTATCAACGTTGTAAGATGCACCATACTGACATCATACACATAAGTCGTCGAAGCATAATTTTCCCAAGATTGCGGTCGACAACTCGAGAGTCCATTCTCTCAAGGGCTCTTTTCCCTTGTATCTATCTCATCGGGTACAAGTTCACTCCAACAGATAAATTTCTTCCTCACAATTGGCCTCTACCAGGTTTTCATGTGATGGGTTCAGAGATTTCCATTTACTTTAAAAGTGAGCCATCATTGAAGGAATTTGCGATTAAACTATACTTAAGATCTCTCTAACTCTATACTGACCCTGGGTCAGGATGTGGTGCCTGGTACCCCCACCACGTTGACTTAATAAAAATCTTTACCCAAATTTTTACTTCTGGGTATTCCTACTCTATCCTAAATACCAAGACCTCTAGGCATTCAACTTCTATGGGTTAACATGCAAAGTCTCCATTTTATCACATTTTTACGGTTCGTTCTCATCAACAATCCTCCAAACCTCCTCCCACTATCACTGCATTGGGCGGGTCTAGATTAGCATCCCCCTTTGACGTCGCGACACTTGGAAAATGCCTACTATGCCTTAAGAGCCCTTGCAGCATCTACTTATAATTTCACACTTGGAGAGACCTCGACAATGGTCATCTCTTCTACGATTACCATTCTCGAACACTCCATGCCTCATGCCAAGCCCCTTCCTCCTACAGTTCTTCCAACGCCTCCGTTGGTCTTACCGCCATGTTCGACGTATCATACCCCATCGAACTCGTATATACCACCCTTCATCGACTAAATAGTAGGAGAATGTAAACCACGTACGTAGAGGAGTACAACAATCCTAATATAGGGCTCTATAACAATCAAACGATATGCTAAAAATGTAGCAAGCCGTACAGATCCTATTGACACTTGAACCTGATGCTCTGATACCATCTGTGACACCCCGCCTAATTAAACATCGGTTGATCAGGCCTTTATTAAATTAAAACAGGTTTCTCCAATGGTTCATTCTTAGCATTACTGTCGAAAACTTTTTAATTACTAATCACCTAAGTGAAAGTTGGACCGGTGCCAAAATTTTATCTTTCTTAAATAGAAAAATCAACCATGCAGAAAATAGTAAAACAATTACCATGTACTAAAACCCAAACCAACAAAGTATAAGTATAACAAAACAAAAGTATGACCGAATAAACCATCGGAAAAAAAATCCCAGACAACAATAGAACAACTACTAGTTTGAAACTAACATCTCAGACTGATACCGGAATACAAGTCCATACATAGAATAGTGTGAGATCTTGTACTAGATCTGAATGAGAGATATCGTCTAGTCAAAATCCTGTAAGCATCAACTATGCTACAGCTTCGAGTCCCTGGAATAGAATCACCATCCATGGTGTCCCTGTGGCTGGACACCTAAAAGGTTTTGAAAATATTTTATAGCAAGAGTTAGTACTCAAAACATTTTGAAAATATTTAGCAAGCGTTTATCACAATAAAAATGCGGTTATTGATTACACATGTTAGATTATCGTACACTCTCTTGAGTTTACTCACCCCTCATCTTTTGTGCACACCTAACGTTCTACACTTAGTTTACCTAGCCATACTTCCCAAGATAACTAAAACTAAGGTAATCAACTGAACTTATCTGTAACTAAGTTCTCGTACCGCCCATACAATACAAATTCGTTTCAATAACATCTCGCTTATGTGAATTAACTATCAAGTAACATTTCACATATGTTATGCTTCAAGACTTCTCATTTAGTTACACTACTAAAATTATTACAATTTTTACAATTGTTATCTTCCCACTTGTGTAATTAAGTTTCACTACTTAAATTACTAATTAGATATTCTCTATCTAACGTTACGTTTTGTAATTAAGTTTCACTACTTAACTTACCAGTTTGATATGTATCTTTAAATACATAATATGTATCAATCTACTAATACACAGAAGTAGAATATCATTAAGTATATATTTCACACACAATATATACTAAATATCAGTCATTACTATTTTGACCTTTTTACACACGTAAAGGACTCTTGGTTTGGAATGATTCATCGACCCCAAGTAAGAATTGGTTCGGAATAATACATCGACCCCAATTATTTATATACACAAATTCTGGCTCGGACTCTTTCATCACGCCACCAGTTCAAAGGTTTGGTCGGCATTTTACATTGACCCCAAACATATAATAACCCTATGTTAGTTCGGAATATCTCATCGACCCTAACATAGTTAATTTAGGTATACTTCCCTCAACCTAAAAGATCATATAATTCAGTAGGTACACGCCTGACCTATTAATTATGTTCGTACGTAATATTTTAATCTCTTATATCTACCGTACAATATTAACTTTACGATTTATCTCATTAATCGCATTTATTTGAGTATTCACACAACTCTAAGGGTCCTAGTTACCCCTCACGTATAATTTCAGTAGTTATTACTTACTCTACTTCTCTATTACTATAGTTGATTTTACCTCACCTCACAACTCAATTCCCAATTCGCCGATACTCTACTAAATCGGATTATTCTCGTCGGTCCATAATCCAAGCCCTACACCCAATGGCCTTATCGAACCTCAAAAATATACCTACTGGTCTTATTCTCACTCCCATATAAGTATAATATAAATTCTAGAATACCCATTCATTCTCGGAAATCAAAGAAACCTTAAGCACGAAAAATTCGATAAAAACAGCTTACGTCGATTGATCGACTACTAGGTTCGATCGATCGACCTAGTCGATCGATCGACCTAGTCGATCGATCGACATTCAAGATCGATCGATCGATCGAGCTGGGACAGATGCAGTTCGTCTTCTTCGTTAACCTCTTCCTCCATTAACAAATCTCCAAAATTCGACCCAATGATCCTAACACATCTGCACATATACCTGGACAATTTCTAACGTTTGAAATACATCAAAACCTCAACTCCTTTAAAGAAATAGTGAATTAAACCCAAAATTTCTTACAACCCTAATTATGGTTTTCTTCCCATATATTCATTCAAAACCCAGATTTTATTCCGAAATAATCATCAAGTCTACTCTGAATATTAATCCTCTACATATGTTAAATCATTCTACATGCGATTCCTATCCCAACATGTATAAATATCATTATTCTCCTATCAAGATATTGATTTAACAAAACTATTCAAAAACCCTACACATGGGTATTATAACTTTATAATTTTTTCAATAAACAACTTGCATTGACAGAGGGAATCTGATTTCATGGAGTTGATGATGGATTGATGCTTCTCTTTTTCAATCCTTCCTCCTTTGGCTCCTACGGTACAAGATCCAAACCCAACCTCCTCAAAAGCATCTTCTAAGCCTTGAGAATGGTTTTCTCCTTCTCTCTAATGGTACTGGTGTTTACATGGGTTTTCTAACCCTAACTCCTCTTTCATACGGCTGATAAAAAGGCTCTCAAATTCGTAGGTCTCCATACCCTCTCATGGTAAAAAACCAAAACTCCCCCAAACGGTCTCGATTTAGTCCAAAACTACCCCGAGACTCTACTAGTACCCCCGGGTAAACTATTTTGACTAATTTGACCCTTCCGGACTCATTTGTGACATCTAAATTATCATTTGAGTTACTTAAAAAATATTACTCGTTCTCACCCCAAAACGGTCTACACGCGTTAAGTAACTATTTACTACTCGCACTAAGTAAATCGAATGAGGCAATATAAATCAGTATCTATCTCTCGATTAATATTCCATAATTACAATTTTTAATAAATCTCATTAAATTACTCCTCTTACGTAATTTAAATTAAACCATATTTTCTAATTTAATTCTCCAATTTAATTAAATATAAATATCCAGAAATGCGGGGTATTATAATCCACTCTCCTTTTCTCAAACATATGCAAGGCAAAAAAATGGCAAATTCAAATTAACCAAATAAAAGTTATAAAAATCAATCCAATAAATAAGCACCCATTATGTTCCAAAATCTATGATTTCTACCAATGATTCTCACTCAACTGAGTAACTTCTGTTAGGATTGTAAAATCCATTATGTGCCAAGAAATAAACCTACCAACAAAATTCTAAATTAAATCCATAAAATTCTATTCTTTTTTTAATGAAAATAAAAGTCACCAAAGATCCACATTACAAAATAGGTCAAAGCCCCATGTTCCATGTGATAAATGGTCCACTGTATCCTGAGATGGATTAAGAATATTATCATCTGAGATAACTCAAAAGTCAAAACACATGTTGGTTTTAGTGAAAAAATAATAAGCCATTCACTAAGATACATGACCATATAAATTTTAAGGGGCATACGTAAAAATAAAAAATCAAACTTAATGAAATTATTGAAAAAGACCTAATGGGATCATACGATTATTAACATTAAAACATTTGTACGGGTGGGCCCTATATACCTGACCCATGAACTAAATAAATTAGGATCTCTATTACATAGATTTATTCATGATATCTTCTTAAAACCCAAAACAAATATTTTTAAATAAACAACGAAAACGTGCATATTGATGAAATTCAAATGATAGGAATGGGAAAAATGCTAATATGATCATAGTGTTTCAATAAACAATAAAACTCATTTGGACAAATTTCCTCAATAAGATTTCGTCATTATACCTTGTGTGAAACACGTTTCTTTGCCCGTGCAAAAATCAGATATATAAACTGTACCTGCCACATTGTTGTTAGATAATAATTACGTTATTTGTTCGAACCTTGCGAATGAATAACATAGAATAGTAAATATCATCAATCCATAAAAATCAACTTAATCAAACCCCCTCTAAAATCATCATCATCATCCATGCCTTAATCCCATTATATGGGGTCAGCCACATGTATTCTCATTTTCTATTCTAATCTATTATATGCAATATTATCATTCAAGTTTAATTCCATTTTAATCTAATAATTTCTTGGCACCCTAAAATCTAAATCAATAATCCAACATTTAAAAACTTAAAATCTATAAATAATCCTTATATAAACCCATTCGAATCACAATCTCGTTACAAAATATAAAATCTAAACAAAAATATGAAATTAAACTTACAATATGATAATTGCTATGGTAATTCAAAAACTAATACTCAAACACAAATGCAACCACATTTTTAGTATATCTTTAAAAAACACACGATGTTGGAAACCAAAACAAAAAAATATTATTAAGATTATACCACCTTAAACTCTACATACACCCTTGTATTTCATTTTACATATCAAATATAAGAAAAAACGGTTGGGCAACGCCCATTTAAAAATTTAAAAAGAAAAAATACATCCAAAGATAAAATTTGAAGATTTACCTTGAAACCCTAAATCCAAAAGGTTTGAAAAAATTATTTCTTGTGATGATGGATTTATACATAAGCAGTAAAGGTGAAATCCGTGAGAGAAAGAGTAAAAGTGAGGTTGTGTTTTCTTTTTCATCTTAATATGAAGTTTGAATCATAAATCTGTCCGAATTTGAAGTCTATAATCTAAATCTGAATAATATGCTTGTTTTGTATGAATTGATCTCTCAATGAATGTATTTCAATATATTCAAGCACTAGATTTATACTTCATAGGTAATTTTACATCTCTATCATTCAGAGGAAAATGTAGTAATTAACATCTTAATCATTTAAAAAAACAAATAATATTTGCTACCGTTTAAGTCTGAATGATTCAAATTGAAACTTCAAATGTGAAAAAATGACCCTTAAGAAATTATCGCTTTTTAGATTTGGTGAAAGAAATGTGACACTGTAGCCAAAATGTTTGAAATTTGAAATTAAGGAGATTTATTTGAGAGAGTGAAGATAGGAATCATAGATAAAAGTATATATTTGATGATAAGTTGATGTGGTGGGCTGATTATATTTGGCTTGGTCTATGGGAAACTTCTCACAAAAGTTATGGAAGAATATATGTCATAACGAAAGTGCAAACCTTAATTGCATATTTTTGTGCTTGAAGACACGAGAA
The DNA here is from genome assembly GCA_949130495.1 of Sambucus nigra. NCBI lineage: Eukaryota > Viridiplantae > Streptophyta > Magnoliopsida > Dipsacales > Adoxaceae > Sambucus > Sambucus nigra. The sequence continues at coordinate 311,865,129 of OX422217.1, read as the reverse complement.
AAGTAGAACCCTCTTATTACTTTTTATAAGTTGTAATAGTTAAACACCTAACTCCCATATTATATGTATGATATTATTATATAGATATCATATGTAATACCCTGTATTTTTAATATATAAATACATAATTAGATGGTATAAATATCATTAGAAAGGAAAAAAATAAGTGATGAAGTAATTGATAATGAGTTATTATTAAATCAAACAATGGAATTGTGATTTACATGAATTTTAGGAATTTTGTGTTAATTAAAAAGTAATTTCAAGGATTTTATGATAATTAAAAGGAATTGCGAGAATTATTATAAATTAAATAATATGGACTTTAGATGTACAATTAAGTTATTTTGATTAATAATATAATTAAATGAGTTAAAATTAATTTATATGACTTCTAGATCTTTAATGATAATTAAAATGACAAAAGAGGATTTATTTAATTAAATTGTAACTTAAGGGTAAAAGGTGTAATTACAATTATCTTAGGCTCCAAGTTATGGTAAAGTGTAAGTTTACCACAATTATATATATAGTTAGAATTTGTTGGAAAAGAAATGGAGAAAAATAAGAAAATGGAGAGAAAATGAAAAGGAAATAGAGAGAAAATGAAGAGAAAATAAAATAGATATGGAAAAAGGAGGTTAGGCTTCTATTGTAACCTCTAAAGATACTATAGCAATGCCTCAGGCTGGTATGGTGGCTAGAGGGTGATTTGGGGGAACTGTAGAGGGTTTTTTTACACAATTTTTTTTAAATATTTAACCTAATTTCAAAGTCCTTCCCTTGGGATTTTGGAAAAATAGAAAATATGGACCCGACTCGATATTTCGTGTAGATTTCATTTCTTGAGTTTGATTTTGGAAATGGAGAAAGCTAGTACAATGATTTCTAACATTTCAAAATTCTATGTCTATAAGGAAGTATTATTTCTACTTTTCCCCTTAGCTATTAATTGTGCTAAGTATTGCCTAAAATTTAAATGCAATCAGATTTAAAAATTATTAGGAACCTAATTAGGGGGAAAATAAATTAATTATTCTTATTCATATAGTTGAATGAAATTGATGAAAATGAAATTGAGATTTTAAATTGGTATTTAGAATCAGAAGAATGATCTTGAGATTTTAGTAAATTCTCTTGAATGTGGAATTTATATGATAAAGAAATGAGAGTTCCATTGATTATGGTATAACTTGACGTTATTATTGGGTATCTATTATATACTCTAAAATTCTCTACAACCCTTAAATGTTACTCCATTTCTAACCCATCCACATGTCACTCCTACTATTTACGCTACCATCACGATTTTCCATTCCCTCTACACATTTTGATTTTCCTTACGTTATCAGTCCCCTTACCTATTTAACTCCCTCCCCAATTCTTCAAATCCAACGAAGACCCCAAACCCTTATTAGGACTGGGTTGTCATAAATGGGTTTGATGTGGAGACCCCAAACCCTAATCAGAGCCACCCACCACACGCCCCCTCTGAATCATCTTCCCCTTGCTCTGGTGAAGACGATCTGTACAGCCGCCTCAAATACATCCAATACCAACTTGAGTTCATCGAGATACACGAAGAATACGTTAAGGGAGAATAAAAGAACAACGGTATTATTGGCCAGTTCATGGAAATGATCGACCAGAACAATGGTATTGTTGTCTCAACCACCGGATTTATTTACTATGTTAGGATTTTGAATACTATCAATTGGGAGATTTTGAAACTCCTTACCTTCGTGGCTTTGCACCGTCACTCCAATCCAATGCCCTTGTTGATGTCTTTCCCCTTAAAGCTAATTCCAGTATTTCATTGCTTAGTCAGTCTGAGAATCCTGATGTTACGTATAATGTCACTATCATTTTCCCTTAAACTACTTTTTCTTTTTCCTAATTGCTTGCTTGCTTTTTTAAGTTTTGTCAAATTTTAAGAGATATGATTGTTTAGTAACTTCATCCAGCAGATGCATTTTTATGTTATGATAAAGGGATATGTGAAACATATATTTTTCTTCAAAGTGCTTTGCATGATGAAGATGGACTCCAATTCAATTTTATTATTTGGTACAATAATGACTCTTTTATCTCCTAAGTGAAAGAATCCTAGAGTAGTAATAATTATGTCAATGGGATTTCGGTTCTAGAAATTACAGTATAAGAAAATTATAGTCTCTATCCCAATGGGACACTAGGCTATGATGGATGCGATATTTATTCCCTTTGTTTTACAATTGCATGTATTATAATTGTTGTCTCTTTATTATTATGTTTCATATTTCGTCGTGCTAATTAGATTAATTACAGACAACCGTTTTATAGTCAATATGGATTTATATTGTGATCGACCTAAATCATAGATTTTCTGAAAAACTCATTTGAGTTATTCCTTTCTAAATTGAATTTAATTTGCTGCAATTAATTTGAAGGTATACTTTAAAGTTTGAATGAATATTTTTCAATTCCATCAAATTTTAAAATACGAATTGGGAGAGGGGTTTTAACATAAACCCTATAGTATCCATCAATGATTTGTATAATTTTAACATTATGTAGGTCCTCTAAAGAGGAATACCAATTATTGTGGTGGTCAGTAGAAGTTTCTTAACAAGTAATTTAAGATTCATTATTCTCGTGGGCTCTCCCCTAAAGGAGGAGTCTATGGTATACACTTAGATACGACTTTTTCTATGTTCCTAAAAAATTCATTGTCCTTAGGAGTGGAACCAAAAGTTGTCGGCCATTCACTATATATTATCACTGAAATATTTAAAATGCATTATTAATTAAAATCCATTATTTTTAATTACTCACCCGCGCTTTGCGCGGGTTGACACCTAGTAATTGATTATATTAGACTAAAGTAGTCAATGTAGGAGAAATAGAAAAAACGTTGGGATTTTTCAATCCTATTAGGGTGATAGAGAAATGATATTATGGGGATACGAACCTAGTATTACTCATATGATGGAATGAAAAGGCGCATAGTAAATGAGTAGATACATTAGGTTAAAAATAAATAAATCACTGTTATGATGTTATGAAATTTTATCATTGATGTGTGTTTAGTGTTATTCGGATCATATGATTTCCATAAGTTTAGTATGTGGATATTATTAGCGTTATGTGTTATTACGTTGATGATGATATGTTCTTACGATATAAAAGGAATAGAATATAAGCTAATGTGGTATGTGGGTGATAAGAAAATTATAACATAGGCTTAGGAATAAAAAATATTATTGGTAAGGGGACAAAGATGTCTAATAAAGCATGGAAGTAAAATTCCTCTTTAGGAATTAATATAATATATAATTCGTGGATATTACGATGTCTCTCACAAAACGAGATAAGTATATATGATTATTTGGTACATGAAGATGATAAGAAATAGTTGGATTAACTTTTCGTATTTTTATATTGAAATTTAACACACACGAAATCAAGTGCTGATATAAATAAAAAGGTATTGTGATAATAATGTATGCGATAAGTAGTATAAAATTTAATGTTTAAATGATGTATACATATGGTCTGTAATTATTTTATCGTATGAACCTTTAAGATATTGAATATGTCTATAAATATGAGAAGCTGACATGATAGTGTTGAATTATACAAATGTCGAATAACACACAAGAATAAAGTTAGTACATATACCTACGTACACTATAATACCTTATTGTAAATGGTATTGGAAGGATGTATGAAGATATGTTAGTATTGAAGATATAGTTGCGGAAGTTAATGCGTAATTATGCTTTAAGATAAAATGATGAGATACATATTAGCCAGTCGAAATATAAATAAGTAAACGTACTATTTGGTTAGTGATTATGGGGGCACACTATCTTCACTTTGACTTTCCACGTACTCATATTAATATCATTTTTATTCAAGTTCTGGCAAGTGCAGGAACTGTTTGGCTCTCGTTAGATCCGTACAACTAATTAGGTTCGACAGAAGTGTATCAGGGGGTTCCTTATTTAGAATTCATTTATGAGACATCCCAACATGAAGTCTAGTCCGGTTAGGCATTGGAAATAATGGGGCCGATATAATAGGAACATATATTGCGAATAATGATGTTTTACAATGACTAATTTTGTAATCGGGTTTGAAGACAATATGGGCAATGTAATTTGGTCAATACATGAATATGATGTTAAACTAAGAATACAGTAAAGGAAAGTCAATGGAGTAATTGTCTGGAATATATGACTTGTATATATATATACACACACACACACATTATGCTTCCTACACCACTCATACATTATACCTAGTTCTAGATCCTAAAAACGTTTTCTTATTTTACCCATGGAGTTAACCTTCCAATTAACATATGTTCAAAAAATTAGGTCAAAATACAATTTCTAGTTATTTTTAAAAATCCAACAAAAAATGCTGAAAATACCTTATTTAAAAGGGTTTCTACCAGCAAAACTTTGTGAATTTTTTAAAAATAGTTAGAAAATATATTTTGACCTAATTTTTATAACATGTATTGACTGAAAGGTTAATTTTAATAGAAAGTAAAAACTTTGGAAAAAAAATTCTTAGGTTCTAGAACTATGTGTAATGTATGGTGTGATAAATAGAGTGTGATATAAGATAGCCTTCACACACACACACACACACAGATATATATATATATATAAGGGCAATAAAGTTTAAAATGAGAATAACGTGATTTTTTTTTAAGTAAGTAACTTAATTAAAGTGGTAAACATGATTTTTCCAAAACAAATGAGCTATGAAAGTATACCGATGAGTAGTAATACACTAATACACGTTTGCGTGAAGAGAAAGAACACTTTATTCGTTTATGTATAAAATGTTTCAATGAGCCATGGTCAATTATTCTTGTATATTATTGTATTGCATGTCTTTCTTGGGAGTCATGGTTATTCATATTGTTTATTATTATGGTGGCGGGTCGAGGGGTGTGTTGATTATTTGTTTATTTTGGATGCGGGTAGAGGGGTGTACAGGTTTATGGAGTGCGAGCTGAGGAGTTTGTCGGTTATGAAGTGTGGGTAGAGGGGTGTACCGATGGATTTTGTCTGTGCCAATTAAAAACTAGCAAACTTATGTTCGGGTGACCCCATTATAAATGGTGATTATTCATGGGTAATTTTTCAAAGTAATGACCCCATAATAAGTGAGGGCTAGTCCCGATTTATAGATTCTTATAATTATAATATAGGAGTACTTGGGGTAAATCCTGGTAATGTTATTATGGATATTGTATATACTAATTATCTCTTAAATATTGGGAAATAGTAGAATTTTATAACAATTCATAAAGAAACATTGTGAAAAGATAACATTGTTATGGTGGGGTAAGATATTAACCAATTAACTTGGCAAATACAGACTCATTTTTTGTATACATGATTGTATATTATTACTATAGAAATGGTCTGTGAACAATTATTTATTATTGTTAATTTTTTACTTGTAGAATTCCTTTTTTTATTATAGTGATATAAATTTTTCTAATTAAAAGACTTCACTGTGGTATTTAGTGCATCTAGTAGTTATATTTGGGTTCATGTACCCTAACTGGGAATGAAAATCGTATACTTATGGGTTTTTGACCCGCCTTTAATTGATTGAAATTTTTTGTTTAAGTTAGAGTTGAATTTTACCTATGGGGAAATATTGGATAGGAGACACGGTGTGATACCCACGTCCAATAATATTATTTTTCCCATGTAAATTGTAAATGTATTAAACCCTTGAGATTTTGATCGTCAATAAATAGACTTCCTATTTATATTCAATTATTCATTTGTCTTTGGTGATAATTGTTGGAGGTTATTAGGAGAAATTGGAATCTTAGGAAAATATGTGCTTGAAACAAAATTAATGATCGTTCGAACGAGGAGTCCATCTCGTTCGAACGAGAATGTTGTTAGATCAAATGAGAATCCTATCTCGTTCAAAGATGACTTCTAACGATGATCCAAAGACCTCCACTGCATTAGGTTCCTAACCTCATTTGAAGGTCATTTGAAGTCTGATAGAATGAGATCTTAGTCTCGTTCGAATAAGGTCCCAATATCACTCATATGAGGTGTTCAGAAATTAAATTTTATAGTTTGGAAAGTTCTGTCAAAATGTGGATTGTTGGATTAAGATATGTGTCACGCTACTACAATACCAAATAAATTCATGAACAGAAATTAGGGGCATTTTAGGGATTTTCCCCATAAAGATTTGGGGTATTTATGGATTGTTTGGGCCATTTAAGGGCATTTTTAATCAGATTTTTGTCTCTTTCTCTATCTCAAAGAGCTCCACCACCTCCTACAACCATAACACCATAACCCTCCACCAACCAACCTAGTATTTCATATTTTTCCACATATTTAAGCCTTATAAACCCACCCACACCATTTTTGTTGGCAAGATGTTAATTCATGGAAGTATTGCTCAAGGTTTTTGAAGAAATATGTAGAGGATTAATGGAGTTTGAAAGGGGATTTTCTTGGAGCTTTCGTGGAGGCAAGCTTGGTGGAGCATGGTAACCTCTTTAAATCCACCTTAGGAGATGAGAGGTTGTCATATTCTTATACATTCATCCTACCATTATTGGAGCTTATTTGATGTGGGAAAAACCCTACTTTTAGCTTAAAACTCTATTTTCCCATACTATTGGTCTTATGGTTGAATATGTAAAAGTTGGAGGTATATAAGGTTTAAAGAAGTTAGTTCTCTTGATTTTGTGGAAAAATATGTTAGATAAGAAAAAGATGATGTATGCAATATCCCAAGAGTTTTGAGAAAGATGTTATATTTCAAGAAATCTTGACATTTAAATATTTTATGGAATAACATGTTTGGAATAATATTTGTCTGTTGAAAATGTTTTATAAGCAAATGCTGAAAGATTTTCTTGTGAAAACTTGGATTTTATATAAATAGACACTTACCTAAGTTTTGTAGAAATAAAAATATCTTTTATCTTAAAAATCATGCCCTTGCAAACGTTATGAAATTTCAAGAATAAATCATAAGTTACACCCATTTAATAGGATTTTTGGACTTAAAATCCATCTTATCATGCATATAAACTTGTAGTATTTTGAGGATAAACATATAAACATATTTAATGAGGGTTTTACTGGGTTTAAAGAAAATAGAAATTCCATCCCTTAAAGTGTGTTATAAAGTGTTGAAAATGGGAGAAGTTCATAGTCTGACTACATGTATCAATAAAAGAAAACAATATTTTCTTATAAAGTAGTCTTTAAATGTTCAATGACTTATTAGAGACAGAAGGTAATGAAATAAAATAGATTCCCAACTTGAGAAGTATGTTTCTAAAAAGTGTTAAATAAGTGTTAATAAGTTAAAAACACTTAAGAAGTTAGTGTGGAAAAAACACTGGTGAAAATAGAGGAAAAGACAAGTTTTGAAACAAATGGGTAAAATGATAATTTTACGTGAAGAGAAAAAATATTCGGAATTGTGTTACACAAAATGGTCATAAATGAAAGTGATTTTGGGGATAAAATCAATGCAAGTGTACAAGGGGCAAGAAACACTGATTTTAATGTGTACCATGAGTTGGGGTGAAACCCCAGGCTTTGGCATCGACCGGTAAAGAAAAAGTGAAATAATGTAGACATTTGTAAAATGTTAAAACATATTAAGATGAACTCGGATGACACTGGGATAATTAAAGAGGGCTCGAAGCCTTGGGGTGAAAGGCCTAAAATTAGTGGCTAGTGCATATGGTAGCATAGTCGGCGGTGTGGTGCCCGTTAAAGTATGCAGATATTGGAAGATTCTGTGAAAAATATTATAAAAAATGTGGCATGTCAAGAAATGGATTGTTGGTCGAATAACAATAAAGACAACCTAACTTGAATGAATTAATGAATGTTCGAGTAAAGGATAAAGTGGACAAGTGAATGTGAAAATTGATTAATGTCGATAAAGTAAAGTAATGGTAAAATGAAGTGACTAACTGGGTAACTAAGCAACCTAAGAGGTTTAACCCACAATCAACACATGATTGTGTTTAAGAAAAAAAATTCAAATAAAAACAAGTATTATTTAACACGATGCTTACGTGTGTTGAAAGGTAATTTTCAATAAAAATACTAATGTGAATTTGGTATGAACAAATGGGTAATTACTGTGGGCATCCCTGATCCTCGCCGTGCGGGCGGACGCGCGAAGGGAGAGGATCCTCGGGTCCCGCGCATCCCTCTCGGGAGCGCTCCGGCCGACATCATTTGAGAAGAGGTATGAAAATGTAGAGAGGTTCAGAGTGGCCAGTCTATTTTACTCAAAATAGACAAAAGAAAAAGGGGAAGCCATCCCGAAGGATGGCATCCAAAGACATACTAGTGCATGCGAAACCAAAATGATTCAAGAAGGGTTCGGAGGCTTAGTTACGAAATGGGAAGGTGTTAGGCACCCATTCCTCCCTTTCGGTCTCTTATGGATATTTGCTATTTTTCTTAATTTTTTCCCATGATATGTGTGCATGTGTATATATATAGTGGAGATAAGAATCCTCGACTTGTATCATGGAAGAGATAAAGTGAGTCATCCGTAGGAAGGTATAAGAATCAGATTAGAAAATAATATTTACGCGATTACCCTTACGTTAATAATTATAATGGAACGATAACGCATATGGAGTAAGACGTCACTAAGAGAAAGTATATAGAAGATAAGAAAATTGGTTTTAGAGAAGATAGAAAATGAGAGAAAAAGTGAGAAAAGGACTCGAATCTCGGGTTTTACCCCGAGATGCCTACATAGCCTATAAAGGCATAAAAGTCCACGTAGTTTGCATACAAAACGAGGGATGGGGTTTATCCCATAAATCCAAATGGTGAGATTTCTTATTTGTGAGTGTGTGTGTGCGTAAAAAAAGTGTGTTAGTGGTGAGAAAAGTGTGAGAAAAGTATGAGAATCCCTATTTGGAATTTATGAGCAAACCCTCCTTTTCTTGTTTTTTTGGGTTTTTATTTATATGAAAATAAGAGATGTGCAATAATACTAAATAAAAAGTATATTAGGATGTGTGAGATAAGATAATAAAAAGTGCTAAATAATAAAACAAGCTATTGGGAATTTAAGAGAATTTAAGAGAAAGTTGGACCTTCTTAAAGATCTTGAGCTTGATCTTCAATGTTGGAGAGTAGCCCTTGCACTTGGATGATGATGGAGAATGGCTAAATCAACAAGTTTGATGAAAAGGATGATGAAAAGTGGAAGTAAAAAAGGGATTTGGATGTTGAAATCACGCCGCCTTCGAGAGAGGTTTCTAGGATTCGTTGAGAGTGAATTTTATCAGATCTGGGCTCTCCTTGAAAAATGAGGTGAAGGCCTCCTTTTATAGGCACATGTCACTACCGATCGGCATAGACCTGGTCCTGCCTATCGACAGGAGCCGATAGGCAGAGTCTGGGACTTACCGTTTGGTAGTGTATTTCAGACCTTTTTGGAAAATTGGCTGCCGAGGGCAAATCGTTGGTCAGAATCGCGCACAAGGCAAACCGTTGGAAAGGTAATTCAGAGACCTTATAAAGACCTTTGGACCACTCCTGGGTTCGGGAGTTGACTTTGGGTCAAATATGGCTTGGAAGCGTTTGTCGATCCATTGGATGGGGAATAATTCGGACGTAAACGGATCGTTCGTCCGCATGGTAAGTCTGAATCATATATGGGGAGGACCATTGGGAAGGTTAGGAGATGTACTTCGACATTCCAAAGAGTGTGACCCGGTTTGGAGAGTTGACTTTAGTCAATCGGGTTTTAGAAGCATTCGGTGACCTCTTGGAGTCAAACGGAACGTTCGTCCGCATGGTAAGTCGAAATCGAGCACGGAGCGGACTTTTGGAAAGGGGTTTCAGTTCCCTTCGAAGATTAATTTAGTCTCGATCGAGCTGAAGAATTTTACTTTTTGGTCAAACTGAGCCAGGGAGTGCTCGATGGCTTCTAGGTTAGTACTCGGGACACCTAGGTTTGTGGTGATGAAGGGAGGTACTAGGAACCTAAGGAGAGTTGGGGGTAATGGAATGGGTGAGTTTGGAATAAATGATGACCGTCGAATAGACACCACATGATGCTTTTGAGGGAGTATGACCGATTCATAGGGTCAAGGACGATTCTGTGGACCTAACGAGTGTGCTAGGGATGGAATGGCAATCAAAGGTTTAGGTTGATTTTGAGGACCTGAGGTGGTGTTGGGGGATGACCAATTTTGAGGGTCAAAGCCAAATCTGCGGTCTTAGGGTGAAGATCTAATAGCCGAGGTTAATTATGACCTAAGAGTGGTGACGATCGAGGACCGGGGTCAATTCTGACCCAACTCAGGTGACGATCCAAGACCGAGGTAAATTCTAACCTAAGAGTGGTAACGAACGAGGACCAGTGTCAATTCTGACCCAACTCAGGTGACGATCCAAGACCGATGCCAATTCTGACCTAAGAGTGGTTAAAGATTGGATTTTGATTTTGTTGGAGAAAGTGCCTTTTGACTTGAGCTGGGGAGCTGATAGCTGGGGAAGCTTTTGTTTCTCTAGGAGACCTCGCGGGGGGGAACAACCTATTTTGGTGCTGTAAAAAACTCCGCTGGGGAAGTGATCAGGCGATCCTTAGAGATCATCCGGTGCTTTGACGGGAGGAGATTCACGTGGTTTTTGAGGATCCTGCTGGGAAAGAGGGGTTCCGCTTGAGGGAATACAAAATTTTCTTGCTGAAAATGTTCTAAATCCTTCCTGGGATTTTTAGGAATTTTGTGAGGATTTTTCGAGGATTTTTGGTATTTTCTGGGAATTTATGTACAAAATTTAAGGGGGTGCCGGTCGGCATGGTATGAGGGGTTCCATTCGGTAGTGGCACAGACTTTTGGGATACCTCAGGAAGGTAAGGAGTCAGTGCCGATCGGTATGGTGGGGGTAAGTGCCGATCGGCATGGCGCTTGGCATCCTATAAAAAGGGGTGAATCCCTTCATTTTTTTCACAGCTTTTTTGTTTTCTCTCTTTTTGCGATTCCTCTGCAAATTGTTTTAGCATTTTGATCTTCAAGAAATGGTCGATTTTGTGAGCACTGCAGTCCACCGGGAGTGGTTGACCGTTGATGACTGGGTGAATGTGGAGTGGAGGGCCAGGGCGCCTCTTGCTTTGGGGAGTGAGAACTCCTTTGATGCATTTGAGCCTGTTGCAGATGAGCGGACCTTGCTGCGGGAGCCATCGTGCCATCGCTTTTTGAGAGTGAGTCCCGACAGTTATGTAAGTAACCTGACCTTTGGCATTCTTCTCCTTTTGGTGATTTTTTTTTCTTGACTTTTGATGACACTTTTACTTTTTGCTAGTCTGATATTTCTTTGAAGAACATGCGCCCCCGCGGGACGACGGGGCTCAGGGATGTTTGGGAGAATCTCCCACCTATGGTGTGTTGGGTGGTATCATCAGCGGGTTTTCAGCGGTTGGCATCGGTGCTGGATGAGACGCCTCGTTCGATAGCGGTCTTGTGCGCTTTGGGAGAGAGGTGGTGGGATACTACCCACACCTTTTATTTTGGCTTCGGGGAGATGACTGTGACTCCCATAGACATGCAGTAGCTGTAGGGGATGGATTCTGATGGAGAGTAGACAGAGGTGGATCGCTCTTTGCGGGTGATACCGGAGGCAGTGCGGGCGGAACTTGGTGATGTAGGGAGGATAGTTTCCGGGGATTCTATCCGGCTATCCCTGCTGAAGGATGTTCTGTTGGGCAGGGTGATCGATGTTGAGGATGGGATGCAAGTAAGGAAGATTGCCCGGTTATTTATTCTGCTAGTGTTGGGAGGTTTCATGGTGGCGTCGAGCGGCGACGTCATCCATTTGTGGTTCTTGCCATACCTGGGGATGTTTTCGAACATCCCTTTCTATGATTGGGGGAGTCTGACTTTGACGACCCTTTACTCTTTTCTAGATGCATTCAGCCGATGCTGCCGGTAGACCTTTACTTGGGCCACGTACCTTCTTGAGGTATTCTTTAGTTTTTGCATTTATTTTCATGCATTCGCATTTTTCTTTCATGCATTCGCATTTTCCTTTTATGCATTCGCATTTTCCTTTCATGCATTTGCATTTTCCTTATGCGTCACTTTTTGCTTGTGAATTCAGACATGGTTCTATGAGGTGATTAGGTGCAATACCCCGCTAATCGCTCTGAAGGACGACACTGTTGGGGACTTCTTTCGATTGTATCGATGGCGTAAGGCCCATCGGTAGTCGAAGGGATCTCTCTCTGGAGGCGGTGCGGCAGGTCTTAAATAACCTGACCAGTGGTAGGGTAAGGCTCTTTTCATTTCAGTCTTGGTTTTTGCACCTTCTGATCTTGTATTGATATATGCCTTCTTGGAGATTTTTAGGTCACCTTTTATCCCTGGGAGATAGCCATTCAGGATGAGGGGCTGACTGGGGTGAATGCGCAGATGAGGCATTTGCTGGCGCATGAGTTCGGCCATTCCTGATACCTCAGGGAGCGGGTGGTTCGTCAGATTGCTGAGGAAGAGGTGGTGGTGCCACCTGCACAGCCTCCTACGTCTATGAGGTGGGAGCGACTGCTGTCGAAGGATGAGAGGATCGCATCGATGATCGGTGAGTCCTACTTGCTATACATCGATACGGCTGCATCGTATGACTATATGGACTTTGTGACGAGCTGGTTGATGGCGCCCAGTATATATGATGCCCTTCCTTTGCCTCCTGTGGGTTCGAGCCGGGTGGTGGGATCTTCCCACAGCGGCGGTGGTCCATCGGCATCTGTGGCATTGGCGACTTTAGAGGTTCCTTTTGTGCGGTTGCATACTCCCTCGTACAACATTCGGTGGGCTGATGGAGGGATGGTTCCTATATTTCACCGTCCTCATGCGATGGATCCATAGGAGTTGGGTTTGACAGAGGAGGTCCTCTGACCTGTGGTATACCTTTTTGTTCCTCTTTTTTTTTCTATTTTGGTCATCTCTGCTTTTGATACTAATTTTTCTTTTCCTTGCAGCAAGTCCGAGTGTCGACCACTTGGCTAAGAGACATCAGAGATTGGATATCTTCGGTGACTGCCCATATTCAGGACGCGGTGCCTGTTCTTTCTTACTTGGTGTCGTCTTATTCGTTCGGAGAGGACTCTGGCTCGAGTAGTGGTGGCGCATCATCTTGCCTTAGGGGAAAGAGAGCACATCGCACGGGTAGAAGCTCTTAGAGAGAAGGGTAGGTGAGAAAGAGAGAGAGAGAGAGAGAGAGAGAGAGAGAGAGAGAGAGAGAGAGAGAATATGGGTTCGGGCTGAGTCCCATTATTTTTTCTTTTTCTTATATTTCCTGCAAAAATGATGTAACACAGAAAACAGATATATGCAATGCAATGGAGTTTTTTTATTATCTTTTATTAATGATGAATGAATGTATGCACATGCGCTTTTTACTTTGCTGCTGAGACCGTAAAAAAAGGAATATTTTTTAAATTTTTTGAAGGAAACTTTTTGATTAAAAAAAGAAAATTAAAGGGATTTTGAAATTCTGTTGAGAATATCAATTCATTTTTATTGAGTTTTCTAATTTGACAAAAGAGGAAAAAAGAGAAATTTCTAAAAATGGGGGGTTGCCGATCGGCAAGCACCCTGACCTGCCTATCGGCAGTTCAGTCCAGTCCCATTAATTCAAAGCTTTGATTGGTACCCTCTTCAGCCTTTGGTACCTTGTGGGGTAGAATTCCGTCCGATATCTGCAGGTATTATGCCTCTTGTAAGGGTTTTCAAGTATAAAAAGGGGTAAGGGTGGAGTGTTTTCATCACACCTTTGCATTCTTACATATTTTCCCACTATCTCGTAGCCTTACAAGATGGATGTCCCTGGTAGCATTGAGTTTGCTAACCACCTCGAAGCCTTGGAAGCAATGTGCTCTTATAATGTCGACTATTATGCTTTCAATATGCGTCGAGTCTCCTTGTGGCGCAATCGGCCTATTGAGTGGAACGTGCTGATGACGGCGGTACAATTCTGGTACCCCGAAGACCACGTATTTTGCTTTGGGTTGGATGAAGTTTGTCCTACCTACGAGGAATTTTTTTCCATACTGGGTGTAAATCCCAGTGTTATTGCAGCTTTGCCCGAATTTTCTCGTTCTCCTAGGGATTTGTTGGTTAGGCTTCTTCATATTTCACCTTCGACGATCAGATGATTGGTTGCTAGAGGGATGATCTCCCTCCCGGCGGTGTTGCAGTCTGTGCATTTGCGGGAAGTAAGTGATACTGGCTATGCTGGAGCCATTTCTTTGGGCCTGGTTTCAAAATTATTTCTAGTGACTGGAGAACTGGAGGTGGACCCACAACTTGCAGCCATTACTTCGTGGATGTCGTACTATCTCAATCCTACGGCGGTGATACTGGCGAAAACCCTGAATGGCCTGGATTCTTGGAGAGAAGGTTGTTCTGACTTTTTGAGGGGTAGCCCCGTGATGCTGTTCATGTGGTTGTCTGAAAGATTTCGCTTGGAGACCCCTCCAGAATATCCTTTGTCGCCTGTACCCAACTTTTTTTTGCGCTACTTCATTAGCGTTGGCCTGTATGTGGAGATCTGGGAGAATTGGCTTGTGGAGTATAGGGCTCGGAGTCTGCACTAGTCAGTGCCTTGGTGGGGACAGTTGCTGCCTGTTCTAGAGCTAGGAGACTACTTATATGTGAGGCTGGTTGGTCTTAGTCAAACCTCCTTTTATTTCCCTTGGCGGCTTCTGTGCCAATTTGGCTAGGCCCAGGTCGTGCCACCTCGGATCTCAAATTTCTTTTCGGTAGAAGATTTGACTGAGTGCCTGCGTCTGTTGCTTGAATCTCTGTGGGAAAATCGACGTCCGTCGACCCCGCTCTCTCAGTTTTTTGGGAGAGTTTGGCATGCCCCTAAAGATTATCTGAAATGGTTGTGGGGGAAAGTAGTCAGCAAGATGTTGGCAGTGGAGACTGGACAAAGATGGTTTGTTTTATCCAACACCATGGAAGGAGGTGTTGTGGTCTTTTTAAGATGGTTAAGGATCATCGGTCCATGGAGTATTTACGGCACTCTATTCAGGCAGGGAAAACTTGGGGACCTCAGGATGTAGATGATGAGGGTGCAGGTTCCTCTGGTAGCTATGGGTAGGACTCTTGGGGAGTTTATTTAGTAGATGCGGGGATTTTATTTGGCTTTTTATGGTAGTAGGGGGAAAGGAGTTATTCATTCCTTTTCATCTGTAATCCGTACTATAATTTCTTATTAATGAAATAAACAAATTTCTGATCATCCAGTTGTGCCTTTCGATGAATTTTGCATTTTTGAATTATCTATACCGATCGCTAAGGCATATATAATACTTTTGTTCAAGTATTTGTTAGAATGAACCGTCGTTCTTGGAGGTAAGTAGAGAATAGTATTTTGTGAAAAAGAAAGGGCCACACTCATGTCAGGTGTATGATCTGCCTACGTACCTCTGGGGTTTTTGAAAAGTTTTTTATCTGTTTGAAAATAGTTTTTACAGAGGATCAGGCCCACGTAGTTCTGGGTAGAGGGAAATAAAGAGGTTTTTTCTTTTTTATTTTTTTAGAATAGAAGGGGGATGAGAAGAGTCGTAGCGCGCCGAGATTCTGGCCTAGGGGTAAAATTTCTTGAGACGGTCTAGGTTGGTTGGACGATCCATCTCTTCTTCATCTAGGTCAGTGAGCATGGCGACACCGCCGGATAAGATTTTCTTCACAATGTAGGGGCCGTTCAAATTGGGTTTGAATTTCCCTCTGGGGTCCCAGAATGGTTCTATTATCTCTTTGAGGGATAAATCCCCCTCCCGGACACCGCGGTCCTAGACTCTTTTGTTGATTGATCGCGCTATTTGGCGATGGTATACCTGTATGTGGTAAAGAGCTTTTAATATTCTTTCATCTAGGAGGGCTAGCTCATAAAGACGGATTTGGCACCAGCCTTCTTCGCTAACTTTGTTTTCGAGCATGACGCGCAGCGAGGGTATTTCCAGCTCACAGGTAGTACTGCTTCCATGCCGTAGACAGGGAGTAAGGGGTATCCCCAATAGAGGTTCGGATAGAGGTTCGTTAGCCCCAGAGGTCATACGGGATTCGGTCGGCCCAATCCCTACAGCTTTCGATCATCTTATTGATGATGGCTTTGAGGTTCTTGTTGGCGGCTTCAACTGCACCATTGGTCTGAGGTCGGTAAAGAGAATATTTGTGTCTATGAATACCGTACTTGTTGACTAATTCTGTGACTTCTTCTTCAAAATGCAACCCGTTATCTGACACTAGCTCGTACGGGACCCCATATCGGCAGATAATATTCTTCTTGAGGAATTTGGCCGCTTTCTTGGCGTTGAACACTGCGTATGACTCAGCTTCGACCCATTTGGTGAAGTAATAAATGGAGACTAAGATGAACTCATGTCTATTTAAATCGTTTGGTGTAACCTTCCCTATGATGTCGACACCCCAGGTGGAGAATGTCCAGGGAGAGGTCATGTTGTATAATTCTCGCGGAGGCAGGTATTGAAGATTGGAGAAGTGTTGGCTTTTGAGTCATCACCGGACATATGCGGTGCAGTCTTGGGCCATGGTGGTCCAGTAATAGCCCTGTCGGATGATCTTTTTGGCAAGAATGTGACCGTTCATGTGGGGCCCACATTCCCCACTGTGGATTTTCTGCATTATTTTCTCAATCTCAGCCCCTGCGATACAGTGTAGATGAGTTCTATCGAAGTTCCTCTTGAGGAGAGTTTTATGACAGATGATGTACTGGATGGCCAGTCTTCAGAGGGTTGTTCGGTATTTCTTATTGGAACCCTCGGGATACCTACCATGTTTGAGGAGGCACCGGATATCATAGTACCAGCAATCGGCTAGTTCAGGATCTTCAGTGGAGATAAGCTCAATATGGTAGCAGTGGGTTGGTTTGTCTTTCTTTTGGACTAGGAAGGGGGTCATTGTTATTCCCTCGGTCATGTCGACCATGGAGGCCAAGGTGGCGAGAGCATCGGCTAGCGTATTCTTTTCTCGGGGTAGGTAATGGAAGGTGATATCTATGAATCAACATGCTAACTCTTCTACGTGGGCATGGAAGGGTTGGATCTTTTCATCCTTAACTTTCCACTTTCTGAGAACTTGACCGATGATGAGGGCAGAATCCCCGTAGAGATCAAGGTGTTGAATACCATCCTTGAGAGCAACTTTGAGGCCTACTGTGCATGCCTCGTATTCTGTCATGTTATTGGTGCAAGGGAAATCCAATTTTATGGCGATGGGAGTGTGGGAGTCATCTGGGGAGATCAGAATTATCCCAATGCAATATCCCTTTTTGTTGGCAACGCCGTCAAAGAACATTTTCCATCGAAGGTTGTCTTAAACAGTGTAGAGAATATTTTCATCTGGGAATTTGAAGATCCAGGAATCTGCTTCTTCTACGGGGTAATCAATGAGGTAGTCAGAGATGCCTCTTCCTGAAGCTTGTTCTTCGCTCGAATCTTCGAATTCTCCCCCCCCCCATCCGGTGGTAACAATTATGTCCTTCCATATAAGTCGATGCATTCCACAACTTCAATGACTTCTTTATACAGGTCCTCCCATTCTGTGGGGATATGTGTGATTGAAGGGACCAATTGCCCTTGTAGCTTCAAAGTGTCAAGTAACCCGGTGATACTACAAATGCTGTTGGTTTACCCGAATAATTCTGCCATAATCTGGACAACACCATCCAGACTGACTTCATCAGTTGGTACCACCCACTTGTCTGAATCTCGGACCCATTTCTGTGCTTCCAAGAATAGTGTATTGAATCTCTAGCAATCGATGACCATCTGTGAGGGAAATTTCAGCCCGAACTCTAGGAGTTGGTTTAACACCTCTCACAATTCCATACTTCCATTTTTAGAACAGGTACAGACAGCGATGCATGCTCTGGTAAGGAGTGACAATGCCTGGTAAGCGAAGCTAGTAGGGTGTAGGAGGAAATATGGGCAAATTTAAAGAGGTTTAGGAGAGTATATAGGTGTGATTTGAGTTGAGGGATCAAAATATGGGTTTTCTTCTAAGAAGATGACATTGGTATGATTTGGGAGTGGATTGTGAGTAGTGTTTGGCTTAGGATTGGCTAGTGGGGAGATGGTGCCTCGATCAATGAGATCTTGGATTATATTTCGAAGGAGAAAGCATTGGTTGGTGGTATGGCCGACAATTTAGTAAAAGGCGTAATGAGCATCGACCTTAAAGTTTCTTGGGAGTGGATTTGTCAATGGACGTGGATCCAAGGGTTTGATGAGGTTTCGGCTTAACAGGGCTTGGTAAACTTTGGATAGGGGAGCATGGAGCTCAGTGTATTCCATTTGGATGGGAGCAGGGCATATTTCTGGTGCCCATGATGTGGTTGGTTGAGAGATGTTGTTGATGGTTGAGACTGTAGCATTGGCAGGCTTGTCATAATTTCTAGGGGTGAACTGTCCGGACACCTTTTTCGGTTCAACCTTTGTTTTAACAAGGCTTTCCTTGATTTCTACTCCTGCCTCTCTGAGAGCTCAGAAGTGGGGATAGTATTGTCCCCCCATCATCGCTCGGACATGGGACAAGAAGTTCTTCTTCACTATATTGACCTGTTCCTCCTCACATGGCATATTGGTCATGGTAGCTACCTGTTCCCTCCACCGAGTTATGAAGTTACTGACTGATTCCCCAGGGTTCTGTTTGAGCAGCTCTAAATCACGACGGGTGACCTTAAGATCCTCGTTGTATTTGTACTGCGACATGAATTCTCGAGCTACATCCTCCCATCTACGGATTCTGGATTCCTCGAGAGATAAAAACCATCAGAGGGCACTGTCCTTTAAAGTTTGCTGAAATAATTGGGCATCACTTCTTCAGAAGCCCCTAGTAGAGTCATGGAACGATGATAACTGCGAAGATGAACAATATGGGGTCCACTTCCTCTGAACTTCTCGATATTTGGCATATTAAACTTCTCGGGTAACCTTGCTTTAGGATAAGTGGACATGTGGGTGTAGTCCTTGTAATTCCCAGAGATCCTAACTTGGTCAAACTTCTTGGTGAGAATTGTGAGATCCTCTTTGACTTTATTCAAATCCTCTTCCTTTGGATCAACGACCATCGGCAGGTTAGCCACAAGCTGGGCAATGTTTGGCATAAGAAGATGGGTAGGCGGTGACCCATTGACAAGAGGGGCACGTAGAGCGTGCTGATATTCTTCAGGAATCCAGATAGCATCAGGCGAACCCATAACACGAGGTAATAGCGCCTTCGGCTCTTGAGGAATAGGAACCTGGTTTCGTTGCATCTCTCAGACCTCAGTTTGGAGGTTGTTAATCTTGGACACGAGCTGAGCTAGGACTTCCGTCAGATCCGGCTGTATGACTGGTACTTGATCTGTATTCTTCATGGAAAGTGAATGGATTCTGGACTCGAAAGAAGTAGTAGAGGAACGGATGAAACTCTGGGGTGATTTGACTGAAGCCCAAAGCCAATAGGGAGCCAGGCCAAGGACTTGCAATCGACCTGAGAAGGCATAGGATGAGATTTAGTTTTGAGAAAAAGGGGAGAAACTATTTTTTCTTTAATTTTATTTTTTGATAAATAAAGGAAAAATATTTTTGGATTTTTGATAAAGAAGGGAGAAATGTTTTTGGATTTTTGATAAAGAAGGGAGAAATGTTTTTGGAGACGGAACTCAGCATGATTATTATAATTATTATGTTCTCACTTGTATTTAATTCTTCTAAATGCAATGCCGGATGGGACCCAAGCCTGGAAAAGTGGGGTTTTTAATATATGCAAAGCTATAGTTTTGACTTGTAACCTGGCTCGCGAACAGGGTCCCGTTTTAAAATGTGCAAAAATTGGGCGGCAAATTGACCTAGTATTTCGGTAGAGTTTCGGGTTGAAACCGGTAATCTAAAGTGCGTGTTCTAGGTTTGACACCTATACGCGGGTATGAGTTAGTTGGGTGAATCGGCATGGGTTCCACCATTTGGAGTGACTTCCATGATATGCGTCTTTCTCTTATGGGCAAACGGTACGTGTGGACAAGCCATTTGATATACCTGAGTGTACGTGAATTGCCTCACTATATACCTCGTGTGGACGGTACGTGTGAGAACGAATTAGATATACTCGGCGTATGTGAATGAATTCCCTGCGATATCTCCCATCATGACTTAGGTTAAGTAGTACGATGCAGGGGAACCGTTCGATATACATCGAAGGTACTTGGCCATTGGAAGGTGAGAGTCATATTGATTAGGCTAACTGTGACCTGCCAGACCAGTGCCCATCACCCTCTAGTTACTGGGTAAAATTTGGTCAATAACAATGCTCTTTGGTGATGTCGTGTGAATCATGAATGATTCTCTTATTAGTATCTTATGATGGGAATGCCTTTCTTGATTATGCCAAACAGGGAGCAAAGTACAAGTACCAACGGTACACCAAGTATGGATGGGTGACGCGTGCAACATGCAGATATATGTGATCCTAGGTGCACGTGGTGTGAAGTGTACATATAGAATTTTCTACAAGTGTGTGAACAGAAGCATAAGCATGAGATACACATGGAAGAGGGGAACATGCAGATATAGGGGAAAACATAAACAAATATAGCATCCATGTAAATAAGGTCAAGCCCTCAAAATATATAAGTCCCCAGCAGAGTCGCCCCTGTGGTCATCCCCGACCCTCGCCGCACGGGCGAGCGCGCGAAGAGAGAGGATCCATCCCTCTCGGGAGCGCTTCGGCCGGCGTCATTTGAGATGAGGTATAAAAATGTAGAGAGGTTCAGAGTCGCCAGTCAATTTTACTCAAAACAGATAAAGAAAAAGGGGAATCCATCCTGAAGGATGGCATCCAAAGACATACTGGTGCATGCGAAACCAAAATGATTCGAGAAGGGTTCGGAGGCTTAGTTACGAAATGGGAAGGTGTTAGGCACCCATTCCGCCCTTTCAGTCTCTCATGGACATTTGCTATTTTCCTTTATTTTTCTCCGTGATATGTGTGCATGTGTATATATATAGTGGAGATAGGAATCCTCGACTTGTATCATGGAAGAGATAAAGTGAGTCATCCATAGGAAGGTATAAGAATAATATTAGAAAATAATATTTACGCGATTACCCTTACGTTGATCATTATAATGGAACGATAACGCATATGGAGTAAGACGTCACTAAGAGCAAGTGTATAGAATATAAGAAAATTGGTTTTAGAGAAGATATCAAATGAGAGAAAAAGTGAGAAAATAACTCGAGTCTCGGGTTTTACCCTGAGATGCCTACGTAGCCTATAAAGGCATCAAAGTCCACGTAGTTCGCATACAAAATGAGGGGTGGGGTTTATCCCATAAATCCAAATGGGGAGATTTCTTATTTGTGAGTGGGTGTGTGTGTAGAAAAAGTGTGTTAGTTGTGAAAAAAGTGTGAGAAAAGTATGAGAATTCCTATTTGGAATTTATGAGCAAACCCTTTTTTTCTTATTTTTTTGGGTTTTTATTTATATGAAAATAAGAGATGTGCAATAATACTAAATAAAAAGTATATTAGGATGTGTGAGATGAGAATATAAAAAGTGCTAAATAATAAAACAAGTTATTACGAATTTAAGAGAAAGTTGAGAAAGTTGGTCCTTCTTGAAGATCTTGAGCTTGATCATGAATGTTGGAGAGCAACCCTTGCACTTGGATGATGATGGAGAATGGATAAATCACCAAGTTTGATGAAAAGGATGATGAAAAGTGAAAGTAAAAAAAGGATTTGGATGTTGAAATCATGCTTCCTTCGAGAGAGCTTTCTGGGATTCGTTGAGAGTGAATTTTATCAGATCAATTCTCTCCTTGCAAATGAGGTGAAGGCCTCCTTTTCTAGGTCTAGGTCACTTCCGATCGGAAAAGACCTGGTCCTGCCTATCGGCAGGTGCCGATAGGCAGAGTCTGGGACCTGCCGTTTGGCAGTGTGTTTCAGGCCTTTTTGGAAAATTGGCTGCCGAGTGCAAACCGTTGGTCAGAATTACGCAAGGGGCATACCATTGGAAAGGTAATTCAGAGACCTTCTAAAGTCCTTTGGATCTCTCCCAGGATTGGGAGTTGAATTTGGGTCAAATATGGCTCGAAAGCGTTTGTCGGTCCATTGGACGGGGAATCGTTCGGACGCAAACGGATCGTTCGTTTGTATGGTAAGTCCTAATCGCGCACGGGATGGATTATTGGAAAGTTTAAGAGATGTACTTCGACATTCCAAAGAGTTTGACCCGGTTTAGAGAGTTGACTTTAGTCAACCAGGCCCTGGAAGCATTCAGTGACCTCTTTGAGTCAAACGGATCGTTTGTCCGCATGGCAAGTTGGAATCGCGCACATAGCGGACTTTTGGAAAGGGTTTTAGTTCCCTTTGAATATTCATTCAGTCTCGGTTGAGCTGAAGAATTTGACTTTTTGGTCAAACTGAGTCGAGGAGTGCCCGATGGCTTCTAGGTCAGTACTCGGGAGATGACCTCGGTTTGTGGTGATGAAGGGAGGTACTAGGGGCCTAAGGAGAGTTGGGGGTAACGGAATGGGGTGTCTACAATTACGGTGAAAGAATTTATTTTCCATAAATGAAGGGGTATTATTTAAAGTATTTAACCGGGTGTGTTAAATAAATAAATAAATGTCAAGTCACATAAAAGGGATATTTTACAAGATTAAAGTGAATTAATCGGGGAAAGTAATGTTATTGGATTAAAAATGGTTTCATGCATTTATGTGTGTGTGTGTGGGTATATATATATATATATATATGTGTGTGTGTGTGTGTGTGTGTATGTGTGGGTGTGCGTGTTATGTAGTTGCATGTACACGTGGATATAACGTGTTAGAGTCTCATTTCTATTGTTTAATTTTATATTGAATCATTGTATTTTTCCACTAGGCATTTGCCCCGTTACCTCGTCTTTGTTACGGAAGGTTGGGTTCAGTTTCGTATTTTAGGAGCATTGTATAGGTAAGTATTCTTTTTATTTTATGTTGGTATCTCTGTATGCTTCGATTTCGGGGATGCTTCCCATGAGTCCCTCACGTACTTGATCTAAATGGAAATCACATGCTAAAGAAGTGACATGTTAATTAAATAAAACTGGACTACCAATATTATGTGGGTTATTTCATTGCACTTAACACCTAATGCTCGGGTCAGACAGGGTTGACCATGGGTAACACAAAAATTTGGTTCGAGGCATTACAAATGGTATCATAGCTCTAGGTTCAAGGTTCCTTTAGGCAGTGATATGCTGACGTTGGTAGTGGATCTTTTGACGTCGGTGTTGGTTTTAGGCTAGTCACACTAGATTGGTGATGCGATGGGTTCGTCTTCTCTACGGTAGAGTCAAAGAGATTAGCACGACAGGTAATTCATAGACAAGTGGAATATAACCAAGTTAGTTGTCATTAACCACTTTCACATTTTTTATTTAGACAATATTAGTCGTTTACGAGTGTCTGTGCTAACCAATAGTGGAAACACCGCGGTCTTTAGTGTGAGGTGCTTGTGTGTCAACCTTTGATGATATTAAAGGCATGTTGATATATTAATAGAGATAATGGCATACATTGAGTTAGGGACATGGATTACATAAAGCCAATTGTAGAAACTATGTGACTAGAGTGTGATGACTAAGCAGTGTTAATTGAGATAAATACGCGTTAAGTTCCTTGGTTAGATACTTTGGGATAGTTAATAATTATGATGTAATTAGGCAAATTCAATCCTTGGGGTAGTATTACGTCATAAGATAATTAATGATCCGATAGACGTAAGGAACCATGTTGGTTAATACTTAAGGATATGTACTCATCCGTAGATGATGGGCTTATTATCATGTTAGGTAAGTGACTTGGTGGTCGTCGATTAAAAGTTATACCTCACAAGATATGATGTGAGTTATAAGAAAATCGTGGTAAATATGTTACGTATGCGACAATGATGATAAAAGTGGTTTAGGAGTGAACTCTAGACAGTTTTCTATGAAAGGGTTTTAGAATATATGACGCAATTTTGAGGAATAAGATCCCTAGTGATGTCGGTGATGTAGACCTAGAGGCTTATATGTTCTATGCGAAGTCCTGTATCTTGCCATAATCCTTATTACTCTCAGTCTGCGATTGGGTACGGGGTTTATGGCAACAACCATTAGGAAGGAAGTTTTCAACCTCCATGTGATTTCGAGGAGAGAGTCATAGGTTATACATATTCCAGAATTTGAAACAAAAAAGGGACATAAGGTTATCTATCAAAATACTATAGCCCATGTTAATGGCCTAAGTAATGGCTGGGTGCAAGGCATTTTCGTTGTGAGTATGATTTAAGGAAGTCCCTGGAGTATCCTTGGGACTACTGGTGTGTGGAATCCTTGGGAATATAAGTTGACTTATTGTGATGCCTTGAGGGGTTCAAACATCAAAGTGATCTGTGTATACAGGCTTATAGAATAGTGTCCTTGCGAATGCTTGATGGTCATATTATGGATATTGAGAAATTTGTAGAGCGTACCCATAGTAAGAAAATCACAGGTATTGATATCTTGTTGGGTTTTGATGGGTTTTGCATGTAGGTGTGTTTGGAGTCCTTATGAAATGAATTATATTCGGTATCACGGATTATTATCATTCCAATGATAATGGTTGAGAGTCATGTGATGACCCAGGTTATTGGTTATTGGTTATGGTTTAAAAAAGGTCGAAAAGTGCACTAGTCAGGTACAGTCATACGAATTGGCATAAATAAGTGATGTAACATTCTAAAAGAGATTGGGAATTTTTTTCATAATTAGGCATAATGCTTGGGTATAATGGGATAACTAGTGTAGGCGTGAAATAGTTGATTTTGAGAAGTACTAGGAAATGCGTTCGACACTCATATTGATAAGGTCATAATAGAGACATGAAAATAACACCCAAGAGGGATATCGAAGCATGATTAGGGTGTCAGCATTTGCCGATAGCTTAAGTTGTAATAGTAATATCAAGGAAAGGACTAGTTCTTGGCATGTCATGGCAAAACGGTACTGATTAGGAGATGTAGTCATGTGTGGTACTCGCTACTCTTAGAATGCTAATGGAGATTGAGGTGGTCGTAACATAAATTCAATTTGGGTAAAACCTCAGGGTAAGCTCGGCGACAACCTTGTGTAGGTAAAGGTTATTGTGAGGCAAATGTTTCACTTAACGAGGTACTCCCTAAAGAGAATTTGGGTCACAATCATGGTATGATAATGTTATTAATGACCTAGGTGTTTTAGGTTGGACATAACGTCACTAGAGAGGTGGACAAGATCATTATTGACAAAAGCATTAGGGATCCCCCAATCCAAGTGGTCCGTATGTGTCAAGTAGGTAAAAAGAGGAATCCTTACGCTTAAGGACGAAAGCCCATTGTTATACTTCATGGAGGATAATAATTTTGTATGTTTCTTTTGTCTGGTAAGAACGGTTGGTTTGTAATCCGATTCGTCGCGATTGGTGACTCAAGCCGGGGTGTGTGGCTATGTTAGTACCCAGTGAGAATGGCTTGTAGGAGTTGTAGACTTCAAAGCCTGTGGCGCAGGTTCGCTTTTTGTAGGCCATTTTCCGTTGCATGCAAATGGGATTTTCTCAAAATAATTGTTCATTCTTTTTTATTCCCTTTCAGTTCCGGTGGTCGAGGATTATATTCCACAATTATGGTAACCCAAATTTGTACCATATTATGGTACGACGCAATTTGGCACAATTAAGTGCGGTTGGACCAAGCATGGTCAATGCAGCTCAGTAACCGTGTGCACCCTTATTTAAGGTATCCATGCTATTGCAAAAAATATTGTGTACACGTGGCTGCACTTTCGGCCAGAAAATTTACTTATAGTATCCACTTACCTTAAAATTAGCGACCTTGCGATTGGTCGGCATGACAGTTAGCATCTCTGGTTCTAAAGAGTAGGGTGATGACTTGAGGACATTGTATATTGTTAAACTCAAGGAAACGCAACACTAGGTGTTGATTGCCACGATGGGTGGATTCCTAGGCGAGTGCTCCCTCGTAGTACACCTAGAGTGAACCCAGGTTCATAGAAGCGTCTTATGGGATGTTGTTGGTGTAATAACCCGTAATTTTATGGCTTTTAATTATGATATTATGGCTTTAAATTATGAGATTAATTAAATAAAATTGTTTTCAATTGTGGTATTAATTAAATTAATTTGGGATAATTAATTGGAAATTGATTTGGATTTAAATATCAAGCGAGATGAGAGTTAGTATTTAAATATAATGATAATGTTGAATATTACTGAGTGATTATGGTAATATCTGATTATTGAATTTATTAAAATTGTCGTGAGTTGAAAATACGACAGTTTCGGTAATTAAGTGGGGACGCACGTGTCAGTCGTGTCCGGACACAATTTAATGGATTTAAAAGTATTTTATATTTATGTCACCCGTATGATTATTTTGAGTGTGTCAACGTGTTTGGAAGGGTCGATATAGTCAGAAAACACTAGCTGAGAGTTTAGTTTGGGTCTCGGGGCATTTTTAGTCCTAACCGGCAACCCGGGAGGGTATTTTAGTCATTCCTATTTTTGGTGAATAGTGACCCACCAAAATTAGGCGATAATTATAAGACAACACTTGAGTTCCTTAGGGTTTTCACAACCAAAAATCATAATGGAAGTTAAAGAGGAAGAGAGGAGAAGTTTCAAGGGTTTTAATGGCCATAGCCACCACACACCACCACCATCTTCGAATTTGTGACCGAAAAGAGAGGGGGGACCAACGAATACCATCATCAACGGATCAGAATATGTATTTCCCAGGAGAGTGATTTATCTTGCGAAGATTCAAAGCATATATTTTACATGATAGTTTGGATTTGATGATTTATCGTAAATAAGTGAATTAATTATGAAATTGGAGAATTAAACATTGAATATGGGTAGGCTTCATGTAGACAAAACTTTAGGGCATAAACTAGTTATGAAACCATGATCCATGCATAAGAAATCGTGAATTTATTTTGATTTATATGAAGATCTTGAAGGAAATAGAAGAAATAGGGTTTTATGAAAATTGGGTGTTTTAATCCCATAAACGAATGATCCATGATGATTTAATGATTCTAATACGTTAAAGATTATGCTAATATGTTAATAGGATGATTAGTGAACTTTCTTGGAAGTCTGGGACGTTGTAATGAAGAATTTGAGGTGTAAAAAGGAAGAAACCAGTAACTGTTTAAGAGAATCTGGGCAAATACCTGCTTGATCGATCGATCGATCCAAGAATGTTGATTGATCGATCGATCCTTTTCTTCGATCGATCGACCCCTTCTGATTTTTGGTAATTATTTTCCTTTAAGGTTTAATGAAAATTCCAAAACCGATATTGATTCTTAAGGTGATTAATATAATATTGTGGGTCTTAGTTAAGGTCAGTAGGGTCTCAGTTATTGCCTAGAAAATGTTATAACTTATAGGATTGAACATTATAATTACGAACGGTTACTGAGTGAGGACAGTTTGAAATCTCTCGATTTGGTACTGAAACTGGAATGAAAGATAATGTAAGGGTATGAAGAGTAGCACAGGGATTTCGTATTTGCTGAGATAACCTTAGGAACAA
Source organism: Sambucus nigra (assembly GCA_949130495.1). Taxonomy (NCBI): domain Eukaryota; kingdom Viridiplantae; phylum Streptophyta; class Magnoliopsida; order Dipsacales; family Adoxaceae; genus Sambucus; species Sambucus nigra. Next base: position 311,837,466 of record OX422217.1, on the reverse strand, counting down.
ATGGGAGACCTAGTATTCACTTGGGATAGGTATAGGTACCCGAATCCTTTTGATAAGACTTGTCGCGTTAAATAAATATTACATAGAATATCCAAAATGTAAATATTATGGGTGAGACTTAATATATATATGGGAGGATTATACCTATATTGAAATTGTATATATACTAGTCGTGTGATTTTCTAGTATATGGATTATTATGTGTATAACATACCGACCATACTTGCTATCACAGGAGGTCATTTGTAAGGGGAAAGTCTGGGCTTGATGTGCCTTTGGGGGGACTTTAGATTGATACCTCAGAACATAGGACTTGGAAGGGCTTATCTCTGAATGGATAAGTCTGCTGACCTTGGGAGCGTAAGTATGTGCGTGACCCATGGGTATATGAACTATGTTCGCCTCCAATATGTGTGATTTGTATTGAGACGGTTCTTGAGTGATTTGAAACACATGATCCTAACTTACGTGATGTACATGGATTGGATAGAAGAGTATGCGTGCACCTCAGCTTAGCCTAGGGGTGCCTTATGTGTATATATATACTGAGAGTGGTTTATCTATGTACTTGTGACTAGTTCATTGTTGCTTAGTAGATGTGAATGACTAAGGTATTTGAATGGGCTAAGAATGTGAGAATTTAATTAACACTTGAGATAAGTAATTTAATGAATGTGAATATGGTATTATGAATATGACTTGTAAAGGGTGTTACTAGTAGATACCCTTTGTTAGAATGCGAAAGAAGGAGTGGTACATACTAGTTAGTTAGCGGCATGACTAGGATGGGTTAAGGTTATACGTTAAGCATGCACATTAGTTGAGAGGTGAGAAACTCATGTGAGAGTATGCAACTAACATGTTTATAATATGTGTTGTTTAATTGTAATTTAAACACTTGCTAAAATTTTAAAATGTTTTCACCTCGGGCTCTGACCCGTTTTCCTCCAAATCTATTTTTATTTTGTAAAAACATTTTAGGTGCCCAGCCACAGGGATGCCAAGCGTAGGAGTTCCATTATGATGACATGATGTAGTTTCTGTGGAAGCTACAAGATCTCAGTATTAGATGCCCACATTTATTCTTGATTCCTTTAGGGTCATTCATTTCAGATAGGGCATGGTGCCTTATTTTTATCTAGAGATTGTAGATGCAGACTTTCATTATTTCGGATGTTGGTTTAATCAGACTCTTGTATTGGGATTTTATGTACTCTGGTATTAGTATTATTGGAGAGTTTACTCAAGATTCGGTTTATTTCACTTGTTGATTATTCACATGCAATTGTTTATGCGATTGAAGGTTGTTGATTTAATTACTTGGTTGTGGTTAATTTAATTAATAAAATTTGGCATCTCTCTTTTTAAATATTATGTGGCTAGTAATAAATTAAATGTTTTCGACAGTGATGCTAAGACTGAACCAACTTGATATTCTGTATTAATTTCATAAAGGAGTAGCTACCCGATATTTAATTAGTCAGGGTGTCACAGTTGGTTGTACGCGTGATCTGAAACTTAGTGCCATGTTTTTTATGTGAAGTACTTCGATACGAGTGTAGTATTGAGGATAAGTTAATTTTCTTGGTAGGGCAAACCCGATAATTTAAGCACACTCGGGATAGGTAGTCCCAAGAATTGAAACAATTTATGGAAATGAATTGGATGGTGAGTCACATATCATATGCTCTTGGGTGAGTTACATATCATATTACAATTTTTTTTTATAGAGGCATCTCTTTTTTGTAATCCGGTTGAGAATTCACAATTGTGAATCAGGTGTGTATACCCAAAGGTCTTATATGTTGATCTCTTATATAATTGTCTTTGATGTTGTATGGTTTGTTTCCCGACAGCATATTCAGGAATATTCCTTTGTATGTATAATCTTAGCATGTTAATGATCTAGTCCTTTAATTGTCCATTATTGTTTATGCTCCATAGTATGTGAATGATTTATTATAGGTACACTTTTTCCTATAAATAAAAAATTATATTTGGCTCCTGTTTATTTTATATAGTGTGTTTACCAGTTATATTTATATTTCAGAGTTGGTGCTGAGAATGATATACTTGATATTCCTATTGTATTTTACTATAGGGTTCGCCACCCATTATATTGAATAATCAAGGTATCTTAGGTGGTATCAGAGCATCAGGTTCTAGAGTCTTAGGATCTGTGCGGACTCTTACGTTCTATCGTATCATTTTTTATATAGAGCCTTATTATTAGGATTGTGGTGTTCATATTGCGTCCCTGATCTTCTGCTTTGATCAAGTGTTTGAATTGTGTGTTGATACAATTTGTTCTTTCAATAAATGTTGCCAAAGTGAGGGTGCTCTGCTAGGGAACGTAGAGGAGCCAAAAATATGGAACCCCAAGTGCCTCAGGGGACTATGACTGCTGCAGAAGTTGCAAATATTGTGGCTCAAGTCGTTAATGCGGCGATGACCGCGATGGCACAACAGTAACCCCGGGCTCCACAATAGCCTGCAGCTCCAGCAATTCAAACCCACATGGGGCCATCCACGTTGGAGAGGGTGCGAGAAGCTTTATAGAAGGGTCACCCTCCAGAATTCCAAGGAGGAACTGACGTTATCCTTGCTAGTTGGTGGAAAAAGGATATTCAAAGGCATTTACGTATGGTTGAATGCAGTGACATTTAAAAAAAAATACGCGCCACTTTTAAATTAGTTGGTGTGGCTTTTTAGTGGTGGGAGTCGGTTACTACCCCTGTGCAAAGAGATACGATGCCCATAGGCAATTTTTGGGTACTTTTTTATCGTAAGTATTTTCCTCCGGTAGTTCAAATAGAGATGACAAGGAGTTTGTTGGATGTAACCCAAGGGGACCGAACTGTGGCTGAGTACGAAGAGGAATTTACCCAATTTGTAAACTTTGTGTCGGATGAAGGGAATAACGAGGAGAAGAGAATCTTGAAGTTTATGGGAGGTCGCAATTGGAGGATTCGACAACACCTTTTGGGGAATCCGGCTATGTTAACGTTTACAAATGTAATGAATGTTCCACTGTTACATTGTCAGGATTATCGTTTGCATTTTAAGGAGAATAAGAAACTGGTGGACTCGAGTTCGTCATGTAGGACGGGAGTAGATAGTGCCAGTGGGGCTTAGTAGGTACAATAACAAGGGAATAATCAGAAGAAGCGAGATATCCCTTCGAGGGATTAAGAAAAAAGGCACCATTCAGGAGTTTCTCGATTTAATAGTGATGGTTTTAGGCAGAATCTTTAAGGGAACCAACCACAGCAATAACAAAATGTTCCTCAAGGAAAAGCAGGCCGGGGGAACAACGAGGGAGGTCAATAAGGCCAAGGTCGTCTAGGCCAGCGACAAGGATAACCCAGATTTGAGCAATCAGCCCAGAGACTGGGGAACTTTGTAGGCCATTATTTTCAGTGTGGTGAGTCGAAACACATGAAGGTAAATTGCCCACAACAGAATAGAGTGCAAGTGCAAGTAGCTCTGCAGGGTCAGCAAGAACTTTTACCACCTATATTGCCCGTTTAGATTGCCCCACCTCCATAGGGATAGTTGCAATATGGGCAAGTGTATAATGTTCAGAATGCAGTGCTACTGCAGGTGCAGTAGCCTCCGCCAACCATTGAGGGTAAGTTCCCTATCCATTGGCATATGGGTCGGGTATTATTTGATACTGGAGCATCCCATTCCTTTATAGTTGTTCATTTTGCATGTGCGACGAAAGTGTTAGAGTCGGCGGATACTATTCAAATGTGTGTAGAATCTCCCTTGGGAGATGGATCACTTACACATTTTATTTGTAAAGGGGTAGAGATAGATTTTTAGAGATTATGTTTAGATTCCAACTTACTTGTATTATATATGCATGGGTATGATGTTATATTAGGTATGGAATGGTTGGTTAGATATCGAGCGATGGTAGATTGCTTTGGGAGGTCGATCGTATTTGCTATTTCGATCCCGGAAATGTTTCTTGGTGCTATGCCTCTTCCGGAGGGAGGTTCAAGCACCCCTTTGTATTATATCTAGGAGGAGACTTAGCAGGAAGTGGTTATTTCCTTAGACTCAATCCCAGTGGTTCGAGAATTTACAGATGTTTTTCAAGAGATTCCAGGCTTAACTCTGAGTCACGAGATCGAGTTTTTAATAGATTTAGCTCTGGGGACTAGGTTGATTGCGCGAGCTCTATACCGTATGGCTCCTATGGAAATGAGGGAGTTATGATACCAAATATAGTATCTTTTGAGACAAGGTTTAATTCATTGAAGTATGTCACTTTGGTGAGCCTTGTGTTGTTTGTGAAGAAGAGGGACGGTTCTGTATGCTTTTGTGTAGATTACCGAGAATTGTATAAGGTGACAATTAGAAATAAGCAATCGTTGCCTCGTATTGATGATTTATTTGATCAGTTAACAGGCGCCTCTTACTTCTCAAAAATAAATTTGCGTACGGGGTATCACTAGCTTCGTATTAGGGAGCATGATATCTCTAAAACTATATTTTTGACCCGATACGAATCCTATGAGCTTTTAGTTATGATGTTTGGGCTAACCAATGCCCCTGCAGTGTTTATGGATCTAATGAATATGGTCTTTTCGGATTTCTTGGACCAATTTGTAATTTTATTTATTGAAGATATATGGGTCTATTCTCAGACGAAGGAATAACATATCGAACATTTTAGGATGGTTCTTTAGACATTAAGGGACCATCAATTGCATGTCAAATTTGAGAAATACGGATTGGTGTTGAGAGAAGTACAATTTTTAGGTCACATAGTGTCAGAGAAGGGTATTTTCGCAGACCTGAGTATAGTTGCAGTGGTGAAGGAGTGGGGTCAGCCCGTAATATCAATAGAGATTAGAAGTTTCTTGGGTTTGGCGGGTTATTATCGTCATTTTATAAAGGACTTTTCAAAGATTGCTAGCCCTTTGATGAATTTGACCCGAAAGGGAGTCCCATTTGTGTGGGATGATTCCTGTCAGTTAGAGTTTGATGAATTAAAGGATAGGTTGACATCAGCACCTATTCTTTCTTTGCCTAAAGCAGGAGTGGAGTATTTAGCCTTTAATGATGCGTCTCTTCAGGGTTTAGGAGGCGTGCTTCAATAAGAGGAGAGGGAAATTACATATGCGACTCAAACCCCAAGAGCATAATTATCCTACTCATGACTTGGAATTAGCTGCATTAGTCTTTGCATTGAGAATTTGGAGGAATTATCTACTGGGAGAGAAGTTAGGATTTTCAAGGACCATAAGTCATTGCAATATTTATTCACCCAGAAGGACCTAAATGTGAGACAGTGTAGGTGGTTGGAGTTTGTAAAGATTTTCAGTTTAATATCCAGTATCATTCGAGAAAAGCTAATGTTGTAGCTGACGCATTGAGTCATCATCCCACTTGATAGTTAGCAAATATATGGAAAGATAAATGGAAAGAACTTCATCAAGATGATGCGGTGGCCAAGGCTTGTATGGTTGTTTTGTTAGTCACACACGAGATGGTGATTAGGGTTGTGAAATCTCAATATGAAGATGTAGATTATAAGGTCATAGTGCATAAATAACTTATCAAGGGAGGATAATCCTACTATATTAATTTTGAGGGTGGATTACAATTCAATGGTAGGTTGGTAGTCCACGATAATTCCGATCTGCGAAAAGCTGTTATGTCAGAATCCCACGGGTCAAAATTTATGGTTCACCCAGGAAGAGATAAGATGTATTAAGATATGTGATGGAAATACTGGTGGGCAGGTATGAAGAGGTACATAGCTTAATTTGTCTCCAAATGCACCACTTATCAATTAGTAAAAGTGGAAAACCAATGACCCTCGGGAATATTACAACCGCTGGAAATTCCTGTATGGAAATGGGAAAGCATTACCATGGATTTTATCACGGGATTACCAATGATACAGTGTAGCCATGATTCCGTTTGGGTTATCATGGACCGTTTGAAGAAGTCATAATATCTTTTGCTGGTAAGGACAAATTTCCTGACAATATAGTATGCTCAGCTCTTTATTGCCAAAATTATGAGATTACATGGAGTGACGATCAATATTGTGTCTGATCGAGATAAAGACTTTGTCTTCCATTTTTGGTAGAGTTTTCAGGAAGCCATAGGTATTGAATAGAGGTTGAGTACGGCATACAATCCCCGAATCAATTGGCAAATGGAACGAGTAAATGAAATATTGGAAGACATGCTCCGGATATGTACGGTAGATTTGGGAGGGAGTTAGGAGAAATACCTATTGTTGGTAGAATTTTCTTATAATAATTCATACCAATATAATATAGGCATGGTGCCTTACGAGACATTATATAGACGCCCGTGTCGTTCATCTGCGTCTTGGTTGGAAATTGGTGACAATAAACTTCTTGGACAAGATTTGATTCAGGATACTTTGGCAAAGATTGGAAAGATTCGTAACCGCATACCTGTTGAACAGAACCGCCAGAAAAGTTATGCCGATGCGGACCGTAGGCATGTGGAGTTTGAAATAGGATACCGAGTGTTGTTAAAAGTGTCTCCGATGAAAGGTATTATGAGGTTTGGCAAGAAAGGCAAACTTTGGTCGAGATCTGTAGGACCTTTCCCAATTATTGAAACGATTGGTCCTGTGGCTTATAGACTTTCCTTGCAAGAACATTTATAAAGAATTCATGATGTGTTCCATGTTTCATCCCTGAAGATGTATAAAATATGTGAGGGGATCATTGGCATGTTTTATTGGAGGAAACTGAGTTGCAAACTGACATCTAATACGAAGAACGACCGATTGCCAGTTTAGATCGCAGTGAGCATAGGCTACGATCCAAAGTAGTACCTTCAGTTCGAGTCTAATGGGGACACCATAATGTAGATGAGTTTCAATGGGAATGAGAGGATGTTATGAGATCCCCGTATCCTTACCTCTTTCATTAAGGTATGTCAAAATTTTGAGGACGAAATTCCTTTAAGGGGGAAGTATGTAATTCCCCTTACTTTTGTGTATTTCTTTTTATATAAAATTATCAGGTGCGGGTGATTTAATATAATTGAGAATTAAAATAAGGATTTAGAATAAATATTGATTTAGGTAAAATAGTTAATGTTTATGATAATTGCACATACATTTGAGTGATATGGTAAATATAATCTTATTTTATACAATTTCGTCATATTTATGTGTATTGGCAGAGGGAATTAGTTATTTCTTAACCGTGGCATATTTTAGTGAATTATCTGAGGCTGGTTTGATATCGAGCGATGGTGGATTTCTTTAGGAGGTCCATCGTATATCCTATTCTGGTCCAGTAAATGTTTCTTATTGGTATGCCTCTTCCGGAGGGAGGTTCAAGCACCCTTGTGTACTATATCTAGGAGGAGACTTCGCAGGAAGTGGTTGTTTCCTTAGACTCGATTCTAGTTGTTCGGGAATTTACAGATGTTTTTCAGGAGATTCCAGGCTTACCTCCGAGTCACGAGATCCAGTTTTTTATAGATTTAGTTTTGGGGAGTAGGTCGATTGCGCGAGCTCTATACCGTATGGAGGTGGAAATGACGGAGTTACGAGACCAGATACAGTAGCTTTTGACACAAGGTTTCATACATCGAAGTATGTCACCTTAGGGAGCCCCTGTGTTGTTTGTGAAAAAGAGGGACGGTTCTCTATGCTTATGTGTTAATTATCGAGAATTGTATAAGGTGACAATTAGAAATAAGTACCCGCTGCCTCGTATTGATGATTTATTTGATCTGTTAAAAGGAGCCGCTTACTTCTCAAAAATAGATTTGCGTATAGGGTATCACTAGCTTCGTATTAGGGGGCATGATATCTCTAAAACTGATTTTTTTAACCCATACGGATCCTATGAGTTTTTGGTTATTCCGTTTGGGCTAACCAATGCCCCTGCAGTGTTTATGGATCTAATGAATATGATCGTTCGAAATTTCTTGGACCAATTTTTAATTTTGTTTATTAAAGATATATTGGTCTATTCTCAGACGGAGGGAGAACATATCGAATATTTTAGGATGGTTCTTCAGACATTAAGGGACCATCAATTGTATGCTAAGTTTGAGAAATGTGGATTTGTGTTGCGAGAAGTACAATTTTTAGGTCACGTAGTGTCAAAGAAGGGTATTTTTGCCGAACCGAGTATAGTTACAGCGGTGAAGGAGTGGGGTCAGCCCATAACACCGACAGAGATTAGAAGTTTCTTGGGTTTGGCGGGTTATTATCGTCATTTTATAAAGGTCTTTTCAACTATTGCTAGCCCTTTGATGAATTTGACCCGAAAGGGAGTCCCATTTGTGTGGGATGATTCCTGTTAGTTAGAGTTTGATGAATTAAAGTATAGGATGAAGTCGGCACCTATTATCTCTTTGCCTAAAGCAAGAGTGGATTATTTATTCTTTACTGATGCGTCTCTTAAGGGTTCAGGAGGCGTGCTTCGATAAGAGGAGAGGGAAATTACATATGCGACTCAAACCCCACGAGCATAATTATCCTACTCATGACTTAGAATTAGCTACATTAGTCTTTGGATTGAGAATTTGGAGGCATTATGTATTGGGCGAGAAGTTAGGATTTTTAAGGACCATAAGTCATTGTAATATTTATTCACCCAGAAGGACCTAAACACGAGGGAGCGTAGGTGGTTAGGGTTTGTAAAAGATTATCAGTTTGATATCCAGTATCTTTCGGGAAAATCTAATGTTGTAGCTGACGAGTTGAGTTATCATCCCACTTGATAGTTAGCAAAGATATGGAAAGCGAAGTGGAAATAACTTCGTCAGGATGATGCGGTGGCCAGGGCTTGTATAGACATAATTCCATTTGGGTTATCACGGACCGTTTGAAGAAGTTGTAATATTTTTTCCTGGTAAGGATAAATTTCATGGCAATATAGTATGCTCCGGATATGTACGGTAGATTTGGGAGGGAGTTAGCAGAAATACCTATTGTTGGTAGAATTTTCTTATAATAATTCATACCAATATAATATAGGCATGGTGCCTTACGACACATTATATAGATGCCCGTGTCGTTCACCTGCATCTTGGTTGGAAGTTGGTGAAAATAAACTTCTTCGCCCAGATTCGATCCAGGATACTTTGACAAAGATTGAAACGATTCGTAACCGCATACATGTTGCACAGAACCTCCAGAAGAGTTATGTCGATGAGGACCATAGGCATGTGAAGTTTGAAATAGGATACCCAGTGTTGTTAAAAGTGTCTTCGATGAAAGGTATTATGAGGTTTGCAAGAAAGGAAAACTTTCGTCGAGATATGTAGGACCTTTCCCAATTATTGAAACGATTGGTCCTGTTGATTTTAGACTTCTCGTGCCAGAACATTTATAAAGAATTCATGATGTGTTCCATGTTTCATCCCTGAAGATGTATAAAATATGTGAGGGGATCATTGGCATGTTTTATTGGAGGAAACTGAGTTTCAAACTGACATCTCATACGAAGAACGATCGATTGCCATTTTATATCGCAGTGAGCATAGGCTACGATTGAAAGTAGTACCTTTAGTTCGAGTCTAATGGCGGCTCCATAATGTATATTACCTAACAGAGGAACGAGAGGATGATGTGAGAGCCAATATCCTTACCTCTTTCATTAAGGATTGTCTAAATTTCGAGGACAAAATTCCTTTAAGGGGGAAGTATGTAATTCCCCTTACTTTTGTTTATTTGTTTTTATATTAAATTATCAGGTGTTGGTGATTTAATATAATTGAGAATTAAAATAAGGATTTTGAATAAATATTGATTTGGGTAAAATAGTTAATGTTTATGAGAATTTCACATATACTTGAGTGATATGGTAAATATAATCTTGTTTTATACGATTTCGTCGTATTTATGTGTATTGGCAGAGGAAATTAGTTATTTCTTAACTGTGGCATATTTTAGTAAATTATCTAAGGTTGGTTAGATATCGAGAGATGGTGGATTGCTTTGAGAGGTCGATCGTATATGCTATTCTGGTCCAGGAAATGTTTCTTGTTGCTATGCCTCTTCCGGAGGGAGGTTCAAGCACCCTTTCATACTATATGTAGGAGGAGACTTCGCAGGAAGTGGTTGTTTCCTTAGACTCGATTCTAGTTGTTCGAGAATTTACAGATGTTTTTTAGGAGATTCCAGGTTTACCTCCGAGTCACGAGATCGAGTTTGTTATAGATTTAGCTCTGGGGACTAGGTCGATTGCGGAAGCTCTATACCGTATGGCTCCTGTTGAAATGAGGGAGTTACGAGACCAAATATAGTAGCTTTTGAGACAAGGTTTCATTCATCGAAGTATGTCACCTTAGGGAGCCCCTGTGTTGTTTGTGAAGAAGAGGGACGATTCTCTATGCTTATGTGTTAATTATCGAGAATTGTATAAGGTGACAATTAGAAATAAGTACCCGTTGCCTCGTATTGATGATTTATTTGATCTGTTAAAAGGAGCCTCTTACTTCTCAAAAATAGATTGGCGTATGGGGTATCACTAGCTTCGTATTAGGTAGCATGATATCTCTAAAACTGCATTTTTTAACCCATACGGATCCTATGAGTTTTTGGTTATTCCGTTTGGGCTAACCAATGCCCCTGCAGTGTTTATAGATTTGATGACTATGATCTTTCGAAATTTTTTAGATCAATTTTTAATTTTGTTTATTAAAGATATATTGGTCTATTCTCAGACGGAGGGCAAACATACCAAATATTTTAGGATGGTTCTTCAGACATTAAGGGACCATCAATTGTATGCCAATTTTGAGAAATGTGGATTGGTGTTGAGAGAACTGCAATTTTTGGGTCACGTAGTGTCAGAGAAGCATATTTTTGCGAACCCGAGTATAGTTGCAGAGGTAAAGGAGTGGGTTCATCCCATAACACCGATAGAGATTAGAAGTTTCTTGGGTTTAAAGGGTTATTATTGTCATTTTATAAAGGTTTTTTCAAATATTGCTAGCCCATTGATGAATTTGACCCAAAAGGGAGTCCCATTTGTGTGGGATGATTCCTGTCAGTTAGAGTTTGATGAATTAAAGGATAGGATGATGTCGGCACCTATTCTCACTTTTCCTAAAGCAAGAGTGGAGTATTTAGTCTTTACTAATGCGTCTCTTCAGGTTTTAGGAGGCGTGCTTCAACAAGAGGAAAGGGAAATTACATATGCGACTCAAACCTCAAGATCATAATTGTCCTACTCATGACTTAGAATTAGGTGCATTAGTCTTTGCATTGAGAATTTGGAGGCATTATGTACTGGGCGAGAAGTTAGGCTTTTTAAGGACCATAAGTCATTGCAATATTTATTTACCCAAAAGTACCTAAACAGGAAACAGCTTAGGTGGTTAGAGTTTGTAAAAGATTATCAGTTTAATATCCAGTATCATCCGAGAAAAGTCAATGTTATAGCTGACGCGTTGAGTCATCATCCCAATTGATAGTTAGCAAAGATATGGAAAGAAAAGTGGAAAGAACTTCATCAGGATGATGCGATGGCCATTACTTGTGTGGGCATTTTGTCAGCCACACACGAGATGGTGATGAGGGTTTTGAAAGCTCAATCTGAAGATGTGGATTGTAAGGTAATAGTACATAAATTAGTGATCAAGGGAGCAGAATCCTACTCCACTAGTTCTTAGGGTGGGTTACGATTCAATGGTAGGTTGGTAGTCCCTGACGATTCCGATCTGTGACAGGATGTTATGTCAGAATCCCATGTGTCAAAATTTATGGTTCACCTAGGAAGAGATAAGATGTATTAAGATATGAGATGGAAATACTGGTGGGCAGGAATGAAGAGGGACATAACTAAATTTGTCTCCAAACGCACCACTTGTCAGTTTGAAAAAGTGGACCACCAGTGACCCTCAGGAACGTTACAGCCATTGGCAATTCCTGTTTGGAAATGGGAAAGCATTTCCATGGATTTTATAACGGGATTTCCAAGGATGCAGCATGGCCATGATTCCATTTGGTTTATCACGAACCGTTTGAAGAAGTCGTAATATTTTTTGCTGGTAAGAACAAATTTCATGACAATGTAGTATGCTCAGCTCTTTATTAACAAAATTATGAGATTACATGGAGTGCCAATCAATATTGTGTCTGATCGAGATAAAGTCTTTGTCTTCCATTTTTGGTAGAGCTTTCAGGAATCCATGGGGATTGAATTGAGGTTGAGTACGGCATATCATCCCCAGATCAGTGAGCAAACGAAACTAGTAAATCAAATGTTGGAAGACATGCTCCGGATATGTATGCTAGATTTTGGAGGGAGTTGGGAGAAATACCTATCGTTGGTAGAATTTTCTTATAATAATTCTTACCAATTTACTATACGTATGGTGCCTTACGAGACATTATTTGGACGCCTGTGTCGTTCACCTGCATCTTGGTTGGAAGTTGGAGAAAATAAACTTCTTGGCCCAGATTTGATCCAGGATACTTTGGCAAAGATTGAAACGATTTGTAATCGCATATGTGTTGCACAGGATAACCAGAAAAGTTATGTCGATGCGAACCGTAGGCATGTGGAGCTTGAAATAGGATGCCCAATGTTGTTAAAAGTGTCTCCAATGAAAGGTATTATTAGGTTTGGCAAAAAGGAAAACTTTCGTCGAGATATGTTGGACCTTTCCCAATTATTGAAACGATTGGTCTTGTGTCTTATACACTTGCCTCACTAAAACATTTATAAAGAATTCATGACGTGTTCCATGTTTCATCCCTGAAGATGTATAAAAGATGTGAGGGGATCATGGGCATGTTTTATTGGAGGAAACTGAGTTGCAAACTAACATCTCAATTGAAGAACGACCGATGGCCATTTTAGATCGCAGTGAGCATATGCTACGATCGAAAGTAGTACCTTTAGTTCGAGTATCCTTACCTGGGAACGAGAGGATGATATGAGAGCTAGGTATCCTTACCTCTTTCATTAAGGTATGTCTAAATTTTGAGGACGAAATTCCTTTAAGGGGGAAGTATGTAATTCCCCTTACTTTTGTGTATTTCTATTTATATTAAATTATCGGGTGCGGGTGATTTAATATACTTTAGGATTAAAATAAGGATTTAGTATAAATATTGATTTGGGTAAAATAGTTAATGTTTATGAGAATTGCACATATACTTGAGTGATATGGTAAATATAATGTTGTTTTATACAATTTCGTCGTATTTATGTGTATTGGCAGAGGGAATTAGTTATTTCTTAACCGTGGCATATTTTATTAAAATATCTGAGGTCGGTTAGATATCGAGCGATGGTGGATTGCTTTAGGAGGTCAATTGTATATGCTATTCTGATCCAGGAAATGTTTCTTATTGATATGCCTCTTTCGGAGGGAGGTTCAAGCACCCATTTGTAATATATCTAGGAGGAGACTTCGCAGGAAGTGATTGTTTCCTTAGACTCGATCCTAGTGGTTAGAGAATTTACAAATGTTTTTCAGGAGATTCCAGGCTTACCTCTGAGTCACGAGATCGAGTTTGTTATAGATTTAACTCTGGGGACTAGGTCGATTACACAAGCTCTATACCGTATGGCTCCTGTTGAAATGAGGGTGTTACGAGACCAAGTACAGTAGCTTTTAAGACAAGGTTTCATTCATCGAAGTATGTCACCTTGGGGAGCCCCTGTGTTGTTTGTGAAGAAGAGGGACGGTTCTCTATGCTTATGTGTATATTACCGAGAATTGTACAAGCTGACAATTAGAAATAAGTACCGGCTGCCTCCTATTAATAATTTATTTGATCAGTTTAAAGGAGCCTCTTACTTCTCAAAAATAGATTTGCGTACGGCGTATCACTAGCTTCATAATAGGGAGCATGATATCTCTACAACTGAATTTTTGACCCGATACGGATCCTATGACTTTTTGGTTATGCCGTTTGGGCTAACGAATCCCCCTGCAGTGTTTGTGGATCTGATGAATAAGGTCTTTCGAAATTTCTTGGATCAATTTTTAATTTTCTTTGTTAAAGATATATTGGTCTTTTCTCAAATGAAGGGTGAACATACCAAACATTTTAGGATGGTACTATAGACATTAAAGGACCATTAATTGTATGACAAGTTTGAGAAATGCGGATTTGTGTTGCGAGAAGTACAATTTTTAGGTCACGTAGTGTCAAAGAAGAGTATTTTTGTCGACCCAATTATAGTTACAGCTGTGAAGGAGTGGGGTCAGCCCATAACACCGACAGAGATTAGAAGTTTCTTGGGTTTGGTGGGTTATTATCGTCATTTTATAAAGGACTTTTCAAAGATTGCTAGCCCTTTGATGAATTTGACCCGAAAGGGAGTCCCATTTTTGTGGGATGATTCCTGTCAATTAGAGTTTGATGAATTAAAGGATCGGTTGACGTCAGCACCTATTATCTCTTTGCCTAAAGCAGGAGTGGAGTATTTGTTCTTTACTGATGCATCTCTTAAGGGTTCAGGAGGCGTGCTTCGATAAGAGGAGAGGAAAATTACATATGCGACTCAAACCCCACGAGCATAATTATCCTACTCATGACTTAGAATTAGCTGCATTATGCTTTGCATTGAGAATTTGGAGGCATTATCTACTCGACGAGAAGTTAGGATTTTCAAGGACCATAAGTCATTGTAATATTTATTCACCCAGAAGGACCTTAACATGAGGCAGCGTAGGTTGTTAGGATTTGTAAAAGATTATATGTTTGATATCCTGTATCATCCGGGAAAAGCTAATGTTGTAGCTGACGCGTTGAGTCATCATCCCACTTGATAATTAGCAAAGATATGGAAAGCTAAGTGGAAAGAACTTCGTCAGGATGATGCGGTGTCCAGGGCTTGTATGGCCATTTTGTCAGTCACACACGAGATGGAGATGATGGTTGTGAAAGCTCAATCTGAAGATGCGGATTGTAAGGTCATAGTACATAAATTACTAATCAAGGGATCAGAATCCAACTCCATTAGTTCTGAGGGTGGATTACGATTACATGGTAGGTTGGTAGTCCCTGACGATTTCGATCTATGATAGGCTATTATGTCAAAATCCCATAGGTCAAAATTTATGGTTCACCCAGGCAGAGATAAGATGTATTAAGATATGAGATGGAAAACTATTGTGCAGGTATGAAGAGGGACATAGAAAAATTTGTCTCCAAATGCACCACTTGTCAGTTTGTAAAAGTGGACCACCAGCGACCCTCGGGAATGTTACAGCCGTTGGAAATTCCTGTATGGAAATGGGAAAGCAATTCCATGGATTTTATAACGGGATTACCAATGATGCAGCATAGCTATGATTCCATTTGGGTTATCATGGACCGTTTGAAGAAGTCGTAATATTTTTTACTGGTAAGGAAAAATTTCATGACAATATAGAATGCTCAGCTCTTTATTGCCAAAATTATGAGATTACATGGAGTGCCGATCAATATTGTGTCTGATCGAGATAAAGTCTTTGTCTTCCATTTTTTGTAGAGCTTTCAGGAAGCCATGGCTATTGAATTGAGGTTGAGTACGGCATACCATCCGTAGATCAATGAACAAACGGAACAAGTATGTCAAATGTTGGAAGATATGCTTCGAATATGTATGCTAGATTTTGGAGGGAGTTGGGAGAAATACATATCATTGTAGAATTTTCTTATAATAATTCTTGCCAATTTACTATAAGTATTGTGCCTTACGAGACATTATATGGACGCCTGTGTCGTTCACCTGCATCTTGGTTGGAAGTTGGAGAAAATAAACTTCTTGGCCCAGATTTGATCCAGGATACATTGACAAAGATTGAAACGATTTGTAATCGCATATGTGTTGCACAGGATAACCAGAAAAGTTATGTCGATGCGAACCGTAGGCATGTGGAGCTTGAAATAGTATGCCCAATGTTGTTAAAAGTGTCTCCGATGAAAGGTATTATTAGGTTTGGCAAAAAGGAAAACTTTCGTCGAGATATGTTGGACCTTTCCCAATTATTGAAACGATTGGTCTTGTGTCTTATAGACTTGCCTCACCAAAACATTTATAAAGAATTCATGACGTGTTCCATGTTTCATCCCTGAAGATGTATAAAAGATGTGAGGGGATCATTGGCATGTTTTATTGGAGGAAACTGAGTTGCAAACTAACATCTCAATTGAAGAACGACCGATGGCCATTTTAGATCGCAGTGAGCATATGCTACGATCGAAAGTAGTACCTTTAGTTCGAGTCTAATGGGGGCACCATAATGTAGATGAGTTAACATGGGAACGAGAGGATGATATGAGAGACAGGTATCCTTACCTCTTTCATTAAGGTATGTCTAAATTTTGAGGACGAAATTCCTTTTAGGGGGAAGTATGTAATTCCCCTTACTTTTGTGTATTTCTATTTATATTAAATTATCGGGTGCGGGTGATTTAATATACTTTAGGATTAAAATAAGGATTTAGTATAAATATTTATTTGGGTAAAATAGTTAATGTTTATGAGAATTGCACATATACTTGAGTGATATGGTAAATATAATGTTGTTTTATACAATTTCGTCGTATTTATGTGTATTGGCAGAGGGAATTAGTTATTTCTTAACCGTGGCATATTTTAGTGAATTATTTGAGGTTGTTTAAACATGAGGGTGGTTAGAGTTTGTAAACATGAGGGTGGTTAGTGAATTATTCACCCAGAAGGACCTAAACATGGGGGTGGTTAGAGTTTGTAAAAGATTATCAGATCGATATCGAGTATCATCCGGGAAAAGCTAATGTTGTAGTTGACGAGTTGTGTCATCATCCCACTTGATAGTTAGCAAAGATATGGAAAGCGAAGTGGAAAGAACTTTGTCAGGATGATACGGTGGCTAGGGCTTGTATGGCCGTTTTGTCAGTCTCACATGAGATGGTGATGAGGGTTATGAAAGCTCAATCTAAAAATGCGGATTGTAAGGTCATAGTACATAAATTACTAATCAAGGGAGCAGAATCCTACCCCATTAGTTCTGAGGGTGGATTACGATTCAATGGTAGGTTGGTAGTCCCTTATGATTCCAATCTGTAACAGGCAGTTATGTCAGAATCCCACGGGTCAAAATTTATGGTTCACCTAGGCAGAGATAAGATGTATCAAGATTTGAGATGGAAATACTGGTGGGCAGGTATGAAGAGGGACGTAGCTCAATTTGTCTCCAAATGGACCACTTTTCAGTTAGTAAAAGTTGACCACCCGCCACCCTCGGGAACGTTACAACAGTTGGAAATTCCTGTAGGGAAATGGGAAAGCATTTCCATGGATTTTATCACGGGATTACCAATGATGCAGCGTAGCCATGATTCCATTTGGGTTATCATGGTCCGTTTGAAGAAGTCTGCATATTTTTTTCCGGTAAGGACAAATTTCATGACAACATAGTATGCTTAGCTCTTTATTGCCAAAATTATGAGATTACATGGAATGTCGATCAATATTGTGTCTGATCGAGATAAATTCTTTATCTCCCATTTTTGGTAGAGCTATCAGGAAGCCATGGGATTAAATTGAGGTTGAGTACGGCATACCATCCCCGGATTAATGGGCAAGCGGAACGAGTAAATGAAATATTAGAAGACATGCTCCGGATATGTATGCTAGATTTTGGAGGGAGTTAGGAGAAAAACCTATCGTTCGTAGAATTTTCTTAAAATAATTCTTTTCGATTTACTATAGATATGGTGCCTTACGAGACATTATATGGACGCCCGTGTCATTCACCTGCGTCTTGGTTGGAAGTTGACGACAATAAGCTTCTTGGCCCGTATTTAATCCAGGATAATTTGGAAAAGATTGAAATGATTCGTAACCGCATATGTGTTGCACATGACCGCTAAAAATGTTATACCGACGCGGACCGTAGGCATGTAGAGTTTGAAATAGGATACCAGTGTTGTTAAAAGTGTCTCCGATGAAAGGTATTATGATGTTTAGCAAGAAAGGCAAACTTTCGTCGAGATGTGTAGGAACTTTCCCAATTATTGAAGCGATTGGTCCTCTGGCTTATAAACTTGCCTTGCCAGAACATTTATAAAGAATTCATGATGTGTTCCATGTTTCATCCCTGAAGAAGTATAAATGATGTGAGGGGATCATTGACATGTTTTATTGGAGGAAACTTAGTTGCAAACTGACATCTCGTACGAAGAATGAACGATTGCCATTTTAGATCGCAGTGAGCGTAGGCTACGATCGAAAGTAGTACCTTTAGTTCGAGTCTAATTGGAGGAACCATAATGTATATGAGTTAAATTGGGAATGAGAGGATGATATGAGAGCCATGTATCCTTACCTCTTTCATTAAGGTATGTCTAAATTTCGAGGACGAAATTCCTTTAAGGGGGAAGTATGTAATTCCCCTTACTTTTGTGTATTTCTTTTTATATTAAATTATCAGGTGTGGGTGATTTAATATAATTGAGAATTAAAATAAGGATTTAGAATAAATATTGATTTGTGTAAAATAGTTCATGTTTATGAGAATTGTACATATACTTGAGTGATATGGTAAATATATTCTTGTTTTATAAAATTTCGTCGTATTTATGTGTATTGGCAGAGGGAATTAGTTATTTCTTAATCGTGGCATATTTTAGTGAATTATATGAAGTTGGGAGATAGTTTTTATATTCCGAGTGTCGAATGAAAATTTGGAGGGCAAGGTTGATTTCAGAAGGGATGAGAAAGTCAAAATGACTGCCCTGGGGTTTTTATTTGGGTTCCGAAATCTTTTTGACTAGTTTGACTCGAACTAGGCGATACTAGTTATTTTTACGTGTGTGTGTGTGTGTGTTATCATTTAAATATGGGATTACTAATAATAAGGGGTTATTAGGCTTAAGAAATCTAATTAATCTCAATTAAGAGAAAACTCATTTGAAAGAGAGAACGTGAGAAGAATACAAAGAAGAAGAAGCTTGAGAACCTTGGAAACCTTGTATAATCCATGACTTTGAGGAAGAATCAGACCCTACATCTTTAAGGAAATTGGAATAATTTGATAAATGTTTAATTGTGTGATTTATTTCATAATTTGTGGTGAGATATTGGTAACCTTAGACATATATGTTAAACCCTAGACTTTAGTGTAGGAGTTTAGTCTTTGTTGTGTGTATATGGGTTTGAAGGTATGGAAATGGAGGAATTTATATTTTGGGTGGATTATGATGTGGAGTATTGAAGAAGAAGGGTTTGTTAGAGAAATAGCAAAAATTTCGTAAGATTCAAAACTGTGAAGTCCTGACCGGTTCATTTTTAAGGAATATCGGATCGGTCCATAAATTAAGAGGTTTTTGGCAAATTTAAGTAAGCGGACCAGTTCATTTTCAAGGGATACCAGATCGGTCCAGAAGTTGAAATTTTCTGTCAGTTTTTAGGAATCGGACCGATTCTTTTTTGGGGACCTTCGGTCCAATCCGATCACTGTAGTTCAATTTTGATGCTATTTTTCTCTAGTTGATTTTAAATACTTAGGAACCCTTTTATAGCATTGGGTAAACATCTTTATGGGTCATAATGTGGGTATGATATGACTCGATAGAGGGGTTACTTTGGGTCTATTATAGAGGCATATTTGAGAGGGTATTATGTTGTTTCCTTTTTGTAAATCCTCTAAGGAATGGGGATTCTTTTCAGGAGGGTTATGAGCTAATGAGTTAGAGTTCATGGGTCCTTAACGAGGGTATATTTGAGGAGTAATTATAGGTGTGATTGGTTATTAATAATCAAGTAAGAGAGTAAATTACAATACGAACCTGCGATGATTGTGTGGATAAATAGCTATTGTAAGGTGTGATATTTACATATACCTAGTGTTATTAATATGTATATATACATTCTAAAGTGTGACAGTTTGTATATATGATGTGAATGTATATTGTAAGATATATATTATGTGGTGCATACCCTTCTAGTGCTATCATGGGAAGTTACGCGATGTGAGAAACTCCCCTAGCTAGAGGAGCAGGGAGAATATAGTCCCTAGGTCATAACCTCCAGTATTTTACTACATGTGAGGCAGGGGTAAGACGTCTTAGGTATGATTCTTCTTACCTCTAGGTAAGGAACTATGGTCGCTTACTATACACTTGTGAATTGGTTTTATACCAAGTCAGTGTGAGAGTCCGACCGATGGTAACCCAGGATGATAAGTGAGTAATTCCCTGGAAGATGATAGCATTGTAGAGACTATTAGTATACGTGTAAGATGTGTGTTATGTATCGCCCTACTTGTATGATATGTGAAATATGTATTACCCCTTTTCAGCATGAGATTCAGTATGTATGCTTTGTTGTTTATAGACTAGAATTTAGGAGTATGTACTATGGACTGAGGGCCTAACACATTTCCACGACTAACCATGTTAGGTAGTAGTGTATCGGGAGGTTCCTTGTTTGGATTTCGCTTGCGAGACATCCTACGCACGAAACCTAGTGCTATGTTGGAAGTGGGGAAATGTTTGGTCATCAGTACATGGGGTATTTGAATTTACATAAATAAAGGGAAATGACATCTAACTGAGAATAGGTTATAATTAAGCATATGGGAGTTATGCATAGGCTTGACGGGGTATGGTTCATAGACTTAGTAGGGTAGATTAAATTAATAGTTATGTGTACGTTTAAGTGCGTGCTGTAGCAGAGAGGTGAGGCCGAGTCTCAAGGGAGTGCGACTCCACATCAATTATGAAATCTTGCATTTTTTTTTTTATTATTATGCATTTAATTCACTTGCTATAATTATTTTCAAACCCAGGGCTCTGGCTCGTTTATATATTTCCCTTGCTATAGGTATATTGTGTTTATTTTAGGTGTTCCTCTACAAGGACTCCCATGATGGTTATCTGTTCCCGAGTTTTGGGAGTTGTAGTATGTGAGGGATGTTACAGGGTTTTTGTTATAAACACACCTCTTTTTGTAATGTAGTTGAGAATTCACAATTGTAAATTGGGTGTGTATACCCAAAGGTCTTATATGTTGATCTTTTATATAGTTGTCTTTTGATGTTGTATGGTCTGTTTCCCGACAACATCTTCGGGAATATTATTTTGTATGCATACTCTTAGCATGTTAATGATCTAGTCCTTTAATTGTCCATTATTATTTATTCTCCATAGTATGTGAATGATTTATTATCGGTACACTTTATAAAAAAATTGGCACCTGTTTATTTTATATAGTGTGGTTACCAGTTATATTTATATTCGAGAGTTGGTGCTAAGAATGATACACGTGAGATTTCTATTGAATTTTAGTATGGGGTTGGCCACCCGTTATATTGAATACGTGGGGGTAAATTAATTAATAAAGAGGGATTTGGAATGTAAATAAAGAAATTACAAATGGAGGGTTTCATCAATTGTAGTTATTATTCCTACTAACATTTATTTTAATTTTTTTTAATTGGAATTTTAATAATTTAATTGGTCTTAAAATGAATTAAAGGAAAAAAACTAAAAATTTGTAACGTAATTAGACTACGGTTTTAGGCATAGACTAGGGTTTTAGTCACAAACCCTACGGGTATTTTAGGGACAGACCATAGAGGTAAAATGGTATTTGGAGCATAACATAGGGGACAAAGTTATGGTTTAACACTCATGATCTTTAGTGTTATTAGTTGTCTAGGTAAATGCAGATTAGTAACAACCCCTAATTTCCACATAACATTCGGCCACGATAATATACCGAATATAGGGCTTGTGAAATAATTCATATCATTCTTAAAATAAAAACATTATACTAAAAAGGCTCAACTTAAATCCATCCACACATGAGATAATTAAAACTGTAAATAAACTCTTAATAGAATGAAATCACAATTAAAAAATAATGAGTCTACCAATCCAACTCCTAACTGAACAAAAATAATTGGGACTCAATGTCTTATAGTCTCTAAAATGACTAAAATAAATAACAACATTTATTAGAATCGACCAAATCTGGAACATGAGTGAAACAGAGAGAACAACAAGCCTGAATCGTCTCAGCCCTTTGGGTCCCGTCTAACAATTCATGAAAAAATAATTTTAATAATAAAATGGGTTAGAGTTCGAAAGTTGCAAGAAACATCTACAATAATATCAATATAAATCATGCGACTCAATTATAATAAAATGCAACTCCTCGACAGTCTCATGGAATATGTGCAATGCCCTATAATTTTATTGCATTATTTAATTTATTTTATAGGATGAAATGTTATTTATTTTGTAGTGACTAGGGACATAGCTTAATCATTTTATATTGTATGTGTGTGTATGTTTATAATTCTTCAAAGTGAACATAATACACGCAAATGAATCAATAATTATGTAATAAATAAATTTAATAATTATTTATTTATTCAAACAAGTGGGAATATTAAAATGTTGATGGATAAGTTTGGAGGACTAGTGGGACAATTAGAATGTTCGTTTTTACTTTAAAAATTTGGGTTTTAACTCCCATATGCTAGAATATGTTATAGTCCATTAGAGTGTTTGAAATACCTGAATCCTTACTCTGTACAGAGCAGTAGGCTGGAGTTAGAATCCGTATCTGTACTGTACTACTTGCCTGGATAGGAAAGAGTGTTCTATCTGTTTTTTAGCCAGTCACTGGTAGTGCTAGTGTTCCTTATGGTTCGCAATACAATAGTGACTTCAGTTTGTTTCTCTCTGTTCGCTATAGTCCATTAGTGGTCTAAAGTCTAATCCTTTGGGGGCTAGACTTTGGACTGTTTGGATATGATTTTGGGATTAATGGGTCGAGGTCCATATGGGGCCTAACTCTAGATTCGTGACTAGAAATATGAAATGAAGATTAGGGTTTAGTTAAATCAAATTCACACTTTAGAGGATAACTCTAGAGCTAAAGAGAGGAATCAAGAGGGAGAAGATGAGAATTGGGATCTTTTCAATTGAGATTTCTACCTACTTCAATCTAAAGGCAAGTGGAATTAATATAATTATATAATTGATTTATGTTATAATATAGTTAGGTATTGGATTCTAGACCTAAATTGATTAATCTAAAATTTTGGAATAAATTAGCCAACTAATTATGTTATGAGTCATTTTAACGATTTAAGATGAAATTGGAAACATTCTTCATGTTAATGGACTGGAATTGAACTAGAACTGTTAGGATGTTGTTCTATACTATAAATCAATCAAAATCCCCTTGATAATTGAATTGATTGGTGACAAATTTGAGTCTGATTGATCACATGTAGAAAACTAGGGTTCTTGGGTGAAAGTGAAATTTAGCCCTTTAAATATGGTTAGAATAATGTAGAAATCTTAGTTATAAATAGGAATTAATGTTGGGCCAGTTTTGTATGAATATATTTGGGTTGAGGATTGATTAGAGTCTCAGGAGTGAAGTTTTAGGGTTGTGAATGGCAGATTTGGGAAGTTAGAGAAGATTATCTACGTTTATTTAGTTTGAATAGGTTGTTTAAACGACATTATGGATCTCCTTCGAATGACCATAGCAATATCGTTCAAATGACATTTGATTGACTTTGAAAACATGAAATTGTAGAGATTTGATTTATAAATGCATGGGGACTGGTTTGTATTTTTTATTTTTTGTATTTATTATAAATATTTTACCAAGAGTTCGTAAAGGTGAAATTCTAGGTTGGTAATTTTTGTTTGGGTTTTGTATTATGATTGGTTTATTGGAATTTTGGGCTTAGGGCAAAGCTAGTTAACAATTAGGTTGGTTATATTAAGACTTAAAATTTAACATGCATAGAATTAATTAATTTATTTGTTAAACATTGGACATGCATGCTCGAGGTATACGTACTAGAGGATGTATATTTATGAATCATGAGATGAAAATTACTATAGCATTATGGTCAGTAATGTTGGGTTTTACCTTGTGTCGGGTGACATAGACACTTCAGTGTACGGGTAGATAAAGACAGGGTGCAACGGTACCACTTAGGCACTTCCTTAAGTAGAGATAGATTAAACCCTAGGTCGTGCGGTGGCACCACTTCGATATTCCAGTAGATTGCGAGGGGCTCTACCCTGGGTCATATGATGGCTCCACTTCGATACTCTGGTAGTTGGTTATTGTATACTTCATATGAGTAGTACTTATATGGATATACACATAGAAATGTGTTCAGTAAATTGATATATATAGTTGAGATGTATAGAATGATCATTTATGAATATTCAAATGAGATGGCTAATATGTAATCATGGAGTACACTTAGGTTTAGGATTATACGCATGTGATATCTAGGATTTTTAGGTTGGACTAATTTAACAGACACTAAAATACAAAATGAAAATGTGAAATTATATTGTACCCCATCCCAGTTATATGGTAATACTAAATAGGCTTGCTATTGGCGTCTCATATTAACATTAAACAGGACATAGATAGTTGTGTCGCCTTTACCCTAAGATCATTTTAGTAGTTGGATTTACATTTATACAATTGTATTTAAGTTATGGTATTTATATTGTTGGTTAGTTTGATATTAGATTTATGTGGTTAACCTATTATAGGTTTCAGTTATTTATTTTTCCATTTAGTTTTATTACACTCATGCTTAGAATGATATTCAATTGTTTGATTCTCGTACGTTTCTATTAGACCTGATCAATATATTATTAAATTTTACGGGGTGTCACGGTTGGTATCAGAACATTCCAAGTTCATGTTTCCTATGGATCTTGAGTGCGTTTGTCACTTTTTCGTGTTGTGTTCCCTAATTACTTTAGATCTTCACCGTTTTGGATTTGTACTCTGGATAATGATGACCACTTAGTGAGTTTAGATCCAATGTTATAGAAAAATGATTCAAAAAAGACCGAGTGTATAAGAAGGGTTCCTTGTTTGGATTTCCTTTATCAGACATTTCACGTATGAGGTCGACTTCGGTCTGGGGTTACGGGCTTTTGGGCGTGAGACCTTTAAAAAGTGATTAATGTATGGTTTGAGGGGAAATTCTTGTACTAACCTTTCGTAACAACATTAGAATTATGGTTATGAAGACCTCACTTGTGAGACCTCATGGTAGACGATATGAGGAGGAATTCAATTATCTTTTGCCTTATGAACAAGGCGAAGAAAGATGTTCGCATTATTCGCTTCAATGAGAGTATAGTTTGTTTTGAGTTGGAATGTACCTTATGAGGAGGGTTTGACGAGTTTTATTACGAAAAATATTAATCACCACTTATGTTAAAATGGTGTGAATTACCTTACTACATCAATTGGACTGGCACAACTATCTAAAGGAGAGAGTTCCTAAGATTGTGAAGCCTGAGTCCAAAGTAGACCTAACGACTAGAGACAGTGTTGCGTGGACCCAAGTAGGGAAGACCACCCTAGTAAAAGGAATCTCGTAGAGGGAGAAGACACCAATAGGTTCCAAGAGGAGACAATATGATATGTTACGGCCAGTAGAGCCTTGAAATTATTACCATTGAGGTTTCTAAAAATAAGGGAAGACCCAATAAGGCAAGAGTTGTCAATAAAGACTATGAAGGCAGGGTCAATAGGGCCTCTTGTAGAGACATTGTTTGGATAGTCCTTTATAATAAGGTGTCCCACTTGTGGTGGGTTATACCACTTATTTAGTAGGGGTCGTAGAATGACCTATGTCATTGAGAGTATTATCGGGGGATGGTTACAATTATTGTTAAGGCTCACATGTGTGAGTTTGACTTAGACATCGATGAGTTATAATTCTTTTCTAGTAGTGTGTTTAATCAGATTATTTAATATATAAAGGTTATCATTGGGATTTATTTCTATGTGGATACCTATCACATTGGGGGAACTTTATTGCATGACAGAAGAGACGTGATAACTTATTAGTTGGCTTAGGTTTTCATCTTCTTTATTGATATATACATGTGGTCTTATTATTTATACTATTTACCTTTAAGTAGTAGATAAATGTATTATGCTTATATTAAATATGGGTAGATCTCTAAGGTTGTCATTTTTGGGCAGGGAATGTTTCTTATAGTTATGCATAGGCCGAGGGAGTCTCTAGCTTGCACTTATATTATGTTAATGTGACTTTGTTTGAGGAGGTCACCGTATCGTTAGACTCGATAATAATTGTCAAAGATTTTATGAATGTATATGATGAGGTAACATGATTACCACTAGTTAGTAGGATAGACTATTGTGCATATTTCGTGTTGGGTACTAGAACATTGCAAATGAATCGTACCAGATGACTTTGTTAGAATTGTGGAAATCGAATAAGCAAGCTTCTAAGCTTTTGATCCAGGGGCCCATACGTAAGAGAACGTCTTTGTGGTGGGTCCCTATTTTATTTATGAACAAGAAGTATTGTTCGATCCGATTATGTGTGAACTATCGAAAATTAACAAGGGAATGATATGGAACAAGTAGATGTTGGCGCGTATCTACGACCTATTCGATGCACTGTATCCAAGTTTCTACAGTTGCATATTAGGGACAACCCACGATGCCTATAGAACATAGGATTTTCTTTGGTTTGGGGAGGTACTACCGAAGGTTCATTTAGGGGTTCCCGAAGATGGATGGGATGCTAACTCACCTCACCCGATAGGTTGTACCCTTATTTGGAGTATATATTGTCAAGGAACATTTCAATAGCTCAAGGAGAATCTTACCATCATGCTTGTGCCATCATTACCACGAGGTGGTGTGGAATAATTGGTATATGCAGATGCATCACTACAGGGACTAGGAGACATATTGATGCAGGAGGAGAGACCTATAGCTAGCATGTCTTGAAAGATTAAGCCTCATGAGGGTAACTACCGCACTCATGATTTGGATTTGTCCGCAGTAGTCTTTGCCCTTCGTATTTGGAGACACAATTTGATGGGTGAGAGGTTCACGTTATATTTCGATCACAAAAGTGTCCAATACTTGGTTACTTAGAGAGAGTTGAATATAAG
Organism: Sambucus nigra; assembly: GCA_949130495.1. Classification (NCBI taxonomy): domain Eukaryota; kingdom Viridiplantae; phylum Streptophyta; class Magnoliopsida; order Dipsacales; family Adoxaceae; genus Sambucus; species Sambucus nigra. Next base: position 311,810,552 of record OX422217.1, on the reverse strand, counting down.
ACATAGGAGATAGCTAAAGTAAGGAGTAACACTTTTTGCTCAGGTACCATAGGGGGAAGGCGGATGTCGTAGCCGATGCATTAAGTCGGAAACCACCTATTACATTTGCAGTATTATGGGTTGAGCATTAAAATGATCTACCGGACATTGGATCAGCATAATGGAGTGCCACTCAGGTACTTAGATATGTCTAATGCATTTTTTAAGATTAGTGATCATTACTCCCACCGTGGTGATGAGGGAAATACAATAATGGGCTTAATATTCCTTCTGTTAGGAGAAGATACAACAACTAATATCAGGAGAAGTTCCTTCCATCTTGATCAGTTAAGATGGTGGATTGAAATTTCATGGACAATTAGTAGTTCCAGAGAATTCCAATTTGAGGAAGGACGTTTTAGCAGAGGAGCATGGTTGAAAATTCATGGTACATCTATAGGGGATTAAATGCACCAACATATATGTAGGGCCTATTGGTGGGAGGGATGAAGAAGGATGTTGCTGAATTTGTGTCCAAGTGTCCCACATGTCAACTAGTAAAGGTGGAGCACCAAGGACCAGGAGGGGAGTAAAAACTGCTGGAGATTCCTGAGTGGAAGTGGGAGAGAATCTCCATGGATTTTATAGTGGGATTTTCTAGGTCCCAAAGAGTTCATGATTCTATTTGAGTCATACTTGATAGACTGAAGAAAGTAGCTCACCTTTTCCAATAAGTATCGATTCATCGTTGAGCAGTACAATAATATTTATTGCAAGGACTGTACGACTTCAAGGTGTACCAAAAGACATTGTGTCCAATCGGGATAGTACTTTCATATCAAAATTCTGGGAAGATTTTCAAGAGGCTATGGAGGTACAATAGTGTTTGAGTATGACATTTCACCCTCAGTCTGACGGCTAAACTGAGTGGGCGAACCATATTTTGGAGAAAAATCTTAGGGCATGCGTTTTGGATTTCAAATCTGGATGGGATTAACATTTACCTATTGTAGAGTTTTCTTACAATAATATTCATCAGAAAACTATCGGTATGGAACCCTACGAGGCACTATATGGATGACTGTATCGGTCACCATGTTGTTGGTTAGAGTTAGAGGGGCACGAAATGTTTGCACGAATATTATTCGAGACATCTCTAAGAATGTGGCACTCATCCGGGAATGGATGAAGGAAACATAAGATCGGCAAAAGATTTATGCCGATAAGAGAAGGACAAAGATGGAGTTTTAGGTGGGATATTAAGTACTTTTGTGAGTCTCCCCAATGAAAGGGGTGGTCAGATTTGGGTTCAAGAGGAAGTTGGCACCCCGCTACATTGGTCCCTTCATGATTTTGGACAGGGTAGGCTTGATGGTGTATCGATTGTCTTTACTTAATCATATTCAATAAGTATACAATGTTTTCCAAGTATCAATGATGAGGAAATTTCTTGAGGGATGAGGATGCCTACCCGCATATCGACCTCAACGAGACTAATATGCAATCATATGCGAATTTCGAAGAGTGACCACGACGCATACTATAGCGGATAAAGAAAAATTTTACGATTGAAGGTCATACCGTTAGTTAGAGTTTAGTGGAGACACCATATCAAGGAAAAGTCTATGTGGGAGAGAGAGGACGATATGTGGGCGAGATATCTAGAGTTATTATAGTTAGGTAGAAATTTAAATTTCAAGGCAAAAATCCTTGTTTTAGGGGGAATATTGTAATACCCCATCATTTTAATGCATTACTTAAATGTATTATATAGGATGAAATGTTACTTATCTTGTAGAGACTAGGGACGTCACTAAATCATTATGTATTGTATGTGTAGGTGTGTGCACATTTATAATTATTTAAAATGAATATAATATACAGAAATGAATTAATAATTATTTAATAAATAAATTTCATCATAAATTAGTTTTTTAACTCACACAAGTGGGAATATTAAAATTTTGATGGGTGAGGTCGAAGGACTGGTGGGACAATTAAAATGCCCATTTTTACTATAAAAAGATGGGTTTTAAGCCATACAAGCTAGTATATGGTTTGGGCTAGACTTTGGAATATTTGGATATGATTTTGGGGTTAATTGCTTAAGAACCATATAGGAATAACTATAAACTAGTGATTAGAAATAGAAAAAAATGAAGATTAGGGTTTAGTTAAATCAATTTTCACACTTTAGAGAAGAACTCTAGATCTAGAGAAAGAAAGCTAGCGGGAGAAGGAGAGAATTGATGGTGTTTCTAATGGGATTTCTACCTACTTTAATCTAGAGGCAAGTCCAATTAATATAATTATATAATTGATTTATGTTATAATATAGTTAGGTTTGGATTCCAACCCTAAATTGATTAATATGAAAATTTGGAAAAAAAATTAACCAAATAATATGTTTATTAGTAATGTTAATGAGTTAAGATGAAATTGGGAAAATTCTTCATGTAAATGGATTGGAATTGAACTATAATTGTTAAGATGTTGTTCTATACTGTAAATTAATCAAAACCCCGTGATAATTAAATGAATTGATAACAAATCATAGTCTAATTGATCAAATATTGAAAACTAAGTTTCTTGAGTGAAAGTAAAATTTGTCCCTTTATATCATGTTAGAATTGTGTGGAAACCTTAGTTATAGGTTGGAATTGATGTTGAGAAAAGTAGGTTTGAAGGTATTTGGGTTAAGGATTGATTAAAGGCTCGAAAGAGAAGTGTTGGGTTGTTAATGGAAGATTTTGGGAGTTGGAGAAGAAGATTTGCGTAAATATCATATGAAGAGGTCATTCAAATGACATTATGGATCTCTTCGAATGACATTTGAACAAATTTGAAAACATGAAATTGTAGAGATTTGAATTAAAAATGCGTGGGTGATAGTTTTGTTTTTTTTATTTTTATTGAATTTATTACGAATATTTTACCAAGAGTGTGTAAAGCTGAAATTCTAAGTTGGTGATTTTGGTTTGGTCTTGGTGTTATGATTTATTGATCGCAATTTAGGGATTACGCTAGGTTACTTAACCTTTAGGTTAGTTATACTAAGACTTGAAATTTCAAATGCGTAGAATTAATTAATTTATGTGTGAAACATCGGGCATGCATGCTCAGGGTATACGTACTAGCTAGTATATATTTATGAATCATGCAATGATGATTAATATAGTATTACGGTTGGTAGTGTTGGGTTGTACCCAAGGTTCGGTGACGGCTCCACTTCGGTATCTTGATAGATAGAGACGAGATTTACCATGGGGCATACCAAAAACTCACTTAAGTACTTCCTTAGGCAGAGATAGACTGTAGCCTAGGTTGGGAGGTGGTGCCACTTCGGTATTCCAGTAGATTGTGAGGGGACCTACTCTAGGTTGTACGATGGCGCTACTTCGGTACTCTGATAGTTGGTTATAGTATAGTTTATAAGAGTTGTACTTATATGGATAAACACATATAAATGTGTTCATTAATTTGATGTATATATATTTGAGATGTATAAAATTATGTTTTATGAATATTGAAATGAGATGGATAAGATGTAATCATGGGGTACAAGGATTGATGGGTTGGGGTAATTTAAAAGACACTAAACGACGAGATGAAAATAAATAATTATATTATAGACCATATGGATTATATGAATATATTAAATGGGCTTGTTGTTAAAGTTTCCAGTTAACATTTTTCAGGACATAAACATTTGTGTCACCTCCACCCAGAGATTATTTTAATAGTTTGATTTACGTTGATAGCATTGTAGTTACGCGATTGTAATTGTACTGTTTGGTTCGCTCGATATCAGAGTTATGTGGTTCACCTATGGTATATTTTAGTTATTTATTTTATGCATTTATTTTTATTATGATCATATTTAAAATTATATTCACTTGTTTGATTCCCGTGATTTTGTATTAGACCTGATCAATCTACTAAATTTTTTGAGGTATCACAATTAGTATCTCACATACTACTCGCATGTCCCAATCGCAAGGCAATTACTATTCTATGATTCTCCAATCAATAGACTAATGAATATGTAAACAATAACAAGTGTAATGAATATGTATCTAACTATGTCTGTGAAAATACAACGAAATGATAACCCTGGCAATGCGACCCATAAAAATACACCTAGATCACAATAACATAGTAAATATGACATTGGGTTCAATTAAAAGCTCTCTATCACCAAAAAAGAATTTTTTATTTTTAATTACAATTAAATCTCTTATGAGGTCAACTCTCTTAGGGGACACTCTCGTGCTTCTATTGGTAAGTCCGAAGGAGTTCCTTGCCTAAGAAACTTATAGTAAATCAATGCACAGAAATGAAAATGGGGAATCAATATAAACCCATTACTCTCGGGTAGCCCGATACCAAGACCCCACCGATGGCCAGATCATCGACCTCTCTCCTTACGATGTCTAGATCGACTGAATGCATGATCAACACATAAGACCTTTTGATGTCGTGTGTCAAGAACCATGTGTATGGTAAGCGGTCATAACATCCAACGCAAATCGTGATCGATAGGTTCACCACGAGTATGGTATGTTCACATGAAAATTAGTCACACACACACACATAAATATATATATATATATATATGCATCACCCTATATACACATTTTCCTATGCGATATCTTTCACTTGCATGATTACCCAATTTGACCCAAACCCAACCCGAGAGAGCACTAAATTCTACTAAGGTTCATAATCCCAACCTATACAATTATTACAACTACTAACCAAGTCTATCCTGTCAATAACCAAGTTAAACAACAATCAAGGAAGTCCCAAACCAAAACTACATTCAAAAACCCAATTGAACAACCCCGACCCAAACTTGGAAAAAACTACAAGGATCGATTAATCAGTCCTCAGGGTCAATTAATCAATCATCATTGATCGCAAGTCCTCTTTTTTATTACACATTTCCTCCCTAAAAAACACTAGAGTTACCCAAGATCCCAAATCAAATGCAATCTCAAGAAAACATAAACCTAAATACTGGGTTATGATTTTAAACATTTTCAACAATTTAGGATGTCAAAAAAAGATCTAACTTGTTAAGATTCATACTTTCAAACCAAGTTTATCACCAACATGGAAGAAGGTTAATTGTTATGAATTCATAAACAACCTTCAAATTAACATGGGTATTAATCCTACCAATGATATTATATTAAAAAACAACAATCCTACCACATAATTATACATCTAAATGATTTAATTTCAGAATTTCTCTTCAAAGGTACAAGTCCTTGAAGCAAGGCTGATTAATAAAATTCCTAATTAATCCAAGGCATAAATGTGATTAAACATAAATAAATTAGATTATATTAAGGAAAAATGAATTATTGCGAGATATTTATTGCCTTAGATTGAAGAACAATGAACCTTCTTCTTGAATCCTTGTACTTTCTCCTCTCCATACATGTTATACTTCTCCAACAAGTCTTATGAATGCTGGGGTTTTATCTCTAATAATAAATGACTAATTAAAAATGTTTAACTCTATTAAAGATCTTTAATTTCTGCACCTCCACTTTAGGCCTATTTTCGAGCCCCCAAATGGACTCAAAATACTACCTGAAATGGCCGAAAACATAGTCTAAAGGTATACTTACCCCCAAGCCCAAATTAGGACGGTTAAAAATCCTAATCGAATCTCCGTATCGCCCTGGAGTCCATTCTGACTGGTTATACCTCACATCTCATGGTAAAACCTTGCAACGTAAAATAAATTACCAACTGATTATTTTACGCGTGACTGCATATAGTCCAATATAATTAAAAACACTCAACATGCGGCAAAAATAAATCACGAAATATTCACATATAATTAGCATCTAAATGTTCATTTTTTATTACCAATTATATCAAGTAATAATTAATTTCCATTTATTAATTTATTTATGACATTAATAATTAGTAAAATGATTTCCAGAAAATACGCGATGTTACATTCTCCCCCCTAATAAAGGAATTTCATCCTCAAAATTCGACATGTACCTGACTAGAAGAGTTTTGGATACTTCTTTCACTTGTCATCATCCATCTCCCACGTCGACTCATCCTCGTTCTGGTCCCTCCCTAGACATGCACTAAAGGAACCACTTTGGAAGAAAGTTTATGTTACCTATGATCTAAGATAGAAATTGTCTTCTACTCTTAACTCATGTTGGGATAAAGCTCTATCTCACCTAAATCAATATATTAAGCTCTTTAGCATAGAGATATGAAAAAACACGGTGGATTCTATTCAAGTGATCTGGTAAGGCTAAATGGTAAGCAATTGGTTCGATCATCTCAATAATGGTAAATGGCCCCACAAATCTAGGAGCCAATTTCCCCTTCTTTTTTAACGACATAACTCCCTTCATGGGAGACACACTGAGTAGCACGTGATCACTCACTATGAACTAAAGATGCCTCATGTCTAGATCCGCATGACACTTTTACCGATCCTAAATAATTTGAATCGTATCTTTGATCATCTCCACCTTCTTCGAGGTGTCCTAAATTAACTCTGGTCCAAGAATCTTGTTGTCCCCCACTTATAATAAATAAGAGATCGAATGATAAGCTCTCACAAACAATGCCTCAAATGGCGCCACGCCAATCGTGAACTGTTAAATGTTATTACAATAAAACTCGACTAACCGTAAGTACTACTCCCAACTACACTTAAATTCCAAGAAAAAATATGTACCGTGTTGTCTAACATCTAATTTACCCTCTCCATCTGACATTCGTTTTGTGGGTGATACGAGATACTCAACCTCAACACCATTCATAATTCCTACTAGAAGCTCCTCCAAAAATGGAACACAAACATCTTGTCCCTATCTGACACAATATTGTGTGTCACACTATGAAATTTCACAGGCTCTAAAGTAAAATCTTGGTGAAATTCTCTAAAGTATAATTCGTTCGAACTGACAAAAAGTGAGCCACGCCTTTCAACTAGTTCACAATCACCTAGATAGCATTGTGTCCCCATTGTGATGTAAGTAAACCAATGATAAAATACATGGAAATGCCCTACCATTTCCACATTAGAATATCAAGAGACTATAGAACACCTGCTAGTCTCTAGTGATCTACCTTAACCATCTGTCACATAGCACGCTTGGACATAAACACTATGATATCCTTCTTCATGATTGTCCATTAATACTAAAGCCTTATATCCTGGTATATCTTATCCCCACCGGGATGTTGAAGAAAAGATGACATGCATGCCTCAGTCATCAATGTCTATCATAACACATCACCCTCGAGAACCACCAATCTACCATGGAATCATAAACCTCCCTCATAACCGATCGAGTAAAACTCTGCTCCTTTAGTCAATAATGGCTTGATCTTCTTCTGACAGGAAGAATCACCATCATATGCCATCATGGCTCAAATGATAATCTCAATTTTGATGGTAAGAACCACCATAAAAGCACGTGAAAAAATATCCTTTGCGATAAGCTAACCTCACTTTGCCTTCCAAAATGCTGCAATCTCAACTTGCGATCTACGGCATAATGCGTCTGCCACTACTTTCTCCTTGCCTAGGTGATACGAATATCAAACTAAAAATACTTTATGTACTCAAGACGCTTACGCTACCTCATTTTTAACTCCCTATACATAAACAATCATTGCAAACTCTTATGGTATGTAATCAAATTAAATCTCTCTTCCAAAAGGTAATGTCTCTAAATTCGTAGTGCAAAAACCAATTTAGTAACTCCAAATCATGAGTAGAGTAATTTACCTTATGTGGCTTAAGCTTGCGAGAAGCATAAGCTATTGTCCTCTCCTCATGCAATTAGTATACCCCTAAATACCTGTAAGGAAGTGTTAATGTAAAAAACTAGATCGCTCTAATTATTTAATCACAGATAAATAAATAAGACAAAGATTTTTAAAGTGGTTCGGCTAGGAATAAAGCCTACGTCCACTGTTATGTTATTGCTGAGTGTTTGTGGAATTCTTGATTACAAGTTCTCTCAAGAAATTCCGGTCCCCTTCAATGGGTTTGATACAAGGTATTTATAGCCTTGAGGCTGTTCATGAAAGGTTCGATACATTAAATGATATACGTATGAAAGGGTAATACATTTAATGCAGCGTGCGCGTCAAGAATATAAGCATTCAATGAATATCTGAACTGTTGATTATCTGGCAATTAATGATACGACCGAGGTGCAGCTCGGACCGCCATAGCTGCTCGCTGATCAGGAGTTCCTCGGAGAACTAGAGTATCTCGGTGCGTCAGAGTACCTCGGTGCATTGGAGTTTCTCGGTGTGATATAGTTCCTCGGTGTATCCTCGTTGCTCGGAAAGAAGCATGGTTGGTCGGGAAATGAACTTCCTCGCTGCTATCGTGCCACGTAGATTGACACGTGTCTGCGTATTATTCGTCCACATCAGCATATTAATTTTGGTATCAACAGAAGCCCCCAATGTTTCATATTTTGAACTTTGAGGAGTATGGAACATTCTTTCTCGGTATATGGCAATATTAAATGACTTTTCCTGGATTTCAGGAACATCGTGTTCAAATTTCCTTCTCATTTTGCAGCTTCCGCCCTTTTTTGAATTTTTTATAAGCGCTTCGATCTCCGTGCAGTTTTTGTCCTTTTCGCCGCCGGAAGTTCAGTAGTTTCTTTTTGGTAATCATTTCTTTCGCAGCTTCCCAATGCAAAGTATTTAAACTTCTTGGGTAATCATACCGTCTTCTACGTTTTCCAATTTTCTGCATTCAAGCTTTCTATTCTCTCCTTCTCTCTTGTGCGTTCATCCTTGTTTTCATTCGTCGTCAACATTCCTCCTTTCTTCCTGTAAGATCTTCTTCCTTTCTTTTGTATCTCTTTTATTCAATATGGTTTATATTGTGGAATCTGTTGAAAAATTTCGTTCTGATTTTTCCATTCCTTCATGGGTAAATCTAGAGATTCTTTCTGAGCCTTTAGATTACTTCCGATTGCCTGAAGGACATTGGTTCCCCAGCCTTTTTATCGCTGAATGTGGTTTTTCCTTTCCACCAAATCCATTGTGTCTTGAGTTTTGTCAGTATTTCGATCTTGTCCCTGCAAAAATAGCCCCCAATTCATGGAGAATTATTAATGGGGTACACAAATTAAATCTAACTCATGGGACTCGTATTGGGATCCCTGAGATTATGTATTGCTATAAGTGGGACACTCTAGATAATATTTATTATTTAAAAACTAGGTTTTTGAATAGGGCTCTTGTAGTTAACCTCCCTGACTCAAATAGAGATTATTTTGAACATGGGTTGGTTATAAAAAATTGGCAATATGCCCCTTTAGCTGGAAATGAAGTATACAATGGTCCCAGATGTCCCCCATATGGCAATGGGATAGGTTTATTTTTCATTTTATTTTACTTATGAAATTATGCTTTCATCATGTTTGACAAAATGTATGACTGATATCTCAATATGTATTTATTTGCAGTTGATAGCAAAAGAAGAACTCCAAAAGAATCAGAAGTTAATATCAAGCATCTGAAACTTATCTGGGGTTTGCACAAGAATATTGCAGACGAACACATCAGGTCTGCCTCATATCTGCTACAGTATAAGAGTTACACAACCTCTTATACTGCTCGTCCTGTTGAACCAGCTTCAACTCCAGAAAGTTCATCTTCAGATTCTCATCTTCCTTTAAGTCAAAGGATGGGTAAGAAAAGAGCTCCTCCTGCTCTCTTTGATGATGTTACTTCTGCTGCTGGGGCTAAGAAAAACAAAGTTGATGTCCCAGAGAGGACTAAGAAAGTGGATGCTGGGTCTTCCAAGGCTACCGAGAATCCCCCAGTGGTTCCGAGCAAGAAAAATGCTCCTGTCGATGTAATTACAATTTCTCCGACCAAGGCTTCTTTGGTTGAAGGTTCTGAACTCCCGTTGAGGAGATTGAGGAAATCATCCTCGGTTGCTCCGGCTGAAACTGTCGCCTCTCTACCTACTGGTGGTACTGATGTTCCAAACATCATTCTTCCAAGTTCTGCAATGAGCTCGGTCGTACCCGAAGTCCATGGTATTGATGAAAGAATTCCTAGGGATATGCTGACATCCTTAGCTACTCGTCACCTTGCTTCGGTAAATTTCTCATACTTCTGGTTTTTCTTTCTTTCTCTGAAAGCTTGCATTTTGTATTAACTTTGCTATTTTTCCCATCTTTCAGTTGATGAACTGTTTTAATAATATTGTGAAGAAGGATGAAACTATTAAAGCTTCAAGCTCCTCGTCAGGTGTAGAGGATGCTCTGTTGGGTTTGACCAAGTCTTTAAAGGATTCTCGTCAACAGTATGTTGACGAAAAAGCTGTTTGGGAGAAGAAATTAGCTGTGGCTGAAGCTGAGAAGGTGAAAATGGCTGAAACCTCCAAGAATTTGGAAGAGAAAGTTAAAGGTTTAGAGGTTAAACATCAGGCATATGATGGCCAGCTGAAAAAGGCAGAGGAAGAGTTATCTACCCTGCGAGATATCAAGGTCAAAAAAGAGGAATTGGAGGTGAAGCTCTCCTCGGAGAAGTTGAGGAGAAAGGTCGCAATCAAGAAACATTTCAGTGTTGGTTGGGAGAAAGGATGGGAGAGAGGGATAGCTGCAATGACATACCAAGTCCAATATGGGAAGTTGAAATACTTCCACGATGGCTGGGTAGCTGCTCTGCAAGAGCTAAAGGTCCAAGACGATTCTGAGCTATTCCAACAACATCTTCCTGGTCCTCCTCCACCAATTGTGGAAGAAGAAGAAGATGAGCCTGCCTCAGATGAGTCTTCTATGGCTATGGGTGACCCAGTCTCTGCTTCTCAACCCTCTGTAGTCGATGACGTTTCCTCTATGCCTGCTCCTGCCGAGAAGATTCCTACTGATCAACCCGTTGACATCACCGAGCAACCGAGCTCCTCGTCCCAGCCTCCCGAGAAAGTCTTGGGGGACAAGGAAAAGGTGTGAAGTTGTTCGGTATCATTTTTTTTTTAATTCTTGTAATCGAACAATGTAACCTTTTGATGATCTAATAAAATACATCTTTGCTCATCTCTGTTGTTGATGATTTATATTTGTTGATTGTTGTCTTTTTCTCGTCCTTAGTTTGTTGCTAGAATGGAATTGATCTCTTCACATGATACCGAGCTGATGCAGCAATGTCACCAATACTATAAGGCTGGTCATACATTCCTTAGTACATCAGAAATTGCTGATATTCTTGGCCCTGGTGCCTCAGAGCAGGCAATTGAAGCTTATCAGTACTTGAAAGCTTTACTCGACCGAGCAGTGGCCAACAATGTCGCTTACTATGACTTGATTGAAGAGCTTCATGGTTCCATAAAGGATCTTCAAAATCAACACAACGAATCAATGGCTTCGTTGCATAAGGATTATGAAAATAGATACCAGCAGCTCTCTTCAGAAACAGGCCATAAGAAGATCATTGCTGGGTACGACATTAGGGAGAGAACCCTAAAAGGTGAAGTTGAAGCTTGTAGGCAGATTGTCGAGATCCTGGAACAGGAAAATAATAATCTGCAGAAAAAGTTGGCTCAATATGAATCTGCTGCCTCATCTTCCACTGCATTAGTACCAGTTACTAATGAAGGTTTCTCGTTCTTAGAAGTCGAAAACGCCAAGTTAAGGCAAGAACTGGATGACTTAAGAAGATCTGCTTTTTCTGGAACTGCTCGGGGACGAGGTAGAGGTTCTCGGGGGCGAGGAAGAACTGTCGAGGAGCAAAGTTCTCCAGTTGCTTCTCGGAGCCGATCAAGAGTTCTCAGTCGCAATGTTGAAGAGGCTCGTACCCAATCTACTTTGGAAACTCAAGCATTCCAGTTAAACGTCAAAGATCGGGCCCTATCAGAAATGTCCAAGAAGAATCTATCCTTGGAAGATCAACTTACAGCGACGAAATCTGCTCTGCATAATAAGGATCTTTTTGCCAAAAGCCTTCATGAACAATTGGATAGATTAACCTTCCAATTCCATAAACAGCCAAGGGAATTCTGGATGGCAGGATACAATGAAGCCCTTGTTCACCTGGATGCTCGTATTGAACATGCCAACAATGAGGGTTATAAGCAAGGATGGTTGAACGCACTGGGTGTGTTAAAATTGGAGCAAGGGCATTATTTATGGGATTATCATTCTCCATCATTATTAGATCTGCCTGTACCACCTTTCAAATTGGACATGGCATGGATCCCAGCTCGTTCCATTCCTCGTAGCTTGATTTCGAAGTACCTTGGCGATTATAGCCTTCATTCTCAGGTTGAATTGTCTCGTCCTGAGCATCTCTTGGATACACCTTCTGTGATGAATGTCAGAATGCTCGGGGATGTTAATTTCATTAATTCTCCTCTTTGTCTAGAGGATCCTCCTGCTGGCGAGGAGCCTGTTTCAAAAAATAAAGGAAAGAAACCAATAGAATAGGTTTTCAATGTAACAGTTAGTACATTTATGTAACTTGTAATTTATTCTAGATTTTTAATGAAAAGACTTTCATTTTCTGTTTGCCAATTTTGCTATTGTCTTGTGTTTATCAAACACATTTATATTTATGCATATGTATCTATGTATTTGTTAAAAAGATAACAATATTGTGCTGTTCATCAACCAATCTTAATAATAAAGATTTACAAGTATCAAGGTTGATCAATCACTTAATAATAAAGTAATGAATATAAATTGTTCAAACTGTTTCCAACCAACCAAGGTGGGTAAATAATGTTTGTCGACCAACTACAGTTGATGGGTTTTTATCCCCGACCAGCTATACTTGGTTCAATTTCGAATATAAAAATGCGTCCGACCAACTAAGATCAATAATTTGTCCTCGTCGACCAACTACAGTTATTGGGTTTTTATCCCCGACCAACTATACTTGGTGTATTTTTGAATATTTTGTTCTTCAAAGAACTCTTTGTAATAATATTACCTCCCGACCAATCATAAGTTGTAATATGAGAGTATATTTTTATCTTACCAACCGTAATTGATCATCCTGGTGTACACCTTTTAACCAAAGGAATATTTTTTGGCTCCTTGGAGCTTTTGGCTACTTATAGCTGTCCTCCTAACCAAAGGAGGTTGGCTCCTTAGAGCACTTTTTGGCTCCTTAGAGCTGTCCTCCTAACCAAAGGATGTTGGCTCCTTAGAGCACTTTTGGCTACTTATAGCACTTTTTGGCTCCTTAGAGCACTTTTTTGGCTCCTTAGAGCTGTCCTCCTTACCAAAGGAGGTTGGCTCCTTAGAGCACTTTTGGCTACTTATAGCACTTTTTGGCTCCTTAGAGCACTTTTTTGGCTACTTATAGCACTTTTTGGCTCCTTAGAGCACTTTTTTATAGTGTATTACACTAATATTCCCCGAAAAACTTTCAACAGAAAGAAAATGGTGAAACATCCTCGTTTTATTCATACTGAAGGAAAAGCTTTACATTTTACATTACTGATAATACTTGCGTAGGTGTTCAGCATTCCACGCATTCTTAAATTCTTCTCCTTCTAGAGTTGCTATTCTGTAAGTTCCTGGACGAACAACCTCTGTAACTCGGTAAGGTCCATGCCAGTTTGCTTCCAACTTATTTTGCTTCTGAATGACTTTCTTTAGCACATAATCCCCTTCTTTTAGTTCACATTTCTTCACCCTTTTGTTGTAAAACAGAGCTGTACGTTGTTGGTAAGCAACATTTCTAATGGCTGCCTCTTCTCTAACCTCCTCAAGCATATCCAAATCCAATCTTCTCATCAAATCACTGATCGGAGAGTTGAAATTCAACACCCTGTGTGTCGGTAGGCCTGACTCGGCAGGTATTACAGCCTCACTTCCAAATGCCAGCATGTATGGTGATTCTCCAGTTGCTGCTCGGGGAGTTGTTCGGTAAGCCCACAAAACTGACTGTAGCTCATTAATCCAATTTGCTTTGGCCTCACTTAGCCTCTTCTTCAATCCATTTAATAATGTTCTGTTCGTCACCTCAGTCTGTCCATTGCTTTGGGGATGGCCTGGTGCTGAATGAAACTTCAAAATGTTCGACTGATGACAGTAGGCAGCAAATTCTTCATTATCGAATTGTGTTCCATGGTCTGTGATAAAAGCATGTGGGAGACCATATCGACAAATGATATTCTTCCAAATGAACTGATATACCTTCTCGTACGTCATATCAATTAGTGGTTCAGCCTCTACCCACGTAGTAAAATAATCCACTGCAACGACGAGGTACTTGAATCTTCCTCGGGTGGTCGGCAGTGGTCCAACCAAATCAATTCCCCATATGGCAAATGGCCAAGGGGAAGTTATTGGTGTTAGCAATGCTTGTGGCGTTCGTCGGATGGAGGAAAAACGTTGGCACTTGTCGCACTTCTTAGCATATGCTATACAATCAGCCCTCATCGTCGGCCAGTAATATCCTTGTGTCATCACCCTTTGCAGAAGAGTCCGACCTGCTACATGAGCTCCACATGATCCTTCATGAATTTCTTCAATCAAATTTTTGACTTCTGATTGATGCACACATCTCTGCAAACCTGCCATAATTCCTCGTCTATACAAAACACCATTAGTTAGTACATACCGAGCAACTTTATACTTCAGCTTTTTGGCAGTGAGCTTATCCTCCGGTAGCACTCCTTCTTCAATGTATGCCCTGATAGAATCCATCCAAGATGGTCCTAAATCAAGGGTAATAATTTTCACCATCAGGTCTTCTTCTATGCTTCGACTTTCCAGTACTTCAATTGGTATTGTCCTTCGCATCTCGGTGCGCGTAGCTGATGCTAATCGGGCCAATGCATCTGATCTAGCATTCTCCATCCTTGGTATTCTCACCAATTGAATGGCATCAAATTCTGCCAATAACTCCATCGCCTTTGCATGGTACTTCACCATTAATTCTCCCTTAACTGCATATACTCCCATCATTTGATTCACAATTAATTGAGAATCACTGAAAACAATTATTTGCCGTGCCTCTATAACTTTCGCCAAATGAAAACCTGCTATCATAGCCTCATACTCAGCCTCATTATTGGAGGCTTTGAATTGGAATCTCAAGGCATACTCCATGTCAATATCATTTGGGGTGTTTAAAACAATTCCTGCTCCACAACCAGCTGTGCACGATGATCCATCTACATATAATTTCCATGTTGGTACTTCGTCTTCAAATTTCTTGTCCGTCAGAGTTCCTCGGTGAAATATCTGCTGTTTTGTTTCATCATCCCCGGGTATCCTTCGTTCCTCGTCGGTCATTTGTTCGCGCCCTTCTACCAACCGGAGTTGTTCTGGGTTTGAATATGATGATTTTTCCACATCCACAAGTCCTTTTACCAACCTTGGTTGGTCTGGATCTGTGTCTGTTGATCCTGTATCATCCATAGGTAGGTCAGCAAGTACCTTTTGTTCCTCGGGGGTATCAGGGTATGTGAATTCCGCTATAAAATCTGCTACAGCTTGCCCCTTTAATGATGATCTGGGTTCGTACACAATATCATATTCACCGAGCTCTATTGCCCAGTACATCAATCTTCCTGATTTTTCTGGCTTGTGAAGAGCTTGTCTTAATGGCATGTCGGTATACACTATGATGGTATGGGCCTGGAAGTATGGCCTTATTCTTCTACTTGCTTCGATTAGTGCTAGTGCCAATTTTTCTAGCTTTGGGTATCTGATTTCTGCCCCTCGGAAAGCTTTACTTGTGTAATAAATTGGCTTTTGGACTCCATTTTCCAATCTGATCAACGCCGAGCTAACTGCATTCTCTGATACTGCCAAATACAAGTACAACTTCTCTCCATTTATTGGCCTAGACAACAATGGTGGGGCTCCCAAATACTTCTTCAAATCTTGAAAAGCCTTCTCACATTCATCAGTCCACTCAAAACTTTTTCGCAGTGTTTTGAAGAACGGGAGGCATTTATCAGTTGCTCGGGATACAAATCTGTTGAGCGCTGCAACTCTTCCGGTAAGACTCTGTACTTCTTTCCTCGTCGTTAGGGATCGCAGCCCTAAAAGAGCTTTGATCTTTTCTGGATTTGCCTCAATACCTCGTTGATTGACGATGTATCCGAGAAACATTCCCTCTCGTACTCCAAAGGTACACTTCGTCGGGTTGAGCTTCATTTGGTACTTATCCAGTTGATCAAAGGTCTGGCCTAAGTCAACTAGATGATCAGTAGCTCTCTTGCTTTTGGTGAGCATGTCGTCGACATAGACTTCCATATTGCAGCTGATTTGTTCGGCAAAAACCTTGTTCATCAGCCGCTGATATGTTGCACCTGCATTTTTTAAACCAAAAGGCATAACGTTATAACAATAAGTTCCCCTTGGGGTAATAAAAGAAGTATTTTCCCTGTCTTCAGGCTTCATTTTGATCTGATTGTAGCCAGAATATGCGTCCATAAAGCTGAGTAGCTCATGTCCCGAGGTAGCATCCACCAGTTGATCAATTCTGGGCAATAGAAAATGATCTTTTGGGCATGCCTTGTTAAGATCGGTGAAATCAACACACATTCTCCATTTGTTGTTTTTCTTCTTTACCATCACCACATTTGCCAACCAATCTGGATATTTCACATCTTCAATGAATTGGGATTTCTGGAGTTTCTCGACCTCCTCTTGTATGGCCTGGTTCTTCTCGGGACTAAACACTCTTCTTCTCTGCTTCACAGGCTTGATCTCCTTATTCACATTGAGCTCATGACATAAGAAGTTTGGATCTATTCCTGGCATGTCTTCATGACTCCAAGCAAAAGTATTCTTCCTGTCTCTCAAGAAAGTTATCAACTCCTGCTTTATTGAAACATCCAACGACGATCCTATCTGGGTTACTCGTTCAGGATGCTCGTCGTCCAGAATAACATTTTCTGTAGATTCCACCACCTGCCCTTTCACGAGTTGAGATTCATCTCTAGGGTCAAGAGTTTCAATTTATGTACCTTCCTCCACTTGGTAAGTAGTAGTCTTTTTCCTTGATTCTTCAAGTTCCTCTTGCTCGGCAGACGAATAATAGCATTCCCGAGCTACTTTTTGATCACCTTTCATAATTCCGACTCCAAAATTCGTTGGGAATTTCAAACACTGATGTACTGTAGATGGAACTGCCTCGAACTTCTTCAATCCAACTCTTCCCATGATGATGTTGTAGGCTGACTGCACATTCTTATCCATCACAAAGAAGCGTATTCTTTCTGTTCGACAAGCAGGCCAAGTTCCGATGAGTATATCCAACTTGATCGTCCCAAGTGGAAAAACTTTCTCGCCAGCAAAACCCAGAAGGGGTCTGTGATAAGGTTCCAATTGAGATAATTTTAAATTCAAGCTATCGAAGCATGAATAGTACATGATGTCTGCCGAACTACCATTGTCTACTAACACCCTTGAAATGACCACATCCTTCATCCTCATTTTGATCACCAAAGGATCATCATGAGGGTAAAGAACACCTGCCAGGTCGTTTTTTGAAAAACCAATCACTAACTTCTCTTTGTTTACCTTCCTCGGACGATCATCCTCGGCTAGATTTATTCGCTGAATATATGAACAAGCTTGAGCCTCTCCGAGGTAAGCTTTTCTTTCTGCAGTAAGGTCTCCTCCTCCTGCATCTCCTCCTGTAATGACATTACAATCAAATGACCCAAAACGTATGGAAAATACCTCTCGTTCAGGCTGCCTTGGCTTCTTGGGAAGATCGGGGTCATCATCTGGATCATCTTCATGGTCCCTCTTCTTTTTCTCCTCTGTACGACGAGGAGATCTAGATCTTTCTCTAGTTCTATCATCATTCTTCCTCTCACCCCTGCGATCTACATATTTTGACAATTTTCCTCTTCGGATGAGTGTTTCAATCTCGTTCTGAAGGGCTATGCAATTTTTTGTCATATGGCCATGATCTTTGTGAAACTCGCAATATTTGGCCTTATTCCTCAGATCGGGATTTGTCTTCAGTTTCTCTGGCCACTTGATTTCCTCGCTATTCCTGATTTCTTCCAAAACATGATTAATACCCATTTTCAATGGAGTATAATTATCATACTTCTTTAGGACTTCCAAGGCCATCCTGTTATTCCTGGAATGCTTGTCATCACCATTACCTTTCTGATCTTTTTTCTTAGACTTGTCAACCTCCACCTTGATTTCTTTATCCATATTCTTCTTCGCAGCCATAGCCTCCTCGGCATTCATGATTTTGGCCGCTTTAGCCATTAACTCCGACATAGTTTTAGGGGGATCTTTGGCCAAAGTATAGTACAGCTTATTAGGCAGCAAACCACTCATCAAAGCAGTGATCGCTGTCTTTTCTTCATAATCTACGACTTCCAACTTCTCGTTATTAAAACGAGTTATGTAATCTCTAGTACTTTCGCCTGATTTTTGTCTAACACTTAACAAGTGTGCTACTCGTTTTACCGGCTTCGCCCCAAAGCAAAAATTGCCAATGAACAACTCGGCTAATTGAATGAAAGTTGAAATCTTACCCCGAGGAAGATTGTTATACCATATCTGTGCAGATCCGGTAAGAGTTCCCGAGAATGCCCTACACCTCATCTCGTCGGGTACGGCATAGATGTCAGCAGCAGCTTGGTATTGTTCTATATGAAGTACAGGATCTGTCTTTCCGTCGTACTTAGGGGTCACTACTGGTGCTTTGAATTTCGATGGTGTAGGAAAATCCACAATGGCTTGCACAAAAGGTGTCCCTTGAACAAAAGTTCTCTGTAAGGGGTTTCTTGCTTTAGCCATTTCGCCCAGTCTATCCTCCAACCGCTGAATGGAACCTTTCCATGCTTCATTTCCTTCCTCAGGCCGCTTAGTCCGAGCAACTGAGTGTTCTGACGTAGCTTCCTGAGATTTATCTCGACGAGTAGCTGGTCGTGATTGTGCTGATCCTTCTCTCAAACCTGATGGTGGCCGAAAACTTTTCGACGGAGCTCTAGGTGGACTCATATTCCTCCTTGGTCCTAATCGACTAAAAGGAGACGCCCTGCTTAATCTTTCCAAAGCGCTGGTTCTTTCCGGAGAGAGTGTGATACGTTGATCTGTATCCGTAGCCCGTATCGATGATGTTCGCCCAGGTTGATACGTAGAATCAGTAGACTCCCCATTGCGATATGACCCAGTACGTTTGGATTGTGATTGCCCACGATTACTCCTATACCCTGAATAGGTAGGTGCACCGCCTTGAAGAGTTTGAATGAGTTGCCTCACAGATTCTTGCATGGCGGTTTGTCCTTGAGCCAGATTTGTCATAATTCCAGCCAGATCTGGAGGTGCAGATGGATTTGGAAGATTTCCAGTATTTCCAGCATTTCGATTACTGGATTCGGGATTATCTGCCATTGATAACAAATGATTTTTGGTGAAAAACGATTGCAACAGTCGTTTCCCACAGACGGCGCCAATCTGTTAATGTAAAAAACTAGATCGCTCTAATTATTTAATCACAGATAAATAAATAAGACAAAGATTTTTAAAGTGGTTCGGCTAGGAATAAAGCCTACGTCCACTGTTATGTTATTGCTGAGTGTTTGTGGAATTCTTGATTACAAGTTCTCTCAAGAAATTCCGGTCCCCTTCAATGGGTTTGATACAGGGTATTTATAGCCTTGAGGCTGTTCATGAAAGGTTCGATACATTAAATGATATACGTATGAAAGGGTAATACATTTAATGCAGCGTGCGCGTCAAGAATATAAGCATTCAATGAATATCTGAACTGTTGATTATCTGGCAATTAATGATACGACCGAGGTGCAGCTCGGACCGCCATAGCTGCTCGCTGATCAGGAGTTCCTCGGAGAACTAGAGTATCTCGGTGCGTCAGAGTACCTCGGTGCATTGGAGTTTCTCGGTGTGATATAGTTCCTCGGTGTATCCTCGTTGCTCGGAAAGAAGCATGGTTGGTCGGGAAATGAACTTCCTCGCTGCTATCGTGCCACGTAGATTGACACGTGTCTGCGTATTATTCGTCCACATCAGCATATCAATTTTGGTATCAACAGGAAGCATAATTAAACACCTTATACTCTACCCCTCCATGAGGAAAAGCGAACACCGGAGCTGGAGTCAAATTGGCCTTTAAATAATTAAAATCCTATTGGTATGAATCATCCCAAATGAACGGAATCCCTTCCTACATCAAATTGGTTAAATGCCTGACTATCTTTCCTGAGTGCACTGATGATTATATCTCACAATCCCATTAATATCCTTGACTTGGACACGATATGACCCAATAACTACACCTCCCTCAACTAGAAACCACACTTCTAGAACTCGATATAGAGTTGAAGATCTCGTAACATCTGTAAGACCATCCAAAAATACTGGATGTGCTCATCTATAGTCTGAGAATAGATTAATATATCATATATGAACACGATGAAGAAATGATACAAAAAGTCCATAAACACCCTATCCATCAGGTGCATAAAATAATGTTAGTGCATTAGTAAGCACTAATGGAATAAATATGAACTCGTATGACCCGTGCCTCGTAACAAATGTTGAAATATGAACATCCTGCTCCTGAATCCTCAACTGATGATACCTCGACCTCAAATTAATCTTACAGAAGTAAGAATCACTGCCCAACTGGTCAAATAAGTCATCAATATAGGGTAATAAATAGTCATTTCACATGGTTACCTTGTTCAACTATTGGTAATAAATGAATAACCTCAAGAATCCATTCTTCTTCTTAATGATAGGGACTGGATTTCCCCAAGGTGATTTACTCCTACGATTAAAGACCTGACTCATTAACTACTGAATCTAGTCTCTCATTTCTCTCATCTTCAAAGGAACCATATAAAACGGTGCTGGGGAAATAGGTATCATACCCGAAGCCAAGTTAACCACGAAATCAATCTCTATACTCAACGATAAACCTGAAACACATACAAAAACACCCTAATGATTGGAATTTTGTCTAATAATAAACTAACTACCACATAAGTATCCTCCTAATACAGTAAAGATGCATTCTCGACTCTCTCTCTAGGTGTGTAATGGCAATAAAGTACATCTCATGTTATATAATGGTAAAGATCATGGACCTCCCAAAACAATCCACAAAACCTATATACGTGAGCAACCAATCCATCCCTAGGATATCATCACACTTTGACTTGATTAAAATAAGCAAATCATCTACAAACCTAAGCCACCCTTTTTCCAGCCCTATCCCTCTACATACGGAGAGAATAGGCCCCCTACACCCATAGGTGAATCTATGTGAAGTACTATGCCTGACATTAAGTCTACCATCAACGAAGAGCAAACAAAACTTGTACTAATAATTAAATACTACACACTAGTATCAAATAGAATGCATCCTACATGCCCAAAGATAGGAAACATACCCTCCACTTCCTGCAGTGGTGATGACACCTCCCTGGCTGCATCATCATATACATGCCCAAATCGTGGTGGTTATTTCCCATGTGACTAGGCCGGTGGGGATGATAAAGATGGCATTATGGAAATTAGTGGGTCTAGAAAATATTGATGTTGCCCCTTTGTTGCTTAGTACCCTTTCACACCTCCCTGGTCCCGAGCCTCTTGGTTTCCCATATGGTACCTTCTTGCAAGGAAAAAAACATATATTTATCTAAACAAATAATTCTCCTAAACATATTAGAAAAATTATCATTATAAGCATAAATCGACAACATCCAAAAACAAAGAAAGAATTAAGATAATATCATCATTTTAATTTTTGCAAATTCATTTCTATGTAAATGTAGAACACTCGTCATGGACAAACGTAACATATATATTCACTCGTAAATTTGTTTTTACTCTCTATATATGAATATAAATTCGATTTAAGGAAAGTGGTATTACACACAAGTCTAAAATCTACATTTTATAATCTCAATAAAACTATCCCCAAAACTAACGATCTAAATTAAAATTTAAAGTCAAGGTTAGTTTTCAAAGGTTGAAATTAATCACAAATATAAGAGAAAACGGATCTACAAAAGATATTCAGTGACCATTTTAGATCCTGAGAGAAATTTGATTATAAACAATATATACAATTTTAAGAACAAAATCAGAATATTATATCAAAAAGAATATACACTAAAAATTTATATCTAACAATAATAGAATTTAGTTTTGCTAAAAAATTGAGCATTTAAGCATAACACTCTCTACTACAATACATTAAATTAATCTCATCATTTTGATACAATGTATTGTTTAAGATCATTGAGAGTTTCAAATCAAAAACTCAAAATAAGAGTAAAATGAAATTAAACACTAATTTTAAATCTAAAAAAATAATATTCTCTCTCTCAGAATATTTTTCTCTATCTCTACATTTTCTCTATCTAAAATCTGACCCTAATTTTATCTCACTCTAGAATCATGGCTGACCAACCTTAATAAATAATATACAAAAGGGTTTATAGAAAATCTAAGAAAAATAGAGGGTCTAGATTAAATTTACCGGAATAACAAAAATATAGATTTTAGAATGTTATGTAAAAGATAAGCTAACATGTTTAAATAGGTCATCCGGTCACTATAGAAAAATTGAGGTTGGTTTCAAAATACCAAACCACTCAAGAAATCCAACTTAAACCTACAACCATATTAAACCTTACAAACTCTATAACGACAACAATTAAATCAATCTAACAGTTGGATTAAGATCCTAAAAATAATATGGAGGGTCATTAAATGGTATGCTTGGTTACCTATTATGGTTTGGATTGAGACTATCAATATGACGATAACATCCTAAGGGTACTGAAACTATGACTTATAATTCTTCTAATAGTCAATTAATAAAGAAATCTTCTACAATCTTCATGGCTAAAATACATTTCCAGTAATTACCCCGTCAAAAGAATTGATTGTAAAATCACTATACCGAAATTGAAATCACCAATAGATCTTTTCTTAGAACCCATTGAATGGTCTCACACTTGTACTATTGGAAAGAAATTTCTCTAAACAAATAACTGGAGATAAGGAATCATATATCGTCTAATAATTATACATGGTATCTCTATGTGTTTAGTTCTCTCACAAAAAATAGGATTCACTGCAATGTGTAGGGCAACTTGATTATCATAATACAGTAAAGTTGGCATCAAATGACTTACCCCTACCTCCTTAAATAAGAACAACAACCAACCCAACTCACAAGTAGCATTAGACATTGATCTATACTCAGCCTCTTCTGAAGATCATGAAATTGTGTCTTATTTCTTGGACTTCCAGGAGATTAATGACTCACCTAAAAAACACAATAACCTAATATGGAACATCTAGTGTTAGGGCAACTAGCCCAATCAGCATGTGAAAATACTTTGAATTGAGCTTTAGATATTCTAAATAATTCAATCTTAGCACAATCTCTTAGCTCTATTTCAGTCTTTGAAGGGAAGAAATACCTTGTCGAGGAATTCCTTTCACATACTGCAAAACTCTTTGTATAACCTTGAAATGAGGAAGTCTCGAATGAGCCAAGAATTGACTAAGCCTGTTAACTACATATGATAGATCTGGCCTAGTGGTTTTGAGATACAATAACTGGTCAGTTAACCTCCTATAAAGTGAAGCATCTTCGAGTAATTCGCCTTCATCTTATCTTATCTTTAAAATTTGATTCCATTGGTGTAATAACTGGTTTACATCCTAAGTACCTTATTCCAGCTAATAGTTGCAAAGCATAAGGACTTTGTGTTATAGATATGCCCTTTTCCATTCTTCCCACTTCTAAACCATGGAAAAATCGCAAAGTTCCAAGGTCTTTCAACTTGAATCTAGCATCAATTATGCACTTTAAGTCTTGTACAGACATGCCATCACCGCTGGCTATAATAATGTCATCAACATAAACAAATACTACCATGAAAATAGTCCATGTACTCTAGATAAATAATGAATGGCAGTTACAGACTGACAAAATCCTTCTTCAATCAAAATGCTAGAAAACATAGCATACCACTGCCTGGATGTTTATTTTAAACTGTATAATGACTTTTAAATCTTACAAACATCATTAGCAAGTAATTTTTCTCCCCCTTATGACTATACCGTTGATGAATAGTCATATAAACTTCCTCTGATAGATCACCATGGAGAAATGTGTTATTAACATCCAACTGATGTAAAAAATAACCATGAATGGAATCTAAAGCAAGCAAAATCTTTACAGTAACAAGCTTGGCTACAGGAGAAATTGTGTCAAAGAAATCAGCTCCCTCTTATTGAGTTTATCCTTTTGCAACGAGTCAAGCTTTGTGCCTTTCTACAATTCCATATGCTCGAAACTTCACTTTACAAACCCACTTACATCCCACGGTGTGATTTCTAGTAGGTAAAGACATAATGGACCATGTATTGTTAAGCTCTAATGCCTGTAACTCATCATCCATAGCTTTATCCCACCTAAAAAATACCTAAAACTTGTGCAAAAGACTCAAGTTTAGATGCGCTAGATATGGACATAACAACAAATTTAAATCATCCTTTAAGTTTGTCATAACAAAGGAAATTTAAAAGAGGATGTTGAGTCGAATAATCAGTTTCTAAAGAATTATGCAATACAGAACAACAATGATAGACATGTAAATAGCTAGGATTTTTAACAGTGCGCTGTGATCTTGTAGAAACAATAGCAGAATTATCTGTAGAAGAGCTAAAATTGTAGTAACAGTAGGTTCTATAGTTTTATTAACAACACGCATGTCAGAATGAGATGAAATATTATCAAGAACATTTAAAGGAAGAAAACGGTTAGGAAACAAAGAAATGATATCTACAAAGGAACTCTTAATAGCCAGAGGAAAAAATGTCTCATGAAACACAACATCATGACATGCAAAAATATTATTACTCTCTAAATCCAGAAGCTTATATGATTTTATCCCCAAGGGGTAACCAATGAGGATACAAGCCTGATATCTGGGTGAAAACTTGTCTCGTTTACTCAACGAAGTTGAAGTATAACATAGATAACCAAATGAATTCAAGTGACTATAAGAAGGAGACTTGGGATTCAGCACTTTAAAATGAGTTCTTGAATTTCAAATAGGAGATGGCAATATATTCATAAGATGAGCAGCGGTTCAAACACTCCATTAGAATAGAGGTATACCTGATTGGAATAAAATAGAAGGATCTATGTTTAGCAAATGATGATGTTTATTCTCAACAATTGGTATTTTCTATGGCCTCTCAACACAATATCAATAGTGTATAACTCCTTTCAAATTAAAAAAATTTAGAAAGATCTAACTTCTTAGCATTATTTGAATGAACTCCTTTTATATGCTTCCCATATTGTGTCTTAATCATAATGAAAAAATCTAGAATCACCTTATGAACTTCAACTTTGGTATACAAAGGAAAAACCCAAGTATATCTCGAGGCATCATCAAAAATGGTTATAAAATATCTAAAACCTTAATTGGACATAACCCAAAAAGGGCCCTATACATGAACATGAATAGGATCAAAAGGCAATACTGAAATGTTGTTATTAGAAGTAAAGGCAAAACGTATTTGCTTTGAAAGAGGACAAACATCATAAAGAAACTTTTTATCACTTCTAAAACTGAAAACATGAGTCTTGTTTGTACGTTGAGAAATCACACAAAAAGGATGACCTAGACGATAATGCTATAACATCTCAGTGGACAAAATTAAGGAAGAATTACAAGCAACATCAGAACTCAAAGACTTTGATCCCTACTTCTTACTCATCCAAATCTTCAGGCCTTGGGTATTCTGAATCACAAAATCATCATCATAAAAGATTAAGGACCAAGAAAGAATCCTTGTGAGTGACCTAACAAACAACAAGTTGTACCTGAAATAAGGAACATAGAGAACTTTGGATATAAGTAATGAAGGAGACAAACGACCTTAGAATTTTTTATAGTATGTCTAGTAGGTAGAATAATAAAAGTAGAAGAATAATTTTTATCAAAAGAATCAAACAAGATCAAGTCATAACATACGTGATGGGTGACAACCGAGTCAATAGTCCAAACATTATCTGATATAAGAGAAGAAATACCAGTAAAATTGGACACTATAGGTTGTTATTATTGAGTATCATGATAAATCCCTGATAACTGAGTACTCAACAAAAAAATCAAATGCTGACATTGATTAGCAGGCAAAGCATATAAAGGAAGATTATTACTCGGATTTCGATTGTTGTCACAATTAATTTTAGCCTCTAGAATAAAACTGGCCCAAACAGCTTAAGATTTTGAATATCCTTAATGAGTACTTGTTTTCCCATCAGAAAAGTCTCCACAACGACCTTTTGATTTGAAACTAGGTGGACATCCTTGTATCTTGCAGTATTGATCCATTGTGTGATCCAAAGAAACAACAATGCGTACAAATTGGTTTATCCTTCTTTCCCTCACAGGCGCTGTAATTGCTACTATCTACTCCGTAAGAAGCTGAAATAGGAAGCATAGTTGAACCAAAGAAATTCATGGATCGTTGTCTTTCTTATTGTATCACTAGGGAAAAGACTTTGTTCATTGGAGGCAATGGATCACATATAAGGATTTGAGTCACGATCTGAACAAAAGACTCATTTAAACCCATAGAAAACTATAACATAGTCTTGATGTTGATATTCCGTCAAACTCTTCATTATTCCACAATGAAACACTGGTGGAGGCCTAAAATCACTCAATTCATCCCAAAAATCTTAAGTTTGGTGAAATAGGTACTAACATCATTCGAACCCTATGTGAGAGAATGTATTTACTACTTCAATTGAAAAATCCTAAGACCATTTCTCTAATTAAACCGATCATGTAAATCAATCCACATACTTTTAGAATTATGAACATACATTATGCTATCTACTATGTCTTTACAAATAGCATTCAAGATCCACGAAAGAACTATCTTAGCACAAAGAGACCAAAAATTGTGCATATTATCATCAATTTCTGGTTTAGCAATTGATCCATCAACAAATCCAATATTGTTCTTAGAAATAAGAGATATTACCATAGAAAAATGCCAGGAGTTATAATTGCTCCCTGTCAAAGGACTTGAAACCAATATTAGACCTGGATGATCTCCACTACTGAGATTGAAATGACTACTAGAATCTTCATAAACGTGATCATCGGAATCCAAAGTTGAAAAATAATTTTTATTATTCTGATTACCGCCATTGTTGCCTCACCGATCTCCTCCTCCGCGATCCATTGAAGATCAATAAGAACAATCGAAGAAAATAAATAAATAATGGAATATCAATGAGAATAAATGAAATCGTAATTTTTGCGATTCGCAGGTGAGCAAAAATGGTGCTCTGATACCATTTTACGAAAGAGAAGAAAAGAAACAAATCTTATTGTATGAACAGATAGGGTATAAGTTTCCTCTAATATACAAGAAGCCTAAATAAATAGAAACATTCCATCTAGAGTCCAACTATTATACAACTGTACCAGCTGGCATACAAACTAACAAAAAAAGTTTTTATAACGGTAAAACTAATAACATAAAACTCATGAAATAAGCACTGCCTTAACACACCTGCTCAAAATCGATTCGACAATCAGCATGCGTGTGGATAAAGTCTCTTAGCCATGGTATTTAAACAACTAAATAAGGGACGAGAATAACTCATCTAATGGGGGTGTAACTAACACAATGTGCATTTATAAGAATGTAATAATAAAAAAAGAATATTAAATCCAATTATAAATTCAAAAAAAATAATTTTAATTTAGAAAAAATATAAGAAAATATTTTTCGCAAATAAATAATTATTTTTACTTTTCAATGAAATGGAATTTATAAAATAATTTCAAGTTAACTAATTTAACGCCAATTATTTAATTTAACCAATTAAGCATATGCAGAACATTATGAATATAATATGTGAGTGTATGTATTATATGTGCAACCTAAGTCATTGGTTGAGCTTACCATACTTATCATATTTGAATTTTGATTGGTCTTTGGTCTTCTAGGGCAGTTGTTGATAATGTACTATAGAGTAGTTCTTATCTAGAAATTTTTTTTGCACAAATTCTAAACTAGTTTAAACTCTACATAATGCATACTCAAACCTAATAATAAACTATTACAGTGTTTCAATATTGTCTATTATTGTTGCAAAACCAAATTTTACATGCTTTTGCAAGTTGTAACTATAACATGAATTTTCTTTTGGAATGACATTTTATAAAATATATTGATAATGTTGACCGTTATTCTTAATTTTTATGTAATAGTTTACAAATATGACAATTCCATGTATCATTATGTTCTTTTAATGACTTCTTAAGGGGACATAATATTTGTAATATAAAATTAATGCATGGTCACTTAAATTAAATTTTGAGTGTAAAATATAACATTACACAAAGTATTATATTATTGATGTAACATCTAATTTACTTGAGCAGTGATGAAAAATATTGCAATTTTTATTAAGATTATGCTACCCATTTGTCTTGAAGAAAGGCTTAAAAAATGAAATAGAATTAATATCAAGAGGGAACTGTATACGTTGATTCAACTCGCTATTTTGAATTTAACAAAATTTCTACATGAAAAAGTACTTACATTTGATAAAGGAAATAATTATTATCTTACAAAGTTCTACACTGTCAATGAATTGGACAATACATTGAATAAGGCAAAGTTCGATAGATTTAAAGTGAAACAGGTCTTTTCGTATTAAATAAATTCATCTTGAAAGAATTTAATACTTAAAATTAATGTTCTTGTCTACGTGATTTCCAAATGTACTCTTTAATAGTGATAAACCAATGTGGTAAGATTCTAGATGTGTCCATTGGATTTATGATTTATGAATCTAAACTGATCAGTTTAACGATGACTTCAAAAATGGTATAATATAATCATAAATTCATAGAAATGATCAAGGATTTCAGAGCCAAGTTGTTTCACGACTGGTTTAAATATAGTATAATCAAATTATGATATCATTGAAAACTTTTGTGTAATCTCACTTTGATCACATAATAGAGGATAACTAAATATAAATAGGTTTTAGAATGGCAACATTAAGGGAAATTACATTAGTCAATGATCCTTTGATGTTTTATCCATAATCATAAAATTATGTTCAAATGATTCTGAGGCATATATAATATGTCTGATATAACTTAAGTTTTATGTTAAGAACTGTCACAAGTGAATTTGTAGGCGTATGTACTTATAAGAAATATACCAATAATTTTCAGATAGACTAAAGTAGATAAACATATCATGGTTTCTCTACTAAATTTTATAAAACAAAAAGATTGTTTTACCTTCTAAATGGATATATACGTTGATCCAAGAAAATCTTAATCTATCAGCACATGATATGTTTACTGTAAACTAAAGTCTTTATGATTCAAGTTGAGAATATATTTTTCTTAAAAAATTCAAATCTATGGCTGAAATTGTAAGGCAAAATATTGTATATTATTAGATATATGCTCAACATATTAACCGGCGAGAATATTTATGGGATGTAAAAAAGGTTAAAATCTTTATATAAATTATTATAAATGTGGGGGTGTTTGTATAATGTGATAATTCATATCTAAAATATAAACAATACATGATTCATATAGAAAATAAGAGCAAGATCATTGAATGTGTATTCATTGATTGTATACATCCATTTAATATATTGTAATGTTTCCAATGTACATTTTTTACAAAGTGTATATATTTTATTTATTGAATGTCAATAAATACTTAGTTACTTCGATCGTAATTCAAGGTTGGAAAATGATTAAATGTGTATACGAATCTTCAGAACGAAGATAATTGATCAAAGACTTTAAAGTGTATATATAATACCTATAAATTTTAATGCATTATTCATTATTTAAATTTAATTTATATTGTGAAATGTTATTTATCTGAAGTGACTAGTGATGTCACTAGAGTTATTTTATATCGTATGTGCATGTATGTACATTTAGAATTGTGTCCATCCCTCCCATATCGGGAGGTGCTTTGGGCTCTAGCGTGCGCGGTTGGAATGGGGGGAAGAAGAAATCCTGCCCTTTTCCAAGAGCGCTTCGGTCATCGTCATTGTGGGTTAATGTAAAGAGATGGAGTCGCCAACCTATTTTGCACAAAATAGGCAAAAGAATATGTCTCTGCCTCGAGAGAAAGGCATAAAAGACAAACTGATGCTTACGAAACCAATATTTCAAAGGTTCGAGAACTAAGTTATAGAATGAGAATTTGTTAGGCACCCATCCCGCCTTTCAGTCTGTCATGGGCTTATGTTACTATTTCCTTATTTTTTTGTGAAAGGTGTGCGCGTGTATATATAAATGGAGATTGGAATCGCTCAACTCATATCTTGGGAAAGATATAGTGAGGTCATCCAAAGGAATGTTCCCAAAATAATATTTAGAAAATAGGATGTATACGCTTACCTAGATATCAATCGTTAAAATAGAATGACAATATTTATTAGATAAGATGCAAAAGTATGAATCACAAGCATGATATATAGATAAAGTTAGAGAAAGATGAAAATAGGAAAATTGAACTCGGGTATCGGGTTTTAGATCGAAATGCCTACGTAGCATATGAAGGCATCAAAGTCTACGTAGTTCTCATACGGCACAAGGGTGGTGTTTATCCCATAGATTCAAATGGTAGTTTATTATATGAGTGTGTGTAGAAAAATATATTAAAGTTTGGAGAAGATGTGATGAATAATCCTTTCGGAATTTATAGCCGTAACCCTCTATTTCTTTCTTTTGGGTCTTGTTTTATAGGAAATAAAGTATGTGCAATATAATTAACAAAGGATGAGATGTTAATGTATATGATCTAAAGTAAAAGATAAATTGAGAATTTATATAACTAACGCAAAAATAAAGAAATTTAGAGATAGAAGGATGTTTTGACCTTCTTTGGAGACTTGAGGTTGATCTTGATCCTTGATGAGCTCCCTTGAAAATTGAGATGAATGTTGGATAAGAGATAATGAAATTTTTTTCTAAATTATGTATGAAAATGATGGGAATGAATGATGGAAAGGAATTTCACAGAAGGAAACTTCGTTCATTACAGAAGAATGTTGTTGAGATCACTGATATTGATGGATCTGAGGTCTCTTGGAAGTGAGATCAATCCCTCCTTATATAGGGTAGGCGGACTGTTAATCAGCATACCCCTAGCCCCTTCCAATCGATAGGTGACCCTAGACACAGTGTGAATTGGCAGGGAAATGAACCCGCCAATCCATAGTCGCGTGCAGATGTTTTTGAAAAAATAATCGTAGAACGCAATCTTTAAATCCAAATCCTGCATGGGGCATACCATTAGAAATATAATTTAGAGACCTTCAAGAGTCTTTCGGGACTCTTTCGAGTCCAAGTTTTGACTTTAGGTCAAATGGGCTCGAAAGCGCCCATTGGTCCTTTAGACGTGAGATCGTCGAAAGGTAATGGATAGTTCCTCCAAATCGTAAGTCATAATCATGCACAGGGCAGACTGTTAGAAATGTTATGCAAGGTAATTCGATGTTCCAAAGATCTTCTCTCAGTTTGAAGAGTTGATTTTGGTCAAACGGGGCACGAAAGTGCCTGGTGATCTTTCGAAGTAAAATGGGTCGTTCATTCATACCGTAAGGATTAATTTTGCATGAGGTAGACCGTTAGAAATGGTACTCAATGACCTTCAAAGATTCATTAGTCTCATTTGAGCTAAAGAATTGATGTTGGTCAAACGGAGCCCTGGAGTGCCTAGTGGCCTCCAGATCAATTTTTCAGGGGAAAATGGAACGTTCGTCCGAACGGTTATTACATTTCACGCATGGGGTGGACCATTGGAAAGGGGTTTAAGTGCCCTTAGAATATCCATTTAGATTTCACTATGACGATGAAGTTGCTCGGTGTTAAACGGGGCCTATGAGAGCTCGATGGCCTCTAGATCTATACTCGCAGTATGACCTAGGTTTTGTAATAAAAGGGGAAGTTTTCAGGGACCCAAGGAGAGACTTGGGGGGGGTCCTAAAATATGGTTTCTACAGATCCCCTCGATGGGTGAGTTTGGAATAAGTGAAAGCCATCGAATAGACACCACGTGATGATTTGAGAAAGAGGTCGATTATGCGTACCTAAAAGACGAGGGCGATCGATTCAGAGGGTCGTGGTTGATTCTGAGGAACGTTAGTAAAAGTGAAAAATTCTGAGGGTCGAGGTCAATTCTGAGGTTCGAGGTCAATTTTGAGGACCTTAAGTGGGAACGACAAATTCTGAGGGTCAAGGAAAATTCTGAGGACCTTATGTTGGAGCAACCAATTATGAGGGTCGAGGTCAATTTTGAGGACCTTACGTGGGAGCGACCAATTCTAAGGTCCGAGGTCAATTTTGAGGACCTAAAGTAGGAGCGACCAATTCTGAGGGCCAAGGTCAATTCTTAGGACCTTAAGTGGGAGCGCCCAATTCTGAGGGTCGAGGTTAATTCTGAAGACCTTGAGTGGGATCGAACAATTTTGAGGGTCTAGGTAAATTTAGAGGACCTAAAGTGGGAGCGACCAATTTTAAGGCTCAAGGTCAATTCTGAGGACCTCGAAGTAGCAGCGACCAATTCTGAGGGCCGAGGTCAATTCGTAGGACCTTAAAGAAGGAAAGACCAATTCTGAGGGCCGAGGTCAATTTTGAGGAACTTAAGTAGAGGCAAACAATTTTGAGGGTCGAGGTTAATTCTGAGGACCTTAAGTTGTAACGATTAATTATAAGGGTCGAGGTAAATCTAGAGGACCTTAAGTTGGAAGAAACCAATTTTGAGGTTCCAGGTCAATTCTGAGGACCTTAAGGTAGGAGCGACCAATTCTAAGGGTCTAGGTCAATTCTGAGGACCTTAAAGTAAGACCAATCAATTATGAGGGCCGAGGTCAATTATAAGGACTTTAAAGTAGGGAGAGACCAATTCTGAGGACCTTAAGGTAGGAGCGACCAATTTGGAGGGTCGAGGTCAATTCTAAGGACCTTAAAGTAAGAGAGAAAAATTCTAAGGGCCCATGTCAATTATGAGGACCTTAAGTTGGTGCGACCAATTTTGATGGTCGAGGTCAATTCTGAGAACCTTAAGATGGGATCATCAAATTCTAAGGGTCGTGGTCAATTTTGAGAACCTTAAAGTAAGAGCGACCAATTCTGAGGGTCGATGTCAATTTTGATCAACTTAAAGTAGGAGCGACCAATTATGAGGGTTGAGGATCATTCTAAGGATCTTAAAGTAAGATTGACCAATTCTGAGGGCCAAGGTCAATTCTGAGGACCTTAAGTAGGGTAACTCTCATGGGGAATCTTAAATTTTATAAACTTTATTGGGGAAGAGACATTTGTCTAGGGATTCTGTCCTTTTTTAGAGGTGCTAAAAATCTTAGTCTGGAAATTCCATTTTGGGGAAATAGTTAGTGACTCGAGGATTTAGGATTCTGAGGGGGAATGGTTACTGAGAAGAGATTTAACTTTTCTTTGGAATTCTTCCGAGAAAGAGTTTTTATCGAAAATTCCTTGATAGAAAGCGGGCAGCTCTGTTGAGGAGACTTTGCTTTCTTTTGAGGTTTTTGCGATTTAGTTGGAGGAGTTAGGGTAAGTTTTGGAATGTTGGTGCGTTGATTTATAGGGTTTTGAGTTGGTGATAAAATGCAGTACTAATCTGTCTGGGGATTTGGGATCTCAAAAGAATGGTTTTCTCGGTGAAGAATTATTCCAATATTTATTTGGTAATTTTAAGAATTTTTCGGGGAATTTTTTGACATTCTCTGGGATTTTTTTACAAAATTTCCGGGGGTTTCCAACCGTAGGTGGTAGGGGTTTCCAAACGGAAGTGGCATGATATTTTGGACTGCCTAGGGAAGGGGAAGACACAGTGCCAATCATCAGGAGAAGCGCGCATGTCACAGGGATGGGGGATCATAGGGGTAGGGAGAGATTGAGAGAGAGAGAAAGAGAGGGGGGTGAGGAAAAGAGAGAAGGTTTGGGAGTATCGGGCTAAGTCATATTGTTTTTCTTTTCCCTTTTTTTTCAAAAGAGATGTAATGATGGAAACACATATATATGAAATGGAATGGGAGTTTATTTATTTATCCTCGCTTTAAATGACATAACCTATATGCAGTTTTTACTTTCTTTGCGCAGACCGTAAAAAGGATTAGAATTACTTAAAAGATAATTTATTTTGAAACATGATAAGTTTAATATAAGGAAAGAAGAATTTTGAATTCATTTTGAAAAATTATTTTTAATGAGTTTTTTACTTTGATAAAAAAGGAAAAATGGAATTTTCTAAAATTGGGGGGTTGCCAATTAGCATACCCCTTATCCTACCTATCGGCAGGTCAGTCCAATAAAATCACCTAAAAGATATCATTGCACTTTCTTCAGCTACTTTGTTATTAATGGGGTAGTGTTTCATCTAGATTTTACAGGACCCTTGTCTTTAGCTAAAAAAATTAAGTATAAAAAGGAAGAAAGTGGAGAGGTTTTCTTCCCCAATTCATATATTCTTCCTCTTAGTTATTTCTTCTCTTGTGTTTTGTTATTTTTAAAATGGTCATTCGCATAAGTGATGAATTTTCCTCTTATCTCAAGAATTTAGAGGCCATGTGTTTGTACATTTGCAATGTAGACTATGACACCTTTAACCTGCATCAGGTTTCCTTATGCCGCAACTTTCCTATTAATTGGAACATCTTGACGACGACAATAAAATTCTGATACAATGATGATTATATTTTTTGTTTTGCCTTGGAGGAGGTATGCCCGACCTATGAGGAATTTTCTGTTATGTTGGGGGTGAACGCCACTATGGCGGCGACCATGCCAGAATTCTCCTGGTCTCCTCGGGCACTATTAGCGGAATTTCTCCATATCTCACCCTCAGCGCCTCGGTTATTGGTTACTAGAGGAATGATAACCATCCTAGCTATATTGTATTCCATGTGTTTGCGGCATGCCAACAATTCATGCTATGTCGGAGCCATTACCCTTGGCTTAACTTCAAAGCTACTATTGATGATCGAGGACCTACTACTGGACCCTCAAATTTCTTTCATTACAGCCTGGATGTCATATCATTGTAATCCTATGGCGATGATATAGGAACATACCTTGAACGGTCTAGATGTTTGGCGGGAAGGCCATTCTAATTTTCTGAGAGTTAGCCCCGTTATGCAGTTCATATGGCCATCTGAGATATTCCATTTGGCAGTATCCCCTGTGTAACCCTTGACAGTTGTGTCGAGTATCTTAAGTCACTATTTTATTATTTTTAGCATGAGCATAGCTAACTGGGTAAACTGGTTTGTAGAGCATGGGGCTTGATGTCTACATTCGTCAGTACTCTGTGGGTGGAGTTGTAACCCATTCTGCAAGTAGGAGAATACCAGTATGTTCGGTTAGTTGTCCTCCATCATACTTCTCCCTGGCGTCTCCTGTGCCTAGTCGGATGGGAGTAGATTGTGCCTTCCCACATCTTGGACTTCTTCCCCGTGGAGGATTTGACAAAAGACATGCGCATGTGGTTGGACTCTTTGTGAAATAGCCGTCGTCCTTTGACCCATCCTTCCCAATCTTTTGTCATAGTTTGGCATATTTATGGGGATTACATGAAATGACTATGTAGGAGGGTAGTGGCCAAGATGTTGGTCGAGGAGATTAGTTTGGGATGATTTTCCATGATTGACACTATAGAGGGAGGTGTAGTGGTTTTCCCCAGACTGGTTTAGGCTTATCGTTCCATGGAGTGCCTTCGACATACTACCTAGGCAGAATAAGTTTGGGGACCTCAAGATGTATATGATGATGGGGGTGGATCTTCTAGTAGATGCGGGTGAATTTTGTGAAGCTTTTATATGACTGGGATGTGTTTGGTTATGTATTTGGTTGTGGGAATAAATTTTGGGAGGTTTGGTCAGTTTGTTTTAGGAGTAGTTTGGTTTGGTTTGGTTTGGTTTTTAGGACAGTATGGTTGGCGGGGGTAGTTGTTGGACTACCTACGCTGATATTTACTGTAATCGTATTGAAATTTCCTAAAATGGAATAAAATAAAGGATTTTAATCATATTGTTGTGCCTATTGATGATTTTTATATTTGAATTATTTATACCAATCGCTAAGGAATACATTATCCTTTTGTTCATGTAAATGATAAAATGAAATGTTGTTCTCGGAGGTAAGAAAAAATAGCATTTTATAAAAGAAAAGGGTCATGCCCATGTAAAGTGTATGAGCTGCCTATGTAACTCTGGGGCTTTGAAAATTTTCAGAGTTTCATTTTTAAAAGTAAAAAGGATTTTTAGAGGATCAGGCCCCACGGAGTTCTGAGTAGATGGAAATGAAGAATTTTTTTTAGAATAGAAGGGTGATGAGAGGAGTCGTAGAGCATCGAGATTTCAGATTAGGTGTAGAATTTCTTGAGGCGGTCTAGGTTTACCAGACACGCCATCTCTTCTCTTTCAAGGTCAGTGAGCATAGCGGCTACACCAGATAGGATCTTCTTCACGATGTAAGGGCCATTCCAGTTTGGCTTGAACTTCCATCAGGGGTCACAAAAAGGTTCTACGATCTCTTTAAGGGATAAATCCACTTCTTAGACACCACCATCCTTTACTTTTCTATTAAATGATCGTGCTATTCCGCGATGGAAACTCAGTATGTTATATATAGCCTTTGGCCTCCTTTCGTCTAAGAGTGACAACTCGTCAAGATGAATCTGATGCTAGTCTTCCTCGTTAACCTTGCTCTTAAGCGTGACACGTAGTGAATGTGTTTGTAGTTCAACGGGTAGGATTGCTTCCATGATTTATACTAGATAGTAAGGGGTATCTCTAGTAGATGCTCGAAGTTAGGTAGCCTCAGGGGGTGCAAGGGATCCAATCGACCCAATATCGACAACTTTCGGGCATTTGGCTAATGATCTTTGAGGTTCTTATTGGAGGCTTCAACTACATCGTTGGTTTGTGGTCGGTACGAAGAAGATTTATGTATATGAATTATATACTCGTCGACCAATACGGTAACTTTGGACTTAAAATGTAACATGTTATCTGACACTAGCTCGTGCGGGACGCCATATTAATAGATGATATTTTTTCGAATGAACTTGGCCACCTTTTTGGCATTCAGCACTGCGTATGACCCGGCTTCGACCCATTTAGTGAAGTAGTCAATGGCAACTAGGATTAATTCATTCCCATTGGAGTCTTTAGGTGTAACTTTCCCTATGATATTGATGCCCCATATGGAGAACGGCTAAGGAGAGGTCATGTTGTATAATTCTCGTGGAGGCAAGTGCTGGTGATTGGAAAAATGTTGGCATTTAAGGCATCTCTAAATATAGGTGGTGAAATATTGAACTATGGTAGTACAATAGTAACCCTATCGGATAACATTCTTGGCAAGCATATGGCTATTTATGTGGCTCTGCACTCCCCACTATGGATCTTATGCATGATCTCTTTAATGTTAGCCCATGCGATGCAGTGTAGATGGGTTCCATCGAAGTTTTTCTTCAATAGTGCTTTATCGTAGACAATGTACTGGAAGCTAGCTTGCGGAGGTTTATTTGATCTTTCTTATTGGAATCCTGGGGTGACCTACCGTGCTTTAAGAAGCGCCAAATGTCGTAACACCAGCACTCGTCCATATCAGAACCATCTTCTGTAATGAGATCGGTATGGTAACAGTGGGTTAGTTTGCCTACTTTTGGACTAGGAATGGATCTATCATTATTCCCTCGGGCATGTCAACTATTGAGGCTAAAGTAGAAAGGGCATCGACCAAGCTGGTCCTTACTCAGGGCAAGTAACGGAAGGTGATATTTCAAAATTATGAGAACAATTCTTCTAGGTGGGTTTGGAAGGGTAAGATCTTTTCATCCTTGACTTTATATATTCTAATGACCTAGTGGAGGATGAGGGATGAATCCCCGCAGACATCTTGGCATTGGATTCCTTTCTTGAGATAGACTTTAAGGCCTACAGTACACGCCTCGTATTCGGTCATGTTGTTGGTATAGGGAAAATCTAGCTTGATGGAAGTGGGATTATGATAATCATAAGGGGAAATCAGGAGTATCCTAATGCCATATCCTTTCTTATTGGTAGCGCTGCTAAAGAACATTTCCATCGAAGTACTTTTTAGGAGGTACAAATGATATTTTCATCCGAAAATTTGTAGATCCAAACATAGGCTTCTTCCATAGGGTAGTCAGCAAGGTAGTCATATATGGAACTCACTTTCATGAATTTCTGCGTGATATACACAATATCAAACTCGACTAGTAGAATTAGCCATTTGGCTAGACATGGTCAATTTCTCGAGATGGTATTTGACAGGATCCATTCGAGACGCAAGTCTGGTGGGAAAAGAGAACATGTAATTTCGTAATATTTGAGTGACCCAAACGAGGGAGACACATGCCTTCTCCAAGGTAGTGTAGTTAACTTCTTACCTGGCTAATTTGCGACGGGCATAGTATATATGGCCCTCTCTTTGGGGGATTCTTTAAGGTATTAGTCTAGCAGACCCCTAGTTGTGGTGTCTGTTACAATCAAGTATAGGAGTAGAGGGAGACCAGACTATGATGGCATTAGTACCGGAGGTCAGGTTAGATACTGCTTGATTTGGTCGAAGGGTTCCTAACAGACTTCGTTCTAAACTTTGGTTGAATCCTTATAAAGGAGTTTGAAGATGGGCTCATAAATGGAAGTCAAATGGCAAATGAATCGGCTGATATTCTGTAATTTTTATAGTATTCTCTAGACTTCCTTCTCCATTCAAGGTGGTGACATTTCGAGTATGGCTTTCACTTTGGCAAGATCTACTTCTATTCCCTTCTTTATAACCATGAATCCCAAAAGTTTTTCGCTAGTAACGCTAAAAACACATTTCTATGGGTTAAGTCGCATTTGGTATCGCCGCAGTCGTTTGAAGAACTTTCGAAGAGCGGGAACATTACCTTCTTGAGTTTTAGACTTGATAATCATGTCATCCACTTAGACCTCGACTTCTTTGTGTATCATATCATGCAAGATGGTTGTGGTGGACCTTTAGTAGGTAACCCTTGCATTTTTTAGACCTAATGGCATAATTGTGTAACAAAAGGTTTACCAAGGGGTGATGGATGCAGTTTTTTTATGATGATCAAGGTGCATTTTGATCTGATTGTATCTGACAAACCCATCAACGAATTACTTCAGAGCGTGATTGGTCGTATTGTCCATAATCATGTTGATATTAGGCAGTGGATAATCATCCTTTGGAGAGGCCTTGTTCAAATCTCGATAATCAACGCACATGCGAACCTTTCCTCCTGATTTTGCACAGGCACAGTGTTGGCTAACCATATGGGATGTTCTATCACTCGGATGAAGACTGCATTCGACTATTTGACTACCACTTCCTTAACCTTGAGATACCATTCGGTGCAGAGCTTTCACAGTTTTTATTTGACCATTTTACATCCTGGGATTGTTGAAATATCGTATTGAGATATTTTGGGATCAATGCCAGGCATGTCGTCATGGGACCATATGAAGACATGCAAAAATTCTTTCAATAGTTCTTCGAGTTGCACGCACTCATCCTCGTCAAGAGTGGACCCTATCTTAATATCGCACGGTTGGCTACTAGAATCGAGATTAACATCAGTTTCATCTTCATTAATTTCAACGTGGTTAATTTGTTTGTTATTAACCTTATAAAGATCAGTTAAGAATTATTCATTTGCA
Organism: Sambucus nigra; assembly: GCA_949130495.1. NCBI lineage: Eukaryota > Viridiplantae > Streptophyta > Magnoliopsida > Dipsacales > Adoxaceae > Sambucus > Sambucus nigra. The sequence goes on along the minus strand of OX422217.1, from coordinate 311,770,802 downwards.
AAATATTTATCATCAAGAGTTTGATTCGAATCAAGACAATTAATGTAAAACACAATAAGATACTCAAAATATTTGCTTATTTCATTCTTAGGAAAAATAGTGTTGAGAACCTCATCAAAGGAGGTCTCAATTACATTATGATCAGAACAAGAAGTAACAATAAAAGAATAAGAAATGGAATAAAGATTTGGGTTGGGTTGCATTTCAGCATATGGAACTGGTACAACATTCCAGTTGAGGAGGGGTGTATCAGTAGCTTTGATCAGGATGGATGGATCCGATGAAGTGGTGTCTGAGTGGATCATGAAGAGTGTTAGCCCCAGTGTCTATAATTTCAACAAATCCTCGAAGTCACTTCCCTCAGAATCTTTGATAACAGCTGTGGTCTTTTTAAAAAGAGATTGCACATGCTACTAGGAACTTTCGACCCATAAGTAGCTATCTTGGAAGAAGATCTCTATCCCTGGCTTCAACTTATTATCTACATTATTATACCACAATTTAAGAAGGCCACAAAATGGAAAATCTTCACCCTCTTTAATGAATCTTACATTCAATGAATCCTCTGAGGCAGTCCTTGTGCTTTGTAGCCTTCTCTTTAACTGAGTTTGATAGAGCATTCTGAGTTCATTTGATGATGGTTGATAACCCAGGCCACATGGAGGAAAGGCCTTTTTCAGCATTATGGATTCCAGTAATCCATGTTGTCATCGTACTAGCCCCAGTCTAGGCAAGAAGTTCATATTTTGGAACATTTATATCACATTGACATTGACACGAGGGTTATACTCTGGACAGACTCTATCTCAGAAATCATCCTCTATTGGGAGTGAAAGTGGTTCGACTCGGAAACCTGGCATAACCATATCATTCGCCCCATACTGTATCTCTAGTACCAAGATGGTGATGACTTTCACTTTGGCGAAGAACTTCAGTTTCTAATAGAGAGAGGAATACACTCCCTTGATACTATGGAGCCATGGTTGTCCAAGAAACAAATTAAAACAAGTCGGTATGTCGATGACTTGGAATTCAGTAACGGGATTTATAGGGCCAACCCCCATTGTAAGCTTTATGGATCCCATCACTTCCCGACAAGTATTTTCATAAGCACACGTCATGGAAGAAGTTGGAGTAAGTTTACTTATTTTCAGTCCAAAGTAGTTCAGGGTTCTTAATGGATAAACATTAAATGCTAACCTATTGTCTATAGGTTGAAGCGGGATTGTCTTTCCCATGACCTTGATAGAGATATTGAGGGCATAGTTGTGATTTGGACCAAATATATGGATTTCTTCCTCGAAAATGAGAGAATTTTAGTAGAGGTTAGAGACCCGACCAAGTTCACGGCTTCTTCTGGAGCGACAGAATGAGGGACAATGGGCCTGATAAGTAGTTTAATCAATGCATTTTGATGAAGTTGGTAAGACATAAAGAGTCCCCACAGAGTGATGTTAGCCTTAGTTTTCTTCAATTGATCGAGGATCTTGCTCTCATGGAGGGTTATTTTCGACATAGGGAGTTTCTCAACACCTTTTCCCTTATCAATCATTACTGATTGAAGGTTCAGAACCTTGTAACGCCTCCCTGATCTAGTCATATGGTTCACATAAATAGGGGGAAAATAAAAACCTTGTTTATTCATCTATCTCAAGTTTTTCAACCATTTTGTTGATATCTCCTAGCAGATCCTCAAACGCTATCATTCCATATATATTGACTACTGGGCTAGCCTTTATGGTCTTTACTCTTCGTCTGAACCATCAAATTTGTCCCCTCATTCGGTGGTAACGATATCATCCTTCTATGAGAAGTCAATGAATTCTACAACCTCAATAGCTTCTTCGTATAGATCCTCCCAGTCAACGGGGTGATTCAGAAGTGAAGGGACCAAGATCCCTTGTAGTTTCAAGTCATTAAGTAACTCGAATATATTACAAATTTCATCAATTTGTCATAATAAGTCCGCCACAATCTGGATGGAATCATCTAAGCTGACTTCATCGATGGATACTACCCAATTATCTAACTCACGAGCCCACCTCCAGGCTTCCAGGAATAATGCGCTGAATTTTTGGTAGTTAATGGTCATTTCTGAGGGTACTTTCAGCCCAAACTCTAGGAGCTAGTTTAATACTGCTGGAAATTACATATCCTTCCCTCCGGATCGAGTGCGAATTGTAATACATGCTCTTGTAAGAAGTGATAGGTCCTGATCGACAAAACGGGTAGGGTGTAAGAGAAAGTATGGGCAAACTTTGAGGGGTTTAGGTGAATATACGGGTATGATGGGTGATTTATTGGGTACAATCTGACGAGACAGATCAAATTCTAGGTCTTTTTCTAGGAAGATAGCATTTTTATGGTTTGGAGGTGGATTGTTAGTGGTGTTTTATTTAGGATTGGCTGGTGGGGTGAGGACACCCCGGTCAATCAGACCTTGAATTACATTTTGAATATGGAAGCAATGATCGGTGGTATGGCCAATATTTTGATAGAAATCACAATGGGTATCAGGTTTAAAATTATTGAGAAGTGGGTTTGGAAATGGACGAGGGTCAAATGGCTTGATAAGATTACGGCTCAAAAGGGCTTGGTAAACTTTGAAGAGGGGAGCATGAATCTCATTTTATTCCTTTTTTACTGTGTTAGGGAGGCTTTTTAGTGTCCATGAAGTGGCAAGGTGAGAGATGTTATTGATGGTTAAAACTGTGGTATTGGCAAGCTTTTCATACTTTTTGGGAACTGCCCAAATACTTTATTTGGCTAAAATTTTGTCTTGGCAAGTCTTTTTTTAAATTCTACTCCTGCTTCCCAGAGGGCTCGAAAATTGGGGTAATATTGTCCGCCCATCGTTGCTCGGACATAGGGTACAAAGTTCTTCTTCAAAATACTGACTTGTTCCTCTTCGAAAGGTCGGCTGGTCATAGTGGACTCTTTCTCTCTCCACCTTGCTATGAAATTGCTAATAGTTTCCTCGGGATTTTCCTTGAGAAGTTCTAAATTATGACGGGTAACCTCCATCTCCTCATTGTACTTGTACTATTACATGAATTCATTGGCAACATCCTCCCAATTACGAATTCTAGATTCTTTGAGGGATAAGAACCAATGAAGAGCGTTGTCTTTCAAAGTCTGTCAGAACATCTAAGCCATTATTTCCTTGGAGGCACCTAAGGGAGTCATGGCTTGGTTGTAACTTTAGAGATGGACAATTGGGGTCCCTCTATCCCCAAACTTATCAATGTTGGGCATCTTGAACTTTTTCGGTAGCCTTTCTTTAGGTAGGGAGACATATGGGTGTAATCCATATAGTTTCGAACTTCATCAAATTTCTTGGTCAACAGCTTAGGGTCCTCCTTGACCTTGTTCAACTCTTCTTCCTTCGGATCAACGATCACGGGCAGGTTAGCCATTGGCTACGCAAGATTCGGCATACGCAACTGAGCTGGCGGTGGACCATTAATAGGAGGGGCAGTTGGAGCATGCTGATACTCTTTCGGGGCCCAAATAGCACTAGGTAAGAAGACCTCAGGATCTTAAGCAATAAGGACACGTTTTTGCTGCATCTCATAAACCTCGATTTGAAGGTTGTCAATCTTGGTGATAAGTTGGACTAGGATCGTTACCAATCAGGACGCACATTCGGTTCTTGATTTGCATTCTCCATAGATTGTGGGTGACACTGGATTCCGGACTCGGAGGAAGTAGCGGGAGAACTAACGTAGCTTCGGGGAGATTCAACGATAGACCGAAGTCAATAGGGAGTCAGGCGAAGGGTAGGGTATGTGATTGACTTGAGAAGGAAAATGATTCAAATATATTTTTGAAAGAGAGGAGGAAAAAAATTATTATTCAAAAAGGAGGAAAATATTTTTGACAATTTTTTTGGAAATGGAAGGTCAAAATATTTTTAGTGTTTTCTTTTATAAAAGGAGGAAAAGTATTTTTGTTATTTTGAAAAGAGAGGGGAAAAATGTTTTTGACACTTTTGTAAGGAAAGAGGGGAAAAAGATAAAAGAGTCTCAGCATTTTTATTATTATTATTATTATTATTATTATTATTATTATTATTATTATTATTATTATTATTATTATTATGTTTTCCCTTATATTAGGTTTTACCTAAATGTAGAAGAAATGCCAAATGGGACCCGAGCTCGGGAAAACTGGGTTTGAAAAATATGTAAAACTCGATTTGACTTGTTACTAGGCTCATAGATAGGGTCCCATTTTGGAAAAAGACCAAATCAAGTGAAAATTTGGGAGGCATGCTGATTCGGCATTTCGGCAAAGTTTCGAGTGACCCGCAAACTATATTCTGGGTGTCCTAGGTTTCACGCCTATATGAGGGTATATAATCGTTGGGTTAGTGGAAAGGTTCCCCCATCTGGCATGACTTCCACGATATACATGTTGATCTTTAGGGCAATTGGTACATGTGAACAAGCCATTTGATATACCTGAGTATACGTGAACTACCTCACTATATACCTTGTGGGGACAGTATCTGTGAGTAAGAAATAGATGTACTCGATGTACATGAATGAGTTCCCTACTATATACCTCCCATCATGACTTTGGTCAAGCGGTACGATACAGGTCAACCCGTTTGATATACACCAAAGATACTTGGCCAATGGAATGTGAGAGTCACATTTCTTAGGCTAACTGCGACCTATCGGACTAGCGCCCATCACAGAGTGACCCCCCAATTACGGGACAAAATTTGGTCAATAATCAAGCTCTTTGGTGATGTATAGTTCAAAATGCATGATTCTTGATTATTATATTATGGAGAGAGAATTTTATTTGGCATGATGAGAACTATACTAATAGGGAAGAATGTAGAAGTATCATGAAAAGTAAATCTAGCATGGAGCATAAAGATTACACTAAGCATGGATATGTGAGAGTGAGTGATGTGTGAATATCTATAAGTGAGTGTGTGGTAGTGAACCTAAGCATGGATCAACAAGTGGTGTGTGACAAGTGTGAGTGAGCATGGACATATACAACTGTGATAAGTGGAGGTGTGTGCTAGTGACACCGAAGCATGGATATTCTAAGTGGTGTGTGAAACATGTGGATATAGGTGATCCTATGGGTAAATAGTGTGAAATTTACATAGAGAGTATCTAGAACTGTGTGAGGAGTGATATAAGCATGAGGTAGCTATATGCAAGAAATAATAGAGGGGAAAAAAGGAGCATACAGGTAGGTTCATATGCACACAAGTAGAAAATGATAACACACATTCAAACGAAATCTAGTCCTCTTAAGTCAATCCCCAGCGGAGTCGCTACTATGGCCATCCCTCCCGTATCGGGGGGTGCTCTAAGCGCTCATGCGAGCGCGGATGGAGCCGGGGGGGAGGTCTCGTGACCATTTCCAAGAGCACTTTGGCTATCGCCAATATGGGGTGATGTAAAGAAATGGAGTCACCAGCGTATTTTGCACAAACAGGGAAAAGAACATGCCGCCGCCTCGAGAGAGCGACGTCAAAGACAAACTGATGCTTACGAATCCAATAGTTTAGAGGTTCGGGGACTAATTTACGGATTGGGAAGGTGCTAGGAACCCATCTCTCCCTTTTGATCTGTTATGGCTTAGTTACTATTTTGTTAATTTATCATTGAAAGGTGGATGCGTGTATATATAAATGGAGATGGAAATCGCTCGACTCACATCATGGGAAAGATAGAGTGAGGTCATCAAAAGGAGTGTTCCCAAAATAATAATTGGAAAATAGGATCTATGCGCTTACCGAGATATCGATCGTTATAATGTAACAACAATATTTGTTATATCAGACGTGCAACTATAAATCATAAGAATGATATATAGAAAAGTAGGAAAAAGATGAAAATAGGAAAATTGGACTCAAGTCTTGGGTTTTAGCCCGAAACGCCTATGTAGCCTATGAAGGCCTCAAAGTCCACGAAGTTCGCATGCGAAACAAGGGTGGGGTTTATCCCATCGACTCAAATGAGAGTTTATTATATGTGTTTGTGTGTGTGTGTGTGTGTGTGCGTGTAGAAAAAGATATTTTAGTTTGGAGAAGATGTGATGAATAATCACATTGGAATTTATAAGCACAACCCTCTTTTTCTTTGTTTTGGTTTTTTTTATAGAAAATAAAGTATGTGAAATATAATTTATAAAGGATGAGATGTTAATGTGTATGATCTAAAGTAAAATCTAAATTGAGAATTTATATAACTAATGTAAAAATAAAGAAATTTAGAGAGAGAATGATGTTTGGACCTTCTTTAGAGACTTTAGACTTGATCTTGATCCTTGATGAGCTCCCTTGAAAATTGAGATGAATGTTGGATGAGAGATAAGGAGATTTTTGCTAAATTGAGTATAAAAATAATGGGAATGAAAGATGGAAAGTAATTTCACACAATGAAACTTCACTGATTGCAGAAGAATGTTGTTGAGATCACTGATATTGATGGATTTGAGGTCTCTTAGAAGTGAGTTCAGGCCCTCCTTATGCAGAGTAAGGGTATTGTCGATCAACATACCTCTAACGCTATCGATCGGCAGGTGACCCTAGACACACAACGGATTGACAGGGAAATGGACCTGCCAATTAGCAGTCTCATGCTGATTTTTTTGGAAAAATGGTCGTCGAATAAAATCCGTAAATCCAAATCGTGCATGGTGAATACCATTAGAAAGGTAATTCAAAGACCTTCAAGAGTCTTTTGGGTTGATCCCGGTTCTGAGAGTTGACTTTAGTCAAAGGACGCTCGAAAGCGCCCATTGGTCGATTTGACGGGATATTATCGCACTGTAATGGATCGTTCTGTGACACCCCATTTAATTAAATACCGGTTAGCTTCTCATTTATTTAAATTAATTTCGAATATCAAGTTTGTTCAGTCTTAGCATCATTGTTGGAAACATTTTATTAATTACTAGCCACCTAATATTTAAAAAGTAAGATGCCAAATTTGATTACTTAAATGAACTTACAACCAAGTAATGAATAACCAACCATTCAACATTCACATAAACAATATCATTGGAATAAATAATAGAAAGAAATAACATAGTCTAGAGTAACACTCCAAATATAGTCTCAATGCCAAATAATCCCAATACAAAAGTATAAATATCTAAATAAATCCAACAACTGAAATGAAAATGAAAGTCTGAAACTGCTATCTCTAAATGAAAAGGGGTGACATGCCCTAACTAATGTAGATAACTCTGTAAGAATCAAAGATAATTGGTGGAGGCTTCTAATACCAAGTTCCTGTAACTTCCATAGCAGCTACAACACAACAATAAAATGGAACTCCTATGCTTGGCGTCCCTGTGGTTGGGCACCCAATAGTCTTTTACAAAACAAAAATATATTTGGAAGCAAAAGGGTCAGAGCCCGATGTGTAAATAGTTTAAAAATAGTAAAAGTTTAAATGCAATTTAAACAACACATATAATAAACATGTTAGTCACGTGCTCTCACTAATGACTTCTTACGCCTCAAATAACGTGCACACTTAACGCATTTTTTAAACCCATTCTAGTTATGCCCCTACCTAACTAGTCTGTAACAAATCTATTTATACGGACCACTTTACTATGCCCACCCGTATTACCCAATTAAGACATAATTACATTTCAAATCCTCATTAATTGAATCAATTATCTCATGTAAAATTTGAGTCCCCACATCTTTAAGTCATTTAAATATCTTACCCATTCTCATCTACCAAGCAACAGTGAATAATCATAAGGGTATACATATATATATCACTAACATAATATATATATATATATATATATATATATATATATATATATATTCGGCACCCCAAAAGGTTAGAACCTATGGTGCACACAAACTCTGCTATCAAATCCTGGTACATCACGTACGTAAGGATTTCAAGTTCCGAATCACTCAGGAACTGTATCAATACAAATCACACCTATTGGAGGCGAACATAGTTCACATACCTATGGGTCATGCACATACCTATCCTCACATAGTCAACTGACTTATCAACTCACAAATAAGTCTTCACAGTCCTATGTTCTTGAGGTACTAAATCTAAATCCCCCCAAAGGCACACAAGACAAGATTTTCCTCTTACTACAACCTCCCGTGATAGCAAGTGTGGTAGGTATGTCATACACATAATAATTCATATACTAGCTATTCACACAACCTAAGTAATCATCATTTCAATATAGGTATACTTGTATCCTATATTACATGTCTCATACGTATTATAGTTTCATCCCGATTATTCTACGTAATATGTTTGGCATGAAAACTCTCATTGAATAAATCTAAGTACTTAAACTTATCCCAAAAGGTTACTAAGTCTCCCACTTTTCTCTAAGGTTATCTTAGTAATTTAAAGTTCCCCTACTATTGTCTCTAACATTAAGTTATTGTTCATCAGAATTAAATTCAAGTTCCTACAATTTTTAACCGTAACTCACTCGTCGAACACTTATAAGTTTATCATTTATTCCCAACCCAAACTAATATTTTTTGGGCCTCAAATACAACCCTACCGACCTTCCCTAAGTCCATATATGTTCAAATTGTACACACCAATAACTCTTAAAAGTTGGGATTGGTTAAACCTTAAAAGGAAATTTATCACACATGCAATAGGAGTCGATCGATTGACTATGAATGTCGATCGATCGATCGACCAGTTACAGACCAGAATTCTAGCGCTTTAGCCATCGTTTTGTCTCCAAAATTCATTACATGATCTCATTATCCAAAGTAAACATACTTGATATTATAACAACCAAAACTCATGATTTCTAACGTTCCAGAATCATCAAATTATCACAAAAATTGCATATAAATTTAATTGTTCATCAAGTTCTCATGTTTGAACCCTAAGATAACTTTTCTCAATTCAAAATAGCGAAATACTCAGATTTGATCCCTGATTTATATCATTTAGGATATGATTCAATTCCCTAATCTTTCCAAAATTTATCTACATGCAACCCTACCCAAAGATCAAGATTTAATTCATCAATTATATAAAATCTTCGATATTTATGGTATATCTTCAATTCTAAACTACCATGTCTAAAATATGTATTGAATCTTTGCAAGAATAAATCACTTGCCTTAAATGGAAGTTGTGATCCTTTGGAGAAGATGATATGGTGGTGATGTTCTCTTTTCGGTCACAAATCCACCGATGGTGGTGGTGGTGTAAGGTGGTTGTTTGGCCCTAAAAACCTTTGGAAACCCATTCTTTATCTCTACTTCTCTCTCTCCAGTTTGTAGCAGCCAATAATCCTAATGATCCTAAGGGTTGGTTGATATATTTAACCTAAATTTCGTAGGTCACTATTTATCAAATACTAAAATGACTAAAATACCCTACTGGTTACCGGTTTGGCCTAAAAATGTCCCAGGACCCAAACTAAACCCCCAGGTAGTCTTTTTTTACTATCTCAACCCTTTCGAACACATTGGCATACTCAAAATGACCATAAGGATGACATAAAAATATACTTCTTTATAATCCATTAAGTTGGTCCCGATATGACTAACATGCACGTCCCAACATAATTTCCAAAACTATCATATGTTCCACACGTGACAATTTTAATAAGTTCATAATCATATATTACTATACTTGCTCAGTAATATTCAACATAATTACCATAATAAAATACTAATTCTTGTCTTGCTAGAATTTAAATCTAGATTAATTACCAATTACTTTCCTAATGAACTTAATTAATTCTATAATTAAAAACAGTAAAAATATGGGGTATTAATAGAATTCCGTTCCGAAATTGGGAAATAAAGGTATACCTGGTAAAAATAACTCTAGATATTTGCCACGCATCTCATCCTCGTGCTCCCAGGTAGACTCCTCGACATTATGATGCTATCACTGAACATGTACTAGCGGTACTACCTTCGATCTTAATATTTTCTCGATGCGGTCTAGGATAGCAACTGGCCCCTCCTCATATGAACTATAGGGTTGCAGGTCAATCCCCTTCAAAGTGATGTAAGTATAGGCCAACTCATCCCGAAGGTATCTCCACAATGAAGATATGTGGAATACGTCATAAATCATATGCAAGTGCTCCGATAACCCAAGTCTATAAGCAACTCTCCCAATCCGCTCGATGATAGGTAATGGGACCACATATCTCGTTGCCAACTTCCCTTACTTACCAAAATGCATTATCCCATTAATATGAGATACTCTCAGCAACACCTGGTCTCCCATATTGAACTCCTGAAAGAACCTCTTGGCATCAACATAGCTCTTCTATCGATCTTGAGAAATCCAAATACGAATTCGAATCATCTCTATCCTGGTTCAAGTATAGTGGATCACCTCTGGCCCAAGTAGCTTATTGTGCCCCACCTCTAACCAATACACTGGAGAACGACAAAGTCTATCGTAGAACGCCTCAAATGGATCCATGTCAATCGTAAACTGGTAGGAGTTATTATAGGCAAACTCCACTAGTGGGAGATACTTCTCCCATCCCCTGCCAAAATCTGGGATACACATCCGTAACATATCCTCTAACATCAAATTTATCCGCTCAGTTTTTCCATCAGTCTGCGGGTGATAGGTCGAACTCAGTCGTAACTCTGTAACCATAGCCTCCTGGAAACTCTGCCAAAACTGAGACACAAAAATCTTGTCCCTGTCGTACACGATATTAAGGGGAACTCCATGAAGTCTCACTATCTCGGCTATAAATATTTGAGCATACTATCATGTAGTGTAGTCCATTCGAACTGGCAGAAAGTGAGCTACCTTGATCAACCGATCCACAATCACCCATATCGAATCGTGACCTCGCTCAGATGTAGGCACCCCCATTAAGAAATCCCTATTAATGCTCTCCCATTTTCACATAGGAACCTCTAATGTCTGTAGAAGTCCTTTCGGTCTCTGATGGTCCACCTTCGCCAGCTGACAAGTGGCACATTTCAAAAGAAACTCGGCAATATTCTTCTATAATCCACTCCACTAGTACTGTCGCCTCATATACTGGTAGACCTTATCCCCACCAGGATGTACTATAAAATATGAACCATGCGACTCTGTCATCACCTTGGGTCGCAAGTACTCCCTCTCGAGAATAAATAATCTTCCATTGAAGCGCAACCCTCCATCTGAACCAAGAGTGTCCATTGCCTGAGCCTGCACCACCCTCGTAATAATCTGAGGCCTAACTATCATAACAGACATAAATGATCGGGCCACTACATATTGGTGTCCCAACTCCTTCCATTTCTCTTTCCACAATTTAGCCACCTCACTTACTGGCCTACGGCTCAACGCGTCTGCTACCACGTTAGCCTTCCTCTGGTGATATTGGATATCGAACTGATAAGCCTTCACAAATTCAAGCCACTTGCGTTGATGCATAGTCAACTCCTTCTGGGTGAAGAGGTAATTTAGTGACTTGTGATATGTGAATAAGAAAATTTTCTCCCCCAAGAGATAATGTTTCCATATATGAAGTGCAAACACGACTGTCGCTAACTCCAAGTCATGGGTGGGGTAATTCCTCTCATGAGTCTTAAGCTTTCGGGAAGCATAAGCTATAGCTTGATCCTTCTACTGAAGCACACCCTCGAGTCCCTGTAAGTACGCATCAGTGTAGACTAAATACTCCACACCCAGCCTAGGCAGTGTTAGGATGGGTGATAAATTCAACTTTTCCTTCAGCTCATCAAACGCTAACTGACAGGCATCATCTAAGATGAACGACACCCCTTTACGAGTCAGGTGTGTCAACGGACCCTCTATCTTCGAGAATCCCTGAATAAGCCTCTTATAGTATCCTACTTGACCCAAGAAACTGCGTATCTTTGTCGGTGTCGTGGGTTGCCCCCACTCCCTCACCACTGACACTTTGCTCAGATCTACGGATATACCCTCGACGGTGTCGTGGGTTGCCCCCACTCCCACACAAGATAAGATTGTTCTCTTCCTATAACCTCCCGTGATAAAAATTATGGTAGGCATGTCATACACATAATAATTCATATACTAGGTAATCACACAACCTAAGTAATCATCATTTCACTATAGGTATACTCCTATCATGTCTCATACGTGGTATAGTTTCATCCCGATTATTCTACGTAATATGTTTAGCGTGACAACTCTCATTGTATAAATTCGAGTACTGAAACCCATCCCAAAAGGTTACTAAGTCTCCCACTTGTCTCTAAGGTTATTTAAGTAATTTAAAGTCCCCCTACTGCTCTCTCTAACCTTAAGTTATTGCTTATTTGAATTAAATTCAAGTTCTCATCATTTACAACCGTAACTCCTTCGTCGGACACTCATAAGTTTATCATTTAATCCCAAATCAAACTTATATTTTTTGGGAATCAAATACACCCCTATTGACCTTCCCTAAGTCCAAATATGTTCAAATAGTACATAGAAATAATTCTAAAAAGCTTGGATTGGTTAAACCTTAAAAGGAAAATTTATCACACATACAAGGGGAGTCGATCAATCGACTATAAATTTCGATCGTTCGAACCAATCGATCGATCCATCGACCAGTTATAGCCCTGAATTCTAGCATTTTTGGTCATCTTTTTGTCTCCAAAGTTCATTTCATGATACCATTCTCCAAAGTAAACATACTTTATGCATAACAACCTAAACTCATGATTTCTAATGTTCCAGAATCATTAAATCATCACGAAATTGCATACAAATTTAATTATTCATCAAGTTCTAATATTTAAACCCTAGGATTACTTTTTAAAATTCAAAATATCCAAATACTCAGATTTGATCTGTGATTTATATCATTTAGGATCTGATTCAATTCTCTAATCTTTCCAGAATTTATCTACATGCAACCCTACCCGAAGATTAACATTTAATTCATTTATTATATAAAATCTTCAATATTTGTGGTATATCTTCAATTCTAAACTACCACGGCTAAAATATTTGTTGAATCTTTGCAAGAATAAATCACTTGCCTTAAATGGAAGTTGTGATCCTTTGGATAAGATGATATGGTGGTGATGTTCTCTTTTCGTTCATAAATTTGCCGGTGGTGCAAGGTGGTTGTTTGGCCCTAGCAACCTTTGGAAACCCTTTTATTATCTCTACTTCTCCCTCTCGAGTTTGTAGAAGACAATAACCCTAATGATCCTAAGAGTTGGATGATATATTTAACATAAATTTTGTAGGTCACTATTCATCAAATACTAAAATTACTAAAATACCCTCCCTGGTTGCTGGTTTGGCCTAAAAATATCCCGTGACCCAAACTAAACCCCTAGATAGTCTTTTCGGACTATATCGACCCTTCTGAACACATTGACGCACTAAAAATGACCGTAAGAATGACATAAAAATAAACTTCTTTATAATCCATTAAGTTGGTCCCAACACGAGTGACATGCACGTCCCAACTTAATTTTCAAAACTCTTGTATTTTCCACATGTAACAATTTTAATGAATTCATAATCATATATTACTATACTCGCTCAGTAATATTCAACATAATTATCATAATTAAATACTAACTCTCGTCTTGCTAGTATTTAAATCTAGATTAATTACCAGTTAATTTCCCAATTAATCCATTTAATTCTATAATTAAAATCAGTAAAAATACAAGGTATTACACGTTCGTCCAAACCATCGGTTAGAATCGCACACAGGGAAGACTGTTGGAAAGGTTATGTGAGTTACTTCAATGTTCCAAAGAGCTTCATTCGGTTCGGAAAGTTTACTTTGGTCAAACAGGGCCCAAAAAAGCCCGGTGACCTTTCGAAGTAAAATGGATCGTTCATATGTACCATAAGGCTGATTTGCGGATGGGGTAGGCTGTTGGATAGGATATTCAGTGACCTTAGAAGATTCATTTAGTCTCATTCGAGCTGAAGAATTTACCATGGTCAAATGGAGCTCGAGAGCGCCTGGTGTGACACCCCGCCTAATTAAACCCCGGGTGATATGTCCTAAATTAAATTAGAAAAAGTTTCTCAATTGGTTCATTCTTAGCATCACTGTCGAGTTTTTAATTACTAACCACCTAACTAAAAAATTAGACTGGTGTCAAGTTTTATCTTTCATTAATTCAATGAAATACTCATGCGGAAACAATATAATTTAAACAATCACAATTAAATGAATTCAACCATTCACAAATAAATAATAAACTGAGCGAATAAACAATCGGCTAAAATCCAACAAAAGTAAAGACAAATAATAAAAATCGAAAATTATCTGAAATGAACATCAAATAAAACTGTGAGCCACATGCTGGAGTATTTGATGGTAAACCCCTACGCTAAGAATAAAAGGAATAGAGGCCCTTATCCAAATCCTGCAACATCCACATATGCTGCAGTAACGAATCCCTGGAATGAGTCAAGTCGGGCGTCCTGATGGTTGGACACCTAAAAGGTTTTTAAAAATATTTAAAGAAGGGGTTAGAATCCAAAACATTTTGAAAAAATTTAGCAATTGATTAACTTGCAGTAATAAATATGCACGAATGCTCTTCATATTTTAGTTAGTGCCGCACTCCCTTGAGTACATCCTCAGCCCTCCTCTAATGTGCACAACTAACGCCTTAATTAAATCCCCTAGCCATTTCTCCCATAACTAGATAACCGATATAACCCATTGCAACCACCCTACTCTAATCGAGTATGCAATAATTATAATTTCTAAGTTATTATTAGCATTAACTTAATTAATCATTCCCCTCCTTAAGTTCATATAACTTTCACACTCATTATACCCATAATACAATTAACGACCTGTATTAAATTACCCGTATATAATTATTTATATCATTATATATGTATAATCGTATTACAACATCCACACATATGTTGAAATAATATATAATAATAACCATCCTCCTGAGTAATAACTCACTGGATGTATATTGTCTAAAGTACTATCCCACTAGGTGTATTCACCTAACCTAGTTACCCCAAGTCAGAATCGCTCACTAACTAGGTTAAAATCATACATAATGGAGGCGGTCATATTCCTTCACTGAAAGTGAGATGCCCCTCACCCATATAACGGACGCTATGACCTGGGGATATACTCGCCCTAATCCTCAAGCTAGGGGATTAACCCACTATGCGCAACCTTCCATGATAGCACTAGAGTATGTATATTAATAATATCTAATCACTGATATTTATACACACACCATATATATATACTATCGCACACCGTACATATATATATAGTTATAAAAAAATGGGCTTTACCGTGTACTAAATCCGTAACACAAGCCTATACAGAATATCATGAGTTTATGATCCAATCCTGATTATTAATTAATTCGCACATTGATTAATTAAATTACTTTTGGTGTCGCCCAACTAATATACTCGGACTCGCTCTTATGGCCCGAGAACAAAATAATACCCGAGTCTAAATCCCCAAATCCAAATTATTTAGCTTTCATTATTAATTAATTTAATACCTTGGCATCGCTCAACCAATATACTCGGACTCGTCCACTCGATCCGTATTTAATTATTTTGGAATGTTTTTTCCCAAAATTAACCATAATGAGTCACACATAAATCCCTCCCAATCCCAATTACTTTCCCTTATAATTTTTAGGAATTTATGTTCCATACTTATTTCTCACTAAATAATGTATGGAAATTGAAATGTTTGATTAATTTCTCTTATATAAAGAAAGCTGGCCGACCTGTCAAAAATACTGGACAATCGATCGATCGACCCTTTCCATCGATCGATCGATCGAACAAGTCTTCGTCTTCTCTAGCACTCTTTCAGCCATTAACGAATTTCTCCCAATTCCAACCTCTTTTATGGTTCAACCCAAATGCAGACAACATTCTTAATACATGGGAACATGATTAGTACCTCCCATAAAACCTCAAACATGACTTAATTCCCACAAATCTCTACTTATTCAAAAATTGGGAAATTTTTCGGGCTTTCTTTGTTCAGTCCTAATTTCATCCAATTATCCCAATTTCCTTCTTCAATTTCTACTGAGGTTTTCACATCTAAGTTAAATATCTACTCAGAATCATGTAACACAATAAATTCCTACACCAATTCTCATTTTGGTGTTCCAATTACAAAAACTCCATTTTTGTACCCCGTTTATACCGAAAACGAATTTTAGATTTCCACATCACACAAATATGAATTGAAAACATAAATAAATGCTACATTAAGTTAACCACTTGCCTTAAGGGTTCATCGGGTTTGATCCGTTGATGTAGAGGCAAGTTCGACGATGAATACACCCAATCTCGTTCCTAGTGTTATCTCCAAAAGGACCCCCAATTGCTCTCAGTGCTTCCTATGGCTTTCTCTCCAAACCCTAGGTTGTCCCTTGTGTTTTTTTGTCGTTTCCATTTTTTCCCAATTAGGTAATAAGGATGAATCCCGTTTTTAGCCTAATGGATCAAGCCCAAATGACCCAAATACCTCTGTGTGGGCTCGACTATGCCTAAAAATGCCCCGAGGCCCTTTTTACTACACACGGGTACTCAACCGTGCACTCAAAATTTGCATCCGAATTAATTTTAAAAAGTTCTTATCTCACACCTAACTTAGTCTATAACCGACTCCCGATTGAGATAAGTGAATCTCACGTTACTAATACACTTATGACGTAAATAATTATTACTATTCACTTTGTAAACTAAATTCCCATAAATATTAACCATTTACTCTCTCGATTAATATTTATATACAGATTTCCATAATTAATTCCATTAAATTATGACACGCAAGTAATTTAAATTCTTACCCGAATTAATTAATTTTTAATTGCATAAAAATATGGGGTGTTACACCTGGTGGCCTCCGAATCAATTTTTGAGGGAAAACAGATCGTTCATCCAAACGATTATGCCGTTTTGCTCACGGGGAGGAGCCTTGGAAAGGGGTTTTAGTTACCTTCAATGATCCATTGAGCTTTCACTCTAATGATGATGTTGACTAGGGTTAAACGGGGCTCGGGACCTCCCGATGGCCTCTAGATTTATACTCGGAGTATGATATAGGGTTTGTAGTGAAAGGGGGAGATACTAGGGACCTAAGGAGAGACTTAGGGGGTCCTAGAATGTGGTGTCTGCAATAATTATTTAAATTGAACAAAATACACATAAATGAATTAATAAATTATTTTAAACTCGAATAAGTATAGATATGAAGATGTTAATGGGATAATTCTGATGACTTGTGGCATAAGTAGAATGTCGATTATACCTTAAAATGATGGATTTTAATCCCTATGGGACAGTATATATCTTGGAATAGGTTTTAAAATATTTGGTTATGGTTATGGGCCTAATAGATCAAGGTTAATAAGGGTCATAACCTTAATTTCGTGATTAAGAAGATAAAAAATGGAATTAAGGCTGGTCTAGTTCATTTTTAACACATTAGAGAGAAAACTATATGATTATAAAGAGGATAGAGAGAAGAGATAAATTGGAGAAGAATAATTGTAACAATTGGGTGGGAAGGATAAGAAGTATTGGGGCAATTGACTTAGAATTCACCACCTTAATTTAGAGAAATGTTTATATTTTATATCTATATAATTTCCATTGTTACAAGAATACGGTTATTCATTAGATTCTAAGTCTAAATACATAACACTTGATTTAGATTGTTGAGCAATAAATTTTGATTTGTATTTAATTTCTAAATATTTGATTTTATCCTTAAATATAATTTGGTTCCATTTCTCATGATTTTTTGTTACATATAACAAATTGAGGTTGAAATTGTGTATACTTGATGAATTGAGAAAAAGTCCCTCAATTTTGGCATGAATGAATTAGAAAGTTTGGACTTTCGAATAAAATTCAACATAGGGATTCAATTCTGAAAAATACTTATAAACCCTTATATAAATCTAGTAAAATGGTCAGGATAACATTGGATTTAATTTGGGTAATTATGTAGGACAATTTAGGGTATATGGGAGGTAATCAATCTTGAATTAGGCCATTAATTGTGGTCCTGGATAGAGGGGCCATAAAAGGGACCATAAGTTGAAGAAAGATAAAACTATGGAGTGTTTTGTGGTTTGCCCATTCGAAGGACCATAATTTTGGTCCGTGCGCACAGTCCATGTAGACGGTTCATGTGAACGAATAGGATGTTATCCATTCGCACGGGTGAAATTTTATGTTTTTGAATCATGAATGCAAGGATAGATTTTAAAGTTGGTGATTTTGGGTTTGGATTTGGTGTTGTGTTCGTTACTTAAGGTTTTGATTTGGGAGTTATTTTGTGATTACAATCTAAGATGTTATGGTATTAATCCAAGAATAGATGGGATTTTTTATGGTTGTTGAGAACCTTAAGTATAGGGGCAAGTATGGAGATATTTATGAGATTAATAGATAGGTAATGATTATTTAGATCATCCGGTAGATTAAAACATATTATAAACCATTAATTAAGGTAATAATTTTATGATGATAGCAATGGTAAATAGTGGGCGTGAGAGATACCTAGACTTGGAGAGCCTTAGGATATCGGGATAGTTTTATACATAACATATTATAGCTAACATTCTTATTAACTAACAATAGTTAGAGATGTTATATGTAACCCAGTCGATTGGGGTTTGTATTTATTTTGTTTTGTCTAGTTGGGCAGGTTCGTAATCGCTTTTTATATTTTTTGTAATATATCGATTATATATACATATGGTATACATCCTAGAGGAGACATTCTTATGAACTGTGTGACGATTACACTTTGGTATTTTGGTAGACAATGATGGGTTATACCTTTGGTCGTACGATGACGAGCACAACATTATTATAGTACCCTCGGTCGGGCAATGTCGTCACTTCGGTATATTGAGAGAGAAATACGGGTCACCTTGGGTCATGTAACACTGACCGTTTTGGTACTCCGGTAGACAAAAATAGCATAGTTTATTATGTCGGGTGATGACACCTTTTTAGTATTCTGAGGGAGCGCGATGGGCTTACTGTGGACTGTGCGACGGTGACTGCTTTGGTACTCCTTTAGACAAATAATTTATACGAATAGTACATATGTGGATATACACATAGAGATGTGCTTTCTTTATAAATATACATACTTGATAGGTGTAGAATAATTATTTATGAATATTCAATTCAAATGAAAAATATATAATCAAGTGATTCACTTGGGGTTGGGCTTAGACGCATGTGATATCTAGGATTATTGGGTTTTGGTATAATCTAAAATCTACTAAAATAAAAGAAGAAGTTGCACAATTATATTTTAGTTCAGAATCAGTTATATTCTTATATTCCTTAAACACGCTATTACTTAATAACATTTTCTAGGACATAGGCCCCAGTTGCAGTTGCACCCTTACTTCAGTCAAAACCTTCTTCTCAGTTGCTATTCTTATATGATGTAGATGTCGAGCGTGTATGATCAGTCTCCTTATTAATCCTTGTACCCAATTCAGTAAGATGTTGGTGTATGTTGATACATTTGTAGTTACGCGATGGTACTGGTAATGTTGATTATTTTGGTATCAGGGAATGTTGTTCACCAATAGTATGTTTTAATTATTTAATTTACGCATTTAGCTTTTAGTTCCACCATGCTTATAATAATACGAAATTGTTTTAGACTCCGTTACTATTTATTTTATCCTTAATCAACATACTGTAGATTTTATAGGGTCTCGCAATTTTTAAGTGTAGGGAAAAAATTTCAATTGAGTCAATTTCTATGTAAATGGATTAATTCTTGACAAAATTGTTTGAGTCATAGGGTAGATTTCATTTCGTTGATCCCATAAGCCTATGACATTGTTTGATGAAGACATAGCGACCAAGCATCAAAGATTAAATATGTCGTGTTGTGTTTACCGTGCAAAGTTTGTCTTCATATATACTGAGGATCTCACAGGTATGAATGTAAATAATTTATGAGTCCTTGGAATTTTCGTTAAGGGTGTTTGTTTTAGAAAAATCGTTGGAACATTTTTTACTTATTTTTTTAGAAAAATATTTTTTTTTCGTGATTCATTATTCAAATCAAATATACGGATCGTTAAAATAAAATTTGTTTATCGTTCAAACAAGGTTTATAAGTCATTCGAAAAACTGAGTCTTTTCATTAGAAGTCTCACTCAAAGTGTAGGCACCCCATTCTGTTACCCCCCTAACTCTCCTTAGGTCCCTAGTACCTCCCCTCATCACTACAAACCTAGGTCATGTCCCGAGTACTGACCTAGAAGCCATCGGGCACTCCTCGGCTTAGTTTGACTAAAAAGTCAAACTCTTCATCTCGATCGAGACTCAATGAATCTTCGAAGGGAACTAAATACCCTTTCCAACGGTCCGCCCCATACGTGATTCTGACTTACCATGCGGATGAACGATCCGTTTGCGTCCAAAACCTGACCCAGCGGCCAACGGGCACTCCCGAGCTCTGTTTGAACTAAGTAAACTCTTCATCTCAACCGAGGCTGAATGAATCTTTAAAGGGAACTGAATACACTTTCCAACGGTCCATCCCGTGCGCTATTCTGACTTTACATGCGAACGAACGATCCATTTGACTTCGAGAGGTCACCGAATGCTTCCCAGGCCCAGTTGACCAAACTCAACTCTCCAAACCGGGTCAAACTCTTTGGGAAGTCAAAGTAAATCTTCTAAGCTTTCCAACGGTCTACCCCATGCACGATTCGAACTTACCATAAGGACGAACGATCCGTTTGCGTCCGAACGATTCCCCGTCCAATGGACCGACAAATGCTTCCGAGCCATATTTGACCTAAAGTCAACTCCCGAACTCGGGAGCGGTCCAAAGGACTTTCGAAGGCCTATGAATTACCTTTCCAACAGTATACCCCTTGCACGATTCTGACCAGCGGTTTGCCCTCGGCGATTGATTTTTCAAAAAATCCCGAAGCGCACTGCCAAATGGCAAGTTCCAGACCCGAAGCGCACTGCTAAATGGCAGGTTCTAGACTCTCGCTACCTTGGCCTCCATGGTCGACATACCCTAGGGAATAACAATAACCCCCTTCCTAGTTCAAAAGCAAGACAAACTGACCCATTGCTACCATATTAAGCTTGTCTCCACCGAAGATCCCGAACTAAACGATTGCTGGTACTATGATATCTGGTTCTTCCTTAAACATGGTAGGTATCCCGAGGGTTCTAATAAGAAAGATCGAACAACTCTCCGAAGACTGGCCGCCCAGTACATCATCTGTCATAAAGCCCTACTCAAGAGGAACTTCGATAGAACTCATCTACACTGTATTGCTGGGGCTGAGATTGAGAAAATAATGCAGAAGATCCACAGTAGGGAATGCGGACCCCACATGAATGGTCACATGCTCGCCAAGAAGATCATCCGACAGGGCTACTACTGGACCACCATGATCCAAGATTGCATTGCCTATGTCCGGAGATGCCTCAAATGCCAACAATTCTCCAATCTTTAACACTTGCCTCCGTGAGAGTTATACAACATGAGATCTCCCTAGCCATTATCCACCTTGGGTATCGACATCATAGGGAAGGTTACACGAAGGGCTTCAAACAGACATGAGTTTATCCTAGTCTCCGTCGATTATGTCACCAAATGGGTCGAAGCTGAGTCATACGCAGTATGAAAGCCAAGAAAGTGGCCAAATTCCTCAAGAAAAATATCATCTGCCAATATGGGGTCCCGCACGAGCTGGTATTAGATAACGGGTTGCATTTCTAATCAGAAGTCACAGAAGTAGTCAACGAGCATGGGATTCAGAGACACAAATCTTCTCCCTACCGACCTCAGACTAATGGTGCAGTTGAAGCCGCCAATAAGAACCTCAAAGCAATCATCAGTAAGATGACCGAAAGTTGTAGAGATTGGGCTGACCGGATCCCGTACGCCCTCTGGTGCTATCGAACCTCAATTCGAACCTCTATTGGGGATACCCCTTACTCCCTGATCTACGACATGGAAGTAGTCCTACCTGTAGAGCTGGAAATACCCTTGCTACGCGTCATGCTCGAAAGCAAGGTTAGTGAAGAAGACTGGTGCCGAAGTCGTCTTGATGAGCTAGCCCTCCTAGATGAAAGAAGGTTAAAAGCACTGTACCACATACAGGGGTACCATCACCGAATAGCGCAATCATTCAACAATAGAGTCAAGGATCGCGGTGTCCAAGAGGGGGACTTGGCCCTCAAGGAAATAATAAAACCCACCTGGGACCCCAGAGGGAAATTTAAGCCCAATTGGAGCGGCCCCTATATTGTCAAGAAAATATTATCTGGCAGTGCCACCATGCTCACTGACTTAGATGGGGAAGAGATGGCTCGTCTAGTCAATCTGGACGGTCTCAAGAAATTCTACCCCTGGTCTGAAATCTTGGCGCGCTACGACTCTTATCATCCCCCTTCTATTCTAAAAAAAAACTTTTCCTGTACCCTTACCCAGAACTACGCGGGCCTAATCCTTCACAAAAGACTATTTTTAAAACTTTTCAAAAACCCAGAGGTACGTAGGCAGCTCATACACCTCACATGAGTGCGGCCCTTTCTTTTTCACAAAATACTATTCTTTTCTTACCTCCGAGAACGGCGATTAATTCTAAAAATACTTGAACAAAAGGATTATGTATGCCTTAGCGATTAGTATAGATAATTCAAAATGCAAAATTCATCGAAAGGCACAGCTGGATGATCAAAAACTTGTTTATTTTATTAATAAGAACTTACAGTACAAATTACATAAGAAAAGGAATGGATAACTCCCTTCCCCCTACTACTATAAAAAGCCAAATAAAATCCCCACATCCATTCCCTATTACATAAATAAACTCTCCAAGAGTCCTACCCACAGCTACCAGAGGAGCCTGCACCCTCATCATCGACATCCTGAGGTCCCCAAGTTTCCCCTGCCTGAATAGAGTGCTGTAAACATTCCATGGATCGATACGCCTTAACCATCTTTGAAAAGACCACAACACCCCCTTCCATGGTGTTAGATAAAATAAACCATCTTTGTCTAGTCTCCACTGCCAACATCTTGTTGACTACTTTCCTCCATAAGCATTTCATATAATCTTTGGGGGCATGCCAAACCTTACCGACAGACTGAGAGGGATGGGTCAACGGACACCAATTTTCCCACAGAGACCCAAGCAACATACGCAAGCGCTCAGTCAAATCTTCTACCGGAAATAAATTTGAGGTCCGAAGGGGCACGACCTGCGCCCAGCCAAATTGGTGCAAAAGCCGCCAAGGAAATAAAAAGAGGTCTATCTGAGACCAACCAGCCGCACATAGGAATACTCTCTTAGCTCCAGAACGGGATGAAACTGTCCCCACCAAGGCACTGACCAATACAGCCCACGAGCCCCATGCTCCACAACCTAACTTTCCCAGTTCTCAACATATAGGACAACGCTGATGAAGTAGCGTGAAAAGAAGTTAGGTATGGTCGACAAGGGATACTTCGGAGGAGTCGCCAAGCGAAATCTTTCAGACAACCACATGAACAGCATTACAGGGCTACCCCTCAAAAAGTCATAACGGCCTTCTCTCCAGGCATCCAGACCATTCAGGGTCTCCGCTAGTATCACCGCCGCAGGATTGCGACGATATGACATCCATGAGGTAATGGCTGCAAGTTGTGGGTCCACTTGCTCCTTCCCAGTCACCAGCAGCAATTTGGAAACCAGACCCAGAACAATGGCTCCAGCATAGCCAGCATCACCTACTTCTCGCAAATGCACAGACCAGAGCACCGCCGGGAGGGAGATCATTCCTCCAGCAACTAATGATCTGTCCACCGAAGGCGAAATATGAAGAAGCCCGTCCAACAAATCCCTAGGAGAACGGGAAAATTCGGGCAAAGCCGCTGCAACACTGGGATTTACACCTAGCATGGCAGAAAATTCCTCGTAAGTATGACAAACTTCTTCCAACCCAAAGCGGAATACATGGTATTCGGGGTACCAGAATTGTACCGCCTCCATTAGGACGTTCCACTTAAGAGGCTGATTACGCCACAAAGAGACCCGACGCATGTTGAAAGAATCATAGTCGATATTATAAGAGCACATAGATTCCAAGGCTTCGAGGTAATTGGCAAACTCGGTGCTACCAGGGAGAGCCATCTTGCAAGGCTAAAAGATAAAATGGGTAAGAATGCAAAGGTGTGATGAAAACACTCCACCCTTACCCTTTTTTATACTTGAAAACCCTCACAAGGGACATAATCCCTGTAGAAATTGGAAGGAATCCTACCCCACAAGGTACCAAAGGCTGAAGAGTGTACCATTCAAAGCTTTCAATTGATGGGACTGGACTGAACTGGCGATAGGCAGGTCAGGGTGCTTGCCGATCGGCAACCCCCCCATTTTTGGAAATTTCCCTTTTTCCTCTTTCGACAAATCAGAAAGTTCAATAAAAATAAATTGATATTCTCAACAGAATTTCAAGAATCCCTTTTTCTCCTTATATATTTTCTCCTTTTAATTAAAAACATTCCTTCAAAAATATTCCAAAAATATTCCTTTTTTACGGTCTCAGCGGCAAAGTAAAAAGCGCATGTGCATGCATTCATTCATCATTAATAAAAGATAACAAAAAACTCCATTGCATTGCACATATCTGTTTTCTGTGTTACATCATCTTTGCAGGAAATAAAAAGAAAAGCAAAAACAACGGGACTTATCCCGAACCCACGTCCTCTCTATCTCTCTCTCTCACTAAAAGCTTCAACCCCTGTGACGTGCTCTCTTCCCCCTACGGCGAGATGACGCACCACCACTACCTGAGCCAGAGTCCTCTCCGGATGAGGTAGATGGTACCAAGCAATAAGGAACAGGAATCGCGTCCCGAATATGGGTAGTCGCCGAAGATATCCAGTCTCTGATGTCCCTGAGCCAAGTGGTCGACACGCGGACTTGCTGCAAGAAAAGGCAAAATCAGTATCAAAGCAAGGATGACCAAAACAGAAAAGAAAGAGAGGAACAGAAAGGTATACCGTAGGTCGGAGGACCTCCTCTTTTAAACCCAACTCCTCCGGATCCATCACATGAGGACGGTGCAACATAGGCACCATCCCTCCATCAGCTCGTCGGATGTTGTACGAAGGGGTATGCAACTGCATAAAAGGGACCTCCGAGGTCACCACCGCCGCTGAAGTTGATGGACCATCGGTGCTGTGGGAAGAACCCATCGCCTGACTCAAACCCGCAAGAAAGAAGGGCAACACATCATATATACTGGGCACCATCAACCAGCTCGTCACAAAGTCTATATAGTCATACGGTGCGGCCGTATCGGTGTATAGCAGGTAGGACTCGCCAATCATCATCGCGATCCTCTCATCCTCTGGAAGAAGTCTCTCCTGCCTCATAGATGTAGGAGGCTGTGTGGGTGTCACCACCACATCCTCAGCAATCTGACGAATCACCCTCTCCCCGAGGTACCAGGAATGGTCGAACTCATGTGCCAGCAAGTGACTCATATGCGCATTCACCCCGATCACCCCCACATCCTGAATGGATGTCCCCCAGGGATAAAAGGTCACCTGAAAATCTCCAAGCGAGCATAAATCAATACAATATCAGAAGATGCAAAAACCAAGACTAAAATGGAAAGAGTCTTACCCTACCACTGGTCATGTCATTCAAGACCTGACGCACCGCCTCTAGAGAGAGAGATCCCTTCGACTGCCGATTGGCCTTACGCCATTAATACAATTGGAAGAAGTCCCCAATAGTGTCGTCCTTCAACGCGATCAACGGGGTGTTGCTCCCAATCACCTCATAGAACCACGTCTGAATTCGCAAACAAAAAGATACGCATAAGGAAAATGCGAATGCCTGAAACAAAAATGCGAATGAATGAAAAGAAAATGCGCAAGTTAAAGAATACCTCAAAAAGGTACGTAGCCCCAGTAAAGGTCTGCCCACAGCACCGGCTGAATGCATCCAGAGCGGAGTAAAGGGTCGCCAAGGTCAGACTCCCCCAATCATAGAAAGGGATGTTCAAAAACATCCTCAGGTACGACAGAAACCATAAATGGACAACGTCGCCACTCGATGCCACCATGAAACCTCCCAAAACAAGCAAAATGAATAATCGGTCCATCTGCCTCACTTGCAGCCCGTCCTCCACATCAATCTCCCTAACCAACAGAACGTCCTTCAGCAGGGATAGCCGGATAGAATATCCAAAAAATATCCTCCTTACATCACCAAGTGCCGCATGCACTGCCTCCAGTCTCACACTTAAAGGGCGATCCACCTCTATCTGCTCTCCATCACAATCCATCCCCAGCAGCTACTGTACGTCTATGGGAGTCACAATCATCTCCCCGAAGCCGAAATGAAAGGTGTGGGTAGTATCCCACCACCTCTCTCCCAAATCGCACAAGACCGCTGTCGAATGAGGCATCTCATCCAGCACCATAGGTGGGAGATTCTCCCAGACATCCTTGAGCCCCATTGTCCCACGGGCACACATATTCTTCAAAGAAATATCAGACTGGCAAAAAAAAAAGTCTCATCAAAAGTCAAGAAAGAAAAATAACCAAAAAGAGAAGAATGCCAAAGGTCGGGTTACTTACATAACCGTCGGGGATCACTCTCGAAGAGAAATGATGCGATGGCTCCCACAGTAAAGTCCGCTCATCTGCAACAGGCTCAAAAGCATCAAAGGATTTCTCACTCCCCAAAGCACGGGCCACCCTGTCCCTCCAATCCACATTTGCCCAGTCATCAACGGTCAACCACTCCCGATGGACTGCAAGGCTCACAAAAGCGGCCATTTCTTGAAGATCGAAATGCTAGAACTATTTGCAGAAGAATCGCAGAGAGAGAGAAAGCAAAAGAAGCTGTGAAAAAATGAAGGGATTCGCCCCCTTTTTATAGGATGCCAAGCGCCATGCCGATCGGCACCTCCCCCTACCATACCGATCGGCACTGACTACTCCCCTTCCCGATGAAGCCCAAAAGTCCGTGCCACTACCGAATGGCACCCCTTATACCATGCCGACAGGCACCCAACCTTAAATTTCGTACATAAATTAACAAAAAATACTAGAAAGCCCCGAAAAATCCTCAGAAAATTCCAGAAAATCCTAGGATGGATTTTGAACATTTTCACCAAGAAAATTTCGTGTTCCCTCGAGCGGAACCCCTTATTTTCCCAGCGTAATCCTCAAAAATCAAGTGAAACTCCTCCCGGAAAAGCTCCGGAGGATCCCAAAGGATCTCCTGATCACTTCCCCAACGAAATTCTCTTACAGCACCCAAAATAGGTTGTTCCCCCCTGCGAGGCCTCCTAAAAGCTTCCCCAGCTATCAGCTCCCCAGCCAAGATCAAAATCACAAAAGCACAGCAGAATTAAAATCCAATCTTTATCCACTCTTGGGTCAGAATTGGCCCCGGTCTTGGATCGTCACCCGAGTTAGGTCCGAATTGACCTCGGTCCTCGGTCGTCACCACTCTTGGGTTAGAATTGGCCCCGGTCTTGGATCTTCACCTGAGTTAAGTCAGAATTGACCTCGGCCCTCAGTCATCACCACTCTTGGGTCAGAATTGGCCCCGGTCTTAGATCGTCACCTGAGTTAGGTCAGAATTGACCTCGGTCCTCGATCGTCACCACTCTTGGGTCAGAATTGGCCCCAGTCTTAGATCGTCACCTGAGTTAGGTCAGAATTGACCTCGGTCCTCGGTCGTCACCACTCTTGGTTCAAAATTGGCCCCGGTCTTGGATCGTCACCTGAGTTAGGTCAGAATTAACCTCGATCCTCGATCGTCACCACTCTTGGGTCAGAATTGGCCCCGATCTTGGATAGTCACCTGAGTTAGGTCAGAATTGACCTCGGTCCTCGGTCATCACCACTCTTGGGTCAGAATTGGCCCCAGTCTTAGATCATCACCTGAGTTAGGTCAGAATTGACCTCGGTCCTTGGTCGTCACCACTTTTGGGTCAAAATTGACCCCGGTCGTGGATCATTACCTGAGTTAGGTCATAATTTTCCTCGGTCCTTGGTCGTCACCACTTTTGGGTCAGAATTGACCCCGGTCTTGGATCGTCACCTGAGTTAGGTCAGAATTGACTTCGGTCCTCGATCATCACCACTCTTGGGACAAAATTGGCCTTGGTCTTGGATCGTCACCTGAGTTGGGTCAGAATTGACCCCGATCCTTGGTCGTCACCACTCTTTAGGTCAAAATTGACCTCGGTCTTGTATTGTCACCTAAGTTGGGTCAGAATTGACCCCGGTCCTCGGTCGTCACCACTCTTTAGGTCAGAATTGACCTCAGTCTTGGATCGTCACCTGAGTTGGGTCAGAATTGACCCCGATCCTCGGTCGTCAGCATTCTTTAGGTCAGAATTCACCTCGGTCTTGGATCTTCACCTAAGTTGGGTCAGAATTGACCCTGGTCCTCAGTCGTCACCACTCTTTAGGTAAGATTTTACCTCGGTCTTGGATCATCACCTGAGTTGGGTCAGAATTGATCCCGGTCCTCGATCATCACCAATCTTTGGTCAGATTTGACCTCGGTTATCAAACCTTTACCCTAAGCCCACAAATTCGGCTTTGGTTCGCAGAATTGATCATCCTCAGCACACTCCTTAGGTCCTCAGAATCGGCCTCGACCCTCTGAATCAGTCATACTCCCTCAAAAGCATCAAGTGGTGTCTATTCGACGGTCATTATTTGTTCCAAACTCACCCATAGAGGGGCTCTGTAGACACCCCATTTTGTTACCCCCTAACTCTCCTTAGGTCCTTAGTACCTCCCCTCATCACTACAAACCTAGGTCATGTCCCGAGTACTGACCTAGAATCCATCGGGCACTCCCCAACTCAGTTTGACCAAAAATTCAAACTCTTCGTCTTGACCAAGACTCAATGAATCTTCGAAGGGCACTAAATACCCTTTCCAACGGTCCACCCTATTCGCGATTCCAAATTACCATGAGGACGAATAATTCGTTTGCGTTCGAAACCTGACCCAGAGTCCACCGGGCGCTCCCGAGATCTGTTTGACCTAAGTCAACTCTTCAACTCATCCGAGGCTGAATGAATATTCGAAGGGCACTGAATACCCTTTCCAACGGTCCATCTCATGCGCAATTCTGACTTTCCATGCGGACGAACGATCCGTTTGACTCTGAGAGGTCATCGAATACTTCTCGGGCCCGGTTGACCAAAGTCAACTCTCCAAATCAGGTCAAACTCTTTGGAATGTCAAAGTACATCTCCTAACCTTTCCAATGGTCCTCCCCGTGGGCGATTCCGACTTACCATACGGACGAACGATCCGTTTGCGTCCGAATAATTCCCGTCTGATGGACCGATAAATGCTTTTGAGACATATTTGACCCAAATTCAACTCTCGAACCCGAGAGCGGTCCCAAATACTTTCGAAGGTATCTGAATTACCTTTCCAATGGTATGCCCCGTGCATAATTCTGACCAACGGTTTGCCCTCGACGACCAATTTTCCGAAAAAGCCCGAAGCGCACTACCAAATGGCAGGTTCCAGACCCTGCCTATCGATAGGCAGGTGCCGATAGGCAGGAAGGGGTCTATGCCAATCGGCACTTACTTGGGCCTATAAAAAGGAGTCCTTCATCCCATTTGCAAGGGAAAGCCCAGATCTAATCAAAATCTCTCTCAACGAATCCCAGAAACCTCTCTCGAAGGCAGCGTGATTTCAACTTCCAAATCCCTTTTTTACTTCCACTTTTCATCATCCTTTTCATCAAACTTGATGAATTAACCACTCTCCATCATCATCCAAGTGCAAGGGATGCTCTCCAACATTCAAGATCAAGCTCTAGATCTTCAAGAAGGTCCAACTTTCTCAAACTTTCTCTTAAATTCTCTTAAATTCCTAATAACTTGTTTTCTTACTTAGCACTTTTATTATCCCATCTCACACATCCTAAATATTCTTTTTATTTAGTATTATTGCACATCTCATATTTTCATATAAATAAAAACCCAAAAAACAAGAAAAATAGGGTTTGCTCATAAATTCCAAGTAGGGATTCTCATACTTTTTCCATGCTTTTTTCACAACTAAAACACTTTTTCCACACATACACACACTCACAAATAAGAGATCCCCAATTTGGATTTATGGGATAAAACCCACCCCTCGTTGTGTATGCAAACTACGTGGACTTTGATGCCTTTATAGGCTACGTAGGCATCTCGGGGTAAAACCCGAAACTAGAGTCCTTTTTCTCACTTTTCTCTTATTTTTTATCTTCTCTAAATCCATTTTACTTATATTCTATATACTTTCTCTTAGTGACGTATTACTCCATATGGGTTATCGTTCCATTATAACGATCAACGTAAGGGTAATCGCGTAAATCTTATTATTCAAATATTATTGTTATATCTTCCTACGGATGACTCGCTTTATCTTTTAAATGATACAAGTCGAGGATTCCTACCTCCATTCTATATATACACATGCACACATATCATAGGGGGAAACATAAAGGAAAATAGAAAATATCCATGAGAGACCGAAAGGGAGGAATGGGTTCCTAACACCTTTCCATTTCGTAACTAAGCCTCCGAACCCTTCACGAATCATTTGGTTTCGCACGCACTAGTATATCTTTGAATGCCATCCTTCAGGGTGGCTTCCCCTTTTTCTTTTGTCTATTTTGAGTAAAATAGACTGGCGACTCTGAATCTCTCTACATTTTTACATGATGTCTCAAACAATGCAGGCCGAAGCGCTCCCGAGAGGGACGCGTGGGAACCGAAGGATCCTTTTCCTCCGCGGCGGGGATCGGGGATGGCCACACAAAGCATTATATCAAATGAACTTTGAATGAACCCTTGTTATTTTGGATCATTTGAAATCAATAGTATTTCAGTCAAATGAGATGGATATCTTGTTCAAATGAGACATGCTTGTCGTTCGAACGACGTCGCCGCCTCGAAAATTAGGTTTTCTTATTTAAGGCATTTTGGACTCAGAATTTTGAAAAAATCTTTCGCAAAATGATTATGTTCCTTTTTACAAGAGTTGCAACTTTGAAAAGTTTTACCCTTTGTTTTACAAGATCCGAGATTCATAAATCATATACTTTGTGATCTTGCTTGGGCACCTTATTTATTTCTTTCATCTTAAAAGAAGATATTTTTGTGCGGTGGACTCCGTACGTTCTAATTACGGTGATGAAGCGGTGGATTTTGTGTTCTGAATCATAGACGGTTATCTGGCTGGGACGTTCAAGTTTATTTTCCCTTTATAGTTTTCTCATACATCGGCATCTTATGGTTTAATTTATTTAATTTATCTGCTATCATCTAGATGCATGTTTAGGCTAAAAAGATAAAATTTAGTAAATAGATTTTCACATGAATAGTTTAATTGGTGATTAGTTTAATTAGATGAATTTTATTTAAAGGTTTAATCGTTAAAATTAGAAAAAAAAAAAAACATTGAACTTGTGTTTATTCGAGCCACCATATCATATAGGATATTGTGTTGAGGCATTCTCAAATTGGTATCATCACATGTTTCAGTAAGTTACTGTGCAAATCATGTTTAGTGCTTTTTGGGTGGTTGTGTTTGTTTTCTCTCACCTTCTTTTCTCTCGATGGATTGCCTTAGTAATAACGTTATGTATAATCGAGATGAGTTTGATAAGATTCTTTATTTTACTAAAATGTTAAATGTTTTAAATTTAAAGTTTGCAAAAAGAACTAAAATTCTTGAAAAATTAAATAATCATTTTTAATCCATAATGGAATGTTTGCAAGCAGTTCAATATCTTAATGATAGCTTTCGTGAAAATATTGTTGCCTTAGACCATGACTTTACAATTATAGAATTATCCAAGAAATAGATTGATGATAGAGTCTGATTTTTAGAGAAATAATTAGAAGACTATAAGAACTCTAAGATTTGTATTAGTGCCTTTGAGGATAATGAAAAAAGAACTAATGATTTTAAGGTACGAGAGAAGACTCTTAAGGATAAGTCCACTCACATTAAGGTGGAGTGAGATAAGCTTCTAGGATTAATTAAAAATTTAAAAAAGGAGTCCGTAAAGCGTGAGGACTCTAATTTATTACTTGAGTCTAAAATTTTGAAGTTAAAAAATTATTTAAAAGACTCAAATACTTATGGTTCTAGCACCTCTGTTTGTAAGGCTTTCGTTGCTAAAGCCAAGACCATAATTTTTTTAGAGGGTTAACTGCATCCCAAGGTGTTAGAAAAGTTCAACCCGAAGGTCCCGTTCCTCATCGTATTTCATGTGCACACAATGTGGTAGGAAAGGTCACCTTTGAAGTTTTTGCTATGATCTTAGAAAATACCCTAGAAAGATGAAGTTGAGTGCCCCGTTGGATCCCAAAACCCTTCGCATTAGGTATAAACCTATTTAGGTTAGGAAATCTGTTTTGGAGACGCTAAATGTTAGGTTGGTTTATTCCCATATGCTTGCACATGATACTTCACATGATATATCTTATGAATGATTGTTGCATGATTTTGTTTGTCATACTCTAATTGTGATTCATGATATACATTTGCCAGTGTTATGAAATATGTACTTTTTGTATTGTATTTTTCATTTATTTAGTCATATCTGAAAAATAGAAAATGAATTTATTTTGATCAATTTTTTGAAAAAATACAAGATTTTTTATTTTTTTATGTTTTAGTTTTACACATTTGGTGTGGCATATTGTTGTGTTTGAATCCAATTCACTTCGCAATTTTCATGTGGCTATGACATTTGGTGATGACTTTAGATACTTAGATTGATCTTAACCATGTTTATGGAGTTGTTTCGAACTTGATTTGCTTTATGGATTCGACTTTGTATATGCCTCCGCACACACATGCACGAGCTTTTTGAACGTTTACTTCACTATGTACATTTGAGCTTGGTGAGATATTATCTCATCAATTTTGTCATTTACATATTAATATGGCTATTGGAGATTTGTGCATGTAAGAACCGTTGCCTGTGACAGCTTATTTATTATTAAAAAAATAATGAGCGTACACAAAAAGTGGCTGCAGGAGACAGGTTGACTCATCGTGAAACCCACCGTTTGAAAAGAGCACAAGAAAAAAAAATAAAGGCAATAAAAAGAGCGATAATTTGCCAAAAAGGGGCAAACTTAGTTTTTTTGTGTGGTTTTCAAAAATAAATTGCTTCAAAAGAATCTATAAAATAAAAGGAAATCTGATATTTCTTTTATCTTTTGAGGGTATTTAGTTGAAGATCAACGGGTTTGCCCCAATTAATCCTGGTTATGCATATTTTATCATGATGCTATTGATTTGTAGAATCATCAATAATCCAGGCTTGTGTGCATTGTAGTTTTTTTGTTCATTAAGTTCAAATTTATATGTCACTTGAGGCTAAAACTTAGTTTGATAAAGTTTTACGGTCGATTAGAACTTCTTGAACATATTTGAGTATTTGGGTTATAATTCATTTGTATCTAGTTCACACTCGTTCATTCCATCCCACATGTTTAGACCCATCGATATTATGCTAGTACTGAAAGCTTATGTGTTTGTGCCACATGTTGTAGTTGTTTATACCTATACATATGTGCCGATTTTTTTAGTATATTTTGCATATATTATATCTTTTCGATTATTTGTGCTTGAATTGTCATGTTTCATGTTTGTTACACTTTACACCATTGCATTATTTTATTCCATTTTCCTTCAATTTAATTATGGTATTAAATTTGTTTTAAAATTAGTATCTTATGATCACTTATTTAGGGGGAGATTCGATTTTGGGGATTATTTATTTATGTAGTATTAATTTGTCTATTTCTGAACAAAAAGGGGGAGTAATTGTAACTTTCCTTTGCATGGTTATGATATATCTATCTTAAGGGGAGACATTTTACCTAGGTTGAGATTGTTTTGGACATTATTAGATGTTTATTCATTTGTGGATTTATACTTGTTATATTCTCTTTGCATTTGAAGGTGTGTTTAAGTGTGCTGGATTACAGGTTGAATTTAATGCGGTAAAATTTTCAAGCAAAACAAAGATACTCAAGTTTGTGTCTTTGTCGAGCGTTTGTACTCTTTTTTCGTTTTGGGATTGAGGAATAATTATTTTTAGAGAGCTTGTCGGCCCATAGGATTTTTTTTTTTGGTTTTGTCCCGAAATATAGCCAAAAGGGGGGATTTGTAAGGACAAATTTTCAATCGAGTCAATTAGTATGTAATTGGCGCAATTCTATAGAAAACTGTTTAAGTCATAGGATAGACTTCATGGAATTAATCCGAGCCTATGACATTGTTTGATGAAGATGTATCTGTAATACCCCGTACTTTTATAGATATTTAAATTACATAAGTGGACGTAATTTGATAATTAGAGGAATTTCTGTGAGTAGTAATTTGGGATTAATTAGTGTTAGATTATTTACCGATGTGTGTTACATTTACTTTTAGGACTAAGTAAATGAGTCAGAATATTTTTATGTCATGTCGCAACTGGGTAAAGCGGTAGGTAATATTTCACTTTGAAGAAAATGATTGTTGAGAAGTGTTTGGTCCGAATAGTGAATTTTAGTTAAGTAACTCGGATGGATATTTTGAATCCACGGTTGGACAAAATAGAGTATCCAGGGGTAAGGTTTAGGTTCCGGGAATTTTTAGACTAGTAGGAACTTGCAATTGAGTAAACGAGATATTTTTGGGTTTATAAGGGACAAGCCCTTTTTTCTCTCTTATAAGGAACGAGAGAGTGAGAGAAAGGAAAAAAATGAAAAGAGAGAAAAGACGAAAGAAAGAATGAAAGGAAGAAGGAAAAGGGAAAAGAAAAAGGGGATTCCGGGCCAAACTCCGCGGGATTCGACTCGAGGTCATCAGATTTCATCCACGAGGCAACTGTTTACTTGCTTTATTTAATTTAGTGTGTGTATCTCATATTATGGTTGGTAAACTATATAATTTTGGGTTAGAACCCTTAAAATAAATTTGGGAAATTTGAGTTTAAGTTTACAAATTGATGTATTGTAAACTCTTAATGATTTTTAGTGTTAAACCCATGATAATGGAGTGTAGAAATGGTTAGAAATGGGAGAAATGATAAAAATAGGGCTTTAGTGGTTTTAGGGTTTAAATCTAAGAGAAATGGTTTAATACCATAAATAAATTGACGTGTCAGTTATAAATCAGTGTTAGGATGATTAAAGTGTTGTTGGTTGAGATTAGAAACCATAAAAATGGAGATTGGGTTGATATTTGGGATTTTTGGAGAATGAGAAATCGCCCAAACAGTGCCCTCCGAACAGGGCGAATCAATTCGGGTCTAGACTGAATCGATTCACATAAGGGGATATGTAAGGCTGTCTTAGGACGAATCGATTTGGATTGAGACCGAATCGATTCGCCTTTGAGGACATGCTTGCAGAGCACTTTTCGAATCGATTCGCCAGCCCGAATCGATTCGCAATTAGGGAGAATCGATTCTCCCTGGCTGAATTTGACAGTTTTCCTTCTTTGAGTTTATGGGGAGTTAAATTATATCTTGGAGATTATTGTAGGGGTTCTAGATGTGATATTAGGACTTCTAAATAACGAAATTGAGGGTGGGTAGACCTTGGATTAAAAGAGGAAACCTTGGATTAGTTCAGGGCACAATCTGGGATATGGAACTAATGAATGTTTAGGACGAGAGACATTCGAGGAAACTATTCGGCAAGCGTATGTAGATGTATTTATGCGGTTAGGATAAATATGGGTTGATTATGATTGAGTAAATCCTAGGACGCGGTTATGATGGAAGTTAGGATATGGGCCAAAGAGAATTG
Organism: Sambucus nigra; assembly: GCA_949130495.1. NCBI lineage: Eukaryota > Viridiplantae > Streptophyta > Magnoliopsida > Dipsacales > Adoxaceae > Sambucus > Sambucus nigra. Next base: position 311,734,980 of record OX422217.1, on the reverse strand, counting down.
AGCGGTTATCCTATATGTTTATTGACGACTATTATTATAGGTGATGCGATACCTATGGAATTAAGATAAGTAGCGTGTATACTTATTTAATTATGACGAATCGGTATATTCAGGATTATATATAAATCCTTAGAAGTGACAGAGACGTAATCTAATCTTAAGTATGATAATACTTATAGGATTAGTGTTTTAAGTGTGTAAATACTTATATACTATTACAAATGGGAACATTCAGGGTTTTGGCTATCGCTATAAGAGTTTGGAAATTATAGCCATAATATGTTGAGAAGTGATATATATTATACGCACGATGTTGTGATGGTATATATATATGATATGATATGAATATAAATATATTTGTATGTGAATGGTATATTTGTACTTTAGAGGTTGGTTCCACAGGCTTCCCCAAGCATAGGGATGGACATCCAGATTATATATTTTCTCCAGTGCTATCCAGGGAGGTTGCGCGATGTGGGTGAATCCCCTGGCTTGAGGATCAGGGAGAGTATATCCCCAGGTCATATCGTCCCGCATACGAGTGCGATATTTTTATTCCACTTTTTTTAGGGAATGTGACCGCCTCCACCGCTTAGTTTTCTACCATGACCATAAGTGAGTTTGGCTTGGTATTGTGGTTGATTGAGTAAACCCGGATGTGGATAGGCACTTGAGTCTGCATCCTCGAGTTATACCTCGGTGGGATGGTTATTATACTTATGATTGTAATAGGCATAATTATACGTGTTGCGTATAGTATATTGCTTGTATATGAAAATGAGATATCATATAGCTTTGACTTGTGTAAAGAGTAAAATGAATAAGGGTTTATGTCCTTTCGGTATATTTATATCCGGATTTATATGAATGTGAATCATAGGTTCTAGTGAGAACTATATATATACGGGATCTTATAATATATGTTATGTACTGAGGGCCTAATGGATCTCGACGATCAACATTGTCATGTAGTAGTGTATTCGAGGGGTTCCTTATTTGAATTTCACTTCGTTAGACACCCCACGCACAGAACGTAGCACAATGTTGGGAATGGGGAGAAGTTTAGTCCTCATTACTCGGGTTTATGAGAATTTTTAGAAGATGGGTGAAATAGATTAGTTAGGCAGGGTAGCTTAACTAGTTTGTTTAAAACGTATGCGATAGATGTGCACTATTAGAAGAGGGGTGAGGTTTATCTCATGAGAGTGCGATACCAGTTTAAATATGAGAGATTTCATATATGGCTTTTAAGCACTTTCTAAATATTTTCAAAAATCGGGCTCTGGCCTGTTTCTTTATTTTTCCCCTCTCTTGCTATATGTGTATATATATAGGTGTCTAGACACAGGGACGCCTGGATGATGATTCCTTCCAGTTAGACGTTTGCTGCAGCAGCTGTGGATGCATGTAGGTTTACTGTAGACGCTTCTATCCTTGTAATCTAGATAGGAGGTACTGTAGAAACACTCGGGCCGATAGCCCAACTGTATTCATTTCTTCTTTTAGTGCGGCATTCGATTTGGTTGTATTATGTTGTACCGATTGTTTGATTATTTTATTTCATTTTAGTTTCGTGTATATAACTGTGTGAATGTTTTATTTAGTTGGTTTGGATAAAAGTATTAGTTAATATAAAATTTTGATGCCAGCCAAATAAATTATAAGTAATTAAATTGGTTTTTTACAGTGATGCTGAGACTGAACCATATGAGATTCCTGTTTTAATCAGATAAAAGATTGATCACCCGACATTTTATTAGGCGGGGTGTCACAGCGGCCAAGCTTCAAAGATTGGATATATCATGGCGTGTTTACCATGCCAAGTTTGTCTTCTCATATACTAAGGATCTCGCAGGTATGAATGTATATAATTTATGAGTCCTTGGAATTTTTCGTTAAGGGTGTTTTTTTTATAAAAATCATTAGAACATTTTTTACTTATTTTTTTAGAAAGATATTTTTTCGTGATTAATCGTTCATATGAAATATACGCATCATTAAAATAAAATTTATTTATCATTCAAACAAGGTTTATAAGTCGTTCATACGACTGAGTCTTTTCATTAGAAGTCTCGCCTAAAGCATTTTATCAAACGAACTTTGAACAAACCCTTACTATTTTGTCTCATTAGAAATGAACTAGATTTCATTCAAATGAGATGGATATCTCATTTGAACGACACATGTTTGTCTTTCGAATGACGCCGCCACCTCAAAAATTATGTTTTCTTATTTAAGGCATTTTAGAATCAGAATTTCGAAAAACTCTTTTGCAAAAACGTTTATGAACCTGTTTACAAGAGTTCCAACTCCCAAAAGTTTTGACATTTGTTTCTCAAGATCCAAGATTCATAAATCATATACATTTAGATCTTGTTTGGGCACCTTGTTTATTTCTCTCATCTTAAGTGAAACTGTTTTTGTGCGGTGAACTCCACACGTGCTGATTGCGGTAAAAAAGCGATGGATTTCGCATTTTGAATCATAGATGGTTGTTAAGCTGCATCGTGGGATACCGAGATGCACGTGGACTCATTTATTATGAACGCTTGCGTGGGTGGACTCCTGCGTTGCACTTTGGGGGAGTGGTTAACGATAGAAGAGCATAAAGTCTTGTGGGGGATCGAGTCGTTGTGTAAGTCTATTGTCTATGCTTTTTAAAATAATATCATAGTGATTGTCTGGTTGGGTCATCCGATGTTTTCTTGCCTTTGTGGTTTTCTTGTACATCGGTGTCTTGTTGTTTGATTTATTTAATTTCTCTTCTATCACCTAGATGCATGTTTAGGGTAAAAAGATAAAATTTGGTAAATCGGTTTTCACAAGAATGGTTAATTGGTGCTTAGTTTAATTGGGAGAATTCTGTTTAAAGGTTCAATAATTAAAATTGCAAAAACCCAATAATATTGAACTTGTGTTTAATTGAACCACTATAACATATAGGATATAGTGCTAGGACATTATTAATAAGTTTCTATGTATCTTCATATTGTTACTAAGATATTTGTGACAAATGACGTAAATATTAAGAAATTATTTATATCTTGAGGCTCATAGTTCTGAGTGGATAATGTTTGGAAATCCTCTTAACAACTTTTTGCTCTACATTTATGATGAAATATGTGGTGACAATTATATTCAACACAAATAAATAATAAAAGCGCAATCACCAAAGGAAATAAAGAACAGAAAATGCCAATCACACAACACAGTATGTACGAGGTTCAGCAAGAATGCCTACGTCCACGGTGGTGTAGTCAGTATTATTTCTATATACTCTAGGGAGTGTTTACAGAGAATACAAATCATGCCCTTTTGCCCCGTGCTTAGGGTTTGTTATTTACATATTTGTTCTTAGGGAGTGGGGGTGTTGGCCTCCCCCACGTCCATCTTCTACTCCTAGAATATCTCCTTACGAGATTTTAGGAGTGGACTAAGTCGTAACTGAATTCAGTTGGGATACGAGGGGGCCAGACTTTGGGCCATTCCTATTGGGGTACTCTTCTGGGCCTATGATGGCAAATTCGGGTACCCACAATTGCCCCTAAAGCTGTTGGGCCATAATTTGGGCTCAATAAATTTAAATGATTTGTCATAATGGCTCTCTTGTACATTGTGTAACTCTTCCCAGAGTTGAAAACTGATTTTGGCGGAAGCTTGTTTCGTGTCCTGTGCACGATGATTGGAAGCATTTAAAAGTCATTTGGAGCAGCAGTCCGTAGTTGTCATTTCAAACTTCTTCAAGTTTTCTCATCTTTCTCAAGCTTCTGTTGTTGCACACTCCTATTTAGGTCCTTATTTACCTTGCTTTCAATCTTCTTCATCGTCTGGGCCTGTGATCTTGCGTCGTTCCAGCCAAACCTTCATCTCGTCAGTCTCATTTTCTCTCTCTCTGTGTTTTCTCTTCTGTTAAGATTTCTTTAAATTCGTAATTAGGGTTTACAATTGGCTAAGATAGGCAATAGGACTGTGTCTGAGTTTAGAGAGTTCTATAATATCCTAGATTAGGTAGATATTGAGTGCTCCCCTATCCCTAAAAATGTAAGAGAGATAGAGGGCGCTCATTGGATTCATGTTCTTTTGCTGTCCCAAGGAGACCTCACTTTCCCTCTGAGAAATTTGTTCTTACATTTCTTCGGCTATTTCAATATCGTCCCTGTGCAGTGCTTGTCAAACGTTTGGAAGATAGTTAATGGTATCCATAGGATAAACTAACTTTATAGCACCAACCTAGGGCTTGCTGAAATACGCTTCTGCTATTCTTTCTCACGAATGAGCTCTGGTCTTCTTTACCTCAAGGCCAAGAGTCCTGACAGGGTATTGGTAGTAAATCTACCTGATTCCCACAAGGACTATTGGCAAGAGGGTTTTTTATCTAAAAATTGGCAATTCCCTCCCCATACCGAGGGGTCGAGGTATGACAGGTTCATGGTCCCCATTTATGGGGAGGAGTTCATAGGTAGGGTTAATTTCTATTTTGCTTTTTCGATCTTATTATTAATGTATGATTTCTCTGATATTCTTCTCTCTTCTTTTCAGTGATGACAAAGAATTTGGAACCTGCTCTTAGTGAGATTCGAGCTGCTGAGCTGATCAAGGCTTGGAACATCAGAGAGCCTTTGGCTGAAGGTGAACGTCCTCGGTTGGCCGCTTTTCTCCTGGAGTACAAGAACATAGGGTCTAGTTTCATTGCGTGGCATGTAGATAGTATTCCTATCCTAGATATTACTGAAGAAGATATTGTTGACCCCATCCAGTTGGAAGAGGAAGAGAGCAGTTCTGAAAGTGATATTAGAGGAGGTGCTGAAGGTGGTTCTGGTGAGGCAAGCTCTAGTAGTGAAAGTTTTTCTATCTCAGAAGATATTTCTGAGGATCAAGAGTCTTCAAGTACATCCAACAATTCCAGTAAGGAAATGGCTCCTCCCAAAAGAAATTTGATCAGGGATGATGATGAAGAGGATGATGTGCTTCTTGCTCAGCGGTCGAAGAAGCAGAAGTCTGCTGGTGGGGATGTCTCCACTGGTTCTCAGTCTGCTGCTCATGAGAATGAGAAGAAGAGAAAAGAGGAAGAACAGTTGAGAGAGAGAGAGAGAGAGAAAGAAAGAAGAGGAGAGTAAGAAGGCCGAAGAGAAAAAGAAGATGGAGGAGAGGAAGAGAGCTGATAAGGAAAAAGAGAGAAAGGAGGAGAGGAGGAGAGTGGAAGCGAGGACAAAATCTGGGTAAGCCTTAGTGCTCGTGTCTGCGTTTCCTGAGGGGGACTCAGTTGCAACCTCTCCCCAACTAGCTCTTGCGCTACTCGAGAGAGAAGTTCTGCCTGCTAATCATCAAAGGGAAATGGGGGCTGACCAGTTAGCCCTGCAAGCGAGTCAGAGTCTAGCCTTGGTAAGTCTAATACTTTTCTTTAACACTTGTAATACTCTGTTTTCTACTTTCTTTTAATTCTTTCTTTTTATTTACAGTTTGTGACTGAATTGGCTATTCTATACCGTACTCGCGACGAGCTGGTGGGCAGGAATGCGGATTTGGAGAAGTAGAACGCTAAGCTAAGGGGGAAAGGCATCGAGCTGGAGGCCACTCTGAAGATCGCCAGTGAGGCCAAAAGTCCTCTGATCTCGCCCATACTGAAGCCAGTAGATCAAGGGAGGCGGAGATCAGGGAACTAAATGAGTTGAGGCAGTCCTACGATCTGTTCTGCACAAGAAAGTTGGTCGTGGTCGAGGAAAATAAAGTGCCGGGGGAGAAGTTGAAGAAAATGGAGTCTGAGGCAGCCACTATCAAGGAAGGTTCATATAATTCCGGGTGGGATGCCGTATATGAGGATGCTGAGGTTCAGATAGGCTACATCAGTCGTCTGAACTTCAAGAAGGGCTAGAATAAGTCTCTTCTGGCTATCGGGGTGGATGTCGATTCTCCCTTGTTCGATGAGCACGATCCAGGACCAAAGCATGTTGTAGGTGAAGCCCCTGCCCCAGCCATTGAAGGTGTTTCCCCTACCTCATAGACTGTTCATGTTGGTGCTCCTCCTTCTCAAGGGACAGTAGTTGTTCCTTCTGAGGGAGATGCTCCTACTGTTGCTGATAAGGGAAAGCAACTGGCTTCCTCCAAATAAGCTGAGGTTGCTAGCTAGACTGCTCCTAGACTTTTTGGTACTTTTACTTTACTTGTACTTCTTTTTGAACGAACCGATGTAATTGTACCCTCTTGTATTTTAATGAAATGAAAGTTCCTTCCTTTTTGGTTATTGATTCGTCTACTTTTTTACTACTTGTATGGCTTGTAGTTGATTGATGTATACGAGTATATACCTGCCACTTCTCAATTGGGAAGGATCCTTGGACCTAACGCGAGCATCCAGGTTCATCAGGCCTTTATTAGGATTTGTAAGTCTCTCAGGTCGAGAAATAAAAGTTTTAAGGACCAGTCTGAGCTCGTCGCCAATCTGAAGGACAGACTTCAAGAGATGAAAGAAGTTGGTGCCTCAGTCCCGAAAGAAGTGAACACTCTGAGAGCTAGACTTTTGGATGCCTCTGAGATCAACCAGGTCAAAGAAATTCTTCAACGGGAGAATGAGACTGTGAGGAGGGAGGTGTCGTGACTCATGGAGCACGCACCGAGCATCTCCCCTGTACTACGAGGTTCCTCTTCATCGGTTGTTTCGTAAACTGGCATAGAGTCGAGTAGTGCTCCTCCAGCCTTGCGAGGCTCTACCTCATCGGCTGCTCCGCGAGCTGGTCCAAATGTAGGTGGTCCATCTAGGGAAATGGACGAGTTCCGAGAAGATGTCCGTCGAGAATACATAATTGTTGTTGGGCTTCAAAGGGATGTCATGCGGCTGAGACATCTATTCAAGAAAGGACCCCAACGAGTGTGGGCTGATGGTTAGGACCAAGGTTTGGCAGATGATCCGATGAGGCTGATAGAGTTTGAAGAGCTCGCCTTTATTAGGGGATGGTTGAGTTCCCTCAAGGAGCTGGAAGTTTCGAGGAATTCAGTACTCTGGTACCGTCACGAGATCTCCCCTTCAACTTTAAGGCCTAACCCTTTCAGGAGGGACGATCAATGGATCCCTATAGATGCTATCCCCAGGCAGCTGTTAGAGCCAAACGCGAATGAGGTCAAGGAGGAATTGGCTCCTCATCTGGATAACGACTGAATAGCACAAGTAGATGATTATTTGTGTTCAGAGGCCTCAGCCTCATTAAGATTTTACCAGATGTACCTCTTTGTATATATTTAATGAAGTAATGTAATATTGATGCTCTGGGCGATCTTGCCGACTAAACATGGATTGTACATTCTCATTATAAATGTGATGAAGGAATATAATATCTATATTTTGGGCGATCTCGCCGACTAAACATGTGTTCTTTACATTAATTATCTTGGGCCCCTTGCGGCAGACTAGATCAGCAGGGTTACATTGTTGAATAAGTGTCCTCCCAGTCCAGTATGCTTATAAGATACCATTTGTCCTCACTTTACCTTTTAGGTCATGTCGTCACACTCCCTTAGGTCTAAGTACGGTAATGGCGAGGACACAGTTGGCATTGGATGTTCTATCCGAGCAGGTTTTTTTATCCAAACATAGTTTGGTGACCAATTCATTTTTTGTCTAATTGCCTATGTATCCCCTTTAGAGCTTCATATATTGACGGGGCAATGCTAGGAGGTTATTCGTGTTTCATAATGAATACCTGAGGAGGGTGACAGCCTGCTTTTATGCTTTGAGTAGGGTGCATGTTACTTGGAAAGGGTGTGCAAGTTATAAAGTTCTCAATACAAAATTAGCACTTCATAGAATGCCACTGCCAAACATTTTTTATTAATTAACAAGTAAATAAAAATGAGTTGCCAATTCCAAAAATTTGATAAGAGATCCAAGACAAAAGAAAAACTAGAAATAGAATTTATTTAGGTTGGACGCGTTCCATGCTCGAGGTATTTCTCTTCCCTCCAGTGTTTCTAAGTGATAGGCTCCTTGTAGATCATCTCTTGTTATCTTGAATGGACCCTCCCAATTTGGACCCAGCTTGCCATCTAATGGTTTTACCGCGCTGCCAAGTACTTTCCTTAGGACGTAGTCCCCAACCTGGAATGCCCTCGGATTGACCTTCTTGTTATATTATTTCGTGAGCTATTGTCGATAGTTTGCTAGCCTTACTAGGGATAGTTCTCTGCGTTCATCAGCTAGGTCAAGTTCAGCGAGTAATGCTACATTATTCTGGCCTTGGTCGATAAGGGTGGTTCTCATCATTGGTAGACCAGCTTTCAAGGGGATGATTTCTTCTATTCCATACATTAGTGAGAATGGGGTTTCCCCAATTGCTCGTCGTGGGGTAGTGCGGTAAGCCCACAAAATATGCGACAGCTCACTCACCCAGGCACCTTTGGCTCGCTCTAGTCATTTCTTTAGCCCATCGATCACTATTTTGTTGGAAGCCTCGACTTAATCGTTGCTCTGGGGGTATGCCACCGATGTGAAATAGTGTCTGATCCCGTGTTCATTACAGAAGTTCTGGAAAGGGCCACTCTCAAACTGTGTTCCATTTTCGGTGATGATGGTTCTAGGGATTCCAAAATGAGTAATTATATTTTTCCATATGAATCTCATCATATCTACATCTCGAATGTTTGCCAGTGGCTCTGCCTCGATCCATTTGGTGAAGTAATTCATTACGACCAACAGATACTTACGATTATCGGCGGTGGTAGGAAGGGGGCCTACGATGTCCATCCCCCATTGGGTGAAGGGCCATGGACTGGTGAGTGATTTTAGGTCACTGGCAGGTTGGTGATCCATAGGAGCATGTAGTTGACATTTTTCACATTTGCGAGCGTATACTGTCGAATCTTTTTGCATATATGGCCACCAGTAGCCTTCCTTCATTGTTCGAAAAGCTAGTGACCTTCCTCCAATATGGCTTCCATAGATTCCTTCGTGAAGCTCATGTACAACTTGCTCGACGTCCTTTGAGTGAACACATTGAAGATAAGGGCCAGTGAATGATCTCTTGTATAGTTTTCTCTTCGAAGATAAGTGAAAGCGAGCAGCTTTGACTCTTATCTGATGAGCGGCCTTCTTATCATTAAGAAGTGTTCCATCTTTCAAATAGTCCCTTAGAGGGTCCATCCAACTGGACGGTGACTCGATCTGGAGCATGTGTTATAGGTTTGGTAGCTTATCACTCTTGTTGATGCTCGGATGGGCGAGGAAGTCGATGGGGATCGTCCTCTTTAAGTTAGAATCGATCGCTGAACTTAGGGCTGCCGGGGAGTCGGCATGGCTGTTCTGTCCTCTGGGAAATTATTGGACATTGACTTTCTCAAAGATGGACATTAGCTCCTTTGCCAAGGCAAGGTAGGCTACCCTTCTTTCATCTCTTGCGTTGAAGTCCCCACTTATCTGATTGGAGAACAATTGTGAGTCATCGAACACTTGTAGCTTCTTTTCCCCCAGTGCCTGTGCCTTTTGCAGGCTGACTATCAAAGCTTCGTATTCTGCCTCATTATTAGAAGCTTCAAATCCAATCCTGATCCCTTGCTCGAGGATTATTTCCTCTGGAGTGACGAGCACAATGCCTACTACTACCCCCTTTGAGTTGGAGGCTTCATCAACAAACAGTCGCTAGATCCCTACTGATGGGTATTTTTTCATTTGCTTTATGGGTTAAAGCTGGTTGTAAGGTTGTTCACCAGTGAATTCTGCGATGAAATCTACGAGAACCTGCCCTTTGATTGCATTCCTGGGCTAAAATTGAATATCAAATCGTCTGAGCTCGACTGACCACTTGGATAGTCTGCTAGACAAATCCTCTTTTCGCAAAACTGCTTTAAGGGGGTGCGATATAAGGAAGGTGATAGTGTGAGCTTTGAAGTAGTGTTTCAGCTTCCTCAAAGCTATTACTAATGTGAAGGTGAGCTTTTCCAGTGGCAGGTAACGCTTCTCGGCGTCCAATAAGGTCTTGTTCGCGTAGTAGACTGGATGCTGGATTCCTGCATTCTCGCACACCAGTGCAGAACTAACAGCGTGACTGGAGATGGCGAGGTATAAGTAGAGGGAATCATCTTCTTAAGGTATGACGAGCAAAGGCCGCTTGATAAGATAGGTCTTGAGTTCCTCCAATGCTTTCAAGCAATCTTGATTCCACTCTACTATTTTGTTTCCTTTCAAGAGCTGAAAGAATGACTTGCACTTCTCAGAGAACATTGAAATGAAATGGTTCAAAGTGGCGAGCATGCCTATGAGCTTCTGCACGTCCCATATCGTGCAAGGTGGTTGTATCCTGTTGATCGCATCGATCTGGTCTGGGTTGGCTTCAATGCCTCTCTTGCTAAATAAATATCCGAGGAATTTTCCTAACTGGATGCCGAAAGAACATTTGCTCGCGTTGAGCTTCATTCGGTATTTTCTGAGGATTTCGAAGGTATTGGATAGGTTCGAGAGATGGTCCTCTTTTCGCTTGCTTTTGACGAGCATATCGTCAATGTATACTTCCATGGTATCTCCCATTTGGTCTTTGAACATCTTAGTGACTAGCCTTTGGTAAGTTGCTCATGTGTTCTTAAGCCCAAAGGGCATAACTGTGTAGCAGTACAATCCGACAGTAGTGATGAACGATGTCTTGTCTTGATCTGGTGCATACAAAGGGATCTGATGATACCCCAAATATGTGTCCAGGAAACTCATTCTCTCATAAGCTGTTGTGGCGTCCACCAACTAGTCGATTTTTGGGAGAGGAAAACTGTCCTTCGGGCATGCCCTGTTAAGGTCAGTGAAGTCAATGCAGACTCTCCATTTTCCATTGTTCTTTGGAACTACTACTGGGTTGGATAGCCATTTAGGGAATTTAACTTCTCGTATGGATCCTGCATCCACCAGCTTCTCAACTTCATTCTCCACGGCCTTAGCCTTCTCGAGAGCGGTTCACCCTTATTTCTGCGTCATAGGCCTGAGAGTGGGGTCGACATGTAACCTATGACAAACCACACTGGGATCAATGCCAGGAATCTTGTAAGGTTCCCACGCGAAAACGTCTAGGTTTCTTCTCAGTAACACCGTCAATTCTTTCTTTTCTTGTTCTGTAAGAGAAGTTTAGATCAATAAACTCCTTCCTTCCTTGCTTCCACCGGTCGTTATTTCTTCCAGGTTCTCGACGACCCTCTCAGAGGGGGGAGCCTGGTCTCCTCCACTCTAGGCCTTCCATATCTTAGTTGCTATTTTGAAGGTATCAGACCTTCGTGTTCCTCGACTTTATTTTTAGCCTTATCGACCTTTTTTCTTGTTTCGATCGGATGACTGCTATGAAGTACCTCCTTGCAATCGCCTGATCTCTATGAATATCCATCACTCCTCGCTCGGTTACGTACTTGAGTTTCTGATGGTAGGTCGAAAGGACTGCCTTCATTGCATGTATCCACCCTCTACCGAGGATACCTTGATATGGCGAGTCAATGTCGACCACCAGAAACTTGATCATCTTTGAGACACTTCCTGCCCTTATCAGCAGCACAATCTTTCCCAATGGAATAGTCACTTCTCCAGCAAAGCCAACTAGATGGACAGTGGCTTCCTTCAAGTCACAAATGCTTAACTTCAATTTCCTAAATAGGTCGAGATACATTACCTCGGATGAGCTTCCCTGGTCGACGAGTAGCTTGTCGACGTCATAGTTGCCTATCCTGAGTGTAATGATTAAAGTGTCATGATGTGGGGTTCTTACTCCCACCAGATCTTCATCTTTGAACACGATATGTTTTCTATAGTCAACGTCATCTGCTCGTCAACACTTTCTTGATTGTGTCTTTGCTGGATCGATCTGAAAAGCTTGCATTACTGCTGTAAGCTTTTTTACCTCCATCCGAGCTGAATTCCCTTAAATCTGCTTCATATCAGATGCCCTATAAATTACTGCGAATTCATGGCCAGCATTGTCCTCGAGTACGTTGTTAGATCTTATTTCTCCATTGGCAGCAACTTTCTCTAACTTCTTCTCCACAAACTCATTCAGGTGCCTAGACTGGGCCAGTTCTTCGAGGTGAGACTTAAGAGTTTTACAGTGCTCAGTCTTATGTACTCCCTCTTTATGAAAAGTGCATCTCAGCGCGTTGTTTCTCTTGTAGGGATCTCCTCCCATTTTTTTGGGCCACTTAACAAATGGCTCGTCTTTGATCTTTGCCAGGATTTTGTAGATTGGTTCTTTGAAGACAGTATTCACTACCTGGAATTCTTTCGAAACATCGTTCTTTCACTACAAAAAAAAATAGTTTTTGAGACAGTGGCTTAACAGCCCCAAAATATGGTTTATCCGTCTCAAATACTTTTTGGGACGGTATTTGGGACGGCCAGGGGGGGTCTTTTTGATAGGGGGTTATAAATACTTTTTGTGATGCCATAGCCGTCTCAAAAGAGGTTTTTGAGATGGGAACAAATCCGTCTCAAAAACTCATCATTTTATATGACCCTTTTGAGACGACAAAAGAACCTGTCCCAAAAGAGTTCTTTTGAGATGGGAATTAATCCGTCTCAAAAGGTTATTATTTTACAAGACTTTTTTGAGACGGCAAGAAAGCCGTCTTTAATATATTATTGGGATAGTTTTAACCATCCCAAAAGAGGTGAAGAGATCTTAAATTTTTGCGCCAACATTAGGGAGAATAAAATCTATCAATAAGTTTAATATATAATTGAATTACAGTTAAGACAATTTATTAACGCGTCACAAAATAATCAAAAAATATAATACATAAGATGATTTTCAACCAACACAATGCATCATTTTCATTTAACAATAATTAGAGTTTTTACAAGCATCTCTAAAAATTCATCAAAACAAAAACTATAACACTCAGTTCAAATAGTCGACTTGACAAAAAAATACATTAAATTCTTATACGCCGAAACACCGAATACTTTTATCAAAGTAATCCCGCAATCTTAATGTGTAAGACCTCCAAAATCACTTATTAGCATTGTATGTCCAACAAAACTTGACACCTGCAAAAAAAAATAGTGTCAATTACATCAAAATTAATATTCCACTCATTAACACAGGGTGCAATGAATCAATATAATATATTCTCTTCACAAATAACATAAATTTTAAACTACGATATCTTTTTAATAAATATCTAACTACTATTATTTTTTTTTAAATCGGCAAAGTCTCCTTGTTTATTCATGAAAATCACATATAGCCAACCTGTTTTAAACTTTAAAATTATTATACACCAAGCAATAGTAAATTCTCACCACCACCATTGAAAATTAACTTTAAAAGAGAGAATTTTTCACAAACTACTAAATAACTACGACAAGCCTACAACAACTAACGACTACTATTTCAAAAAAAAAAGTCGATAGTCTACTTTGTTTATTCATGAATACCAATAAGTTTGTAGGTTATAATTCACCCAAACAACTCAACAATCAATTGCCTCAACACAGTAACGTGTAACTTTAAGATGGAGAATTTCCCATTTTAAATAGTATGAGCTACATCAATCTCATAATAATAAAGATGTATTATTACCTAGTCGGTACGAGTCGTTGAGATTCTGGAAGTACGGTGTGGGACAATAATAAGAAACAAATTTTGCATTTCGCTCCTCATGCAGTCTGCATCTGTAGTAGAGCTTATTGGTTACTAATTTTTAATTCTTCGAGCTTATGTCGATGTGAGCATCTCGATCTTCAATGTCTTGCTGATGTCGAACATCCTGCTCATCAGCGTCTTTCAAGCATTGCCTATCAAATAAAAATACGTCAAAACTAATGATCTAACCAATTGAACATATAACTTTGACGAACATCAGTATTTTTAGTTGGTATGCATACCGCTCTACTTCGTTTCAGATATATTGTTGACAAATTTATCAAAACAAAAGCAAACTTTGTGGTATTTCACAAATTTAGGTTTTGCACCTAGATTTTTGGCAAAAGATTTCCGACAAACTTTAGTTTTGAAGTAAATTAAAGGTGATTCTTTGAGTACACATTGTAGCTAATAAGGACAAGAGTAGTTTTCAGTTTTAGAATATAGTTTTTCTCACACAGAATTCAGTTAAATTTAACTAAAAGTTGTGATAATCTAAAGCTAAGCTACGGACAAAATTATGGAACACAATGTCTCCAAAATGGGAAGATGATAACAGTATTGCATACATACCATTTTTAATTTTGGAATGGCAAATGAATTTAGATATTGGTGGCCAAATACGCTGACAACCTCCTGTCTTGCCTTCTCTTGCCAATCTGTATGAATTGGGAGTAGAAGGGTAGTGAATGTGCAAGTTTGGAAATGAGAGAGGAGATGGGTGTAACATATGGCAGATGTAATATTTAAAATAAGAGGGGATTTATTTATAATTATGAAAAATTTTATGGGAGGTCCATGATATTTAGTTCATAAGATCGAAGAGACCGAAGAAATATATGATGCGTTATCTTTGATATGTACCTTTCTCTCCCAGTTATAAACTCCCCGGAAGCCTCGCATCTCAAATGGCACTATCAATTTCTGCATTTATAAAGTCAAATGATTCATTCAGTGCATGCAAGTAACATCTACTACTAAACCATATGGACCTTTAACTTAGTTCTGGTTTGGTTCGCATTTTGTGATTTCTAGAATCCCAAATTGGTAAATTTTTATTAACTCTTAAGAAAAGGAAATGACAATCTGAGATCTAAACTCTTAACATGAATTATGGGACTATATATGCAAACTTACCAATTTGGGATTGCAGGAAAATTATAATACGGTGCTGAATGTGAACATTTGAGGCATTTTCAAGACCATTCTTGAATGAATTTATTCACAAAGGGAGATTTGTGGAAATTCTCAAATAAGCACTCCGTCGTCTAAAGAAGTCAATTAACTATAAATTAGGATCCTAAAATTTTGTTTGCTCCAACGCATTTTCTAATCTTTCCTCAAATGGTGTGGCCTGCCAATTCACTTTCTGATCCACTTGGTTGTTGAATTTGGAATTACATTCCCATCACACCACTTTGGCGATGATACATGAGAATGTTCAGTTTCATTCCAGTGGGCAATAAACATCCTAATGATAGGCCTATCAATAGAATTAGTAATTAAACATTAATTGTAGAGGATCCTAGAGATTGACTACAAAAAATACAGTGGTATCTCATGTTCAATACACTCCACGGAGAGCAAAAAGTGTTCTTTATAGCACTACTACACTTAGAGGGCAAGGCAACTCACTGGTTCCAATTGAAATTTTTCTAATCCAAAATAAGTGCCATGGTTTAATTTCCCAAGTAGGTTATGTGAGATTTTCACAATAGGGATTTGAATATATTGCACTTGAATTTAATAAGCTGCACCAAACTGAGTATCAAGAGAAATTCGGAGCCATAAATCCGTCATCATTAATTGTTTCCAGTTTCTCCAGTGGGTTGAAGGAAGAAATTCGAAAACCAGTTAAAATGTTCCTACAAAAACCTTGAATCATACCTACATTTTAGTAGGACTCCAAGAATCTACCTCTTCTTTGAAACCCACCAAAACCAAATTAAGCCCTGCTAACCTCCATTATTTCGCCAAAATAATCCTTGGCGACTTTCAAACTCAAATACATACAAGGTCAAAGAAAACCCTATAAGTCCCTCTCCCAATTTTAATACGGGGGGAATGCACTATCGGAGTAGGTTTAGTTTACGCGATTTTTCCAGTTCTGTTCGAGTTACAAAATAAAGGGTGCCTTTTATGTTATTTTGTATCCGTTTCTAGTAGCTTTGTACATTTTTTTTGTTTCTGACTGCAGTGTACTGTTGGTCCACTTTATCTTTGTATTGTTTCATTTTCATTTTAATTAAACTTGTATCCTTCCAATTGAAATTAATAAAAATCCAACTAAAGCACTATCATCCAGACCCCCCCCCCCCCTACCCCCACCCACCAAATGAAGAAGATTAGTCCATATGAAATGCACGCAAGGAGAGAAAAAGGCTAGTCCTATTACAGTTATGAACTTTACTTTAAGGGTCACACATATTGCAGCTGGGAGGACAACACAGAAGGAGAAATGTACACTAATATACGAAAGTGATAACTAGGCATTGTCTCATTGCTACAGAATAATGTTGAATAGAAATCTAAACGTTATGGGATGAAACATTTTTGTAGCACCAAATACGTTCAACCCTGTGATACTGGATGGGATTGAGGGACTTTGTTGTTTCTCACATTAAACCAATATCATTCACTGTACCCAATGCAAAAATTCACCTGGGGATGTTCTCAATTCTCATGACAATAGTCCCTTTTCTTCCACAACTGTACATAGCTTCCGATCCTTATTTCTGTGTCATTTATACTTTTCTAATTACAATATAACTCAGAAATCTGCCCAACGGCACACAGAGCATGTGCTATAAATCAGAAAAGGAACTGCTGGCCTTTCTCTCTATATATATATGATTATAAAATTGTTTCAATTACTCCTATAACTTTGGCCAATGGGAGTCAAATCAATAGTGATGATAAGTACCAAGATTTCAAGTGGAGCATGCAAGAGAGGGAATTTGAAGATGAAGTATATTGATGACCTTGGGGTTGTCATATAGTCTGTGAGATCCAATAGTTGACGAAAATCAGTCCTATATGGTTAGATTTGAGAAAATTGATTATAAGATTCAATATAGGTGAGTAGTCACGGAAATAAGTCCATATCAAAGATTTTTATGGCATTCACTTCCGAAACTACACGAACAAAAGATGGTCTATTCTACAACCTTAATTCCTGCAGCAGCATTGAGGTTATTAATTCGTTTGGCACTTCTAACTCTGGCTCAGCCTCTATGGGTTCCTCCAAACATGCTTTGACAGCAGCTGTAATCTCATTTGGCACTCTCTTAAACTCAACTTCACCTATTCCATCAACATGCACTTTCTTTGGAAAACATGAAACAATCGCTGCAGCAAGGGGTGCGTATGGTTCCCCAAAATGAGAGATGTATTCCAACACCTTGGCACCGGTAGCATTGACTTCTTCCAGGGTATCTGCTCCAGCAACAACAACTAAACTCTCGTGACCTTGTCTTTGATCCATAATGGTATAACCGAGTGCATCACTCTCCATAATAAAATTCAAGTTATCAACTGATGGAACATTATCAATCATAGCTGATAATTATTCACTATCTTTTAATAACGCATCCATATACCGAGCTAATTCACCTTTTGTGACACCAAATTCTTTAAGCCTCCGAACCTCTTGAATAGCTACTTTAGTTTCACTTGGCCAATTTTTGGGTTCAGCACTTACGGTAAGAGTGGTTACAGTGCAACCTTCCCCTCCAGAATCACTATGCTCCAATTCAATGGAGGTAATGGAGGATTAGAACTCTAGTATCTCGTATTAATCCTGAAATACAGGGTGGAAAGAAATATCCGCTTCATCAGAACAGTTCCCAAATCACCATATGTTCGAACCTTGTGCACTGGAATCTTACAGAACATATCAATTGAGAAATTTTAAAGTAATTCATGCTGAAATATTTGTGTGAGATTTTTCATCCACATGGCTCCCAGGGAGGGACCAATTATGTTTAACAGGAGGACGAACTACATGCCTTTCCATTTTAGAACTTTTCAACTACTCCTTGGAAAGAGATCCTTCCTATGATAAACTACCATCCAACCCTCCTATGAGCTTAGGAACAAGGAAATTAGCCATTGCCCCGAATGCACTGGTGTAAGTGCTGCAACAGTCTCATTTTCTATGCCCATCTGCCCAAACACAGCTTCAATATGGTAAACTGTCTTCGAAATGTTTTCGATATCCCCCACAATATATATGGTGGCGTGGAAAGTACCAACGCTCATGGAATTTCCTTATTTTTTCTGCATCCCACCTCTTAATCTGTTCTTCCAGTCCAATAGGGAATCTTCTACTCAACTTGTTCTCAGAATGCAAATGCTGCAATAACTGGTAATCAACACGATACTCTTATAGTATTCAGCATTTGTAGTTCTGATAGTATTGATCTCATTTCATTTTTAATCCGAGAAGAAAGAAACTTGGGATGAAAGGTTATCTCATTTAAAGAATCCAAAACAACTGGAAGTAGATCACCATCAGAGTCCTTCGTACTAGTTGGTGAATGGATGTGAAACACTGTATGATGGAAATCTGTGTAAGCATTTTATCGAGCCCTTGTCCCGAGAAGATTTTCACGCACACTTCTTACTACCCAAAAATGCAACATTTCCAATCATATGTGCAATTCCTTACTCATCATCCTCCTCATCAATCGACCCCGCATGAACCTCCATGTGCTCTTCAAACCTATTTTCTGGGACTTTATTCAGTAAAATGAGGTAGAAAAGTCCATTTTTTAACTGACCTCTAAACAATTTCCTGGTGATATGGAAGTTCGGAACTTAAAAACCCCTCCTATTCTATTATCTCACTTTGTTCTATTTCAGGATCTAGTAAATCCAAACCCTGTTTCTCTAAAACACCATCTGGCTAGGTTGTACTTGCTGCATGTGGCTCATCTGTACCCACAGCAACATGTGGGATTCGGACTTGATTTACAAAGACATTATCAAGTGCGTGGTTCGACAAATGATATGTTAATTTGTCAAGAAAGGCTCCGAGGCAGATCTGTTGATACCAATTCGTTTCCTCTTTCCATAACGGATGCAAAATGCGCATTTATACAGATCCATCTGAGTCTTACGAGCCAATGATTCATCTGGAATGGAACTATATTATTTCCAGACACTCTCGGTGGGGATGAGATGAGCACGAGCTCTCCTGTGTCTATTTGAACGCATGGTACTTCTCTTGTTCTGAGCCCATCTGTAACTCTGAGCTGACTCAGAATCGAAGATTTTGGAAGAAGAAGAATCATTAGGGGTTGTCGGGTGGTAGAGTCGAGACTTTACTTGAATGGATCCAATTAAACTGAATATTACGAATAAGGTTTGCATGGTTTAAGAGTTTATGGCGTGAAATGAGAGCTAGGGCTGAGAGGAAGAGGTAAACACCAATCCCAATGGTGTCAACAAAAACATTTATAAAATTAAACACCATTCAATAGAATTAGTAATTAAACGTTTCTAAAATTAGCTTCACCGATGACTTCAAAGGCCCCAAAGACTTTCAACACGTAGCTCTTTTGGCCTGGTTGATTCCTCAAATTAGTTTCAACAAAGTTGTAAGTTACAACAAACACGATGCTGGGAGAGAGAACCTACGGTAACCAGCTCTAATTGGAAGAGAGCGTAAGACCAAGATATAATTTTCTAAATATTTCCATTTAAAAGATCCAACCATGATAGATTTAGAAACCATCAAGATGCTAACAAAGACAGTTGTGCCAATTGAAATAGAACCCAACATAGACAAGGACAACTTCAATTTCAACGGTTGACGTTAATACTACTCGCCAAATGTTCTCGCTAGAATAAAGCTCAACAACGTAGTTCTCACAACAAAAGTTGCAGGTATTTTATAGCTTCACAGAGGAGACGTGTACTAACATTTGCCATATAATCCAAGAATGAGTAAAGCTTTAGAAGGACATGTGCATAGACCTTTATATAAACTAAACAAATAAGTCCAAACGCGGACAAACCTTGTGAAAATGAACCTTTAGATGTGAAAAGGCCCTATATAACTCAAAGAAGTACAACAAGGTTAGTTTCACGGCAAAAAAAAACTCTACCTGCCCTTTAAAGAAAAGTTGGCTAGTCAGACACCCAAAGGTGTTAACACTTGGCCGTTACAAAGTAGACCAATGAACATAGATTAAAGAACTTTAATTTAAGAACAATCTAAAATGGGGAGAGACTCGTGTAACTATTAACAACATTATTATATACAAAATCATCCTAAGTGATAATAAAATCCAACTATCAAGCATTGTCAGAGGCAAAACACTAGAGAAGTTCCCCAGCCCTCAATTAACAACCACATTCTGCAAGTAAAGTGTAAAAGAATAGGAGCCATAGTGAGCGTCAAAAGTGGTCAGTGAAACATAACATCTCGGTAACCCGATCGGAGGTAATACTCATTAGCACATCGTGAAGACCAAACAATCTCTTGAAAGTACCAAATGGCAACATGGGAATCATTTGATGTCACTGAATAAAGCATGCCACATTAGAGAAACGATCGACTATCACAGAGATATAAATATTTCCCTTCACAATTCTCAATCAAAACATCGTGTTGGTCGTAGACTAGAAATGACGGTATAGGGGTCATAGTGAGCGTAAAAAATAGTAAGTGAAACATAACATCCCAATGACCCGATCAAAGGTAATACCCATGGGCACACCGTGAAGACCAAACAATCTCTTGAAAGTACCACATGGCGACATGGGAAGAGTCCGATGTCATTCTACACGGAATGAAGCATCCCACATTAGAGAAATGACCGACTATGACAAAGATAGAAATATGTCCTTTCACAGTTCGCGATTAAAACATCCTATTAGCCGTGGACTAGAAGGGGCGAATAAAGTCCAATATTGGGAGTGGTACCCCTTAACTGACTAGCAAGTGTAACATTTAGGGATGGCAACGGGAAGGGTTTGGCCAAACTCGACCCCGTTACCCCGCCCCAAACCTGTTACCTGCTTACCCCGCCCCCGCCACTAACCCGTTTAAAACCACGTGAGGGCCCCGAACCCGCCCTAAAGCATTTTTATGATATTTTCTAACTTATTTTATTCAAGTATTTTAATGGATTTCATGTTTTTTCTAATGTTAAACTAATAAAAAATGAAGTCCTCTAACTAATAGTATGCGTTGATTTATTATTATACCAAACTAAGTAAGGTGCATAGATTTAAGTTAGATACTTATACTAATACCCTTAAACGAGGTGAGTTCGGAGATTTTTACACACAAAACTCGTCATGCCCGAACCCGACGTTTTTTCATTTCAAACCCAACCCGACCCGTTTATTTACCCCCCTCCCCTTCCCCCCATTAGGGGCGAGTGCATGGTGGGTCCCTGCCAAAACCCACTCCGTTGAATTAGATTATCAATTATAAACAAACATATCAATAATCTAACTAAAATTTACACAAACTAGTAAACAAATATTATTTTATATTAATATAAAAACATACTACAACAACCAATTGGCATTCCGGGTTTTCAATTAGCTCACCCTCAACCTCCTATCACCACTACAAATCAATCCAGTTTTCAATTAGCTCACCCTCAACTTCATATCACCACTACAAATCATATGTACAAAAAGTAATGATATAGATCAATAATTCAGAATTAAAATTACCTCGTATCCATATCAATTCGATGTTGTAACCTGAATGTCCGGGCTTAGATAAAATGTCTCAAAATAAATGAAAGCGGTCACGCAAGCAATAGCTTCCTGTCAAATACCCAAAAATGAAAAACATGTATATTAGGGATGGAACCAAATATGAAAAACAAATGGGTTTTTGCACAAACTTCCATAATCTACATGCTCGAACTATAACTCACAGAATAAAGTTAAATATATTGTTCAATTATAAATTTTCTTATATTAATTTATGTAAAACCCTTCTTTTATATAATATTTGCATAGTAAGAAAGTGATGAATGGTCATATAACAAAATGATTCAATAATACTACAAAGATTTTATTGTTTTTCACCTTTCTAATTACAAAATACGAATACAATCAATAGCATCTATAGAGGTGAATTCAAAAGTAAAATGTAAACAACCCATCATCATGGGTGATACATGCTCAAATATGTAAAACCAACCTATTAGAAAAAATAAACAATTTACAATTGGTGCAAAACTTAATGTGACTATTTGTAAGATAATAAATACAATAGATTAAGATTCAAAACAAACACTTCACTTCATACCTTATAAAAAATCAACAAACCAAATCTAAAGGTTAAGGCACAAAACAAAATAAAAAGTAAATATAACTAATTAGATCTTGAAATGAAAGGATCCATTGTCCAGATTGTCATATTCAAACCAATCACAACATTAAATCAAAAACCTAATTGATTCTCATATTCATCTACTACAAAGCTTGAATGCATAAACAAAGTAACACATTTGTAGATCTTAAATTACTTAACCTAGATAAGTAGAACAATAATGGGAGGTTGAGCCAAGAGAGAGAGCTGCGTGGAGGAGAAGGAGAAGCCCGGGGAGGAGGAGAACGGCCGAAGAGACGCGGGAACACGCTGACTTGTTTTTTTTTGCCTTTTTTTCCTTTCCTTTTTTTTATTTTCTTAAGGTGATAGAAAGAAGCGGGAGTAAAAATTTGCAAAGGGGGAATCCAAATTGATTTTACCCGTCTTATTAAGGTATATTTTTTGAGACGCCTACCAATATACCGCCTCTTTAGCATTATCTTTCGAGACGGGTAAAATTAGCGGTTTTAAAAATTATACCTTTTGAGACGGGTAAAATTAGTGGTCTTAAAAACAATTAGTTTTTAAGACCGCTAATTTTACCCGTCTCAAAAGATGGGTTTTAAAGACTTAAATTTTAGCCGTCTCAAAAAGTCTAGTCTTAAAAAGTACTTTTTTTTTACTGTTTCCTCCGTTCTTGCCCCCATTCTTGCCTCCTTTTTTCTGGTTCTCAGCTTTGTCACTGCCCTTGGCAGCGAGCTTAGTCCTACCGTTCTCCCCTGTATTGAGGTGTGTCACATCCTCCACTTTGGCGTATGTGACACCCCGCCTAATTAACCTCGGGTGATCAGTCCTAAATTAAGTTAGAACAGGTTTTTCAGTTGGTTCATTCTTAGCATCACTGTCTCCTTTTTAATTACTAACCACCTAAGTGAGAAAATTATATTGGTGCCAAGTTTTATCTTTCATTAACATAAATGAAAATCTCATGCGGAAATAAAATATCACACTGAAACAACCATTCACAATTAATTAACTGACCGAATAAACCATCTGCCCAAACCCAACAAATATAAAATGAAGACAAGTAATCAATCTCAACATGTCTGACAAAAACTAAATGAACTGTGAGCAACATGCTCGAAATATCTGATAAGAAATCTCTATACTAGGAATGAAAGAATGAGGCATCTATCAAACTCTCGCAACATCCACATATTATGCAACAACAAATCCCTGGAATTGAGTCAAGCCTAGCATCCCTGTGCTGGACACCTAAAAGTTTTTTAAAAAAAAATATAGCAAGGGTTAGTACCCAAAAACAGTTGAAAAACATTTAGAAAATGATTAACTTGCAGTAATAAGTAAAAATGCATGCTCTCCATATTTTAGTTAGTGTCGCACTCCCTTGAGGACATCCTCACCCCTCCTCTAATGTGCACTACTAATGCCTTAATTAAATTTACCTAGTTCTTATTCTCATGACTAGATAAATTATATAACCCTTTGCAACCACCCTACTTCAACCGAGTATGCCTTAATTATGATTTTTAAGTTATTATCAACATCAACTTAATTAAATCATTTCCCTTTAATTTCATATAACCTCCACATCTGTTATACATATAATACAACTCATGCTTTGTATTAATTATACCGTATAGAATTACTTACCTAATTATATACTTATAGTTATATTACAGCATTCACGAGCATACTGAAATAACATTTAATAGTAGTATCCACCCGAGTAAAGTCTCACCGGATATAAATTCTCTAAAGTGCTATCCCACTAGGTGTATTCACATAACCTAGTTACCCCAAGTCATAATCTCTCACTAACTTGGTTAATACATACATGTTGGAGGTGTTCATATTCCTTCCCTGAAAGTGAGATGCCCCTCACCCATATAACGGACACTATGACCTGGGAATATACTCGCCCTACTCCTCAAGCTAGGGGATTCATCCACTATGCGCAATCTCCCCCTATAGCACTAGAGTATATAATAATAATATTTATCTATTGATATTAATGCACACACCATATATATACTATCACACACCGTATATATATAAATATAAAATATCCCGGCTACACCGTGTACTAAGTCCGTGACACAAGCCTATTCCATTTTATTATGATTTTATGGCCCAACTCTAATTATTAATTAATTTGCACATTAATTTATTTTGGTATCGCCCCAACCAATATATTCGGGGTTACTCTCGTGGCCCGACATAACATCACCCGAGTCTAAATCCTCGACTCTAAATTATTTAGCCTTCACCTAAATAAAATTTACATCTTGGTATCGCTCAACCAATATTCCCGGACCTGTTCACTCAATCCGTATTTAATCATTTTGAATTAAAATTCCCAAAATTTAACTCTCGTGTGTCACACCTAATTTCCTCGAAACCCCGATTAATTTTTAATCATGATGTGCCACACAAAGTCTCCCTCAAATACTAATTAATTTTATTCACAATTAATTAGATTTAAACTCATGTACTAATTTCTCAATAATTAAAACATGAAAGATTATATAATAAAATTTTCCCTTTATATACATAACTGGGCGAAGCTGTCAAAATTTTCGGACCATCGATCAATCGATGGTCCACCTTCGATCGATCGATCGATCAGGTCCTCGTTTTCCTCAAGTTTCGTCTTCCTCAAGTTGGTTGTTTCAGCCATGGCTAAATACCTCCAAACCCTAACTTCTTCTATACTGAAAACCAAGATTTCCCATCGACAATAGACATCAAAAAACCTTATGAGGAACCTCCATAAAGTCCAAAACATTAATTAGTTCACTTACTCTACTGTTTTCACAAGTTTGAGGTAAAATCTAATTTAATCTTTTAACCCATTTAAACATCAATTTCGTATCACCAATTCATTTCTAATTCATCCAGGTTTACACATCTTACCAGATACAAATACACAACTCAGATTATACATGAATTTCTACTCAATTTAGAAATCAGATTCATGGTTTGCAAAACCCCATGTTTATACCCTTTAAATCCCAAAATAAATTTCTCTGATTACACACATCACATAAATATGAATTTAAATACAATTTAAATGCTACAACAAGTTAACCACTTGCCTTAGGTTTCGTAGAGTCTATTTTGGAGTTGAATGCCCAAGGTTGAAGATGACTCTTTTTGGCTCTCCTGTGATCCCCAAGTTTGCCTTTAACTGCTATTAGGGTTTCCTAATCCACTAAGTCTTTTTCTAAACTCACATTAGTCGTTCCCTTATTTCTTATAATTGTTTAATTAGCCTTAATCCCATTTTTTTCCTAATGGGCCAAGCCCAAGTGACCCAAATGCCCCCGTGTGGGCCCGGATATGTCTAAAAATGTCATGTGACCCATTTACTACCCCCGGGTACACTTTTCCAACTATCTCGGCCCATTCGAACTCAACCGTACACTCAGAATTGGCATCTAAATTAATTTATAAAAATCCCTATTTCACACTCAAATTAGTCTATACCGACTTCCGGCTGAGATAAGTACATATCCTGTCATTAATACCCGAAATGACGTAAATACATTATTACTATTCACTTAGTAAATAAATTTCCCTAAATATTAACCATTCACTCCCCAATTAATATTTAAATATAAATTGCCATAATTAATTCAATTAAAATTACGACACACAAGTAATTTTGAATTCCCGAATTAATTAAATATTAAATGCATGAAAATACGGAGTGTTACATCGTACTTCTTTATGCGAGCCATCAGGTCATCAATGGTTGTGGCCTCCTTCTTTGTCAGGTATTAGTGCAAAAGGCAAGAGTTTGGTAGGCCGATCTTAAAAGAGGCCACTACGACTTTCTCCGAGGAGTCCTCGACCTCGTTGAACATCTCCCAGTACCGCTTTGCGTTGTCCCGGAGGCTTTCTTGAGGCGTCTTTTTCATTGTTAGTAAAGCATCCATCCTTTTGGGATGGGAGCTACTAGTAATGAAGCGAGTCATAAAGATCACGGTCAAGGACTCAAAACTTCTGATAGACTTTTGAGGGGGTCTCTCGAACCATTTCTGTTCCACATCATACAGACTCGAGGGGAAAATTCGGCACATTAGTGCATCCCAGTGGTTCCAGAGAGTCATGTCTTGCCTGTACAGCCTAACATGATCAGTAGGGTCATTTTTTCTATCATAGATCTTGAATCTCAGAATAGCAAATTTCTTGGGGGCTTACTCTTCTTTTATCTCCCTTGAGAAAGGGGATTTCATCTGGGTCTTGATAGCTCGTCTAGTAAGCTCCCTGGTTAATCTGGAACCGCGATATGCTGGGTGTTGGTCCATCTCCCTTCGGACCAAATTTTGTATGTTCTCATTGCTGCGAGCTGGGCTCCTGTAACGGAAATCCGGTCACTAGTGCTCGAGCGAGTCGTCGCTTGACTCGTGCTTCTCACTTTTCTGGGATCTATGTCTAGGGATCCTTTCTAGGCTGCGAGACTTGCTCGCCTGAGGGATAGGAGTGCGGTATGGACGTCGCTTAGTGCTGCGATGGATCTCTTTCTCCATCCTTTTTAATCTCCTTTTGAGGCGAGCATTCTCAGCCTCTTACTTGCGAGTGGACTCCCTATTCTCTTAGAGCCTCGCCTCATAGGCATCAATCAATCTAGAGATTTGTGTGGACCTTGCTGGTCCTTGGCTCTCCTCTGAGGCTGGCCTCTCTGGGCGAGCCCTCTGATCTGAACGCCAAACTTCAGATCTGATCCTGCGAGGGGCGTGTTGTTCTTGGATATCTCCTCCCTGAGGGGCGTTGCTACTGTGACCAGACATTCTATTTTCTTTGTTGGTGAGGGATTTCTCAAGGAAGACTAACGCTTCCCACAGACGACGCCAATTGTGGTGACAATTATATTTAACACAATTAAATAAGAAAAGCGCAATCACCAAAGGAAATAAAGAACAGAAAATGCCAATCACACAACACAGTATGTACGTGGCTTAGCAAGAATGCCTATGTCCACGGTGGTGCAGTCAGTATTATTTCTATATACTTCGGGGAGTGTTTACAGAGAATACAAATCGTGCCCTTTTGCCCGGGTCTTAGGGTTTGTTATATACATATTTGTTCTCGGGGAGTGGGGGTGTTGGACTCCACCACGTACATTTTCTACTCCTAGAATATCTCCCTATGAGATTTTAGGAGTGGACTAAGTCACAAATGAATTCAGTTGGGATACGAGGGTCCCAGACTTTGGGCCATTCCTATTGGGCTACTCGTCTGGGCCTATGATGGAAAATTCGGGTACCCACAAAATATGAATTAATTATCTCTTGAAAAAGCAAGGTGCCTTTGACATCTTTGAAGAGGATATTCCTAGATAACAATTCTAATGCCTTTGGATGCGATAAAAAATATGTAGTTAAAAAGGCATTGAATAATATAGAAAGTCACAACTTATTATTCATGACATAAAATCATGAAGAAATGTCTATTTTAGTGATAACGCCGGGCCTAATAAAATAACTGTGGATCCAGTAACGAGAGACTAATGAAAGTTCATCAAGGGAAATGGGTTTAAGCCTCTAAAAATATTTAAGAATTCTATAATGGATAACCAATTTAAATGACTGGAGACACCAGTAAATAGGTTCAATGGAATAACCTAATTATGTATGACTCTGTTAGCACTGAAAATATAACTACTTCTTCCCATTCTTAGGATGTGTCAGTGCACATCTGCTAATAAACTTTATTTTTAATAATTTTTATAACTTGAACTTAAGGGTTAAGTGGGGTATTAGTAGGATACTCTTAATAAAAATAATATATGTGAGCGAGAAAGAGCCACTTATATGAGAATAATAAAAGTCCTAATTATCTAACATACTTATGAAACCACGAAGTGTCCAAGGACAAAACGGACACAACAAGAGAACTAAGAATGTTTGGAGAAGGACTATGTGAATTATATTGTCTCAGTTTACACAAAAAAATTTGATCAATTCAAGACATCATGTTCATTGATTGGCCAATAAACATGATAGTTTGTCGCTGGGAAAGATTCAAGGCCAAAAGTATCTTTACTCATGCAGCTCTTTTCCACTGATAGTCTATCTAAATTTTTCTTCATCCAAATTTCATTCATGTGGGGTATTATTGAAAAATATTGTGTTTTATAGAAATTAATATTTTGGCCAAATTATTTTTTGGTCAACTTTGAGCCATTATAACAGTGGGATCTACACATAAAACATAGTGGGATTAAGTATGTACGCGTTTCTTATAGAAAGATAAGTCATGTGTTATATTCATTTATTAAAAATGGACAAAGTATAAATGAGAAATTTGGCGTCAAAGTGACCCATTTATTTGTGAAATTATTGGGAATTTTATTTTATTTTTTGGGACGAATTTTTCTCAACTGTCACTAAAATGTTGTGGTTGTTCACTATTTTTTCAGAATTATCACTAAAGGCAGTGACCATTCACCATTAGTTGTGATGGTTCACAAAAATATTACTAAAATGACTGTTAATAAAAGGACACATCTTTTCATGAAAGAACACATTATTGCCTATGAATAGAGGACTTGTCTTCATTTTATTCAAGAGAGAAAAATATTTTTCAATAATTCCATTATTAATCGATTCAGAGAAAGTATCAAACATAATTGGTTCATGGGACATGCATAGTGTAGTGCATCTTGCGCATGTCGAGATCATTTTATCCTGGGAGACAAACGCCCATTGATTTCAGTCGTAAACACCATTAGCGGGGACGTATTATGTCTTAAGGAGAGTGTATCCAAAATTTGACTTGATTTATTTCATATTCTTCGTTTGTAAGATTTCTATTGGTCTAATTTTTCATTTGACAAATATGATTTGTTTCATATTATAATTTGAATAATATAAAAGCATATAGATATAATCAATAATTTATATAAGCTCTTAATTGATAAAACATCTTTTAATGAAAGCACAAATTCAACAATATTAGTTAAATCATTTGAATATTATTAAGAAAAATGTGCATATCCCATGTCGTATTCATTTTCTTAAATATACAACCATGTTGTAAAGTAAAGGGACACAGAGAATTTAGAGGGAGAGAACTTTCATTTCATTATTATGTAAATATTCAAGGACATGACGCCCTATTTATAGTATAAAATGTGATAATCTAATATACCCCTTAATAAATGTGGAATATGAGTGGACATTCATTAAATACATATTTTATAACACTGCTCCTTGGATTTACACTATATCCACCATTCAATTATTATTGCCTCATTAAAACCCTACTAAGGAAAAACCCAATGAAAAAAACCAAAGTGAAGAAAAAAGAGTACAACTTTTTTTATCATTGAATTGGTGTTGGATGCGCTTAGTATTGCCTAAATAAAACCTTTAACTAAAAAACTCAATTGGAAAAACCTATATTAAAGGAAAATGAGTACAATGCGCATATGTTCAAAATATCATGCTCTTAGTTTCTACCTTGATCAAATTCTCCCCTTGATTATGGCATTCCTATCATGATTGAGTTGATCCATATCAGTCTCATACACAACCTTCTGAAATGTTTCTTTGACTTGGTGAATAGATTTGATGCGCTGTTACTTCAAATTGATTTTTCTTCATGACCTCGACTTCCACAAGACTAGGGTGAAGAGGGATGAACATGTAACTTTATCAGATCTATTAGACTTCAATGCCATAACTCTTATGGAGTATATGTTTTGAATAGCTCTTCTTGAGTACATGTATGTAGAAGAACTTAAATGTATTAGTCATATCTCCCTCGAAGTAGCCTCTTTGGGTTTGAGTTATACAAGCACCATTGCCTTCATAAGTAGTAGTAGGACCATATTTTGTTTGAGGCAAGCCATAACTGATTTGATTTTTCATTGAGGGGATCATGGAGATAATCCACATGTATATTACAAACTTGATGTGGATCATTAGATTTAAAAATTATTACACCAATACTTCCACGAGCTTATTACATAATTTTGATATTATTCCCTTGCTTTCCAAGTCAATAATAATCATTTCTTGCCAAGATATTGACTGCAACTATAATATCCAGTACTATGCATTGTGTCATGTATAGCAATATACTAATAACGTATAAGTATGGTACTTCTGGACCAAATATTATAATAACATGCACCTATGGTACTTCGGGATTGAATTTTTATTTGTCATCCTCTTGAGGATGATATGGATAATTTAATATCCAAATACCAGAGAACATAGGTATGCTTAAATTGTATGCTTAATATTTATTAAAGCATTATTAGACATTTAAATTCATTTGACTAATGGATTAAAGTTTAACTAAATTGTGCTCGATCTACATGTCATGATAATAACTAGTTACCTTAAGGTCATTCATTTTAGAATTCCTTATTTGGATATTTTGCATTTCAATTGATCTCTTCAGGAGCACAACCATTTTAGGACATTTTATAATGGCACATTTTCAAATATGATTGTTTTCATACCCTTCCTTAGTAAATTGTACATATATCCTTTCAGATTGCTTACTGTATAATGAACGTCTTAGTGTATTTAAGTAAATAGTCCTTATCTCTGCTTCAAGAAAAGAAAATCCTTCTAGAATTTTCATATGTACTCTTCATCCAAGTCCCATCTAAATAACAGTTATAGTATTCATGAGTCTCATATATAATATATTTTTAAAAACTGCTAAGGTAGTTAGATATCTGAAAAGTATTTACGGTCGTAATAGGATGGTAAGTTCATATATAATCAATCTTCGATTTCTATAAAAAATTTATGCCACAAGTTGTGTACTTTTTAGCGAGTTTCTTACT
Organism: Sambucus nigra; assembly: GCA_949130495.1. Taxonomy (NCBI): domain Eukaryota; kingdom Viridiplantae; phylum Streptophyta; class Magnoliopsida; order Dipsacales; family Adoxaceae; genus Sambucus; species Sambucus nigra. The sequence goes on along the minus strand of OX422217.1, from coordinate 311,704,271 downwards.
TCTCTTTATTATAAAGATCCATTAGTAACCTTCATAATTAACATCCTATGGGGTTTCTACTATAGTTCCAAATGCACCACGTATATTAAGAGACTCGACTTATGTCATCATGGAATTTTCTCATTTTTGGCCAATATATTCTTTGTTGATATTTATTTATAACACGTAGATTTGTACCGTTATTGCCCTTTTATTTGTGTAGCTATAATATATATAATTATATCATCGATGATCATCTCTGGCAATCCCATTTTTCTTTTATATATGTATGAAAATAGAGATCTCATTTAATATTAGGTACTTTTGCCTACTTCAAGGTATTTATAGTCACTTCAGGGACTTATGTGTTTTCATAGACAATAACCTCTTCTGGGGTTTTAGAGAAAGTGGATATTTTGTTCATAACATCTTGTGGAGCGTTATGTATAACCTCTCCTAGAGTATTATTTGGGCATGATTTTATTTAACCTCCACTAGTAGGGAGTTAAGTAATTGGGACTCATTGATTTCCCATGCTTCTAGCATACAATAAATTTATTTATTGTCGAATTTATTTCATTCTAATAGGAAAATGATTTTTGAAAGCAAATTTTCATCTAGTCCACGTGACTACAACTAACATGTTAAGTTTCGTAGTCATTTGATGTCGCAATATCTTCTTTTACTTCATTTTCACATTAAGCGATATGGGGTATTCGATGAGACAAAGTGGAAGTATTCCATAATAATTATCCCCATTCTTTAGGAACGAATAGTTCTTCGGGAAAAAATTACACTTCAGGTACATTTTATCCTCCCTCTAATGGCAGGAAGAATATTTCATTGTAAAATGTGCAATAAACACTACATTCGTCAATGGTTCAACAACCATGGACCTTCAGGATCATGAAAAAAGTGCATTTCTTACAATAATAAATGTTGTATAGTATAACCTCAAGAATAATTAAATGATTGTTTGCTAGTGTGAGCTTCTGGTTTCCATCATTGTAAGTAATGTTAAATTTCTTTTTATTATTTATGTTAATATGGTACGTATATATACTGATGCCCATTAAACTAAGCAAATTACTTCAAGAATTTCTTTCATTTAACTCATCGCATATGTATGGGAGGGTACCAAATAATAACATTATATAGGCTCTCATGGAGCCTTAGGTTCAACTATGATTGACACATTTACTATATTACATATCATGTCTTAAAAACTTATGGTTTTTCAGAATAATTTCAGTTGTTCATTGTCTGCTAGACAAGTGTCATTATATAATTACAGTTCATAATTGTCAATGACAAAATTCAGAATAGATCATGAGTCCAAATATATATATGAATAATGATAATTTATGTTATGGTCAAGTGTTTGGTAACAAAAATAAACAAATTGAAGTATTTAAAAAAATTGTTTCAAATATTAAAAGAATGAGATGGATAATAAAAAACTTTAAGTTTGCAATAATGAATCTTTGAATACTTAATAATCTCAAAAGAATTTCATATTTTGATCATGTGTTAGAGACTTTGGGCTCAACAATAAGAAATTTCAGAGTTCTAATATACAAGGATGACTACTAAACTAATTATTACCAATATTTATTTAGAAAAGTAATGTGAACTTCAGGTTCTCAATAGTGTTAATATCAAAGGACATTAAATTTTCTACCTTCTAAAAATGAGTAGGTTATTTTTCACATTCTTAAGATTTTAATGTGTAGTAAATTTATATTATACCTCTAATACGATAGTATTAGAGATATAATCTTTTATCACTTTAATTTTTCATCTAATTTAGATGCAGTAATTCCAATTCTTTTTTCCACTCTCTTTATATTCACGTCCCTCTACTATCTCAATAATTTAATACTTACTAGTGTCTCCCTTATCTCCACCTATTAGCATATGAATGGACATAACTTTTAATCTCCTCTCTTTCAAACCATCATTTCTTTTCCTAACTCTCTCTCTCTCTCTCTCTCTCTTCTTAACATCTTTCTAAAAAGTGGTGCCTTCTTATCTTCCCCCATTCAGCATAGATTTAAGTTTGTACGAATCCAATGTTAAACATTTGGCACCACGACAAACCCCCATGGCAGACCTAACTTTCCCTCCCATATGCTAACCCCTAGGTTAGCCCTTCCTTTCACATCGTTCATGCTGCCGGAGTTCTAATGCCCCTTTGTTCAGGGTCTTCTTCTGGGATGCTAATTCACACTACTGATCGATGGTTGTCGAGGTTTGGATATTTATGTTCTTTAGTTTTATCATTTCTTCTATTTTCTTCTCAGGTTTGGTTTATCTCGGTCTTTTGATTTGAATAGTTCTTGTAGGCGGTGTGGAATGGTACTAAAATGAGGTATTCATTTTTGGCATCTTGATTAGTGCACGGTTTGGATTTTTAGTTTAGGGATTTTACTTTGGGGTATTCATTTTCAAAGGTGGTGGTGGCTGTGTGAGGCGGCGGAGGTTAATGGTTTAGATTTCAGTTTCGGGAATTCATTTTTGGTTTCTTACTTTTGAATGTTTTGCGTGTTTGGTTTTCACTTTAATTCGTTGCACGGAATGGATGTGGTGTGGGAGTCATATGGGATTGGTGTTTAGAGAGATAAGGGTGGTGTGTGGAGGTTCAGTATGAGTATGGTGGAGAGAGATTTTTAATGAATATTCAAATACATCAAAAAGTGTGTGTTATTTAATGAAGAACTGAATGAATAATATGTGTGTTTAGTTTGTTAGGGATGGTTAATGAGTCTAAGAGCAATTGCCAGTTCACTACACCAAAAACACCAATTTGGCATCCCTTGATGTTAAAAATGTGGCACAGTTTAAAACTGTGCCAAATTTTGGCACGGTTTAATGATAATCTGACACACTTTTAAGTAGTGCCAAATTTTGGCACCATTTAAAAGTGTGCCAAAATTAAGAAAACTTTGATAAAATATAAATATCCTTAAAAAAATTACCTCCCTCGATTATTTTTGGTCTCCCGCTCTCTCTCTCTCTCTCTCACGTTCAAGAAATCCCCCTAGTTTTTCTCAGCCCGATTCTTCCTGGGACCAACCCACCCACAACCACAAAGCTTACATCGTATAACCTCTCTACATCCCCACCTCTGTCCGCCGTCAATGGAGATTTGACCCCGACCTCGAAGTGGTACGCCTCCGCAGCGTCTCTTACGAGTCCTAGGGATGCGTGTTGCATGTCTCTTGTAGCGTCTACTTTTCGGTCGGCGGCGGAATCTGACGCTGTTTAGGAGAGATTTTTGCCTCCTGATTATCAGGAGATGATTGGTCATTCGGATCAAGATGATTGCCCGCTGGTGTTTGGGTCAAAGAAAGAGTTGTATCTTTACCTTTGCGATCATCCCATCATTATCGACGGAGGTACTAAGGTAAATTTTAATGGATTTTTTTGGAATTTATGTTGAACCTCTATTAACTTAAATTTAACATACGAAAACCTTAATGGAAAAGTTGAAGACTCGTGCTAATGATAATTTTGAATTAAATTCTACTTTTTCTGATGCTGGACCATTTATGGGATAAGAAATTCCAATGTGAATGAAATACAAATGGCTATTTAAACTATAAAAAAAAATTACAATTTATGTCGAAAAATCCCAAGTCACTCCTTGCTTATAATGTGAAATAATAAATTGTTTGAATGTCATAGTAGTGATGATGATGATGATGATGATGGTGACGAGGGAAGAAAAATTGGAAATGAAGTGGAAGAGGAAATGACGAGGAAATAAACGGACATAGAAGAAGGTGAGATAAGGCTGGGCCAATTTTGTCCAAGAATGAGGTTAAGGTAATAATAAGCCCTTCCATTTCAATGCCCCTTTTTTCTTTTCAAATTCGTGTATAAAATAAGCATTGATAAGCTTGAGTTTTAGGAATTGATGTGTTTTTTATTTATTTAATATGTTGGATTATACGTGTGTGTGTGAGTGTGTGTATACTGATAAGCTAGAGTTTTATGAATTAGGGGTATTTAATTGAATCTAGTGAAATTGCTTCTAAAATTTTAAAGTTTTGAGAGCATTATTCTTAGAATTTAAATAGTTCAATTATTTTTTGTGAAAAAAAGGTATGTTTTGCACGTCTTATATGTTTTAACCTAAAAAAGTATGAAAGTCTAAATTTATGTATCATCTGTGTATGTATTTATTTGGTTTTATAATATTTTCTTAACTTTCAAGATGCTCAAAGGTGATGGAAATAAGGGGTGACCATGTGAAGAGTCTTTTGATGTTCGAATCGGATTAGGTAAATCAGTTGTGCTGAATTAGTCATCTATTTCAAAAGCATTATTTATTCTTCGTAATGAAGTTGGCTCAATCGTTGAAACAGTTACATGTATCTATGTTTCAATATTGTTCTTACAGTCATTTGTATCTCTATGTAAGATGCTATCATTCAACTCCGTTAAGTTATTGGAAAATGATGTATCAAAATTTTGTATATTGAATAACAAAATATCCATCAATTGCAAATACTTGAATTGATGATTAACTTTTGATACATCAATTGCAAATACTGTTTTATTTCACACTTGAATTGATGATTAACTTTTGAATTTGATTGGGTTTGGCTAAACAGGGACTATTAGAGAAATCATAAGAGGAAGATGCTTGCTACATTTGGAGTTTTGGCTAAACATGGAGTATGCGAAGGCTTCTCTAATTGGTACGTTGGGCACAATCAAATTTTAAACTCGGATATGGTTTGGATTCATCAATTTGGGATAATCTTAAAAACTAACTTCTGAAACGCTATTGAATTTGTATGTATCTATGATTTTGTGGGTGTTTAGGAAATTTGGCTGAACAAGAGCACCGGATGGGTTTTCTTGATAAGGCATTGACGATTACAGGGATTGATGATTGGAAATATTATATCACATTTGAACTGATAAATCTAGGTGAGCACTTTAGTGTTGTAAATGGGTTTTGATTTTTGTGATTGCCTAGTTGAATCTAGGTGAGCACTACTACTACTACTACTACTAAACGACCCCGTAGGAGGCACGAACACCTCGCACGGGACCAATGTAACTTGTAGGAACTGACCGCGTAATCCCGGGTCTCCCGGTTTGAGAGTATGATGATAATTTGCAAAAATCACACTTAGACTTAAAAGGGGTAAAAACCCAAACCACCCCCCAAACGACCCTGTAGGGGGCACGAACACCTCGCACGGGACCAATGTAACTTGTTGGAACTAACCGCGTAGTCCCGGGTCTCCCGGTTTGAGAGTATGATGATAATTTGCAAAAATTACACTTAGACTTAAAAACAAGCCGTTAAAGGGTGAATACTCAAACCAGCCCCCAAACGACCCCGTAGGGGATACAAACACCTCGCACGGGACCAATGTAACTTGTAGGAACTGACCGCGTAGTCCCGGGTCTCCCGATTTGAGAGTATGACGATAATTTGGAAAAATCAACACTTAAACTTAAAAACAAGTCGTTAAAGGACGAAAACCCAAACGACCCCGTTGGGGGCACGAACTCCTCGTACGGGACCAATATAACTTGTTGGAACTGACCGCGTAGTCCCGGGTCTCCCGGTTTGAGAGTATGACGATAATTTGCAAAAATTACACTTAGACTTAAAAACAAGCCGTTAAAGGGTGAAAACCCTAACCAGCTCCCAAACGACCCTGTAGGGGGAACGAACACCTCGTACGGGACCAATGTAACTTTTAGGAACTGACCGCGTAGTCCCGGGTCTCCCGATTTGAGAGTATGACGATAATTTGTAAAAATCACACTTAGAATTAAAAACATGCCGTTAAAGGGTGAAAATCCAAACCACCCCCCAAACGACCCCGTAGGGGGCACGAACACCTCGTACGGGACCATTGTAACTTGTAAGAACTGACCGCATAGTCCCGGGTCTCCCGGTTTGAGAGTATGACGATAATTTCCACTCATATATGTAATTTTTTAGTTTGAGTAAATTTTTTTTTTTATAAATTATTGGGTTACTAATATCGTATCTTTTTTGTATCCTATTTTTTTTTGCAGGATAACAGTTTATTGTTGGCTTTTATTCACGTGGAACACACAAAGAACTCAATGGTTTACAACAAGGGGTTTATTCATGATTCCATTTTTTTGTGTCATGGTCGTACGATCTTTTGTTATTTGATTGTTGACTTTTTATGGCCGTGCGTGCTTTTGTAAGTTAATTTTTATATTTTGTGTCCGTGCGGGCTTTATGTTAGGCATGTTTTGTATTAACAGGTTTTGGAATGTCCAGAAAATAGAGGAAACTCTGCCCAATTTTTTTTGGGCCTGTGAGCTGTTAAAGACTAGTAATATTTTGAAGCTTGTATGTACATTAGTTTATTAACAATGCGCAATTTATAAATTGTGAATTTTGTGTTTTCAAATAATTAAAAAAAATTATAAAAATTTTGGCACAGTTCAAAACCGTGGCAAAAGTGTATCATATTTTGGCACGGTTTTGAGCTGTGCCAATTTTTTTTAAACTGTGCTGAATCTGGCACAGTTAAAAACTGTGCCAAAAGTGTGCTAAAAATATCAGATTCTGGCACGGTTTAAAAGTGTGCCAGAAGTGTTCCTATTTGGCTGAATCTGGCACAGTTAAAAACTGTGCCAAAAGTGTGTCAGAAATATCAAATTCTGGCACGGTTTAAAAGTGTGTCAGAAGTGTTCCTGTTTGACCAAATCTGGCACACTTTTGAGTCGTGCCGGAAAAAATTGCCATTTTGGAACACCTGATTCTGACACAGTTCAAAACCGTGCCAGATTTGATCTGGCACAGTTTTAAACAGTGCCAGATTCCTGTTTTTGGTGTAGTGGTTGTGATGGTTGAGAATGGTTGTGATTTCTCGAGCTGTGTCATTGTTTTGTGAGCTGTGGTTGTGGAAGTATTTGAATTTGAGGAAAATATATGTTCTTTCTTTAAATCTATATCTTATTCGATTACATATAAGAAACGTCCTCTGAGGTAACAACTTCATCATCATTGAAAATCATACATACGGCATTATAGAGATATTTGGGCTACTTAGTTTAACCTCCTCTAATTCTATTAAACCTAGAATGAAGTAGGAAAGTTTCATGTAGATTTGGGGTTTTGATTAGAGGTAATGGCAATCATATTTTTAAACTTTCCTGCATAAAACATGTTCCTTACACCTATGTCCCTTGTTTTTTTTGTGTGTGTGTTAAGATTTAGCCTCCAAATAGTCTTAATGTTAGGGTATTAATATTTCCACCATAAATTTTTATGCAAAACACCACATAAAAAATAAATACACACTTAACAAACCACACCCAAAAGTTTGTCCCTCCCAGATTCCAAGTGGCTAAAGTGCACAATTCGAAACATCAAAAAATATCTTAACAGTCTCGAAAACATATCAATAAAAATAAATTCTCATCTACTCAAACCTTGAATCCCAAGGTTCCTCTCTCTCTCTCTCTCTCTCTCTCTCTCTCTCTCTCACACACACACACACACACACACACACACACACACACACATTATAAGCACATGTAATTAACGCACAATATAAGACTCAATATTGTTACTAATTAAATAAACAAGAGATATTTTGACTTAATATTGTTAGTAATTAAATAAATGTGTTGGTAAAATTTAGTATACTATAAGTATATATTATTTGTAACAAATATGCAATTCATATACATACTTTAGTCTTTATGTAGTTGATTAGTATAAAAAATCTACTATAATCTATTTTTTTAATTCTATACAATTAAATTAAATTTTAATTGTGCCTATTACAAATACTATTGGGTTGCTTCTAATCTTTATATAGTGAGGAATATTGATGATGCAGTGAGAGAAATTGACTTAATAGTAGTAGTAATTAAATGATTTTGTTGGTAAGATTTAGTATACCATAAGTATATTTTTTTCATAAGAAATATGCAAATCATATATAAATCTTAGTCTTTATGTAGTTGATTGAAATTAAAGTCTGATAAAATTAGGGGTGGGCACGGTCCGGTCCGGTCCGGGTTTTGCCTATTTTTTGGACCGGACCGAATATTCGGTCCTCAAATTTTTTGGACGGTGACCGGACCGATTAATTCGGTTAACCTACTAATTCGGTCCAGGCTTTTTTCGATCCGGTCCGGTGTAAAATTCGGTCCTGACCCTATTTTATATATATGTACATTTTATGAATTTTTTATCTATTTTTCTCACAAATATATATACAAAAAAATAATACTCGAAACTCCAAGTGATATTTATATGGATTTTTTTAACCCAAATAAAAAAATGTCTATACATATATAAAATGTTCCAAATTAAATTCATAAGTTATATACATTAATTCAAAAACTATACATAAGAAACACAATAACATTATTTTTATTATATATATATCAGAATCGGTCCGGTCCGGTCCAAATCGGTCTTTTAATATAGTGGACCTCGGACCGGACCGGTTTAATCGGTTTTTAGGTTTTGTGAACCGATTTTTGGACCGGTTTCAAAATAGCCTTAACTTTCGGTTCGGTCCAATCGGTCCATTCGGGTCGGTCTTTTTTTTGTCCACCCCTAGATAAAAGCCATTTTTTAATTTTTGTGCAATTAAAATAAATTTTAATTCTACTTCTATGATTTTCATTTAGTGGATTAGGAGAGAGAAAAATACTTTTATGTATTTTTTTTTTTATAAAAAATGATTTTTTTTTTCTGATGAACTTTGAGAACCTATGATTTCTTATTCTTTTAAACCATTTCCCAATATCCATAAAAAATCATATGTTTATAATTAGTTTTTATATTTTTTTTACAGAAGTATATTACCATAAAGTTAAATAGGGTTTAAGAAAATTATAAAACTCTCGCACATCGCGCGGGTTACCTGCGAGTAATTATAATATGAAGAGTAGTTAAAATTAAATATCATTAAAATATAATTTAATACTTAAGTAAATCAAAAGGTCGAGGGACAGAGATTTAATGCTAAAATAATTAATAGGATTGATATAGTAACTAAAAGGACATTTCATTTAATAAATAAAATGAAAAGCTAAGAAGTTGAAAAGTCATGGTTAAACGCTCAATTTATTTTGAAACTAATCCCCAAAAATATATTTTCTGGAGCTTCAGGTCGAAATTATAAATATTCATTTTGAGAACTTTTAAAATTCATACCCTGAGAATAATCAAAACTTCAAATTTTGATTTATGGTATATTTTGTTGAGCTGCAGATACACATATTTTACATCCCAATGACAAATAAAATTTTGTGAACTTCTAGTCACAATAATGAATATGAATCTTCATATCATAAATCAATAATAATTTGGGGACTCTTGATCTATAACTTTTTAATTTGACAATTAAAATTTCAGGATTGATTGTGATATGTTACTTTGTGATACTTTAGGTCCAAATAATTTAGGAACTTCAGATTCCAAAATATGAACAGAGAAAAGTTCAATATCCATATTTAACTAATGATTGGAGAACTTCAGGTCCCAATTCTAAATAATAAGGGCAACTTCATATCATAACATTAAATCTTTAGGAGTTTAAAGGTACTGCTACATTATATTCAAACTTCAAGTTTGATTAGGGATAATATTATTTGGAACAGCAGGTCCAACATGTAAATAGTCATTGTGGAACATTTAATATCCTTACCTTTTTTATATAAATAATCTAAACTTCATGTTTGATTACAAAATTATTGGAGATTCGAGTTCAAATTATATATAATTGTTATGGAACTTTTAGTATCCATTGCCCTATTATAGAATTAATCAAAACTTCTGGTTTCATTTTAGGACATTTGATTGTCATGTCAAAAATTTGAATAGTCAATTGAGAACTTCAGGTCCCAATTTTAACTGATTTGAGAACTTTTGACCCCAAAATTAAATAGTTATCTTCAGACTTTGGATCCAAACAAAAAATTATTTGGAAACTTCTTCCTCCAAATTAAATTAATTATTGGGAAATTTACGACCAAAATTTAAATAATAATGGACTAAAAAAATAATCACATGATAATGAGTATTTTCTCATATCCACTACACCAAAATGAGAGATTTGTGAGTGCTGCCAGCAGTCACAAATGGTCTTTATAATTACTATTTACCGTCATAATTTAGGGGGTGACAAAAGAAAAATTGTAACTCCTAATAGCAGTCACAAATTTTTATAACCCCTATGGGGTTATGACTGGTGACCCCAATTTGTAACTGTTATTTGTAATTGCTGTCAGTAGTCACGAATATTAGATTCGTAACTGCTGCCAGCAGTCACAAATATTAAATTCGTAACTGCTGACAGCAGTTACGAATCTTATATTAATGACTGCTAACAGTAGTTACGAATATTATATTCGTGACTGCTGTTAGCAGTTATAAAATTAATAGGAGTGACAAATTTGTGACTGCTATTAGCAGTTACAAAATTGAATTTGTTAAATGTGATAAGAACTATTAAAAATATCTTTATATTTTTACAAAATGATGAAATAATGGAAGTAAAATAAATATCATGATAACAAGTCTAAAAAATTTGACAACATTTCATTTATATTTATGAGATTCCAAATATTCGGTACACATAAACTTGTTTAAACTTAATTTAACATCAAACAAACCCTTCTTGGGTGCCAAGTACAAAATGAACATAGAATAAAAAAATAAACTAAAAAAAATAATGACACAACACTTTGATGATATGAAATGTCATGATCATGTAACATCTGCTGCTTCACTCAAACTACATTCACATCTCAGAGTTCTCCAAAACTTCTCTCGAATGCAGCCACTCCTCATGTAGCATAGCTCTTCCCTCATTCAGATCAGGAGCAGTTATTCTGAAGTAATTAATTGCACTATCAAAAATCCTTCCGGTACACTCAAGGAATTGCAGCTTTTGTTCATGAAGAGATTCTTCTTCATATAAGATGCTTCAAACTTTACATAACTAATCGACACCTTCAAGTGCTCTGGTTCTTTCTTAATCACCCTCTAATATTTCGAAGTCAATGTGCCTTCCCCAACAACGGGGAGGTTAAAGTACATGAAATCAGAAAATAAAAGAGTTATGGTTAAACTATGAATAATTTACATTCAAAAAATTATGTTGACGTCAATAACTAATAGACAAATATAGGGAAACACAGGAAAAAAATTGGATAGAGTACTAACCATACCTCTTAATAGAATTTTGGCGCATACTTCTTAACCATACCTGTTAAAAAGTAAAAAACCTAAGCAACAACTCTCAACTCAGATCATAAAAAACAGTATAAAACAGAGTGTAGTCGAGTACTAAAGTACAATAACTCTTAACCGTACCTGTTAAAAAGCTCATTTACTTGTACTAAAGTCCAACTTGACATCCTCTAAAACAAAGACAACAACAATATCGCCACCAATGATTTCATTAACTGGTGCAACTGTATCTGTTTGTTTTTCTTCAATATCAGCACGAGTTTTTTCACCAAGTCCCTGATATGATTTATAAAAGTACGTAATATGGTTTATAAAAGTACCTATAATGCTTGACCCTTATTGGTAACAACATATAAGTTTCATAACAACATTCTAAAAAAAGATCAACTTCAATGACTTAAATCAGTCCCTTCAACCCATACTAATAAAAACATTAGTCATACCACATGCACCCCGTAACGTGAATACAACTTATTAATATATGAATCATAATAAATGAAACATGTAATTAACTTCTAAATCAAACGTGTAATTCAAACTAAAATAAAATTCTCCAATATTAAAAATAAAGAGACAACGTAAATCTAAAAAAGAGGTAGATACCTTATGGTCTAAATGTATCAACAGCAGCTCTAATATGCACCCTGTTAGGGGCTGAGGCAAGGGGGGCGTGGCAGTGAGCACTGAACCGTTGTTATGGATCGACACATTCATTTATGTCTATAATACACACCGGTGTGATATCAACAGCCAGTTGCAATTTTCATTTTGAATAAACAAAGCTCCACTTTTAGTGGCGAGCATACACCACAGGAAGACCTGATGACATGGCCTCCAAAACCACGAGACTGAGTGTCTCTAATTCTGAAGGCATTATAAAAACATATCCACTTGCGTACGCCCTTGAGAGATCATCGCCTAGTAATGTCCCTGTGAATATTGCAAGCATGCCCGTAAATAATTTTTCTAGATCCTCCATTTTAGAAAGGAACCATATATGGCCTGAGTATATATGTAGATGATTCTTAATAAGGAAAAATAAATTCAGGGTCAGAGTTGAGATAAAAGTGATGAGCAGTTGATCTTGAGCAATAGAAATAAAGTTACCTTTGATTCAAATGTCCAAACCTATGGGCATGTTCTAGTGGATGAAAGTACTGATTCATTACTGAAAAATAACAAAGTCAGTGTTGATACCAAAATTAGTATGCTGATGTGGACGAATAATAAGAAGACACGTGTCAATCTACATGGCACAATAGCAACGAGGAACATTGTTTCCCCGACCAACATACTCACTCCGAGGAACACCAACCCTCCGAGGAACTCTTATCCTCCGAGGAACTCCAATGCTCCGAGGAAATTTTTGACGATGAGCAACTAAGGCGGTTCGAGCTGCACCTCGACCACAGCATTAATTGCCAGATAATCAACAGTTCAACTATTCATTGAATGCTTATCATCTTGACGTGCACGTTTGAAGAACATTAAATGAATTACCCTTTCATATGTGTATCATTTAATGTAACACCCTTTCATGTACAGCCTAAAGGCTATAAATACCTTGTATCACCCTCATTCAAAGGGACGGAAATTTCTTGATAGAGCTTGTAATCGAGAATTCCCAAAACACTCAGCAATAACATAACAGTGGACGTAGGCCATTCTTATAAGGCTGAACCACTTTAAAATCTTTGTCTCATTTTATTTATCTGTGATTGAATAATTAGAGCTATCTAATTTTTTACATCAACAGATTGGCGCCGTCTGTGGGAAGCGATTGTTATTATCGTTTTTCACCAAAAATCATTCATCATCAATGGCGGATAATCCAGAATCTAGCAATCGAAACGCTGGAAATGTTGGAAATCCTCCAAATCCCTCTGCACCTCCAGATCTGGCCGGAATTATGACGAATCTGGCTCAAGGACAAACCGCCATGCAAGACATAATGAGGCAACTCATACAAACCCTTCATGGCGGTGCACTTGCACGTTCAGGACAACGAAGTGGTCAGAGGCAAACTTATTTACTTTCTTCATGATCCAGGCGTATTGAATCATATCGTAATGAGGAGTCTGATGATTTCTCTTATCAACCTGGGCAAACTTCGTCAATACGGGTTACAGATACTGAACAACGTGTCACCATTTCCCCAGAAAGGGCCAGCGCATTGGAAAGGTTAAGTAGGGCCTCTTCTTTCAGCCGATTAGGCTCTAGGAGGAATAGGAGTCCACCTAAGACCATGTCGAGGAGTTTTCGACAACCATCAGATCTAAGAGAAGGATCAGCACAGTCACGACCAGCTGCTCGTCAAGATAGATCTCAAGAGGCTACTTCAGAACGATCAATTGCTCAAACCAATAGGCCCGAGGAAGGAAATGAAGCGTGGAAAGGATCTCTTCAGTGGTTGGAAGATAGATTGGGAGAAATGGCTAAGGCGAAGAATCCCCTACAACGAACTTTTATTCAAGGGACACCCTTTGTCCAGGCCATTGTAAATTTTCCAACACCGTTAAAATTTAAAGCCCTTGTGGTGACCCCCAAATACGATGGAAAGACAGATCCTGTTCTTCACATAGAGCAATATCAAGCTGCTACCGACATCTATGCTGTCCCCGACGAGATGAGATGTAGGGCATTCTCAGGAACTCTTACTGGATCTGCCCAGATATGGTACAACAATCTTCCTCGGGGTAAGATTTCAACTTTCTTTCAATTGGTCGAGTTGTTCATCGGTAATTTCTGTTTTGGAGCAAAGCCAGTAAAAAGAGTAGCACACTTGTTAAGTGTTAGACAAAAATCTGGTGAGAGCACTAGAGATTACATAACTCGTTTCAATAACGAGAAGCTGGAAGTCATAGATTATGAGGAAAAGACAGCAATCACCACCTTGATGAGTGGGTTGTTGCCTAATAAGTTGTATTACACTTTGGCGAAAGATCCACCTAAAACTATGTCAGAGTTAATGGCAAAAGTAGCCAAAATCATGAATGCCGAAGAAGCTATGGCTGCAAAGAAGAATATGGATAAATACCCCAAGGTGGACGTCGACAAGTCTAAAAATAAAGAGCATAAGGGCAATGGCGGTGACAAGCTTTCCAGAAATAATAAGTCGTCATGGGAAGTCGTGAAGAAATTCGATAATTATACTCCCTTGAAAATGGGTATTAATCATGTCTTGGAAGAAATCAAGAATAGCGAGGAGGTAAAGTGGCCGAAGAAACTGAGGTCAGACCCTGATGCGAGGAATAGGGATAAATATTGCGAGTTCCACAAGGATCATGGCCATATGACTAAAAATTACATAGCTCTTCAGAACGAAATTGAAACACTCATCCGAAGAGGAAAGCTAGCAAAGTATGTTGATCGGGGAGGTGAAAGAAGAAATAATGATCGAACTAGAGAGAGATCTAGATCTCCTCGTCGAGCAGAGGAGAAAAAGAAGAGAGAACATGAAGATGATGCCGAGGATGACCCCGATCTGCCCAAGAAACCAAGGCAACCATAACGAGAGGTATTTTCCATACGTTATGGGGCATTTGATTGTAATGTTATTACAGGAGGAGATGCAGGAGGAGGAGACCTTACTGCAGAAAGAAAAGCTTACCTCGGAGAGGCACAAGCTTGTTCGTACATTCAGCGAATAAATTTAGCCGAGGAGGATCGTCCGAGGAAGGTAAACAAAGAGAAGATGGTCATTGGCTTTTCAAAAAAACGACCTGGCAGGTGTTCTGTACCCTCACGACGACCCTTTGGTGATCAAAATGAGGATGAAAGAAGTAGTGATTTCAAGGGTGCTGGTAGACAATGGTAGTTCAGTAGACATCATGTACTATTCATGCTTTGACAGTTTGAATTTAAAATTATCTCAATTGGAACCTTATCACAGACCTCTTTTGGGTTTTGCTGGCGAGAAAGTTATTCCACTTGGGATGATCAAGTTGGACATATTCATTGGAACTTGGCCTGCTTGTCGAACAGAGAGAATACGCTTCTTAGTGATGGATAAAAATGTGCAGTCAGCCTACAACATCATCATGGGAAGAGTTGGTTTGAAGAAGTTCGAAGCAGTTCCATCTACAGTACATCAATGCTTAAAATTCCCAACAAATTTTGGAGTGGGAGTGGTGAAAGGTGATCAAAAAGTAGCTCGAGAATGATATTACTCATCTGTCGAGCAAGAGGAACTTGAAGAATCAAGGAAAAAGACTACTACCTACCAGGTGGAAGAAGATACAGAGATTGAAACTCTCGATCCAAGAGATGAATCCCAACTTGTAAAAGGATAAGTGGTAGAATCTACAGAAAATGTTATTCTGGACGACGAACACCCTGAACGAGTAACCCAGATAGGTTCATCGTTGGATGCTTCGATAAAACAGAAATTGATAACTTTCTTGAGAAACAGAAAGAAAACTTTCGCGTGGAGTCATGAAGACATGCTAGGAATAGATCCAAACTTCTTATGTCATGAGCTCAATGCGAATAAGGAGATCAAGCCTGTAAAGTAGAGAAGAAGGGTATTTAGCCCCGAGAAGAATCAAGCTATTCAAGAGGAGGTCGACAAGCTCCAGAAAGCCCAATTCATTCAAGATGTGAAGTATCCGGACTGGTTGGCAAATGTGGTGATGGTAAAGAAGAAAAATAATAAATGGATAATGTGTGTTGATTTCACTAATCTAAACAAGGCTTGCCCAAAGGATCACTTCCCATTGCCCAGAATCGACCAACTAGTGGATGCTACCTCGGGGCACGAGCTACTCAGTTTCATAGATGCTTACTCTGGATACAACCAGATCAAAATGAAACCTGAAGACAGGGAAAGCACTTCTTTTATTACCCCTAGGGGAACTTATTGTTGTAATGTTATGCCTTTTGGTTTGAAAAATGCAGGAGCGACATACCAGCGGCTGATGAACAAGGTTTTTGCCAAACAAATCAGTTGCAATATGGAGGTCTATGTCGACGATATGCTGACAAAGAGCAAGAAAGCTGCTGATCATCTAGTTGACTTAGGTCAGACCTTTGATCAACTGGATAAATACCAGATGAAGCTCAATCCGACAAAGTGCACCTTTGGAGTACGAGAAGGAATGTTCCTCGGGTATATCGTCAACCAGCGAGGCATTGAGGCAAATCCAGCAAAAATCAAAGCTCTTTTAGGGTTGCGATCTCCAACGACGAAGAAAGAGGTGCAGAGTCTTACAGGACGAGTTGCAGCGCTCAATAGATTTGTATCTCGAGCAACTAATAGGTGCCTTCCATTCTTCAAAACACTCCAAAAAACTTTCGAGTGGAATGATGAATGTGAAAAAGCCTTTCAAGACTTGAAGAAATATATGGGAACACCTCCATTGCTTTCCAGACCAGTGATGGGCGAAAAGTTATACTTATATCTGGCAGTATCAGAGAATGCAGTCAGCTCGGCACTGATCAGATTGGAGAATGGAGTCCAGAAGCCAATTTATTACACAAGTAAGGCTTTTCAAGGTGCAGAGATCAGGTACCCGAAGTTGGAAAAATTGGCATTGGCATTAATTGAAGCTAGTAGAAGAATGAGGCCATATTTCCAGGCCCATACCATCGTCGTGTATACCGACATGCCGTCACGACAAGCCCTTCATAAACCAAAAAAATCAGGGAGACTGATGTATTGGGCGATAGAGCTCGGTGAGTATGATATTGTGTATGAACCCAAATCATCACTAAAAGGGCAGGCCGTAGCAGATTTTATAGCAGAATTTACTTATCCTGATACCCTCGAGGAGCAAAAGTTACTCGCTGATCGACCTGTGGATGTTACAGGATCAACAAACATGAGCCCAGACCAACTCCGGTTGGTAAAAGGACGAATGGATGTTAAAAAATCTACAGACATAAGCTCGGACCAACCCCGGTTGGTAAAAGAACTTGTGGATGTAGAAGGACCATCAACTTCGAACTCAAACCAGCTCCGGTTGGTAAAAGAGCGAGAAGAGATGGTCGACGAGGAGCGAAAAGTACCAGGGGAGGATGAAAGGAGGCAACAAATATTTCACCGAGGAACTCTATCAGATAAGGAATTTGAAGACGGGTTACCCATATGGAGATTATATGTAGATGGCTCATCTTGCACAGCAGGTTATGGGGAAGGAATTGTTTTGAGCACCCCAGACGAGATTGACATGGAATATGCCTTACGATTCCAATTCAAAGCCTCCAATAATGAGGCTGAGTATGAGGCCATGATAGCAGGTCTTAATTTAGCAAAGATTATGGAAGCGCAACAAGTGATGGTATTCAGTGATTCTCAATTGATTGTGAATCAGATGATGGGAACATATGCAGTTAAAGGAGAATTAATGGTCAAGTATCATGCCAAGGTAATGGAGTTATTGGCAGAATTTGATGCGATTCAGTTAATCAGAATACCAAGAATAGAGAATGCACAAGCAGACGCACTGGCCCGACTAGCATCAGCCACTCGTACCGAGCTGCGGAGAACAATACCAATTGAAGTATTAGAAAGTCGAAGCATAGATGAAAACCTGACGATGAATATTATCACCCTTGATTTAGGACCATCTTGGATGGATTCCATCAGGGAATATGTTGAAGAAGGAGAATTATTGGAAGATAAGCTCGCTGCCAAGAAATTGAAGTATAAAGTTGCTCGGTATGTACTAACTAATGGTATTTTGTATAGACGAGGAATTATGGCAGGTTTGCAAAGATGTGTACATCCTTCCGAGGTGAAAGAATTAATTGAAGAAATCCATGAAGGGTCCTGTGGAGCTCATGTAGCAGGTCGAACACTTTTGCAAAGGGTAATGACTCAAGGATACTACTGGCCGACGATGAGGGCTGATTGTATAGCCTATGCTAAGAAATGTGACAAGTGCCAACGTTTTTCCTCCATCCGACGAACTCCACAAGCATTGTTGACACCCATAACTTCCCCTTGGCCATTTGCCATATGGGGAATTGATTTGGTTGGATCATTGCCGACCATCCATACCTCGTCGTCGCAGTAGATTATTTTACTAAGTGGGTAGAAGCTGAACCCCTTATCGATATGACGTACGAGAAGGTATACCAGTTCGTTTGGAAGAACATCATCTGTCGATATGGTATCCCTCATGCCTTCATCACAAACCACGGAACACAATTCGATAACGAGGAATTTGCCGCCTATTGTCATCAGTCGAACATTTTGAAGGTTCATTCAGCACCAGGCCATCCTCAAAGCAATGGACAGACTGAAGTGACGAACAGAACATTATTAAATGGTTTGAAGAAGAGGCTAAGTGAGGCTAAAGCTAATTGGATTAATGAGCTACAGTCAGTACTGTGGGCTTATCGAACAACTCCCCGAGCAGTAACTGGAGAATCACCATATATGCTGGCGTTTGGAAGTGAGGTTGTAATACCTGCCGAGTTGGGTCTTCCAACACATAGAGTGCTGAATTTCAATTCCCCAGTCAGTGACTTTATGAGAAGACTGGATTTGGGTATGCTCGAGGAGGTTAGAGAAGAAGCAGCCATTAGCAATGCTGCATATCAACAACGAACAGCTTTGTTCTACAACAAGAGGGTGAAGAAATGCGATTTAAAAGAAGGAGATTATGTGCTAAAGAAGGTCATTCAGAAGCACAATAAATTGGAAGCAAACTGGCATGGACCTTACCGAGTTACAGAAATTATTCGACCAGGAACTTACCGAATAGCAACTCTAGAAGGAGAGGAATTCAAGAATGCTTGGAATGCTGAACACCTTCGCAAGTATTATCAATGATGTAAAATGTACAGCAGTTCCATTAACATGAATAAAACGATGATATTTCACATTTTTTTCTCTCCTTTGTTTGAAAGTTTTTCGAGGAATACTAGTGTTGTACACTACGCTGTTCAACAGCAAAAAGAAGACGATAGTTCAGACCCACGATCAACTCCGGTTGGTAAAAGGGCGAGAACAAACTATACTCCTTTGGTTAGGAGACATACACTAGCGTGACCAACTCCGGTTGGTAAAATAACTAGTAGATAGTTCAGACCCACGACCAACTCCGGTTGGTAAAAGGGCGAGAACAAACTATACTCCTTTGGTTAGGAGGCATACACTAGCGTGATCAACTCCGGTTGGTAAAATAACTAGTGGACAAGATAGTTCGAGCGTGACCAACTTCGGTTGGTAAAAGAGCGAGAACACCATACTCCTTTGGTTAGGAGGCATACACTAGCATGATCAACTTCGGTTGGTAAAATAACTAGTGGACATAATAGTTCAAACCCATGACCAACTCCGGTTGGTAAAAGGGCAAGAACAACATTCTTAAAAATGCCAATTTTGGCTGGTTAAAAAACAAAATATGCCAACTTATGTTGGTGGGAAGGTAAAACCATTCCAGAAAATACAAAAATTCCAAACTGAACCAAGTATAGTTGGTCGGTGATTAAAACCCATTAACTGTTGTTGGTCGACGAGGATAAATTATCGACCTTGGTTGGTCGGACACATTTTATGAAAAAATTTTACCAAGTATAGCTGGTCGGGGATAAAAACCCATTAACTATAATTGGTCGACGAGCTCAATTTAAACAACCTTGGTTGGTTGTAAGAAATTTTAACATTTTTTATACTCATTACTTTGTTATTAAAGTGATCGAGCAACATTTTTTATACTTGTAATTTTTTATTACTAGATTGGTCGATGAACCACAAAGAATTGTTATGCAATCACAAATATAAAAGAATTAGACAAGTACAAAACAATAGCAATACAGATTTGCAAACAAAAAATGAAAGTCTTTCATTAAAATTCAAAATAAATTACAAGTTACATATGTGTGCTAACTATTACATTGAAAATCCTATTCTATTTGTTTTTTCCCCTCAGCTTTCGATACAGGTTCCTCGCCAGCAGGAGGATCATTTAATGTCTGAGGAGAATTGATAAAACTCAAGTCCTTCAACATTCTGACATTCATTACTGAAGGAGTATCCAAGAGATGCTCGGGACGAGATACTTCAATTTGAGAATGAAGATTATAGTTACCAAGATATTTTGAAATTAAGCTCCGAGGAATGGCACGAGCTGGGATCCATTCCATGTCTAATTTATAGGGTGGTACAGGCAAGTCTAGTAGCCCCGGAGTATGATAATCCCACAGGTAGTGCCCCTGTTAGAGCTTCAGCACACCCAGGGCATTCAACCATCCCTGTTTATAACCTTCATTATTGGCATTTTCAATGCGAGCATCCAAGTGATAAAGGGCCTCATTATAGCCTGCATTCCAGAATTCGCGAGGTTGTTTATGGAATTGGAAAGTTAATCTTTCTAATTGCTCATGAAGGTTTCTGGCAAAAACATCCTTATTATTCAAAGCAGATTTGGTCGATGCAAGTTGATCCTCCAAAGTTAGGATTTTCTTGGACATTTCAGACAAAGCCCGATCTTTGGCATTCAGTTGGTACGCTTGGGTTTCCAATGTTGACAGAGTACGAGCTTCTTCAATACTACGAGGAGTTCTTGATCGACCCTAAGCAGCTGGAGTACTTTGTTCCTCGACAACATTCAGGGCAGCTCTTCCTCGCCCACGAGAACCTCTTCCTCGTTCCCGAGTAGAAGTAGAAGTACCAGATCTTCGCAGGACATCCAACTCTTGCCTTAATTTGGCATTCTCAACCTCTAAAAAGGAAAATCCCTCATCGGTCACTGGGATTACCGCTGTTGAAGAAGAGGCTGCAGATTTGTATTGTGCTAGTTCTTTATGCAAATTATTATTCTCTTGCTCCAGCAGTTCAGCAATCTGTCTACAAGCTTCAACTTCTCCCTTTAGGGTCCTTTCTCTGACATCGTACCCAGCAAGGATCTTTTTGTGGCCCGTCTCGGCAGAAAGCTGTTGATACCTCTTTTCATATCCCTCGTGCAGAAGGGCAGTTGATTCTTTGTACTGAGTCTGAAGATCTTCTAAAGTATATTGAAGCTCCTCGATCATGTCATAATAGGCCAAGTTGTTGGCTACAGCACGATCAAGAAGACATTTCAAGTATTGATAAGCTTCTACTGCCTGCTCTAAAGCACCATGGCCAAGGATGTCGGCAACTTCTGATGCACTGAGGTCTGTGTGACCAGCTTTATAATACTCATGGCATTGATGCATCAACTGTGTGTCATTAGCAAACAAAAGATCCATCCTAGCCAGAAACTAACAGAGAAAGAAGAAGAAGATCAAGACAGAGTGCAGATAAAGAAGAGACAATCGTATGGAAGAAAAGAACTCAAATTTTATTAGATCATAAGGCAAAGTTACAAAGATATGAGAAATAAAGTACAAGTAAGGAGAAAAATAGAAAGATAGTACCGAACAACTTCACACCTTTTCCTTGTCTCCCAAGACTTTCTCGGGAGGCTGGGACGAGGAGCTTGGTTGCTCGGTGGGAACACTGATTTGATCGGTTAGAGTTGGGATTTGTTCAAGAGGAGCAGGCAAAGATGAAATCTCCTCAGCAGATGTCTGGTTGGGTTGAGGAGCAAGGATTTGATCACCCACAATCATTGAAGATTCTTCAGATGCAGCTTCATCTTCATCTTCGTCTTCAATAATTGGAGAAGGACCAGGGAGATGTTGTTGAAATAGCTCAGAGTCCTCGCTCACCTTCAATTCCTGCAAGGCAGCAACCCAACCATCATGGAAGAATTTCAAACTTCCATAATTCACCTGGGTCATCATTGCTGCTACCCCCCTATCCCATCCTTTATACCAACCAGTCCGAAAGGATTTCTTCACAGTTGTTTTTCTCTTCATCTTCTCCGAGGAGAGCTTATCGGATAGAAGGTCCTCGGAGGCTTTCAGCTTGGCCTCCAACTCCTCCTTCTGACGATTTGCTTCGCGCAGAAGTGTCAGCTCTTCCTCAGCTGATTTCAGCTTATTTTCAAGCTCCTCGAAAGTAGTGAGCTTCTCGAATTATTTCTTGTTCTCCCTCTCCAAGTCCTTCACCTTGTTTCCCAACTGCACTTTTTCTTCTTCAGATGCAGCCAATTTCTTCTCCCAAACACCTTTATCCTCCTCGTACTTTTGACGGGATTCCTTCAGAGATTGGGCCAAAACCTGGAATGCATCCTCTAATCCAGACGAGGAGCTTGAAGCCTTGAGCGCTTCATCTTTCTTCACAATGGTGTTAAAACAACTCACCAGCTGGAAAAAGAAGGTAGTGATGAGTTAGTGCCGAGATACATATATTGATAGAAGGAAAAATTCAAGATAAAAAGAAACTTACTGAAGCAATGTGACGAGTATCTAGGGATGTCAGCATATCCCTAAGCATGTTTTTCTCGATTCCTTGGACTTCAGGAATAATCCAAGTCTTTACCGAGCTCATTGCAGAGCTCGGGGGAATGATGGTTGGAACACCAGCTCCACTAGTTTGGAGATGGGGAATGGCTTCAGAAAAACTCATCGAGGAGGATTTTTTCAATCTCCTTAGTGGAACTTCAGCAGTTTCAGCCAAAGAACCTTTGGTGGGGGAAATAGCGACCACTTCCACAGAAGTACTTCTCTTGCTCGGAGCCATTGGAGGCTTCTCGACAGCCTTCTGAACAGCAACAGAAGGAACAATATCAATTTTCTTGGTCCCCTTAGGGACTTCAGCCTTGTTCCTCTTTCCATCCCCGACAGAGGAAGTCTCCTCGAAGATAGCAGGAACTCTTCTCTTGCCCATCTTCTGACTTAGAGGAAGGTGAGATTCTGGTGAAGATTCCTCGGAAGTTGGCAATGGGTCACTAATGTTGACCACAGGACAAGCAGTAAAGGATGATGTGTAGCTCCTGTACTGCAGCAAATATGAAGCAGACCTGATGTGCTCATCTGCAACTCTTCGATGCAAACTCCAGATATGTTTTAAATGCTTGATATCAACTTCTGTTTCTTTTAGAGTTTTTCTCTTGCTGTAAACTGCAAACAAGAACATATTGAAATATCAGTCATACATTTTATCAAATACCATGAAATCATAATTTCAGAAACAAAATAAGATGAAAACAACCTATCTTATTGCCATATGGGGGGCATCTGGGACCCTCATATACTGCATCTCCAACCAAAGGGACATGTTGCCAATTTTTTATAACTACCCCGTGTTCAAAATAATCCCTGTTGGCATCAGGGAGGTTGACTACTAAGGCCCTATTCAAAAACCTAGTTTTTAAATAAAAAAAGTTGTCTAAAATAGCCCATCTGTAGCAGTACATATTCTCAGGAATTCCTATACGAGTTCCATGAGTTTGATTTAACCTATATACCCCATTAACTATTCTCCATGTGTTGGGGGCTATTTTTGCAGGGACAACATCGAAGTACTGACAGAACTCTAAACACAACGGATTTGGTGGAAAAGAAAATCCACATTCAGCAATAAATAGGCTAGGGAACCAGTGTCCCTCAGCCAAATCAAAATAACTTGAAGGCTCAGAAAGAACCTCCAAAGTTACCCAAGAAGGAATAGAGAAGTCAGAGCGGAACTTCTCAAGAGATTCGATAATGTAAACCATGATGAATAAAAGAAGAAGGAAGAAGAGCTTACAGGGAAAAAGGAGATCTGTTGACAAACGAAGGAGGAAATGAATGCACAAGAGAGAGAGAAAAGCTTTAGAAAACTCGAAAGCAGAAATTGAAAAGGTAGAAGACGATGGGATTGCCTCTGAAGTTTAAATACCTTGCCTTGGAAAATGGCAAAAGAAATTATTACAAAAAGGAAATATTGCGCTACCGGCGACTAAAAGGACAAAAAGGGCACGAAGATCGAAGCGCCTATAAAAATGCAAAAAAGCGGATTCTGCGAATTTGGAAGGAAATTTAAATACGAAGAAAAGGCTCCTAAAACCCAGGAAGGTCATTTAATATCGCCATATACCGAGAAAGAATGTTCCATACTCCTCAAAGTTCGAAATATGAAACATTGGGGGCTTCTGTTGATACCAAAATTAGTATGCTGATGTGGACGAATAATAAGAAGACACGTGTCAATCTACGTGGCACAATAGCAACGAGGAAGATTGTTTCCCCGACCAACATACTCACTCCGAGGAACACCAACCCTCCGAGGAACTCCAATGCTCCGAGGAACTTTTTGACGACGAGCAACTAAGGCGGTTCGAGCTGCACCTCGACCACAGCATTAATTGCCAGATAATTAACAGTTCAACTATTCATTGAATGCTTATCATCTTGGCGTGCACGTTTGAAGAACATTAAATGAATTACCCTTTCATATGTGTATCATTTAATGTAACACCCTTTCATGTACAGCCTAAAGGCTATAAATACCATGTATCACCCTCATTCAAAGGGACCGAAATTTCTTGATAGAGCTTGTAATCGATAATTCCCAAAACACTCAGCAATAACATAACATTGGACGTAGGCCATTCTTATAAGGCTGAACCACTTTAAAATCTTTGTCTCATTTTATTTATCTGTGATTGAATAATTAGAGCTATCTAATTTTTTACATCAACAGTTAGTGAGAAAGAAAAAAACGAATATCATAAATCAAATCAATATAATTATCATGGTGATTCAATCACCTCAAGTGTTGGTTCTTACCCTCCTAATCATACGTACCAAAACTGCGAAGACAATGACAGTCAAGTTTAAGAATTAGAGAACGAGGATAGTGGTTTGGATGAAAAAGATGATGATTATGGACAACGTGAGCAACAGGTGTCCCGATGTTAATCGGAGCAGTATGTTTTGGAGCGCGGAATGTAATGTTAACTCTGTTTTGGTCCATCCCTAAGAAACATCAAAATTGATCAGTTATTCAACTCTGTTTTGCGAATCAAATGAATCAATAAATCAAGATTGAATCAAGTGAATCAATAAATCAGTTATACAACTCTGATATCTGAATACAAGTGAATCAATAAACAAGTGAATCATAAGTGAATAAAGTGAATTGTTCAACTAAATACAACATCTGTGAATACAATATTGATATGACACAATCAAGTGAATTATTCAAGTAAATTGATATGACACATCTGTGAATTAATATTGTATTCAACATCTGTGAATACAACAATCAGTTATCAAATACAATCAGTTGTCAATCAGTTATCTGATATTGTCCAAAATTGATATCTGATATAAAGAAAATCTGTGAATTCATATGTGAATCAAATTGATAACTGTGATACAAATACAATTTACTTGTGAATCAGTTACCAATCAATCAGTTATCAAGCATGTGATACAAATACAAATACAATCAGTTATCAGTTAGCAATCAGTTATCAAGCATGTGAAGTAATCTGATACTGTCCAACATCTTCCAATTAAATACAAGATATCTGATATTGTCCAACATCTGTGAAACATGTGAATCAATCTAATATCTGATACTGATACTGTCTAAAATTTGAATTATTTCCATGGGAATTATCATATCAGTTATCCAAGTATGTGAATCAATGAATCAATTATCATATCTGTGAATCAATGAATCAAGTATGTGAATCAATGAATCCAAGCATAACATGAAAATTGAAGTCTGTGAATCAAGTCTTTGAAGTTATACAGCATTTGTAAGGCATACATCTGTGAAGCATACCATATAACATATGTGAAGCATAACATACCATATCAAGCATATCATATCAGTTATACAACATTTGTGAAGTCTGTGAATCAAGTCTATGAATCAAGTCTATGAATCAAAGTCTGTGAATTGGTGTCAAGTTGTGAAGTCTGCAACATGGTGTGAAGTCTGCAACATGACATAAATGAACAATGCGTGGAATACGAAGACATGCCCATTATGATCTCCCTTGTAACGGAATCGAATGCGATGCTCCTAGAGAAGGGGTAATCAAGGAAGGGAATAAGATCTAATAGGCATACGTATCCGTATTATAATTTATATATGATAAGAATCACAAAAAGATCGACTCTCAACTATAAAAAATGTACATGTGTGTGCAAGTGTATGTTGTTGAAGCACATCTTGAGTAACCAGGTAGAAATAAACAAGTATACTAAAGATATATACTTTCTGATGTATACGACATAGGGGTTAAATTATGTATCGTATCGTGAATCGAAAACCTATGTATCGCGTATCTTATCATACGATACGGTGCAAAACGTAAATTCTGATATAGAACCAATATTAGGACATGGTTACATCGTTTAACGCTAAGACGTTTGTATTGTGTCAAAAAAATTTAGGATCATATCCCACTCTTTTTCTTCACCATTTTTTAAAATCTAGAAATTCAATTTCCAACCAAACCAATAAGTAGGTGTATAAAGTAGAAACTTCAATATAGAATAAATAATTATTAACTCTTGAACCAACAAACATTGATGTCATCCACTGCCTAATAAATACTCTTCAAAAGAGACAAAGACCAAATATAAGACAAAAAAATACAACAATATAAAATAAATACACTTTAAGATATCACCCATGGAAAAGCTAACATCGACACGGAGAATGAAGAGGACAATGCGACTATGGATGTCGCACACATCATCTGCAATGATACTATAGGATGGAAGGGAGCAGGGACGATGGCAGTGAAGAGCGCACACAGAGAAGGTAAAGAGTCGATGATGGCTGACCTTATAGCCCACCTAAGACTCTTTCAGCGAACAAGAATGAAGAAACAGCAGATGCAAGCGCAAACACGCATTTTTCTCATCCTACAACAAAGATTAAATATGTAATGATCTCAGGTATTACGACACTCTAGGATGCTGTGGAAAGACCTGATGTCGACAATAATACTAGCTCGATTTACTCAGACGGATTTTCAGAGGATGAAGCTTTGGATTCAGAATGGGAGGATACTTTTAACCCGTCTCAGAAACTCTTTGTTGAGGAACTTCGCGATGAATCAGAGTATGAAACTGACATTTTCAGTCTAAGTCTTCGGATTTTTTCTCTGATTTTCTCTCTTCCTCTCTCTTGCCTGATTTTAATACACCTTTGTTCCCTGAAAACCATCCACACGATCAGTACAGGGGATGCGTAGGTGACTGTAATAAAAATATGGAGAGTCCTAATAACACTGACCCGAACTCCCTCCTTAAGTGGAGGGGTTTGAAAGTAGTAGTCCAATTAAAACTAAAAAAGGAGGATCTTGCTGCTATTCATGTTGTATCTAGAACACCTATGTCCTAGTATACATTTTTTACCTCCAACTTTGTTTCACATTTCTATATATCATTTAAGGGGTAAAATTAGGAGTCCTCAAAAGATCTGGCCTTAGACATAAGAGTGCAATTTGAGTAATTATGCTTGCAGAGACGTGAGTTCATACTTCCATACAGAGCAAAGTTATTGGTCTATGTCCAAACTTCTGATATGAAGACGGATACATATATATATATACACACATGTCTGTGTGCATGTGCATGTAAATGCAATATGCATATCTAGATTCTCTATAAATTACATGAGGCAAATTGTTGACATCTATTTGTCTAGACTAATGCTGGGCCTGTAGGAATTTAAGCATTTTGCACACTATTTGCTCAAGATAAGGTTTTAAGATATTCGAAGGGCAGTTATGGTTGAATAATAGCATAGCTGAAGTGGCATGTGCTTGTAGAAGAACAAATAAAACATAGAAACATAAACTATAAGTAAAGAAAGAATAGAAATGTTGAAGGCCCAATGATATTTCCATTATAATTGAGTAGCTGCATCAGATCTTCGAGTAATTGCATTTCTTCCCACATTTGCCACAGTTATGTCTGTCATCACATCTACACATTTCCTTTTGCAACAAGCAAGGGCCTAGCTTCCCACTATCCTACATACTCTCGGGTATCTATCGCATGTCATTGTAGCACGCAAATTCCGAGCTAAAAAGCGGTTACTACCTCGGACAGATGTTAGCTGTTCATTAAAGATTTCAAAACCAACTTCTTCATTATCATCAATAATCAATGGTTCTTCGGATGTTGTTGTCGAACGAGTAACCATGACCAATGCCATAAGCATGGCCGATATCAAAAAATATTCATGGAGAATGAGTTGATATTGAAATAATAAAGAATACCGAAGTTGTTGATGGAGAATATGAATGTTGTTGATGGAGTATTAGATTGAGATGAAGCGTATTTATGGGGAATTAACACAGGGGATAGTGTTCATAAAACTTGGATTAATTTCAGTTACTTAGAATTGATCTATAAATTTGTAAGGTGATCTCATGGTTTTAGAGGTTGCATCTTTGATTTTCACACAAACAGATTATGAGGAATTAGATATCAGTTTTGTGATATATTTGCTGGATCTCTAAATAATCCACACACTGAATGCCCCATTGAATGGCCCGAGCAGAGATCACTGATGTCCTTCTCATCGAGGGATAAGCCCCTGTGAAGCTACTATGAGTTCCGTTAGATGTCCAATAGACAGTCTCAGCCACCATAAACCTCCACGAGTTGGACCACGACAATCATTGTGGCATACACGATTTGGCTCAGCATCCTCCGTTATTTCTACAGCCCATTCAGTTCAGACAGTACTCTGGAAATCAACCCACCAAAGATCCAATATGTATGATGGCGTATATGAACTGTTGTAATATAGTTCGTTACGAATGGTGGTACGATGTCTCCTCATCAACTGATTTGGGCTAGAATGTCACTCCCTACATCCCTTGAGCTCCCTAAGTTCTATCCTAGAGCAAAGGCACCTAATGGATGAGTGCCCAACCAAGCCTAGCGAGGAGAACCTAAACTTTCCACCACCTGTGAAACCTCTACACCAGCAACCAACCCCTCATCCTCCACATGTAGCCCTTTATAATGCTGAGGATGATGAGCTTGGCCTATTTGGGAGACCCGAAGGGGATAACCACCTTATGTCTATGATAATTAATACCCAAAACACAAAAGAACAACCTTACAAACCAAAAACAAACTAATACGGAATATATAAATTATATTTTCGAGGTAACTATCTTTAATAGAGTACACAATAATAAGTGGCAAAAACAAATTTGAACACAGAATAAGAATTATACTGCAATAAGAATAAAACCTGTAGAATTTAAATTGAGAGGGGTTATGACATGTGCGGTTTATGCTCCTACATTCAATCTTAATCAAGCACCTTACTCCATTATTTACTTAATAATTTTTAAGTAGGATTGAACTGGCCCCGATTCTATCTCAACAACGAACCCTACACAATCTGACCAGAAGATTGTAAAATCATTCTTAACTGGATTGGAGTATTTTAAATCAAGTAAACCTTTTAGCACTTAAAAATGATTAAAAAAATTTGAACAAAAATAAAACTTAACTTGATTGCAGTATTGAACACTACAAAGATAACTTGTCGCTAAGGGATTTCATCAACACAATAGCTACAATAGCGCCTTCATCTCTATCTTTAAGCCGATAACCATTCGCACCATGATATCCACTTCAAAATGAGATGAATCAATTTCAATATAATTTCCAGCAAATACTCGGGCAAAATAAATTATGTCAAGTGACAAGTTACATAATAGGTATAAAAGGGCACGGGTGAACAATCTAAAGAGCCATTGAGATTCCAAATGATAGACATACCGATGCGTGAGTACTTTGTGTTTCTAAAATATAAAGAAGAGATCTGTAATTTTGTAAATGGAAAACTCAAATACCTATTTTTTTCCAAATAATAGAGCAATCAATAAATTATAAATTATATAAACAGGACTCAGAGGCCTAATGAGGGTCCCTCTAATAGGCTCACACATAAAGGGATTCAAATAATTCAACTGTGGGAATGTCAACAAGAATATCCTGGATCAACGAACCCACTCGACTGATTTCACATTGTTTTCCAAAAATTCTTTAACCCTAATCCTTAATCTTCTAACTGATTTTCTAAAGGCAAAAACTGTAATCAAACATTGGATCAAATGCAACCAAAAGGCAAGTTAGTAAAACTAAGATTGAGGGATATGAAGATGTATGTCATTAAGAAGCCAAACGAACAAATTTTTCAACATAGTTAAGCAAAAGCCTATTCCTCAATATGATAAATTTGAAAAATAAAAAAGAGGGACTCACTCAGTACATTGGTAGCTTTGATGTCTCTATTCAACATAGGAAAAATTCGTTAATCATTCATTGAGTAATATTTATGAAAGATTTCTTAAATAAATGTTTGCCAGTGCTTTCATTCAGTAATATCATAAATAAATGAAAATTTTATTTACAAAATATTTCTTAACTGAATACATATAAATAAATGTTTGTCAGTAATATCAATTTTGACACTCTTATATACAACATTATCTCAAGGGTAAAGTCGAAAAGAAAAAACTAAAATCTAAAGTTATATTATGATACTCTTATATTAACAAAACAAAAAAAAATATCATATTTGAAATATTTATGTTCAATTAAAAGAGAGTGCGATGAGAAGTAAAATGGTTAAAATTAATTTTTAGTTAGGTTTACAATTGTGAATAACTGTCCACCCCTATAATTATGTAACTTTAAAAAAATATGTAAAAATATTAAATCGATTTATCTATAACTCACACATATATATCACTTAAATCACACACACACAAATACACATAGAATCAAAATCGCATATCTATACACACAGAGAAATATATATATGTATCTTTATATATATATATATATGTGTGTGTGTGTGTGTGTGTGTGTGTGTAAAATTGAAATTAGAGACGAATACATACAAATAAATGTTTGTCACTATTTTGATTTAGTAATATCATCCAAACCGAAATCAAACCATTTCCATACCGAAATCAAAAACGGTTTAGACCGTTCTTCACGAGGTTCACTCCAGTTCAGTCACAAATAAATATATAAACATAAACCTAAATCGAAATATATAAACATAAACCTAAATCGAAAGCAAAAACATAAAACTCACCGAGGTTCAGTTCTTCACAATAGCAAAATGAAAGAGAGGGTGGCGGGAGTTGTGAGAAGAAAGAGAGGAGGGAAATTAAAGTAGGTCAAAAAAATTTGTGACCCCTTCCAAAATTTGTGACTGCCAAGGGTAGTTATAAATTTGTGACTACTAATAGCAGTCATAAATTATATTTTATGCCAAAATTTGTGACTATTAGCAGCAGTCACAAATTTATAACCGCTCATAGCAGTCACAAATTAAGTCTTACGTCAAAATTAATGACTGCTCATAGAAGTTATAATTTTGTGACTGTTCATAAGAGTTATAACTTATGCCTACTCATAAATTTGTGAGTGCTTGTGACAGTTATAAATTTGTGACTGCTTATAAGAGTCACAAATTAATTATATTACAACCTTTGTGACTCTCATTAGCAGTGACAAACCAATTGACTCAAATTTTTCACTACCCATTGATTTTATCACCCCTAATGGGAGTTACAAATGATTTTGTGACTACTCCCGGGAGTGATAAATTTGTCACCCCCATTAGCAGTCACAAAAAGGCAGTTATAAAATTAGCATTTTGGTGTAGTGATCTTAGATTAACATATTAATAATAACATAAGAAAATGTAAAGACATTTGAATATCTATATTAACAATTTGTATACATATATCCAATATTGACTCTCCATTTTATTAAGAAAATCACACACTGATAGGATTAAGTAATATAAAACATAATAACAAAATCTAACTATTGAATTAACATGTCTTATTAGCAATATTCAATGTATAGTTTTTAAAATGTTATGTTCAATTGAAGAGAAAAATGAGAAGTTACTAACAGTATGGCTTCTTTGATATCCTCAAATTGATGAGTAAATTTTTATGAAACGTATAAATATTATCAACTGGGCTCCAATCAAAGTAAAAATTATATAACATAAACAAATAATATATATATATATATATATATATATATATATATATATATATATATATATATATATATATATATATATAGAGAGAGAGAGAGAGAGAGAGAGAGAGAGAGAGAGAGAGAGACACCTTATTTATATAATAGTAACTTAGTTTAAGGAATTAATAAAAGCTTAAACTTAATATTATTTATTGTTAGATGGGATCGGTGAAAGAAGAAAACACATGTTTGCCATAGATATGGACTCATGATGTAAAGAAAAGATATCTTGTAAAGAATACCAAGTGATTACCTGAATTCTTGTGGGACATGAATTCATGACAATTGTACAATCTGAACATATTAATTATTTTTTTTAGATAAATCAAAGATTGTATTAAAAATCAACGCTTAGGGAGCGAACACGTATACTGAAAGTATACAAAGAAGAAAAAGTAATAAAAATAACTACAGACGAATCCCAATAAACAAACTCAAAGATACATAGCTGATTGAATCTCTTCCACGAAGTCCAAAAAATCATGCGTCGTAATAGTGATCCTCTCCTTGGACCAACTAAGCAGAGTGCTCAAAAAGGAATAACGAAGTCTCGATGGTGGCGTCTCAGTGCTATCAAAACACCTCGAATTCCTTTCCAGCCAAATCGTCCAAAAGATGCAGTGCGGAACCAAGCTACATATCCGTTTGTCACCCAACCAGCCTCGCAGAGGTCTCCACGTATCTAAAAGTGCCCTCACAGACAGCGGCATGACCCAAACCGTCATTGTCAACGCGAGGAAGGTGTCCCATAAATCTCTCGTCACCTTATAGTGTAATAGCAAATGATTAGTATTCTCCTCTTCCTCATAGCATAACTAACATCGGCTAGCCAGACAATAACTTCTCTTCTGCAAACACCTTCTAGCGACAGAATGGCCTGTCTTGCCATCGTCCAAACGAAAAACTTGACCTTAGGCGGCACTTTAACTTTCCACATCTTCTTCGAGGGAAAACGATCCGTAGAATTCTCACTGCCCATCAAAGAACCATAGAAGCTGCGAACCGAGAAAGCTCCCGTCCCTCCCCCCTTCCACCTCAGTGGGACTACTAAAGACTATTCTTTGGACTAGTATGGAGATTGAAATATTCAAAGTTGATTATAAAAAATGATTGATTTTTGTGTCAAAGTTTAGATAGAGTTGCGGCGCCCAAAAATTTAAAACATGAGAGATTTTGTGTTAATAATGTATTTTAAAATAAATGGACACATAGAGAATTTAAAGAAAGGAATTATTTATTTCATCGGTATGTAAATACTAACGGAATATGACTCTATTATAATACAAAATAAGACAATTCAACAGATTCCGTGGACATTCAATAAATATGTATTTTATAATAAAATTTTATATAATAGTTGTTATATCCGCAATTGTATATGGATAAGAAACCAAACTTTTTTTTTCATTGAACATTTTGTAAAGTTTCATTTAGACCCATTTTAGTTTCATTTATGAGTTCATTGAAAATAAGCCACGTGTTTATTTTATAAAGAAACATGCATTCTTTCCGTATTTGAACAATAAACTTTACTCTTAGAAGTGTGTGTAGGAGAAAGAGAGAGATGGAATTACAAAGTTTGTTGGGGATGTTGATTTCTCTTGTTTTTGTTGCAACTTTGGGAATATTTCTACGTCTGTACAAGGTTCTGGTAATGGAACCGAAGAGGGTTCGATCGATATTGAGGAATCAAGGGATCGATGGACCCCCACCAAAGTTTATATTAGGAAACCTTCAGGAGTACAGAAAGACCCGAGAACCACAAAAATCGAAGTCTATTATCACTAAAGGCCAACTCGACCACAACTATATTGCGGCTATGCTTCCCTGTTTTGAAGAGTGGAAAAGACAATACGGTAAAACATTATAAGGGTCCGTTTGATACATATTGGGCAAAAGTGTTGGCATGGTAAAATTTGTCAGCCTAGGCAAATTTTGCCTAGACAAATATTGTTTTCTCACATTAGACTATCAAACACTAAATAAGGTAAAACAAGTTTTTTAGGCAAAACATTTTAATAACACATTTTTCGTCCATATTAACATATATAATAATAAAAAATATGTTGTTTTTTTTAATTTTCGTCCCAAGTCTTATTTAATAAAAAAACAATTTTTTCTTTTCTTTTTTACTTCCCGTTTTTATTTATTAAAAAAGTAACAAACTATATATAAAAAAAAATGTTTTTTACGCCAAAACTACTTACTAAAAACAGTTTTTACATTAAAACAGTTTTTAATTTTTACATTAAAACAGTTTTTACGTTAAAACGGCTTTTAATTTTTTTTACATTAAAACAGTTTTTATATTAAAATAATTTTTTGCATTAAAACAGTTTTTACATTACAACATTTTTAAATTTTTTACATTAAAACAATTTTTACATTAAAACAATTTTTTACATTAAAACAGTTTTTACGAAAAAATTGTTTTTACATTAAAATAATTATTTTACATTAAAACAGTTTTTACATTAAAACAATTTTTTATATCAAAACAGTTTTCACATCAAAACAATTTTTAATTTTTTACATTAAAATATTTTTTACATTAAAACAGTTCTTTACATTAAAACGGTTTTTACGAAAAAACAGTTTTTAAACAGTTTTTAATTTAAAACAGTTTTTTTAACTATTTAAAACAATTTTTAAAATATT
The DNA here is from genome assembly GCA_949130495.1 of Sambucus nigra. Classification (NCBI taxonomy): domain Eukaryota; kingdom Viridiplantae; phylum Streptophyta; class Magnoliopsida; order Dipsacales; family Adoxaceae; genus Sambucus; species Sambucus nigra. The sequence goes on along the minus strand of OX422217.1, from coordinate 311,669,536 downwards.
CATAACAATTTTTAAAATATTCATAACAGTTTTTTTAATTATTTAAAATAGTTTTTAAATTGGTTTTTAAAATATTAAAAGCGTTTAAGAAGTTAGCAAATTTGTTGGCAAATATTTCTCACCCATATAGCAAAGCAAAATTTGCCAACATGTTATGCATAAGAGGTGTTGTACATTGGCAAATAGCTTGTAGGCAAATTTTGCTATCAAACACACCAAATTGTAGGCAAATGTAATATTTGCCAACTTATTTACCATTTGCCATGGCAAATAATGCTATCAAACGGACCCTAATATCATGTTTATAGTTAAACCAGTCGGTCCAAGTATTGCATGATCTAACTTTGTTTAAGAACACAAAGTTGCTTGAAATATTTTTAATTATCAAGAAAAATAAAATGGTAAATTATCTTTTATGTATTTAAAATTATTTTTTTATTCGTTTGAAATTGTAAACTAATGTAACTTTAAACCAAAATATGAATAAAATTTAACCTTAAACGGGTGAAAACATATTTCTATTAGTTTACTTTTACCGCGATGAAATATATTTAATCTCGAATCAAACAAACCTTAAGGAGCCTAAAAATATGTTATCTCCTTTATTTTATGAGCCGATTTTGAATGAGCTTTTATTTAAATAAACACGAGTCAAATTCCAATATTTTGATGTTTTATATTATTTTTATAGTATAAAATCACATCTCCTTGTCATTTTTCATTTTGGGGATTGATAGTGAGGTATAATTTTTTTGTCATGAATACGTGTCCACATGTTATTGAAGAACACCTTGAGTTGTACTCTTTGAAAGTGCCTCATTCAAGGTGCCTCGTATGACACGCAGACAAGTGTCCTATGTAACAAAATTAATTCCTAAAATCATGTATCTTTATCATTTTCCATTTTAGTATGATTTTAATGATCGAATCATATTCGAGTTCAATTTGATAACGTAACAAGATTGGAAAATGTTGAAGATTGGTTTGACAAACATTTGAGTCGACTGAAATATTATTTTCCGAACGAACACTAGATGAGATCGAATATCTTGATTCGTTTTTCAACCCTATGTATATTTATTTACCATAACCTAAGATGCCAAAGTGGAATGCTAGCGCTATGTTTTGTTGAGCGGCTCTATTATGACATCATTTGTTGACACCATTCTAGTGTGACACTATTATTTGTTTTTAACACATTGGTTGGTTTGTAATTAGTCAAAATTAACACTGTTTGACTGACTAATACATTACAAACACATAAGGATTTTACTAGGATAGTGTCAATAAAATATATTATCATAAAATTATTGTTTTGAGTCTCATTCTCTTCAACTTTACGCATGGTTGATACTTACAATAAGTGCATTTATGGGATTCTGTAAAACGTGCCAAGTGGACTAGAATGTGTAAGAGGTTATAGATTTGACTTCAAAATAAAAATCATGATTTTTAATTAAGTATAGTATTAAGGATTCTCTCTCTCTCTCTCTCTCTCTCTCTCTCTCTCTATATATATATATATATATATATATATATATATATATATATATATATATATATATACACACACTAGTGGATTCCCGTGCCGAGGGCACGGAGATAAATTTGCCCCCGTGATAAAAAAAATAAAAAGTAAAGAAAAAATTAAAAATAAATAAAAATTATATTTTAAAAATATAAATTAAAAAATATATAAATATATAAATTTAAAAAATATATAAATTAAATTATTTCCCAATTTAAAAATAATTATTTCCTTTTAAAAAAAACAAGAAATAACTATTTCCCTTTAAAAAAAATACTTTAGCATGACATTTCATGCATGGGCATGAAAGGGAGAAAATATCATGCATGAAATGTCATGCATAAAAGTGAAGATATTTTGGTAAAATTTTTAAAAACCATGCTATCATATTATGTGGATATATATATATATATATATATATATATATATATATACACACACACACACACAATACTGCTTTTGTACGGATCAATCCGCATTTTAAGAGTGCAGACCGGACATATGTCACCTGACGGTGAGCCCAGAAAAGAGAGAGAGAGTGCCTATAATTTAGCCGATGATTTTTAGGTTCACCGCCAAGTGACACATGTACAGTCCACACTGTTAAAATGCGAAAAAGTCTGCATTTTAAGAGTGTGGACTGGACATGTGTCACCTAACGGTGAGCCTAAAAATTATCTGCTAAATTATAGGCACACTCTCTCTCTCTTCTGGGATTACCGTCAGGTGACACATGTTCGGTCCGCACTTTAAAATGTGAATTGGTCTACATAAGGGCTATACTCTCTCTCTCTCTCTCTCTATATATATATATATATATATATATATATATATATATATATATATATATATATATATGTGTGTGTGTGTGTTATGTATTCGCACAGGTGATTTGTTCACATTTTCTCTTGACAATAAAATTATATTATTTGTGCAACAACCGAACTTGGTGAATGAAATAATCACATGCACGTCCCTTAAGTTGGGGAAGTCTTCGTTTCTAAGCAAAGAGTTTGGGCCTTTATTTGGAAATGGTATTCTCGCGTCAAATGGGCTCACATGGCTTTATCAAAGGAAAGTTCTTGCTCTCGAATTGTACATGGAAAAAATCAAGGTATAATATTTTTCAATCTCGAAACTCTTTAATTCAATCACGTTTGGTTTTCACGAATTAACTAGGTATAGTTATTTGATTAAATCAAATAATCTAACACGTGTAACTCCTTTTTAAGGGAATGACAAACTTGATTTCGAAGTCTATAGAGTTATTGCTCGACTCATGGAAATCTAAGATCGATTCTGAGGGTGGAATAGCAGACTTTGATGTTGAGGGGCATTTGAAAATGTTCGCCGGAGATGTAATATCGAGAGCGTGTTTTGGTAGCAATTATGTCGGGGGAAAAGGAATTTTCCAAAGGCTTCAAACTCTTCAAGAGACTAGTTTTGACGATTTTTCTTCTGTGGGCATTCCTGGAACATCGTAAGTTTTTCGATGTGACATTCTTCTAAAACTATAATTGTAAAAAAAACTAAGGATGTATTTGATAACAAAAATGGAAAATAACTCAAAATTAGTTCATTTTCACAATAAGTTAGAAAATGAGGGAAAAAATATATAAATGATATTATCTTATTTTTGGAGTTTTTCATGAATATCAATTCTTTGAGGCTAAGAAATATTTTCCATAATAAAGCTTTGAAATACTTTTCGTATTTATGATCATTGTTTCTATATAATGTATTTAAAATAAAGGACTATAAAAGTAAAAAATGAACTAAAACTACTATCTTTTACGAAAAATAATTTCATCCCAATGAAACGAGCTTAAGGGTTAATTAATTATAAAACTGGAGAAAATTTGACAAAAAGTTTCAAAGGTTGAAAAAGTGTGGGAAAAGGATGAATGATCCAGATATATTTCTCAATTTTATTGTGAGTTAAAATTGATATCTAACTAAGAGATCATATTAGCAAGCCACTCATTTATTATTGCACTCCGTTTCAATACAATATTTAAAATTTGAATTTTCTGAATATTTATCTAAATTATTATTTGAAAGAAAAATATGTATGACACATTTAAATTATGTAAAAACAAATATGGATTTGGATAGTATGCATCATGGATGATCTATATCTAATATAGAGTACCCATATTTATAGATATCTATTTTCTAAATATCTGTATACATGGTATATTAAAATTTTAGTTTTTATAGTTGTTGGGAAATTAAATGCCGCTAAATTTCGCCGATAATATTTTCAGGACCTTGGGATTTAATGGGTCAAGAAAAATAAAGCAAAAATAATAATACACAAACAACACAAAAGATTTACGTGGTTCACCAATTTGGCTACGTCCACAACTCACACCCACTTTCACTATAGAAAAATTATGGGAACACTTTTACAACTCTCTTGTATGCACTCTTGCACTCACTATTTTTGTGGAGGCTAACACTGCCTTCTACACACTCTGACAAGTGCTAACAATGCACTATCTTTCTCCCTAACTACTCTCTCTTCTTTGGCTCTCTAATTTCTCTCAAGCTTGAGAGTTTTGGGATGATTACAATGAGAGAATTCAAGGCCTATTTATAGTTGTTTGGGAGTCACCATGATCGTTGGATCAAAAACAAGATTGAATGGTTGAGATTAATGGTGTGTCACTAATCATTACTATTCCTTTGGTAGGCTACTAAACATGTGTGGTAACTATTCCTTTAGTAGGCTAGTAAATATGTGTAGTAACTATTCATTTGGTAGGCTACCATGTGTGTTAATTATGGTATTTAAATGGTGGAAATTCTCAAAACTCCCCATTTGCATTAACAATCTCCCACTTGGAGACTTTTGAACTACAACTCAACCATCACATCTATCAGTGAGCTTGGTGTGAGGTCTTCCTGTCTTCTATCTTTGAAGACTCACTCAAGCTGAGCAAAACTTCAATTTTTCTGCAGTAACTGCCTTGGTTAACATGTCAACTGGATTCTTACTCCCTTGGATCTTCTCAAGTGTCAACACCCCATCTTCTAATAGAGATCTGACGAAGTGATAACGAAGTCCGATGTGCTTGGTCCGTGAATGAAATGCTGAATTCTTTGCCTAATGTATTACACTCTAACTATCACTCTGCAGAATATTATTTTCCTGTTTGAAACCCAATTTTTCTAACAATCCCTGTAATCAAATCATCTTTTTGCTGGCCTCAGTTACTGCTACGTACTTTGCCTCTGTTTGAGGTAACTCTAAAGTACCTTTATACTTGTCTATGTTGATTCTCATCCCAAGAATTTGCTACGCTCCACCCAAATCCTTCATGTCAAACTTGCTCGACAATTGTTTCTTTAACTTCTTGATTTCGCCCATATCTGAACTGGCCACTGACATGTCATCAACATAAAGAAGCAAAATAATGTAGCTGGACTCAAATATCTTGAAGTAGCAACAATGATCAGCATTGCACCTGTAATAGCCATTTGTCTACATAAATCCATCAAACTTCTTGTACCACTGCTTTGGAGCTTATTTCAAACCAAGCAAGCTCTTCTTCAATTTACACACGAGTTTCTCTTTTTCATGCTTCAAGAAACCCTCCGGCTGCTATATATATATATATCTCCTCCTCAAGGTCACCATGAAGGAAAGCAGTTTTCACATCTAACTACTCAAGATGTAAGTCTTCTGCTGTAACAATGCTCAAAACTGACCGAATGGTAGTCAGTTTCACAACCGGTGAAAATATGTCGGTGTAATCAATTCCTTCCGTTTGCTGAAAACCTTTGACTATGAGCCTCGCCTTGTATCTCTTAGAACCGTCATGTTCCTCCTTGACTCGATACACCCATTTGTTGTGTAGAGCCTTTTTTCCCACGGGTAATTCAGCCAGCTCCCATGTCTTGTTAGAGATAAGGGACTTCATCTCATCATTCATTGTAAGCTCCCACTTGATAGCATTCTCCATTTGGCATGATTCATCATAGAATTCAGGTTCTCCAGCATAAGTGAGCAATAAATAGTTTATATAGTTTCTGTTTGGTACATGAGGTCAGGAAGATCTTCTTAGTACAGGAGATGGAGATGGAAATGGAGACAATGGTTCATCAGTCTGTTATTGGCTATTCTGTGATATGGATTCCTCTGGCTGAGGTCTCTTATTTGTCTACTTTGCCATACTATTATCAGGAATATTGTCTAGATCAATTACGCGACTTAATATTTGTCTCAAAAGTGCGTACAATCTAGGCTCAAGTGCAAGCCTGTCGCTCAAGTAATAAATCCGGTAAGTCGGGATCGTATCCACAGGGATCGAAATTGCCAAATAGTAATAAGAAAAATTATTAAATCTTGAAATGATTTCGTAAAAGAAACGAAAAGATGATTAAAAATTGGGAAGATTTCTATTAAAAAATTACTTAAGAAAAACAAACTGAAAAGTGCAAAAGAAATTAGATCTGACAAATGGGAGAAAATAGGGTAGGGTACAATTCCTCAATCCTTAACAAATTACCGTATAGAATACTAGAATTGTAAATTAAAATTATTGACTAGATCCGGTCTTTATACATTCTAAGCATTACGTATATGAGTTATCTAGCCCGCATCATATGAAATCAAAGACAGATATAAAGCGGTGAATGAATCCAGTCTTTATATATTCTAAGAATTACGTATATGAGGTTCAAGCCCGCACCATACGAAATCAAAGATAAATATAAAGCGGTGCTTTCACGATTCAATCAATATTTTAATTTAACCTCTATTTTCTACATAAATAATTTGCCTTGGATTGAGTTCATGTATCCCAACCCTTGGGAATTCAGCTACTCATGATTTGGTTCAAGAATAAATTCATATATAAAATTATGGATCTAACAAACATTGATAACAAATTGCAAAACAATTGAAAATTAAAAATAGAATTGAGATTAAATAAGAGAAGGGAATTTGATACTTGAATTGAATTGAAGAATTGATACTTGAAATCTGCACTAGATGAACTTGAGTCTTCAAACATACAAACTAGGGCTTTTCTAAAAGTATGAAAAAATAAAAAAGGATTTCTAAAAAAAATGAACTTCTCTCTCTAAAATTCTAATCTACTCTCTAGAATTTGACTCACTCTCTCTAGAATTCAACTCCCCTCCTCTTGAAAATAAGGTAGGGCTTGGTCTTTTATAGCACCAAGTTGCATGAATTTGGCATCAAATTTCGCTTGTGGCACAAGTTTTCCAAGAGTTGCACTGCATTAAATGCATAATTAATTACAGAAATCCGCACATCCAGACTCTTCATTATCGCGCAACTTCAAAACATCGTAACTTCTTCACCGTAGCTCGGATTGAGGTGCCGTTTTTTCCAGTATTCTTGTAATTTAGATCTCTTCAACTTTCTAGTTGGCCCCACCTCCGGACTAAGGCTGAAATATTACGAAAATGCCCTTCAACTCTCCATTTCTTGGTTTCTTTCACTGTTTTGAGCTCTCCTTCGCACTAACTTGCATGAAATACATGTAAAACACATGAGAAATACACAAAACACGAAATACTTGCCAAAAAAGGTTAGTAGAATAAATAAGAGACAAATCCAAGGTACTTACACTGCACGGGATCATAAAAATACTGAAATTAAGGGGATAAATGTGAAGAATATGTGCCTAAACACACCCCCTAACTTAGAACTTTGCGCGTCCCGAGCAATGTATATGAATCCTAACCAAAATTCTACTCTTGAAAATTCCTTTATTAAAATAAAATTCCACTTTCGCAGGCACGCGATTGCATTTAGCGTATGCAACAAGCCTTTAAACCTCTAGGTTACCCTAGTAGGACGAGTTTTGTCTCGTGAGGGTTTGCAGTGAATATACCAACAAAATTTTTTATGGACTCAAATAAATATCAAAATATTTAAAAATTGTACAATTTAAAATTTTCGAAAAATAATCACCATCAACTCATATTCAACTGTTTCAAACCGTAATGTGTGTGTGTGCAAAGCCAAAAATTAAACCTCAAATTTCCACCGATTGAGCATTACGTTACTTTCCGAAAATTCGTTTTGATTCAAATTCTTACGGATTGCACTCACAAACGAATCACTCAGATTGTGGCTATTTTCTCTCGGTATGCATGATATAAAGAGTAAATATACTGGACACAAATTCATGCATACAAAATTGAAAAGAAGGAAATTTATGGTGAAAAGATCTCATCATCGGAATACAGTTATTTGGAAATGGGAACATCACCTCTAATTCACACCATTTAATCTCTCATATTATCTTTTCATGTCTTAGCTCTCCACGCGGTAACCAATTTCGCAATTCGGACTCAGTTAGGACTTTTTTGGTTAAAAAGTGTAAAGGGTAAAAATGGGAATGTATGGGCTGTTCGGAATTGGAAAATTTTCTTATGACGTCCATTAGTGCTTTTTCGGGCATTTCCTCATTTTTCTCTTTTTTCTTTTCTATTTTCATTTTTTCTTTTCTTTTTTTCTTTTCTTGCTATTTTTGTTGAGCATATCTATTTTTTTTTTCTTGCCCCTTTTTGTTGCACTTTTCGGACTTAATGAATACTCCATTTTCGCAATTCCAGGCTATTTGGTTTTTCGGGTTATCAAACGAAAGGAAAAATTTTATTTGGCTCAACTTGGGTTGCAAAAGGATAATTTTGTTTTTCACAACTTTTTATGGCTAATATTTTTGGATAACAAACGAGGGCCTACTTCATTGTCCAAATTGCTAATCACATTACCATATGCATCTCGAGATTAATTAAGTTTAGAGATATATTTAGCACGAATTTTGAGACAACATCTCACACATTTCCCATAACCGGTCAAACAAAGGATTGAGATCATCAACGACTTATTAAAACGCTGAAAAAAACTTTGAGTTAATCATAAACTCGGATTGATTTAAAAACTCATAAAAAATTGAAAGGCTCGAAATCTCACCGGGTTTGATCAATCTCCACACTTATTCGTTAAGTTGTCAATTTTCTTTCAATTTCTATCTTTGGTCAATTTTGGCTTAGTGCATTATGATTGTTAACAATTTGAGACTTTAAATAGAATAAAGGTGATATTTTTGAATAATTTAAATTCCAATTCTTATTTATTTTGAACAAAAATATTTTTGGTTTTTTCAAAATTTTTCAATTTTTTTTTATACACATATATATGAATATAAGCGAAGTTTTAATACGCACCTGTCATCCCCCCTAACTCAATGATTTTCATTGTCCTCAATCAAATGGATAAGAGAAATAAGGAAGACAACATGAAGAGTGCGATAAATAAAACAAGCAAATTATTAAATAGCAACAAGACACTATATAACACGTATGCATGACTCAAAAATACAACAAAAATCACCCCATACGCGTCGGGGGTGCGACGACCTCTCATCTCTCTCCACAAATCACCCGACCCCTTGAACGGGGTACGATGCACGCCTCGTCTCTCCAGTCTTACCATCATAAGTGAATAGCCGAAACAAATTGGGCCCGTGCCCATAGATAAAGGAAAGACCGGGAGATGCATTATGATTAACCGGAAAAGGATCCTCTTGTTGTGTAGCACGTGGGTTGGTATCTAAGTCGGACGATATTTGAGTCGTATCTTCAAGTACCTCCGAAGACTCAAATGGTATGGGTGGAGGTTTGTTAATGAGAAATGCATCAATGCTATTGTCCCACTCACTTTCGTCTAAATGACCAAATGAGGCCCAGAAAGATTGGACTTCAGCATTTAGGCTTTCATCCACCTGTCCGAACTCCCTCTCAAACTCTGCTAAGCTCAACTCCTCTAGCGCACGCTCTTGCTTGATGTCCTCAACCTGCCTTTCGTGCTCACTCGCCGCATGATAGGGTGGTTTGATAGAGCCTCTCCCGACACATTCTAAATCGCCTCTTTCACTCTTGTTCATGGGCTCACTCATGCTCTCGAATGCATTAACTAAACATACCTCCCCTACCTGGCTCTCGATGTTGTAACCACTCCACTCACTGGGCGCAACACAACCATCCCCTAATGGCTCTCCCTTGTAAGTTCTTTCTTGCACGTGGGCTTCCCCCAAAAGATCCAACCCTCGCGGTTCCTCTTCATCATCCTCTCTCTTGGAATTATTAAAGATATTTGTGTCGAGGGTCATGTTCCCAAAAGTTAATTGCATACGCCCACTTCGGGTATTGATAAGAGCATTAGCAGTAGCTAAAAATGGGCGGCCAAGGATAACGGGAACATGATTACTTGGGAGAACAGAGGATTCTTCGTCCCAAATGACAAAATCCACCGGGAAGTAGAAAGTGTTTATTTGAACAATCACATCCTCAACAATTCCCCGAGGAAACTTCACAGAACGATCCGCGAGCTGGAGAGTCATTTTTGTGGGCTTAAGGGCCCCCAGTTCCAGTTTCGTATAGATGGAATAGGGCATAATGTTAACACTCGCCCCGAGATCTATTAGAGCTCTCTCAATTCGGTTCTTCCCCATGATACAAGAAATAGTGGGTGCACCCGGATCTTTATATTTTAATGGAAATTCACTTGACAAGACTGCGCCGACATTTTGGGCCAAAGAGACGTTCTGGTTTACCTTTAGCTTGCGTTTCACCGTGAGTAAGTCCTTAATAAACTTAGCATACGCGGGAATTCTCTGTATAGTCTCGAGAAAAGGTAAATTGATTTTTACTTGTTTAAGGACTTCCACAACTTCATCACGGGAGGTCATTTTGGAGTGAGAGACCAACCGTTGAGGGTATGGGGCAGCGGTGGGAGTGATGGCCTTGGGTCCACTAGTATTTTCCTCCTCCTCACTCTCAATTAAAGGGGCATCTTCGGCCTCTCTTGTGCCGGGCGAAACCTCTTTATCTTTAGATGCAGTGCGTGGGGGAGGTGACAAATCAACTACTTTCCCACTACGTAGAGTGGTAATAGCGCTACATTTCTTTCGATGGTCGTGGGATGTAGTGCTAACACTGGTTTGTCCTTCGAAAGGTCGTTGGCTTTGAGCAGGAAATTTTCCCTTCTCTTGGACATTCGATGCAGTTTGCAACCTTGAGATGCTAGTATATATGTCATTGAACATTCGATCATACTTAGCACTTGTCTCCTTTTGAGATTGGATGAGGTAATTTAAGTTATCCTCAAGAGATCGCCTTGGTGGAGCAACATAAGGACCAGGAGGTGGTACCTGCATCGGATTTGGCATTGGAGGAGCCACTTGCTGAAATTGAGGAGGTGGTGGTAGGGTCATATGTGGGTTAGGAACCATCCCACCTTGGGGTTGTCCATAATTGAACCCAGGATTCCTCCACGATTGATTATATGCATTCCCTTGTTGTTCATTATAATTTCCTCGAAACCCCCCTATTGCCTCAACTTATTCAGTGTACATTGCCTTGTATGCAGGAATGGTAGGACATCCTTTGGTAGAATGACCCGCATTACAAATAGCACACACTTTCTCCTTTCCGGCTTGTACGGGTCCAGACACCTCTCTCAATCGCACTTCAAGCATATCTCTGAAATTCTTCTCCAATTGGTCAAATTTTTTATCCAACAAAGTGTCCTTATCCAAGTGATAGATACCGGACGCAGCAGGCAAGTTGGACACTTGTCGATTTCGGTTTTGACTATTGGGGTCAGAAACATCCCATGATTGCGTAGTTTCTGATACATATCTCAAATGGGCCTCATCATCGCTAGAATCTAAATCCCAAAAAGGTCCTTCACACATGGTTTGAACAAGCTGTTTGGATGCTAAAGTAAGGCCTTGATGGAAAAATGAAATCAGATGATGTTTTTCAAAACCATGATGTGGGCACGCATTAACTAACTCCTGATATCTCTCCCAACACTTATCAAAAGCCTCATTCTCATTTTGACGAAAAGATTGAATTTGGGCTTTAACAGAATTGGTTTTGTGTTGTGGAAAAATTTTTGAGATAAACTTGTTTTGCATATCTCTCCAGGATAAAACAGAATTTGGGGGCAAGGACCATAACCAAGTTTTAGCTTTATCCTTTAAGGAAAAAGGAAAGAGCTTCAACCGGATTACCTCTTGTGGACAAGCTTGGTCTCCAAATGTCTCACACGTATCTTCGAATTCTCGAATATGGAGATATGGTTTTTCCGAATCCATCCCATGAAATGTAGGAAGAATTTCGATCATTCCATTCCGAAAGTGGAACTGACCGGCATTATACGGGAGTAAAATGCAACCAGGGGTAACAGTTCTCTCCGGAAATAAAAGATCTTTCATGGGTTGATATGGTACATCATCCTCTCCCGCACCAACACCGACACTACCATGATCCGACATATCGCTACCGAAAGGTTCAGAATTCTCACTCAGGGTTTGACTCAAAGAACGACTTGTGATGGAATTATTAGGCGAAGGAGGTGGAACCCAAAAACGAGGAGACTCAGAATTTTCCGAACCGGCTTCGGCAATAGGATTTTCGTGAATTTGGGTGGGAGATAAATTCTGCATATAAGAACATAAGAGATGAAATTAATTTTTTTCTTTTTTTTTTTTTTTTTTTTTGAAATCACTTGTAGATAAAAATAACTTTCTTGAAAATTTAACAATTTCAATCCCCGGCAACGGCGCCAAAAACTTGACGCGACTTAATATTTGTCTCAAAAGTGCGTACAATCTAGGCTCAAGTGCAAGCCTGTCGCTCAAGTAATAAACCCGGTAAGTCGGGATCGTATCCACAGGGATCGAGATTGCCAAATAGTAATAAGAAAAATTATTAAATCTTGAAATGATTTCGTAAAAGAAACGAAAAGATGATTAAAAATTGGGAAAATTTCTATTAAAAAATTACTTAAGAAAAACAAACTGAAAAGTGCAAAAGAAATTAGATCTGACAAATGGGAGAAAATAGGGTAGGGTACAATCCCTCAATCCTTAACAAATTACCGTATAGAATACTATAATTGTAAATTAAAATTATTGACTAGATCCGGTCTTTATACATTCTAAGCATTACGTATATGAGGGATCTAGCCCGCATCATGTGAAATCAAAGATAGATATAAAGCGGTGAATGAATCCAGTCTTTATATATTCTAAGCATTACGTATATGAGGTTCAAGCCCGCACCATACGAAATCAAAGATAAATATAAAGCGGTGCTTTCACGATTCAATCAATATTTTAATTTAACCTCTATTTTCTACATAAATAATTTGCCTTGGATTGAGTTCATGTACCCCAACCCTTGGGAATTTAGCTACTCATGATTTGGTTCAAGAATAAATTCACATATAAAATTATGGATCTAACAAACATTGATAACAAATTGCAAAACAATTGAAAATTAAAAATAGAATTGAGATTAAATAAGATAAGGGAATTTGATACTTGAATTGAATTGAAGAATTGATACTTGAAATCTGCACTAGATGAACTTGAGTCTTCAAACATACAAACTAGGGCTTTTCTAAAAGTATGAAAAACCAAAAAAGGATTTCTAAAAAAAATGAATTTCTCTCTCTAAAATTCTAATCTACTCTCTAGAATTTGACTCACTCTCTCTAGAATTCAACTCCCCTCCTCTTGAAAATGAGGTAGGGCTTGGTCTTTTATAGAACCAAGTTGCATGAATTTGGCATCAAATTTCGCTTGTGGCACAAGTTTTCCAAGAGTTGCACTGCATTAAATGCATAATTAATTACAAAAATCCGCACATCCAGACTCTTCATTATCGCGCAACTTCAAAACATCGTAACTTCTTCACCGTAACTCGGATTGAGGTGCCGTTTTTTCCAGTATTCTTGTAATTTAGAGCTATTCAACTTTCTAGTTGGCCCCACCTCCGGAATAAGGCTGAAAAATTACGAAAATGCCCTTCAACTCTCCATTTCTTGGTTTCTTTCACTGTTTTGAGCTCTCCTTCGCACTAACTTGCATGAAATACCTGTAAAACACATGAGAAATACACAAAACACGAAATACTTGCCAAAAAAGGTTAGTAGAATAAATAAGAGACAAATCCAAGCTACTTACACTGCACGGGATCATAAAAATACTGAAATTAAGGGGATAAATGTGAAGAATATGTGCCTAAACAATCAACGTACATAGGGTCGCCCTGTGTTTCACCGCTAGACTTTAGTGCATTAATATCCTTGTACATCACCTTCTCATTAAATATCAAGTCCCTACTTCTGATTATCTTTCGAGTTTTGTCATTCTAGAACTTGTACCCAAATTCATTTCTGCCATATCCGATAAAGGTGCATTTTAATAATTTAGGGTCAAATTTATCCCTAGCATGATCACTAACATGAACATAAGTAATACAACCAAAGACTTTCAAATGGGAGAGTTTTGTCGCTTTTCCTCTCATAACCTCCTATGGTATTCTGGGCTCTAGCGGTTATGATGGTTCTCTATTGATTAAGTAGGATGCGGTGTTGACTGCCTCTGCCCAGAACTTCTTGGGCAATCCTGTATGTATACGCATGCTTCTGGCTCTCTTTATCAATGTTCGGTTCATTCGTTCTAATATGCCATTCTGTTGCGGTGTCCCTTGCACAGTCCTCTCTAGTCTGATGCCATTTTCATAATAGAATTTCTTAAATCCGATGTCATCATACTCGCCATCATTTTTGGATCTCAACTTCTTTATCTTCATTCCCGTCTCATTCTCCTCCATGGTCTTTCATTTCTTGAATACCTCATACACCTTGGACTTATGTCTCAAGAAGTAAACCCACACCTTTCTGGCGTGGTCATCAATGAAATTCGCAAAGTAAGACTTTTCATCGGTAGATGAGAGAACAGTTGGCTTTTCTTGCTTTCATGGTTTGCCACTCTTTATGAAGCTAACTCTCTTCTGCTTCCTAAAGATGCATCTTTCATATAAGTCAGTGTCAACTGACTGTAGATCTGGTAGTTTCCCCTTAGAATGCATGATCTTGAGTCCCTTGTCACTCATGTGATCAAATCTCTGGTGCTAAAGGTTTGGATCATCTTTGCTTTTTGTAACTGCAATTGACCCACAACTGTTCGCCATTATATAGAGTGTGCCACTCTTCTTATGATGAGCGACTACCATTGCTCCTCTAGAAACTTTCCATGAATCGTCATTGAAGGTTGTGACATAACCTTCAGTTGCTAATTAGCCCACCAAGATCAGATTCTTTCGTAAATATGGGATGTGTCTCACATCCTTTAGTTTCCATATAGACCCGTTCAACTTGATCTGTACATCTCCCTTGGCAACCACGTCACAAGGCTGATCATCACTAAGGTACACCTTGCCAAGGTTACCTGAAGAATAACTCACTAGGAGTTCTTTATTAGAGGTCGCGTGAAAAGAAGCTCCAGAGTCTAGCACCCATGACTCCGACTTGCTCTCCAAAGAGCATATCAGTTCATCATCTGTCACTTCTTCTACGATGTTTGCTTCCGTTTTCTCTTTTCCTTTCTTCGGGGATCTGCACTAATTTTTGTAGTGCCCGGTCTTGCCACAGTTCCAATATTCCATCACCTTCTGGTTCTGATTTTGGTTGTTGAACTTTCTAAGATTTTAAGATTGCGAACTGCCATTTCGGGATCTGAATCTGTTATACCCTCCGCTCCTATTTGAATCTCTGCCTTTACTTTCTATGTTCAAGGCTGATGCTGAGCTGGAAGCACCATTTTACCGATTTTTAATTTCTTCAGTCATAATTGTGCTAACTACATCATCGAACTTCAGTTTTGTCTTTCTTGCAGATTCGGTGATTGCAGTAACCATGCCTTTCCAACTATCAGACAACTGCCCAAGAATTAGACAGGCTCGTATCTCATCAGTGAAAGACATGTCCATCGCCTCTAACTGATCCGTCACTTCTTTGAATAGCTGAGATGTTCTCAGAATTGCGCTCCATCTGACATCGTCATAGTAAATAACTTTTTTATCAAATGAATTTTATTTGTTGCAGAAGGTTGTTCATACATACTGGAGAGGGCCTCCATAAGAGACTCAGTTGTCTTCTCATTTTTGATGTTGTAGGTTACTGACTTTCACAATGATAGCCTTATGGTTTCGAGAGATTTTCGGTCTAGCAACTCCCATTTTGAATCTTTCATTTCCGTTCATTTTTCACCCAAAGGTAAATAAAGATCCTTTTGGTACAATATGTATTCTATTTGCATTTTCCAGAATCCAAAATTTGTGCCGTCAAACTGAGAAATTTTAGACTCTTTTTCTGACGCCATTGCTCCCACTCGAACAATTAGGATGGATACAAAAAATTACTTTGCCGAGTAATTTTTAGTAAGCACCTGTTGTGCCTTCGATTCACCAACCAAAAACTTTCATACCAATTGTTGGGAAATTAGATGCCACTACATTCCGTTGATAATATTTCCAGGACCTTGGGATTTAATGAGGGGTCAAGAAAAATAATGCAAAAATAATAATACACACACAACACAAGAGATTTACGTGGTTCACCAATTTGGCTACGTCCACACCTCACACCCACTTTAACTATAGAAAATTATAGGAACATTTTTATAACTCTCGTGTATGCACTCTTTCACTCACTATTTCTGTGGAGGATAATACTACCTTCTACATCCTCTGACAAGTGCTAGCAATGCACTATCTTTCTCCCTAACTACTCTCTCTTCTTTTTCTCTCTAATTTTTCTCAAGCTTGAGAGTTTTGGGATGATTACAATGAGAGAATTCAAGGACTATTTATAGTTGTTTGGGAGTCACCATGACCGTTGGATCAAAAATAAGATTGGATGGTTGAGATTAATGGTGTGCCGCCAACCATTACTATTCCTTTGGTAGGCTACTAAACATGTGTGGTAACTATTCCTTTGGTAGGCTAGTAAACATATGTAGTAACTATTCATTTCATAGGCTACCATGTGTGTTAATTATGGTATTTAAATGAAAATTCTCAAAATTCTCCATTTGCATTAACAATCTCCCACTTGGAGACTTTTGAACTGCAACTCAATCATCGCATCTATCAGTGGATGGGTGTGATTTTTTCGTGTCTTCCATCTTTGAAGACTCACTGAAGCTGAGCACAACTTCAGTTTTTCTGTAATAACGGCCTTGGTTAACATGTCAACTGGATTCTTGTTCCCTTGGATCTTCTCAAGTGTCAACACCCCATCTTCTAATAGAGATCTAACGAAGTGATAATGACGTCTAATGTTCTTGGTCCATGAATGAAATGCTAAATTCTTTACCAGATGTATTGCACTCTGACTATCACTGTGCAGAATATTCCTTTCCTGTTTGAAACCTAATTATGTTAAAAATCCCTGTAACCAAATCATCTCTTTGCTGGCCTCGATTACTGCTACATACTCTGCCTCTGTGGTGGATAATGTATAATTTTCCGTATCTGTGAAATTCAATTGGTAGTAACTTACTGCAATAGTTTTGACTATGAATACATAACCGGTAGTAATCCTCCTGTTGTCTACCTCACCAGCAAAATCTGAGTCTACAAAACCTTGTAGTCTTAACTCACATCTTCTGAAACACAGGCATCTGTTAGTGGTGCCTCATAGATACCTTAGTATCCATTTATCTGCTTCCCAATGTTGCTTTCCTGGATTGGTCATGAACCTGCTCACAGCTCCCACTGTATGAAAAATATCTGGTCTTGTACAAACCATAGCATACATGAGACTTCCAATGGCTGAGGCATATGGAACCTTAGTCATAAAGATCCTCTCTTCCTCCATCTTGAGTGATTGTTCCTTGGATAGCCGAAAGTGACTAGCTAATGGTGTGTTAACTGCCTTAGCATCACTCATGTTGAACCTTTTCAGAACGTGCCCAATGTACTCTGTCTAAGATAACTCTAAAGTACCTTTATACTTGTCTATGTTGATTCTCATCCCAAGAATTTTCTTCGCTGCACCCAAATCCTTCATGTCGAACTCACTTGACAACTGTTTCTTTAACTTCTTGATTTCGCTCATGTCTGAACCGACCACTAACATGTCATAAACATAAAGCAGCAAAATAACATAGCTGGACTCAAATCTCTTGAAGTAGCAACAATGATCAGCATTGCACCTGTAATAGCCATTTGTCTGCATAAATCCATCAAACTTCTTGTACCACTGCCTTAGAGCTTATTTCAAACCAAACAATCTCTTCTTCAATTTACACACGAGTTTCTATTTTTCATGCTCCGAGAAACACTCAGGCTGCTGTATACTATGACAACCCACTCAAAATAATAACGGGTGGCCAACCCTATATTACATTAAATCAGGTATCTCAGATGGCACAGTCTCAACATCAACTAACAATACTAAATAATATAAGGCTAACAACCCGAAATCACTAAAAGTAGATTGTCAAAATTTTAAAACTTTTATTTAAAAATAATAATAACACCAACTATACAAACATAACCAACAATACACATCTAACAATGATGAGTTACAAGTGCAAACTCTAAATATAAAAGAGTGCAATACAATGTACAACAAAATCTCTACAACGAAATACCCAAATATGCTGTCGGGAACAGACAATACAATAATCTGAGAAATGAAATGGAAAGTGTTAATCTACAACACTTGAGTATAAACCTGATATACAAATTGAAACCTATTCTAGATATACAAGGATAGGAATCGACTAAAGCAAAGTGTCGCAACAGTCCGCTACTGTTATAGCTCCACGAATAAATTGGATGGATGAACATCAATGGCATCCTTGCGGAGGAGCAGCTAAAGTAATACAATATATACACAAGGAGGGAGAAAATATAAACGGGTCAGAGCCCGAGTTGAAAACATTTTATAGAAAGTGAATTAAAATGCATAATAATTATAAATGCATTATTACATGATTAAGGTGGAATCGCACTCTCCATAATAATCCAACTCACCTCTCAACTAAAGTGCGCAACTAAACTCATGCACGTGCTCTCCAAAATAAATGCCCGAATCTAATAGGCAAAAGAATCTAACTTAAACCAAAATGAAATATTTAATTAAAATCATCTAACCTATCTCCCAATCTACACTTATCTACTTCTTTCGAATTATAAATGTAAACTTATATTATAGTTCTCTTTATATTTGTTCATTTATTGAACATATAAAGTTGCACAATCATCTTCATAACAACAACATCATAATACATCAACATTCTCATTTACTAGAATTTCATATATTATAGTTCTGCCTTCATATGGCATGTAAACATATATATAATTATATATGAGTTATTAGCATCATGTGCTAAGGACAAAACTCCTCCCGATTCTCAATACGGCATTGCGTTTCGTGCGTGGGACGTCTCGCCGAGGCGAAATCCAAACAAGGAACCCCCCGTTACACTACTCCTGACAGTTTTGATCCTTGATATTCATTATGCCCTCAATGCATGATGCATGTAACCCAGTTATTATTCCATTTTAATTAATTAATATTCCCAATTCTCAACAGTACACGGCGTTTCATACGTGGGACGTCTCGCCGAAGCGAAATACAAACAAGGAACCCCCCCGTTACACTACTCCTGGCACTGTCGATTGTCGGGATAGGTGATATATATATAAGTATGAGCATTAAGGACTAACTTCTCCCCAATTTCCAACATTACACTGCGGTTCGTGCGTGAGACGCCTCGCCGAAGTGAAATCCAAACAAGGAACCCCCCCCCCCGATACACTAATCCTGGTGATGTAGCTCGTTGAGGTCCATTATGCCCTCGATGCCCAAGTACAAGCACAATCAATAACCATCCAACCGAGCTATAACTCGAGGAAGCAGGCTCACATGCTATCATCTTCCAGCAGCCCATACACGTAGCAAACTGGGGCCACCTGGTGGGGTTCAACGACACCCACCTCGTGATCAACTCACGCACACGACGTCCCGGGAAGCGGTCATAGCTCCTAACCGGCGAGTGAGAACGACACATACCCACGACTTCTCACCCCCAAAATAAATAATGTATATCACATAATAATCACATGGACGACTATGACCTAGGGAATATCCATACCCTGCTCATCGAGCCAGGATGCTCACCCTCTACGCACGTAACTTCCCAATGATAGCAAGGAGGGGGTATGCTTAAATATATATATATACCATCATATAAGGTATACATACATCACCACATAATAAAGATATACCATCATATAAGGTATACCTGCCACATCATCTTCATATTTATTATACGCTCTAAGGCGCAATCGGATTAATGTCATTATTTAGTATATTTCTCTCTGGATATACTAATCATCATTTATCACACATATTCCCCACTTAGTATACACTATACTATTTCTCACTTGAAGCTCACATGTCTCTTCTAATTATGAATTATCTCTCAATTCTATTTAAGTTAAGGATATTCTTTATCCTAATGCACCTCAATTAGCATTTATAATTCTCCATCCATAATAGGGTTCAATTCATTTTATGAACCTTTGAAGTTATCCCATTTGGGATTTGATCCTAAGATCCAATATCTCTAAATTAGTCTCATTATTTCATATGAATTTAAATAGTATCTCCAACTAGAATCTCCAAATAAAGTTGGGCTTCCCCATTTAGAAAATACCATAATTTCTAATCGGTATTCCTCCAATTTAGTCAATATGTATCCAATAATTTCATATAAGGGAAACTCTCTAAAAATCTCCAAAACATACTCCAAATATCTCCTATAAAGGTTCCCAATTGATAACCTCGAATAAAACGAGATGAAATTCTTCCTAGAAAAACATCTCCAAAAATCCCCTGTTTCCGAAACGATTCGGCCCCAAAAGTGAATCGATTCGGTCCTATGGACCTGGGAGTCTTCTACATACCGAATCTATTCGCAAGGGGCGATTCGATTCGGTCCTAAAGACCTGGGGATTCTGCAACAGACCAAATCGATTCGGAAGGGGCGAATCGATTCTATAAGTGCAGCAAGCTACGAATGGGTTATTTTCTACATAAACCCAAATTATCCAAAAATCATTTTTATCATCTTCCCACCATTTTCATCCAACCTAAACACATCTATAACCTTAATATTCATCCAAGAGCACATATAAATTAATTTCTAACCTCAAATCCATTTATTCACAACAAATCTAAGGTTTTCCCAAAAAGTTAGGTTTTGACAATTTAAACCTAAAACCCACAAATTCAATCCACAAATCATGCAATAAATGGTACACAATAAATATTTAGCAAGATTAATCACTTGCCTCGGGTTCGTAGGGTCTAAATCCTCCTTGAGATCGCGTATTGACCGGAAATCTCCACTTTCTCTCTCTTTTCTCCTTCTTTCTCTTCTTCTTTCTTCTTCTCTCTTTCTTTCTTTCTATTTCTCTCTCTCTCTTTATGGAGAATAAATCTCCCATAGGCTTTTAAGCCCTAATTCCCAAGATACCCATCTTTAAATGATAATACACACTTTAAATGACCCGATAACTTTAATTCGAGTCAAATGGTCCTAAATTATTTCGGAACCTAAATAGACCCTAAGTACAGTCATTTTGACTTTCTCGACCCTTTCGGACACAACTACACCCTTAGAATCTCCATTTGAAACACTTTCTAACAACTCCAAATTTTGACCTCAATTATCAATTTAATTATTCTCCAATAAAATAATATTTATATCTCCCAAAATAAATAAATCATCGTCTCCAAGACCTGGGGTTGTTACAAACTTCCCCACTTACAAAAATTTCGTCCTCGAAATTTTAGCTAAGCCTAATTCTCCAAAGCTCAACTAGTCCTACCACTCTCATCCTCACTAATCCTATCTCCAAATTTCTAACTTCCCACAACGAATTTATTTTAATTTACTTTATTTTAAGTTGAATTTGAGTTTTTATAAAACCAATTTCCACAACTAGGGCGCCCATACACCCTTTATATTCGAGCTTTATGCTCGTACCAATCATGACGAGGCTTTATTTGCCTACAAAGTTCTACAATTCCATAGATATAAATAATATTAACATTTTAATAGTGTAAAAATTTTGAATGGTCCAAAGAAATAACTCCTCTCAATTCCTGACATTTGCCACTTTCGTGCGGGGGACGTCTCGCAAAAGAGAAATCCAAACAAGGAACCCTCCCAATACACTACTATGTAGCGACGTCGGGGATTGAGAGTCTGTTAAATCCGGACTAGAGTTTGAAAGAAATAATTAAAAAAAAATCATTTTGAAAATGGCCCAAAGGCCGATAAAAAGTTTTATTTTGAAAACAGTTTATTTTAAAAACAGCTTATATAATATAATCTCCATATAAAATGCCTTATGTCCAACACAAGGTCTTAACAGTCATCATACATATAACAATATGTAGCTCACAAAAATTAGCATAATTATGAGCTAAACTTTCCTGTGTCCCAACAATCCACAAATCATAACTTTTATCAAAAACAACATCTTACATCATTTCAATATATTGCCATTTATAAGGCTCATCCATATCTGGAATACAACAATTATATAGGTCTAACATGACTATATAAAAAGAAGTAGCTTTATCATTAGTACTTATCATACCATAACCATCCTTACATCACCACAAGGATTATAGCTATCTTTGAGCGTAATTAAAATTATCTTGTCTTACAAAAGATAATAACATAAGAGCCTAACTTGCTCAAAATTCCCCCTTAGGGTCATTACATACATAATAGGGCTATAGCACTACCCTTTCATAAATATCTCTCATAGGATATTTCTTAAACTTCATTTTAGTAATTATCCTATTCATAAAGGAAAATTAACTTACATCATCCATCTCTAGTTCGATTTCCCTTCCTCATCAATGGGCTCCCACACGTAGTCCCCCGGTCTAAAATGACCTCGAATCTGTTTTAGGGGTTGAACTTCCAAAACTTCATCAAAATGTGGTCCTTTACCTCTTTTAGGACATTCTCTCTTTTTATGACCTAGTTCTTTACAAAAGAAACACTTACCCACAAATCCTTTCTGCTCATTCGCATTACTGGCACTCTCTTCGCCAAACTTACTTGATGCACTCGAATCTCCAAAGTTCTTACCCTCTTGCGAACGAAGTCAATATTCATGACACTTTAGAAGATCCGCATTCACTACCTCGACGAAAGTCGCTAACATAGGACTCTCTAACAAATGTTGCCGGATTTTCCAATCTAAACCTCGAACAAACACTACACCAAATCTGCCCATTTGTCAAGGTCATTGAGCTTGACAAATTCACCTTGTCAAGGTCAATGATCGTGACATTTCGAGGCGAGACAACTTTTTTTGTCACGGTCGTGTCACGGTCATTGACCTTCACAAAAAACTCGCGTTTTGTGTCACGGTCGTGTCAAGGTCAATGACCGTGACACATTTGTCACGGTTTATAACCGTGACCCAGAATTGTCACGGTCAATGACCGTGACAATTCTGGACAGAATTTTAAAAAAATCTGCTGGGCAGTATGACCACCGGCACTACCCAGCAGTATATCTGTACCTGTTCCAAACATCATATATCCAACACAAACTAAAGATAATGCAAATATATATTCATGACGATATAATCCAAATATTCAAAGTAACAACAATATACATGACGATATAATCCAAATTTAATTAAAATGGACAAACTTAAAAATAATGTTACTACATGTCTTGGATAAAACTGAGGAGGTGAGTAGGCCACACGACATACGAATTGACGCACCCACTAATATACGTCGTGCCGCATTGTTCGCGCAACCACAATAGGGAGTTCTCCTTCCCGGGTATGACATGCGTAACGAGCACCCTGGACTCCATATGTTGAAGCGCACGTCCATGAACTATTCCACCCTCGACGATATTCGGGTCCCTCAACCCCCGCCCTATCCGCTGGCCATCAAATACGTCCAATATGAACACGCTCGGCCAACCAATTGTCGACAATGGTCTGTTGGAGGGCGTCAAATAGGGAAGTGGATCGTCGAAGTACGAACTGTCGGTGATGAAGCAGCGAGGTCCACATCCTCGTCATCCTGCGCCTCATCCTCTCGCACCTCCTCCTCCACCGCCTTCTCCTTCCCTTTCCCTTTCCCTTTACGGTCTCCACCCAACGTACGCTTCATGAATGCATACATATCTTGGACCGTCGCCTCCAAACGGGACAACTTCGCGTCGTGTGAATCCACCGTTCGAGACAACCCGGTGTCGCTCGTCTCCAATCCGATGATCCTAGATTTGGCCACCCGCGAGCTCACTCCCCTTGTCCTCCCTTTGCGATCAGAGCCAAGCACTTGGCTGAGTGCGTCTGTGGACAAAGATGCCTTGTCGGCATCGGACTGCGACTCATGCACTTCCTTAAGCTTTGCCTGAAACGACAAAAAGCACATGATTAGTAAAATAAGTAAACTAAAAAATTATAACGTAATTAACAAAAATTAAACTGTCGGATTACTTACAATCGTGGCCGCGACGCTCGGGGACACCTCCTTGTCCTTCCCCTTCTTCGTCCGAAGAGCCACATAAGTATTGAGCCTATGTGGCTTACCCCCTGGCCCACTCCCTACCCCCTGAAATAAAATAGAGTAAAGTAAAATTAGTATCGGCCCCGTAAAGTAAAATAATATCCAATAATATATTTCTGTAGTTATAGATAAATTATATCTTACCTGCATCCTATGCTCCACCTCAGCGTAAGAGGTCCGGCCGGAGTAGTGCACGTCCGTCTTTTTAGCCCGATTTTCCCTCCCCGATTGGCGAGATGCCAATTGTCGATCCTCGATCTCATTGTCAATGAACTTTTGCCATTGTGCCAATGAGATCGTCTCCTTGGGCGGGATGGATCCGCGCCATTGTAAAATGGACTCTCGTGTTTTTCCAAAGTACCGTGTCCGCATATTTTTCTTCCACTTCTTGTGTTGCTCCCTCAACTGCTCCAAGACGGAATCGCGTAGCTTTGGATCCAAGTTGAATTGTTCCTGTCCAACAAATACAATGTTAGTTGCGAATAAATATAAATATAAATTGAAATTGAAATATTCATATAAATATTACCTGTAGTGCCGCCCAAACAGGTAACTTGAGCTCATACGGCACCTCCTTCCAACTCGTAAACCCCGGGCCGATGACCGTCTTTAGCAGCTCGAGGGATCTCGCTAAAAGCTCCGACTTGTTTTCGACGGTAATCCCAAATTTTCCATATTTGGGGAGCCTAGCGGCGGAGGAGCCCTCGTCGCCTCCGCTACCACCGAACCCAGACGACATCATCATAAACAGCATCATCATCTTCGCCTTAACATCTGAAGGAGACATTTTTGCTGTAAAAAAAATGTTATTATGTTAATAGTACACATTTCATTTTACCTAATTGAATTAATAGTACAGATAAAAAAATGTTCCATCTATATTATAACATATGTGTAAGTTCCGTCAATACCATTTCGTTTCAATTTTGTAATATTATGTTTTTTCCAAATATTTAAAGAGTTATTAAATGGGTGCCCCACCCCCACCCACCGCCACACACACACGCACACCTACGCACACACACACACACACACACACACCCCACACCACCCCCTGCCCCCCTCCACCACCCCCTCCCCCATCATTGTGTGAATAGGTATGAGATCATAATTTGGAGGAATTCACGTCCAAGAAATAATTTGGATTGTGATACCCCTTGATAGACTTATATGTTTTGTTTACCCGACCGATTAACTATTTTATAATCCTATAGAATTAAGTTTTAGAATCAAGGAATTGATCAGATATTCATTAAAATCGGTTAGTAGAAAATTTATTTAACCAAGAGGGTATCGAAAACATAACGTGGGGAATCATAATATACCGTAATCAACTTTAATAATAAGAACACATTCTTTCGAGTGATTTATAAATAATTAAATTTGAGTACAATCATGATTATACCTAGTATTTACTTTGAATAAAGGATATAAATTAGTAGTAGTAAGCGAGGATACCTATGTGTAAACTCTAGGATCGAAAGGTGTATCTGTTTGTTACTGTTTTAAAGCTAAGGGGCAGAGTATGTAATTTATTATACTTAAATAGAAAAACACGGAAGAAACATTTTACCAAAACCCTAAACAGAAGAGTAGAAGTACCAGGAAGAGAATGTTTTTCAGGTAAGTTATTTGTTAAGTATATAAAACTTTTTTATTCAAATGTTTAATTTTTTTAAATTAAATGTTAAAAAGTATTTTTGTATTCCTTCAAAGGTTTAAATCATTCAATGTTAGGAGTATTTTTGTGTTCATTTGTAAATATTTAGGAAACTAACACTATTCAATGTTAGGAGTATTTTTTTCTCAAATCTTTAAATGTTAGAAATATTTAGTGGTACGTTAGAAATTAGGGGTATTGTATTTTTGTGTTCAATATTTAGGGGTATCGTATTTAGGGGCAATGTTAGAAATATTTAGGAGAATTTTCAAATTTCAGTGTTATTTTTTCAGTTAATTTTCAATATTGAAGTATAATTTTCTTATAATTTCAATGTTAATCCTAAAAAAATTGCCTTTGGGGCTACCGCCCCTGAACCCCTACATTGCTCGAAAAATTTCGCACCCCTTTACTAAAAATCTTGGGTCCGCCACTGCACCCCACCCCACCCCCTGCCCCCCTCCACCACCCCCTCCCCCACCACACACCACCAAACACACACACACACACACCCCACCCCACCCCACCCCCTGCCCCCCTCCACCACCCCCTCCCCCAAAACACACCACCACACACACACACACACCGCACCCCACCCCACCCCACCCCCTCCACCACCCCCTCCCCCACCCTGCCCCACCCCTCCCCACCCCCTGCCCCCCTCCACCACTCCCTCCCCCGCCACACACCACACACACACACACACACACACACCACCCCACCCCACCCCACCCCCTGCCCCCCTCCACCACCCCCTCCCCCACCACACACCACCACACACACACACACACACCACCCTACCCCACCCCCTGCCCCCCTCCACCACCCCCTACCCCAAAACACACCACCACACACACACACACACACACATCGCACCCCACCCCACCCCCTGCCCCCTCCACCACCCCCTCCCCCACCCTTCCCCACCCCGCCCCACCCCTTGCCCCCCTCCCCCACCCTGCCCCATCCCGCCCCACCCCCCACACATGCACACACATACACACATATATATATACACATACACACATAAATATACAGACAAATATATATATGAATGGAAAAGAGAGAGAGAGAGAGAAATTGGACCTGAGAGAGAGAGAGAGAGAAAGAGCAGCGTCGAGTCGAGAGAGAGAGAGAGAGAGAGAGAGAGAGAGAGAGAGAGAGAGAGAGAGAGGGAGGGAACGGTGGGAGGGAAAAAAGAAGGGGGAAAGGTTTTTTGCTGGAAAAGTTGTCACGGTCGTGTCAAGGTCATTGACCGTGACAAGCCCGTGACAAATTGAATTGTCACGGGCTTGTCACGGTCAATGACCGTGACAATTCGTTGTCACGATCATGTCAAGGTCAATGACCGTGACATAAAACGCGTGTTTTTTTGTCACGGTCAATGACCTTGACAAGGCTGGCCGGCTGAAAGGTGATAATTTGCCCATTTTGGTGTAGTGAAATTTTGATATACGCTTCTCTTACGTATCTACCTCATGAGGTACTAACTTTGCCCATCTAAAAAAATCTTCCTCATATTCTGCCACCGTTCTATTACCTTGAAAAATCTTCATATCCCGAGTAGGGGAAGGAAAATACCTTCGATCAAAACGTTCCCAAAAATCTATTATAGGTAAAGTATATCTCTGTTCAGATGTGGTGACAGACTCCCACCATTGGAGAGTTTCACCCGATAACTTAAAGGTGGCTAAAAACTGCTTCTGCACCTCACTACACTCAACCATACGGAGGTGCCTCTGCATACTATTCTTCCATTGGCTTGCAGCCATTGCATCAACTCCCCCTGCAAACTCGGGAGGATGCCCCTTACTAAAATCTTCCTTCACTCTCTCACATGAAGACAATCCTAAATGGGGTTGGGCTGCTTGAACGGCAGATTGCTGCGCCATCGTAGAAATGGCAGCAGTTACTGCTTGTGCCACAATATTAGCAACTTCATCTGTAGTCGCGTTCCTTTGAGGCATTTGGGGTTGCACATTTTTAACCCTTTTGTTTGCCCTAACTGAACGACCTCCCTTCGGTGGCATCTGAAACAAGAACAATTGTATCAGAACGCCTTTCGAATATTTTCATATCGCAAAAGAAATATGGACGTAAGACTGCAATCGTCCTAACAATAAGGCTCTACATCAAGAACGCTTACGAAAGATCGTAGTAACGCACACAGATCCTAAAGACACTAGAACCTGATGATCTGATACCATCTGAGACAACCCACTCAAAATAATAACGGGTGGCCAGCCCTATACTACATTAAATCGGGTATCTCACATGGCACAGTCTCAACATCAACTGACAATACTAAATAATATAAGGCTAACTACCCGAAATCATTAAAAGTAGATTGTCAAAATTTTAAAACTTTTATTTAACAACAACAACTATACAAACATAACCAACAATACACATCTAACAATGATGAGTGATAAGTGCAAACCCTATATATAAAAGAGTGCAATACAATGTACAACAAAATCTCTACAATGAAATACCCGAATATGCTGTCGGGAACCGACAAAACAATAATCTGATAAATGAAATGGAAAGTGTTAATCTACAACACTTGAGTATAAACCTGATATACAAACTAAAACCAATTCTAGATATACAAGGATAGGAATCGACTAAAGCAAAGTGCTGCAACAGTTCGCTACTGCTACAGCTCCACGAATAAACTGGATGGATGAACATCAATGGCGTCCTTGCGGAGGAACACCTAAAGTAATACAATATATACACAAGGAGGGAGAAAATATAAACAGGTCAGAGCCCGAGTTAAAAACATTTTATAGCAAGTGCATTAAAATGCATAATAATTATAAATGCATTATTACATGATTAAGGTGGAATCGCACTCTCCATAATAATCCAACTCACCTCTCAACTAAAGCGCGCAACTAAACGTATGCACGTGATCTCCAAAATAAATGCCCGAATCTAATAGGCAAAAGAATCTAACTTAAACCCAAATGAAATATCTAATTAAAATCATCTAACCTATCTCCCAATCTACACTTATCTATTTCTTTCGAATTATAAATGTAAACTTATATTATAGTTCTCTTTATATTTGTTCTTTTATTGAACATATAAAGTTGCACAATCATCTTCATAACAACATCATCATAATACATCAACATTCTCATTTACTAGAATTTCATATATTCTAGTTATGCCTTCGTATGGCATGTAAACATATATATAATTATATATGAGTTATTAGCATCATGTGCTAAGGACAAAACTCCGCCCGATTCTCAATACGGCACTGCATTTCGTGCGTGGGACGTCTCGCCGAGTCGAAATCCAAATAAGAAACCCCCCGTTACACTACTCCTGACAGTATTGATCCTCGAGATTCATTATGCCCTCAATGCATGATGCATGTAACCCAGTTATTATTCCATTTTAATTAATTAATATTCTCAATTCTCAACAGTACACGGCGTTTCATGCGTAGGACGTCTCGCCGAAGCGAAATCCAAACAAGGAACCCCCCTGTTACACTACTCCTGGCACTGTCGATTGTCAGGATAGGTGATATATATATAAGTATGAGCATTAAGGATTAACTTCTCCCCAATTTCCAACATTAAACTGCGATTCGTGCGTGGGACGTCTCGCCGAAGCGAAATCCAAACAAGGAACCCCCCCGATACACTAATCCTGGTAATGTAGGTCGTTGAGGTCCATTATGCCCTCGATACCCAAGTACAAGCACAATTAATAACCATCCAATCGAGCTATAACTAAAGGACGCAGGTTCACATGTTGTCATCTTCCAGCAGCCCATACACGTAGCAAACTGGGGCCACCTGGTGGGGTTCAACGACACCCACCTCGTGATCAACTCACGCACACGACGTCCCGGGAAGCGGTCATAGCTCCTAACCGGCGAGTGAGAACGACACATACCCACGACTTCT
Organism: Sambucus nigra; assembly: GCA_949130495.1. NCBI lineage: Eukaryota > Viridiplantae > Streptophyta > Magnoliopsida > Dipsacales > Adoxaceae > Sambucus > Sambucus nigra. Next base: position 311,639,939 of record OX422217.1, on the reverse strand, counting down.
CACCCCCAAAATAAATAATGTATATCACATAATAATCACATGGACGACTATGACCTAGGGAATATCCATACCCTGCTCATCGAGCCAGGATGCTCACCCTCTACGCACGTAACTTCCCAATGATAGCAAGGAGGGGGTATGCTTAAATATATATATATACCATCATATAAGGTATACATACATCACCACATAATAAAGATATACCATCATATAAGGTATACCTGCCAGATCATTTTCATATTTATTATACGCTCTTAGGCGCAATAGGAATAATGTCATTATTTAGTATATTTCTCTCTAGATATACTAATCGTCATTTCTCACACATATTCCCCACTTAGTATACACTATAATATTTCTCACTTGAAGCTCACATGTCGCTTCTAATTATGAATTGTCTCTCAATTCTATTTAAGTTAAGGATATTCTTTATCCTAATGCACCTCAATTAGCATTTATAATTCTCCATCCATAATAGGGTTCAATTCATTTTATGAACCTTTGAAGTTATCCCATTTGGGATTTGATCCTAAGATCCAATATCTCTAAATTAGTCTCATTCTTTCATATGAATTTAAATAGTATCTCCAACTAGAATCTCCAAATAAAGGTGGGCTTCCCCACTTAGAAAATACCATAATTTCTAATCGGTATTCTTCCAATTTAGTCAATATGTCTCCAATAATTTCTTATAAGGTAAACTCTCTAAAAATCTCCAAAACATACTCCAAATATCTCCTATAGAGGTTCCCAATTGATAACCTCGAACAAAACGGGATGAAATTCTTCCTAGAAAAACATCTCCAAAAATCCCCTGTTTCCGAATCGATTCGGCCCCTCCGAATCGATTCGGCCCCAAAAGCGAATCGATTCGGCCCAACCGAATCGATTCGGTCCTATGGACGTGGGAGTCTGCTACATACCAAATCGATTCACAAGAGGCGAATTGATTCGGCCCTAAAGACCTGGGGATTCTGCAACAGACCGAACCGATTCGGAAGGGGCGAATCAATTCGGTAAGTGCAGCAAGCTACGAATGGGTTGTTTTCTACATAAACCAAAATTATCCAAAAATCATTTTTATCATCTTCCAACCATTTTCATCCAACCTAAACACATCTATAACCTTAACATTCATCCAAGAACACATATAAATTAATTTATAACCTCAAATCCATTTATTCACAACAAATCTAAGGTTTTCCCAAAAAGTTAGGTTTTGAGAATTTAAACCTAAAACCCACAAATTCAATCCAAAAATCATGCAATAAATGGTACACAACAATTATTTAGCAAGTTTAATCACTTGCCTCGGGTTCGTAGGGTCTGAATCCGCCTTGAGATCGCGTATTGATCGGAAATCTCCACTTTCTCTCTCTTATCTCCTTCTTTCTCTTCTTCTTTCTTCTTCTCTCTTTCTTTCTTTCTATTTCTCTTTCTCTCCTAATTCTCAAGATACACATCTTTAAATGATAATACACACTTTAAATGATTAGGTAACTTTAATTCGAGTCAAACGGTCCTAAATTATTTCGGAACCTAAGTAGACCCCAAGTAGAGTCATTTTGACTTTATCGACCCTTCCGGACACAACTACACCCTCAGAATCGCCATTCGAAACACTTTCTAACAACTCCAAATTTTGACCTCAATTGTCAATTTAATTATTCTCCAATAAAATAATATTTATTTCTCCCAAAATAAATAAATCATCGTCTCCAAGACCTCGGGTTGTTACATATACATATCTCCTCCTCAAGGTCACCATGGAGGAAAGGATTTTTCACATATAACTGCTCAAGATGTAAGTCTTCTGCTGCAACGATGCTCAAAACTGACTGAATGGTAGTCAGTTTCACAATCGACGAAAATATGTCGGTGTAGTCGATTCCTTCCTTTTCTGGAAACCTTTGACTACGAGCCTCACCTTGTATCACTTAGAACTGTGATATTCCTCCTTAACTCGATACACCCATTTGTTGTGTATAGCCTTCTTTCCCACGGGTAATTCAGCCAACTCCCATGTCTTGTTAGAGATAAGGGACTTCATCTCATCATTCATTGCAAGCTCCCACTTCGTAGCATTCTCCACCTGACATGCTTCATCATAGCATTCAGGTTCTCTAGCATCAGTGAGAAATAAATAGTTTATGTACTTTCTATTTGGTACATGAGTTCAGGAAGATCTTCTTAGTACAAGAGATGGAGATGGAGAGTGTGGTTCATCGGTTTGTTGTTGGTTGTTCTGCGATATGGATTCCTCTGGATGAGGTCTCTCGTTTGTCTGCCTTGCCACACTACTATTTGGAATATTGCCTGGATCAACGTACATAGGGTCGCCCTGTGTTGCACCACTAGACTGTAGTGCATCTATGTCCTTGTACATCACCTTCTCATTAAATATCATGTCCCGACTTCTGATTATCTTTCGAGTTTTATCAATACAGAACTTGTAACCAAACTCATCTCCGCTATATCCGATAAAGGTGCATTTTAGTGATTTAGGGTCAAGTTTATCCCTAAAATGATCACTAATATGCACATAAGCAATACAATCGAAGACTTTCAAATAAGAGAGTTTTACCGCTTTTTAGCTCCACACCTCCTCTGGTATTCTGTGCTCTAACGGTACTGATAGTCCTTTGTTGATTAAGTAGGCTGCAGTGTTGACTGCCTTTGCCCAGAACTGTTTGGACAATCCTGCATGTATACGCATGCTTCTGGCTCTCTCTGTTAATATTCGGTTCATCCATTCTCCTATGCCATTCAGTTGTGGTGTCCCTTGCACAGTCCTCTCTAGTCTGATGCCATTTTTATAACAGAATTTCTTAAACCCGGTGTCATCATACTCGCCATCACTGTCGGATCTCAACTTCTTTATCTTCATTCCCGTCTCATTCTCCACCATGGTCGTCCATTTCTTGAACACCTTGTACACCTCGGACTTGTGTCTCAAGAAGTAAACCCACACCTTTCTGGAATGTTCATCAATAAAAGTCACAAAGTAAGACTTTCCGTCGATGGATGAGACAACAGTTGGTCCCCAGACATCTGTGTGAATCAGCTCCAGCTTTTCTTGCTTTCGTGGTCTGCCACTCTTTATAAAGCTAACTCTCTTCTACTTCCCAAAGATGCATCTTTCACATAAGTTAGTGTCAACTGACTGTAGATCTGGTAGTTTCCCCTTAGACTGCATGATCTTGATCCCCTTGTCACTCATGTGACCAAGTCTCTGGTGCCATAGGTTTGGATCATCTTTTCTTTTTGCAACTGTAATTGACCCTCAACTGTTCGCCATCATATAGAGTGTACCACTCTTCTTGTGACGAGCGTCTGTCATTTCTCCTCTAGAAACTTTCCATGAATCGCCATTGAAGGTTGTGACATAACCTTCAGTTGCCAACTGGCCCACCGAGATCATATTCTTTCGTAAATCAGGGATGTGCCTCACATCCTTTAGTTTCCATACAGACCCGTTCAACTTGATCTGTACATCTCCCTTGCCAACTACGTCACAAGGCTGGTCATCACCAAGGTACACCTTGCCAAGGTTGCCTAGAGAATAACTCACTAAGAGTTCCTTATTAGAGGTCGCATTAAAAGAAGCTCCGGAGTCTAGCACCTATGACCCCGACTTGCTCTCCAAAGAGCATATCACTGCATCGTCTGTCACTTCTTCTACGATGTTTTCTTTCGTCTTCTCTTTTTCGTTCTTTGTGTATCTACACTGATTTTTGTGGTGCCCGGTCTTGCCACGTTGGAATTTCTAGGATTTTGAGATTGCGACCTGCCATTTCGGGATCTGAATCTATTGCTCCCTTCGCTCTTGTTTAAATCTCTTCCTCTACTTTCGATGTTCAAGGCCGACGCTGAGGTGGAAGCATCATTTGACCGATTTTTAATTTCTTCAGTCATAATTGTGCTGACTACATCATCGAACTTCAGTTTTTTCTTTCCTGCAGATCCGGTGATTGCAGTAACCGTGCCTTTCTAACTATTAAGCAACTGCCCAAGAATTAGACAGGATCGTATCTCATCAGTGAAAGACATGTCCACCGCCTCTAACTGACCCGTTACTTCTTTGAACTCACGGAGATGTTCTATGAATTGTGCTACTTCTGACATCGTCATAGTAAATAACTTCTTTCTCAAATGAATTTTATTTGCTGTAGAAGGCTATTAATATGTACTGGAGAGGGCCGCCATAAGAGACGCAGTTGTCTTCTCATTTTTGATGTTGTAGGCTACCGACTTTAACAGTGATAGCCTTGTGGTTTCAAGAGCTTTTCGGTCTAGTAGCTCCCATTCCTAATCTTTCATTTCCATTGATTTGTCACCCAAAGGGAAATAAAGATCCTTTTGGTACAAGCTCTCTTCTATTTGCATTTTTCAGAATCCAAAATTTGTGTCGTTAAACTCGAAAATTTTGGACTCTTTTTCTGACGCCATTGCACCCACTCGAACAATTAGGATGGATACAAAAAATTACTTTGCCGAGTAATTTTTAGTAAGCACCTGTTGTGCCTTCGGTTCACCAACCAAAATCTCTCATACCAATTGTTGGGAAATTAGATGCCGTTAAATTTCGCCGATAATATTTTCAGGACCTTGGGATTTAATGAGTCAAGAAAAATAATGCAAAAATAATAATACACACACAACACAAGAGATTTACGTGGTTCACCAATTTGGCTACGTCCATGGCTCACACCCACTTTCGCTATAGAAAAATTATAGAAACACTTTTACAACTCTCTTGTATGCACTCTTGCACTCATTATTTTTGTGAAGGCTAACACTGTCTTCTACACACTCTGACAAGTGCTAACAATGCACTGTCTTTCTTCCCAACTACTCCCCTTCTTTTGCTCTCTAATTACTCTCAAGCTTGAGAGTTTTGGGATGATTACAATGAGAGAATTCAAGGCCTACTTATAGTTTTTTTGGAGTCACCATGACCGTTTGATAAAAAACAAGATTGGATGGTTGAGATTAATGGTGTGCCACCAACCATTACTATTTCTTTGGTAGGCTACTAATCATGTGTGGTAACTATTCCTTTGGTAGGGTACTAAACATGTGTAGTAACTATTTATTTGGTAGACTACCATGTATGATAATTATAGTATTTAAATGGTGGCAATTCTCAAAATTCTCCATTTGCATTAACAATAATTATTATTAAGATATGTTCTTATATTTAGTACTCGTTAAAATAGTATGTTTGGGAGTTTGAAGAGAAGGAAGAGAAGAAAAGCAAAAAATTTAATAAGGGAGAACATAAAAAAAATGATTTCTTTCTTCGTTTGCAAGTTTATAACAAAAAAAGGTTCTTTAACACAAACTTCTCTTCCTTTCAAAATCGAAAAGAAGGTTTTGAAAAGAAAGTATTCATTAAAACTTAAAAAATCTCCTACTTAAACTCTCTTAAACGATAGGAAAGATACACTTTGATCACTATCACTATCACTATTGATTCTTTTATCTACAATTTATAACTCTCAAAATAACATTATTAGAAAGGTTAAGGGAGGTACGTAATCTTTTCTTACATTCTCCTTTTGTTATCATTGGGGGATCAATGTAGTTTTCTCACCCCGCATTGTTTTTTCCCTCCAACCCCATATAGGGCATGATCTCATTACAAGGCATGAATTCCCTTATTCTTATCAAAATATTATGGGGCAAGTTTGACAACTTATAAATCAAAGGTGAGCAAGTGAGATGACCCCTTTTTTGTTATATTTGACTAATGTAAAAAAAAAAAGTTTAAAGGTCTGAAAACTAACATGGTGGGGAATACATTGTTTTCTAAAACAGAACCACACCTTTAGATTTGCTTAGGGAACCATGTATCCTTGCTTTTTCACAGAAAATTCATTTGGTTGGGTAACTCGCATAATTATTAAAAAAAAATCTGAAACACATCCAACATAGCAAATTAAAATCTATAACTTGCAGATATATTCCCACTAAGAGCAAAAGAGAATCATGGAAATTAGAGAAGGAGATTCGGTCTTTGATTTTGCAAGTAGTGGAGGAGAGGAAGGAAAGTGGGGCTCAGAATGACTTATTACAGAAGATTATCGAAGGCGCAGAAAATGGGGAGCTAAGCAGAGATGAAACAGACAAGTTCATTGTGGACAACTGTAAAAATATTTACTTAGCTGGGAATGAGTCAACTGGAAATACAGCCTCATGGTGCCTCATGCTATTGGCGGAAAATACTGAATGGCAAACTCGAGTACGTGATGAGGTTTTGGAAATTTGTGGAGGTGCGATTCCAGATAATGATGCGCTTCGAAAGATGAAAAAGGTATAATATTACTATAGTAAAGTACAATCATTTGTTTAACAAAAAGGGTAAAAAAAAAGGTACAATGCTTAAGTAAGTATTTAAACCAATTTTTAAAATTTTATTTTTAGTTATTTTTATCTTTCAATTATTGGTTATTAAAGGATAAGTGACGATCTATGTAAAAGAAAAAAAAAGGAAGGACAATTATATAATAGTTATGAATGATTTTTTATGATTATAAAAGTTATTACAATTTTAAAAATACATTCAATATGAACCTAACAAATCTTAAGATATAGGATTAATAATAAATAAAAAAAAAACTATAATGTATACCGGTTTGGTTACTTCAACTTGTTCCGCTAAAATCCAATTTTTGTTCAACAAGTTCATCTAGTAGTGATTACTAATTCGAGTCTTAGATTGAGTGCCTCAAATGTGAAGTTTAATTGATTGGTAAGATATATCTTTAGTCACTGATGGAATCCTAACTAAGTTATGAGCGTGAATATGATTTTTTAATCACTATACGAGTTTGTGATTTAAATGCTATGCATGTTGAGGAGCCATCATGTACAACTTTTGAGATTAGTCAATGTGCGCGAGCAAACTGGTCACCCATGCTACCAAAAAAAACTTGTTCGCGATGGAGGTGTAGCTTTATTTAGTTTTCAATATTTTGAGTGAGGGGGAGAGAGAGAAAGAGACTCATATACATCATGCTTCCTACATCATCCATACACCATACGTAGTTCTAGTACCTAAAGAACTTTTTTTTTTAATTTTTTTATTTCATCCATGGAGTTAACCTTCCAATCAACACATGTTCAAAATATTAGATCAAAATATAATTTCTATCTAATTTTTTAAAAATCCAATAAAAAACTGGTGAAAATACCTTATTTATAAGGGTCTGCGTTAGCCGAAATTTGTAAATTTTTTAAAAACAGTTAGAAATTATATTTTGATCTAATTTTTTAAACATATATTGATTGAAATGTAATTTCAATAGAAAAATAAAAAAAAATGGAAAAAGGTTTCTTAGGTCCTAGAATTATGTGTGAAAATTTTCATAACTCTATCGTAACTAAAGTTAATGGCATGCGTTTTTTAGACTTTTCAATAAGTGTGCGTGTGTTACAATTATTAATATAGATATAGTTATACGGATCAATATAGATAGAATTACACTTATTAATGTAGATACAATTATACATATTATGTAGATACAATTACATATATTATGTAGATAAAATTACAATTATGAATACAGTTATAATTGCAAGTGTATCTACATGTAACTATCTCTACATTAGTGAGTGTAATTGTATCGTTTAGACTTATTATTAATTAATTTAAAATTTTGTGGTATTAAGATACTAACAAGATTGTCGCTTAAACAGTTTATATACATTGAGATTTTCAAAAGATTTTTTATTCAATATCCCTTTTTTAAAGGGACATATATCAAATAGTCTCTCGAACATTTTTTAATACCTATTTAGTCTAAGCTTTTTTATTTTGCTTCAAAAAGTCATTTTCCACATATTTTGGAGAGGGAGTGCCGCTGGCGCGGACCTCTAAAAATAAGAGAATATTGAGTGCTTGAGGGACAAAATGGATTAAACTAAAAATATATGCCCGTTTTAAAAAATATATATTTATAGTAGGGACTATTCAATAATTGACCTTTTTTTAAAATACTAAAAAATGATTTTTAGAACCAAATTTAGTATAAATTATTTACGTATTAAAGAGATCTGCTCAAAATTTTGAATTGAGCTAGTTTAATATTGAATTTTAGGGTTGGTTCTTCTCATGTGTAAACAAACTAGACATAAAAAAAAAGGTGGTCGTGTTTTAAAAAATAGGTTGTGCGATGATTTGTTTCCCTGTACATGGCTTTTATAATGTACTTGGTCAAATTTAAACGCAACAGCTTGTATGATGGTTTTTAGCCATTCCGAAAAAATATTTTCTTCTTGTAACGGCGGAAAAAAATTCTATGTCATAATTTTTTGATGCTTTGGATTGTGGTTAGTCAATACCGCTGGCGCGAACTCACATCACTTATGAAATGAGTCCGCGCCAGCGATATTGACCAACCACAGTTCAAAACATCAAAACATTTGATGTCTCATAGGCATCAAACTTTTTTCTTATGGTAACATGTGGGCCATTGATAGTGAATTTAGGAAGGTGGTGATCATTAATAAAAGATTTTAATTTGTGCTTTATTACAAGAGTAATAAAAATATAAAAAAATCAAAGTAAGAGTAAGTTGGTTATTAAAATGATTTTAATTTGCGTTTGCAATTCCCATGATCAACTTTGTGTATATTCGACGGAAAATGAGCAGACCTAGGATTAAGGGAACCTTAGACTTCGATGTAAGTGCTATTTGTGTTAAATCCAAGTGTAAAAAGCTGAAAAATAATATTGATGAAAAATTGCAACCATTACTAGTTGGAAACAGTTGCATAATAAAAAATATAGAGAATTAAGGTCAAGGTCATGTTTCTTCATATATTTGAATTTTTAGGACAGTAATTTTCAAGTTTATAAATCTAGTCCCTCTGGTACAATAACATTTATTTGTGTGGTCCATTTAAATTTAGGAGTATACAAAACAGGTAATTTCATTTGTTTTAGGGAAGAAGTATTTATATTTATACCCTTCGTCTATTTCTTTCATTTTTTTTTGTCCGCGCCAGCGACACCATTGCCAGCACCGGAGAAGAAGGTTCTTCGCGAAAAAATAATGTGTTCACCGAAAAAAATGAAGTTTTCACCGAAAAAAATGAAGGTTTTAGTGAAATAGTAAATTTATCAGTTTCTTTTTTTTGTCAAAAATATCAAATATGGGTGTCGTTTGATAGATCTCGACGAGTAGATTTCATATATATAAATTTTGTGAATTTTGGATTTGAAGTTATGGACTTTTAAAAATTTGATGGGTTTTTTTTATATCAGTTGTCAAATGGTATATTGATCATTTTTATGGTATTTTTAGTATCGGGATAAAATTTATAAAATTATGTAAAGTGTCATATTTTTATACACTTTTTGAGTTAGATTGGACCTTTCCTTAAAACCCTATTACAAAATTATATTCAAACTTTGAAGGTTGTAATGTTCGTTCCATTCATGAACTTTCTTCCAAAGTTAATATTTTTCATTACCTGACATATATCAAACAAATCAATATTCAATTTGTAATTGTGAAAAGCATTAGACAGTAAATTCGCAAGATGATGCACCATGTTATATATTTGTTGTGTGAATAAGAGAAATGGAGTAAATATCTATTAATTAGTTAGAATTAATAAAAGTTATGTTTATTTACATGCATGATAGTTACGCTGCCTATAATTTGTTAGAGAATTAAGAAGACTTGGGAGTCTAGTAAATTTACATAATAACTTTTTTTACTTTTTAACTGCTGTATGCTTAGAATATTAATTTATTTTATAAGAAGAAAACAATGAAGAGAACATTATGATTGGTTAAACGATATAGTTTACTAAATTATAACTTAAATTTTTTTTTGTAGTTAAGAATGGTGCTTCAGGAAACTTTACGTCTCTATCCTCCGTCATATGTACTGTCAAGGGAGACCATGAAAGACGTAACTATCGGTGGAATCAATGTGGGGATCAGATTCATTAAGCTTTAATCCAGAGCGGTTTGTAGATGGGGTGAGTGGTGCATGTAAACTTCCACAGTCATTTTTTCCCTTCGGATTTGGACCAAGGATTTGTGCTGGACAACACTTGGCCATGCTTGAACTCAAAATGATAATTGCTTCTCTTGTTTCCAACTTCTCTTTCACGTTATCTCCCAATTATGTCCATTCCCCAGTTTTGAAGTTCGTTACGAAGCCTGGATATGCAATGAATCTATTGGTGAAGAAGTTATGATCTTTAGTTTTCTATTACTCTGTATTTTCTTTAACAAATGGGTTGGGTCATTATAAGAAAACAACACCCCTCTTTTTTTTCTTCTTTTCTTCTCATATATGTACAATAAAAATAAAAAAACTTGATCTCCAAGGGCTTTATAAATCCAATATAACTTTTAGGGTCCGTTTGGTTCGCGGTGAAATATTTTTTACCGCGTTAGAATATAATTCACCCAGATAAAATATGTGTTTGGTTGGGCATTTAACACAGTGAAATAAAATGAATATGGTGAAAAGTGAGGTGAAACTTTAACCATTTTAAACCATGGGTAAAGTGAATAATTTAACAGGTGAAAACAATGAAATTTATCTTATTACCAAAGTAACCTTTCTTATTTCCACTTACAACTATCACATATTCATTTCTCCCTCTCAATTAATACGATCATCAAATATTCATTTAAAAAAAATATTTTTTTTCTAAATTTCATTTTTTATTTTAAAAAATTTTAAAAAATAAAAATATTTAAATAATTTAAATAATTAAATTTTTAAACATAAATAAATAATAGAATAGCTATTCCTACACCCTCTATGTCTTTCCCCACACTCTTTTCAATATTTAAATACTAAAAGATCAAAAGACCCTTTATACATATATGATTTGAGCAAATATAATCTTTTGCCCAAAAATCTATTACTTAAAAAAAAGAAGTAATATTATGAAAAAAATAAAACATAATGTTTTGAAAATAAAAATTCTAATATTCTAGGAAATTAAAATTTTAATATTCTGAAAATATAAAATTTATAAAAGTTATTTTTTCATTTAAAAAACATTATGTTATTTATAAAAAAACCTATTATTTTTTATTTAAATGGACGTTGATAAAAAAACTGTTTCGTTATTTATTTTTAAAATTGGACATTCTTTTTATCATTTCTAGTTAAAAACTCTTTCTTTTATTTATTTAAAAAAATTGTTTCGCTATTTATTTTTTCAGTTAAAACAGTTTTTTTTTTCTATTTTAAAAATAATCTTTTTACTATATAAAAAAATGGTCCACGTCAGCGGTATGTATAGGCAGTTCGACCACTTATACATACCGTTGGCGCGGACCAACATATTAGAGAAAAATGCTCTACGCCAGTGGTATGTATAGGTGGTCGGACCGCCTATACATACCATTGCCGCAGACAATATTTTTTCAAAATAGTAAAAAGATTATTTATAATATAGTACAAAAAAAACAGTTTTTAACCGAAAATAAAATATGTAAATAAAAAATAAAACACTTTTTAAGAAAAGAGTTTCTTAAGTAAAATAAATTTTACGTTTTATATACAGTTTTTAATAAAACAAATAGATAAGATTTTACGTTTTATAAACAGTTTTTTTTATTATTACTTATAAAAAACAATTTTTTTTATTGAAAATATATTTTTTTTGTTTTTATCAAATGTATTTAGTTTACTTGGAGGTGAAAAAATTGGACATTTAGATTTTATAAATTTAAAGGCACAATTGTCATTTATTATTCAAAGGGTGTGGGGGAACATATAGAGGGTGTGGGAATATCTAATCCCATAAAAAAAATAAAAAATAAAAAAATTGAATATTTGTTTGGTGCATGGTAATGTGTTCGGAATTTAATTACTAATTGGGCCGGTTTCATAGTTGGGAACTATTTTTTTTTTATTTCTTTTAATTGGAACACTTTTTTTTCATAGTTGGGACTTTTTTTTTAATTGGGACTGTTTTTTTTCAATGTTGAAAACTTTTCTTTTAATTGGGACTGTTTTTTCATTGTTGAGACCTTTTTTTTTTATTGTGGACTACTGTTTTTATAGTTGACTCTTTTTTTTAATTGTGATTGTTTTTTTTTACAAATGACAATTTTTTTTCATTGTTGGATTTTTTTTTTAAAAATTGGGACCGTTTTCTTTTTTAATAAGGAATTTATTTTTAATTGGTACTATTTTTTTACTTATTTGTCTTGCGTAGCCAAATATGACTAGTTGTGTATGGGGGGGGGGGGGGTGATTATGTCAAATTTTAGTTTGAGGTAAATGCATATTTTTTAATGCCATTGACACTTGTGTGATGAAAATCAATATAGTTATGTGCATTTGAAGTATGAGAGTAATATGCTCATTTTATTTTTTCACCATATTAATCTTGACCATCCAAACAACAAATGGTGAAAAAGTTAAAATTTTCACCTAGTGAAAACTCGACCATCCAAACGGAGAGAGTGAAAACAAAATCACCGCACTAATAATTTACCTTTTATTTTTAACACGGTGAAAAATATTTCACCACGAACCAAACGGACCCTTAGACATATCACGTATCATTAAATGTTAATGCTTTTATTGATACTAGGTGTAAACCCGCGCAATGCGCGAGCCTAACATTATGTGCTGGAAAAGGAAAAAAAATCAAAAAATCCTAATTATTTTTATTGCTCAAAGTATTCAACTATTATACTTACAATAATACCAGGAAGACAATATCAACTATAGTTTGGAACAAACCTAAAGTTTGGGTCTATAGGTTAAAATGCAACAGTTGAAATTAGAACTACTGTAATCAAATCAATCACACACACACACACATATATTTATATATATAGTTTGTTCTCTTCACCTTACCCCTAGCGTGCCTTCTTTATCCCATTCAAAATTCCATGCATCCTAACAATTTATATTAGAACAAAAAAAAAAGGAGAAGAAGAGAGTAAAGGGTGAATGACCATAATATATGTGTCTATCAATATAATAGAGATGTGGAGAGACTATGGGATATGGTGAAAAAACCCTTTTTATAAACCATATCTCACATCAAATTTTATACCTGAACTCTTCATTCTTAACAATCTAATTCTTTTAGACAATGTAACAAATGCATTATGCGCAAAAAAAAACTTGTTTTGAATAATTCAAAGTGGGACCAAGCATGGAAAATATAAAATACAAAGTAGATTTATTGGTAGGTAACCTGCCTCAAATCGGCTCTCTTTCCAAACTCGTCTATCTGAAGTTGTCACCTAATAATTTTATCAATAGCGATCCTCATCTCCAACAATTTCTGAAGTAAAGAAGCGATGCAGTTTCAATAGACTTGTTCACAATAGTTTGTAAACATGAGTTCACCGACAAAATATGGAGCAACTCCCACTATCTCAGACCTGTTCTTCTCCGGCTCAGGTTTTGAATTGGAACACGATAATTAACTGCGGTGGCTTTGATCATTCTCTCTCCTAAATTAAGTGAAAATATAAGAAATGTCTCTCACCAAATCTGGGTTGAAGACCCACCAGCTGTTCATGAACCCGCCAAGCCGTGTACCCATTACTCTCTCACCAAAAATTGAACACGCACCTTTGCACCTATTAAGACGTAGACTGTGAATGTGAAGGCATGGTGGCGAATCCCCATCCCCGTGTGAATCACCGCCCACAATTCCCTAATCTTTGGCAAAACAGAAAGTAATAGTACAGGAATTATATTGCAATATATCCCTGTGAAAACCAAAGAAAGTTGAGGACCGTCATCGCCAACTCCAAATTTCCATCATCAACCACATGGCAGACTCAATTTGCTCTGAAAATTGGAGGCCAAACACCAGCAGTTGCAATATGGCATCTGCGACTTTTCTGAAAAAATAAAAGATAAGCCCCTTTTGTCCTTTTCTCTTTAATAAAATATGAACTCACATATATTTTTCAAGCTTGACCAACTTGGCTACTCTGTATCTCCTATGAAAACACAAAAAAGAACCCAAATTGGGCTCCATTATAAATTACAGATTTAGATTCCATAAATAAATAAAGGATTAAGGAAATCTTAAAATATATATACATTATACCTGAATATTAAGTGAGGATGCAGGAAATTTAGTGTTGGGTGTTTTTTTTTGGGTGGGAGGTGGGGGAGGTGAAGAGAAGTGATGGCTGAGGAAATATTTATATAATGAGAATGAGATGGAGAGGGAGGGGGGAGAGTTATACGGTTGGTTTCCATGGGAAGACAGACGGGTAGGCAAATGAAGTAAATGTGTGAGGGAGAAAAGGAAAGAAAATGAAGAGGCGAGAGGTGTACATGAATATGGGGAGTGGACGATTTCTCTAAGATGAAGAGATGGTAAGAAAATGGGTAATTATGATGATTAAGTGGATGGCTAGAATTTGAGACCCATAAATGCTTAGCATTTTAAAGAGGTAGCTTCTCGAATAATGTCTTGGGATGTGAAGAGTCTTGAGGGAGAGAAAGTGAACGTACATTTATTGGGAAAATGAATAGGCGGATGGAGGGTTAAACGTATTTGACACGTGGATACTCTTAACTTGGAGACTTTATTAAATGCTTTGCCTACGTGGATAGACTGGTTGAAGAGGAGTCTTAATGCCTTGTTTTGCATTTTATAGTAGTAAGAGATTTAAAAGTTTGGTATGCCCCGCAGTAAGGGCGGACTTGAAGATTTCACCCACACACATAGAGCACCGTGCTAAACTATTATGCCGTGAAGTTGAAAAAGAAGATATATGAGTTAGATTGACATTTGGGCTTTAATAGGATACAAACAGTGATATTTTTTTTTACTGTAGATCATATAATGTCTAATGAAAATTTAGAACACATCATCTTCATGAATGAATTGAAATGACACACACACACACACACACACACACACACACACACACACAAACACACACACACACACACACATAGATGAGATAATTATTTTAAAGAATAATTCTACATAATATAATTCATAATTAAATTAATATTAAGAGTCACTTTGCTTAATGAAATGGTGCTTCAAATATCAAGAGTCAAAATGACTATTGATTATCTATATTGATTGACAGTTAAGATTAAGTGACTGTTGGAGATTTAGATCATATCTCTGCCTATAAATAAGTGACTGATTTTCATCATTCAAATACATGAAAAGACAATATAGTGTACCTATAGGATAAGAGAGAAATCCAATGACTCAAATTTGTGTTTATTTTTGGAATAATGTTTTGATTATAAAAGAAGATCCAATCGTTAAAATGTGCTGAAATTGGAGTATATTCTTGCGGTATATAAGAGAAAGTTGTGGTCCAAAATTCAATTCGATCAGACGTCGCTAAAGTCGACTGCTCCGTTAATCTTTCAATTTGTGACATGATGAGGTATGTCATTATAATATCATTTTGTGTTCTGCAAAATAATTATATGTGACCATTATGTTGATCTAAGATCCTAATGTTAAAGGTATAATACACAACGTTTGTATATTAAAGAACAAATAACATATATAATTGGATATTCATTCGTTAAATTTATATATCCATATAAAACTGTTAATTACCTGTTCTTTAATTTATGTTTACATCTGTTATCAGAGAAATAGGTTTCTCATCTTGTGGTTGTCCATGAAAGGTTTGCCTATAAAAGAATCCAGTTAAAAATAAAAAATAAAGAACTTATGAAATACTTTTTTTGTAGTGATCAATATTGTATTTTTACTGGGAATATTACGAAATTCAGATGGTTGCTTAAAAACGTCAAAATAAACAAAACCCATTGTTTACAATGTGCACCACCCTATCTCGGCGATTTGACATCGTTTAGACCCCCCAAAAATACGTTTTTGCCATTTTGGGTAATAATGTCAGCGCTAATAACTCTCACTTAAAATTGATTCTACGATTCTGCGAATTGGAGAGTGATCCTTAAGAGACTATTTATCTTATTGTAGCGATAACTCAAAATTTTCCATTTTATGAAAAATAAATTGTTTTTAATATTTTATGGTTTAAATCACTACATATATTATCATTAAATAATTATTCTTTTATTCATATTATGTATTGGCCAAAAGGTTCAATATAAAGTTTTGAATATTAGATGTGCAATTAGGGGTTTGATAATAATAGTTTCGATAAATTGAATTATTGTGTATAATCTATATGAAGGTCTTAATATAATTATGAATTAATTCGACACTAATATTTATATGATGTTAAATTAAGTAGAAAGTATCTTAATTTATAATCATAAATATTAAATTATTATACATGCATCTATATTTGGATCATTAATTATCCATTAAGTTTTGTGCATAACATTTTTTAGGGTATTGATTTTTATATACATGTGCATGTATGTTCCATGAAAGTAAAAATTTTGCGCACTCTATGAATTAAATATTTAAGTGTAATTAATGATAAACTAATTTAGGATAAATTAATTTAGGATATCTGTGAATGCAGTCAGCTGAATTAATTGGTATATCTGTATGATCACATAAAAGAAAATTTTATAAGATGAGATTTTGGGCGCCAAATTTTTATGACCAAATTAAAATTGATTTTGGTTCCCTTATTGTGATTTTCTTTTGCGACAATTTTAATTATGTCTTTAAAACAACTTATTTTATAAAACTATAAATCTGAATATTTTGAGACATTTTGAGTAACAGTTTTCTTATGCTTTTAATAAGCAATAATTGAATGAAAATTGTCGACTTACTCGGGATTGATGAAATTTTTTTATGTCAATCCGAAAGGATTTAATGATGAAAATGACCATTTTTTTTTAGTGATGAATGTTGTTATGACTATTTGAGCATGTTTAAGCTCTCAAAACCTTAAATTTGACATATTTGGTAATAAAGTTGACACCTATTTCTTTCTCCATTTTTTTTAAAAAATTTTGCTTATTGGAAAGATTATTTTTACGAGTTTTCTTATTGTGATTCCTCAAATTTCCATTATTGAAAATTATGAATTTCTTCATTTTATCTGGCTGTCATAATATTTTCGGTATATACCAAATATTGTTATGACTATTATAGTTATGGTTAAGTTTTTTATATTAATATTTATATTATATTAGATAAGGTGTCCATTAAAGTGTTATTAGCTATAATTATAAATATTAAATTACTGTGTATAAATTTGGCTGTCAATGAGTCCTATTATAATGATGATTGTTAGATTATTGATGTAATGATGATGGATCTTGTTCATTGTAAGATTGACCAAACGAATAATTTCGATTGTCAAATGAAAATTAATGAGCAAATTTTTTTTTCACATCAACTTAATCTCGAAGGATTTAAATTTTTCCCTAAGCCTGATATTTACGTAAAGTTTTATTCAGTGTTCAAAAATTTAAATATTAGATTAAATGTGTATATGTTTATTATGTCCAATATGAGTAATGGCACATTCCATAAGGTTTTCATCTCAATATTTATTAGGCTACGATTCCACCAAGGTGGTCTAATCTAATAAATTATAAATGCTGAATTTTGTGATAACATTCAAATACTATGTCTTAGTTGCTTCAAAGACTCCGGATATGGTTTTGAGTGTTCGAATTATTAACGATTTCATTATGATTAAGCCATTGTGATTTGGTTGCTCAAAAGAGTCCGGTTGCAATGGTAAAATTAATATTAAGGGGTAATATATTTGTTTATTAAGGTTGGTAATGGTTACTCGAAAGAGTCCACAACCTTCCTTAATTTATAAGTACATTGTCCATTTATGTCTTTTGAAAACATTAATGCTTGTTGAAATTATTATACAATCCATAAAATAATGTAATATTCATATAATGGATAGTTTGGTAGTCACCAAAGTGACCCAACTAGAATGCAGTGAATATTAAATTTGAAGATAAAAGTTAAATTTAAAGATAAAAGTGGTAGTAATAACTCATCATGCTTATATATGTAAGGATATTAATGAGGTATGTTTAATTTATTTCGCCAAGATAATTTCCCAAAGGAAATTTATTTTGAGAAACTGATATAAATATGAAGGGATTATGGAATTAGGTGGTGAAAAGTTATCCTAGATAGCATGTCCGTCTGAATTATATACCTTAGTGTAATACCCCGTATTTTTTAGGGATTTTATTTTAATTATGGAATTAGGATTATTTAAATTAAATGGAGAAAATTTATTTATAATTAATTCGGAATTAAATGTAATAATTACTAGCGTGGCAAGAGTTAGTATTTATTGAGGATAATTATGTTGAATATTAATTAACGAGTATTTTTTAGGGGTTTATTTTAATTATGGAATTAGGATTAATTAAACTAAATGGAGAAAATTTATTTATAATTAATTCGGATTTAAATATAATAATTACTAGCGTGACGAGAGTTAGAATTTATTGAGGATAATTATGTTGAATATTACTTAGCGATTAAAGTAATATATGATTAAGAAAATATTATTATGGTCAGGAGTGAAAAAAATAGGGCAATTACAATATACTTGGTTGGGACGCGCATGTGAGTCGTGTCGGTATTATATTATTGGGTTAAAGAGATAATTCATTTTTAAGTAACTCGTATGACCATTTTGAGTGCACCGATGAGTTCAGAAGGGCCGAGATAGTCTGAAAACTCTACCAGTGTTTTATTTGGGTTTCGGGGCAATTTAGGCCAAACCGACACCCCGATGGGGTATTTTAGTCTTTTAAGAATTTTGGGAATTAAAATAGACGAAATTAGAACATTTAAAAGGAAGGGTACGTGGGTAATAGTCCATCTGTGAGTTTGCAAACCTACGTGAGAGAGAGAGAGAACCAAAGAGGAAGAAGAAGAGCTCCATAGGATTCCAAGGATAAAGACTCAAGCTCTCACACCAAAAATTACACCAATGCGTAGATCGTGAAGAGAGGATCAACCCTATACTAATTTCATCCAGTGAATCAAAGGTCCACAAAAAGGCAAGTGTTTATCTTGCTAAAATTTTAGAGCATATATGATTCATGTTAATGTAGTTGATGAATAACCATGATATTATGAATTTGGGATAGAAATTGGGTACTAATCTTTAATTGGGAGTATAGGTTTGCATGTAGTGAATAACCATGTTCTGGGAATGATAAATCTGGATTTGGTATGTTGATTTCACGAAATTAAATCTGGGATTAAATGGTTGATAATGTAGGTTATGTGAAATTAGGGCTTGTTGAAGATTTGAGAAATTAATTGAAATTGATGTTATAATCTTAGGTATTTGATCTTAAAAATAGATGGGAAAGTGTTCTAATACTAGGGGATAAGGTTTTGAGTTGTTGAATTTGGATTAGAATGAGTTTTGAAGTGATTTTGTGTTGAACAAATTGGAAAAACGTAACTTTGGGAAAACAGGGACGAACCCTGAATTCTCGTTCGAAGACCTGCCCAGGTTGTTCAAAAGACTTTGTTCGAACGAGAATTCCAACGAAATTACCAACGAAATTTTAGAGTTTGTTCGAAGTGAGAAACTCGTTCGAATGACCTTGTTCGAATGAGAATCCCTAGGATCTAACGAGGTTTTAGAGACTCCAATCTTTGCCCAAATGAGTTAAAAACCCTTCTAGGTTCCTTTAAGTGAGAGAATAGGACCTATGCTATTCTAGAGTAGCCTCCTTTCATAATTTAGTAGTGAAAGGAATTGTGTAACTACTAAGGGAACGGGTTAGAATGAGAGAACCTTAAAGAGTATATATGATAGAGAGGTAAATCGTATAGTTAAAGTATTGTGGGTAGTAGGGACCAATATACTACATATAAATTCGGGAACTTAGGTTACGTGAATACCTAATGAATATAATAAGTTGTGTGTATACAATTTTGATTGAACTATTATGTGTACGACGTATCTACACTGCTTGCTATCGAGCGAAGGTTGCGCGTTGTGGACAATCATGCCTTGAGGAGCCTTCGGGTGGGATTTTTATTTGTACGACTAGAGCATATAATCTAGGTACGGGCTATCAGTGAGAATGATAATGATGACGGTTGTATGGGTGCGTAGGTATGTGTGTAGCCCATCGGCTTGGAACTATGTTCACCTCCAATATGTGTGTTTGTTTTGATGGTTCGCGAGAGATTGAACCTTTAGTCCTTTATACAATGAGCGATGCACCAGGACATGATAGTAGAGTATGCATGCACCGCAGCTGTATCTCGAGGTGCAGTATTGTATATATATTATAGAGCGTATATATATATATATATATATATATACACACACACACAAAGACTAGGGTATGCCTGTGTCTGAAGGCACGCTGATAATCATAAACGGTAAAAATTTTCAAAGTACGTAATTATAAAACCGAAAAAATTTCGTTCCCGAACAAAACAAAGTATAATTTTAAAAAAATGATCATAATTTCGTGTCCGTGTCTGAATACACTATGACAATTCTCCCGGGTACGAATTGTGTGGTCAAGTCATAAAAGTTTTGTAATGTAGTACAATTTTCAAAAATATCAATCGTGATTAATTTTTCTGAAGGACAGATATTTTTCAAAATTATTTAATCGATGCTAATTTTCGAAAGTGTACATCGTTGATAGTAAAGTCGTGCCTTTGTGCGATGGTAAGTGCCATCGCCAAAAATACGATTTGTCACTCCTATTCAGTTTTGAAAAGTATACGTCGTTTTTTGGACCATACGTCATATTTAGTTCGCAGCAATAATAATAGTCCAACTTGGACCGCGTGCAAACATCATAATTTAAGTGAAAAAATTACAACACAACTAAGTGTAAATAATAAATGTTTGTTCTATATTATAAGCCTAAATTTTCAAAGTATTGAATCATATAAATTTAAGTCGTAATTTTTTTTTACAACGCATGTGTAGTCTTTTGTAACAAATAGATTTCTAGTCTTGTACAAAGCAAATAGCATTGCGAAAAAAAATGTACATCATGATGTAACATGTACTCAATATGATGGTGGATGTTGTTATTATGTTGGGAGTACAATGTCTACAAAAGGTTGAGTATTAGAAAAATAATCATTGAAAAGCGATGTTTCAGAATTTTTGTTCTAAAAAAAAGAAGACATACATTAAAAGTCATTTAAGGCATGGATTTTTTTTTCAAAATATTGGATCTTGTATAATTTATGTTAATAAATTTTTTTGCATCACAAATAAGTGTAAACAATTTAGAAAATTTGGACAACATTTCCTTTGTTTATATGACTACCCATCCTGTTTAACACATTAAAAATACTCGAACAACAACAATATTAATAGTTTGTGGTGGACCTCTTATAAACATCATCGATTTAACCATTTCATGACAATAATACCAATACGCATATTATTCTTAACAACTTACTGCTATATTAAGGGAAAACCAATATATCTGTGCATGAATAACCATTAATAAGGTAATGAATATAAAAACACACACAACCAATATACTATTATTCATTAAAATAGAAAATCTACATTACGAATTGGTATCATATATGAGAGACCAATTTTTAAAAATTAAAGTCGCAATAGGTGACTCAATTAGTCCTAAACATCAACATCTTCTAAGACATAGTCAAGGAATACGTTTCTCTGCACATACTCTTAGTCAATTTACAACCAATATGATATGAATATACAAATCAATCACCCTATATGAAAATAGAAACATAGATGAAAATGAATAGTCAGGGAAAAAAATCGTCGTGTGTAAAATTAGAAACATAGAAACCTCCCAATTAAAATTATCCTGTTACACAATATTTGTGTCCAACCTTCATAAATTAAAAAATATATATATATATATATATATATATATGGTAATTTTTATTTCCGGACTTTAAACAACTAATATTTCAGTTATTTTTAACTCAATGGTTCAACCGATGACTTTTTTGGGGAACACAACAAATTGAAGAACAATATTAAAGTCATAAATAAAGTGAAACACCCAATTTCTATCATGGTGTGGTAACTCTGAGAGATGAGTGATAACAAAGTCCAAGATTTGAACCCCAAAGATGATGAGTGAGAGATTTAAAAAATCCCATCGAAACTATCTCACCAGATCTGAATCGTAAACTTCCTGAACGGGCACACGATATAAATTGTCACCTCCTCTGATATAAACCAACACCTCCTCTTATCTAGAAAGTGAGTTGAGAGAGAATACGTTTTTTTGGCCTTGTGCTCTGTATTCTATATGGATATCCGTGTGGCAGATAATATGGCTCTAGGGGTAATGGGTCTACTAATATATGTAACCTATAGATGGGTCTACTAATTAAGAAGAGGAACTGAGATAGAGATAAGAGAAGAAGTAGAATAATAGAATGAGGAGAGACGAAAAAAATGGAATTATTATTTTTGAACACAGGTCCCAGTTACATCGAAACTTGAACTTAAGTTAAAACTGCTAAAGTTGCACGCTAGTACACATGTCCCATGCTAATATATGTAACCTATAGGTAGGTGTGCAAAACGTGATGGCTTTGTATTCCACTAATATATGCCCTGTACAACACGTTAGCCTTTAGAAAAATGAGTGATAGGAGTGGACGACACTCTAACGTGTTGTACACCCATTTTTTTTTTAAGAAACCTCAAATCTCCTTGCGTTTAAGAGATGACTTGACATTGTTAGCCTTTTAAAAAATGAGTGATGGGAGTGGACAACACTAACATGTTGTACGCCCATCTTTTTTTAAAGAAACCTCAAATCTCCCTGCGTTTAAGAGTTGACTTGACATCATATATATATATATATATATATATATATATATATATATATATATATATATATATAGAGAGAGAGAGAGAGAGAGAGAGAGGCAGGCTCTTGTGCACACTAAGTTTGCACATTACTTTTTTAAAGTAGTAAAAAAAATATTTTTGAGTGCTGGCGCACACCAATTTTTTTATGAGATATTTTAACATTTCAACGGACTCACATAAAAAAAATTAGCTGAAAAAAACTTTTTTTGCTATTTTTAAAAAATCGGTCAAACTTTCGCAGTTTTTAAAGGGCTTAAAAGCATAGAAAGTTTGACCGATTTTTTAAAACTAGCAAAAAAAGTTTTTTTGAGCTGATTTTTTTTATATGGATTCCTTGAAATGTTTAAATATCACACAAAAAAAATCAACTCAAAAATATTTTTTTTACTACTTTAAAAAAGTAATGTGCAAACTTAGTGTGCACAGGAGCCTGCCTCTCTCTCTCTCTCTCTCTCTCTCTCTCTCTCTCTCTCTATATATATATATATATATATATATATATATATATATATATATATATATATATATATATATATATATAAACTCATGTTTTGAACCCTTAGAAACTCGAAATAGATGTAACACCAAACATAAAAAGAGTAAGATCTTCCATTCAAGATAAGCTAAACAAACAAAATAAATACCATATATAAGCAACCAAAAAAAATTAAGCAAATAATTTACAGACATCTTCCGTGGGTTGTGAAAGAGGTGGATCAACCTCCACAAAGTTAGAACTCTACCTTACCAAATTAGAGATACACCAGTATTTAAAAGCATGTTTACATTGAAAATGACGTGTAATAATTTCCACTCCGGATCTTGATTTGAGGGAACACACACTTACGGATCTTGATTTGAGGTGTAAAAGGACATTCCAAGAGGGGGGATAAACAAAAATCATCCATAGGCAGAGTCCACCACCCACCCAACACCAACCACAAAAGCAGAAACAAACTTGATATTTTTTAGAAATCGTACTCTTCTTTTCACCCTGATCATCCTGGCCTGCATTTATCTTTGAACTCTACAACAACCAAAAAATATACACAGAAAAACCTAAAAAACCGAAAATCGAAACGTTCAGAAGTTTAGGACAATCAAAGGTAACAGAACATAGGGAAAATGAAATAAAAGTGAATAATACATATACTTACAATTCCAGCCGAGATCTGTTTTTCTTAGTTCACTTCAACTTTTTGAACAATCAAAGGTAAAAAATAAAAAGATCATTATGCTTCTCATTTTTGAACCCTACAACAACCAAAAAATATACACAGAAAAACCTACAAAATCAAAAACCGAACTCGTTCAAAAGTTTTAGACCGTAAGTCGTGAAAGGCCCTAAAATCATATATCCAAAACCAAATAAAATGAACACAATAAAGTTTAATTTGTAAATATGAGAGACAGAGAGAGTTCATAAACGCTCTTAGTTTTCTTTGGGAAGAATACATGACATGAGGATAGATGTTAAAGTGATTGAAATTTAAGAAGGAGAGAAAATGAGTGTATTATGGTGATTTCATGTGGCCTCGGTTATTGTTAGCCTTCCATCAGAAGTCAAGTTTTGCCTTCAATCGCCACCATCCGTTTCCTGTCTTGGAGAGTAAGAGAAGGAGTTTACTAATTTACCCCAATTTTGAAATTTGATGTAGGGGGAAAAAAATAAATTGGAGTGTATTAAAAGAGGGGGAACTCAAATGTTTGAAGGGCAAAATAGGTAGTGCAAAAAAAACTCAAATACATGACATCATCTTTTGATCTTATGACATACATAAGTTTGCTACTTTATTTTATATATATATATATATAATTGTGATACTATCTACTGTGTGAATTAAGTAGGCGTGTATAATAATGGAATATGAAATGAACTAAGTTGGTGAACACTTTACATATATTAAATTGAAAGGGAACTTATCCATAGTAAAGAGGAATTAATTATAGGTTATTATGTATACTGTAAGGGAAATACATGGGAATAATATTGGACTATGATTAGATGTTAGACATGAAAGACCTAGTTAGCATGGGAATAGAAACTAGTGGGGGTTTTATGGAACGTTAGGTGTGCACATTAGATGAAAGGTGAACATCTCAAGTGATTACGGTAACCTAACATGATTTATATATGTGCTATAAACTCATTTTAATCACTTGCTGATTTTTAAATTATTTTCAACTCGGTCTCTGACCCATTTTCTGCAAATCTCTTTTCTTGTCAAATCGTTTTTAGGTGCCTAACCACAGGGACACCAAGCATAGGAGACCCATTCACTCGACGAGATGTAGTTTATGTGAAAGTTACAGGACCTTGGTAGTAGACGCTTCTATGTCTATCATTTCCTCCTTTTGAGTTATTTCACCAGTTAGGGCATGTTGCCCTATTCTATTCAGATATTCCTAGTTTAGGGATTTAGTTATTTACTTCATTTAGTTGTTGAGTTTATTGCTATTGGATTATTGTATTTGGGACTTAGACTGGAAGTGTTTTCTTCAGCTTCATTTATTATTGCATCTATTTCCCATCATATGAGATTGATGTGAATAGTGAATGTTTAATTAGTTCGTTAACTTAGTTTATATTAGTTAAAAGATAAAATTTTGTCATCAACCTTTTTAAATATTAGGTGGTTATTATTTAATAATAAAGTTTTCGACATTGATGCATAATTTAAACCAACCGGATATTCTGATTTAATTTCGTAAAGGACTGATCACTCGGTATTTAATTAGGCGGCATGTCACAGGTGGTATCAGAGCATCAGGTTCTAGAGTCCTTAGGATATGTGCGGATTATTGTGATTTCCACGTAGACTTCTTTGATATAGAGCCCTAATATTAAGAAGGTTGTATTCATGCTTACGCGGATGAATTTCGTACTTCTACAATTCATTTGTATGAATGTTGAACTCATTCAGCTCATTTCAACTTTCAGATTGCACATCAAGAAGGACAAACTAACACTGCTAGAGGAGTCAATGAGCAAGGACAACTGATACCTTAGGTACCCCCAGAGAGAGTATCAATCGCCGAAATAACAGGTATTGTAGCACATGCATTTACCACTGCAGTCTTACAGTACCAAGATCGCGATATGTAGCTTATAGGAGTCAAAAGAATAAGAGAAGATAGTCAATGTGACATGACTAGAGTTAATAATTGTGGGAAAACACCAATACCACAACAACAAGTTCCTCGGGATCGTAAAGACCACGAAGGTAATAGAATTTGCATGAAAAGCCAAAAGCGTCAGGGCCAACAAATCCAGGGACAAAATGATGTAATAAAAAGGTGTTTCAATTATAGAAGAGTCAGCCATAAACGTCAAACTTGTCCGGATCAAGCTCGAGAGAAACTCCGACTTGAGCATCAAGGACAACAAGGCTAAAGAAAGAAAAGACTTTCAGGACTCTGCTATAAGTGTGTACAACAGGGTCACAAGTGGAGGGACTGTCCTCAACCTGATATTATTTTTAATCAAATTATTCAGCAGAGCCAACAGGGCCAAGGAAGAGGTGGAACTGAGTAACAGGGCCAAAATCGACAGAATCATAATGTGACACGGTTTGCTGGTAGGTGCTTCAATTGTGGCCGGATGGGTCATAAAAAGCAGAATTGTCCAGATAAGGGCAAGACACCCCAACAGTAGGGGCATAAGGGAGGACATTTTCCAGGGAGGTGCTTTACTTGTGGCAACACTGGACACAAATTCCAGGATTGTCCCCTGATGAGTAGAGCCCCGCAGTAACAACAGCAGCAGTAGGGTTCTCATTAGGATCCCCAACGGCCGATATTTATAACCTCCCTCCCAGCACCACCCCAGGTACCATCTTTTCCAGTCATTCCAGCAGCTATGGTACAGCAAGGAAAGCTGCAGTATGGGCGTGTCTACAACATCCATCAGGCCACGGTTCATTAGGCCTCGCCCGCAGTCGAGGGTATATTTTCTATTCAGGGGAGCATGATTATTTGACATGGGGGCTTCACATAGTTTCATTGCCACTAGTTTTGCACGCACTACGAGGTTATTAGACACAATAAATAACACAGTTACTAGTGTAAACTCACCGATGGGTTATGGGTCTTTGATATTCTTTATATGTTGAGGAGTAGGCATAAATATTAGGAGATTGATTCTACCGGCCGATATGCTTCTCTTAGAGATGCACGAGTATGGCGCTATTATCGGGATGGATTGGCTAGTTATGTATAGGGATATGATAGATTTCTATAGCCGTAGTATAGTGTTTGCCATACCGGGTTAGGAGATGTTTTTGTTGGCGATGACTAATCCTGAGGGAGGATCGTCAACCCACTTATATTATATAGAGGAGGAGACCTCTAAGGGAGTGGTGATACCGCTTTATTCGATTTCGATTGTTCATGAGTTCGCTGATGTATTGTAGGACATACCGGGGTTACCGACCAGTAGGGGGATAGATTGTGTGATAGATTTAGTGCCAGGCACTCGACCGATAGCCCGTGCACCTTACCGTATGGCTCTGGAAGAGATGAGGGAGATATGGGACCAGATCGAGCATTTATTGGGTCAGGGTTTCATCCATAGGAGTAACTCACCTTGGAGTGCTCCCGTGCTATTCATAAATAAGAGAGATGGGTTGCTATGGTAATGTGTTGATTACCGAGAGTTGAATAAGGTCACGATACAGAATAAATATTCGTTGCCCCGAATCAATGACCTATTCGACTAGTTGAGGGGATCTTCTTATTTTTCAAAGATAGGTTTGAGATCAGGATACCATCATTTACATAGTAAGGAGCATGATGTCACTAAGACTGCTTTTCGAATGAGGTATGGATCTGACGAGTTCAGGGTTATGCCATTTGGTCTAACCAACGCACCGACAGTCTTTATGGACTTGATGAACAGGGTGTTTAGAGAGTTCTTAGATCAGTTTTTCATTTTCTTCATTGATGGCATTTTGATTTATTCCCGGAGTGAGGAGGAGCATGCCTAGCATCCGAGGATGGTTTAACAAAGTCTAGGTGAGCATAAGTTATATGAGAAATATGAGAAGTGTGGGTTCTGGTTGAGAGAGGTTCAGTTCTTGGGGCACATCATTTCTACAGAAGGGATATCGATAGATCCAAGGAAGGTGTCAGCGATGAGGGAGTGGGGACAGCCCACGACACCGACTGAGATACATAGTTTCTTAGGGCTAGAAGGATACTACATGCGGTTTATTCGGGGATTCTCAAAGATAGTGGGTCCGTTGACAAACTTGACTCGCAAGGGGGTGCCATTTATATGGGATGATGTATGCTAGTTAGTTTTGACGAGCTAAAGGACAAGTTGACTTCAACACCAGTTTAGCCCTACCCAGGCTAGGGATTGAATACCTGGTTTACACTGATGTGTCCTTACTAGGACTTGGGGGTGTGCTTCAGCAGGAGGAAAAGGAGATTGCTTATGCTTCCCATAGAGTTACCCCACCCACGACTTAGAGTTAGCGGCAGTCTTGTTTCCATTGTGGATATGGAGACATTATCTCTTGGGGGAGAAATTTCTCCTATCCACGGATCATAAGTCACTATATTAATATGCATCAGTGGAGTTGGCTTGAATTTATGAAGGACTACCAATTCGATATCCATTACCACCCGGGGAACGCTAATGTGGTAGCCGGCGCATTGATACGTAGGCCAGCAGGTGAGGTGGCCGAGGTGTGGAAGGCAAAATGGAAAGAACTTGGGCATTAGAATACAGTTGCCCGCTCATTTATATCGGTGATGACGATTACACCAGAGATAGTTACCAGGGTGATACAGGCTCACGTGATGGATTCCTTTTGCCAGGATCGGATTATCCAACTTCTAGCCAAGGGAGCAGAGTCCTTCTCCGTTAGCTCGGATGAGGGTTTACGTTTTAATGGAAGACTAGTAGTTCCAAAGGGGGAGTAGCTAAGACATGCAATGATGGTTGAGTCACACGGTTCACAATTTGCGGTACATTCTGGAGGGTATAAGATGCACTAGGATATGAGGCGACAGTATTGGTGGAGTGGCATAAAGAAGGACATCGTTGAGTTTGTGTCGAAGTGTATCAATTGTTAGCTAGTGAAGATAGACCATCAGAGACCGAGAGGATTGATACAGCCATTAGAAATCCCTATGTGAAAATGGGAGATCATTTCCATAGATTTCATCACAAGGCTTCCTACATCATAAAGGGGTCACGATTCCATATGGGTGATTGTGGATTAGTTGACCAAGGTAGATCATTTTCTGCCAATTCGAACCAATTATACTATGGGGCAGTATACTCAGATCTTCATTTCCGAGGTCGTGAGACTCCACGGGGTGCCCCTTGATATTATATCCGATCGGGACAAGATCTTTGTGTCCATATTTTAGGAGAGTTTCCAGCAGGCCATGGGTGCGGAGTTACGATTAAGTTCGGCCTATCATCCACATACGGACGGGCAGACAGAGTGGAAGAATCAGATGTTGGAGGATATGTTGCGGATGTGGATCCTTGATTTTGGAGGGGGATGGGAGCAATATCTTTCACTGGTTGAGTTTGCTTATAATAACTCCTACTAATTTACTATTGGCATGGCTCCGTTCTAGGCATTATATGGTAGACCTTATCGTTCCTCGGCATGTTGGCTTGAGGTGGGGGGACAATAAGATACTTGGGCCAGAGGTAATTCAGGAGACCTCGGGTAATATTGAGTTGATACGGAGTCGCATTCGGGTTGCTCAGGATAGGCAGAAGAGTTGCGTCGATGCCAAAAGGTTCTTTAGGGAGTTTAGTGTGGGTGATCAGGTGTTGTTGCGAGTATCTCCTATGAAGGGGGTAATTCTGTTTGGGAAGAAAGGGAAGTTGTTGACGAGATATGTCGGGCCATTCCCTATTATTGAGCTTATTGGGACAGTAGCTTACAGACTTAGGTTACCGGAGCACCTGCATAGGATTCATAATGTGTTCCATATTTTCTCGCTGAGGAGATATCTTCGGGATGACTTGGCCCACACCTATATTACCTTAGAGGAGATTGATCTACATTCCAATGCCAATTGCTATCTTAGACTGAAGAGAGAGGAAAGGTTAAAGATAGTACCGTTAGTACGAGTGTAGTGGCGGCATCATAAAGTAAACGAGTCTACCTGGGAGTGTGAAGATGACATGCAGGATAAATATCTAGAGTTATTCCTACCAGGTACACCATTATTATGTTCTTTTTCGAATTTCGGGATAAAATTTCGTTATTAGGGGGAAGTATGTAATACCCCGTATTTTTGAGGAATTTTATTTTAATTATGGAATTATGATTAATTAAATTAAACGGAGAAAATTTATTTATAATTAATTCGGATTTAAATGTAATAATTACTAGCGTGACGAAAGTTAGTATTTATTGAAAATAATTATGTTGAATATTACTTAGCGAGTATTTTTGAGGGATTTTATTTCAATTACGTAATTAGGATTAATTAAATTAAATGGAGAGAAATTATTTATAATTATTCCAAATGTAAATGTTATAATTACCAGCGTGACTAGAGTTAGTATTTATTGAGGATAATTATGTTGAACATTACTTAGCGAGTAAAGTAATATATGATTAAGAAAATATTATTATGGCCAGGAGTGAAAACAAATACGGCAATTACAATATACTTGGTTGGGACACGCATGTGAGTCATGTCGGTATTACTTTATTGGGTTAAATCGATAATTCATTTTTAAGTAACTCGTATGACCATTTTGAGTACGCCGATGAGTCCGAAAGGGTCAAGATAGTCAGAAACTCTACTCGGGTGTTTATTTGGGTTTGGGGGCAATTTAGGCCAAACTGACACCCCAGAAGGGTATTTTAGTCTTTTAAAAATTTAGGGAATTAAAATGGACGAAAATAGAAAATTAAAAAGGAAGAGTACGTGGGTAATAGACATCAGTGAGTTTGCAAACCTATGTGTGTGAGAGAGAAAGAGAGAGAACCAAAGAGGAAGAAGAAGAACTCCATAGGAGCCCAAGGATAAAGACTCAAGCTCTCACATAAAAAATTACACCAATGCGTAGATCGTGAAGAGCGGATCAACCCTATACCAATTTCATCCAGAGAATCAGAGGTCCATAAAAAGGCAAGTGTTTATCTTGCTCAAATTTTAGAGTATATATGATTCATGTTAATGTAGTTGATGAATAACCATGATATTATGAATTTGGGATATAAATTGGGTACTAATCTTTAATTGGGAGTATATGTTTGCATGTAGTGAATAACCATGTTCTAGGAATGATAAATCTGGGTTTCGTATGTTGATTTCACGAAATTAAATGTGGTATTAAATGGTTGTTAATAGAGGTTATGTGAAATTAGGGCTTGTTGAAGATTTTAGAAATTAATTGAAATTAATGTTATAATCTTAGGGATTTGATGTTAAAAAGGGATGGGAAAATGTTATAATACTAAGGGATAAGGTTTCGAGTTGGTGATTTTGGATTATAATGAGTTTTGAAGTGATTTTGTGTTGAACAAATTGGAAAAACGTAACTTTGGGAAAAGAGGGATGAACCCTGAATTCTCGTTCGAAGACTTGCCCAAGTCGTTCGAATGACCTCGTTCGAATGAGAATTCGAACGAGAATTCCAACGAAATTACCAACGAAATTTTAGTGTTTGTTCGAATTGAGAAACTCGTTCAAACGAGAATCCCCAGGTTCTAACGAGATTTATCACAAGAATGAAAATTTGACAGAGGAGTAAAAAAATATTCGATTTTGATAATCAAGTATATAAAACTAGACTTATGGTCAAAGTTTTCATTATGAATAAATAAAGGGGTATAAATAAATATTTTCACCTATATCTGAGAATATTAAATTTTTATTGCCTTAGTAGCTCATTTGGAATAAGAGTTACATTTAGTATGAAAACTTATGACAGTTTAAGAAAAGATCTATATACGTTGAGAAATTACTATATAAACTTATGTAAGTTTATCATCAATGGTATTTAAGAATGTTTTATGTATTTTGATTAAGTATATAAATACCTTGAAGTAAGTGGGAGTAAATTTATCTATTTCTTGAATTTCTCTTAGTACTGAACCGTAGATTAGAGAAATAAAATATGTTAAGTATATGAAGTAATGAGATGCTTAAAATATTATATTCTCACACTTATGATAATTTTTATCTCTTGATTAAGTAGATTTGTTTTGTCCTAGTAACCAATATTATGAAAGAGTGAAAAAAAATTAAATATTGTATGTAGAATGCTTTGGGGATATAGTTTATCGAATATGGCTGAAATTTTTTTATTTTGGGACTTGGAGTTGTCGACACTGTTATCAAGTCGCTGAAATATTATGATATTCGTTGAACTCTTCGTTATAAAGAACCGATAGGTATTTCAAAGAACCTAGACACATTAGAATACAGTAGCTATATGTGAATGAATAAGTTTAGAAGCAACAAGTGTCAGTCGAACACATTAGTATAAATGTTAAATAAATGGGCTATCACCAAAGGACATTCACGGTACATACTTAAGATATTAGTCTTGTGTGTAGCCAATTAAGTATAAGTGTTAGTTGATTGTTTGGTTCTTATATTTTGGCAGTATACTTGATATCGATTAAAGTGTATTCTGAACATATCAATTTATCTCTTACAATATAAGTTTACATGCATGTGAATTGATGAATGTGACATAAATAGTCTTTTATATAAGATATTATTGGACCATTACTGAATAACCCGATTATAGACCATGTTGGATGAATTATTATTGTTGTGGTACATGGAAGCGATCATGCTCTTGAATTAGTATGTGAGTGCCATGAATTACATTAATGGTTTGTTTAATTAAGGTGTTTATGAAAAAAACCCATTTAAGGATGACTCAAAGATTATTGCGCGCCTTATGATAATTATGGACCAAGTCGGAGAATGTTAGAATTATTTTAAAGAATAATTCTACATAATATGATCCATAATTAAATTAATACTAAGAGTCAGTTTGGTTAATGAAAGGGTACTACAAATATCAAGAGTCAAAATGACTCTTGGTTATCTACCTTGATGGATGGTTAAGATTAAGTGACGATTGGAGAATTAGGAACTGTCCCTGCCTATAAATAAGTGATTGATTTTCATCATTCAGACACATGAAAAGACAACATAATGTAATTATAGGATAAGGGAGAGAAATCCAATGACTCAAATTTGTGTTTATTTTTGGAATACTATTTTGTTTATAAAATAAGATCCAACCGTTGGAAGGTGCTGAAATTTGAGTATGTTCTTTCCATATATAAGAGGAAGTCGTAGTCCAAAATTCAGCCCGATGGGACAACGCTAAAGTCGACTACTTCGTTAATCCTTCAATTTGTGACGTGATGGAGGTATGTCATTATAATATATTTTTGTATTCCTCATAATAATTGTATGTGACAATCATGTTGATCTAAGATCATAATGTTAACGGTATAATACACAACATTTGTATTATTAAAGAACAAATAACAAGTAGAATTGGATATTCATTCGTTAAATTTATATATCCATATAAAACTGTTAATTATGTGTTCTTTAATTTATGTTTAAGAGAGAGAGAGAGAGAGAGAGAGAGAGAGAGAGAGGAGAAGAAAATATATACATATACGCACACAAACCCTAACGAATACACAAAAGCATTCAAACTCGTATACAAAAACATATGTTAATCTCAATTGACTTTAAGAGTGACTCACATTACTAGAGTACAATTATTGTAAGGTTTTTACATTAATACGTTATTGAATTTCAATATTGTATATTAACACAATAATATGATTTAAAAAGACTTTTTTCTCAATCTATTAACAACGTGTTAAAATTAATTGCCATGGGACATGTTGAAAAATGTAATAATTTAAAATGAATTAAAAACCCTTAAAAGCCTCGTAATAATTAAAAACTAAAAATATAAAATGAACTCATAATAATTTCATCTATCCCTCCAGAAATTGTACTCTTCTTGTCATCTCTCTCTCTCTGTGTGTGTGTGTGTGTATCAAGGTTCTAAAAAATACGGGGCGTGACCGAGGTGTGGAGGTCAAGTCTTAAGCCTATGCGGGCCTTAGGCATAAAAAGGCGTTTAAACATTTTTTAATATATTATAATATTTTTTACCATAATAAGGCTATTAAAAATACTAAAATTGTACATACCTTAAAAATATGTTTGAGTATATGCAAATTAAAATACTATTTGATTGTTTTGGATGAGATATTGGTCTGGTTTGTAAAAAAGTCTTTAAAAGGCGATATTTTTTCACTAAAGCATTTTTGTTTTTTAACAAAAATGCGCCTTAAGGATTTTGCAAAGAATAAGGCATAAAAGGCTTAAGGCGGGGGCGTTTCTCCCAAATTCTCAAGCTTAGGCGCACGTTTTAGAACACTGATATATATATATATATATATATATGTGTGTGTGTGTGTGTGTGTGTGTGTCTGTGTAAACATATCTATCTGTACATCTGAGCCACCTATCTATTTATTTATCTTTCTCTCTCTTTTTACTGGGATACCCACACACATGGCCGCTACAATTCCATTGTCGGCAATCCACCCCCATCACCCCTACTAACCTTACATTGAATTTCCTTAAGAAACCACCTACTTATTCCCAGTTCCTACATTGTGAATCTTATTTACCCTACCCTCCGTTATCGCCCATTTTCGTCTAGAGCCATTAGTGTCGTCTCCTTCCCCAGGCAGGTAACCCAGTTGCCTAAGGCCTCAAAATTTCGAGGTGTCCCAATTATATATATATATATATATATATATATATATATATATATATATATATATATATATATATATATATATATATACTTTTATGAAATAAAATCTTACTAGTTAGTTCCTATTTTCTAGGCAAGTACAATTACATTCATGACATTTTACTTGAGATTTCACACTTTCTAAGCCACCCTCCCCATTTGTTATGACACT
Organism: Sambucus nigra; assembly: GCA_949130495.1. NCBI lineage: Eukaryota > Viridiplantae > Streptophyta > Magnoliopsida > Dipsacales > Adoxaceae > Sambucus > Sambucus nigra. The sequence goes on along the minus strand of OX422217.1, from coordinate 311,605,208 downwards.
CTATCCTCCTTTCTCTGTCTCTCTCTAACTATTTAAAATAACATTTCTTTATAGCATATTTTTATATTCTCTCTCCCTCTTACTTCCTTTCTCTCTCACTTTCTTAATACTACAAGTCTTGAGACTTTTCTCCCACGAGGTTTGTTTGTTTACTTGCAATGGACATTATGTTTTGTAATATTTTTTTTACTTTTCTCACTTTCCAATTTTTGGACATACTTTATAAAACTCTTAAACTTGAATGATAATATTGCATATAATAGATTAGAATGGACAATGAGAATTCATGTCGCCGACCCCATATTATGGGATTTAGGAAATGATGATGATTATAATGTAATATAATGTTGACAGGTTGTGTGTAAAATTTAATATCGACAGTCGAAGATAAGTGTATTTTTCAAGTTGAATAACAACAGTGTGGTCAGGCTCTATTGTTCTATAATATTTTATATATTTTTTATTTGTGTGTGTTTTTTAATTATTAGTTGTAGACATCCCAATGTCTACAAGAAAATATGAAAGAAGGTAAAAAAAAGTAATAAAAAAATAAATGAAAATGAGTTTATGCAATCTCAAAAAAGTGTTATGAAAAAACATTTGTGGATAATAAGACAAAACATCGTCATCATCATCATCATCATCATCATCATAATCATCATCATTGCTTTAATCCCATCATATGAGATCGGCCACATATATTTTCCTTTTCCATTCTAATCTATTATATGCAATATTATCATTCAAGTTTAATTCCTTAAGGTCTCTCCTCATAATTTTCTCCCACGATAGTTTAGGGTGACCTTTATCTCTTTTATCCTCTATTTTCAACAATCTTCCCCCTGTTATAGGGGCATCTACTAATTTATGCAACACATGTCCGTACCACCTAAGTTTACTTTCTCTTAATTTATTTCTAATGGGAGTTACTCTTAACTTTTTTCTCACGTATTGGTTTTTAATTTTGTCCTTTCTTGTAAATTCTATGATCCACCGGAGCATTCTCATCTCACTAATATGGCGACTTTATTCATGTTTTTTCTATAACACCCAATACTCCGTTCCATACGGGGTCGCTGGCCTAACAACTGTTATATAAAATTTTACTTTTAATTTATTAGTTATCCTCTTATCGTATAACAGCCCGCTCACTTGTCTCCGTTTTGTCCAACCAGTTGACATTCTACTCGTAACATCCTCATCAATATCCCCATTACTTTGTAACATTTAACATCTACTAAAATTATATCACCCGTAAACAACATACACCATGGGACATCTTCTTGTATGTCCTTAGTAATCTCATCCAAAACTACGACAAATAAATAAGGACTTGAGGTCGATCCTTGATGTAAACCCACTTTAATCGTAAAGTCATTAGTTTCTCCACATATAATCCTTACTCTAGTGTTTGTGTTATCATACATATCTTCAATAACTTTAATATAACTCATAATGATTCTTTTCCTCCTTAACGCCCACCAAATTATATCCCTAGGTACTCTATCATAAGCCTTTTCTAAATCTATAAAGACCATATATAAATTTTTATTCTTACTTCTACATTTCTCCATTCACTGTCTTAATAAGTATATAGTTTCGTAATGGATTTCCCTAGTATAAACCCAAATTGATTGTCTGAAATAGTTGACTCATTTTTTAATCTTTGTTCTATAACATTTTCCTATAATTTCATAGTGTGATTCATCAGTTCTATTTCTCTATAATTACCGTAGTTTTGTATATCCCATTTATTTTTATACAAAGGTATTATGGTCCTTTTTCTCCACTCACTGGCATGTTTCCTTCTCTTAAAATTTTATTAAATAAGCCTGTTAACCATTCTACCCCTAGATTTCTAAGGGTTCTTGTAATACCCCGCATTTTTCTCTTAATTAATTAGTGAAAAATATTCATTTTTCTAATAAATAACTAATTTTAAAAAATTTAATGTAAATAAATATCTTATTCGGATGTGTTAAGTGAAAGCTTATTATTTAGCATACTTGTGCCATGGATATATTATTTGCATATCATAAAATAAAATTATATAATTCTTGTGCGACACAATAAAATGTATTAATTTTGGCATAAATAATTCGGAGCCCGTTTTGGGACTTATATGAACTCGTTTAAGTGGTTTAAACCTTTAAAAATGGTCTTGGGTCAATAACATATGAGTTGGGAGAGTTTTGAACTAATTAGAAAAGGAACTCGGGCTCATTTGGGGGTCCAAAAGTTGGGTACATAACCCAACTCGGGATTAGCACTTAATTTAGTGGGAGTAAACCACTCCCCAATTATCACAAATCATAACTTAAGAAAGCAGCCACTGGAGAGAGAAAAGAGAAACACCCAAAGGAAGGTAAAAGAAGAAGAACAAGGAGGTATCAAAGGCTCTCAAGAGTTCTCCTCTACAAAGTTTAAAAGTAAGAATTTTCTTGCATAAATTATGTTTCTAGTGTATTTCTCAATGCATAATTTATCTACCTTATAGATTTCTAAAAGCTAGGGCTTATTATGTTTAAATTTGATGATGAAAACCCACATGTAGAGGAAGAGTAATCATGTAGAATTCATTCCATAAATTAGGAATCTAAAGCCTTATTGATGATTAGATTTCTGTCAAGTTTTGTTAATAATTGGAGGATAATAGGTTATTTATTGTAAGAAATTTTTAGTAACCATTAATGGACTAAAATCTAGATGTAGTGCCCATATTTTTTATGTTCTTGAATTGGAATAGACCGAGTTGGGAGTTGGATCTAGAATCAATGATAATTGGAATTTGTTAGTGATTTGTTGGGACTGATTAATGTCAACAGTAGAAAAATTCTGGGTAGTGCTCTGTTGGAAATTTTGGGAGTTTGGAGTTATTTGAGAAACCCAAAAAGGGAGAGGGGCAGAGAAGATGACGAGGCGTCGTTCAAATGACGTGGCAAGTCGTTCAAACGATAAGCCATTTCGTTTGAACGATAGCCCCAGTCGTTCTAATGACATGGGTTTTCTCCCCTCCCCTTTTTGTTGTAGCTTTGGACCTGGAATTCTGTAATTTAGGTTCCTGCATTGTAACCCTCATGAGCAGTAGCAGTGTAGGTACATTAAAGTAACCAATGAGAGTTTTTATGGGGTAATTAATTTATAGAATAAGATTCCACACATGTTGAAATTAATGATAATTACCTATAACTAGATGGTAAAATAATTAATTACTGGGTATAATTAATAATTTCTAAGATGATAAATTATTAATTGGATAATTGATAATATGGAATTTGAATTTGAACCTTACGGTAATTTGGGGGAAATTACCGCTACATATTATAGAATGTACTATATTATAATTGTGTGTGGACATACCAGTGGACTTTTCTATCGGCTTGGGGCTTTGCGCGTTCGGGCCAGTGATCACATGTCGGCACAAGTGGGCATGACGTTGTGTAGGTATATAGGTACTACGTAGAAGCTTCCCACCCTCAAGAGGTAGGTGTGGCGCTAACTGCTCCTCTATTACCGCTGGGTATGGTCTGTATACAAGTATCCGGCGTAGGGACTGCCCCCAACTTGTATGTATTTTGTGGTGTCCGTTTAAGATGTTAGGACTCCTTTGGACCGTCCGACTTGGATGTTAGGATTCCTTTGGACTTATCGATAGAGCGCGGATATGACACCAACGGTAGTTGCCCTCGTGTGTCACATATATGGAAGGACTTATATTATTAATCACCTGAATATTATGGAAATAACTTAAGCTGCCTAAGGATATTGTCACTCACTATTATTTTATTTTGCAACACATAATATATGTCTATGATTCATATTTGATAAAAAAGAGGAAGACCGGTATTAATGTAAATTGGTAAATCTTTAAAAATGTAGATATTTCATTTTGGGTAAATTAAATGGGGAAAGGATTTCCTTTAAAATTGAGATTTTAATACATATATATTATTCGAGATATTTTGGGGTGCAAATTTGATACTTCATTTAGATAAGGGGTGAGGTGTCATTTTCATGCGAGTGTCGAAAAGGGGGATATTTATTGTGCATCGATTGTATGATTACATTCATATTTTATTCAACTTAACTCTTAAACATCTCAGGCTCTGACCCAAAATTTAAATGTCCCCCCCCCCCCAGGTGCCCCTAGATAGAGTTAGTTGAATTGTATTGTGGGAGTCCCGCAATCTCGCTTACTCTCCAGATTCAGATTTTGTTACTTCTAGCGTAGGTGCTTTTTATATTCAATCATTTTATATTTGGAATAGTTGTAAGGGCATAAGATCATTACTCTTTTATTTCATGTCGTTTGGGGTTTATTATGTTAGCTGGATTTTATTATTACTATTATGGTGATGTGGATTATTAGACTATTGTGTATGAATTCTTCATTTATAAATGCCAACATTGTGGGAAATCATTTATTTATATTTACTATGCTGTTGAGAATGATATTAATTGACATGGAAGCCCTATCTTCGGCGTATCGTGCCTGGCCAGCCTTTACGTGAGAAAATAGGGGTTGCTACAGTTCTCCACACCACTATGGGTATTTTATCCGATCTAATCGCTTTATTGTTTCCCATTTTTCTTATTAATAGATCCACTTCTTTTTAGTAATCAGACATACCATTCCTATATTCGGTTCAATGTTCTCGACATCTCTTTTCAAATATTCTTCATTCAATACTCCTTGAAAACACTCTTCTTATCTATCTAGAATTTCTTTATCGTTAATTAATATATTTTTATTAATGTCTTTAATATACTTAAACGGAATCATATCCCTTGTCAATCTATCTCTATTCTTTGCCAATTTATATATTTTCTTTCACCTTCTTTGGTACCTAATTTATTATAAAGATTATCCAATGCATTTTGTTGCGCATTTCTAATAATATTTTTTACTTCACTCTTTATAATAAAGTAGAATATAAAAGATTTATATTCAGTTACTTCTTGATCTTTAAAACTTACTCGTTTCTTTTGTATTATCTTTTGCACCTCCTCATTCCACCACCAAGTCTCTTTTTTATGAATTATCTTCCTTTAGTCTCACCTAAAACTTGTTTACGTATTTTTTCCATATCATTCTTTGTTATTGACCAAATGTTGTTAACATTATCATTCCAATTTCACTTCATGTTTAACATGCACTTCTGTCTAAATTCAATCTCTTTGCATCATTTTAAATCCTTTCATTTTATATTTTGATAACCTATTGTCTTTATGGTACTTAAATTCTTTAATTGCTAAATCTATTACTAATATGCGATGTTGATTTGTTAAGCTTTCACCTGGTATAAACTTATAGTCTTTGCATGTGTACAAGACTCTTCTTCTAAGTAAGCAATGGTCTATTTGAATTTTATTCTCTCCGCTTTTAAATGTCATTAAATGTTCTTGTCTTTTTAAAAAAAAATGTGTTTGTTAACCCTAAATCAGATCCCTTATCAAATTCTAAGATAGTTTCTCCTCCTTCATTTCTTTTACAAAAACCACAACCTCTGTGTATCCTTGGATAGCCATCCCGTTCTACTCATACATGTCCATTCAAGTCACCTCCTACAAATATATTTTCATGCGTAGGAATTTGTTGTAATACTTTATCCAATAATTCCCAAAATGATTTCTTTACATTTTTCTCTAAAGCGCTTTGGAGCGCCTATTCAATATTGTTTTATCTAAGACAATATTAATACTCATTAATCTATCTCCCCTTCTTTTAACATCCACGACTTTATCTTTCATGTATTGATCAACAACAATACCCACCTCATTTCTACGATTATCTATCCTTCCTGAGTAAAATAATTTATAACCTTCTCCTATCTCTCTATCCTTTTCACCCTTCCATTTAGTTTCTTGTAGGCATGCTATATTGATTTTCCTCCATTTTAAGGTTCCATAATTTCTTTACACTTTCCAGTTAGTGTTCCTAAATTCTACATACCAAATCTAATTTTATGTATGTTATTTTTATTTACGTTTCTTTTTTTAATTAGAGAATCCATCACAAGATTTGACAAAAAATTATAGTCGTCTATCAATCTGACACTAACCCACCTCGTTTCAAAAATGAACTTATCGAAATTTCAAATGAACTTGAAAAAAATGCAAAAAAACATAAGTGATTGTGATCCTAACAAAGATATTCTTAAAAGTGTAGAAGAAGATGAAACATAAAACAAAAATGATGATTTAACACAAGAATTACCTACTTGAAATGTGCCAAATGATACTAGGCATAATGTGCCAAATAATGTAATGAATCCAAATATTTATGAACCGGGATGATGAAATAACATCGATATAAATGTCAGAGATTTATTGGTAGAAAAGGGTCCAATTAGGGAAACAAATCTTACTTAGCCTATTGATGAGAGTTCAAGAAAATTTTATGTTACGCATTACACTCTAATGTTATCAAATGGATATAAAATTTTATGTTACACATTACACATTAGACTCTGTTGATAAGATGGTCTTTTTAAAAATTATTTTATTCGACATCTAAAATTAATCAAATGAGTAATTAGGATGTTAAGGAAAATTTCCAATCGAGTGAATTTGTATGTATATTAAATTTATTCTGTTTAGATAAAACTTGTTTGAGTAATAGATTATGATTTGAGTTGTTTGTCCCTCAAGCCAATAATGTGTGATTGAAGTCCGTAATGGCCAACTGAAGCGACAATCACATCGTTCTGAGGTTCGTGTTGAGTTTCATCTTCAACATCCGAGGTATCTCAATGAGGTATAAACACATATTATGTCACGGATACATATTTTGGTTGTTATCAAAATGTTTGAGGCATGTTTTGTAAAAATAATTTTTGAAGAAAAAATATTTTTCTTTTAGTCGTTAGAACGAGTTTTCCGTTGTCCTTCAAATGAGATTTTTAAAGTCGTTCGAACGAGCTAATTCGAACAAGAAATAAATTTTCGTTCCAATGAGCATTAAACAAGGTTCAAACGAGAAGTTCCTTTAAGAAGATAATTTTCGTTCAAATCTCGTTTGATGCCTGTTCAAAAGAGTTTGGATATTCCATTCAAATGAGATTTATTTTGGTTCAAACAAGAATGATAACTTTGTTCGAATGAGTTTTATTGATTTTTGTGCTACATCATTTTTCATATTTTTTATAAATAATAGGGCCGACAAAGAGTTTGTGGTGAGAAAGACTCGCAAAAAAAAAATTCCAAGATTATCCAATATCATGTTAAATTATGGATTAAACCCATTGCTTGAGATCCAAGGTTCATCATACATATATCTATTTGAGATCTGTTGTATCCTTTACTAAAGTTGTTTGGTATTCATATTGGTCATGTTTCGAAGCGTTGGAAATCGTATTTACATTGAGCGACGGATGGACCATTCTAGAGGAAAGTAAATTTAGTGGGTGAATGAGACATGGAAAATTTCCTGCGTTGTGTTGGCTATTGGAAGATGTCCAACAATGGATGAAAAGAATGTGATAAGGAGCAAGGAATCACTTCAAGCCTTGAAGGCGTCGAGTTATTGAATAAGTCTAAGTTGTTCTTGTACATAGACCTAGACTTCTGTGGCTGGGTCGTCCAAAGTTTATCCCGGTATCAAGATTGAAATTCATGAAATACTAGTGACATTTGGAGTGTATGCATCTTTAGATTTGTCAAAAGGGAATATTAATGAAAAAATGTAGTAGATAAGAATATCGAAGAACAAATTTATAAAGAAAAAAAACATTGGAAATTTTTTCTATAGAGTGTAATTGGCCTACTTAATACTCCTACTAGGAATAACTTGACATTTAGTGGGAGTAATGAGAAAATATTTCATTGAGATGATGGAAGAATATGATCCAATAATGGAAGAACATGTATGTCGTATGAAAATAGTTAATTGAATAATCATTATCTTGGGCATAATTTTCAAAATGAACTAATACAACTATTGGCGCCGAAAGTACAAAATGTAATTACTAAAAAAATTAAATAAGAAAAATATTTATTCATTATACTTAATTGCACTCCGGATATAAGTCATAAAAAATAAATGACCAATATTGAAGCACACTATATATATTACTTACTTGAGTCTAAAATATAGGAGCTTATCTAGTTTTGAAATTCAAAATTTGTGTCATTCTTATTTTTACCCAAGCCTCATTGCCTATTCATGATCTTCAAAGACAATTTCTTCAAAAGAAGCTTGAATAGGTATAAAACCAACATACAATCACTTTAGGATTACATTTTCATTGCATATTACATTTATGAAGGGTGTGCGTATTTGATTTGGTTTAAAATATCTTTCTATAATTTTTAATGAATTTTAGGAATTTTATAAACATTTAAAATCTTTTTTTAAGAAATTAAAATTAGGTATTTAAATTATTTTGGGCTTCATCTGAAATATTCAAATTTCCTAAAAACTTTGTTGGGTAGAATCCGAAAGCGCTATATAATGTTGGGGATGAAAATGAGATTTTTGAAAACACAAAACGCACGTCTCAAAGACCATCACATCTCTACACGTGTTGCATACTTATTGACTGGATTTGTGTTTCTTTACTATCACAACCGTGAGTCTCAATCTTGATCGTTCGATCCATTTTAATTGATAACGTGACTTTTGTGTATGTGTCGTTGTTGAAAGCCAAGTTAGTCAAAACCTCAAATACCTACAAAATAAAACAATCTAAAGTGTAGAGGTAAGTAAGGGTATCAATCCACTTCATAGGGAGTAATCTAGAGACAAATTCAATTGTAATTCACTTTTTATTTTCTTTTTGTGCTTTTTCACTTTTCTACTTTTTTTTTAGCTTTTTCAAATATTAAAACAATTGGGTGAGGTGATGATTTAAACTAAACTAAACTAAGATGAAATTAACTAACTAGAAAGTTACTAAAATGAAAACAAAGTCTAACACTAAAATAAGAGATAAAGTGAGGTAAATAATTGTGAGAATAATCAAGGAATGGGATTACGCCACAAATTTTAGTTATTCTAATTAATTAATTTAATTATTTGAATTCTCCCAAATTAATATCAAAATTACAAACCAACTCTCATTGCAAGTGTAATTATAATAGTAATCTTTTAGAAAATTAAGTTTAACACACCACAACTCTAGAAAAATAGATCTACACTCCTGTTGAAGACAGAAAATGGCCACTGCCATTTTAGTGGCGTCAACAGCAGATAAATGATGAGGATGAGATTGAAGATGAAGATAAACATTCACATCAAACATATAAGAGACAAAGATTTTTAAAGTGGTTCGGCTATAAGGAAAAGCCTACGTCCACTGTTATTTTATTTCCAGGGGTTTACAATAGCACAATGTGTTAGAGAGAGGGAGAAAAAGGGTGTGGATCTTGTGTATGGTGTCTCTCGGTTCTTTTTTTGGATCTCCTCCCTTTTGGCTAAGGGAATACATGTATTTATAGTGATGGGAGATAAAGAGATTCATTGTATGTAGACATTTATACATTATGTCTACATTCAACGAATCTAATTGTTGAATTGCTTGGTATGCTATGTGTTGTCATCTACAGTATAAATGTACATTAATGCTCATTAAATGCATAGTCATCTTCATTAATGCACATTAAATGCATAGTTATCCCTTGATCTTCTTGGTTGGTATGCCGACCAACTCTCCTCGGGTGCCGACTAACTCTCCTCAGGTGCTGACCAACTCTCCTCGGGTGCCGACTAATTCTCCCAAACAGCTTTTTCCTCAACATACTGTTGACGAGATTCCTTTAAAAATTGGGTCAAACCCAACAGAGCATCCTCTACACCTGACGAGGAGCTTGAAGCTTTAATAGCCTCATCCTTCTTCACAATATTATTGAAACAGTTCACCAGCTGAAAGATGAGAGAAATAGTAAAGTCAATACAAAATGCAAGCATTCAGAGAAAGAAAGAAAAACCAGAAGTATGAGAAATTTACTGAAGCAAGGTGACGAGCAGCTAAGGATGTCAGCATATCCCTAGGAATTTTTTCATCAATACCATGGACCTCGGGTACGACCGAGCTCATTGCAGAACTTGGAAGAATGATGTTTGGAACATCAGTACCACCAGCAGGTAGAGAGGAGGCAATTTCAGCCGGAGCAACTGAGGATGATTTCCTTAATCTCCTCAACGAGAGTTCAGAACCTTCAACCAAAGAAGTCTTGGTCGGAGAGATTATAATTACATCTACAGGAGCACTTTTCTTGCTCGGAACCACTGGAGGCTTCTCGGTAGCTTTAGAAGACCCAGCATCCACCTTTTTAGTCCCCTCTGGGACATCAGCTTTGCTTTTCTTGGCCCCAGCAACAGAAGTAACATCATCAAAGAGAGTAGGAGGAGCTCTTTTCTTACCCATCCTTTGACTTAAAGGAAGATGAGAATCTGAAGATGAACCTTCTGGAGTTGAAGCTGGTTCAACAGGGCGAGCAGTATAAGAGGTTGTGTAACTCTTATACTGTAGCAGATATGAGGCAGACCTGATGTGTTCGTCTGCAACGTTTTTGTGCAAACCCCAGATAAGTTTCAGATGCTTGATATTAACCTCTGATTATTTTGGAGTTCTTCTTTTGCTATCAACTACAAATAAATACATAACGATATATCAATCATACATTTTGTCAAACATGATGAAAGCATAATTTCATAAGAAAAATAAAATGAAAAATAAACCTATCACATTGCCATATGGGGGGCATCTGGGACCGTTGTATACTTCATCTCCAGTTAAAGGGGCATATTGCCAATTTTTTATGATCAACCCATGCTCAAAATAATCTCTATTTGAGTCAGGGAGGTTAACTACAAGAGCCCTATTCAGAAACCTAGTTTTTAAATAATAAATATTATCTAGAGTAGCCCATTTATAGCAATACATAATTTCAGGGATCCCAATACGAGTCCCATGAGTTAGATTTAATTTGTGCACCCCATTAATTATTCTCCATGAATTGGGGGCTATTTTTGCAGGGACAAAATCAAAATATTGACAAAACTCAAGACACAATGGGTTCGGTGGAAAGGAAAAACCACATTCAGCAATGAAAAGACTGGGGAACCAATGTCCCTCAGCCAATCGAAAATAATCTAAAGGCTCAGAAAGAACTTCTAGAGTTACCCAGGAAGGAATGGAAAAATCAGAACGAAATTTTTCAACAGACTCCACAATATAAACCATATTGAATAAAAGAGATACAGAAGAAAGGAAGAAGATCTTACAGGAAGAAAGGACGTATGTTGACAACGAACGAAAATAAGGATGAACGCACAAGAGAGAAGGAGAAAATAGAAAGCTTGAATGCAGAAAAGTGGAAAACGTAGAAGACGGTATGGTTACCTAAGAAGTTTAAATACTCTGCATTGGGAAGCAGCGAAAGAAATGATTACCAAAAAGAAACTACTGAACTTCCGGTGGCTAAAAGGACAAAAACTGCACGGAGATCGAAACGCTTATAAAAAATTCAAAAAAAGGCGGAAGCTGCGAAATGAGAAGGAAATTTGAACACAATGTTCCTGAAACCCAGGAAAGTCATTTAATATTGCCATATACCGAGAAAGAATGTTCCATACTCCTCAAAGTTCGAAATATGAAACATTGGGGGCTTTTGTTGATACCAAAATTAATATGCTGATGTGGACGAATAATACGAAGACATGTGTCAATCTACGTGGCACAATAGCAGCGAGGAAGTTCATTTCCCGACCAACCATGAGTCTTTCCGAGAAACGAGGATGCACCGAGGAACTCTAGCGCACCGAGGAACTCCTGAGCAACGAGCAACTATGGCGGTCCGAGCTGCACCTCGGTCGTATCATTAATTGCCAGATAATCAACAGTTCAAATATTCATTGAATGCTTATATTCTTGACGCGCACGCTGCATTAAATGTATTACCCTTTCACATGTATGTCATTTAATGTATCGAACCTTTCATGTACAGCCTCAAGGCTATAAATACCTTGTATCAACCCCATTCAAGGGGACCGGAATTTCTTGAGAGAACTTGTAATCAAGAATTCTGCAAACACTCAGCAATAATATAACAGTGGACGTAGGCTTTATTCCTAGCCGAACCACTTTAAAAATCTTTGTCTTATTTATTTATCTGTGATTGAATAATTAGAACAATCTAATTTTTTACATCAACAACTCCTTTTAATTAATCACCCGCTATGATCGATCGATTAAAATTTATGTAAATCTTAGAAAATAAATTTAGAGTTGAAATTCAAGTTATAATACCCCACTTAAGAAACCCCTATCTCTAGTTCGAAACTAAAATGGGTATTATCACTAGAAATTCGATTTTCTCTCGAAAATCATTTACTCTCTCTCGAGGCGTAAATTTAAGGGTGAGAGATCAAAATTAACATTCAAAGGGACTTTTCAAGTAATTAAACTAATTAAAATAAAATAACATCAAATAAGGGTTTTACCCCACCTCTTGAAAGGGGATTTAGCCTAACATGATATGAAATATGACAAATTAATAATCAAAGGCATAAAATAAATGAGAAGCGAAAAGAACAATCAACCCCCAATCTCTTGATGATTAATTGATCTTCAATCCATGAGTTGAAATTCATAATCCATCAATTTGAGTGATCCAAACAATATTACATAAAAATTTCACTCAAATTAGTCCACACACATTTATCACTCAATGATCTCAAAAAAGAAAAAGAAAAACTATTTACAAATATTTCTACCTAATTTATTCTAACCTAACTCTCTACTTTTATCTCTCTATTTTATGATAATTCTCCCCTCAAATGGGATCTTGAGTCTTCTTTTATAGTAGATGCATGGCACACAAGGGGCTAAGGTGGCTTTTTGGGAAAGTTCATGGTGTAGGATAAAATGGGGAGAGGTTTTGGAATATAGGTGGTGATAATTTAGGAATTAGATGAGAGCATGTGGTTATGGTGAGGTCGTGATAGTGGGGAGAATGAGGGTATAAAATCTGATTTGGTATAAGGGTTATTTTGGGCAATGGTTAAAAGATATAGTTGAGGGGCATTCTGGGTATTAGGACAATATGGGTTTAACACATGTGCACAAGTGGACCTTTGGCTTGTTGTTGGTTTTTTTGGCAGGTCACGTTTTTGGCTTTGAAAATGGGTAATGGGTCTTGGTTGAAGAAGGGTTTGGGTTTGAAGAATGGAGGTGAGAGGGTCGGTTTGGAAGGTGGGCTGGACTGAGACGGTTGGACCTAGGGGTTGCGATCGGATTCAGGCCGAAGCAGGTGGGATTTCGGTGTGGAGGTGAGGGTGGCCGCGGTGGGTGAGGTGGAGAGGCCAGAGGTGGCCGGCGGGTAGGCTGTAAGGGTAGAGTCTACGGCGAGGAAAGGGTTTCGGGTTTTAATGCCGGCACGAGGGGCTGCTGCTGGGCTTAAGGACACGAGGTGGTCGGTGCGATCGAAGTTAGGCGCCGGAGGCTGCTCTGGTTTGGGGTCGCGAGAAATGGGTTAGCAGTTCCGGCAGGGGTGATGGGTGTTGTTAATGGAGTGAGGAGAAAGGTTGTTTTGGTTATGGAGGTTTAGGTTAGGAGAGAGAAGTGTTGGGTGAGTTGGAGAAGATGAGAGGGAATGATTTGGTGTGGTGAGGGTGTAGGCATTTAGGTAGAGGTGAGGATTGGTTTGTGTGTATGTGTTGTGTATAGAAGTAGGGTGTATGTGTGTGTGTGTCAATTTGATTCCTATTAAAACAATAAAAAATAACTAAAATCCTAAAAGATAAAATCTATAAAAACTAAAATTCAAATAAAAATTCAAATCTATAAAATTAAACTAAAAGAAAAGAAATGAAAGAAATAAAACTAAAAACCTAATAAAAACAAAAGTAATATAAAACTAAAAATAAATTCCTAAAAATTAATCTTAATAAAATAAGTTAAAATAAAATAAAAACTAAAACTAAAAACTAATAAAATCAAAAATCAAAATAAAATAAAATTATACTAAATAAAAAGAAATAGAAAAAATAGAAAATAAATCGTAGAAATTCTAAATAAATCTAAAATAAATCCTAAAAATAAAAATGACTCAAACTAAAAATCTAAAAATATAATAAAAGGGCACAAACTAACACACACGGGCTTCGGGTAGGTTTAGGCTAGATTTAGGGTAAGTTAGGATACGAGACAAGGTTATTTAGCTCCATAAAACGTGCATTTGCCTCGATATATAGCTTTTGATACCGCAACTGTAATTAAGCCTGCATATTGAACAATTAAGTGCATAAGACCCATATTGTCGAGAATTAGAAACTAAAGTACGTTTATTCAGGGTATAAAATATACATTTTTGAATGCTTATCACACCACCCCCAAACAGAGCGTTGGTAGTCCTCGGGCAATAAGATAGAAAGAAAGAGAAAGATAAGTTGCACTTAGCATGTTCAACAAGCCTTTAAGCCTATAAGTTGACCTACAGGACGAGTTGTGTCTATTGAGGGTTTGCAGGGAATATACCCACAAAATTCTTATTTTGCAAAAATTTATTGAAGGGCAATCAATCTCTTATTAGACGTAGAATAATCGTACAATTCATCATGAGAGAAATGATTTTGAGAAATACAACCTAGAATGTGTAAAAAGTTTAGCTAAGTAAACACGCAAGGCACATCCTTCCTATAACTCAACGTGTGTGGTGTGAATCAGTCAAAACGGGTCGAGTATCACAAGAGTGATTCCTAGATTGCCTTTTCAGAATCAACGCTGCAACTTCAAAATCTCACGGATATATCTCTCTCAAACGAACTCTCGAGATTAGGGTCAGTGTATCGCTCTTGTGTGTGAAGAGGTGAGTAAATGTAAGAAAGTTCAAACGTCTCACACACATATAAGAAAGAATGTACATTTAGAAAGAAAATTGATCTCATGAAAGAAATGCTAATCACTATAGTGAGAACATCGAGTTATTCACCACGTCGACTTTCATTTGCCCGAACACCTAGGGGGAAATATGGATGATTATGGGTGAGGGGGAAATGAAATGAGGTAGGATGGGATGAGATGAGGTAAGGATGGTGATGTATAATGGGATTGATGTGTGAAATGATGGATATATGATGGATGAGCGAGAAGAGTGTACAATACTTTAGTCACAAATGTCTTTATTACTAACTACAAACTCTCTTTCTTTTCTTTTCTTTTCTCTTCTCTATTTTTTTTCTCTTTTTTTTTTCAATTTTTCTTTTCTTTTTCTCTATTTTTTTTTCTTCTTTCTATTTTTCCTATTTTTGCTATTTTGCTATTTTTCTCTTTTTTTTCTTTTTTTTCTTTTGTTTTTCTCTCTCTTTTCAAACCAGCAATGAAGACATTTACATTTGAAATCACTCTCTTTTTCTCAAAACAATGGATGATATATGAGTGGAATGATAAATGGATGGTGTGGGGAATGTATATGAAATATGGGAAAGTAATGGGTGAAATGAATGGGAATATGATATGGGGAAAAGTGGTAGGTGTATGGATGAAAATCCTAGTGATCGGGAAAAATTTCAAGACACGTGTTTCTTACAACTCGAAAGTGATGTCGTTCTCAGTGATCAAGCCTAAATTTTGTGAAATATAATGAGATCATACAACAATTAAATGCGGACCCAAAGGAAGTTGAATCAACTTGTGACTCGGAGATTGCGTAAAACACTCTGAAAGGGTGAAAAGCACAAATCTCATAAGCTAAAGTCTCTACTAGTGATCCTCAAGGTTCTCTTTAGAATTGTAATACTCCTCAACTCTAAACGTAATGTCGTGATAAGTGCGCAAATTTTGTTGAGTCTAGAAATTCATGGTGCAATATGCCTTGATACGTATTACATAAGCTATTTAGAAAAAATATTCTCTAGCTTTATTCCTAGACTTTTGAAAGATGGATGATTGAAAATTCACATCAATGAGTGAGATGAAAGAAACTGCACGAAATTTTAAAAATCAGGTTTAAAAATAAAAAAAATTCAAAAGAGGTACGATTTTGATAAAATTACCCACCCCCAAACAAAAAGGAACATCGTCCTCGATGTTTAGTAAAATGATTTTTAAAATTGAGAGCATAAGGTAGGAAAGGGATTACCAGAATGAACCGCTAATGAAGTGGATAGATGTAGCCAAGAATAACCCTGAATAAATGATAAGAGAAAAAAAATGTGTAGAAGTCTATAAGCATGGTTAAACATATGGTGATGTGAAACACCACCCCCAAACAGGATGAGACTAGTACAAGAAACGCGGGCTGCCTCCCGGTAGCACTAATTTAACGTCTTCAGCCAGACCGATGAAATCTCACCCTAAGGATAAGATCTATGAAAGCGCGGGGTAGCAGAAAAATTGGGTGATGAGAATCACCCCCAAACAAGACTGAAGCGTCAGTCTTGCTGAATAGAGGCTAAAACAGGTCAATGCACTTGTATGGCAAAGCGCATCACACTATGCAAAGCATCAGTGGACCATGGGTGGGTGGGAATTAGGGTAAAGGCAAGGGTGAATAGGCATCGATCACGGGCCTTATGGAGCTTAAAGGTGAGGGTGAATAGGGTGAAGAGGTATCGGTCTCGAGCCTTGTTAAGCATAAAGGTGAGGGAAACTAGGGCCCTATAAGCATAGTGCTCAAGTTGGTGAAGGAGGCCAAAAGGTGTATAAAGTGGAATGAGGTGGGGCTCATGGAAATTGCACGAACGGTCTATGAATGGGCGATGATAATGGTCGCACCGTGACACGCCAGGGAGCTGTTGATGGGAAAAATCAACACCACAAGAGAGTGGAGGGCATAGAGGAACAAGCTCGGTATCACCACAAATACTCTCGTGGAAAGTGGAGGATGGTTTCAGGTGAAGATAAAAAAATGTTGATGGAAACTTGAAATGTGTAAAGTCAAGATCCAAACCAGGTGGCGGGGTGGAAGGGATAATGGGTGGTTCGGTGGAATAAATGGTGGATCGGGTGGGATAACTGGTGGAGGAAGATGATTCAACTCAAGCGTGGGAGACACACACTCATTGGGAGGAGTAAAGGAATACTCATAAGGGAGTGTGGTTTCTAAAGATGGAGTTGTCAACTTCTCCATCAGAGTAGCATCGGTAAATGGGGTGGGTGGGTAAGACGAGACATCAAGATCAGAGATAGAGGAATCACTAGAAATATCAGGCTCAAAGGGAGCCATGAATGGTGGAACAGGATCCATATCCGGATAGTTAGGAACTATCACGGATTCTATCACGGGAAAATGGTGAACACTAGTAGCCGGAGCTAACCTAGGAGAAATAGTCATGTCAGAGACATACGCAATTGGGGCATAAGGTAAAAGATAGGGCATATTTTTGGATATATCGGGAGTGGGAACCGCAATGCGGGGTTCATATGGACATGGTGGGATTTGATCAGGCTCACTATCGAAAGGTAAGTCAACACAATTATCGACTTGGGACCCGGACCATGGAATGGTCTCAACTTCGAGATTCTCGGGTTGGTGGGGTTGGTCACACTTAAAATTCGTGTCACAAGAGGACGCATCATCATCACACTCGGTTGAAACGATGGGTGGAGGCATGGGAATGTCCGACTCTCTTGCACACTCCAATTCATTTAATCGTTGTTCAAGCCTTTGGAGAGCTTGAGTTTGAATTGCTTGCTCTTTCTCAAGTATGAACTTTTGCAAGAGGGTTTCGAGAGCGGATGTGGATGAAGGTGTTGGTGGAATGATGGGTGGTGGTGGTGGTTGAGGTGGACACAACTCGCTACAATCGTGAGTATATGGAGAATACTCATATGAAGTGTGTGGGGTGGGGACAAGTACATCATACATGAAAGGATCGCTTTCGTGATGTAAAAATGGTTGATACTCATGGGGTGCATAGTGAGGGGACTGATCGAAAATGGGTTCACAAGGTTTCCATGATGACTATTGGAACATGTGAGGATCCACAACATCGCGTTGGGATTTGTATTGCGTGGAAGGGTGATCAGGCCTCCATGAATAACTCGAGTACTCACACAACTCGGGATTAGGTATATCGGGATAATGGGCCGAGGTGGGTTCCAGAACAGTGTCAAATGGATACACATGTTCCATGGTGGGTTCAGATGGATATGTGATGTAAGGTCACTCATGGGACATGTGATCGGCATAATAACAGTTGGTGCACAACAAAGGATGAGACACGTCGACACTTGACACCGAGGGTGATGGAATTGGAGGTGCGTGCATGGACGGGTCAAGAGTACCAACGGTACTCGTGAGAGAGGTGAAACCACTAAGGATATCATAAAGAGACAGCTCAGGATCACTCTCACACGTGTGGCGTGTTAATGGAAAATGACCAAAGTAGTCCCGTAAAGGACGATCTTCGGCCATGAGGGGATTTTTTATTTTATTTTTTTGTAAATTTTTTCAAAAGGAATGAAAATATTTTTGGATTTTCTAAAAATAATGGAAGAAAATATTTTTGGAGTTTTGTAAAAATAAAGGAAGAAAATATTTTTGGATTTTTCTAAAATGAAAGAAAGAAAATATTTTTGATTTTTTTTGGAAGAAAATGGGTGGGGGGAAAATATGGACTCAAGATTGGGACGAACCAACTAAAATCGACTACCGGAAAAATGGAATTGGACACACACACAAGTCAAGGAAATTTCTTAACTAGCACATAGCCAATTTTTATCTTTAAATTTAATGAAAGGGTAGTCAAATTTTAATTAAGTCCACGGGTGATAAAAAATCACGGAATAATCTGAGTGATCGCCTTTGCAAAATTTATCCTAGTGGGCTACCTAGTTGATTGATTTTAAATTTAGTGATGGCTCGGGTAACACACAAAGGTAAGCGAGTGAGTCGGGTGATGAAATCCCTTCTCGTGAGTGATCGGGTGTAGGTCTTAATCAATTAATTCATCACACCATTCGAAAATAAATGCGAGAATCAAATCAAGTAAGAGCACACGAAGCATACACAATAATTGACTCGCTAACAAGAGAGGCGCGAGGGTGTAAGAAATGTACCTCCCACGGTTTTTAGGCCGTGGGGTGCCGAAAAATTTGAGTCGACCGGGGGGAGATCACTCCTATCTCAGTCGTCCCCGGGAGTCCTACCGACCCAAGGTAGAGAGGCTTCTAAATCCTCGCCTTTGGACGCCCTCTCTCTACCTTTTTCGGTTTCCCAATCACGCTTATCTTCAATTATTACAATTTTAAATGGAAAATAAATGTTGTCTCTAAGCACCGCAATACAAGCCAATGATAAAAATCCTAATACAAGCCTTCTAAAAATATAAAAATGCTACCAAAAAAATGGAAAAAAAAATATATGCAATACAAGTGAATCACAAAATTGAATCCGCTCCGAGTGCTTCACGCTCCCAAGAATGGCAACGACGCCATTTGATAACGTGACTTTTGTGTATGTGTAGTTGTTGAAAGCCAAGTTAGTCAAAACCTCAAATACCTACAAAATAAAACAATCTAAATTGTAGAGGTAAGTAGGGGTATCAATCCACTTCCTAGGGAGTAAGCTAGAGACAAATTCAATTGTAATTCACTTTTTATTTTCTTTTTGTGCTTTTTCACTTTTCTACTTTTTTTTAGCTTTTTCAAATATTAAAACAATTGGGTGAGGTGATGATTTAAACTAAACTAAATTAAGATGAAAATAACTAACTTGAAAGTTACTAAAATGAAAACAAAGTCTAACACTAAAATAAGAGATAAAGTGAGGTAAATAGTTGTGAGAATAATCAAGGAATGGGATTACACCACAAATTTTAGTTATTCTAATTAATTAATTTAATTATTTGAATTCTCCTAAATTAATATCAAAATTACAAACCAACTCTCGTTGCAAGTGTAATTATAATAGTAATCTTTTAGAAAATTAAGTTTAACACCCCACAACTCTAGAAAAATAGATCTACACTCCTTTTAATTAATCACCCACTAGGATCGATCGATTAAAATTTATGTAAATCTTAGAAAATAAATTTAGAGTTGAAATTCAAGTTATAATAACCCACTTAAGAAACCCCTATCTCTAGTTCGAAACTAAAATGGGTATTATCACTAGAATTTTGATTTTCTCTCGAAAATCATTTACCCTCTCTCGAGGCGTAAATTTAAGGGCGAGGGATCAAAATTAAAATTCAAAGGGACTTTTCAAGTAATTAAACTAATTAAAATAAAATAACATCAAATAAGGGTTTTACCCCACCCATTGAAAGGGGATTTAGCCTAACATAATTTGAAATATGACAAATTAATAATCAAAGGCATAAAATAAATGAGAACAGAAAAGAACAATCAAATTCCAATCTCTTGATGCTTAATTGATCTTCAATTCGTGAGTTGAAATTCATAATCCATCAACTTGAGTGATCCAAACAATATTACATAAAAATTTCACTCAAATTAATCCTCACACATTTATCACTCAATAATCTCAAAAAAGAAAAACAAAAACTATTTACAAATATTTCTACCTAATTTATTCTAACCTAACTCTCTACTTTTCTCTCTATTTGATGATAAGTCTCCCCTCAAATGGGATCTTGAGTCTTCTTTATAGTAGATTCATGGCACACATGGGGTAAGGTGGCTTTTTGGGAAAGTTCATGGAGTAGGATAAAATGGAGAGAGGTTTTGGAATATAGGTGGAGGTAATTTAGGAATTAGATGAGAGCATGTGATTATGGTGAGGTCGTGATAGTGGGGAGAATGAGGGTATAAAATTTGATTTGGTATAAGGGTTATTTTGGGTAATGGTTAGAAGATATAGTTGGGGGGCATTTTGAGTATTAGGACAATATGGGTTTAACAGATGTGCACAAGTGGGGACTTATGCTTTGGTTTGTTGTTGGTTTTTTTGGCAGGTCACGTTTTTGGCTTTGAAAATGGGTAATGGGTCTTGGTTGAAGAAGGGTTTGGGTTTGAAGAATGGAGGTGAGAGGGTCGGTTTGGAAGGTGGACTGGACTGAGAAGGTTGGACCTTTGGGTTGCGATCGGATTCAGGCCGGAGCAGGTGGGATTTCGACATGGAGGTGAGGGTGGCCGTGGTGGGTGAGGTGGAGAGGCCAGAGGTGGCCGGCGGGTAGGCTGTAAGGGTAGAGTCGTCGACGAGGAAAGGGTTTCGGGTTTTAATGCAGGCTCGAGGGGCTGTTGCTAGGCTTAAGGACACGAGGTGGTTGGTGCGATCGGAGTTAGGCGTCTGAGGCAGCGCCGAAGGCTGCTCTAGTTTGGGGTCGCGAGAAATGGGTTAGCAGTTCCGGCAGGGGTGATGGGTGTTGTTAATGGAGTGAGGAGAAACGTTGTTTTGGTTATGGAGGTTTAGGTTAGGAGAGAGAAGTGTTGGGTGAGATGGAGAAGATGAGAGGGAATGATTTGGTGTGGTGAGGGTGTAGACATTTAGGTAGAGGTGAGGATTGGTTTGTGTGTATGTGTTGTGTATAGAAGTAGGGTGTATGTGTGTGTGTGTCAATTTGAATCCTATTAAAATAATAAAAAATAACTAAAATCCTAAAAAATAAAATCTATAAAAACTAAAATTAAAATAAAACTTCAAATCTATAAAATAAAACTAAAAGAAAAGAAATAAAACTAAAAACCTAATAAAAACTAAAGATCTAAAAACAAAAGTAATATAAAAATAAAAATAAAAATAAATTCCTAAAAATTAATCTTAATAAAATAAGTTAAAATAAAATAAAAACTAAAACTAAAAACTAATAAAATCAAAAATAAAAATATACTAAATAAAAAGAAATAGAAAAAATAGAAAATAAATCCTAAAAATAAAAATGACTCAAACTAAAAATCTAAAAAAATAATAAAAGGGCACAAACTAACACACACGGGCTTCGGGGTAGGTTCAGGCTAGGTTTAGCGTAGGTTAGGATACGGGACAAGGGTATTTAACTCCATAAAACTTGCATTTGCCTTGATATATAGCTTTTGATACCGCAACTGCAATTAAGCCTGCATATTGAACAATTAAGCGCGTAAGACCCATATTGTCTAGAATTAGCAACTAAAGTACGTCTATTCGGGGTATAAAATGTACAGTTTGGATGCTTATCATTAATCTAAGGCTTGCATGTATTTGAGATGATTCATGTGACGTCTGAGTGAACTAATCAGAGCTTGTTTAATAGTGGTGTGCAGTGAGCCATGCGATTGATCACACGAACGATCAATTTAAGCCTTATCGTTGATTTAGCCAAAGTTTCCATATCCTTCCTCGCGTAGTATAAATAGACCTCATCGTCGCCTCATTTACAATCTTTGGGAGAGTTGAGTTTGGAGAGAAAAAAAGAGAGAAAAGAAAATTTGAGAGAAAACTTTCAAACCCTAAATCAAACTCCGTCCATCTTAGTCAATAATATAACCTTGTGAGTTTTAAGGGTTTCTGGTTCGATAGTATTTAAACCTCTTAGGTTTTTATCTATCTCCTAACACATTCATAAAATAAAAACTCGTTTCTAACAAATAGAAACTTGTAGATCTGATTTACAAGTGAAATAGTCACATTGTAGTTAGGTTGATTTCTTTATTAAGAAATCTACATCTCTCTCTATTGGATCTATTTTTAAAAAAGGTTCTTGTATAAATTTTTTATAAATCCAACAAATATCTTTTACAAAACTAAAAACTGTGTTTTCATATTTCCATATCTAAGTTTTTCATTTTGAAAAACTTTTACTTAAATAATATTCGAAGAATTTGGTTTTAAAGAGATTCTTAAAAGAACTCAGATCTGAAATTTCGTTAGTTTAAGATCAAACACCATTTTAGTATTGTGAAAACCTACAAATCACTCTTAGAAATCTTGTAATTTTTATAAAACTGTTTGTATAAGAGTGTGTGTGTTCATGCATGTGTATAGGCACAACACTGACTATCACCTTCACACTACTTCACTGAAAAACGTGTGTTGGTTGAGAGATTTAAACTGTTGGGACTTCGTAAGGACTAAAAGGAGCAAGAGGAGCCAAACAGTAGAACGACAAGGACAACATCAAGAGCCTGAAGAAGTCAGGTCTGCTAGAGTGTGCTGGTATATTTCTTGACTTAGAATAGGTGTTGTTTGTGTTTAAAATTCATTATATGTTTGTAACCTCAAAAAAAATTTAGTGGATTTTTGTTTTGTGGCGTAGAGTTCACCGCAGAAGTTTCCCTTATTTTAAGGTTTTATCGCGTTTAAAATCTTGTGTACTATGCATGTTTGATAATTCTCTTATTCATACTACTATTCTGCTACTTTAACTAAATTAGTTTTGGTTTTTAAAACTTGTTCACTAATATCTAATAGAACTCGTTCATAACTTTTTGTAAACACATATTGTGTTATTTTGTTTCTTTTTTAAAAAGAGTTTCTTCAAAAAGACAGATCGGACCCTTCTTAACAGGTTTAGATTTTGCTAAACAAACTAGTAAGGTATTTTCAATTGGTATCAGAGCAAGGCTTTTGGTTTTCACAATATTTTTTTGGATCGTGTGTTTTTGAAACTATTTTTCAAAACAAACATGGACGAGAAATATGAGAGATTATGGAATCTGGCCAGGCCTCCCCTCTTTGATGGGAGTAACTTCCCTTACTAGAAATTAAGGATGATAGCCTTCATCTAAGGGAGCTTGGGAGATGAAGCCTGGGATGCTATTAGAAACGGATATGTTCATCCTACTAAACCTGTAGCAGAAGGTAGTAATGAAAGAGTTAAGAAACTTCTCAGTGAGTTCACAAAAGAAGAAACAATGGTCACTTATAATAGCAATAAAGGAGATTGCTATTTTTATGTCGATTAATAAACATGAATTGAAGATAATATCTTTTTGTTCAACTTCTAAGGAAGCCTGGGACACGTTGGTCACTGTCCATAAAGATGACACACGTGTTAAGGCTGCCAAGACACAATTTCTTATACAGCAGTATAACACACCCATCATGGAAGAAATTGAGTCCTTTAATGACTTATATTAAACTGACTGATGTCATTACTAAATTTCATGCCAATGGTATTATATATGAGAGAAGAGAAGTTGTATCTAAAATACTGTGATCCCTACCACAGAAATTTGACAATAAAAGATATGCTATTGAGGAAATGGAAGATCCAAATCTTACCCCTGAACTCCTCAGTAGCAAATTAAGAACTGTGTAAATGGAATTGGAGCATAAGAAACAACTTCTCAATAATCAAAAGAGACATATCAGTCCCAAGGGTGTCCTTCAATCTAAGATGACAACTCCTCAAGTTGTAGTCCCCAATATTGACCTTGACTCAGATGAGGACTGTGATTTAGATGATTTGGATAATCAACTAGCCTTAATGTCCAAACAGTTTAAGAAAATATTAAAGTTTAGAAATAATATTGCTTATAAACAAGGAAAGTCTCCCTATTTAAATTAGTCTAATAAGTGACCCCATGAGAGAAAATTAGACAAACTCTATAATTACTATAATGGTAGACCTGATACAAACCATAAGAAGACTAAATGCTTTAGATGTGGGAAAATAGGTCACATTGCCATTAACTGTAGGGCCAACCTGAATAAAAACTTTAATAAGTCTAATTTTTGCAAGACCTAGGATGATTCTAGTGAAGAAGATGATGATGAGACTTAATCATCCAATATTTCTGAGCCATATATGCCATTTTTTTACAAAAATAGTCTATTCTGATGATGTACCTACCAGTATTGATATTATTAATGAGGGAATGCCTGATAATGACCTTACATATGATACCTTGCCCGCTATTGGTTTATCTGCTTACTTACTAGAGAATATAAATCACTACACCAAAATGACAAAATTGTCACCTTTCAGTCGGCCACCCTTGTCAAGGTCATTGACCGTGACAAAAAACACGCGTTTTGTGTCACGGTCATTGACCTTGACACGACCGTGATAAAGAATTGTCACCGTCAATGACCGTGACAAGTCTGTGACAAATTTACTTGTCACGGACTTTTCACAGTCAATGACCTTGACACGACCGTGACAACTTCTACAGCAAAAACTCTTACCCCTTCTTTTTCCCTCCCGCTGTTCCCTACCTCTCTCTCTCTACGTTGCTCTCTCTCTCTCTCTCTCTCTCTCTCTCTACTTTCAAGTTTATTTCTCTCTCTCTCTCTCTCTCTCTTCCATTTATATATATGTTTGTGTGTATATATATGTGTGTGTGTGTGTATATATGTGCGTGTGTGTGTATATATGTGCGTGTGTGTGTGTGTGTGTGTGTGCGTGTGGGGGGGTTGGGGCAGGGTGGGGGTAGGGGGTGGGGCAGGGGGCCTGTTGTGTGTGTGTGTATATGTGTGGTGGGCGGGGGGTGTGGAGGGAGGTAGGGCAGGGTGGGGGGCTATTGTGTGTGTGTGTGTGTGTGTGTGTATGTGGTGGGTGGGGGTGTGTGTGTATGTGGTGAGTGGGAGGGTGTGGAGGGAGGTGGGGGTGGGGGTGGGGGTGGGTGTGTGTGTGTATTTGAATTAACCCATGAATTTGTCAATTTGTTTGTGGGGTGGGTGGGGGTGGGGGTGGGGAGGCGGGGTAAGTCAAGGTACCATTGTAATTCTCTTAATATCATGTTTTGATGATTCTATGAGATAATATATATTGTTTCAAGGTTAACTCATTGTAGATAAAAACATTCACATAGTAAAATTAAATTGAATCCATCCATAGATTCTATAATTACATCCACTAAAATATAATTAATAAATGAAACAGTTTTAGATGAAAGTAAATTAATAATTAGTGCCCATTTCATATGAAAGTAGGATTGCCCCTCAGTGTAAATTAGTAAATTAATAATTCTATATGTTAATTGTTAGTTTAATTGATGAAATGAATTAATTGAGTAGATGAATTAGAAGGAGTACGGGATACACATTTGTTGTTGACATTGCTATTGGATTATTTTGTTTAGTAAATGTTTAGTTGGTTAGTTTAAAAAGTGGCATGACCACTGGATTATTGTCCATATGGGGGTGGGATTTTTCAATTTTTTTTAAAATTACTCTGTATATCGAACAATATATATATAGTATGATAATTAAATGAAACATACTTGAAATTAAATAAAGTGCGCATAGATACTAGCCTTCTAGTTCTTATGCGTACGCATTCAATAGCCCTTAGACCCGTTCGAGAGTCATTACGCCTGTAATGAGATCTCTCGAATTGTCCAGTTTGGACAGTTTGAGACTGTATAATTTCTGTATAATATTCTTATTGGCTTAAATTTGTTACTTTTGGAGGAAGTTCTGCAGTCGTATCTTAATGTTCTCTGGGTACATACTAGATTGACAAGTGTGACTGTTATTTCAATTGATCAATTGAAAAAACACTCACACCTGCCAATCTACGTCGTGTACTTGGAGAACTAAGGGGATATGCTGTCGAATTTTTTTCAAGTCGTAACAATGTGTATGAGCTGTTAAGTATATTACAGAAAAATGCGGTCTTGAATGGTATAGGACCACTCACCCTTTAATAGGATAATTAAATTATGGGATAATTAAATAAAACATACTTTAATTGTCACGGTCAATGACCGTGACAAAAAAATTTGTCTCGCCCTGAATTGTCACGGTCATTGACCTTGACAAGTTCAACTTGTCAATGTCAATGACCGTGACAATTAGGCAGATTTGGTGTAGTGAATAATGTTGACATTGTTAGTAGTAGTTCAACAGTGGTGTGTGTTAGTCAAAGGGAACGAATCAAAGACGAATTGAACGTGTGTGTAAGTAATCTAAATGAATCGTCATCAGACACATCACACACATCACTAGGACTTCACACACAATAGTAGATGAATCTGATATTCATGACCTTCCCGACATTCACATACTGTATACCAAAACTCTTAGGATAAGCACTAAGGTTGAGAAAACTATCAAGGATCTCACAGAAAAATTAGAAGCCCTAAGTATTGTTGTAAAACAAAGTGTAGATGATTACACTAATCAATGTCTAGAGTACGAAAAAAAGGCTAAGTCTTTTGCTGATAAAATTAAAGACTTATCAGAATCAAATGAAATTCTGGAAAAGAAATATAAGGCCACGTTGTTAGAATTGTAACAAACAAAGGAAAAAGCTTCAACAGTCTTCAAAACGTTTTCTAAATTTGAAAATAACTCTAATTGCTTTGAATGGTTTTGTTGCGTCAAGTAAAACCAATTTTGAGGACAGATCTGGCAGAGGATTTTACCCTAACACTAACACACAAACTAAAAAATTTTAAACTATAAAATTTGTGTCAGGTGGAAAAAGGCTTGTTGAAACTTGTCCAGGCTTTGAAAATTGATTTTGATAAAAAGTAAAATGGGCCAGACATTGGTACAAGTAATAATCCAGAGCAGAATGTTAAAAATAAGGATAAATACGTCTGCCTTCCCATAAGACAAAATGAATCATCATTTTAACTCGTTTTTCCTAGAAATAAGACCAAGGTCCGACATTTGGACAAACTCATTTTTAAAGGTCTTTAAAATATTAAGAAACCAACGAGTCATCTCTATTGCTCGTATAATGATGTCTATGGTCACTCTTTCGAAGAATGCTTTTGAAAGCGTTTATAAAAGCCCGTCTTTCATCCATCGGTATACCAAAACTTTAACTACTCTCGAAAAAATATAAATAACTATATTCTCCCTAAGCATCCCAATCGAAACTCTAACTATAAGAATAGAAAAAATAGATCTAACTCTAAAAGGAAGTCCAAGAGAAAGAACCCTAAATCTAAGTCTAAACCAATTGCTCACAAATGTTTGAAAACCAGGGTAATTTGGGTTAGAAAAGATGAGTTGATACCCCAGATGAGATGTAATATTGTAATTAGTACTTTAAAAGCTAAACGTACTGCCTCTGGTTGGTATTTAGACTCAGGTTGTTCTAAAAACATGACCGGATACCAAACTTTTAGAAAAAACTAACTTCTTAGGAGGCAAAGTTCTGTTTGGAGATGGTGTATCGGCTCAGATCATTGGTAAAGGGAAACTTCATGAAAAAGGGTTACTTGTTATCGAAGATGTTCTCTTAGTTAAAGGTCTAAAAGACAATTTGCTAAGCATATTATATGTGATTCCAACCATACTACCACATTTTTAAAAAATAATTGTAAAATTTTAAACAAAAATGGTGACTGTATCTGTACAAGCCTCCTAACACCAGATAACTATTACACAGTCAATTCAGGTACTGAGGTTTGTAACATTGCGAGAATGTATGGCAATGAAATCTGGCACAATAGTTTGGGACATTTAAACTATGATAACCTTGGTACACTGAGATCTCAAGAAATAGTTAGAGGTCTCCCTAAAATAAAGCCTATTTCCAACATTGTATGTGGGCCTTGCCATGAAGGGAAGATAGTTAAGACTTCCCATAAAAGTGTTAAAGACATTCTAACCTTAAAATCTCTGGAGCTTATCCATATGGACCTAATGGGTCCCTGTCGAACTGTCAGTCTATGTGGCAACAGTTATATTTTAGTTATGGTCGACAATTTCACACGTTTCATTGGGTAGCCTTCCTCAAACAAAAATCTGATAATTTTTGAATTTTTTTGAAAATACTGTTACGAATAAAAAATGAAAAGGATACCCAAGTTAATCGAATCCATAGCGGCAGAGGTGGTGAGTTTAAAGATTTAGGTGTAACTGAATATTGTGAAGCCAATGGTTATCAACACGAATTTAGTTCCCCTAAGACCCCACAGAAGAATGGAATAGCTGAGTGTAAGAATTGAACCATTCAAGAAATGGCTAGGGTGATTATTCATGCCAAGAACCTCCCCAAGTATTTTTCGATTAAAGCTGTTAAAACTTCATGTCATATCATAAATAGATTTTACCTTAAGAAGAATACCAAACAGACTCTTTATGAACTTTGGTATGGGAAAAAGCCTAACCTTACATACTTTATAACCTTTGGTAGTATTTGTTATGTGTGCAAGGACATATAACATTTGTCTAAATTCGAATCTCGAGGAGATAAAGTCATATTTTTAGGATATTCCCCTAATAGTAGAGCTTACCGTATCTATAACCTTCGTACTAAAGCGATAATGGACTCTATCAATGTGATAGTTATTAACACTGTCATTGAGAGTAGGAACATAGAACCCACCATAGTAGAAGAGTCAGAAACCTCTTTTAATCATGACTCTCTTGATATAGTTGATTATTTACCATCCGAGAACCCCAAAGTACCCAACTAGGTTTCTAAGGATCATCTAGGGGTGGAAATTAGGGTGAGCGGGTCATGTTTTGGGCCAACACGACACGACAAGATTTTTTCAGACACGAACATGACATGACACGGATTCGTATTTTTTTAGTTGACACAAACCCAACCCGAATAAAAAATAACACGACACGACACAACACGACACGAATACCAGAATTTCTTAAATTTCACGCCTAAAACACATGAAAACGTGATAGCTCGACACGACGCGACTCATAATTCAGACACAAACACGACACGACACGAACACGACATATCATGTCAATTTTGGGTCAATTTCATGTCGTTCCGTGTCGTTTCTAAAATTTCCACCCCTAGGATCATCCCTTAAATAATGTTGTCGGTAACCCAGTTGAGCCTGTTCGAACAAGATCCCAATTACGTAATACTGCTAATTTTGCATTCTTTGTTTGTCTTGTAGAACCAAAAAATGAGAAAGAAGCCTTGAATGATTCTTTTTGGATAGGTGCTACGCAGGAAGGACTCATTCAATTTAAAACTCATGACGTATGGCAACTTGTTCCTAGGACATAAAATAAAGGGTTATTGGCACAAGATGGTTTTTTAAAAATAAAACTGATGAAACAGGGATGATAATAAGAAACAAGGACAGACTTGTGGTACAGGGATATTCTCAAATTGAAGGGATTGACTTTGATGAAACTTTTTCTCCTATAACCTGCCTCGAATTCGTCCGTCTTCTACTAGTTATAGCTTATCACTTAATATTTGCTCTCTATTAAATGGATGTAAAGTCTGCATTCCTCAATAGTATTCTAACTGAAGAGACATTTGTAGAACAACCTAAAGGATTCATTGATCCACAATACCTTAACCATGTCCATCGTTTAAAAAAAAGGCTTTATATGATTTGAAACAAGACCCTAGAGCCTAGTATGAGTGACTTTTAACTTTTCTTATTGAAAAAGGATTTCGACTCGGTGGTAATGATCAAACTCTTTTTGTTAAAAATTTTGACAAAAATGTCTTAATAGCCCAAGTATAGATATCATTTTTGAATCAACTTCCCCATCTGAGCTTAAAATATTTTCTTATGTAATGCATGGGGAGTTATAAATTTCCTTAATGGAAGAGCTTCAATACTTTTTAGGACTTCAAGTCAGACAAAATTCGTATGAGTTATTCATTTTGCAATCCAAATATGTTATAGAATTAGTTAAAAAAAAGTTCGATTTAGAGAATGCCAAAATCGCTAGGACACCCATGAGTACGTCAATCAAACTAACCAAAGATGAACATGAAAAACCTATAGACCCTACCCTATACAAAAGTATGATAGGTAGCATGTTATATCTTACAGCCTCACATCGGGATATAATATACACAGTTTGTGTTTGTGCACGTTATCAAAGCAATCCTAAGGAAAATCACCTTTAATGCGTCAAACGCATTATTAAATATGTTACTCTAAACCTAGGAATATGATACACAAAGGACACTTCTAGTGTTATTGTAGGATACACAGATGTGGATTGGGTTGGCTATTTTGATGACATCAAAAGTACATCAGGTGCTTATCATTACGTAGGACATAATTTGGTAGGATGGTCTAGTAAGAAACAAAACTATACGTCTCTTTCCATAGTCGAACCTGAATATATAGATATAGGAAGTTACTGTGCTCAATTAATATGGATTAAGAAGATGTTGACTAATTATGGCATTAAAGAAGATAAACTAACTTTATATTGCGACAATAATAGTGCTATAAATATCTCAAAAAATCCGATTCAACACTCTCGTAATAAACATATAAAAATAAGACATCATTTTATTCGAGAGTTAGTAGAATCAAAATAATTAGAGATTAAATATTTACCCACAAAATTCCAATTAGCTGACTAATTTACCAAACCTCTAGATAATTTGAGATTTGAATTATTACGAAAGTCTGTTGGCATGGTATTTTTAAAATAATTTTCTATCAACTCTATATTATATCCTTCGGTTGTCTTCACGCTTATAATTGATCTTCGAGGATATAGGGTATGTGCATTTGATAAATGACAAAAGACGCCTCCTATATATGTTTTATATAGGAGATCCGTGATATATCCTGTTGTGTCATAGTAGTTGATATCATTTTGTACACTCATCATACATACTGATTTTTGACTTTTTACCTTTTGTCCATTTAAGACAAAATGGGGGAGAAATGTTTGAGTCTTTAATATTATTGATTTATTTAATTCAACTAAAAATATTGATCTTAGTTATCTATTTTCAGGATTCAGTACCATTCTCTATTTAAGTGGATACATTTTTAGGGTATTTGTATGTAATTAGTTGAGTTATGTACTTTTTCATTTCTAGGATATGGGGTAGATAGCATTTTATAGAAATAAGGTTTTCTTATTTATTTTGTTATCCCTACAAGTCCTACATGACTCAAAGGAGATTTTGTCTCATATTTTCAAAGGGGGAGATTTAAGCACACTATATGTGACTTACTTGAGTCTAAAATATAGGAGCTTATCTAGTTTGGAAATAGAGTAAAAAATTGTGTCATCCTTATTTTTACCCAAGCCTTATTGCCTCATCATGATCTTCAAAGACAATTTCTTCAAAAGAAGCTTGAATAGGTAGAAAACTAACATACAATCACTTTAGTATTACATTTTCTTTGCATATTGCATTTATGAGGGGTGTGTGCATTTAGTTTTGTTTAAAATATCTTTCTACAATTTTTAATGATTTTTAGGAATTTTTTAAACGTTTAAAATATTTTTTCTAAGAAATTAAAATTAGGTTTTTAAATTGTTTTGGGCTTAATTTGAAATATTCAAATATCCTAAAAACCTTGTTGGGTAGAATTCTAAAGCACTAGATAATGTTGGGGATGAAAATGGGATTTTTTAAAACACAAAACACGCATCTGAGAGACCATCATATCCCTACACGTGTTGCATATTTATCTAATGGATTTGTGTTTCTTTACTCTCATAGTCATGAGACACAATCTTGATCGTTCGATCCATTTTAATCTAAGGCCTTCATGTATTTGAGATGATCCATGTGACGTCTGAGTGAACCAATCAGAGTCTGTTTAATAGCGGGGCGTTGTGAGCCATTCGATTGATCACATGAACAGTCAATTTATTCCTGATCATTCATTTAATGTGAGTTTCTAGATCCTTCCTTGCGTAGTATAAATAGACCTCATCGTCCCCTCATTTACAATCTTTGGGAGAGTTGTGTTTTGAGACAAAAAAAGAGAGAAGAGAGAGAGAGAGAGAGAGAGAGAGAGAGAGAGAAGAGAGAAAAAGGAAATTTGAGAGAAAATCTTCAAACCCTAAAGCAAATTCTGTCCATCTTACTCAAAAATATAACCGGTGAGTTTTGAGGGTTTTTGGTTCGATAGTATTCAAACCTCTTAGGTTTTTATCTATCTCCTAACACATTCATAAAATAAAAACTCGTTTCTAACAAATAGAAACTTCTAGATCTGATTTACAAGTGAAACAATCACGTTGTAGTTAGGTTGATTTCTTTATTAAGAAATCTACATCTCTCTCTATTGGAACTGTTTTAAAACAAGGTTATTGTAAAAATATTTTTTGATTCCAACAAATATCTTTTACAAAACTAAAAATTATGTTTTCATATTTTCAGATCTAAGTTTTTCATTTTGAAAAACTTTTACCTAAATAAGATTCGAAGAATCTGGTCTTAAAGAGATTCTTAAAACAATTGAGATCTGAAATTTCGTTAGTTCAAGATCAAACACAATTTTAGTATTGTGAAAACCTACAAATCATTCTTAGAAAACTTGTAATTTGTATGAAACTGTCTGTATAAGAGTGTGTGTTCATGCATGTGTATAGGCACAACACTCACTAACACCATCACACTACTTCACTGAAAAACTTGTGTTGGTTGAGAGATTTAAACTATTGGGACTTCATAAAGACTAAAAGGAGCAAGAGGATCCAAACAGTAGAACGACAAGGACAACATCAAGAGCCTGAAGAAGTTAGATCTGCTAGAGTGGGCTGGTATATTTCTTGACTTAGAATAGGTCTTGTTTCTGTTTAAAATTTGTTATCTATTTGTAACCACAATAATATTTTAGTGGATTTTTGTTTTGTGGCATAGAGATCACCGTGGATGTTTCCCTTATTTTAGGGTTTTACCACATTTAAAACTTGTGTACTTTGCATGTTTGATAACTCTCTCATTCCTACTGCTATACGTCTACTTTAACTAAATTAGTTTTGGTTTTCAAAACTTGTTCACCAATATCTGATATAACTCGTTTATAACTTTTTTGTAAACACATCTTATGTTATTTTGTTTGTTTTCTAAAAAGAGTTTGTCCAAAAAGACATATTGGACCCTTGTTAACAGCTTTAGCTTTTGTTAAATAAACTAGTAAGGGATTTTCAATTATATTACAATGTATAGATGTTTTGAAGATAAATGAACAAATTTAAGATTAAGGGAACCTTAGACTTTTATGTAAGTCCTATTTGTATTGAATTGAAGTGTAAAACTCCTAAAGTTAATATAGATTAAAAAAATTGCAACCATTACAAATTTAAAACAGTTACAAAATAAATAAATAAAACTTTAAAGGTTATAATGGTCATTATATTCGTGTACTTCCAAACTTATATTTTTTAGATACTCAACATATATCAAACAAGGTCAATATGGAGTTTGTAATTGTAAAAAAATTATAAAAGAAATCCGTTAGATGATGAAACATGTTAAATATTTATTGTGTTGATAAGAAAAATAGAGTAATTATACATTGATCAGTCATAATAAAATATAAGTTATGTTTATTAACATGCATGATAATTACTTTTCTTGTAATCACTTAGAGAATTAAGAAAACTTCGGAGCACAATAAATTTACATAATAACTTTGTTTACTTCTTAACCACAATATGCTTAAAATATTGATTTTTTTATAAGAAGAAAATAAGAATGAAGAGAAGATTATAATTGGTTAAATGACATGGTTTATCAAATTCTAACTTTGAATTTTTTTGTTGTCAATAATGATGCTTCGGGAAACTTTACGTCTTTATCCTCAGGAATATGCACTATCAAGTGAGACCATGAAGGACGAAATTTGAATGGAATCAATCTACACAAGGTTTTATACTTTGGCCCATGTTGGCCTTGTTTCATACTGACTAATAAATATGGGGACAAGATTCATTAAGCTTTAATCTATAGAGTTTTGTAGATAGGGATAGTGTTGCATGTAAACATTCATAGTCTGACACCCCGTAAAGTTCATAAATAGATTGATCAGGTACAATACAAAAATTACAAGAATAAAAAATATTCGATAACATTCTCAGCATAATGAAATACATGAAATTAAATAATTAATATAATGAGAAATAGGAAATGCTGAACAAAATAAAACTACCTCTCATATCAATTAATGCCAATATAATAATCTAGCTCTGAAATACAGATGTATCTCATACAATCTCTCACTCTGTATAATAATGAAAAACAAACTATAAAATACAACGGCGTGCTAAATCTAAATAAATACATAGTGGGGGTGAGTTGAAGGAAGAGTACAAGCCGCTAAAGGTGGTCCTCCAATGGACCCAAGTTTACGACAACTACTCCAATATAAGACATGTGAAAAACATATATAACAACAACATAAATAATAATTTTAAAAAAAAAGAAGCTTCTAATTAAATTTGGGCTACAATATAACTACAAATCTTCCTCTCTCCTTTTAGTGGATTTTAGGTTATTAGTTACCCAACTAAACAACCTAAAATAATATACACTATACTAATCCCCAACCCATATGAATAAAGTTTTGTAATACTCCGTATTTTCTAATAATTATTAAATTGAATAAAAAATTAATTACATGTGCTTGTTGTGATGGGAATTATTTATATCTTTATGTGTTATTTAAATTAGGTTTGAAATTGAATTTAAGACACGGTGATTAATTAATTAAGTTAATTATAATTAGACTCGTACCAGGTGATTATTAAATAACTGAGTTGTTAGTAATTTGTTTTTGGGTTTAAGCCTATCGAGTTAATATATGGCTAAAATAAAGTTTTGGCCTATTTGGAGTTTTATTTGGACACTTTGGGTTAGGACTTATTTTGGGCCCAAGGCCAATTTCGTAGGAACCATGTTATGAAGTTGGGAGTTGTGACACCCCGCCTAATTCAATACCGGGTGATCAGGACTTTATGAAATTAAACATGATTTTCATCTAGTTCATTCTTAGCATCACTGTTGAAAAACTTATTAAGTACTAACCACCTAATGATTAATTAAGCCGGTGTCAAAATTTTATCTTTTAAATAGCCAAGTCAATAAGTACAACTAGAGACATCATAGAACCATCACAATATAAAAGAGCATGAGCATATAAAAAATATCTGAAACAAGTCCTAGCCGAATAAATATCGACTCAAAACAACCAAACCAAAATAAATTCGACACATATAAAATATAGCCGATACAATCTGAACTAAAATAAAATGTACAACTGCCATGAGCAACATGCTCGAAAGTACAACTAAAATACTCTCCCTATCTAGGAGTGAATAAGAGAGGCTTCTAATACAACTCCTATAGCACCCACAAATACCGCAGGTACGTACCCTGGAATAAGATCAAGTCTGCCACCCCTTTGGTCGGACACCTAAAAGGGTTTTGATAATATTTTATAGCAAGGGTTAGAACCCAAAACATTTTGAAAATATTTAGCAAGTGAATTAAATTGGAGTAAATTAAAATGCATGAATGCTCTTCATATTTAATCTAGTGTCGCACTCTCTTGAGGACCAACTCACCCCTCAACTAATGTGCGCACCTACTGTTTTTCTATATAACCCACCTATCCATCTACCCCGTGACTAGTTCTTATTATATAGTTCCTTCCTGTCACCCTACTCTAACCCGAGTATGTTTAATAAATGATTTATAAGTTATATATCATATTAACTTAACTAATCATTATTTTTATTTGGGGCCAAATAACATTTTCACGAGTTATATAATAAAAATACAATTCACATCATGTATTTTACCAGTATATAATTATTTGCACCATATATATATATATATATATATATATATATATATATATATATATATATCATCATCATATTACAACATTCACGCACATGACGTAATTTTATAACCATCCTCTTGAGTAGGCAATCACTGAATGTTCTCTACAATGCTATCAATCCAGGTATACTCATCCACTGGGACACCCTGACACAGTTAGCTCCTCGAATCAGTGAAACAAAATAAACGCAATGGAGGCGGTCATAGTTCCCTCCGAAAATGAGACTGAATAATACCCATGACATCTTACCCCTAAATACGGATGCAATGATCTAGGGACTATACTCACCCTACTCCTCAAGTCAAGGGATTCACCCATATAGAGCAACCTCCTATGATAGGGCATTAGAGGGGTATGCTTTTACTAAATATCTAGTGACTGATATTTATGAACACACAAAACATACATATATAGTATACACTACCTTATATACATATATATATACACACACACACATTAAATTTAATTTCATCTATACCGTGCACAAAATCTGTAGCACTAGCCCAAACTATACCCGAGTCCGTACTCCGACTCAAATTTAATTAAGTACGCATTAACTAATTTATTACCTTGGTATTTCTCAACCAATATACCCGGACTCGCTCATTTGGCCCAAAAATACAATATTCAGAATTTATTATTCAAAATTCTCCTTAATAAGTTTGTACAATTTTTAATCTAAGGTTTTCAAATCACTCAATTTCAACCGTAATGTCCCTTATGGATTATTTTTCCTAATTTTTCCATTAAAGTTTTCACCCAAAATGAAGACCTCATAACTATGACCATTAAAATTTCACACAAAATCAAGAACCCATATCTTAAATCCTAAAAACAGAAACCCATGACCAAAACAGGGGAAGGGAGAGAATCCATTGGATCTGCTATCTCGTTCGAATGGCACGCCTATCGTTTGAACGAGGACGATGTTGCTTGAACGAAGCCCAGGTCATTCGAATGACCCTTGGTTCTATCCTCCTCATTCTTTGTCCAAATCTGATCCGCTATTGATAATTTCTAACAACTCTCTACCCATATTTCTTTCCACAATCCCTTCTAATCTTACACCAAATCGAAGACTTCATGGTTCCCCTTTCTTATTAACGATTCTACCATAGATTGAAAATGAAATAATAAAGATTCTAAATCCTTTTCTATTTTTGACTCCCCGCCTAATTAAATACCAGGTGATCAATCCTTTATTAAATTAAATCAAAGTGTCCGGTTGGTTCATTCTTAGCATTACTGTGGAAAATAATTTTTCTTTATTAATCACCTAATAAATAATTCAGCTAAGTGTCAAAACATTTCATTTTAAAGCTTAAGTCCTATTGTTATGATTTAATATACGAAACCATTTTCATGAACACGAATAATATTAAAAACCAAACCATCCAAATAAAAGAAACATGCTAGATAAATCAATCCAAATAAAATATCCCAAATCGCAGGACAATGTAATAATCAAAAGCAATCCCAAGTAAAATAGAATAATGTATTAAATCAAGAGTACAAATATCTTTGAAGTAGATAAAACTGGAAATCGGCGACACATGCCCTATCTAATGATGACTAAATAGAAGACTGAGAAGACAAGGATGAAGTCGTCTACTGCAAGGACCTACAACTCACACACTAGCTACAACACGTCAACAGTCCAAAGATCTATGCCTGACGCCCCTATGGATGGGCACCTGTAATACATATATATACAAGCTAAGGAAGAGATGACAAAAAACGGGTCAGGACCTGAGTGTAAAACAACTTTAAAATAGTTTAGCAAGTATTTAAAATTCTTACCAGTTGATATTACATACATGTTAGTGCCTCGACACTCACTTGGATTCTCACCCATCAACTACGGTACATGCCTAGCGTACTACGGAACTAATCTAGATAAAGCTAACCCAACTTATTGGTCTAATCCGATTCACTTGTCTAACCCAATTTCCCTTCACCAAATTCTGTTTTGAGTAATCGCATAACTATAGTTTATATCTGATAACCTTTTCTTATGAATATAAGCCAGTTATGTTCATCTCAATACATACTTAAGTTCTCAACCACTTCATTCATTTAATATTAATTATTCAATTTTTATCTACTTACAAGCCCAGTAGATTATATATATATATATATATATATATATATATATTGTGGGTACCCGGAATTGGCATTACAGGCCTGGACGAGTAGCCCAATTAAAACGGCCCAATGTCCAAGCCCTTCGCACCTTAACATTAATTCAGTTGTAACTTAGTCTTCTCTCATGTTCTCAAATAGAGATATTCCAGGAGAAGATGGTAAACGTGGGGGAGTCCAACACCCCCACTCCCCGAAGACAGATATGTATATAATAAACCCTAGGCTAGGGTAAAAGACACGTACTGTATTCTCTGCAAACACACACCGAAGTATATTGAAATAATACTAACTGCACCACCGTGGACGTAGGCATTCTTGTTGAACCATGTACATCTCCTATTGTGTGATTGGCATTTTATTTTTCTTATTGTGCTTGGTGATTGCGCTTCTCTTATCTATTTGTGTTGAATAATAATTATCACCACATATATCACTCATAAT
The DNA here is from genome assembly GCA_949130495.1 of Sambucus nigra. Classification (NCBI taxonomy): domain Eukaryota; kingdom Viridiplantae; phylum Streptophyta; class Magnoliopsida; order Dipsacales; family Adoxaceae; genus Sambucus; species Sambucus nigra. The sequence continues at coordinate 311,566,281 of OX422217.1, read as the reverse complement.
ATATATACTAATAGGGCACCCCACATAAATCTATGGTGCTGGCATACTTTGCTATCAAGCCCCCATATCACTCGTACAAGAGGGTAATACTAGTTCGGAATCACTCTCGAACTTTATTAACAAAAAAAACATATTAGAGGCCAAGCACAGTTACAAGTCACTAAGAGTTCGGCACATACCCTCATGTCTCTTAGGACCGTCCGACTATCATTCTCAAATAACTTGTACCAAGGATGCTATGTTCTTGGGTACAAGACAATATCCCCCATAAAGGTCCAATCGAGATAAGACTGTCCCGACGCCGAACCTCTGTGATAGCAAGCAGCGCGGATATGATTACACACAAATATACAATATTATATATATACATGCACCCATATATATATTCTAATTAATCATCTAGGTACGTCCACGACCCATAATATATTCGAACTATGTGTGGCATATAACGCCCAAGTTCTACGTATACTTATATTACTCTTTTTATTTTCTTAATTACCACAAATCCTTAAGTACTTCTCGACTCTCTAAGTGTATCCTCTAGATAAATATAAAATCAATAAGTGTACACTCACTACCCTACTGGACTAAGTCCTTATTGATTCTTACAAGGCCTGATTTAACATACGCACAATTTTCCATTCAATTTATACCCCCAAAATTCCACTGTTGAATACCATATAAAATCGTCTTCCCCAGACCATACTTGTACCCTACTGGTCCTCCTCAAGTCCCATTATAATATTTAAATTATTTCCAAAGGTACTTACACATTGGGATTAGATTAACATTAAAAAGGAGAAAAAATTTCCATTTCCAGGAGGAGTCGATCGATCAATGGAAAGGGGTCGATCGATTGATCCAGTCGATCGATCGACATTCTTAAGTTGATCGATTGATCAAGCAGTTCTTGGCCAAGTTTCTGCAATTCTTTACCTACGTGTTTCCTTGACATAAATCCTCAAAACCTCTATTAATTTGTCCCAAACTCCCAAACAATCTAACCAACAGTTGTATTACCCTACATACATGATTTCTAATGTAAAACATATAAGAATTCATCAAGGGCCATCAATTAAAGGGTTAATTCAAATTAATATAACAAGAGCCCTATTTTTATCATCATGATCAATATTTTCCTAATTCTTCCAGAATTTAACCTCTACTGAACATCAATTTCGTAGTTAATCGTCTACATATAACAGTAGGGTTGTCCTAGCATGATTTATATTCAGAATTTCAATATGAATCTCTCAATTATCATTTATCTTGCATGAAGACATAAATTTATCATCTCCTAAACTAGCATGGATGTGTTATCAACTAAAGAATAGTAAGTTAGATACTTTTTTGAAAATCAAAGTTCTGATCAGACGAATTTGAGTGGTATAGGAACGATCTTCTTCTTCCAATCTACATATTGGTGGTGGAATTGGTTAGAGTGGTGTAGGGTTGGTGGCTCTCCTCCTTGTAAGCCTTCTCTCTTCTCTCTTCCTTAGCCTATCTGCAACTCTAATGTTTCTAACCCTCGAGAACTCTAACTCCCATTAGATATAACCCTTCAATTTTCTCCCATAATTAAGGCCTAAAATTGGAAATTACCAAAATGTCCTCCCGGGGTATCGGTTAGGCCTAAAAATGTTTCGAGACCCAAACTTAACCCCCGGGTACTCTTTTATGACTATATCAACCCTTCCCGACACATTGACACACTCAAAATGACCATACAGGCGACTTATAATTAAATTACTTTTTATCCCAATAATTTAGTCCCAATGCGAATGACACGCGCGTCCCGGCTTAATTTCTATAACTACTGTATTATTCACTCGTGACAATTTCAATAAATTCAATCTCATATATTACTTTACTCAATAAGTAATATTCAACATAATTCTTATCAATAATTACTAACTCTCGTCATGCTAGTAAAAATTCAATTTAAAATCTGGATTAATATTAAATTAATTTAGCCCAATTAAATTTAATCAATCGCATAATTAAAGGCCATAAAAATACGGGGTATTACACTAGTTCATATATCTAAAGTAATCAAAACCCAATTTAGATATCAAGCTAACCCTAAAATCATATAATCTTATCACACCTACTATGATATGAACTGAAATCTGGAATTAATTTATGAGGAAGTTTAACCACTTGCCTTATAGGATTTGTAGGGTCTGAATCTCTTTTATGTAGATGATGATTTGATGAAGAATTCCCACACTTGTTCTTGATTTAAGCTCCCAAGGTTTCTTTAATTTCTCCCTCTTTTTTCCTCTACTTGATTAGGTTTTCTTAAATGAGTTATGGCCATCACACCCTCTCACTTTTAGGGTTTATTAAGTCAATCCCGTTTTTAGGGTTATGGGTTTTATTAAAAGAGTCCAGACACTCCCATGTTGGCTTGGTTATGCCTAAAAAATGTCCCGAGACCTATTTACTACCCATGGTACTCTTTTTTGGCTATTTCGACCCATCTGGACTCAATCGTACACTTAGAATAGCTATCCGAATTATTTTACTGAAAGTTTATATTCACCTATTAACTTAGTAAATTATTACTATTCACTTAGTAACTTTAAATCCCATAAATATTAAAAGTCTACTAACTGGATTAATATTTAAATATTATTAATAATAATCAATTGAATTAAATTATGCCAAAAAAGTAATTTAAAATTTACCGAATTAAGTATTTAATAAATTCCCAAAAATACGAGGTGTTACATACTTCCCCCCTTACAAGGAAATTTCTTCCCCGAAATTAGGTCTTACCTGCAGTGAATATCTCTGGATACTGCTCTCGCATGTCATCCTTCCAGCTCCCATGTAGACTTGTCGACACTGTGATGTCCCCACTAAACTCTAACTAGTGGAACCACATTAGACAGTAGCTTACGCTCACTATGATCCAGGATAGCTACAGGTCTCTCCTCATACGAGACGTTTGGCTGTAAATTAATCTCCTCGATTGGGATGTGCAAAAAATCCCTCTAGCTCCTCCAGTATTTCTTCATCGATGCCACATGAAACATGTCGTGTGTATCTGTTGCAGGTGATCTGGCAAACCCAATCGATACGCTACCGGTACTACTCTCTTAATGATAGGGAAAGGTCCCACATACCTCGGCGCTAGTTTCCCTTTCTTGTCGAACCTCATCACCCCCTTCATGGGAGATACCCGAACCAATACCTGATCATCGACCTCTAACTTCACATGCCTCCAATTGGCATTGCCATAACTTTTTTGCCTGTCCTAGGCTATCCGAATACGTCCCCCCAAAAAACTATATCTTGGCAAACATCTCCTGAATCATCTCCGGACCCAATAACTTTTTGTCCCCCACCTGTAACCAACAAGAGGGTGAACGACGAGGTCTCCCATAAAGTGACTCAAATGGGGCCATTCCAATAGTGAATTGGTACGAGTTGTTATATGCAAACTCTACCAATGGAAGATATTACTCACGTACTCCCCCAAAGTCTAGAATGCACATCCTCTAGCATTTGATTTACCCTCTCATTCTTATCGTCTGTCTATGGATGATGGGGGGTGCTCAATCGCAACTCTGTGCCCATAGCCTCCTGTAAGATCTACCAGAAGTGATATAAAAATATCTTGTCTCTGTCAGACACTATGTTAATCGACACTCCGTGCAACTTAACTATCTCCGCTATAAATAGTTGTGCATACCGCATCATCTCAAAATCCATGCGAACCGATAAGAAATGGGATACCATGGTCAACTGATACACTATCATCCATATGGAATCATGACCCCTATGTGATGTCGGCAACCCCATAATAAAATCCATATAAATGCTCTCCCACTTCCACACGAGAATCTCAAGTGGCTGCAACATGCCAGAAGGCCTATGGTGATCCACTTTAACAAGCTAATAGGTGGCACACTTTGAGACAAACATAGCTATATCTCACTTCATCCCCGACCACCAGTACTACCTCCTCATATCCTGGTACATCTTATCCCCATCGAAATGTACCTCGAATTTAGAGTTATGCGACTCAGTCAAAACGGTATGCCTCAAATCCTCGTCTTTTGGCACAACCAACCTCCCATTAAAACGTAGACCTACATTTGAGTTGATCAAGTAAGACTCTTCACCCTCTGCTAGGAGCCGTCTCACCCTTTCTTGGTAAAATGGATCCTCCATCTGTGCTCCCACCACCCTCATGAAAATCTCGGGTGTGATCGATAAAACTGTCATACATGAACTGACGACCTCATCATCGTGACGAAGTTCACTCCACTTCGCTTTCCATACTTGTTCCAAATCCCCTGTAGGTAGTCAGCTCAACACATTTGCCACCACGTTAGCCTTACTAGGATGATACTGTATATAAAACTAGTAATCCTTCACGAATTCTAGCCACCGCCTTTGTCTTATGTTCAAATCCTTCTATGTGAAGAGATACTGAAATGACTTATGATCCGTGAATAATGTGAATTGCTCTCCTAGAATATAGTTCCTTCATATCGTTAATGAAAAAAGAGCCGCTGCCAACTCAAGGTCGTGGGTGGGGCAATTCCTCTAATGGGGCTTAAGTTTTCAGGACGCATAAGCTATAGACCTCTCCTCCTGCAGCAACACATCGCCAAGTCCCTACAAGAATGTATCCTTATAGACCCAGTACTCCAATCCTCCCCTAGGAAAAGAAATTACAGATGATGATTTTAACTTCTCCTTTATCTCATCGAAAGCTAACAGACACCGACCACTCCATAAAAATGGCACCCCCTTGTGAGTGAAATTCACCAATGAACCCGCAATCTTCGAAAATTCCTTAATAAAGCGGTTATAATACCCGACCAACCCCAGAAAACTACGAATCTCAATCGTTGTCGCCGGTTGTCCCCACTCCCTCATCGTCGATATATTACTCAAATCAACAAAGATACTTGGTCTGACACAATATGGCCAAGGAACTGCACCTCTCGTAGCCAAAATCCACACTTCTCGAATTTGGCATACAACTGGTGGTCAAGTAGACCAAAATGTCGTCTATAAACACGATAATGAACTGGTCGAGGAACTCTCTGAATACCCTATTCATGATATCCACGAACAATACTGGCGCATTGGTGATCCCAAATGGCATCACACTAAACTCGTAGGATCCATACCGTGATAGAAAAGCGGTCTTAGGTACATTCTCCGCCCGAATACACAACTGGTGATATCTCGATCTCAAATCAATCTTAGAGAAGTACGCTTCCCTTTTCAACTTATCGAATAGGTCATCGATCCTCATCAACGGATACTTATTTTGTATCGTGACATTTCAACTAATTGAATTGGTCATCGATCCTCGTCAACGGATACTTATTTCGTATCGTGACCTTATTCTTCTCCCTATAGTCGACACACAAACAGAGTGAAACATCCCACTTCTTCACGAACAGCACAGGAGCACCCCATGGCGATGTGCTCCACCGAATGAAACCCTGGCCCAAATGCTGTTGAATCTTCTCTCTTAACTCACGCATCTCTGAAGGGGCCATGTGGTAGGGTGCTCGAGCAATTAGTCTTGTACCCGATGATAAATCGATAACGAACCCAATCTCTCGACTGGGTGGCAACCCTGGTATGTCTTGAAATAAATCCTCAAAGTCCATCACGATTGGAATCGAGTCTAATGGAATCACCACCCCGGTGAGGTCTCCTCCACAATGTATTATACATGAGTGCGCGACCCTCCCTCAGGCAAATGCATCGCCACTAAAAACATCTCTTGTCCCGAAATGGAAAATACTATGGTCCTCTCAAAATAATCCACCATCGCCCTATATCCTGCTAACCAATCCATGCCTAGGATAACATCATATCCCTCCATAACTAACACTAAGAGGTATGCTGGTAAACTTAGTCTCCCAATCATAATATCTAATCCTCTACAGATTGATTTTATTAGTGACCCACCCCCCATCGGTGACTCTACACACATAAGGATACTATAGACTGACTCTAACAACCCAATGACTCTAGGAAATCTGGTTCTAATGAATGAATGTGATGCACCAGTATAAAAAGGAATCCTACCCTCATGCCCATGAATAGGAAACATACCCTAGACTACGGGAAGCGCTTGAGGTGATGGTGGAATCGAAACATTTCGAACGTTATACACACACCCGTAGTGAAACTGCCTCTACTGCTATGGGGATGGTGGAGCTGGTGGAGCTGGAGGCATTTGTACCTACTGTCCCTACGGGGCACCCTACTACTGGCCCCTACCTCTTTGTGGGCACTCCCTCCTCTGATGGACTGGCTGGACACAACCTAAGAAAATACCTCTGAAAGTCTCCCTGATGTTGGCCCTGCTGGCCTTGATGAGGTTATCCCTAATGTTGGCCCTGCTGGCCTCCTCCATTGTTCCTTTAGCCCTACGGCCCTAAGTAACCTGCTGTTAATTAGGGCCTTGGTTTCCATGCCTAAATCCCTAACCTTCAGGTCAAAATCTCTTAGCAGGATTCCTGACTAGTATTCGACCCCTGTTGGCTGCCTGTCTGCTATGCTCAACACCCCAGATTGCCTTGTCATGTTGGCTAGGCTCACCTCACCTCTTGATTCCCTTCAGGTGGAAATGATGGTCCTGGCAGTGTATCAAGGTTGCATTGATGACGTCTGAATATGTCACCAAAGTAGGTTCCCAATCAAATGTTGCATGATCCTCTAGGGTAAACCATCAATAAATTTTTCCTTTTTCCTCTCCTCGTTGCTCTCCTTGTCTGGCACTAAATTAGACAAACGGATGAACTCCACCACATACTCCTCCACAAAATGGTCACCCTGAATCACCTCCCTGAATCTCTTCCTCATCTCCACCCCAATTGCTGGAGGAAAGTACTTATGGTCGAACCGTACCAAGAACTCAATGATGGTTATTTTATCTCTCTCTCTCTCTCCAATAGTGGTAGTAGACTCCCACCACTCCAAGGCTGCCTCAGTCAACTTGAATGTGTCTAACATATGTCTCTGTACCTCGCTGCAGTCAACCATGCATAGGTAGTGATACATATCTCTCTTCCACTGATAAGCTAATATCACCTCAGAACTCCCCTGAAACTCTGGGGGATGGCCCATTTAAAAGGCCTCCCGAACCCTCTGCCACTCTGACGGCCCCGGATGGGACTGAACAACCGGGATCACTGGCTACTGGGGCTGGGGCTGACGAAACTATGCTGCCATAAATGTCATGGCAGCATTGACCGCCTAGGCCATAATATCTGCTACCTGAGTTGTAGTCACAAACCCTGGTGGGTCCTGTGGCTGCAGAACCTCTGGCTCCTGCTGAGCCTCTCTCGCCTCGCCCCTGGCTGCTACCCTGGCTGGTCTACCTCTCCTAGGCGGCATCTAAAAATTCAAAATGACTTGTATTAGTTCACTGTTAATATAATTCTTAATAGAAGAAGTACGATATCTCATAAGCATAAAGATGAGTCAATAGTCCTAATAATAGGGATCTATATCAAAAGAATGCTACGCTGAAGTCGTAGTAAGCGGTAAAAATCCTATGGACACTAGAACCCGAAGCTCTGATACCATCTATGACACCCTGCGTAATTAAATAGCGGGTGATCAGGCCTTTATAAAATTAAACAGGATTTCCATGTGGTTCATTCTTAGCATCACTGTCGAAAAACTTATTAATTACTAACTACCTAATGATTAATTAAGTCATTATCAAAATTATATCTTTTAAATATCCAAGACAATAAGTACAACAAGAGACATAATAGAACTATCACAATATAAAACAGCCTGAGCATATTTCAAATATCAGAACCAAGTGCTAGCCGAATAAACATCGACTAAAAACAACAAGCCAAAATAAATTCGAGACATAGAAAATATAGCCAATACATTCTGAACTAAAATAAAATGTACAACTACCATGAGAAACATGCTCGAAAGTACAACTGAGATACTATCCCTATCTAGGAGTGAATAAAAGAGGCGTCTAGTACAACGCCTGCAGCACCCATAAATACCGTAGCTACATACCTTGGAATAAGATCAAGTCTGGCGCTCCTGTGGTCGAACACCTAAAAGGGTTTTGAAAATATTTGATAGCAAGGGTTAGAACCCAAAACATTTTGAAAATATTTAAAAAGTGAATTAAATTATAGTAAATTAAAATGCATGAATACTCTTCATATTTAAGCTAGAGTCGCACTGTCTTGAGGACTGACTCACCCCTCAACTAAAGTGCACACCTACCATTTTTCTATATAACCCACCTAGCCATCTACCCTGTAACTAGTACTTATTATATAGTTCCTTCCTGTCACCCTACTCTAACCCGGGTATGTTTAATATATGATTTGTAAGTTATATATCACATTAACTTAACTAATCATTATTTTTATTTGGGACCAAATAAAATTTTCACGAGTTATCTAATAAAAATACCATTCACATAATGTATTTTACTCCTATATAATTATCTTCACCATATATATATATATATATACGTATCATCATATTACAACATTCACGCACATGACGTAATTATATGACCATCCTCCCGAATAGGCACTCACCGGATGTTCTCTACAATGCTATCAATCCAGGTATACTCATCCACTCGAGTACCGTGACACGATTAGCTCCCCGAATCAGTGAAACAAATTAAACACAACAGAGGCGGTCATAGTTGCCTCCGAAAATGAGAGTGAATCTTACCCATTACGTCTCACCCCTAAATACAGACGCTATGACCTAGGGACTATACTCAGCCTGCTCTTCAAGCTAGGGGATTAGCCCATATCACGCAATCTCCTATGATAGCACTAGAGGGGTATGCTTTATTCCAGCTATATCATGCCCAAAATTCGTTGCACTAGTCCAAACTATACCCGAGTCCGTATTCTGAGTCAAATTTAATTAATTACATATTAATTAATTTATTAACTTGGTGTCGCTCAACCAATATATCCGGACTCACTCACTTGGCCCAAAAATACAATACTCAGAATTTATTATTCAAAATTCTCCTGAATAAGTTTGCACACTTATTAATCTAAGGCTTTCAAATTACTCAATTTCAACCTTAATGTCCCTTATGAATTATTTTTCCTAATTTTCCCATTAAAAGTTTCAGCCAAAATCAAAACCTCATAACCATAACCATTAAAATTTCACACAAAATCAAGACCCCATATCTGAAATACCTAAAATAGAAACCATTGACCACAATAGGGGAAGGGAGAGAAGCCGCCAGATCTTCCATATCATTCGAATGGCACGCCTGTCATTTGAATGATGACGATGTCGCTCGAACAAAGCCCAGGTTGTTCGAACGACCCTGGGCTCTCTCCTCATCCTTCGTCGTCCAAATCCAATCCGCCATTGACAATTTTTAAAAGCTCTCTACCCAGATTTCTTCCCACGATCCCTTCTAATCTTACACCAAATCTCGAGTTTCATGGTTCCCCTTTCTTATTAAGGATTTTCCCACATATTGAAAATTAAATAATCAAGATTCTAAATTCCTTTGTAGTTCATATATCTAAATTAATCAAAACCCAATTTAAATTTCAAACCAACCCCAAAATCATATAATCTTATGACACCTACTATGATATGAATTGAAATCTTCAATTAATTTAAGAGCAAGTTTAACCACTTGCCTTATAGGATTTGTAGGGTCTGAATCTCTTTGGTTTAGATGATGATTTTGATGAAGAATATCCACATTTGTTCTTGATTTAGGCTCCTAAGGTTTGTCTAATTACTCCTTCTTTTGTCCTCTACTTGATTAGGTTTTCTTAAATGAGTTATGGATATCACACCCTCTCACTTTTAGGGTTTATTAAGTAAATCCCATTTTTAGGCTTGTGGGTTTTATTAAAAGGGCCCAGACCCTCCCGTGTGGGTTTGGTTATGCCTAAAAATGCCTCGAGACCTATTTACTACCCATGGGTACTCTTTTTTGACTATTTTGACCCATCCGGACTCAACCGTACACTCAGAGTTTCCATCCGACTTATTTTACTAAAAGTTAATATTCACCTATTAACTTAGTAAATTATTACTATTCACTTAGTAACTTTAAATCCCATAAATATTAATCGTCTACTCATCGAATTAATATTTAAATAATATTAATAATAATTAATTCAACTAAATTAAGACACACAAGTAATTTAAAATTTATCGAATTAATTAATTAATAAATGCCCCAAAATACGAGGTGTTATAGGAGTCTAAATCTAAAACACTCATTTTGTCACTTGAAAGACATTTTAAGACTAGAGAGATAAAGAACCAAGAGGAAAAGAGAATTTGAGAGATTTGGGGATTGATTTCCTAATGAATCCATAAGGCAAGTTTATTTAGAGTGATTGTATGCTTCTTATTAGTTTAAGTTATGCATATTCATATGAATCTAAACCTATTATGTTATAAATATGAGTTTTATGATTAAAATTGAATGATTTAGCAATTGATATAAATTACTAGTAATTACATTTATTTTCCCCTTAGTTTGCTGAATTTTATTGTGAATCTGACTTCGATTGATTAGATAATGATTAATTTATAAATGAAAGCATGTAAAATCCCATTGATTTCATGTAAAAATTTGAGTAAAACATGAACTAATTAATTGAAATTTCAAAATCTAAGGTTCTTGATTATAAAATTGGGTTTTATATAAATCTTGATTTAAAACCAGGGTTTTTACGTGAGAAATATAATCTTAATTAGTTATATGATGTTATTTCCTTTGGGTGATGGTTGGGGGATTCAATGAAGTTTTGGAGTTTATTAATGGAGGTTTTGGGTGGAGAAAATATGATTTTGGAGAAGACGACTCCTACAAGTTCAATCGAATGATGAAATTGAAAATTGGATGAGGTTGTGCATAATCGAATTACGAAGGTGTTGGCACTAGTTTCGTATTTTTTTAATTTTTTTTAATTTTTCTTGAATTTGTTACGAAATTTCCACTAAACGGTGTGCGAGATCAAAATTTTGTATGTGTGATTTTGGGTTGAACTTTCTTTTGAAAATTTTAGTTTGGGGGCATAGGGATAGGATTTTGTATCCTATAGTTTTCATGTACTCGTAGAGTAGAGATGTATTCTTATGATTTGAATTGTTGGAGATTGATATTTGGATATTAGGGAAATAATTTATTTAAAGGGGTTAAATTGAGGATTGGGCATGTTAGTGTAAACCTGAGTTTATAATGGGTTGGTAATTAAGAACATGGAGGCTTAGAGGATTGAGACTTGTTGGTTGGGATTATTATAGTCGTTGTGATTCACTAGTGGGACGTTTATCCTTTGGGGGAGATTAAGAATTTGGTTGAAAATCCCTAGGGAAGGGTAATAATTATACTTGATGGTTTTATATAAGTTTGGTGTGAGTTGATACCTAGATATGATTCCTTAGGAGACTATACTAGGGAAAATTGAGACTGAATATATTTGATGTATGGATTATAGGGTATTGTAGGGTGCGGCTACGTCAAAGTTTCAGGAACTCTAGAAGTCAGGGTTAATGTACTTTGGGATGAATATAAGGTTAAAGATATGTTATTACTTTTGTGATAGCGAGGCTACTATGACCCGATAGTATTAAGATCAGTATTTGTATGTGATTTACCTTAACCCATTTATGAGGGTTATGTATGTATTTTTATAGCCCATTAGTGGGGGTTGAAATTTCTTATATGTTTTATATGCAATGCATACCACGTGTGAGTGCTCATGGCGTATTATACTAGGAGGGATTCCATGATGGGGTTGTGCGACGCAAACCACGCTAGTACCCCTATGAGTAGAAGGGATCTTCCTTGGTCGTATTTTACCTTAGGTTCATATGTCTAGGTATCCATGTATCGAGAGAGTTAACGGATATATTTCTTTATGTAATCTTGGGTATGGTAGATTATATGAGTGATGGTTAGGTGTATGATTAATCCCTTACTCGTGCTAAGGCTTTAGGTTTGGAATGACCTAAGATTATACCTAGTGCGGGCTAATAATCTTCAAAGGCAATATGGATAGGACTTCGTTATGTACGGGCGTGTGTGTAGCCCATTTGTTTGTACGTTTCGAGGGATATACCTTTATATGGTTATTAGACGTGAGTAGAGTCTTTCTCTTACCATATGTGATTATTGGGTAGCGGTAGTAAAGATAGTTGTACCAGTTTATCTATTATACTAGGTATGTATACGAATGTCTACCTACATAATTATTTTTGAATTAGTGTATTTGATATACTAAAGATATATATGTTTTATTATTGGCATGGGATAGTTAAATGTGTATAGACTTGAGATATAAGCATGTTATTGGTATATTAGTTATTTGGTGAGACGTACCATAGGTTCGAGACTATCGTACAACTGATGTTTTATAGTTAAAGAGATAAAATTAAATATGAGAAACTAAAGGTTAAAGAATGAAGATGTAAATATTTAATCACATGGGTTATATATGGGTTCGGGATTTAGAACTTCATGTTATTTTGGGTTGTTTAGGTTGGGTAAAACTTAAAAGATATTAAAATATAAGAGGAAGATGCATAGCTTTGATTTATCCCAGTTTCATTTATAATTTTATTTTTCATAGACTTGTTGTTAACGTTGTGGATTTTAACATTTTCAGGAGTTAGGCGGCAAGGGCCGTTGTCTTGATCGATATTGTTCATTGTCATATCATCCTGTTGCAGATTGTTACGATGTAGGTGTCTTTGGCCTATGTGCTAATTCCATTTTCATTCATGTCATTCAAATTTTAGTTTTGAGAAATTTATGTCGTTCTTTACTCTCGTTGTGTTTTGAGAGTGTTTACAAGTATAATTTGTATCAAAGTTGGTTGTATATTATTTATGTTTTACTTTATGTCATTTTCTTATTTCTTCAGTATCAATTAGTTCATTATACTGATAATGTTACCACATGTTTTTTACACCCTTAATTTTTGTATTAGACCTGATCAATCTATTTATGAATTTTACGGGGTGTCATAAGCTTATCTCGTAATTATTTACCATTTATAGTCATCATATTATGTTAATCTCTTACACAACGGATCATGTATTGTACGGTCATCTTAAACCTAAAGTACTTCCCGTTAAATAACCAAGGTACTACTAATGGTCTTATATCTCAACTATATCAATCTAGGGCTATCTTATGCCGCAATGTAATATACACCTCTAGTATATAGGATATAAGAATCCTAAGTGATAAACATATAAGTACACATCCCTATTATAAATCACGTACATCTATAGTATAGCACATAAACTAATACAACTATCTCTAGTACCACAACACATAATTACGTGTAGTAGGATAAAGACAATCTCTATGTATAACATCCACGCATAGGCACAACCCCCAACATATACAAATAAATGGACTAATCACACACCCTCACATAACTAAGGCCTGTCCATATTTCCTTCAGAGATTACTCTTGCGTGCTAGGCATAGTTATAGGTAATCCCACCCTTATAACTTCAATGTATCCCATCAACCACATAGACTACCATAACCAAGCTTATATAATGACCCTCAATCTCATATTTAATAACTATATAATTACAACCCCTAGGTATAGGGGTGCGTAGACAATAGTGTCTAAGGTAAAATGACTAAGCTAATGACTATCACTATCATTGGGGTAACAGTGTGGTCGACGTCATAACTTTTCATAAATGATATCCCCTTTATTACGTCACTCACGAGGAATCACACATCGTATTAATTGTACCCAAAATATACCAATAAATATAATCATCGCTAACGGGTTGAAATAAACACAGACACATACATACCCAATGTTACCGGGTCACACTTGGCATCGTTATCATAAAAAGGTAAACCACACGTTAACTTTACATCGATCTCAGACATCATTAACCCTAACTCCTAGGGTTTCAAAATCTAGGTATAGTCTTAAATGTAACATACACTAGAAACACGAAACATAAATATAGCTAATCTTATATAACCCTATCCCGATCTCCTAAGGATCCTCATCTAGGTATCATCCACACCTGACTTATATAAGAACATCGAATATACTAATTACCCCACTCTAGGATTTCTAACTTAATATTAGTCTCCTCAAAGGATACAAGCCCTAATTAAATATCATAATGACTTTATTAAACCCAACAAAATAACTCAATTTTTTTAAACTTACAAAATCTCATACAACAATCCATCTTACTGTCAAAGTTTGTAACAAAGACCTCAAATTCAATTTAACCCTCAACAAAGGTAAAAAAAAACCAACTAACCAACACTAAAATCTGAAATCTCAAAATATAATTGTTCACTTTCTTATACAATTATAAGAAATTTTAAGGCAAATACAACGTAGCACTATGCCCAAAAATTCCAAAAATCAACCAAACACGCCCTAAGCCCATTTTAGGCTAAATCTAGGAGGATCCAACGATCACTCCCAAAAATTGACATTTCCCCCTTTGAGGGGATTCATCTTCTCATAAACCTAAATTATCTCTCTAAAACTCCATTGAATACTTACAAAGTTGTGCCAAGCCAAACTAACAACCAAATAAGAAAACCACCTCATATATGTGATTGAAACTTAATTCTAACTACAATTTCGCAAGATCTATCAAGATTTAAAGGGGGATTTAAAATTTAATAATAAGAACCCCGTTTTCATAAACTTCTCCAATGTAATTAGGATTTTCATGGAATGATTCAATTAACATGGGGTGTTTAAAGTATTTACGATATTAAAACAAGTCCTAACACTTTTGTCATCATCATTATCATCATCCTTGCCTTAATCCCATCTTATGGGATCGGCCACATGGATTATCCTTTTTCATTCTAATCTATTATAAGCAATATTATCATTCAAGTTTAATTCGTTAAGATCTCTCCTAATAATTTCCTCTCACGAGAGCTTAGGGTGACCCCTTTCACTTTTACCCTCTATTTTCAATCATCTTCCTCTTGTTATATGTGCATCTACTGGTCTACGCAACACTTTTCTAATAATTTCAATTCAAGTTCATGAGGAAATTAATCAATATTGGGTGGAAATTGAGATGATTATTATATTTCTTAAGTTAATTACAAAATTAACTATTTAAATCACCCAAATTAGGTTATAAGGTGATTAAGTTGAGATTTCAATGAATAGATATAAATTTACACAAAATTAACTATAATAAATTTCTAAATAAACTTGCCTCAATTTAATTTATCGAGAAAAGCATTCCAAAATCCGCCCAATTCCTTCTCTTTTCATAAAGTTCCTTCTCTCTAGTCTTAAAGTGCCTTCCAAATTGTAATATGTAACTTATGAGATCCCTAATGACTTGCTAAAACCCTTTAATCCCAAAATTATACTTGGGCCTTATTTAGGCCTCATCTAAAAGATCCCAAAATCACTTCCAAATAACTTAAAAGATTACGCAAGCCTTATACTAGCCTTGCTTAAAACCCATCATTTTAAGATAAAAACGAACATTCTAAGTGTCCCAAAATATGAATACAAAATATACTTAATAAAGTAACTAAAACTCAGTAATTTAATAATCAATTGGTAGAAGTCCTATAAGGACATATTTTCGATAGTGATAATTTGTACGTATTGATATAATTTCAAATAAACTATTTTGATTCATAGGTTAGGTTTTGTTTGTGTTTCACTCGAAGCCTATGGAATGTTTTTTTGAAAACATAATGACCAAGAAAGAGACCGCATTTATCGTGCCGAGTTTCATGCCATATTTTCATCCTGATGTTCTGAGGATCTCTCAGGTATAAATGTTATATATTTTGCTCCTTGGATTCATATTTGTTTTGGGTCTTATTTTTAAAATGGTTTTAAAAAAAAAATTTATAGTTTTTTTGAAAGTCGTTCTAATGACATTAGGCATGTCGTTTAGCCGAGATTCAGAACGTCATTAAAACATGATCTAACGAACTTCGAATGGGATAAATTTATTCTTTTCTCGTTTCTCGTTGGAAATATCAATAGAATATTGTTCGAATGAGAATTGTGTCCTTGTTCGAATGAACTAGATTTTGTTCGAACAAGCAAGTCATTTTTAATGCAAAATTTATTTTTCATCGTTTTCTCATTTATGGAGAACCTCTTATAAATAGGCATGCAAAGAAATAGTTTTTCTTAGAGATATTTTCATATCCTTAGAGTCATTAAATTCTTCTAAAAATCTTTCTTAAGCTTTTGATCTTCCATGAACAAGTTTTCCAACTAAAAGCCTAGTTTTCACCCAAGTGTTTAAAGATGCAAGTATTAATCATATACATGCTTTGAGATCTTGTTTGTGGGAACCAAGATTTATTCTCTTCATTTTGTTGAGAATTATTTCGTGCGGTGGATTTTATGCCTAGTTTATTACATATGGTGGACTTCTTGTATGACGGTTGTTGAGCCTACTCGATGGATACCTAGAAGCGTGGACTATAAAATTGTGAAATTTACACAGGTGGACTTTTGCGTGTCGTTGTGGAGGAGAGGTTGAAGATCAAAGATGCATCAAGGTTTGTGAGGGCGTTGAGTCCTCGTCTAAGTCATGTGTTAACTTTTATAATTCCTTATTATAGTGAATTTATGTGCCTGGGTCGTCCGAGGTTTTTCCCATTTGTATTTTTCTCATACATCGAACGTTGTGGTCGATTTGCTTTTTTTTTTTTATCCTGCACTCACCTATATGCATATTTAGGTTGAGATACAATTGGTTAATTTGTTTAACATAAGAATTGTTTAATCAGTTTAAATTTAATTTGGGTAACTTGTCTAATTGAACTTAAAATTGAGAAAATAAAATAAAATAAAATAAAATAGTTGGTTTGCTTACATTTCCATATTAGAACACTATATGATATTGACCTTCAAGGGTTATTAGATCAGGAACACTAAGTTATCATGTAGATTCTTGCTTCGTAATCTTTTAGGGTTGTTTGGTCTATGTCTCTTTCTCAGTTTGTTTATTTGTTTCTCCCGATGGGACTTTATAGTGATAGGTTATCTGATGTGATTAGTGATGACAATGACTTTCATATTCGAGAGGAGTTTAATGAGTTTTATAATTATGCTGAAAAAATAACTCATTTGAATTTGAAGTTTTAAAAAAAATTAAAGTTCTTGAAAAAGAAAATTTGTTTTATAAAGCTCAAATTAAATTTTTACAAATTGTTTGAACTCAATGAGATATCCTTCATGATAAGCTCATGGACATAAATCATAATTTTTAAATTTTAAAAGTGTCCAAGAAAGAGAGTGATGATACATTTCATGTTTTAGAGATTCAATTAAAGGACTCTAAGATGTTTGAGGCTAGGGTAAAAGAACGCACCATTAAGCATAATGATAAATGGATAGAAGTTTTGAGGGAACGTGAGAACACTCTCATGGATAAGTTCGCTTACATTAAGGGATAGTGAGATAACATTCTTGAAATGATTGAAAATCTGAACAAGAAATTCCTGAATTTTGAAGAGTCTAAGTTTTTTCTTGAATCTAGAATTTTAAAGTTAGCAGATGATCTAAGAGACTCAAGTAGTGACAGTATTGTCTAAGATAATCCGAATTCCTCCCCTGATAACGTTTGTTTTAGATTCTCAACCACAACCAAGGACATTAGATAAGGTCAACCCATAGGTTGCAATCCTAATGTTTACACATGTTCATATTGTGGTAGGAAAGGTCACCTTGTTATGATTTTAGAATAGAGGAAGTCTAGATCCCGTATCACCATGGTTCCCCAAACCCTAGGAATTAAGTTTTCATTTATTTGGGTTAGGACATCTATTTTGGAGGCATTCAATGTTAGACTAATTTATTCTCACCATCTTACACATGATTCTTTTCATGTTACATCTTATGGTTAACTGTCTTCGCATGTTTTCATACACTATCTTTTGTACATTCTATATGTGTTTGCTAGTCGTATGAAATTTGTGTATTTTGTATTTTGATTTTTCTTTTTTTGAGTCTGATTGAGAAAAAAAAAGTTTGTCTTTTGAGTTTTGTTTTCATGCGATATCTTTGAATTTTTTTAAAAGCTAAAAATGATTTTTTTTATGTGCAGTTTGATTTTACATATGTTGTGTGGCATATCGGTGTGTTTGAATCCATTTCCTTTCATATTTTCATTTATATAGAACATTTGATTATGATTTTTAATGCTTAGATTTTTCATTCTTGCTTGGAGTAGGTTGAAAATGACTTGCTTACTGGATTCAATATATATATGCCTCTTCACACTCATGCATGAGTTATTTTGGATTTTAAATCCATATGCTACATGAGCCAAGTGAGGTGTTCTCCTAACAATCTTGTCTCACACACACACACACACACACACACACACACACACACATATATATATATATATATATATATATATATATATATATATATATATATATATATATATATATATATATATATATATATAATTGGGCAATTTATGCATGTAAGAAGCATTTCTCATGAGTTTGATGCTTTACTGAAAATATTAGTGTGCACAAAAAGGGGCTATGAATGAAGAAATCTTTTGTGAGTAAAATGACACTATTGGCATGAGCCTAAAAAAATTAAGAGGCAAAACAAAATATAAAATTGCCAAGCCCAATTTGTTTCATTATTTCTTCAAAAGAATGATATCTACAAAAAAAACGAGAGAAAAATGATATATCTAAGTTTTGAGGGTATTAAATGTTAAAGATCAATAGGTTTGCACAATGAGTCCTTGTTAACTAATGTTTTGATGCTATTGATATGACAAACATCAATATTTTCAAGGCAAATGTGCATTTTTATTGTTTGTCCATTATGAGTTCACTTTATCTATCACTTGAGACTAAATCATTGTTTGATAAAGTTAGTATGATCAAATATTAATCCTTGGACATTTTTAAGATATTGAGTCATAATTCATTTATTTTTAGTTTATGCACCTTCAATATGTTTACCACTTGTTTGTTTAGACATATCGATACTATTCTAGTATGGAAAACTTATTATGTTTTATGTCTGGTTTGTAGTGTTTATACACACACACATATGTATAGGTATATATATGCTTATGTGTCATTGGTATCTTCTGAATATTTATATGTATCGTATCATTTATTTTGAGTCTTTACTTTTACATTTAGTCCATGCATTCCATAAGTTCATCTTAGTTTCAAGTGGCTTCAATTGGTATCCTATATGATCTTTTTGATATCTTTTCTTGCTTTTTTAAAGATTGGTATCCTATGCATTCTTCTACATTCAAGCTGGTATCACTCTCTGCCTCAAAATTTATATTGGTTGATCATTGTTTGGATTATTTATGCTACGATGTCGAGTTATTTTTCATTAATTTTTTACTTACACATCATTGCATGATATATTTGCTTTTTCCTTTATGCCTACCCATGTTTCAATTGGGGAAGATTTGGTTCTATTTGGGATAAATGATTATATTATTCACCTTTACTCTTTGTCTATTACAGAACAAAAAGGGGTATATATGGTATCTCAATCTTTATAGGTTGGGGAGAATTTTTACCTTAGTATGAGACATCCTAACTTATGTGGATATTGTTTAAACAAGAAGGGGGGGTATTCTTATGCGGACTTATATTGCTATGTATTCTCTTTGAATTTAACGGTGAGTATAAGTGTGCAGGTTGGAAACGATGCGATAAAGTTTACACAAGAGCAAAGCTACTCAGTTTATGTGTCGATCAAGTTATACTTTTTCCTTATTGGTTTGAGGATTGAGTCTTTTAGATGAGGATGACTGCCATATTTTTTTTTGTCATGGAATAGCTAAAAGGGGATATTTATTAGGATAAATTTCCGATAGAGTCAATTCATATGTATTGGCTTTATTCCGGGGAAAAAAAATTGGGTTATGGGTTAGGGTTTGTTTATCTTTCCCTCGAAGCCCGTGTCGTGTTTTTTAAGACATAGTGGCCAAGAAAGAAAATACCACATTCATCGTGTTGAGTTTCGTGCCTTATTTTTGTCTTCATATTTCGAGGATCTCTCAGGTATGAATGTTATATATTTCATCCTTGAATTCATATTTATTTTGGGTGATGTATTTTAAAATAGTTTTTAAAAAAACTAGAATTTTTTTAAAGACGTTCTAATGACATTAGAGAAGTCGTTCGAACGAAGTCTAGTACCTAATTAGAAACTTTTAGTGAGCTTAGAATGGGACAAAATTGGTATGTTATAGTTTCTCATTGGAAATCTCGTTCAAATCCTATTCGAACGAGAATTGTGCCTTCATTCTAGCGGTTTTGATTTTGTTCGAACGAGGAGATGTATTTTTGAAAAAAAAAATCATTTTTTGACCTTATCTCGTATTTAGAACGCCTACTATAAATAAAAGTGATGTACACCAATGTTTCTTGGAGAATTTTCATATCCTTAGAGTCAGAAAACTCTTCCAAAAAGATGTCCGAAGGTTTCTATCTTCCATGATCATGTTTTCCAGCTAAATACCTAGTTTTCAACCAAGCGTTTAATGATCCAAGCATTCATCATATATATTCTTTGAGATATTGTTTGTAGTCACAAAGTCTTATTATCTTCATATTGTTGAGAACCATTTCAAGCAATGGTTTCCATGTTTGATAGTTGCTGAGCCTATGAGGTAGATACCGAGGCGTGTGTGGACTCACGCATTGTGGAAGTCATACATACAGACTCCTATCTATCGTTGTGGATGATAGGTTGAATATCGAAGATGTGTTAAGGCTTGCAAGGGCATCGAGTCATTTTTTAAGTCATGTGTTGAGTTTTATAATTCCTTATCATAGTGAATTTGTGTGGTTGAATCGTCCGAGGTTTTTCCCATTTGAGGTTTCCCAATACATCAGGTGTAAAGGTTGGTTTACTTATTTTATCCTGGACTCACTGAGATTCGTATTTAGGTTAAGATAAAATTGGGTAATCTGTTTAACACAATAATTTTTTAATCAGTGCTAAGTTTAATTTGGGTAACCTTTCTATTTGCACATAAAATTGAGAAAATAAATAGTTGGTTTTCTTGTTTTGCCCCTTTCCCATATTAGAACTTTATAGGATAATGGCCTTAAATTCCAAATATTAATTATTTAATTAATAAATTACCGTATATTAAGTTTGCTTCAACTGTGAATCAAATAACACATAAAAATGTAAACGGTGACATCTCAGGTCACATCCTTATTCACAAATTTTCCCAGTTATAAAATGCATAAAAAAAGTGGTATTACATTTCTCCACCCTTAAACAAGGAATTTTATCCTCTAGGTTCGAATTATTTATAGACATACTCGAAAGTCTAAAGACGTCTCTGTAACACCCCGTATTTTTGTGCATTTAATATTTAATTAATTCGGGAATTTCAAATTACTAGTGGGTAATTTTAATTGAATTAATTAGGACAATATATATTTAAATATTAATCGGGGAGTGAATGGTTAATGTTTAGGAAAATTTATTTACTAAGTGAATAGTAATAATTTAATTACGTCATTTCGGGTATTAATGACAGTGTATGCACTTATCTCAACCGAGAGTCGGTATAGACTAAATGGGGTGTGAGATAAGGATTTTTATAAATTAATTCGGATGTCAATTCTGAGTGCGCGGTTGAGTCCGGATGGGTCGAGATAGTTAGAAAAGAGTACCCGGGGGTAGTAATTGGATCTCGGGGTATTTTTGGGCATAGCCGGGCCCACACGGGATGAGTTGGGCCACTCTAATTAAGCCCATTAGGCGAAAAACGGGATTAAGGGTTTTAACCTAAGTGGGGGAATTAAGAAATCAGCAGCCAACACAATTCTAAGCCTAGGGCTTGAGAGAAAAATCGGGGGAAAGGTTAGGAAGAGCAATTGGGAGCTTTTGGAGCCAAATTAAAGGGTTAATTTGGGGTGTTCTTCGTCATCCAATCTCTACAACAACGGAATCAGACCCTACGAACGATTCCAGGCAAGTGGTTAACTGTTTAATTTCTAAATTGATGATAATCAATTCATATCATTGTGATGTGTAAACCAAAATTCGTTTTTGGGGATAAATGGGTACAAAATGGGATTTTTGTTCATGAAACTATTGAATGAAATTCATAGTAAAAATTGTTGTGTTGAACATATCTGAGTATAGGTATTTAATTGGACTAAGAATTCGGATATAAACTGGGGCAAAATCTGGATTTGGAAATTGGTTTGTAGAACAAGGTTTATGAATTTTAATGGGAAAACCCATCTTTAAATATAATGAGATATTGTATGAATCAAGAATGCTAAAATAGTTATAGATGATTGAGACTTGTTTTGGGAGAAATTAATGGGTTAAAAATCATCATTTAAGGTTGGAAAATGGGGAGGTAAAACCTTGGAAATTCGGCCATGGCTGAAACAGCAAGCCAAAGAAGATAACCACCTGTTCGATCGATCGATCGACCCGGGGGCTCGATCGATCGAGGGTCCCAGGAATTTGACAATTCGGCCAGTTTGTTTACAATGAGGGCTTTAATTAAGTTTTAATTCCCTTAATTTTAATAGGTGATAAATTTATACGGGACACATATTTTCCTTAACAATTATAGGGTGATATAATTGGGTTTAGGAGGGTGTGGATGGTATGTCATGAGATAAACGAATTTGGAGAAATAATTCATAATTATGGATATTGGGCCGAGGAATAATATTCGGGTATTGTAGTTGGGTGGCACTACATTATTAAAGGAATTTAAGTATGATATTTAATTATGGACTAAGTGGTCAAGTCCGGGTATGTTGATAATTATAGGTAAATATAATTGGGAAATTTTGGAGAATAAACTTGTGACACATTGTGGGCGAAAAATGTGGGAAAGGAATTATGTGATGTAATAATGGACCGAGTGAGTGAGTCCGGGGATATTGGTTAAGTGGTATCAAAGTAGTAAATTTAATATTGAGAGAAAGTAATTAATTTGGAGTCGAAACATTGACTCGGGAAATATTGAGGTACGGGCTAAGTGAGCGAGTCCGGGGATAATGGTTGGGTGACACCAAGTTATTAAATTAATGGGTGTGATAATTAAATTAATTAGAGTCAGATTGTAGACTCGGGTAGAATTAAATTAATAAATGCGATAATTAATTTAATTAGAGTCGGATTATAGACTCGGGTAGGATTAAATTAATAAATGTGATAATTAATTTAATTAGAGTCGGATTGTAGACTCGGGGAGTTATTAAATTAATATGGGTGTTAATTAATTTAATTAGAGTCGGACGATAGACTCGAGGAGGTATTAAATTAATATTTGTGTTAATTAATTTAATTAGAGTCGGACGATAGACTCGGGGAGGTATTAAATTAATATGAGTGTCAATTAATTTAATTAGAGTCGGGTGATAGACTCGGGAAGGTATTAAATTAATAAGTGTGTCAATTAACTTAATTGGAGTCGGACCATAGACTCGGGGAAAGTATTACATAAATTGAGGTGTGAATTAAATATATTTGAGTCGGACCATCGACTCGGGAAGACGATAAATTATTAAGTGGGAAAATTAATTACGTCGAGTTGGGCCACAGACTCAGGAAATTACAGGCAGTGTACGGGATTTTAGTTCACGGTAAAGCCGGGGTTATTAATATGTATATACGGTGTAGTGATAGTATATATATTATATATGTGTATATATTGTGTGTGATAGTAAATATCAGTGACTAGATATTTATTTCATTTATATACTCTAATGCTATCAAGGGAGGTTGCGCGATGTGGGTGAATCCCCTAGCTCGAGGAGTAGGACGAGTATATCCCCAGTTCATAGCGTCCGGTGTATATGGGTGAGGGATTTATCTCACTTTCAGGGAAGGAATATGACCGCCTCCACTTCGTTTATATTTTGGTCCAAGTTGGTGAGCGATTCTAACTTGGGGAAACTAGGTTTTGTGAGCATACCTAGTGAGATAGCATTTTAGAGGGAATCATCCGGTGAGGGTATACTCGAAAGGATGGATACACGTATGATATATGTGTGGATGTTAGTAAAGGTACTTATAATATGGTAGTAAATATTATATGTAGGTGATAATATAGTGTGTGATGTATTTACCTTATATGACTCGGGTTATAGTTATATGCTGTTAATTAATGAGAAGTTAATTAAGTTAATCATCTGTGGGAATAATACAGTGTGATGTATTTACTTTATATAACTTGTGATACGGTTATATGCTATTATTTTAGAGGAATTAATTAAGTAAATTGTGAGATAACTTATAATTCAAGAATCATTATACTCGGGTTAGAGTAGTATAGCAAGGGAAGGTTATACCAGGACTAGTTGGATGGGGTAGTACAACTAGGTGGGGTTAAGGTAACCGGTAGGTGTGCACAATAGTGGAGGGGTGAGAATGTCCTCAAGGGAGTGCGACACTAACTTAAATATGAAGCGCATTCATGCATTTTAAATTAATGCAGTTAATTCACTTGCTAAATATTTTCAAAATGTTTTGGGTTCTAACCCTTGCTATAAAACTATTTTCAAAACCTTTTAGGTGTCCAGCCACAGGGACGCCAGGATTGCCATTCTATTCCAGGGACACGGAGCTGCGGCATATGTGGATGCTAGCAGGAGTTTGGATTAGACGCATCATTCATTCATTCCTAGAGTAGAAATCTTATATCAGTCTCAGTTTTATTTAGGGCTTGTAGCCCAGACTTCTCGGTACAGTTTCAGGTGTAATTCATTCAGGTGTTGAATATTTGTATTGGATTATTTATTTGGTGGCCGGTGATTTATTCGGCAAGTTGTGTAATTAGTATTCTATTTACTTTCATTCAGTTGTGTGAATGGTCTTTATTTTAATTACGCATGTACTAATTTGTTAAATTAAAAAGTTAAAATTGGCACCAATTTTTGGAATACTAGGTGGTTAGTAAGTTTTAAGAAGTTTTCGACAGTGATGCTAAGGATGATCCAGCTGGGATTCCTGTTTTAATTTGGTATAGGACTGATCACCTGGTATTTTATTAGGCGGGGTGTCACAGATGGTATCAGAGCATCAGGTTCTAGTGTCCTTAGGATCTGTGCGGCTTTTCACGTTTCAGCTTGGCAATCTTTGATATAGAGCCCTATTATAGGATTGTTGTATTCTTATACGTATGCGCATATACGTTCTTCTACGAAATTTATATTTGAGGGTGAACTCATACAAAATTCGATTCTCATTCCAGATGACGCCCAGGAGAGGGAGAGCAGCTAGGGCAGTAGGGGGAGATGAGACGAGGGAGGCTCGTTAGGGGAAAGAGATACCACAACAACCGCCAGAGATGATTTTGGCAGCATAGGTCACTGAAATAGTAGCACGGGCAGTTGGAACAATGGTGGACACAACGGGAGGCTACTTTCCACGGGATCAGCCACAAGTGTTAGTGGCGCCGGATGTTCAGACTCACGCGGAGTCGTCAGGGTGGAAGCAAGAAAGAGAGGTTATTTTTAGTGGGAACCCACCAGAATTGCGAGGGGGTTCAGATGTAATGCTAGCGTGTCAAGGAAGAGAGATATCCATCATTACCAACGCATGGGAGATTGCGATGAGGTGCGAAAGCAGATGCAAACCACTTTTAGTTTAGTGGGAGAAGCACTACAGTGGTGGGAGTCGATCACCACAGTGACAAAATTTTGTGAGGTGACTCAAAGGGGACCGTTAAGTGGCCGATTACGAGGAAGAATTCACTCGTTGGAAAAATTTTTGTACCGGATGAGGTGAGCGAGGAAAAGAGAAAGAAAGCAAAGTTTATGGATGGGTTAGTCTGGAGAATCAGACAACATTTAATTGATGATTCCGCATTAGTAGATTATACTGATGTCATTAACATAACACTCCGGTACTGTTGGGAATATTGCTTCCATGCGAAAGGAAGCGGGAGGGGAGTGGGAATTAATCAGTCGGATGAAGTGGAAGGGAACAATACCAGTGGGGTATCCCAGCAGCAGACTGGGGGAGATCAGGGGCAGGATTTCCGACAAGGAAATCATGCCAAACGATCTAGAACTGGAGGCTATCGGCGGGATGGCCAGGAATTCCAACAAGGTTGGCATGGAAGGGATCAGTGGCAGGGTGAATGTATTAGAAGGTGTTTCGTTTGTGGGAAAAGCGAGACACATGAAGAGAATTTATCTAAAGCGAGGTAGGGGTCAACTACAGGATGAGGTCCTGGATGTACAGCCACTAAAGCAAGTCACGGGTGCATTCGGGCAGGGAGAAGCTGCTCCGAAAACCCGAGAACCAACCGTTGTAGCTGGAGTATAGAGGTAATTATTTTTACTCTAGGGGCATGGGATATATTTTTGAGTGACAAAGAGGATGTCACAGTATAAGACTTATTTTTCACTAGAGTTCGCAGGTGAGTCGAACTTAGTGGGTGCGTTGGCGGTAGCAGCCATAGCATGTGGGTAAACTTTCCGTAGGGTAGCGGAGTTCCTTAGTGTTATTCACAGGAGAGTGGAGGCATACATTGAATGGTTGGTTGAATTATGCGAGGAATTACTACTTTCGAGAATTATGGGAGTAGGGTTAATAATATTTCCTAAATATAGGCTGCATAGCGATGGAATTTAACTATTGTGGATAGTGGAGTTAAATCTTGGTGTTCGCGACACCAGGGTAGGGTTGGTACTAGGTATCACCGGAGAGGGCGTATAGCCTGTATATATGTGGGTATATCTGTTGTATTACGTGGTGCAATAGCACATAGTGAGGTTTTGTGCTCTCAGTTTTTATCCCGGTAAGTGGGGATGTTTACTGAACTGAATCAGGGTGGTTAAATTGATTTTCGAGCAAAGATAGATAGCTCGGGGTTTATTTTGCGCAAGGACTGGTGATAGTAAGGGTGTGGTATTTTATGTTGTCTTTGGTAGCATAAGGGTAAGCGTATATACTTTTGTGTTGAGAGACAAGTATTTATGGGGAGATGTTTGGAGGTTAGCACATGGGTTGGGTACCCGGGCAGTAGATATATATATATGTGTGTGTGTGTGTGTGTGTGTGTGTGTGTGTGTGTGTGTGTGTGTGTGTGTGTGTGTGTGTGTGTGATATGACTACAGGTTCGAAGTTATATTACGGGTTACGACTAGCATAGTCGGGTAACTTTCGTGCGGTAGAGCGCGGGGACAGAGTGTATGGGCACCTGGGTTAATTAAGGCAAATTTTGTGCGGTTAAGCACGGGTATAGGGTGTATGAGCGCCCTAGAAAGGTTTAAATAAATACTTGTGTAACGTATGATTAGAAGCGGATGTGATGGATGTAGCGGGCTTGGAGGCACATGACTAGTGAGTAAAATGTGAATATTGGAACACTGAGTTTATCTTAATTTCGAGGACGAAATTCCTTTGTAAGGGGGGAAGTATGTAACACCCCGTATTTTTGTGCATTTAATATTTAATTAATTCGGGAATTTCAAATTACTAATGGGTAATTTTAATTGAATTAATTAGGACAATATATATTTAAATATTAATCGGGGAGTGAATGGTTAATGTTTAGGAAAATTTATTTACTAAGTGAATAGTAATAATTTAATTACGTCATTACGGGTATTAATGACGGGGTATGCACTTATCTCAACCGGGAGTCGGTATAGACTAAATGGGGTGTGAGATAAGGATTTTTATAAATTAATTCGGATGCCAATTCTGAGTGCGCGGTTCAGTCCGGATGGGTCGAGATAGTCAGAAAAGAGTACCCGGGGGTAGTAATTGGGTCTCGGGGTATTTTTGGGAATAGCCGGGCCCACACAGGATGAGTTGGGCCACTCTAATTAAGCCCATTAGGCAAAAACGGGATTAAGGGTTTTAACCTAAGTGGGGGGATTAAGAAATCAGCAGCCAACACAATTCTAAGCCTAGGGCTTGAGAGGGAAATTGGGGGAAAGCTTAGGAAGAGCAATTGGGAGCTTTTGGAGCCAAATTAAATGGTTAATTTGGGGTGTTCTTCGTCAACCAATATCTACAACAACGGAATCAGACCCTACGAACGATTCTAGGCAAGTGGTTAACTGTTTAATTTCTAAATTGATGATAATCAATTCATATCATAGCGATGTGTAAACCAAAATTCATTTTTGGGGATAAATGGGTACAAAATGGGATTTTTGTTCATGAAACTATTGAATGAAATTCATAGTAAAAATTGTTGTGTTGAACATATTTGAGTATAGGTATTTAATTGGACTAAGAATTCGGATATAAACTGGGGGAAAATCTGGATTTGGAAATTGGTTTGTAGAACAAGGTTTATGAATTTTAATGGGAAAACCGATCTTTAAATATAATGAGATATTGTATGAATCAAGAATGCTAAAACAGTTATAGATGATTGAGACTTGTTTTGGGAGAAATTAATGGGTTAAAAATCATCATTTAAGGTTGGAAAATGGGGAGGTAAAACCTTGGAAATTCGTCCATGGCTGAAACAGCAAGCCGAGGAAGACAACCACCTGTTCGATCGATCGATCGACCCGGGGGCTCGATTGATCGAGGGTCCCAGGAATTTGGCAATTCGGCCAGTTTGTTTACAATGAGGGCTTTAATTAAGTTTTAATTCCCTTAATTTTAATAGGTGATAAATTTATATGGGACACATATTTTCCTTAACAATTATAGGGTGATATAATTGGGTTTAGGAGGGTGTGGATGGTATGTCATGAGATAAACGAATTTGGAGAAATAATTCATAATTATGGATATTGGGCCGAGGAATAATATTCGGGTATTGTAGTTGGGTGGCACTACATTATTAAAGGAATTTAAGTATGATATTTAATTATGGACTAAGTGGGCAAGTCCGGGTATGTTGATAATTATAGGTAAATATAATTGGGAAATTTTGGAGAATAAACTTGTGACACATTGTGGGCGAAAAAAGTGGGAAAGGAATTATGTGATGTAATAATGGACCGAGTGAGTGAGCCCGGGGATATTGGTTAAGTGGTATCAAAGTAGTAAATTTAATATTGAGAGAAAGTAATTAATTTGGAGTCGAAACATTGACTCGGGAAATATTGAGGTACGGGCTAAGTGAGCGAGTCCGGGGATAATGGTTGGGTGACACCAAGTTATTAAATTAATGGGTGTGATAATTAATTTAATTAGAGTCAGATTGTAGACTCGGGTAGAATTAAATTAATAAATGCGATAATTAATTTAATTAGAGTCGGATTATAGACTCGGGTAGGATTAAATTAATAAATGTGATAATTAATTTAATTACAGTCGGATTGTAGACTCGGGGAGTTATTAAATTAATATGGGTTTTAATTAATTTAATTAGAGTCGGACGGTAGACTCGAGGAGGTATTAAATTAATATTTGTGTTAATTAATTTAATTAGAGTCGGACGATAGACTCGGGGAGGTATTAAATTAATATGTGTGTCAATTAATTTAATTAGAGTCGGGTGATAGACTCGGGAAGGTATTAAATTAATAAGTGTGTCAATTAACTTAATTGGAGTCGGACCATAGACTCGGGGAAAGTATTACATAAATTGAGGTGTGAATTAAAAATATTTGAGTCGGACCATAGACTCGGGAAGACGATAAATTATTAAGTGGGAAAATTAATTACGTCGAGTTGGGCCACAAACTCAGGAAATTACAGGCAGTGTACGGGATTTTAGTTCACGGTAAAGCCGGGGTTATTAATATGTATATACGGTGTAGTGATAGTATATATATTATATATGTGTATATATTGTGTGTGATAGTAAATATCAGTGACTAGATATTTATTTAATTTATATACTCTAATGCTATCAAGGGAGGTTGCGCGATGTGGGTGAATCCCCTAGCTCGAGGAGTAGGGCGAGTATATCCCCAGTTCATAGCGTCCGGTATATATGGGTGAGGGCTTTATCTCACTTTCAGGGAAGGAATATGACCGCCTCCACTTCGTTTATATTTTGGTCCAAGTTGGTGAGTGATTCTAACTTGGGGAAACTAGGTTTTGTGAGCATACCTAGTGAGATAGCATTTTAGAGGGAATCATCCGGTGAGGGTATACTCGAAAGGATGGATACACGTATGATATATGTGTGGATGTTAGTAAAGGTACGTATAATATGGTAGTAAATATTATATGTAGGTGATAATATAGTGTGTGATGTATTTACCTTATATGACTCGGGTTATAGTTATATGCTGTTAATTAATGAGAAGTTAATTAAGTTAATCATCTGTGGGAATAATACAGTGTGATGTATTTTCTTTATATAACTTGTGATACGGTTATATGCTATTATTTTAGAGGAATTAATTAAGTAAATTGTGAGATAACTTATAATTCAAGAATCATTATACTCGGGTTAGAGTAGTATAGCAAGGGAAGGTTATACCAGGACTAGTTGGACGGGGTAGTACAACTAGGTGGGGTTAAGGTAACCGGTAGGTGTGCACAATAGTGGAGGGGTGAGAATGTCCTCAAGGGAGTGCGACACTAACTTAAATATGAAGCGCATTCATGCATTTTAAATTAATGCAGTTAATTCACTTGCTAAATATTTTCAAAATGTTTTGGGTTCTAACCCTTGCTATAAAACTATTTTCAAAACCTTTTAGGTGTCCAACCACAGGGACGCTAGGATTGCCGTTCTATTCCAGGGACACGGAGCTGCGGCATATGTGGATGCTAGCAGGAGTTTGGATTAGACGCATCATTCATTCATTCCTAGAGTAGAAATCTTATATCAGTCTCAGTTTTATTTAGGGCTTGTAGCCCAGACTTCTCGGTACAGTTTCAGGTGTAATTCATTCAGGTGTTGAATAGTTTTATTGGATTATTTATTTGGTGGCCGGTGATTTATTCGGCAAGTTGTGTAATTAGTATTCTATTTACTTTCATTCAGTTGTGTGAATGGTCTTTATTTTAATTCCGCATGTACTAATTTGTTAAATTAAAAAGTTAAAATTGGCACCAGTTTTTGGAATACTAGGTGGTTAGTAAGTTTTAAGAAGTTTTCGACAGTGATGCTAAGGATGATCCAGCTGGGATTCCTGTTTTAATTTGGTATAGGACTGATCACCCGGTATTTTATTAGGCGGGGTGTCACAGTCTCACCCATAGTGTACTTAAACGGCTATATAAGAATCAACTCAATATATAACCTTAAGGAAGGCAACAAATCGGGGTTGGGGAGGGTTTGACAAAGTTGATTGGAGAAAATAGTTATCTAACTCAAATTACCTAGATGACTCCATGTGTTCTTCGGAACCCATGAAACTTATCACAATCAATGAATCTACTCTCCAAATATTGTACATCCAATTGTTCCTGGGATGTAAAATGAGTCTCCAAACATGAACCTTGGTCAAAACTACCTCTCATTACTTGGGATCCTCTAAAAATAAATCTCCCTTGAAAAGTAACCTGCTCATGTCGTCGTATAAATAAAGGAACCTCATCCTAATTACGATATACATACCATCTCTCGATAAACTTCAATTCTTAGGCCTCAGCTACCCCTACCATGGGTTTTGGGTGCAATGGCTACCAATACTACACCACTCACTTTTCAGCAAGATGTCTTTGCCAATCATGACGAACTTTTATGCGATTCAAATTCACTCTATGATGCGCACATTCCTCGTTGTGTCCAAAAATTGGACATTAGTCTCGATCGTTCCAACAAGTCTTTGATACACCATAAAAAATGCTCATTCTGTATCGTGACCTTGTCCAACTTCGGGCGGTCCACACATCGACTTAGAGAACTCCACTTTTGTGGCATTTCCCGACGGCAACTCCTTCTCCTAAAACTATTTTGCTCAAAAGTGGTGATGCTTTCTCCCACAACACTATCGCGTCGGGACTAATGATATTGCCACTTTAAGTTTATGACTAATCTCTGATGTGGGTGATAACTCAACACCTACCTGAATATAACTGGAATAACTTTGAGACTATCATCACATCTCTACGCAATTGTAATACCCCCTAATGTGCCCGTATCTCTGTATAGATAAGCATGTGCTAGACCTTCTCTTGAGCCAAAGCATAGCTTTGAGAACATTCCTTCCCCGGAATGATAACCTAAAAAAGAAACTACCTTCGGTAAAAAATGTAAGCGTAGTATAAGGCTATCCAAACAAGGCCAAAAATAATATGATAATATCTCATGTAATAGCCAATAATGCATCTAAAAACAAATCTTACAAAACAAACTTCTAGGTCTCTATAATCACGACATAAAATAGTGCCTTAACTACTGGGGTATCCATATATTTATAAAGCTCGAAGATAAAATTTATATACCTCATAATCGTAGTAAACACGCTACTAATAAAGAATGATAACTCCTCGATGTCTAATCAAAACTCATGCGCGTGAGTCATAAACATACCTGTAACCATCCCCTGGTGGAACCCCAAAAGCCTTGTTGCCACTAAGGAATCTAATAACTAAGTGGTCTCATTGGCCACAAGTGTAGCACCTCCCTTTAATGGAATTATCGAAATGGAGGCCATCCTGACCTTGCCTCTATGGTCATTTTTATTAAAACATGCCTCATTTGGCTTGATCTAATTAGTCATGACCCTACCGATCATAATTCCCTTCTCCCTACTAGACTTAACAGATCATATTTCCTACTCTTGGAAACTTCTTCAGATCTTCTCTCCCGTATGTGGTTCCTTATACTTGTGAGTTGTTTCATACTTGGGTTAATGCTACACTGTCTAAAGTAATTGGGCCTAATTTGTCCTCGGTCTTCATAATCTTAAGAAATCTATACATTAAATATTTTTTTTAACAAAAAACTGAATATATTATAATCTAGAGAGAAAATCCTTTTATAATTGGCAAGTACAAGAAGGGATTAAACATAACCACCACAAAGGTGAAAAGGCCATAACGTGAGAAAATCTAAAAATTTAGAAGCTAAAGCTTGTCCATCCTAATGAGACCTTGAATCTTTGACGAGAGGTCTTTAATGTTGGGGGAGCACTAACTCTTTTTGCTAAAACTCCCATATAAAGCCAAAAAATATTTGCAGGGGAGTTCCCCTCTCTATAAATATGAATAAACTAAACCTCCTAGTGATGTGTTAAAGTGGTGATTTTAGTGATGCATGTTGATAGACTCCAAGGAGTGGCAATCACCTTATTCAAAATGTCTACCAAACTTTAAACTCAGATTCAAGTATAAGGGGGTACATGTATAAGTCTTTGTAGCGCTTCAATACTTTCATCCTTCCATGATCTTCCATAACTTGACTAGTAGGGGTGAAAAGATAGGCAGAAAAACCCCATAACAATTATCTCTTGTCATTTCTCAAAACTTTACCACCACCACTCGCCTCCAAATTTATTTTAGAGGACTGATCAATATTTTATTTCAGCCAAACTTCGAGAGGAATTCCCATTTAACTTGAGAAGGTAAATAGAATTTCTTGATGGGTACCTTCATACTTACTTTTATTTTTGGCACTACAAAAGAACCGACTCATAAAAGAAGGAATAGTTTGACAAATCCCGATGATGCAGGAATGTAAATTACACCAACTGAGCACAAGTGTTATACAACATGTTGCTTAATAACGCCTACTAACTCCTTCCCGTAAGGTTTTTTCCAATTCAAAAAGTCTTTCCCACATTGAAACTAATAACACGAATATCCTCCTTATCTTTCGTATCATTCTTTCCAAGTGCATAAATAAAATGATAGTTGAAATCCTCATTATACTGACACCATGCGATCGCATAAATGAGGTCTTCAAAAACTTACTTCTAATTCCATTACGAATGGTGAGTGGAAACATTCCCCCTCAAGCTATACATTAAATATATACTAAAGGTCTCACGTCCAATGGTCCCTAACTCCCCATTGAAATCAACCTCATGTGTGGGACGTCTCGTAAGCGAATCCAAATAAGGAACGATCCCAATACACTTGGCCTTATTCAAATTGTTCTTATGGTATAATGGCGTAAAACCCACTAAAGGTTCGTCTTTATCAAGAGAAAAAGTCCTAAATAACAAAGATCTACAGTAATCAAATAATGCAACATAAAAAAGCGAAGAAAATACTCAAGATCATAGGACACTAGAGCCTGGAATACTCTGATACCAAATGTGACACCGTGTAAAATTCAAAAATAGATTGACGAGGGCTAATACAAAAATCATGGGAATAAAAAATGTTTGGTAACATTCTTAGCATAACAAAATACATAAAACTAAACAAATAATATAATGAGAAATAACAAATGTTCAACAAAATAAAACCATCTCTGATACCAATCACTACTAATATGATAATCAATCTCTAGAGTACAAATATATCTCATAAAATCTCTGACTCAGAATTGAATTTAAATAAATACCTAGAGTGGTTGAGCTACACTGCTCGACTCCTACATCCTAGGAAGGAAGAGTAAAATGCCGTTAGAGGTGCTCCTCTAACAAACCTAAATATATGACAATTGTTGTAGTTTACGACCTGTGAAAAATAGATATAACAATAATGTAACCATCAATTTTATGAAGAATAAGATTATAACTAAATTTGGGCCACAAGATAACTACTCATCTTCCCCTCGTTTTTAGTGTATTTTAGGTTATTAGTTACCCAACCCAATAACCTAAAATAATATTGTAGGCAGTAGTGTTCGAGGTAAAATTACCAAGGTAAAGCTCGTTGATATAATTGGGGTAACAGCACGATCGACATTGTACACTCCCCATAAAGGATATACCCTATAGTAAGTCATCCATGAGAAATCAAACATGATATCCATTGCACACAAAACATACAAACAAATATAACCCTTGATAACACGTTGAAATAAAAACATATACATACAGGCCCAGCACTATCGAGTCAGACTTGGCATTACTGTCATAAAAAGGTAAATTAAATTTTAATCTTACATCGATCCCATACATCATTAACCCTAACACTCAGGGTTCCCAAATCTAGGTATAGTCTTACACCTAACATACATTAGAAACACGCAACATAACAATAGTAAATCTCATATAACCCTAGCCTGATCTCCCAAGGCCCCGCGTCTAGGTATCACCTGCGCTTAACTTATAGTAGAACATTAAATATATAAATTACCCCAATATAGGGTTTTCGACCTAATCCTACTCTTTTCAATGGATACACACCCTACTAAAATCTCATAATGACCCTAACAAACCCGGCCAAATGACTCAAATTTTCTAAACTTCCAAAATCACATATAATAGTCCATCCTACTCTCGAATTTTTCAAACAAAGACCTCAAATTCAATTTAACCCCTAAAAACCAATCAAGGTAAAAAAATACCCAACTAACCTACACCAAAATCCAAAATCCCAAAATATAAATATTCATTTTCGTCTACAATTATAAAAAACTTTAAGGCAAATCCAACCTAGAACTATGCCCCAAATTCCAAGAACTAGACAAATAATACCTATGCCCATTCTAGGCGAAACCTGGGAGGAGCAATCGATCGATGATCTGGCATTGATTGATTCATCACTCCAGAAATATGACATTTCCCCCTTTGATGAGATTTATCTTCTCTAAAACCTAAATTCTCTCTCTAAAACTCTGTTAAAGACATACAAAGCTTCATTCAAGCCCCAACCAACAACCAAACAACAAAACGACTTCACATATATGATTGACACTTAATTATAACAACAAAATCATAAATTTCTATCAAGATTTAACGTGAAATTTCATATTTAATAATAAGAACCCTAGTTTCATAAACTTCATCACGTTAATTAGGATTTTCATGGAATGATTCAATTAATATGGGGCTTTTACATGATTTATAATATAAAAACAAGTCCTAAGACTTTTGTAACAATTTCAATTCAAATCTATGAGGAAATCAATCAATATTGGATGGAAATTGACATTGTTATTATCTTGATTAGGTTAATTATAAAAATAACAATTTAAATATATAATAACCCGCATTTTTATGCATATTATTTAATTAATTGATTGTTGGAATTAATTATTTATGCTTGCTATGATTAGATATTCCACCATTTTACATTGTTTGTGTTATTTAAGTTGAATTGGAGTTTGGAGTTAAGACAAGGTAATTAATTAATTAATTTGATTAATAATTAGACTCATATCAAGAAATTATTAAAGAAGTTCTTAGTTAATTATTTTGGTTATATTTGCTAAATGTCTTATGGGATGCATAGAATGTACGTTTAAAATTTGAAATAATGATTTAAAGTCCTATTGGGTTAGTATAAGTTTCGGTCATGGTAGGTCAGGCTCACATTGGTCCCGAAATTAATCTTGGGATTAAAGGGCTGTAAGAGGTCATGAAAGATATAATTTTATCACAAACACAATGGGGAAGCACTAGATGGCTAGGGGTAGAAAGAACCAAGAGGAAACGAAGATTTGGAGGAATTAGGGATTAATTTCTCAATCAATCCATAAAGCAAGTTCCATATAAAATATGATTATGATTGTATGTGTGTTAATATTGAGATTATTTATTTAAACCTAAATATAAATATAATCTAGATCTAATTAGAATGACTAATTTGATTAATTCCAAGATTAACCTAGTTTAGATTGTAATTGGGTTTGTTTTCAATAATAATTTGATTGATTTTCCTTTTAATTGGAATTAAAATTATTAAAAAAATGATTATAACATGTTTTGTACTGTTAATTAGTTAAAAGACACTAATTATGTGAATTGATATTTTGCAATCAATAGTTGGTTGGTAAATTTTGATTCAAGTCAGGGTTCCTGAATTATGAATTGTTTTTTTTTTGTTGAATCTTTGTGTAATCTTTGGTTTTGATGTTAGAAATAGATTCCAATTAGTTATTTAATATGATTCTATGGTTTGGATGCTCTTTAAGGAATTAAATAAATCTTTAAAGCTCATTAATTGAAGTTTTGGGTGGAGAAAACATGATTTGAAGAATATGATTGCCTTAACCTGTTAGTGAGGGTTATAATTACTTCCTTGTTTTATGTGAAATGCATACCATCTTTGAGTTGTCATTCGTAAACATACTAGAAAGGATTCCATGATGGGGAACATGCGATGCGGACTGTGTTGGCACCTTGGTGACTGGACAAGGTCTCCCTTGTTCATATTTTACACCTGGGTAACATGTCTAGTACCCATGATCGAGATGGACTTCGAGGATATTTCTTTCATAAGTCTTAGGTATGATAGGCTTTAGGAATGATGGGTATACGTGGAAATTTATCCCTTGCCATGATGAGGTCTTTGGTTCGGGAAGACCTAAGACTATACTAGTACGTGTAAGAGATCCCCGAAAGCAATAAGAGTATGCCTTCATTATGTATGGGCGCGAGAGATGCTCATTTCTTTGTAAATGTCGGGGTATGTAACTTTGTTTGGATGTTAGACGTGAGTAGAGTCTTTTGCCTAAGCTATGTGATTATGGTGTGGTGATACTTGAAATAGTTGTATTAATTTATGAGTTATACTTGGTGTATATGACCTATAATAAGGATATTTACCTACATACTTATGATGTGGATTTTTGTATTACATATCCTAGAGAGGTGTATATTGTATAATTGGCATGAGATAGTCATATTTGTATAGATTTGAGATATGAGCCTGGTAGTGGTATCGTAGTGATTTTAGGAGAAGTTCCTTAGAGCTTCAGACCTTAGTACATTGTGTGACTTCTATTGAAAGAGATTAACTTATTATAGTTCATGAAAAGATTAATAAATGACGTTGTAAGTCTTTAATCACATGAGTTATATATAGTTTCGGGATTTAGAACCACATGATATTTTAGGTTGTAGGGTTAGGTAACTAATAACTTAAATATATTAAAACATCAGAGGAATATGTGTAGTTGCGATGTGGCCCAGATTTAATTATAACCCCTTCTATATAGGCTTGTTTTTTAAGTTGTTTTTTTTAAAACTATTTTTATAGTTCTTTTTACGATAGTTCTTATAAAAGCGGGATCGTTAGAGGAGAATCTCTAGTGGCGTCACATTTCTTACTCCCATGATAATGGTAGTTGAGCAAGTGTAGCTCATCCTTTTATGGTTCTCTTTTATTTTTTAGTTTGTTGTACATGTATATTTACATTCCCAGACGACTTATGTTTTTAATTGGTGATTGGTATGAGAGTTAGTCTTATGTTGATTAAGTATTTCATTATATTTTCTTTGTTCCTTAATTCCTGTTTATTTCTTATGATAATAACGTTACCAAAAATTCTAATTCCCATGATTTTATGATAGACCTGATCAATCTATAAATGGACTTTATGGGTTGTCACATTTGATATTAGAGAATTCTAGGTTCTAGTGTCCTAGGTATCTTGACTGCATCTGTCACTTTTCCACGTTACGTTCTTTGGATACTTTAGAGCTTTAGGGTTTAGGGTTTGTACTATCTAAAAAGGCAACCATTTGAGAGGTTTCGCACCATTATTTATCGATTAATGACTCAATTAGACCAAGTGTATTGGGAGGGTTCCTTATTTGGACGTATATTGCGAGATGTCCCACACATGAGGTCGACTTCGGTCGGGAGTTAAGGGATTTTCGGCACAAGACTTTTAGGAAGTTCTTAGCATATGGTTTGAGTGGAAATATTTTCACTCACTATCCACAACAATATTATAATTCAGTTTTTTAAGACCTTGTATGTGCAACCATATGGTGGTTAGTATGAGGAGGAGTTTAACTATCTTTCTCTTTCTTAACCGGGAAGATTGAGATGGAAGAAACGAAGTGATATTTGTTATGGCATTGGCAGAAACCTTATTTGAAGGGTTTTATGTAATACCCCGTATTTTTATGCTATATTAATTTTGGGATTTATTAAATTTAATGTGAATTAATTATTTAATAAAATTCGGAAATTAATTATGTTATAATTATTAACGTGACGAGAGTTAGTAATTATGGGAAATTTTTCGAATGTTACGAAGGAGCAAAGTAATATATAATATTGGTTATATTGAATGTCACGAGTGAATAAAATGACAATTTTGGAAATTTGAGTCGGGACGCGCCCGTGTCGCGTCGGGACTAAATATTGATAAATAAAAGTGAATATTTTATAAGTTGTTCGTATGGTCGTTTTGAGTGCGCCAACGCATCCGGAAGGGTCAAGATAGTCAGAAAAGTGTGCCCGGGGGTTTAGTTTGGGTCTCGGGGCGTTTTTAGGCCTAATTAGTACCCCGGGAGGGCATTTTGGACATTTCACATTTTTGGGTAATTAAACCCACGAAAATTAAAAGGGTTATATCAGATATCTGGGTTATCATCTAGGGTTAGAAAGCTCAAAACACTAGAACGGCCATTGGAGAAGAGAGGAGAGAGCTCTCAAGGCATTCCAAGGCTCAAAACTCAACCGTTTGCACCGCCGCCACCGCCAACGCGTAGATCGCGAGACGGGGAACGCAACCACACCAATTTCGGTACCAAACCAGACTTCTGAAAATCCCAGGCAAGTGTTTATCTTGCTTATTTCATTGATGCATCTTTCATATTAGTTTAGGAGTAATTAGAATGAGTTTTTATGGAAGGAACCTAAAAGATGAGATAGGAAATTGCATGTAGGGATGGATAAATTGTTATTCTGGAAACCCCTTAACATGTAGAGGATTGAACCACGAATTTATGAGGTTGTAGATGAAGAAAACTCTGGAAAAGATGGATTGGAACATATTAATGAAATTCTAGGGTTCTTGAGGTGTTATATGAATTTGGGGCTTGTTGATCCATGTTTAATAATAGAAATCTACATGTTTTACGTTGAAATTTCATAGTACGATGATATAATGTCAGTAGTATAAATTTTGGGTCGATTGGGTATGAAAAATATGTATTTGGTGAAGGTTAGAAGATGAAACCCGTAACTGCAAATCTGCAGATTTCGTAGACCTGCTTGATCGATCGATCGAGCCCAGAGCTTCGATTGATCGAAGGTTCGATCGATCGAGCCCCAGACCTCGATCGATCGACCCCTCCTGGCAGACTCATGTTTTCCCTTCTTAATTAGTTGAAATTCACTTTAATGAGGAATAATTCATGGTCACCCTTATAAATATGTTTTGGGAGATAAAGAGGACCAGTAGGGTATATGAATAAATTTTGGGACCTCTAATATATGACGAGAATTGTATTTTTTGGGATAATTATATAAGGAACGATGAAACTACGTATATAAAGTGAGAGATTACGTCAAATAGTTACGATACAGAATAGATGAATACCTACTGAATTTTATAATTGGGAGGATAAAGCCATGAGAGTTATGTGGTAAGTTGGAATAATACCGAATCAAGGTTAGAAACGAACCATTATATGTGTTTACTAAAAATGTGAAAATAAGGATAAAAGTCCTAACTATGGGATTTGAAATATACCTAATATTGATATGGTAATATTATTATAGTTATATGACTGTGTTTGCATATACTATCTATGTGTGAAAACATACCCACGCTACTTGCTATCCCTGAGGTTGCCGCGTTGGGACGATCTTATCCTGTGTTGACTTATGGGGGATATTGACTCGTACCCTAGGAGATAGATATCCTTGGTACAGGCTATCGATTTGATAGTTCAAAAGGTCCTAAGAGACGCGGGTATGTGCCATCCTCTTAGAGACTTGGAATCTATGCTTCGCCTCAATATTGTTGTGTATGTGTTAATACAATTCGAGAGTGACTCGAAATTTGTATTCCCCTTAATATGAGTGATACGGGGTTTGGATAGTAGAGTACGCCCTCACCATAGCTTTTTATTTGGGATGTTGTTATAATATATATATTATACGAGTAGTTAATATATATGTGAAATTCTAAAATTTGGAACTGCCTACTGTGATTTGGTAAGTAGGACATGGTTGATGACTCAAATTGTAAATACTTGTTTTGAGAAAGTATAATATGACACTGGAAAACTTTATTGATTAATAAAGTTAAAATGAGAACTTTGGTTAAAAAAAAATTGAAACCCTATTTTTGAACAATTTTATTGTTCGGTTTTAAATCTTACGAATAACCTAAGACAAGATAAATCGTTGGGGGAGATTAGTGCGATATATGATAAATAATCCGATGAGAAGGTTAGTACGATAGGCGTGCACATTAGAAGAGAGGTGAGCATTTCTCAAGAGAGAGTCGCACTAATATGTTGTTGCATTGGCCTGTAATTAATTTAAATACTTGCTAAACGAATTTTTAAATCATACACTATCGGGCTCTGACCCGTTTCTATTTCTCTCTCTCTTGTATATATATGTATATATTACAGGTGCCCAGCCACAGGGGCGTCTTGCTTAGGATCCCTTGGAAGGAACGTGCTGCAGCTTAGGTGGGAGTTGCAGGTCACTTGCTTAGACGATTTCATTTACTTGATTCCACTTCTATCATTCTCAGTTATTGGGGCATGTGTCTCCCTTTCCACTATTTATCTGTTTTATTGGGACATTTTTATTTCAGTTATTTCTAGTACTGTTACTTTGGGATTTATTCAGCATGAATGTTTTACTTTAAGTTTTAAATGTTGGGATTTTGAATGTTGAATGTTTAAATTAATTGGATTATGTTCCAGGATATTTGTGGTATGATTCTTACGTATTGAAAATGTTGTTAATAAATAAATAAATAATTTTTCTTTAAAAATAAAATTTGAAAGGAATGTTAAAAATGGTTTTGACACTTATCTTAATTAATTAGGGTGTTTAAATTGGAAATTTATTTTTACGACAGTGATGCTAAGAATGATCCAACTGTTCACCTTGATTTTAATTTAATAAAGGAGTGATCGCCCGGTATTTAATTAGGAGGGGTGTCACATTTTATAGGTGTTACAATGTAACCCGTTGTTCACCATTTGATCTCGGGTGGTTGAGGTTACTATCCTACATCAGTAGGGGAACTATATCTATTATGGGGATAATGTACCTAAGATTTGGAAGGACACATACAAAGTATGCCTAATAAATAGCGATGGTTAAGCGTGGACCCGAGTAGGGAGACCTCACCAGTAGAACGGACCATATATTGTGAGATGACCCCTATAGGCTTCCAAGACTAGATGATATTATTTTGTTTGGCCAGTAGGGCCATGGAAATTATGGCCAGTAGAGACATGAACTAGGAGAACAAGGAAAAAGGAGGAAAATTTTAAAATTTATGACCAACGAGGTAAGGTCAGTAGGGTCGTTAGTGGGGCTGCCATTTCAATAGTTATTTTAGAAGAAGGTGTTACGCTCAGGCCGAGTGATGCCATCTAGTTATTAGATGCATTAGTGGCAACCAACTTTTTTTTGTACCTACGGGGGATGGTTATGGGCATGTTATGGCTCACGCTCATGGGTCTATCTTAGACATCGAGGATTTGTCATTGTTTATTAGTAATGTGTTTGATACGCTTATGAGGTACATGTGTTTTTATCTCCGAGCCTTATATATGTGTGCATACCCTAGCGGGCAGCGGGTAGAGGGGAGAGATTTCTTTGCGTCGTTATTATAAGGATGAGTAAGTATGTTTAGTCGTCTTGGTTTCATCCACTTTGTTGACTTTTATGTGAGTTATCATCATATTTTTAGTGAGATTGTGTGCATACTATGTTTTACTTTTATATCGACTACATAGGGTAGTTTTTTTATAACGTGTTTGGGCAAAGTTTTTCTTTGGGTGGTTATGCTTAGGCTTAGGAGAAATGGCTATCACGCTTGTATATGTGTGAATATGAGTACATTATGGGGAATTATGGTCACATGAAGGCGTCACCGATAGTTCGAGGTTCTTCCAGTTTTACTTGGATAGGTGTTTAGTAATCACTTATGTAATAGACTTATTTTTTCCTTAGAAATGGCACTATCAGTAAATCCTCCGTGAGGGAATTCATGGGATTAACTTCGCCAGTGATAGTATAGGTGTCATTTGATTAGACACCATAATATTTTTAGCCGGTTGAGTATCTGGAGAGGACATTACTTCAATGGAGTTCCAAAAGAGGGATGGTTCACTAAACGGAGGTTTCGCTTCCTAGGAATAAGTTAGGGTTAAGATATGGGACAAGTGTTGGATGTTACATATCAATGACAGATTGGACCAGTCGAGGAAAGTGTCCTTCTTTGACAATTGAAATTGGCGAGTTATCATTAGTGGTGCCGTCTCATTGATTATATCTTGAAGGTAACTTTTTAGTGTAATATGGCATGGGCGAGTCATTAGTGGTTTTTTTTACCGCACGGAGGGGTAGTTCACTATGAATTGCGAAGATACCTCGTTAAAGAGGGAATGGTGTAATGATGGTGTCCACTATACCCAAATTTGTGTCTAAGGATGATTTATTCTCTAGTGTTAAAATTTACCAAGAGTAGGTATGTATATAATATTTGGAATATGTCCTTTCTTGAATTGAGGAAGGGATAAGGTTACATTTTCGA
The DNA here is from genome assembly GCA_949130495.1 of Sambucus nigra. NCBI lineage: Eukaryota > Viridiplantae > Streptophyta > Magnoliopsida > Dipsacales > Adoxaceae > Sambucus > Sambucus nigra. The sequence goes on along the minus strand of OX422217.1, from coordinate 311,522,820 downwards.
GGGAGATTTTTATCGAGGGGGTCCCCAAACTAAAAAAGGTGGGTTTGACCAAGGTGCGTATTTGGTGATTCACTTTACGTTACAAAATGAGGAGGAGGACAAAACGGTTTAATTCATAAGTTTTGGAGGGAGGTCATGTCTTATTAGTGACCTCCAATAAGGGAATAGTGGACTCCATATTCCTATAGGGGGTAGGCAACCAAATGAATTTCCTTTTAAAAAATTTAAGTATAGTGAGGCTGGTGCTATTTAACCTCACCTTACTACCATCAGTGTGCACGATACATCTCTTTAGGGGTATGATAGAAGATATCCTTGATTGTCAAATTATTATTTCAATGATTAGACTACTTGGTTTAGTGCATAGCCTAACACGATTTATGACAAAATAAACCTAATTGTGTATTAGGTCATAGAGAATAGATTCACTTATAGTAGTGGGAGGACATTATAAGTGAGATATTCTTAGATTTCTAACTAGGAATATAATGAATTTGAATATCGAGGATGAAATTCCATATTTAAGGGGGATAAATGTATTACCCCATATTTTTATGGATATTATTTAATTAAATAACTATAGAAATTAATTATATGTGCTTGTTGTGACTAGAGATATCACCATCCTATATTGTTATGTATTATTTAAGTTGGATTGGCATTTGGACTTAAGAAACGATGATTAATTAATTGAACTCGTATCAGGAAATTATTAAATAACTGAGTTGTTAGTTATTAGTTTGGGTATATTTGGTATTTGGATTATGGGATGCATATAATGTTTGTTTATAGTTTAAAACAATAGTTTAAAGCCCTATTAGGTTAGTATAAGTCCCAGGCATGATTTTAAATCATTTAGTGTTGTTTTGGGGCTCTTTTGGGTGAGACTCAATTGGGGCCCAAATCCAATTTTGGGATTAAAGGGGTTTAAGAGGCCATTAGGGATCTTATGTTATCATAAATACAATGGGAATGCACTAGAGGGGCTAGAGAGAGAAAGCACTATGAAGAAAGGAGGATTTGTGGGAATTAGGGATTAATTTCTTAATCAATTCATAAGGTATGTTGTTTATAGAATATGATTATTCATTGAAATTTGAATATAAACATGGATTATATCAGATTAGAATGGATAATTTGATTAATTCTAAAATTATCCTAGTTTATATAGTAAGTGGGTTAGTTTTCATTGCTAATTTGATTGATTTAGTTTTCATCGCTAATTGGATTGATTCTCTATATAATTAGAATTAAAAAAAATTTAAAATATGATTGTAACATGTTTTCTATTATTAATTAGTAAAAGCCTCTCATTGTGTGAATTTATGCCTTATAATTAATAATTGATTGATACATTTTTATTCATGTTAGGATTTTTAAATTACGAATTGGGATTTTGTTTAGTATTAATCTAATCTTGGGTTTTCATTTTAGAAATAAGTTGGATAAGGTTGTGCAGAATAGAATTATGAAGGCATGGACATCGGTTTTCTATTTTTTGATTTGTTTTAAATTTGTTATGAATTTTGTAGTAAAAGGTTTCCGAGACTGAAAATTTGGATGGGTGATTTTGGGTTGGACTTTCTTTTGAATTTTTTTTTTGGGGCCTAGGGCTAGGATTTACTAGCCTATAATTTTCATATACTCATAGAATAGAGATATATTCTTATATATTAACTTATTGGATATTGACAATTGGGATATCAGGATATTAGGGAGGATTGCTGACTTAAAGGGGGTTAATTTTAGGATGGAGCCTTTGATTGCAAACCTCAGGATAGGATGGGTTATTGAATTGGAATTTTAAAATTCAGCGGATTGGTCTTGATGGCCATGATTATTAGAGTCATTGTGATAAACTAGTGAGGGTATATCCTTTGGGTGAAATTAGGATTGTGACAAAAATCCTACAGTAGGTGCAGTTTTCATGTCTAACGGCATTATATAAATTTGATGTGGGTAAATACTGTAAGAACTGGGATATTTTTTTCCAATCTTAACTACATACGGTTATTGTTTAAACCCTTACTAAGTGTTCAAAACCCGAAGTCTTCTAAGAAAAAGAAACTATACTTGAAAACCTACAATTTTGCTGATTAACTTAGACCCCTTAAAGTTTTAGTAAACTATCAAATAGCCCCTGACATTTTCAAAGTCAGATAACTTGATGTGTATTTTATCCTTAAACCCCTACCTTATAGAAAATTAATTCTTTAGACTCCGACTAACATAAAATTTCCATTATAGCCTTTGAAACTTTCTAAAATTACAAAAGTACCCCTATATTTTACCAAAAGTACACTTTTAAGGCTATAAAAGTAATTATAAAACCAACAAAGGACTAAACCTCTAAGTTTCATTAATTTCAGTCAAACCCTTGTCCATCTAGTACCCCACATCAACACTAGAGGTTAAAAGTCACATGTAAACACCATCTACACATGTGAACCACACTTACCAACCTTGAAAACTCGATATAAATTATCTCAAATCCACCAAACCATTACACGAATCGAATCCCCTGAGTATGTACTATAAATACCCACCAATTCAGTAGTAATGACACACCCCATAGTTCAGTTCAAACTCAAAAATCCACTCAAACTAGGTACACTATGATTTTATGAGTAATTTTCAGTTCCTTCAATTCTATTTGCTTTTTGTGTAGTTAATATGCTTAGAACAATCATAATATGCAAGCTTTTACGTGTAGAATAGCTTAGGATAGAAAAAATCTGAAGATACACCATTAAAACTTGAGATTTAACGGTGAATATAGATACAAAGCTCTAAACTTTGATTTGAAGCTACATTTAACTTCATTACAACCTAAGGATGTCAAGTGTAATGGTCAAAAGCAATGACTCTGTCTATTGAGATCAAATCGATCAAAAGGGTATTTTGAACTCGAAACTAAAAAAAGTAAAATTCTTCATGTATAATCCATCTTAACATTTGAAACCAAAACTAAACTACTCCTATATAGAGTAGAAACCAACCCAAGTTCATAAGAATCCTTGCCATGATCTAAGAATCCATGAATATCAGGTCAAAATTTTAACAAAACACACAGTTTTTGAACTTGAGATATACTACATCTCAATTCACAAAACTTATATATTTGGATTCCTCATGAAAAATTATTTTAAGTTTGTTAAGGAATCATAAAAAATGATATAAAAATGAAGGATAAAATCGAGGTCAAAATATTGAAACCCTAGAATTCAAAGTTGGGAGGTTGAAGATGAAGACTTTCAACAGAAACTTTGATTAAGAGCGTGAGGGTGCATGGACAATCAATAATTTGTGAATTTTTTTCCAAATTTTATTTTATTTTTTGGGTTAAAATGTTACCTAGCCTAAGTTATGGAAAAATGGGGTTTTTACATATGAATATTTTTCAAAAATTATAAATTAACCCCTCCCAACTTTTTCAACTTATGAATTTGTCCCAATATCCTCTTGTGGTATATATAGTCGACCGAATTATCGAGCAAGTAAGTTTTTCCTACCTTTTCAATTGTAAACTTTGCGTATTTATAATACGGCTACTGATATCACTATGTGATAGATCCTATTTACTCTTAGTGTGTGCATGTTATTATACTGCATAGTACCTATACTGTTACATATCATTGGTATTTGAATTATCACTAGTATTTGAATTTAACTAAGGATCAATTTTAACCCTTCTCACCTAATAACTAGTATCACGTTCCATATTGATTCAGTTACCCCTGAATTTTGTGCCATTTCGTTATAAGTTATTAACTAAGAATTAAACATATGTGTCATCCCACGAAACCTTGTACTTCTGCTACTTGTCTTAGATGATTGAGAGCCTTGATTATTGCTACACTGTCCAACTCTTACCTATACATATATACTTGTTATAGAACTTGTAGAACTGCTTAGCATATTTGTGTTAATTCTTTTTTTCTCTAGATGATCCCGGAGAAAGAGGATAATATTTGTTCCCTATTAGAGATAGATACTGGTCACCTGTTTGTGCATGTGACTGTGTGGACAGAGAATAACCAAGATAGGAGCAAGGAGTGACGCTTTTCTATTTTCTACATAATAGTTTGTACAAAAAAAATTTAACTCACCTTGCGGTGGTACAAGCCTATGTAAACGTACTTAATAATGAATAAAGTTATTTCGCACTAGTTTAAATTTATTTATTTTTGTGTACTTTTTGTTCATTTATACCAAAAAATAGGGTGTCACAAGTTGGTATCAAATCATGTTTTAAATCTAAACATATCGTTAGGTTAGTATTCTATGAAGGAAAGAGAATAGATATTAATTATTTAATTTTTTCGTAACTTCTTTTATTACTATTATTATATGGAAATTCCATTTGGAATTATGTATACATGGGACACATTCTTATTCAATATAAACATTTAACCAGATAATAAATGGGAAAATTGAGTTAGAGAAGGGGCATTAGCCAAATTAAGAAACATGATTCATGCGATCGATGAGGACTGGACAACCTCGAATAGTGATGTTAAAATAATGGTATTGACAAATATAGTTCTTGGTGAAATGCAAGTCATGAGGAGAGTGGACTAGCATGTGAATGATCCCGTAATATTTAAAGAGGCTATAAATCTTTCACTTACAGACGAGAAGCCAACTTCACTGATTTTTCCCGAGGCCACATCCAATGGTGAAGTACACGGTGACTATTCTCTTGGTACAATAGATGACTCAACTAATGGTTCAGATCAAGGAGATTACTTAGTCAGTCCAGAGTCCAGCTCCAGTGATGAAGTTGTTGTCCCTACTTAAATATCCAAAGTTAAAAGTTGTCTCGGTAAGGCTCATATAGTAAAATATTGTAGAAAATATGCTATACTAAAACATTATTTGCACTAACACTGGTTGTGATATATATAATGCAAATATATCATATAACTCCTTACATGAAATATAATAGGCTTGTGGCTTACTTTTGGTTATGATTATTAATATTTTAACTGTTCTACTTTTAGGATGGTGAATACTCGAATTCCTTCTACAGGAACCCAATCTAAATAGAATCAAACTGAAGGAATCATGCGATGTCTTCAAAACTTACCTTTTTCTCCTGACAAAAACAAACAACTTGTTCGACTCGAGAGGACATTTTTGAAAAAAATCTTAGAATGAATGCTCTTAAAGAATTTCTAAGGAAATGACCCCAATATTTTCTTAAAAATCTAGGCGCCAATGAAGCCGAGAAATGGATGTGCCAGATTATGAAAATACTGAATGGAGTAGGCATAACTACTAATCTCCGAGTAGCCTTAGCAACCTATATGTTGGATGTGAAGATAATTTCTGGTGGCAAGTACTGTCATGTAACCAAAATGTTGTTAATTTTACCTGGGGAAAATTGAGGAAAGTTTCATCAAAAAGTATTGATACGACGCAAATATTACGTATTTCATCCCTCGAACCTACGCATTTTAGCCCCCTCGGGTATCTTATTCCCTATATTTATGCTCGTTAACCATACAACCTCAGATTTAAACGTTGTTTTTCAGGGGTTAATTGAGCTTTTATAGGTATTTGGATGCTAAGTGTGAAGTTCGGACGCATTCCACTCGATTTTCGTACGCGATCGCACGTTCAAGGGAATTTTAGTCTTTTCACAACTTGGGCACCTGGTCCAACATCTACACTAAAGTTGTAGACCTCCTCACAAGCTTAGCGTGGCCACGAACGGTGCACGATTTCGATTCAGAACGAAGAAGTTACGGTGGTTTAAGCGGACAGGAAATGCAAATAGCCAAAACAGCATGGCAACTTGGCTGATACATGCTTGATTGATTGATCGATCAAAAGGATTGATCGATTGATCCTTCGCGACAGTGGGCTGATTTATTCACCATCGATCAATCGATGATTTGGGTTGATCGATCGATCCCCTGTTTCCAGGAGATATTTTGCCATATATTTTCTTTTTCCTTTTCTTTTCTTTAATTATTCCAACTTACTATAAATACCAATTTTTGTTGTAATAATCAGATATTCTAGTTTAGGATAGATTTTAGCTTAGAATAGCTTAGGGTTTGAGGGTTTTGGAGAGTTCTTTTTTAATTGTTCTTGGTTTGACACCCCATTTGGGTTGAATATTGCACTATTCATCATCCTCTCCATTAATCTAGTGTGTATTTACTTATTTCTTGCTTTGATAATTAGATTTACATGCTTTCCTAATTAGTTTACATGCTTTGATTTACGTGCTTTTTAGTGTAGTTTTACCGCGTTTTTAATATGCTTTCTAGCTAATTTAAATTAGGTTGTGTTTGAATATAACTCACTCAGGTTGACACGTTGCTTTGCTTTGGTGATGGCATTTAGTGGTCTATTTCGAGTGCGTTGTCCTAGTTATTGCGCCTAGGAGATTTGACTGGGCATATCATGTATGTCCCGTTCTTACGACCTTGTGTGCGCAATTTTCGGGATATTTTTTGATGCCAAAATCTTATTAGGGTTTTATACAGATTTAGGGGCATGACAACCCTTGGTTCAATTAACTGTCGAAACGAGACGCTTTCTAAATAACTCGTCGACACGTGTATCCACTTTATACAAATTAACTCGGGTGAGGGATATTCGAGGCAACCTATAGTTTTACTCGCTTTATTAATCTAGTTTCAATACACTCGCCCAGAATAATCATTTCCTATTATACACCTTTTTCCTTTTTAGTTTGTAATTCACATTTTACACTTTTATTTCGGAGTATTAAATCTTATAAACTCTAGAAACTCGTCGCTATGGATTTTCGATACCCGTCTTACCGCTATACTCACCAGTTGAGTGTAATCGTAATTTAGGTTTGTTTGTATTATCGCGGTGAAACGAAAACAACGAATGGCGTCTAACACGCGCACGCATTTTGCACATAATCAAAATGGCACCGTTTTCGGGGACTAGTTGGTTTTAGACTTTATTTGATTTAGTATTTCATAGTATTTTATTTCTATTTGTATTATTTTTTAACCTTTTTGTAGGACATCCACATTTGAGAACTTAGAAACGCTCGAATTTTTCCCGCGCGCACCTACATTGTGGAGTTCGCCACTTCGAACCATTTTGGGGTAAGCATGTCTTATTCCAATTCTTTCGGTAATCATTGTTATAATTCTCAAAATTCTCGCAATCCTATGACTTTCGGCGAATACTTCGAATCCCAAAGAATTTCAAATTCAAATATGACTTTGGGTGAGTATAACGAAAGTCAAAACTTGGGTTATTGGAATTTTGATGATGATGACAATGATTTTGGGCCTTTACCTCCTTATAATTGGAATTTTGAAACGAATTCGAATACTTTTCAAAATTCCTATAATAATGAGTTTTTGTTTAAGTCCGATGCTAATTTTCAAAGTTCCCGTTTTCTTGGATCCGCACCTCGACCTATAACATTAGATGAGGGTTTGCGTATGTATGAGAATGAGAAACTTGAAAATCATTATCGGGAAGAAAATCGTTTGTGGGAACATGAATTGGATTTATTATTTGAGTCTGACGGCGATTTTGCTTCCGAGACTTTTAAAGTCGAGGAATGTTTTGAACCAAATGAGGTACTTGTGCCTACTTTGGAACAAACCATTTTAGACTTTTCCCATCTCGTAATAGATATTGAAAGCAAGAATGAAAATGACGTAATATCTATTTGCAATGAAATGATTTCTTCTTTGGCCCCCAAAGAAGAACATTTCATTGAAAATGATATTATTTCCTTTGAAATGAAATCTTCATGCGATGATGATTCATATCATGAGTTTGAATTTCTTTCATCCCTATTTTCATGCTCTATTATCACACCGTCACAAATACCCGATGATTCGGTTTCAAACTTTAATGTTTTAAACCTTTTCGCCGATGAGGAGTACTTTCTCGAGTCGCCTTCAACGATCGCATCTTTCCCCTCGTGTGTGCTGCCTCCCATTCCAATTTCAAAATCATTGGGAGGATATTAGGCTTTTCTCGATCCCCACTTATTTTTGTCACACGTTCATTCCAAACCCCCCATCGTCCCTCCAAAACTTTTAATTGTCGATGGTTCCTTTCTTCTGCCTTACACATTCCTTCCATTGTTCAAATGAAATTCATATTTTTTGGAAGGCATGCTTGTATGTGAGGGTACACCGATTATCCTCCAAAGTCAAATCATTTTTGTGGTGGACCCTCAGCTATTTAGACTTCTAGTGTACAGTTAGTGTGAAGCCTAAATAGTAGATTGTATATAGTTAGCTTTCTTTCTTTTTATTTTTTCTTTCTTTTTAATTTAGTCTAGTGTAATTAGTTAACTCTTTGTTATTTGTTTTCTCTATGCTCGGTACTAACTTGTTTTGTAGATTCTTTGGACTTGTTCTTATGGGGATCACTCCACTTTTGGGTAATATCGCTATTTTACTCTCTTTAACTTGGTTCTTAATTTACAATGAGGACAATTTCAAGTTTTAACTTAGGGGGTGTGGTATATTCTATCCATTTCTTTGTTTAGTCCATGTTTTTTCTCACATGTTAGTTACTTAGTATGATTTTCTTTCAAAAATTTCAAAAATATTTTCTTTCTTTTTTCTCCTTTTTTGGCCTTTTTGCCCTTGTTTTCGATGATAAATTTCAATAATTGCCCGATCCAATAGACAACCCAATGATGCATGTTCTCGATTTTAAAAGTTATTAGACTTTAGTCTCACTTATTGATATTATGAATAACTTCATGAATTAAACTTTAATCCCATGAGCACATGCACTTTTATTGTTCTATTGATTTGGTTTAAGATTTTTATAACTCGGTAATCTTTTGTTGCATTGTATATACTTACACCGAGTAAGCTTTGTACCTTTCGTCATTTGTGAGTGTATACAATATTCTTTTCTCTTTGAAAACGTTGAATTCATTGGTAATCTCACTATTCTTTCATTTGATCGTTCATTAATTGAGTTCATACTTGAAATGTGTTATTTGATCATGATTTTCATATATTATTTTGATTTGAGAATTGCGTAAACATTTGGAAATGATCATAAGCCATCTTTGTTATATCACCCATTTTAGCCTTGACCTCACCCTTATATGTTTACCCTCGTTAACCCCTTTGAGCCTAAATATAGCCCTTCGTTTCATAACCCCAATCCCAAAACCAACTCCGCATTGGAGTTTTAGCCCTTACATACACCTTCCATACTTTGTTTGGAATGTTACTTGGGATTGAATGATGTTGTTGTGATGTCGGTTGCAATGTAGGCATATGAGAGTTTGATAAGTAAAGAAAATAAAGTAGTGAAAAAGTGAAGAAAAAGAGAAAGCAAAAAGTAAAAGAAAACAAAAGATAAAGTGAGAAAAAGAAGAAAATAAAAAGAAAGAGAAGTTTGTAAATGTTGTGTATAGTGTTCAATAAGCTTCTCCCCGATCATATATCTAATGCTCATTTGGAACTTGTTTTCCAATTTTGATATTTCCCGCATTTTGCCATTATCCTGAGTTTTCATCCCGAACACTTTGAATTCGTACATACATTCCTTTTGTTTCATACTCTAGCCTAGCCTACATTATAACCCTATAAAAGTCCTACGTGATCTTAGGTTGATGTAATTCAAAAGTTTAAATAGTTTTGATAATCTGTGAAAATGCATTTCGCCTCCTTTAATGTGCGGTATCCTTTCATTGAGATTGCATTTTTCTATTTTATATATAGCGTTCTTCATTTGTGACATATGTGCGGCCTAGTTTACATTTACATTTACTCATTATGCACGCATGTTCCGTGTGTTACCTCCCTGTTTCGAGTGAATTCTCTTGATGAGTGTAATGCCCGTGAGGATTAAATGTATGCTTGCGTTAATTTAGTATCCAGTTTGTTTATGTTTTTCGCCAAATCACACTTTGCATGTGCTCGCTCCCCCTCCCACATTTTAAGGTTTCAATTCTATGAGGTTCATTCTATAATGTTAATGATTTGGACTTTTTTTTTGAATTCGTTCAATGTGCTAATAATGTGTATGAAATCTTGTTCGCTATTGTTGGGCTTGTCGCATGTTGGTTTGGGCTTATTTTAAGGAAACCATGTGATGTTTGTGGGTACCATCCCTGAAAACTATCACGAGATGACACGCGTCCACTAGGGTGACCTGGGGGTTTAACGGCTTATTGCATACGCTAAATGCAATCGAATCGCCCGCAAAAGTGGCATTTTTCTTTTATACCATAATTTTATACTATCTCCTATTTTTTATTTGCTTGTAGTTCTTGTTGCATACTATTTCATTGCTAGGGAGTAGGAATGTGTAAGTTAGGGGGTGTGATACGACGCAAATATTGCGTATTTCATCCCTCGAACCTACGCATTTTAGCCCCCTCGGGTATCTTATTCCCTATATTTATGCTCGTTAACAAGACAACCTTGAATTTCTACGTTAACATGTTTTGCAGGGGTTAGTTGAGCTTTTATAGGTATTTGGATGCTAAGTGTGAAGTTCGGACGCATTTCTCTCGATTTTCGTATGCGATTGCACGTTCAAGGGCATTTTAGTCTTTTTACAGCTTGGGCACCTGGTTAAACGAAAGTTGTAGCCCTCCTCGCAAGCTTCGCGTGGCCACAAACGGTGTGCGATTCCAATTCAGAACGAAGAAGTTACGGCGATTTCAGCGGACGAGAAATGCAAACACCCAAAATAGCACTGCAGCTTGGTTGATACCTGCATGATCGATCGATCGATCAAAAGGATCGATCGATCGATCCTTCGTGATAGTGGACTAATTTATTCACCATCGATCGATCGACGGTTTGGGTCGATCGATAGATCCCCTATTTCCAGGAGATATTTTGCCTTATATTTTCTTTTTTCGTTTCTTTTCTTTACTTATTCCAACTTACTATAAATACCAATTTTTGTTGTAATAATCAGATATTCTAGTTTAGGATAGATTTTAGCTTAGAATAGCTTAGGGTTTGATGGTTTTGGAGAGTTTTTCTTCAATTGTTCTTGGTTTGACACCCCATTTGGGTTGAATGTTGCACTATTCATCATCCTCTCCATTAATATAGTGTGCATTTACTTATTTCTTGCTTTGATAATTAGATTTACATGCTTTCCTAATTAGTTTAGATGCTTTGATTTACGTGCTTTCTAGTTTAGTTTTACCGCGTTTATTTATCGCGTTTTTAATATGCTTTCTAGCTAATTTAAATTAGGTTTTGTTTGAATGAAACTCACTCGGGTTGACACGTTGCTTTACTTTGGTGATGGCGTTTACGGGTCTATTTTGGGTGCGTTGTCCTAATTATTGCGCCTAGGAGATTTGACAGGGCATATTATGTATGTCCCATGCTTATGACCTTATGTGCGCAATTTCTGGGATATTTGTTAACGCCAAAATCTTATTAGACTTTTATACGGATTAAGGGGCGTGACAACCCTTGGTTAAATTAACTGTCGAAACGAGACGCATTCTAAATAACTTATCGACCCATGTATCCATTTTATACAAATTAACTCGGGTGAGGGATATTCGACGCAAACTATAGTTTTACTTTCTTTGTTAATCTAGTTTCAATACACTCGCCTAGAATAATCATTTCCCTTTTATGCATCTTTTTCCTTTTTAGTTTGTAATTCACCTTTTACACTTTTATTTCGGAGTATTAAATCTTATAAAATCTATCAACTCGTCTCTGTGGATTTTCGATACCAGACTTACCGCTATACTCACCAGTTGAGTGTAGTATTAATTTAGGTTTGTTTGTATTATTGCGGTGAAACGAAAACAACGACCGGCGTCTGACACGCGCCTCACTTTTCACGTGTAATCAAGTATTTTCCCAAAACCGAGTGAGATCGAAAAATGGTTGATTTCTTAAAATTACAACAAGCTAACCTATCAGTAGCCCAATACGAGTCCATGTTTTTTGAATTGTCTTATTACACACTGGAATATATAAAGAAATGCAAGCACTTTGAAGAAAGAGGATTACATTCGAGAGTTTAGAATTTGATGGATCCTTTACAAATATGTGAGTATTCTCAACTAATTGATGTTGCATCCATTGTGGAACGCAATTCTTCTACCATAATCTGACCTTTACCCCTACTATCGGGAACAACCATATCATTAGAACTCCATCTCATTCTAGACCTCTCCCTTATGCAAACTTAAGTGCACAAGCTTATTCTCAGATTCATCATAACACGTTCAGTAATTCGATATCATGAGTGTTACGAAGTAGGTCATATTCGGCCACAATGTCTTAAGATAAAGTCGGCTTCAATCCTTCATTATCCAAAAAAACCCTCACAAAATCAAAAATTCAGTCTTATCAAGAATCAATAAAACCCAAACTCTACTAAAGGAATTAAGTTAATCCTGAGTCATGGAAAGAATTACACTATACTTCCTACACGAAATACACACGACGTGATAGAAGGTAGGATAATTTTCTATCAATTTTCGGCGCATATTTTTTTGATGCATGATCCACACATTCTTTTATTAGTCTTAGAGTAGATAAATTATTGAAATTATTACCAACATCTTTAGCTGCTCCATTGGATATTGAGTTACCAACAGGTTAAATCAATACGCCATCGCAAGGATATATGAACTGTAGAATTCATCTTGATCTAGGAACACTCCTTGTTAACTTTATAATCTTAGATATTTGTGGTTTCGATATTATCAGCAGAATGAATGTTTTATCAAGACATAAGGCCTATATCTATTGTTAAGATAAGAAATTTACTTTCGAAACAAAGATGATTGTTCTTTAATATTTTAAGGATCATGTCAATCAGAACCCTCAAATTTCTAATCCAGGTTTCTTCTTTAATCCCAAATTTGTTGGAACAATTCGAAGACGTTTTTCCTGAGGATTTATAAGGATTACCCCCCTTATAGAGAAATTGAGTTTAACATTAATATTTATCCAAATGCATTTCCTATTTCGTTACCTCCATATCAAATGGCTCGTTTAGAACTTCGAGAACCTCGATCTTTTGGAAAAATGTTTTATTCGATTAAGTTCATCACCTTGGTGAGCTCCAGTTTTATTTTTCAAGAAACATGATGAAAGCTTTAGATTATGCATAGATTATTGTAAACTGAACTCAGTAACTATCGCGAATAAGTATCTTTTACCCCTAATAGGAGATATATTTGATTAATTTAAAGGAGAAATGGTCTTTTCTAAAATAGATTTACAATTTAGTAATCATCAATTATGCGTTCGATAGAAAGACATTCTGAAAACTGTTTTTCGAACTCGTTATGGGTATTTTGAATTTACTATAATGTCATTTGGTTTAACAAACGCACCCGTAGCTTTTATGGATCTACTGCATAGAATTTTTAGACCTTTTCTTCACCAGTTCGTTATCATTTTTATTAACGATATACTCGTATATTCTCAAAATAAACATCCCCAACATTTTAAAGCGGAATTAAGTACTCTAAGAAACCATCGGTTATATGCTAAAAAGAGCAAACGTGATTTTTCAATGAAGGAAATATGAGGACATGTGATTTTAGAAGGTGGAATCCAAGTTGATCCAGCAAAAATTTAAGCCATTTTAGAATGGAAAAGTCCTACTAATATTACTGAAATAAAAAAAAATTCTACGATTAGCTGGATATTATTGTCATTACGTAAAAGGATTCTCTCGCATTTGTCTTCCCCTTTAAAACTAACTAGGAAGGAAGTTCCATTTGTATAGACTAAAAAATGTAACCAATCATTCCAAGTGTTGAATGGAAAACTAACTACTTCTCCTATACTCACTATTCCTTCTAGTGACTTAAGTTACGATGTGTATACCAATGCTTTATTATAAGGACAAGGATGTGCGTTAACACATGATGATACTAAAAATTGAATTACCAGGTCAAGATGTATGTAAGCTCAAACCAGACAATAATGGCGTACAGAAGATATAAATGTATAGACATAAGGAGATGAGGCAAAGAAGAAGATGATACCAAATATAAGTGGTTCGGTCGAAGCCTACATCCACTGTACAGTGTGAATGAAATTTTTCACTATAAGTATGGCACTAGTGGCTACTAAATAAAACACTTAAGCTTTTCTCTCTCTTCTTTATATTTTGACAGAGTTTTTCTAGGGTTGTGAATAATGAGATACTTTACAATATAGAAGATGAAAGGTTTCTATAGTGCTTAGGGTGAATAGTGTCCCCCCCCCCCCCCAAGCATGTAGTATGCATGAATGCGCTTCTCTTAGCCTCTCTAATGGAGACACCTGGCTGTGACACACGTAGATCATGATGACCAAATATTCCCTCACGTGAGGGATTGATCCGATTATAACAGTTTCACCCACATGGAGTATGTGTCCTATGCGCACTGATCCACACGTCTCCCAAACCATGCACTATGATGAGGTCACCCTCGGCACATATGCCTGAGCCGAGGTCGAGGCTTGTTATTCAAGGATTTGCCTGTATCAAGAGCTGTAAAGTCTGGAGAGGGTCGGCCGCAGTCTTGCATTTACATGAAGCCGACCCTAGGTTTTAGGCCAGGACGAGGGCCCAAACATCAGCTAACAGGAGTTGGAGGTCGGCTTATCATTTAGGTCGAGGTCGATGGTGATTTCAAGGACAACCCCCCGAAATGAGGTATCGCGGCTTAATTGTACCCTCGTCGCCAGGAGGAGGGTATATTTTGGCACATCAATCACCCCTATCCCTTAGCCATTGATGCTATGAGACGGTTGAGGGGTATTATGGTTTCTTCGGTTGTAAAGTTGATGAGGTTCCAAATTAACACTTGTCCATCATCATGTTTTCTTCCCAAGAATGGCGGATGTCGGGTATACTTAGGTCATAGTGCCCTAATGATGATATGCATTGGGAACTGTGCAACTTTTCGTTCATTAGGCCAAATCATTATGAGTTATTTAAACTTTCAGAATATTTCAATGTCTCTTTCTTCTCCACTTATTTCGCACGTTTCTCTCTCTCAACCATCTACTATTTTCTCTCCGTCATTATTGCTTTCAGGAGAAGTTTTTAGAGCTCACGTCAGGAGTCTTAGCTTTTCTTACACCTCCAGCTAACTTTTCCTTGCCATTCTCTATCAATTTCCTCCATTTCTGTATGGTGTTTGTAGCTTTTCATGTTGTTAGCAACTTGTAGTTTTTCTAGGGACATTTATTTCCTTTATCATCTGCCTATGGAGGCTTTAGGGCTACCTATGGGAAGTACACTGGTGGTTATTAGGTTGCAAACAACCTTAGTATCCTGTCTAGGCTTGATATAACCAAAATGTACCCTTGTCTCTTAGGATGACGGGCATCACATCTCACAAGAGCCTCACATATCCTCAGGAGGGTCGTTCAGATAGGGGTCGGCCTCAATAAGGTCGGCCTCAATAGGGTCGGCCTCAAAAGGGTCGGCCATGGCTTAATCATTGGCAGGGTCGTCCAGATAAGGGTCGGCCTCAATATGGTCGTCCACGGCTTAATCATTGGCAGGGTTATCCAGATAAGGGTCGGCCTCAGTAGGGTCGGCCTTAATAAGGTCGGCCTCAATAGGGTATGCCTCAACAAGGTCGGTCATGTCTTAATCATTGGCAGGGTTGTCCAGATAAGGGTCGGCCTCAACAAGGTCGGCCTTAATAGGGTCGGCCACGGCTTAATCCTCAGCATGGTTATCCAGATAAGGGTCGGCCTCAGTAAGGTCGACCCCAATAAGGTCGGCCTCAATAGGGTCAGCCTCAATAGGGTCGGCCATGGCTTAATCATTGGCAGGGTCGTCCAGATAAGGGTCGGCCTCAGTAGGGTGGGCCTCAATAGGATCGTCCTTAACAGGGTCGTCCATGGCTTAATTCTCAATAGGGTTATCCAGATAAGGGTCGGCCTTAGTAGGGTCGGCCTCAACAAGGTAGGCCTTAATAAGGTCGGCCTCAACAGGGTCGGTCATGGCTTAATCATTGGTAGGGTCGTCCAGATAAGGGTCGACTTCAGTATGGTCGGCCTCAACAAGGTCGGCCTCAACAGGGTCAGCCACGGCTTAATCCTCAGCAGGGTCATCCAGATAAGGGTCGGCCTCAATAGGGTCAGTCTCAACAGGGTCGTCCATGGCTTAATCACTAGCAGGGTCATCCAGATAAGGGTTGGAACAGAAGACGTTTGACTTAGCCTCAGCCTCATAACTCTCATACAGCAGCTCAACCTCGACCTCAGCCATCTCCAGCATCAACATCATCTCAATCACAACCGAGTTGAAAAGAAGCTTATGACAACCATTAGCAAGGTCGTCTCTCATAAGATCGGCCCCTCATACATCAACCTCGTCTTTTCATTGGTCGAGGTTAGGAGAGTCTCACGGGCTCAATCAACTGCCAACGTCATCATCGGCCTCAATCGATGTTACAACTACCTCACACCTAACCTCGGCTAGCCCTCATGGCTGAGGTCATCAAGATTAGAGACAAGACAAAGAAACTACAGTTGATTCCACCAACCTCATACTCTTTCAGGCCGAGGTTTGGACCAATCATAGATAGCCGAGCTCTTATGCACATATGTGTGGCTGGGAACACGTGTACATAAATCAGTTGTAACAAATCATTCCCCTCATGTGGGGGGAATATTTCATCATCATTCTCTACATGTGACAGTGACATATGTCTTCATCAGATTGGTTAGATCAACACACACATGCTTATTGCATGCATGGGGGGTACACTACACCCCCTAGTACTATATATACTTGTCTTCTCCTTCTTAGAGGGGGATCGAAATTAGCAACCCTAGCTGAAACTCTGTTCAAATACACAGTAGAGAGAGAAAGATTAAGAGATTGTATCTATGGCCATTAGAGCCCTCATACAGTGATACACATCATACACTTGCACAGTGAACGTAGGCCAGATTGGCTGAACCACTTATATTCTGGTGTGATTCCTCTTCTCCTCACCTCTTTCTACTATGTGTGTATCTACCCCTTTTACTGCCATTGTTATCATTGAATTGAGCTCACAAACACCTTGAAGGGTGGTACTGATTCTAGCATCATCATTTTGGCGCTATCTGTGGGAAGCGAGAAGCTATCACTTCCTCCTCTTCAGTTTAACCTCATCAGAGACTCTGTTGGTGAACCAGGCACCACCCCTTGCGTGGAGTTGCTTCACCATTAAAAGAGGTCCTTTAAGGTATTAAGCTCATCCGCTACTCAAGCTCTCTAGTGCTAGCATATATCACCAGAGTTACCACCGCCTCTTTCGCTGCCTGGAGCGGGAGGACCTAGTTCCAACCAGGCACCGCCCCAGTCCGAAATGGTGGAGGTGGCCGCAGCCTTGAGGTCTTTGGCTACAACGCAACAAGCAATGCAGGAGCAATTTGCACAACTCAGCCAAAACATCATGAGACCACCAGGGGTCTCACCTGAGATGAATACTCCGGCGGAGGTTTAGCCCCATCCTGAGGCCAGGGGACCACCCCAGGCACCACGAAAAGACCAACCTACGCCCCAGCGGAGGAGGGACGTTGCTGACCCTAGGCGTCTACGCCTGGGGAGGAAAGAAAATCCTTTCCCTGAGGACAGATATGATGATCTAGAGGTGGAAGATGTGCCGAAAGAATGTTGGGAGTCGTATGAGGTTTCGAATAATACGGTACATCCTCTTCAGCAGAGCCGAGGTTATGGCGGCAGAAGAGGTAAAGAGGCCCAACAACGAGGATCAGCTTTTGATCAATCGAGTAGAGGGTCAGCCTTTGAGAGGTTGGGCCCAGTGAATGACCTAAGACAAAGGTTATCAAGGTCGAGAAGTGTAGCCGGCTCGTAAAGAGGAGATGGATAAGGTCGGCCTCACCAAGGCCGACCCCGTGCAGGAAGGGGCAGAGACCAGGAAGAGGTCAACAACCGACGTTGTGCTGCGGCTGGGGAACCCTCAGTCCACCCCTTGGAGGTGGATGGGGACAACGTCGGCCAGGCCGATGTTGCGAGACCACGGAATGACTCCATCCAGCATCTTGAGGACAAGATAGGAGACCTTATCAAAAGTAGGGATCCACTGCAAAGGAGTTACTCAGAAGTCTCTCCGTTCGTGGCTAAGATAGTGAGCTTCCCAACCCCTGCTAAGTTCAAACCACCCGTGGTGTCTCCCAAGTATGAAGGTAGCACAAACCCTATACATCACATTGAGATGTATCAGTCGGCGGCGGACATCTACTCGATACCTGATGAGATGAAGTGTAGGGCCTTCTCTGGGACTTTGACAGGAGCAGCACACAGCTGGTTTACTTCTCTTTCGAAGAATTCAATTGAGAACTTCAAGGGCTTGGCTGAACGATTCATTCACAACTTCTGCTTTGGGGTAAGACCTCAAAATAAGACCACTCATCTACTGTATGTCAAGCAAGGCAAGGACGAGAGCCTAAGAGACTACATCGCCAGGTTCAACAAAGAAAAACTTGAGGTTGAAGATTACGAAGAGAATATAGCCATGACCGCCCTCATAGGAGGTCTTCAGAAAGGGAAGTTGTTGTGGAAACTCGCGGAAGACCCTCCCAGGTCTATGGCAGAGCTACTGGAACAACGGGAAAAGTCATGAATGCCGAAGAGGCAATGGACGCCAAGTATGAGGATGACAATCGCGGTAGTAGCGGGAAGTCCCAAAGAAAGAAAGATGGAAAGAGGAGGTCAGCCGATGACAAGTTCGCTCACTATACTCCCCTAACTGTGAGCTGTGAGCATATCCTCAACGAGATCAAGAATGACAGGACTCTAAGATGGCTGGAGAAACTGAAGGCCCCTCCACATAAGAGGAACAAAAACTTATGGTGCGAGTTCCACCAGGACTATGGCCATGTTACAGACAAATGCTTCGCCTTGAAGGATGAGATTGAAAAGATGTTAAAGTTCATAAAGTTGAGAAAGTATGTTGATGGAAAGGCTCCTAAAGGCGTAAGAGATGACCCTAAAAAGAAGCGAAACGACAGATACCATGACGATGCCCCAGTTAGAAGAGACAATGATTCGGAAGGTGATGATGAAGACGATTTGGACCTTCCGTCGAAAGATGACAACACCCCGGTGAAGAGGGTTGGCATGATATCCTTTGGTGTTGACACCATATGAGGAGGACTTGCGGGAGGTAGCTCTGAAGTGGCTGACAAAAAAGCTCATGTGGAAGAGTCCAAGTTAGTGGCCAAACTTGAAGTTGTAAATCTAACATCTTCCGATACAGCGCAGAAGAGAAAGAAGGTGGATATGGACACCCTTATAGTTGGGTTCTCCCAACTCGACTTCAAAGGCATCTTAGCCCCATATGATGACCCTTTGGTAATAACAACAAGGGTGCATGGATGCGAGGTGCAGAGGATCCTCGTGGACGGGGGGAGTTCAGCAGACGTGATGTTTTGGCCCTGCTTCAAGAGCCTAGGTCTTAGCAGAGCAAGGCTGGTACCCTATCATCATCCTTTAATGGGCTTCAGCGGTGAAAAGGTCCACCCATTGGGCATGTATGAGATGGATGTACGAATGGGTGATGAGTTGCCTAAGAGGTTGACCCGAAAGATAAAAATTTTCGTGATGAACGAAAGCGTATTCTCGGCCTATAACCTCATCATAGGAAGGGTGGACCTTAAGGAGTTTGAGGCCGTGCCGTCGACGGTCCACCAGATGCTAAAATTCCTGACCCCCTATGGGGTAGGGGAAGTACAAGGTGACCAGACCATAGCATGAGAATGTTACTTCAACTCGGTCGAAGAGAGAGAGGCCCATAAGAGGGCAACCACCACTTATGGCATTGATACACTTGACCCAAGAGATGAAACAAAGTTGAAGAAGGGAGAGGCTGCGGAAGAGGTAGAATCCATCGTCCTCAATGAGGATGAACCAGAAAAACCATCCAGGTCGGCAAAGCCTTAAAAACAGAAATCAAGGAAGAGCTGATAAACTTCTTGAGGAAGAGGCAGAGTGTCTTAGCTTGGAGTCACGTAGACATGCCCGGCATCAACCCTGAAGTTATGTCACAAGCTTAACGTGACCAAAGATTCCAGGCCTATCAAACAAAGACGAAGAGTTTACTCCAGGGATAAGTACGACGTCATCCGGGAAGAGGTTAAAAAATTAGAAGAAGCTGAGTTTATTAGAGAAGTCATATATCCAGAGTGGATATCAAATGCAGTCATCGTGCCCAAAGCCAATGGAAAGTGGAGAATGTGCGTTGATTTCACTGACCTGAACAAGTCTTGCCCAAAAGACAGTTATCCCTTACCTCAGATAGATCAAATGGTAGATGCAACTGTAAGGCATGAGCTCATGAGCTTCATGGACGTGTATTCAGGCTATAATCAGATCTTCATGGATACGGAAGACTCAGAGAAGACCACCTTCATTACCGACAAAGGACGTACTGCTACAAAGTGATGCCCTTAGGTCTGAAAAATACAGGGGCGACATAACAATGTCTTGTGAATAAGATGTTCGAAGACCAAATAGGCAAGACTATGGAGGTGTATGTAGACGATATGTTGATGAAGAGCTTAAAGTCCTGCACTCATGTGGCAGACCTTGAAAAGACCTTCGATACTATGGACTTGTACAGGATGAAACTCAACCTCGCGAAGTATGTCTTCGGGGTAGGAGCTGGGAAGTTTCTTGGATTTATCGTCAATTAAAGAGGAATCGAAGCAAACCCTGAGAAAATTAAGGCTTTGCTTGACATGAAGACACCAAGGAGTATCAAGGACGTCCAAAGACTCATAGGGAGAGTGGCCTCACTCAACAGGTTTGTTTCCAGAGCTACGGACAAGTGTCTTCCATTCTTTAAAGTACTTAAAAAGGCCTTCCAGTGGGACGAAGAGTGCGAAGAAGCTTTTAACCAACTCAAGTCTTACCTTGGGTCTCCCCTGTTATTATCTCGACCCATAGTAGGAGAAAAATTGTATGTTTATCTAGCAGTCTCAGAATCGGCTATAAGTGCAGCCATAGTACGGGAAGACGTTGGAATCCAAAGGCCAGTTTATTTAAACAGTAAATCCCTTCAAGGGTTTGAGAAAAATTATCCTCGTATGGAAAAGTTAGCCTACGCCCTGATACATGCTTCAAGGAAGATGAAGTCCTACTTCCAAGCCCATTCCATGGTCGTCCTCACCGAGTACCTACTAAGACAGGTCCTCCATAAACCTGAGAAGTTTGGAAGATTGATGACCTGGGCCATTGAGTTGGGAGAGTATGACCTTACTTATCAACCTAGGGCAGTCATCAAAGGGCAGACCCTCGCAGACTTTGTTGCTGAGTTCACATGGGAAGAGGCCGAGGTAGAGAATTACCTAGTGAATGATGAAGGGTCAAACAACAATGTCTTCCAAGAACAGGAAGGGGTTGCACCAAATGTCTTTCGAGAACAGGAAGAGGTTGACCAAACATCTTCCAAGAACAGGAAGAGGTTGCACCAAACGTCTTCTGAAATCTGGAAGAGGTCGTATCCAAGAAGATTAGGAGAGGAGTAATGGAGAACGAGGAGGACCGATACCTCTTCAGGCAAGGAATCATGTCAAAAGGGGCCTTCTCATCGAATACAGACATTTGGAATCTCTTCATTGATGGTTCTTCCTGTGACAGTGGAAGCGATGCAGGGCTGATACTTTCAGCTCCAGATGGTGCTAACATTGAATACTCTTTGAGGTTCAACTTCAAGGCATCTAACAAAGAGTCAGAATATGAGGCCATGATAGCAGATCTCTCATTGGCAAAGACTCTGGGAGTAAGACGACTCCTACTTCATAGTGACTCAAGGTTAGTTATCAATCAAGTACTAGGGGTCTATGAGGCCAAAGATGAAAGGATGGCTAAGTATCTGAAGAAGGTGAGAATGATGTTAGAATATTTTGAAGAGACAAAACTGAAGAGAGTGCCTCGACAAAATAATAGCCACGCAGATGCGTTGGCAAGGTTGGCGTCAGCAACGAAGACAGACATCAGAAGGACAGTTCTGGTCGAGGTCTTATCAAAAGCAACGATTGAGGAAGAATAGGTTAGCAACCCTTGTCTCAATTTGAACCTAGGAGACTCATGGATGGACCCCTTCGTCAGATATATCAAAGAGGGAGAACTATCGGAATCTAAGCTAGAGAGGAGGAAATTGAGATATAGGGGTGCCAAGTTCTCCATAGTAGGAGACGTCCTGTATAAGAAGGGATTTTTGTTACCTCTCCTCAGATGTGTGCATCCCACCGAAGTTCCCCGCATCTTATAGGAAGTTCATGAGGGCTCTTGCTCCAGTCACATAGGAGGAAGACCCTTGGCCAAGAGAAATATTACCCAGGGATACTGGTGGCCAACCTTGGCCAAAGATGTTGCAGCTTACGTGAAGAGGTGCGATAAATGTCAGAGATTCTCTACTATACCTCATCAGCCTATGACGTCAATCAGTTCCCCTTGGCCATTCGCGGTATGGGGTATTGACTTAGTGGGACCCCTGCCAAGAGCTGCAAATAATTACCGATTTCTGATAGTTGCCATTGATTACTTCTCAAAGTGGGTAGAGGAAGAGCCGATGATAACGATTACAGAGCAGAAGACCTTCTAATTTATTTGAAAGAACATCATATGCAGACACGGCCTCCCAAACACTCTCATCTCAGACAATGGAACCTAGTTCAAGAACTCTTCCTTGGAGAAATATTACGAAAGAGTTGGGATAAAATAGTTTTTCTCTTCTCCTGGCCGACCTCAGGCAAACAGTGAGACCGAAGTCACAAACAGAACAATCCTCGACGGAATCAAGAAGAGGTTAGAAGAAGCTAAGGGAAGATGGACTGAAGAAGTTTATGTTGTGTTATGGGCCTACAGAACCACAGCTAGCACATGGCTCAGAGGCCGTCATACCAATAGAAGTGGGACTCCCTACTCATAGGGTTTAGACCTATGACCCTGATAAGAATGGGGAAGAGAGGAGACTAGACTTAGATCTGATTGAAGAGAGAAGGGAAGATGCAGAAATCAGACAAGCAGCTTACCAGCAGAGAGCAACAAAGTTCTACAATCAAAGGGTGAAATCAAGACCAATTACCGTGGGAGATTTAATACTGAAGAAGACGCTACAGAAGGTAAACAAGCTTCACCCAAATTGACACAGTCCCTACAAAGTGACCGAAGAGGTTGTACTCGGGACCTACAGGCTAGAGAACCTAGATGGGGAACCATTTTCCAATCCCTGGAATCCTGATCATCTAAAGAAGTATTACATATGATGTTGCAAGAGTTTATGTCAATGTATCATCTTATGAAGATATTATTAAAGAGAAGATCATTTTTCATGTCAATTCTTGGTTCATTTTGCTCCAGTGGCAGAATTTGTGAGGATATCATCTTAGTGATGACCTCAAACCTTATAACATCATAATGTGGTGGCAAGGTCTGAGATAAGACATCATACTTGGATGACCTCAGACCCTTAACATCATTAATTTGGTGAAATTATTTATGAGGATAACATCTTAGTTGATGACCTCAGGCCTTATAACATTATAATGTGGTGACAAGGTCTGTGGTAAGACATCATACTTGAATGACCTCAGACCCTTAACATCATTAATTTGGTGAAATTATTTATGGGGATAACATCTTAGTTGATGACCTCAGACCTTATAACATCATAATGTGGTGACAAGGTCTGAGGTAAGACATCATACTTGGATGACCTCAGACCCTTAACATCATTAATTTGGTGAAATTATTTATGAGGATAACATCTTAGTTGATGACCTTAGACCTTATAATATCATAATGTGGTGACAAGGAATGAGATAAGACATCATACTTGGATGACCTCAGACCCTTAACATCATTAATTTGGTGAAATTATTTATGAGGATAACATCTTAGTTGATGACCTTAGACCTTATAATATCATAATGTGGTGACAAGGTCTGAGGTAAGACATCATACTTGAATGACCTCAGACCCTTAACATCATTAATTTGGTGAAATTATTTATGGGGATAACATCTTAGTTGATGACCTCAGACCTTATAACATCATAATGTGGTGACAAGGTCTGAGGTAAGACATCATACTTGGATGACCTCAAACCCTTAACATCATCAATTTGGTGAAATTATTTATGAGGATAACATCTTAGTTGATGACCTTAGACCTTATAACATCATAATATGGTGACAAGGTCTGAGATAAGACATCATACTTGAATGACCTCAGACCCTTAACATCATTAATTTGGTGAAATTATTTATGAGGATAACATCTTAGTTGATGACCTCAGACCTTAGACATGATTAACTTGGTGATCTCATATCTGAAACATCATTAACTTGGTGACATGAGAGTTAACATCATTAAATTGGTGGCCTCATATCTGAAACATCATTGACTTAGTGATCTCATATCTGAAACATCATTAACTTGGTGACATAGGAGTTAACATCATTAACTTGGTAGCCTCATATCTGAGATAAACATCATTAACTTGGTGGTCTCATATCTGAAACATCATTAACTTAGTGATCTCATACTTTGAAAACCTTTGTCTTGGTTAGAGACAAAAATCAGTGATATACCCAAGTATACCCTTGTCCAAGATTGGGACCCCTCAGTCAAGGCTGACCTTGATAAATCATCAGACATAGAGATATTATGACTCGGCCTGGGGTTCGACACAGGAAGCCTCAGCCTCGTTCATGACAGTACATTTGATGATCTCATTACCACCAACTGTCCTATCAGAAGACCGACTCATCATCTCGACCTAGACTAACACAGCCTCATCCTGCTAAAGGACTAGCTTATTATCTCAGTCTCATCAAATAAAGGACCCCTCGGCTAAGGCCGATCAGTAGCGGGACCATCAGTTCATGCAAGCATTAGAGGTCTTATGACCCAATAACCCTCGACCTCGTCCCCCATATGAAAGAACGTCTCATCAACTTCTCAGCCAAAATATACTTTATCCCTTAGCCTTCTATCTACATTGAAGACTAATGGCTAGGGGTAATTGATATGACCAAAATATACCCTTGTCTCTTAGGATGATGGGCATCACATCTCACAAGAGCCTCACATATCCTCAGCAGGGTCGTCCAGATAGGGGTCGGCCTCAATAAGGTCGGCCTCAATAGGGTCGGCCTCAAAAGGGTTGTCCATGACTTAATCATTGGCAGGGTCGTCCAGATAAGGGTCGGCCTCAACAAGGTCGGCCTCAACATGGTCGTCCACAGCTTAATCATTGGCAGGGTCATCCAGTTAAGGGTCGGCCTAAGTAGGGTCGGCCTTAATAAGGTCGGCCTCAATAGGGTCGGCCTCAATAAGGTCGGCCATGGCTTGATCATTGGCAGGGTCATCCAGATAAGGGTCGGCCTCAGTAGGTTCGGCCTCAATAAGGTGAGCCTCAATAGGGTCGGCCTCAAAAGGGTCGGCCATGGCTTAATCCTCAGCTGGGTTATCCAGATAAAGGTCGGCCTCAGTAGGGTCGGCCTCAATAAGGTCTGCCTCAATAGGGTCAGCCTTAACAGGGTCGGCCATGGCTTAATCATTGGCAGGGTCGTCCAGATAAGGGTTGGCCTCAGTTGGGTGGGCCTCAATAGGGTCGGCCTCAATAGGGTCGACTTCAACAGGGTCGGCCACGGCTTAATTCTCAGTAGGGTTATCCAGATAAAGGTCGGCCTCAACAAGGTCAGCCTCAATAGGGTCGGTCATGGCTTAATCATTGGTAGGGTCGTCCAGATAAGGGTCGGCCTCAATAAGGTTGACCTCAATAGGGTCGTCCTCAACAGGGTCGGCCACGGCTTAATCCTCAGCAGGGTCATCCAGATAAGGGTTGGCCTCAATAGGGTCAGCCTCAAGAGGGTCGACCATGGCATAATACCTGGCAGGGTCATCCAGATAAGGGTCAAAACAGATGATGTTGGACTCAGCCTCAGCCTCATAACTCTCATACAACAGCTCAGCCTTGACCTCAGCCATCTTCAGCATCAACGTCATCTCAGTCACAACCGAGTTAATAAGAAGCTTATGACAACCATTAACAAGGTCGTCTCTCATAAGTTCGGCCCCTCATACACCAACCTCGTCTCTTTATCAGCCAAGGTTAGGAGAGTCTCACGGGCTCAATCAATTACCAATGTCATCATCGGCCTCAATCGATGTTACAACTACCTCACACATAACCTCGGCCAGCCCTCATGGCTGAGGTCATCAAGATTAGAGACAAGACAAAGAAATTACAGCTGATTCCACCAACCTCATACTCTTTTAGGCTTAGGTTGGGACCAATCACAGATAGCCGAGCTCTTATGCGCATATATGTGGCTGGGAACACGTGTACACAAATCAGTTGTAACAAATCATTCCCCTCACATGGGGGGAATATTTCATCATCATTCTCTACATGTGACAGTGACATATGTCTTCATCAGATTGGTTAGATCAACACACACATGCTCATTTCATGCATGGGGGTACACTACACCCCCTGGTACTATATATACTTGTCTTCTCCTTCTTAGAGGGGGATCGAAATTAGCAACCCTAGATGAAACTCTGTTCAAATATACAGTAGAGAGATAAAGCTTGAGAGATTGTATCTATGTCCATTAGAGCCCTCAAACAGTGATACACATCATACACTTGCACAGTGGACGTAGGCCAGATTGGTTGAACCACTTATATTCCGGTGTGATTCCTCTTCTCCTCACCTCTTTCTACTATGTGTGTATCTACCCCTTTTACTGGCATTATTAGCATTGAATTGAGCTCACAAACACCTTGAAGGGTGGTACTGATTCTAGCATCATCAGGCTCATATAGGAACCAAAAATCTCATAGTTGTTAACTCCGGTGAGGTTTCGATGATCTTCATCAATGTTCTTCACTGTTTAGCTTATTATAAAAGATTCATTTCTTTAGTTTTGATCTTTTGTTCAAACTGGTCAACAACCCCCACCTGTTTGTGTCTTCCCTTATTTTTTTAAAATCTTTAAGTCTAGGGTCATCTTTTGAATTCTACAAAGGCTTTTAAGTTGGCCGAGGAGTTTCCCACGCAGAGAGGAAGTATTTTCAAGAAATTCATAGGGTAGAACAAGAGGTCGAGGCCAAACGCAGGGCTGACCCCATTTGGGTACGACCCATATTTCCCATTCCGTTAGCCATAATATTACCCATGTCTTCAGAAACCTTCATCTCATCCCCATACCAAGCCGAAGGTCATAATTTCAAAGAGGTAATGAAGGAACCCCAAACTAGGGTATCGTCATTCTCTAAGGCTAAGACATCTGGGCAAGACAAGCCCACACTTAACCCAATTCAATCCCTGTAACAGCTTTATCTCCTTGTGAGTTTCAAGAAAAGTTCCCAGATGGTCCTCCTGTTCGTAGTGATGCTGAGGCTGTAGTAGCTGAGGCTGAGGAAGCTGAAGCTAAGGATAAGGAAATCGAGGATGAGGAATCCGAGGATTAGGTTGACACTTCATATGCTTCTTTCTTCACCTCGTTTGTTAAAGTACGTGATCTCCTCATATGGAGACATTCATTCGGCATCAAGTCAGACATTAAAATTAGGGTCTCGGGTGAGGACGAGAGGGTTTTCGAAGGATGAGAGGGAAAGGTTGTTATGTATGAGAAAATGTTCAGGGTCAGCGTCAAACTTCCCTTTCATCCTGCTATCATTTCCACCATGTCTGCTTTAGGGTTTGCTCCCACACAGATGCCTCCTAACTCTTGGAGGATCATCTTAGGATATATTTCCTTATGGAAGAAGACTTTCACAGATGAACCGTCAGCTGACCTATTCTTCGTCTGTTACAACATATCTTCATTGTCCAAACAACCAGGCTACTTCCACTTGGGTGCTAGGAAATATGATAAGAAACTCATCCAAGTTACCCAAACTTCAAACCATTGCTGGAAAGAAAGATTTTTCTTTATTTCTGGAGCTTGGGAGTTCCCGAATGAAGCCGACCCTTCTGAGGATGGGTCGAGGGTCCCTCAATTTTGGTCCAACCCTTATATGGTAGCAAAGTCAGACCCTAGCCTCAACCTTGCTAACATGGATGTGGTCAACTACTTGATAGAGCAAGGAGTAGAGGGTGCTCTTCCAAAATTTGAGGACTTAATGACCCCTAAGTTTCTTAAAGAATTTGGTCTGGCGGTTGACCCCCTTGAAGAACTATGTGAGTTATTATAATTATTTATTTTCAAGTCTTCCCTCGTCTCATAGATTAATTGTACTGACATGTCTTCTTCTTTCTTGCAGATCGACCTCCTCATGTCTCAAACGACCTCTGGGAAGTGACAACTCCAAGCTTGTTGGATGGTTTGGGCAAGAAGAAGAACAAACAACCACCCCCCAAGAAGACCACCATTGGAGGGGCATCTATCGAGGCCACGCACAAGAGGAAGGGGACTGAGGTCCCTACTAACACCCAGCCAGACCTTGAGATGAGGCCGAGGGTGGGGCCCATAGAAGAAACATCATTCTCTGAGGTTAGCTCGTTGTCATCCTTGAGGGCATTTTGGTCGGCCAACCTATCCCAACTTAAGGCCAAGCCCACTTCCCTGATCACCAACATCAGGGATACAAAGGCCGCTATGTTTGCAGTCCCCTCGGCTGCCAACTATGATTTCTTAGCCAAGATGCCCCCGGCTAGGGTCTATAATTTTGACATTCACCACTTGGCACAGGTATCATCCTTATCCCTTTATTCTTTGTCATATAGTGTCCATCTTTATGATCTTTTCCTGACTTTATCTTTGTTTCTTGCAGTCTGTTTGTGCCTTGACCTCAGCCACCAAATGGATGGATGAGAATCAACAAAATTTCAGGGAGGCCGAGAGATTAATTCAAGCCAAAGCCAACCTTAGTACCCAGTTGGCTGACCTCAAAGCCGAGCATAAATGGGTCATAGATTAGCTCAAACTTCAGCACAACGACCAGTTGAAGCTCAAAGATGACATCATTACTGAGAAGGATGAAGCTTTAAGGAACTAGGCCATAAATTTGAAGTCAACCTTAAAGCAAAAGTAAAAAATGCTGGGGATGATGCTAGTGAAGCATACAAAACCTCGAACGAGTTCCAAGGCTTTAGCCTGGAGTACTTGGAGAGAGTGATCAAAACGGCCTGCCGATTTGTCCTCTTGAAGTTTGCTGATGTTGTGTATTCTATCTGAGCATCCCTGGAAGCTGTCGACCTTGAGGACCTTCTGATGGATGAGGCTCTATGACATGTTGAGTCATTGGCATCGGTTGAAAGTGAAGGGACGTCTGCTGACCCTATGGTGGTCGGGGGAGGACATGCAGAAGGATGACATGTCGCCATTACTGGTGATGGAACTGAGGCTTTGATTCACGCTAATCTAACTCAGTAGGATGGCTGTCTGTGGTCGATACCCTTTTCTTTATACTCTTTTCACTTTTTTAGCATGTGAACATTATTCCCTGTACTATAACTAATTAACTCAATGATATATTTTGTCTTTAACTTATGTTGTTTTGCCACCAAGTGTTTGAGTATTACATAATAACCACAACTTGTGTCAAAACCCTGCCCTCGTCTTTTTGAGAGTGTATGGAGGGTCGTCCCGTCCCTACACTGTCTTCACAGCCGAGGGAGTGAGTCCACTAAGTTAATGATGTTTAACAATAATAAACCACACCTAAGGGATTTTTTAAAATTTTCACCCACCAAATTATGGTGTTTTAGGCACAAGTCCTCCCTTGTCTTTTTTAGAGTGTATGGGGGGTCGTCCCGTCCACGCAGTGTCATCCCAACCGAGGGAGTGAGTCCACCGAGTTAATGATGTTTAAAAATAATCAACCACACTTAAACAATTTTTAAAATTTCCAACCACCAAATTATGGTGTTTTAGGCATAAGTCCTCCCTCATTTTTTTGAGAGTGTATGGAGGGTCGTCCCATCCATGAACTGTCATACCAGCCGAGGGAGTGAGTCCACCAAGTTAATGATGTTTAAAAACAATCAACCACACTTAAGTGATTTTTAAAATTTGCACCCACAAAATTTTGGTGTTTTAGGCATTAGTCCTCCCTCGTCTTTTTGAGAGTGTATGAGGGTTCATCCCATCCATGCACTGTCATCCCGGCCGAGGGAGTGAGTCCACCAAGTTAATGGTGCTTAACAATAATCAATCATACTTAAGTGATTTTTAAAATTTGCACCCACCAAATTATGGTGTTTTAGGCATAAGTCCTCCCTCGTCTTTTTGAGAGTGTATGGAGGGTCATCCCACCCATGCACTGTCATCCCAGCCGAGGGAGTGAATCCACCAAGTTAATTGTGTTTAAAAATAATCAACCATACTTAAGTGATTTTTAAAATTTGTACCCACCAAATTATGGTGTTTTAGGCATAAGTCCTCCCTTATCTTTTTAAGAGTGTATGGAGGGTCGTTCCATCCATGCATAGTCATCCCAGCCAAGGGAGTGAGTCCACAAGTTAATGATGTTTAACAATAATCAACCACACTTAAGTTATTTTTAAAATTTTCACCCATCAAATTATGGTGGTTTAGGCATAAGCCCTCCCTCATCTTTTTGAGAGTGTATGGAGGGTCGTCCCATCCATGCACTGTCATCCCAGCCGATGGGGTGAGTCCACGAAGTTAATGATGTTTAACAATAATCAACCACACTTAAGTGATTTTTAAAATTTGCACCCACCAAATTATGGTGTTTTAGGCATAAGTCCTCCCTCATCTTTTTAAGAGTGTATGGAGGGTCGTCCCGTCCATACACTGTAGTCTCAGCCGAGGGAGTCAGTCCACCAAGTCAATGATGTTTAATAATAATCAACCACACTTAAGTGATTTTTAAAATTTGCACCCACCAAATTATGGTGTTTTAGGCATAATTCCTCCCTTGTCTTTGTAAGAGTGTATGGAGGGTCGTCCCGTCCATACACTGTCGTCTCAGCCGAGGGCCACTTAGGCTTACTTCACAACAAATGATGTTCTGTAGCTTAAGATGAGTTATTTCATGCAAGACAATATCTCAGTAAATAAGCAATATATGAGGGAACATAGATATTTTCATTGATATTCATTCCTCTGAGTCTCGTACATGTATTACAATAGAACGTAAATAAGACGGTAAATCCATGATCTCAATGGTAATATTTCTTAAGATGGTCGGCACACGGGTTGGAGAATGGCTCTCCTTCCAGGTTTTCCAATCTGTAAAGCTCCTGGTACGACCTCTTCGACCACTTTGTAAGGTCCATGCTAAGTTGGATGAAGTTTATTGGGTTTTTACAATGCCTTTTTCAGTACCAAGTCCCCTACTCTCAGTAGACGTTCTTTGACCCTCTTGTCATAGAATCTTGCAGTTCTTTGTTGATAGGCAGCTTGCTTAACTTCAACATCTTCTTTTCATTCTTTAATAAGATCCAAATCAAGACTCCTCTCATCACTATTCTGTTCAGGGTCATAGGTCTGAACCCTATGAGTAGGCATACCTATCTCCATTGATACAACTTCCTCCGAGCCGTATGCAAGCATAAATGGGGTCTCCCAACAGGAGTGTTCTCTGTTGTTCTATAGTCCCACAGTATATCATACACTTCTTCTATCCATCTCCCCTTTGCATCTTTTAACTTCTTCTTAATTCCATCATGAATCGTTTGGTTTATCCCTTTCATTTTCCCATTAGCCTGGGTTGGGCCAGGGGGTAAAGAACTGCTTGTTGCCGACCATTTGATAATACTTTTCTAGGGAGGTGTTCTTGAATTGAGTTCCATTATCAGAAATCAGGGTATTGGGTAGGCCATATATGCAGATGATATTTTTCAAGATGAACTAGAAGATCTTCTGCTCTATAATCATAATTATCGGCTCGACCTCTACCCACTTCGAAAAGTGGTCTATCACCACAATCAAGTAACGATGATTTTTAAATGCTCTAGGCAAGGGTTCTACTAGATCAATTCCCCATACTGCAAATGGCCAGGGAGACGTGATGGAGGACAAAGGTTGATGAGTGTGGTGAGGAATGGTAGCGAACATTTGGCACTTCTCACACTTCTTGACATATGCTGCAGCATCTTTGGCTAAGGTCGGCCATCAATACCCTTAGGTAATTATCCTCTTGGCGAGAGATCTACCCCCGATATGGCTGGAGCAAGAGCCTTTATGCATTTCCTTAAGGATATATGCTACCTCTGATGGATGGACACACATGAGGAGACGAAGTAAAAACCCTTTCTTGTATAAAGTGTCTCCTGTGATGGAGAACTTAGCAGATTTATATCTCAACTTATTTCTCTCGGTCCTTTATTTTAGAAACTCCCATTCCTTGATGTACCTGATAAGGGGATCCATACATAAAGCTCCAATGTTCAAATTTAGACAAAAGACCCATAAGTGTTGTCCTCTTCCTCAATGGATGGCCGATGTAAGATTTCTATCGATACCGTCCTTCTTATCTCCGTTCTTGTTGCTGAGGCTAGCCTTTTAAATGCGTCTTCCTAACCTTTTTCCAGCCGAGGTATTCTCTTCAGCTTCACCTCTTTAAAACTCTTCAATACTGACCTTACTTTCTTCGAATATTTGGCCATCCTATCGTCTTTTGTTTCATATACCCCTAGGATTTGATTCACCACCAATCTTGAATCGCTGTGAACTAGGAGCTGACCAAAATTCAGAGCTCGAGCCAAGAAGAGGCCTGTTATGAGAGATTCATATTCAGACTCATTATTGGAGGCCTTAAAATTAAACCTCAAGGCATACTTAATATTTGTGCCATTTGGTGCTGACACTATCAGTCCTGCGCCATTTCCATTCCTGCAAGAGGACCCATCGACCAAGAGACTCCACATTATACCATCCTCAGAGAATATACTCTTTGTTAGGACTCCATGTTTGAATAGATATCGTTCCTCTTCATTCTCAGATAATTTCCCTCCTACTGAACCCGCCCCGGGCTCGTCCGGGGGAAAACTTAAACTTTTTCCTTATTCAGAGCCAGTAGTCTCAAACTTTTCACTGTCGGCCTCATCCCAGGTGAATTCGGCCACGATGTCTGCTAACACCTGCCCTTTGACGGCCACCCTGGGCTAATAAATGATATCAAATTCGTCCAACTCTATTGCCCAAGCCATCAGCCTCCCGAACTTCTCAGGCTTGTGGATGACCTGTCAGAGATGAGAATCAGTGAGGACGACCATTATGTGGGCCTAAAAATATGGCTTCATCTTTTTCGAAGTGTAAATCAGAGCGTAGGCCAACTTTTCCATCTTGGGGTACCTCTGCTCGTCCCTCTAGAGTTCTTTGCTATTGAAATACACCGGTTGAGACTGCTAGGTACACATAAAGTTTTTCCCTTGGACTGGTCGTGACAATAGTAAGGGAGAGCCGAGGTGGGACTTTAGATCTTTGAAAGCCTTATCACACTCCTCATTCCATTTGAAATCTTATCTCACAACTTTAAAAAATGGAAGGCACTTATCGGTGGCTCTAGATACTAACTGTTAAGCAATGCCACTCTTCCGGTCAACCTCTGAACATATTTGATTATGTCCAGTGTCTTTATCTCTAACAGGGCTTTGATCTTAGCTGGATTGGCCTCTATCCCCCTCTGATTTATGTTGAAGGCCAAGAAATTTCCAGCCCCTACCCCAAACACACACTTTTATGGGTTAAGCTCCATCATGTACTTATCCATCGTATCAAAGGTTTGCTTAAGGTCGGCCACATGAGAGTCAGCCTTGAGACTCTTAGTTAGCATATCATCAACGTGGACCTCCATCGTCTTCTCAATTTGATCCTCAAACATCTTGTTAATAAGTCTCTGATAGATAGCTCCAGCATTTTTCAAACCGAAGGGCATGACTTTGTAGCAGTAAGTCCCCTTGTCAGTTATGAAGGAAGTTTTATCCTCATCGATCGGGTGCATGAATATCTGGTTATATCCTGAGTAAGCGTTCATAAAACTCATCATCTCATGGCCTTCTGTGGCATTAACCATCTGGTCGATCCCGAGCAAAGGAAATTTGTCCTTAGGGAAATCCTTATTCATGTCGATAAAGTCTACACACATTCTCCACTTCTTATTGGCTTTGGGAACTATGACAGCATTGGCCATCCATTTAAAATATATCACCTCTCTTATGAAGTCGGCCTTTTCTAACTTTTTTACTTCTTCCGAATGACCTCATACTTCTCCCGAGAATAGATCAACCTCTTATGTCGTATCGGCCTAGCATCATCGGCCACATTCAATTTATAGCAAAAGAGTTCAGGATTTATGGTAGGTATATCCTCGTGACTCTATGCAAAGATACTCTGCCTCCCTCTCAAGAATTTGATCATCCCTTCCTTTATATTTTCTCTCATGTCTTTTCCAACCTGGATGATTTTTTTCGGCTCATCCTCTTTGAGGATGGTGGATTCTACCTTTTCCACGACCACCCCTTTCTTTAGTTTGGTCTCATCCCTAGGATCCAGGGTTTCAATACTGTAGGTCGTAGTTTCTTTCTTATGATCTTCCATCTCCTCGAATGAGTTAAAATAGCATTCTCGTGCCAACACTTGATCATCGTGTATGGGTTCGAGAATTTTACCATTTGGTGTACAGTAGATGGCATGGCCTCAAATTCCTTGAGGGCCACTCTTCCCATGATAATGTTATAAGCCGAGTATACACTTTCATCCATCATAAAGAAATTGACCTTTTTTGTCAGCCTCTTAGGCCAAACATCTCCCATTCTTACCTCCATTTCATACATTCCTAATGGATGTGCCTTCTCTTCGCTGAACCCTATCAGTGGATGATGATAAGGTACAAGCCTCTTCCTGCTGAATCCTAAACCTTTAAAAGATGGCCAAAACATAACATCGATTGAACTTTTATCGTTGATCAATATCCTCGGCACGTCATACCCATGCACTCTAGTTGTGATTACCAAAGGGTCATTTTGAGGATCTAGTATTCCCTTGAAGTTAAGTCTTAAAAAACCAACAATTAAGGTATCCATATCTACCTTCTTTATCTTCATTGGCTTTGTATTTGCTGCGTCCAACTGGATTGCTTTAACCTTGGGAAGGTCTTTGACGTCTGCAAGGTGTGCCTTTCTATCGTCCACCTCTGCACCTCCCCCTACGAGGCCTTCGCAGATCATCTTAACATCGAACGAGATGTTGAAGAGTCGACCTTTGGGTTTATCGTCTTTTATTGACAAGTCAGGGACATTATCATCATCATCTGAGGCATCATCCCTTTTCCCTAGGACCTCTTCCCTGCACTTGTCGGCCCTTCTCCTTCTGGGTTCATCTCATCCTCTCTTTGGTCCATCACTACCCATATACTTCCTTAGCTTTCCAGCCTTGAGCATCTTCTTAATCTCGTCTTTCAGGGCAAAACACTTGTCAGTTAAGTGCCCATGGTCTTGGTTGAAATTCACACCATAACATCTTATACCTTTTGTGAGGGGGAGATTTTAGCTTCTCAAGCCATCTTAAGAACCTATCATTTTTTTTATCTCAATAAAAATGTGCTCGCAGCTGACCGTGACAGGAGTGTACCCCACAAACTTATCATCGATCGATCTATTTCTTCCATTTTTATTCTTCTTCTAAAACTTACTCCCACTTCTAGTCCCCTTCCCATCTTAATATTTAGCTTCCATTGTTTCCTCGGCGTTAATGATCTTTCTAGTTTTCGCCAAAATCTCAGCCGTGGACTTTGGCACGTCTTCAGCAAGCTTCCAAAGTAATTTTCCTTTTTGCAAGCCTCGTATTAATGTGGTCATTGTAATACTTTCCTCATAATCTTCGACTTCTAACTTCTCCTTATTAAACCTCCCGATGTACTCCCGAAGACTTTTGTTATTCCCCTACTTAACGTACAGCGGGTGAGTAGTCTTCTTCTTGGGTCTTACCCCGAAGCTGGATGAACCGTTCTGCAAGTTTGTTGAAATTTTCAATGAAGCTCTTCAGGAGTGAGGTGAACCAGATATGGGAAGTTCTAGTCAAAGTGCTCGAGAATGCACGACATTTCATCTCATCTGAGATGGAGTAGATATCTGCAGTCTACTGGTACATCTCTATATGATGCACTGGGTTGGTACTCCCATCATACTTTGGAGTAACCACCGACGGCTTGAATTTGGCATGGGTTGAGAAGTTGACTATTTTTTCCATGAAAGAAGAGCGTGCCGAGTATCCCCTCTGCAAGGGGTCACGACTCTTATGTATATCCATAGTCTTGTTTTCTATCCTTTGAGTTGAGACGTTATAAGGCCTCTCGATCACTTAAACAATATCGGACTAACCAATGTTATCCCCTGCCACCTCGACCGACCGAACAGAGGGTTCCCCTGCTGCTGACCTACGTTGGTTGTTTACCTCTCGTTGGCCCTCGTCTCGTTCATAAGGGGGTCGGTCATCTGCCCCACCCTCCTTGAGACATCATTACTCCTTGACCTAGACAACCTTTCTCTCAAATCTCCAATCGGGCTGAGCCTTTCAAAGGTCGACCCTCTACTTAATTCGTAAAAAGTCGAGCGCCTTGGACGGGCATCAAGACTCGGCCTCCTCTCACGGCCTAAGCTTCTTTGGATGGGGCGTATCGTATTCCCAAATAGTTCATATGGCTCCTAATAATCAATTTAAGCATCTTCAGCCTCATAATCATTGTATCGGTCCTCCGGGAAGGGTCGGCCTTGCCTCCCCAGGTGTAAATGCCTAGGGTCAGCTATGTCCCTCTGCCGCTGAAGAGGAGGTAGATCCTTGCGAGGCTCCTTGGGTGGTCACCTGGACCCCTGGGGAGGCTCTCCATCTTCCAGAGTAATCATCTCTAGCAGGGCTCCTGTAGGACTGATTACCACGTTCTGCATGAAGGCAATCAGTTTCTCTTTTATTGCCTGTTGACTTGCTACCAAGGATTTTAATGCGACCGCCACTTCAGCCATTTCTGACTCAGGAGGGGTGTTGATGGAACTAGGGCCACCAGCTAATGGTGGAGGTAGTGGAAATTCCTATGCCATGTTAAAGCTTGGTGGATGATCTTAGAATCAAAGAGTAAAAGCCTTGCAACTCAGCAAGAACTCTTTCAATGGTGAAACGGCTCCACTGAAGGGGGTTACTGGTTCACCACCATAGAATCTAGCTAAAGGAAGAGATAATGCTTTTCGTTCCCAAAGTCGGCTCCAGACTAATGATACCAAAAATGGTATCACCAGGTCAAGATGTATGTAAGCTCAAACCAGACAATAATGGTGTACAGAAGATATAATTGTATAAACATAAGGAGATGTGGCAAAGAAGAAGATGATACAAAATATAAGTGGTTCATCCTGAGCCTACGTCCACTGTGCAGTGTGAATGGTGGTTTTCACTATAAGAATGGAAGTAATGGCCTGTAAATACAACACTCAAGCTTTTTTCTCTCTTTTGTATATTTTGACAGAGTTTTTCTAGGGTTGTGAATAATGAGATCCTTTACAATGAAGAAGATGAAAGGTTTATATAGTGCTTAGGGGGTATAGTGTCCCCCCCCCCCCCCCCCAAGCATGTAGTATGCATTAATGCACTGCTCGTAGCCTCTCCAGCGGAGACACCTGGCTGCGACAAATGTAGATCATGATGACCAAATATTTCCTCATGTGAGGGACTGATCCGATTATAATAGTTTCACCCACGTGGAGTATGTGTCATACGCGCACTGATCCACGTGTTTCCTAAGCCATGCGCTATGACGAGGTCACCCTCGGCTCATATGCCTGAGCTGAGGTCGAGGCTTGTTATTCAAGGAGTTGCCCATATCACGAGCTGTAAAGTATGGAGAGGATCGACCGCAGTCTTAAATTTACTTGAATTCGACTCGAGGTTTTAGGCCAGGTCAAGGGTCCAAACATCAGCTAACAGAAGTTATAGGACGGCTTATCATTGACGCCGAGGCCGATGGTGATCTCGCGGACGACCCCCCGAGATGAGGTAGCCTGGCTTAATTGTACCCTCGTTATAGGCCGAGTATACTTTCATCCACGATGAGGGTATATTCTGGCATATCAACGCAAAATGAGAAAGTTATAGAATATGGGTCACGACAACTCAAAACTCGCAAACGTAACAATCCTGTACATGACCTCGAATTTGCCGCTGTAGTTTTTTAATTAAAAATTTGGCGTTGCTACCTTTACATTGTAAATTTCCAAGTCTTTTAGGATCATTAAAGTTTGAAATATATCTTTTTCCAAAAGGACTTAAATTTAAGACAACAACGCTAGATAGAGTTTTTAAAAG
Source organism: Sambucus nigra (assembly GCA_949130495.1). Lineage (NCBI taxonomy): Eukaryota > Viridiplantae > Streptophyta > Magnoliopsida > Dipsacales > Adoxaceae > Sambucus > Sambucus nigra. The sequence goes on along the minus strand of OX422217.1, from coordinate 311,484,577 downwards.
ATTATCGATTTAAATTAAATTACCATCTAGACAAAGGCAATGTAATAGCCGATTTTTTAAGTCGAAATCTAGTAGGAAGATTCCATACTTTAATCTCCTTCAATAGTTTTGCTAGCATAGAGAAATATATTTCTAAAATTTTCCGATGAGGCACCAAGTTTTTCCCATAAAACCTGATCAGCCAACCAATACATGAGGTTCACCAACACGACCTGCTTTTAACACGATTATATCAAGCAAACTAGCAAACCAAGTCACATATATAAGGCACACGCATACTAGACACGAAATTATAGGAACTCAACTCCCAACCTTTTATTAATCACTCAAAGATTACAAAGGAACACTCAATTTCGGCCTAAGGCTTCCTACCTAAAAATACAAGGGTCAAATGATTATAAATAAGGTACAAAAATGCAGTTGACATCCCCAACTGCTAGGACATGTGTCTTAATTAAATGCTGCCAGGTTTTTCCATAAAACTGCCTTCAAAACTGCTGCATTATCCTTCCAACAGGTGTCTAGAGAAGTTAACCCATGATCTTCAAGTGCCCAACTGATGCAATCCCGTTTTTACATCTATTCTTCCCCATAACTGCCATAGAACTGCTCTAAAACTGCTGCATCAGTATCCCAACAGGTGTCCAAGGAGTTATCCCATGATCCCACATGTGCCACATTGATGCAATCCCGTTTTTACACCTATCCATCCCAACAACTCCCATGAAAACTACCCAAATCTATATTTGGGACAAGCACAACTGCTCTTTGAAGTCAACTAGCAACAACCCACGAATGAAGACAATGCCACCTCAAAAATATAAGCAACCCTGCCCACCGATGCAACCTGATGTTGCATAACAGTTGTGATTGAGGAATTTCCCAATCACGACCCAAAATCCATGCACTACCAATCCCATATTCGGTATATGGATAACCCAACATACCCAAAAAGTTTCCTAGAGCCTAGGAGTGCTCATGGCTAAATACCGAATTTTGCCTCATAGGTACCCCCCTCCTTATATATGTTCTTAACAAAAATTCCAGAGTGGTAGCAGTAGACGTCAACTACCAAATGATCGAAAGAACCCAGCTCCCCACAATCTGACAACTTTGAATAGCATAACCACTTTGATCCAGCTGAATGCCTTAGTCAAAGTGAACTAACCCATTTTCCTTTAGTATCGAGGTTTGCCCGTACCCAAACTCCATGATGAACCCCATAACTTCATGATGAACGTTTTGGGGTGTGACAAACCCTCCCCCACAAAAAGAATTTGACGACCTCATCTATATCAAGAAAATTCCAACTCCACTGAAAATTTCCCAACAACGCCTTGAACTTCACCGAGAACAGCACCAAGTCTTCGATTCAACCCAAGTGTAACACCGAACCAAACTCCTCTCGATTCAATGTCTTCCTGCAGGACCATAACCTCCACGTTTTCACCATCTAACGTAGAATTTTCTCTTGGTAATGCGAGGTTCCTACAGCCCGCTTATACCAAGGCTTCAATCGCCCATTTATTTGAACTCCTTTGCTTGGAGTTTGACCAACATAACCAAGGAGTTAACACCACCATCTCCCGTACTTGAATTTCAGCCACCATTTCTTGACTCTTCCACTTGAATTGCAGAAAGTTTTTCCCGCATTGTACAATCCCTTGCTCGGTGTGAACCCTTACAAATAAAACACCCAGAATAGATACCTTTGCCTTTGTTTGGATATCGATCAGCCCCGTTTCCCTTGTCAAGTTCTATCCTCCATCTTTGCTCAATTCTGAGATGACCTTATCTTTACCTTTGGACTTATATGAAACAGCATCTGACCGATCAAGTTTGAGATCCACTAGGCTATCCGCTGTTGCCACTGCTTGCTAAAAATCACGCACACCTTGTCTCCTCAATTCAGCCTGTGCCCAAGGCTGAAGATTGGAAACGAAATTAAAGACATTATCTTCCTCGGACATCCCCTTAATGTCCAGTATCACCGACGTGAACTCTTTTACGTAATCCCGCACAGTCTTGTTGTGCTTCACGCGTCGCAACGCTTCCCTCGCTTGCCAACCTGAATTTGCTGGCAGAAATTGATCCGCAATTCCTTCTTTAGTTCACTCCACGAACTGATCTCAGACCTGCTCTTGTCTTAGGTCCGAGTTCTCCACCAAAGTTTTGCATCATCATAATTTAGAAATAGATTGTATGTACCTGATAACACTCAATTTCTGCCTAAGGCTTCCTGCCTAAAAATACAAGGGGGAAATGCTTATAAATAAGGTACAAAAACGCAGTTGACATCCCCAACTGCTAGGACATGTGTCTTAATTAAATGCTGTCAGGTTTCTCCACGAAACTGCCTTCAAAATTGCTGCAATATCCTTCTAACAAGTGTCTAGAGAAGTTAACCCATGATCTCCAAGTGCCCAACTGATGCAATCCCATTTTTACATCTGTTCTTCCCCGTAACTGCCATGGAACTGCTCTAAAACTGCTGCATCAGTATCCCAACAGGTGTCCAAGGAGTTATCCCATGATCCCACATGTGCCACATTAGTGCAATCCCGTTTTAACACCTATCCATCCCAATAATTCCCATGAAAACTACCCAAATCCAATTTTGGGACAAGCACAACTGCTCTTTGAAGTCAACTAGCAACAACCCACGAATTAAGATAATGCCACCTCAAAAATATAAGCAACTCAGCCCACCGATGCAACCTGATGTTGCATAATAGGTGTGATCGAGGAATTTCCCGATCATGACCCAAAATCCATGCACTACCAATCCCACATTCGGTATATGGATAACCCAACATGCCCACGAAGTTGCCTAGAGCCTAGGAGCGCTCACGGCTAAATACCGAATTTTGCCTCTGAGGTACCCCCCTCCTTATATATGTTCTTAACAAAAATTCCAGAGTGGTAGCAGTAGACATCAACTACCAGATGATCTAAAGAACCCAGCTCCCCACAATCTGATAACTTCGAATAGCTCATCGTTCAAAATTTATGATACACCCCAAAAGTTGAAAATGTACCATGCTTGAAAAAGCAATATTGGTGGGAAAATATGAGAAATGATATTGAGAATTTTGTAAGGAGATGTCTTACTTGTCAACAAGTAAATATTGAACACCAACACCCTGGTGAACCTCTCCAGCCTTACCAATTTTAGAGTGGAAATGGAATTATATTACCATGGATTTTGTCAGTGAACTAGCTCATATGTCCCAAGGATATAATAAAATTTGGGTAATAATAGATCCACTTACTAAATCTGCTCATTTTCTACCTTTAAAGGCCATTTATTCGTTCGTAAAGCTTCGAAAACTCTACATTTGAGAAAGTATTCTATTACATGGAATTCCTTTGTCTATCGTATCAGATAGTGATTCTCATTTTGTAGGAAATTTTTACCAAGCTTTGCAAACCGCAATGGGTACTTAACTTCATTTAAGTACCATATTCCACCCACAAATGGATGGACAATCAGAACGTACAATCCAAACCCTAGAAGATATGCTACGTGCTTGTACGTTAGATATGTCTGACAATTGGAATGTGTATTTACCCCTTGTCGAATTTTTATATAACAATAGTTATCAAGACAGTATTAAAGTTTCCCGTTTGAAGCTTTATATGGAAGATCTAGTAGATCACCTGCATTTTGGATAAAATTGGGAAATAATAAACAATTTGGTCCCAAAATAATCCAGGAAACTACCAAAAGAATACAACAAATTCTAGAGAAATTGAAGATAACTCAAGATCGACAAGAAAGTTATGCAGACTGACGTCGAAAACCGTTAGAGTTTCAAGTTGATGATCAAGTATTCCATAAAGTGTCTCCCCAAAAAGGAATTTTACGGTTTGAAAAGAAAAGGAAAACAAGCCCCAGATATATTGGACCTTTCACAATTTCTAAACGAATTGGCTATGTAGCCTATCAATTAGAATTACCTATGGAATCATCCAATATCCGTAATGTATTTCATGCGTAACAGTAATGCAAGTATGTTTTAGATATATCCCATACCATTGTAACACCCTATGTTTTTATTAATAAATTGGAATATTTGGGAAAAATAAACTTTGGATTAAATGGCCTTTACTAATTCGAGTAGTAAATTTTCAACCGGAATTAAATCGGATTTATAATAAAATGCTGGAATGATTTTTGAAAATATTTTAACAAGCAGGTACATTTTTGTTGAGTTAAAGAATATTTTCCTAAGTGTAAAAGGTGGATTTTAATCGAGTACTGGGTTCGTTCAAATGACAGCGTATTTCGTTCGAACGACGTATCATCTCGTTCGAACGACAACGTACTTCGTTCGAACGATAGGGGCGGTGGATGGATTAGAGAGTCCTAATAAGATTTTAACTCTTAAACCCATTAAATACCAAACTGATACGGGGCTAGGACTTCGAAAAACACTTTTTCTCTCAAACTTGCTCCTGTAAGGTTCGTAAAAAAATTTCCTCTCATCTTCAACCCCTAGCCCCAATTTCTAATAAGTTTTGGAGATTCAATTGGTGTTTTCTCAAGAAGAGTTCAACCTTCTACCCAAATCTTTATCCAACTAATTTCAGGCATGAAATATCTATTCTTTTCCTTTAGTATTATGTGTTTTAAGTGTTGCCTAATCCCTTAATCACGTGCTTTTGATAAAAATCAATTAGTAACATAATTAGAGAAAGTGGATATTAAATCTTGGGGCTGTTTTTATAAAATCTTTTAATATGAATAATATTCATAACCCTTGGATACGTAGGATTCATGAGTGGATTTTGGATTTTATTGGGATAGGTTGCATGTACAAAAACCCTAGTTTTGAATTAAATGAATTTGGCAACGTATAACTCATGTAAATTGTGTAGAATTAATGAGACTTGAAATATGATGTATAAATGATGAAATCTCGGTGTATTTAATTTAAAATAATTAAATGAGATTAATTGGGTGTTTATGATGATGTGATAATTAAATTAAGATTTAATTAAATTGGACTAGTATGCGAAGTTTTATACGTTGATTAATTATCCTTGTTTATATGACTTGTTGGTACTATTAAATTGCCATTGTGACGACAGGTTGTTGGCTATCTTTGATCTCCCGATATTTTAGGATGCCTTCTAGGTATGGGACTAGTGAGGGTATATTTTTACGACTTTATTGTGTCGGGGGTGGGCTAATTTTTGATACTTTGTCGTCATTACGCTAGCCTAGGCTCGATACTCGATCGAGGTTTATGTTAGAAATTCATCATATACATATGGTAGGATATATTGATAACTTGGGGATCCTTAGGTATGGAACTAAGGGGTATTTTGAGGATCTCACATCGATTAAAAGGGTGGGGTAATCTATAAATTGTGAAATTGAGAAATTGAGTATTAATGTCTAAGATAAAAATGAGTGTTAAATTTGTAGCGACATAATGTGTCAAGGACCCGCATTTTAAATAGGTCAGTGGACGATTTATGTCGTGTCGTGTGTGGAACCTTGTCATGGGGCGGGATCGATAGTTTAAACGGATCAGAGGCCATTTGACAAGGGAAAGTGTGACACTTTGGTGGATTACCACTCGGGGCGGGAGGACCGCCATAATAAAAAGTGAGAACAACAATAAAATTTGGTTAATTTAATTAAATTAACATCGTGGGACTTGGGAATTTCAAATAGTATTAGTGTGCCTTTTTAAATGGGGATCTTTACGGGTAGTTAGTGATTTATATTTATCGCATTTAATTATCTCGTTTGATTTAAAATACTCTATTGTGATATTTATTGCGTATAATGTTACTGTCTGGATTCAAGGATCCTATTTGAGGGGAGTAGTGTGTATTCATGCTCGGGGCTCTGACCTCGTGTGTTGACTAACTTTTTTAGGATAAGTTTTGAAGAAGTTACATAGGATTATCAAAGTTTATCATTTGAAGGTGCAGCTGGAGTTTATTCGTTTTATTGCTTTAGTTAGTTAGACTGTGTTTTCAATCGTATTTCATTATGAGACTTCATTTGGGTTTTTATTGGGACATTCGGTTCCAAAGTTGTAAGAGGTTAGAGTTGGATTATTCACAGATCTTTATTATTCATATTTTATTTAATCATTATTGGAGATTGGATTTACTCGTAGTTTTAGCATGTGATGGATCTTTTATCTCTCAGTTGTTTATGATCATTTGGGATTGATTCAATTATTTATCTTATGGAATGATTTATTTATGTCTCATATCTATCTCATGCTAAGAATGGTATTTATTTAGTTCACGCCCGGCGTAGTTCTGCGGCGGTGGCTAACCACCCCTTCTGTTGGATTTTGCGGGGTGTGATAGATGGTATCACAGCATGGTCTTAGGTCTCGTAGGTTATGAGTCCGTCTTATCTTTCGCATTTCTTATCTTTGATTCCTTTTGATGATTTATACTCTTAGTCATTCCGAGTCTGATGTTTTTTTGTTTCTATCTTTTCAGATGGCGAACAGAAGGAGAGCTGGGAATAGGAGAGAGGAGTCTGTTTTTGGTCCCGCGACTCAGGAGAGGCGGCATCAGATTATTTTAGAGGCCGAGGAGTTAGCGTCTATCATTCGTGAGTCCATGGAGGTCGGTATGGAGATGGGGAGACAGAGATGGGTGACTTTAGAGGCACCACAGTAGGGTACACCCATTTCAGCTTGGGATAGGGTGAGAGCTATCTTTCTTAAGGGCAATCCTTCCACCTTTGGAGGGGGATCTGACCCAATAGTTGCTCACTAGTGGAGGAGAGACATGGAGAGACGTTTGAGGATGGTGGACTGCACGGATGTGCAGAAGCAGATGTTAGCAACTTTTAAGATGACAAGGGATGTACTACAGTGGTGGGAGAGTGCCACCAAGTCAGAGGAGAGAGATCGACTGGGTTATGCAGAGTTTCTGATAAAGTTTAACAATAAGTACTTTCCGTATGCACTTAGGAAAGCAAAGAAGAGAGAATTTATGGACTTGGAGCAAGGTTAAAAGTCGATTGTCGAGTATGAACAGGAGTTCACAAATTTATCTATGTTTGTACCAAAGGCGGTTAGTAATGAGGTGAAGAAAATGGAATATTTCATTAAGGTATTGTCTTGGCCGATTAGGCAGATGGTGTTGGAGAATCCGGCATACACTACCTATGCTCAGGTGGTGGATGTCGCAATGTTGCTATGGTAAGATAAGGCCAATTATCAAAAGAAGTTGGGAAAGAGACATGAGTCAAATGGACAAGGAGGCGAGAATAAGGGTCGCAATGACCAGGCGTGGAAGAAACAAAGAACAAACCAGGAACAACAAGGACAAGGAGAGAGAAAGATAATACTAGACATTACGAACGTTTTAAGGGTGAATGCTTTTTCTGTGGAAAATTAGGACATATAGTGGTGAGATGTTATAAGAGATCGGTCCAACAAAACCAAGGAGTACAGGCCCAATAAGGTCAAGTTACACAAGGGCAACAAGGTCCAGGGGTATAGGGACAGCAATGACCGAGGCCTCCAGTTCTTGCTCCAGTAGGTGTTCAGGGAGCACCAGCAGCACCGACAGCATTAGGTGGACATGGAGTAGCCGTAACACCAACCAATACCAGTTATGGGAGGTGCAATGTGCCTCAGCTTCAGGTAGAGCAAGATAGATTATGTGGCTAGTAGAGTATCATGGTACGTAATATCTTCTTAGATACTTATATATGTAGGATTTATATATGTTTTATTTTTTATAAGGATTACGTTCGGGTAGATTAGGTGTATGGACGCCTAATTGTGGTACTCTACGGGTAGGCATATGTGAGCCTTATTTTATTTTGCGCAATTACGATTTGCTGAATTTCAAGGACGAAATTATTTTGCTACTGGAGAAGTATGTAACACCCCATGTTTTTATTAACAAATTGGAAAGTTTGGGGAAAATAAAATTTGGATTAAATGGGCTTTAATAATTTGAGTAGTAAATTTTCAACGGGAGTTAAATCGAAGTTATAACAAAATGCTAGAATGATTTTTGAAAATATTTTAACAAGAAGGTACATTTTTGTTGAGTTAAAGGATATTTTCCTAAGTGTAAAAGGAGGATTATAATTGAGTACTGGGGTCGTTCAAATGACAGCGTATGTCATTCGAACGACATAGCATCTCGTTCGAATGACAGCGTACGTCGTTCGAACGACAGGGGCGGTGGATGGATTAGAGAGTCCTAATCAGATTTTAAGTCTTAAACCCTTAAAATACCAAACTGATATGGGGCCGGGACTTTGAAAAACAATTTTTCTCTCAAACTTTCTCCATTAAGGTTCTCAAAACTTATTTACTCACATCTTTAAACCCTACCCCCAACTTCTAACAGGTTTTGAAGATTAAATTGGTGCTTTATCAAGAGGAGTTCAACCTTCTACTCAAATTTTTATCCAACTAATTTGAGGCATGAATACTCTATTCTTTTCCGTTAGTATTGTGTGTTTTAAGTGTTGTCTAAACCCTTAATCACGTGTTTTTGATTAAAATTAATTAGTAACCTAATTAGAGAAAGTGGACATTAAATATTGGGGTTGTTTTTCTAAAATATTTTAATATGAATAATATTCATAACCCGTGGGTACGTAAGATTTATGAGTGGATTTCGAGTTTTATTGGGGTGGGTTGCATGTAGAAAAACTCTAATTTTGAATTAAATGAATTTGGGGACATATAACTCATGTAAATTGTGTAGAATTAATGAGACTTAAAATATGATGTATAAATGATGAAATCTCGGTGTATTTAATTTTAAAAAATTAAATGAGATTAAATGGGTGTTTATGGCGATGTGATAATTAAATTGGACTATTATGCGTAGTTTTATACGTTGATTAATTATGCTTGTTTATGTGACTTGTTGGTATTATTAAATTTCCATTATGATGATGGGTTATTGGGTATCTTTGCTCTCCTAGGTATGGGAGTAGTGACGGTAGATTATTACGACTTTATTATGTCGGGGGTGGGCTGATTTTTGATACTTTGTCATCGTTACGCTAGCCTAGGCATGAGACTAGGTCGAGGTTTATGTTAGAAATTCAGCCTATACATAGGGTAGGACGTATTGATAACTTGGGGACCCTTAGGTATGGGACTAAGGGGTATTTTGAGGATATCACATCGATTAAAAGGGTGGGATAATCTATAAATTGTGAAATTGAGAAATTAAGAATTAACGCCTAAGATAAAAACGGGTATTAAAATTTGTGGAGACATAATGTGTTAGGGACCGACAGTTTAAATGGGTAAGCTAACGATTTATATCGTGTCGTGTGTGGAACCTTGTCATGGGTCGGGGTCGATAGTTTGAACGGATTAGAGGACATTTGACAAGGTGAAGTGTGACACTTTGGTGTATTACCACCCGAGGCAAGAGGATATCCATAACAAAAGGTGAGAACAATAATAAAATTTGGTTAATTTAATTAAATTAACATCATGGGACTTGGGAATTTAAAATAATATTAGAGTGACACCACTCTTGATAAAATAAGAGGTGGCCAGCCCGATATTCAAATAATACAGGAATCATAGATGGTCCATTCTTAGCATCACTGTCGTTAAGTATATATCCGAGATAACTACCAATAATTTAAGAAAACGGATGATAAATAATTGTAAGTTTAAAGAAAATACTTTAGACAATCCAATTTAAAAGATGGTGGGAAGAAAACCAACAAGTAGCTATACATGCAATTCACCATATAATAACTGAATAAGTTGTTGGTTAACAGACCAATACAAACAGGTTACACCGAGTATTAAAATAAATATCACAGTATATTTAACATGTACAAAAAACTTGGGTAACACACCCGAATGTTTAAGCTGATCATAGGTAGAGTACAAAAAAATCGAACCGTCTATATCAAATATCCTACAACATCCGCAAAATGCTATAGCTCCGTGACGCTTGAGGATGGAAGGGTCATTACGGGCATCCTTGCGGCGGAACACCTAGGCGTGAGGAGGATTCATGCAAAACAAGAGATATAAATGAGTCAGGGCCCGAGTATGATATGATAACTATGCGACTAAAATGCATGACAGTTATAAATATTCGTGTAGGCATGAAAATATAACTCAATTTAACTTAACAAGATTCTATTTCCATTTAGCCCATTATGACTTTGCAAGTAAATTCCTCATTAGGAAAAGAAATCCCAGAACATTTTATTTCATAAAATGATTCACCATATATAAAATATCACTTTCATAAGATTTGTTATAATCACAATATATAACGATTCTAAGACCATTCTTCCGGGAATCACCCCACTGGATGCGCCCCTATATAGCTATCATCTTCCAGGTCCTAACACTAAGACAACTTGGGTATCCTAAATTGCGTGATGTTGGGAAGCGGCAATATGCCTTCGACAGTGAGTCATAACCATACCCGAAATTATCTCACTTCGAAGAAAATAACAACAGAACATATAACAACCGGCTGACCGAGGAATATATTCACCCCGCATTCAATTGAGCGTGCGGCTTGCAATAGACTATATATGCGGAAGTAAACTTATTTGTCGAATAAACCCTTAATACCTACAAGTTAACGACATTATCCAATAGGGGACCAATTCAAACTTTTACTTGAATTGTAAACTTAGCTTAAACAGGTTTTACTTAACCAAGTTAATTAATTCCTATCTATTAACTTGAATTTAACTAGGTGTCAAAACAAGAAAATATAATATTCAATTATGTAGGTGAGTTTCTAGTAATTACCCTAGGTTTTCATATGAGGTGAGATATTGCAAGATTGTAAAGTAAATCACGAGGTATTTATTTTACGTCGCAAAAACCCTTCCTTGGGAAAAACGACGAACTCCTCTAGGAGTTACCTAATCTAACAAGTCCATTAAAAACAATCCAATACGGAACGAGTTACAATCACACAACAAGACACAACTTGAACTAGACAAAAAACAACTATTACCTTACCAAGCCTCCGTAGTGGTTGCTTTTTCTAAATCTCAGCTTCAACTTGTCTTTTGTGTATTGCGTTCTTCACTTCTTCGCTTTCTCTCTAACCTTCTTGGTGCAAGTCAGCTCAGTGCCTATTGATTTTTATAGTGACGTGTAGATGTGCACTACTAAGTGATGTGTACTAAGCTATATGACACACTTACCCTTAGTTACAAACGAAATGATGATGCAGTAGGTTCTTTCCTAAATATCAGTCTCAACTTTCAGTTCTTTCTTTCTCTTTAATTCAAGTTGTCTTGAATTAATTCAGTTTCAACAAAACTTCTTATTTTTCTCAAGAACTAAAGTTGATCTAATATATACAGAAATATGTGCCTATGTGGAACAGTGTATATATTGAGTGATTATAATGTGATATGAATAATGAAATGAATTTCCTGGAATCACATAAACAATCAAGATATCATACACACACAAATATTAAGATTGAAAATTTATATAATCAATTTTATGTCTAGTTTCAGTCCAAGACAAATGATAAGGATTATCAGAATATTTTTCAACTAAATTAAATCCTTATAAAAGTTAGGTTCAGATTTCAAAATCTCTTGAAAATTCAGCCTAATAAAAAATCTTTAAATATTTAAAACAAAATTTTTTAAAATAAGGCTGGAACTAGAACAAGAAATTAATCATTAAATTCCGCAATAATACAACACAAATTAGATCTACTAGAAAACAGATCTAAAAAGAACACATACTAAGCATAGCATGAACAAAAATACTTACAACCATTTTTAGAACAGGAAAATACCAAAAATGTATGTAAAGATGAGATTCTGATTTTTACACAGCCATGAACTTGAACCTCTAGAGTATTCAAAAATTTATTGAAATGAATCAATAATATTTTTCCACGAAATACACTCTTAAAATATATCTTGAAAACACAAAGTGTATAGACTCTCTCTCTAAAAATTTCTGCAGAGTTTTGCCACAAAAATAATTTCTCAACTCTCTTCCAAAATGAATACCCAAAGGAGTCTATTTATAGAGTGAAAAAGTGTGTACAGATTGGTGTAAAATAGAGTCACATGGATTGACACAAAAATACACACAACCATTGATTAAAATAGATCTGAGGTCACACAAAGAAACACAAAGTAAGTGTTAAAAATGTGACGCGTGTAGTGCAAGATGTAACACACTAACAGATTCAAGAAAAACGATTTTACAAAACACAGTCGTTTTAAAAATATGCCAACTATAAGATAGCGTACTATAGACGCATCAAGATATTACCGTTTTAAAAAACTTGAGGCCAGCTGTTAAAATGTTATCTACACACGTCATCGTTTTAACAAAAACTGAAAAGCGGTTTTGAGGAAAAGTTTTAATACAAAAACGGACGACGTCGTTTATATAAAACAATCTCGGTTTTAGAACGAAACCGTGGGCTATTTTTGAAATATCAGGGGCGGTAACAATGACATCAGCTTCTGAAATGAAGGACAACAGTATTAAAAACTGAACACGCCAACAGTTATATGACAGTTAAGGGTTACATCGCAATCGGAAAAAAACGCCAACAGAAAAAACTTAATTGCACTAATACGATGGACATGCATATATACGAACCTATATATATATATATATATATATATGATATCGTACACAAAAAAAATCCAGACGACGTCGTTTAGAAAAAGAAAAATATTTTTCGTTTTAAAATAAAACTGACCACAAATAGAAAACCGTGGGCGACTTCGGTTAAAATTGAAAACCCAAATATCATTTTCGGTAACAACAAAACTGTGGGCTGTTTCAAGAGAAACCAGGGGCGGTCAACAAAAATTTCATGCCAGCTTGTCAGCTAGGGGTGATAATAAATGTATGGTCAAATCGTGAAAAGGTAAAGCATGCAGGGGTGATATCCCTTGTGGCAACCAAGGTTCGTTACGAATTGTCCTGCTAAAGTCATAAGCTAGGGGACACGCCATCAGGTATGGCAACAGACAAAAAAAACTGCCACGCATGCAATTATACAATATCACATATATATTAAATGCATATACTATTGCCACGAAAAATGTATAAACGTAGTTAAAAAAACCGAGTGCAGTTATAAAAAAAATGCGATCAACTTGGTAGGAGCATGACATATGCCTAAGGCAGGGACTCAACTAACTGGTCAAATCGAAAACTTATGGTCCAAACGCCTATAACAATTAGGGGTCATGCATACACTTTTTATAATATATAAACATATCATAGCATACACATACACACCATCATATATATGTATAAAAAAAACACGCATATATTTTCATAACACACAAATATATATATATATATATATATAATATCGTGCACATGCGACCAAAAATAATTCTGAAATTTTCAAATAGTTTCAAAAACATATTTTTAACAAAAAATAATTCTGTAAATTTCAAAAAAAATATTTTTCTTATAAAAATTTCAAATAAAGTTTTTGACTCAAAAATAATTTTGTTATGACAAATATTGTGCACCATCATAAGATATGACAAATGACATGAAAATGCAACGTGGTGTCGTGTCCTACGTGACAAAAATTCCTATGAGCCATAGAAACTGAAATTTACCTTTTTCTGAGAGGGCGGACTGAATCGAGTGCTCATTTGATGTATATGAACAAGGATAGCTTGGCGTTGATAGGGGCGACACACAATCCTAATTACAAAATTATTTTGTCAAAATTCACGTCCAACTAGATGAAGTCCTATATAGCTAATGCAAGGAAAGCAAGCCTTAGGTGTGCTCTATATAGGGACCTTCAAACTCCCCTATTGGACTAATTTTGACAAAACCCTTGAGTACATTAAATGATATACTAAGGTAAAATAATTCCTAAGATGTCCTATACAAAAGAGTATTTGACTACCCACCCATCCTAGACAAGAAAAGACACAACTCGGATGCACGGTTGATGAAAACCTGCAAAACATAAATACACTTTCTGCCTAGAAATCAAGTTAGTAGCATTTGCTCTACCAAAATATTCAAATGACAGAAATAAATGTGCATGAAATTATAAGACAGGACATGTATGAAGAATATCAACAACACAAGACTAGAATATTTACTCAACTCTCCCCATTTTGACTAAATTAGACAATGGTAAGAAGAAGAAAAAAATAAGTGTTCATAATCTGCAAAATAAGCATCTCCTACATTAAACATGGCTTTAAGAGATACCGGTTATTAGTAGATACCTTTATCCTAAAACCTCAGAGATCTAGTAATCAAAGTGCAGAATAAACACAAGCAAATATTCAAGTACAATCTTTCCAATCAAATGTTGAACTTACTTCAAAACAAGAGTCATCATAAGGTATAGACATCATATTAACAAGCTGAAAATCACAAGCAATAGAAGGAACAGCCCTAATTGTTTAGGAATTTTTGGAGCATTAAACTGGTACGAATATCCATTAGCGTCACAATACTTGGTAACTCCATTTTAATTAAACTCACCTCCCCCATTATTGAATAAATCTAAGGGTTTGGTGGTGTTTAAGTCCTTAACCTTCTCGTGAGGAGATTTATTGATTTTCTCACTCTCGCAAGCGTCACATACATTAGTTGGGCATTTCTTCAACTTTAAAAAATCCATTTGAGGTCTCAAGTCACAAGTCCTAATCCAAATAGGCAAAGTTTTCAATGGTTTTTGTGCCTTTTGGAATTTAGGATAAAATTTATTTTTCGAAAACGTGTTCTTGTTAAAATGAGTCCTAGTCTTGTCGAAGAAATGATTACAATTATTATTACTGTGCTGCCTACGAAAATTTGTAAATCGCTTCACATTTTGGTTATGACTTTTAAAATGAGTACTTTTCTTGTGATTGCCAAGGCATTCCCAGTTTTGGTGACCAAAAACATCACACCTAGTACAGAATTTACTAGAAGTAGGTAGGTCTGAATGGTTGTGTTTTTCCTCTACATGCTGGCAGATTCATTAGGAACAAATGGTTTAGGAGGTCTATAGAGTCTCTTGGCAGGAGGGAAATATTTTGATGCAGATGGTTCTATAAAATTTTCAATGAAAGTATCAATGTCATTTTCAAAATCACTTTCAATTAAGACTTGTTTGCCTTTAGCCTTTTCATATGACTTGCTTTCCAACGGAAGAACCACTTATTCTAAGGCTTTTACAAAGAGGACTGGTTTGGTAAAATCATCTTTTTTTGCAATAGGACCATCATAACCAAACCCTCTAGTATCACCATGATAACGTTGGACAGCTATCAATTCCTCAAGGTCAAAGGGTTTTATATCACGACTACGACACGTTTTGAAAGCAGTTTCACAAACTTGTTTGGATTTTTCAACTTGCAAAAGCGCTTCATTATATTTTTCTTCAAAAGAAGATAAATTTTCATTTAAAGTCTCAATCGGAAATTTAAAATCAAGTGACTATTTTTCAAAATCAATTTTGACATTGTTCATTTTAATGGAATTTTGTTGAACAATCTTATATTGATTCTCTAAGGTCTTACTAAGCATTTTAACCAAATTCGATAATTCTTGTCTATTCTGCAAAGTCCTGACATACAATTCCGAGTAATCATCATAGCCAACAAAATTTTCATGCTCATTTGTGTCCGTGTGTGAATTGTTGCAATCATTAGATTTAGCATCACATAAGGCTCGTTTAGCATCAAACAGAGCAGTTAATTCAAACATAGAAGGTTGACTAGCTAATAAAGATTTAGTAGCATCAATTAAATCAAGCACTTCATCAAAATCAGAATTATAATGAGAATGAGAATCATCTTCGGAATCAGTCATTCCTGCTAAGTACACGTCTTCGCAACAATCATAAACTTCTCCTAAAAATGCAACGCAATTTGGTTCAGAATTTCCTTGGTTGTCTTCTGATTCAGAATGAGAAGAGTCATCCCAAGTTTTAGTTATGTGTGCCTTGTGTTGTTTAGAATGTTTGGATTGTGGCTTAGACCAACACTTAGCCATAAAGTGACCAAGTTTCCCACAATTATGACAAGACAATTCAGATTTATCAAGATTACTACTTCTACTATCATAATCAGAAATTCCCTTTGATGTTCTTTTATGGTGCCAGGTGAACGGACTAGATTGATTATTCACTTGCGTATGTTTCTTTGCAATGGCATTTCTTTGCTCCAAAAGTTTCTTAAATTGAGAGGACATAACAGTAAGTTGATTGTCAATTATATCAAGATCATCCGAGTCCTCATCAGAATCATCATCAGAAGAGGATTGTTGTTTAACTACCTTATACTTATTTTTAATAGGATAGGAAGTTTTAAAAACAACTCTAGAAGTATTGGTCGACTCATTCTTAGCATAAGATGTGAGAGTCCTCCTAAAGGTTGATTCAAGTTCCATTGTTCTCAATTTAGAGCTTAGCAATTCAAGTGTGAGATAAGGATCATTAATTTCTTCAATGATATAAAGTTTATGGTCAAACCTAGGTGCAAGAGATCTCAGAATTTTATCACACACATCTTTATCGGAATATACAATACCATTCGCATGCAATTGGGTAATGATATCAGTCAAATGCATATAAAAATCATCAAATGGTTCATTATCGCTCATAACTAGCATATTGTATTGTTGAACCAACATTTGTGTTTTACATTGCTTTACTCTATCTCCACCCTCGTGTGCAATAACTAAAGTATCCCAAGCATCCTTACTAGTAGTGCAACGACATATACGTTTCAATTTATTTCCACTCACACTCATGAAAATAGCATTTCTGCACTTATTATTGAAATTGCTTATCTTTTTCTAATCAGCACTTAATTCCTTAATTTTAAGCTTTCTAGAATTAGTACTACCTTCTGCTATGGGAGTAGTGGGGTGTCTATAACCATTTTCAATTAAATCTCACACGTCATCTCCTAAAGTGCCTTGAATAAATGCAAGCATTCTGATTTTCCCGTATGAAAAATTTGAGCCATCGAAAATAGGAGGTCTACTAGAATTTCCAAGCCTAAGTAATTGATTTGAATCATCCATCGAAAACAAGGTAAAATGAGTTTGACAAAAGTTTTGGAAAATGATCTTTTTAAAGTCTAGATCTGATACCACTTGAACGTTAGGCTTGCAATAGACTATGTGTGCGGAAGTAAACTTATTTGCCGAATAAACCCCTAATACCTACAAGTTAACGATGTTATCCAATAGGGGACCAATTCAAACTTTTACTTAAATTGTAAACTTAACTTAAACAGGTTTTACTTAGCCAAGTTAATTAAGCCCTATTTATTAACTTAAATTTAACTAGGTGTAAAAACAAGAAAATAAAAGATTCAATTATTTAGGTGAGTTTCTAGTAATTACCCTAGGTTTTCATATGAGGTGAGATATTGCAAGATTGTAAAGTAAATCATGAGGTATTTATTTTACGTTGCAAAAACCCTTCCCTGGGAAAAACGACGAACTCCTCTAGGAGTTAACTAATCTAACAAGTCCACTAAAAACAATCCAATACGGAACGAGTTACAATCACACAACAAGACACAACTTGAACTAGACAGAAAACAGCTATTACCTTACCAAGCCTCCGCAGTGGTTGCTTTTTCTAAATCTCAGCTTCAACTTGTCTTTCGTGTATTGCGTTCTTCACTTCTTCGCTTTCTTTCCAACCTTCTTGGCACAAGTTAGCTCAGTGCCTATTGATTTTTATAGTGACGTGTAGATGTGCAGTGCTAAGTGATGTGTCCTAAGCTATACGACACACTCACCCTTAGTTACAAATAGAATGATGATGCAGTAGGTTCTTTCCATAATATCAGTCTCAATTTTTCAGTTCTTTCTTTTTGTTTAATTCAAGCTGTCCTGAATTAATTCAGTTTCAACAAAACTTCTTATTTTTCTCAAGAACTAAAGTTGATCTAATATATACATAAATATGTGCCTATGTGGAACAGTGTATATATTGAGTGATTATAATGTGATATGAATAATGAAATGAATTTCCTGGAATCACAAAAACAATCAAGATATCATACACACACAAATATTAAGAGTGGAAATTTATATAATCAATTTTATGTCTAGTTTCAGTCCAAGAAAAATTATAAGGATTATCAGAATATTTTTCAACTAAATTCAATCCTTATAAAATTTAGGTTCAGATTTCAAAACCACTTGAAAATTCAACCTAATAAAAATTCTTTAAATATTTTAAAACAAAATGATTTAAAATAAGGCTGGAACTAGAACAAGAAATTAATCATTAAATTCAGCAATAATACAACACAAATTTGATCTACTAGAAAACAGATCTAAAAAGAACACATACTAAGCATAGCATGAACAAAAATACTCACAACTGTTTTTAGAACAGGAAAATACCAAAAATGTATGTAGAGATGAGATTCTGATTTTTACACAGCCATGAATTTGAACCTCTAGAGTATTCAAAAATTTATTGAAATGAATCAATAATATTTTTCCACGAAATACACTCTTAAAATATATCTTGAAAACACAAAGTGTATAGACTCTCTCTCTAAAAATTTCTGCAGAGTTTTGCCACAAAAATAATTTCTCAGCTCTCTTCCAAAATGAATACCCAAAGGAGTCTATTTATAGAGTGCAAAAGTGTGTACAGATTGGTGTAAAATAGAGTCACATGGATTGACACAAAAATACACACAACCATTGATTAAAATAGATCTGAGGTCACACAAAGAAACACAAAGTAAGTGTTAAAAATGTGACGCGTGTAGTGCAAGATGTAACACACTAACAGATTCAAGAAAAATGATTTTACAAAACAGAGTCGTTTTAAAAATATGCCAACTGTAAGATAGCGTACTATAGACGCATCAAGATATTACCATTTTAAAAGAGTTGAGCCCAGTTGTTAAAATGTTATCTACACACGTCATCGTTTTAACAAAAACTGAAAAGCGGTTTTGAGAAAAAGTTTTAATACAAAAACGGCGACGTCGTTTATATAAAACAATCTCGGTTTTAGAGCGAAACCGTGGGATGTTTTTGAAATATCAGGGGCGGTAACAATGACATCAGCTTCTGAAATGAAAGACAACAGTATTAACAACTGAACACGCCAACAGTTATATGATAGCTAAGGGTTACATCGCAACCGGGAAAAAAAACACAAACAGAAAAAATTAATCGCACTAATACGATGGACATGCATATATACGAACCTATATATATAACCTCGTACACAAAAAAAATCCGAACGACGTCGTTTAGAAAAAGAAAAATATTTTTTGTTTTAAAATCAAACTGACCACGAATAGAAAACCGTGGGCGACGTCCTTTAAAATTGAAAACCCAAATATCATTTTCGGTAACAACAAAACCGTGGGCTGTTTCGAGAGAAACCAGGGGCGGTCAACAAAAATTTCATGCTAGCTTGTCAGCTAGGGGCGGTAGTAAATGTATGGTCAAATCGTGAAAAGGTAAAGCATACAGGGGTCATATCCCTTACGGCAACCAAGGCTCGTTACGAATTGTCCTGCTAAAGTCATAAGCTAGGGGACACGCCATCAGGTATGGCAACAGACAAAAAAAATTGCCACGCATGCAATTATACAATATCAAATATATATTAAATGCATATACTATTGCCACAAAAAATATATAAACACAGTTAAAAAAAATCGAGTGCAGTTATAAAAAAAATGCGGTCAACTTGGTAGGAGCAAGAGATATGCTTAAAGCAGGGACTCTACTAACTGGTCAAATCGAAAAATTATGGTCCAAACGCCTATAACAATTAGGGGTCATGCATAAACTTTTTATAATATATAAACATACCATAGCATACACATACACACCATCGTATATATGTATAAAAAACACACGCATATATTTTCATAACACGCAAATATATATATATATATATATATACATATATATATATATATAATATCGTGCACATGCGACCAAAAATAATTCTAAAATTTTCAAATAGTTTCAAAAACATATTTTTAACAAAAAAATAGTTCTGTAAATTTCAAAAAAATATTTAGTGACAGCTTCATTTTCAAAAAAAATATTTTTCTTATAAAAATTTCAAATAAAGTTTTTGAACTCAAAAATAATTTTATTATGACAAATATTGTGCACCATCATAAGATACGACAAATGACATGCAAATGCAACGTGGTGTCGTGTCCTACGTGACAAAAATTCCTATGTGCCATAGAAACTGAAATTTACCTTTTTCTGAGAGGGCGGACTAAATCGAGTGCTCATTTGATGTATATGAACAAGGAGAGCTTGGCGTTGATAGGGGCGACACACAATCCTAATTACAAAATTATTTTGTCAAAATTCACGTCCAACTAGATGAAGTCCTATATAGCTAAAGCACGAAAAGCAAACCCTAGGTGTGCTTTATATAGGGACCTTCATCAATAGCCAGGGGACTTCACCTCATGCGCGTAACTTCCCTTATGATAGGATTTAGAGAGGTATGTTTATGCAATTTACCATTCACAAAGTATGCCAATTTTTAAGGTACATCACATTTTATCCGGAGCCATAAGCTTTCCATATCGTATTTTATAAGCCACAGCGTTTAATTAGTTTCCATATTAGTCTCCAAGAACTTAACGACCAACCCATAAGACCATAAGTAGGATAATAATTCACCCCAATTCTATAGTATATATCACTCTATTAACCCCTAGACCTAGACTAGCTCAATATGTAAAAAGAATCCCTTACCTTCCTCTAATTACTTACTAAATGAATTCCCGGTCTAAGCCTAAACTCTCTTTTCTAGCTTAGGTTTATAATTCCCATAAAATAGACTCAAATACTCTAGTTTTACTTCATTCAAGAAGGTTCCGAAGTCCCTACCTTAAAAGAAAGAAACTAGAGAAAACTAGGGATTTCGGGTGAAAAACAGGGGATCGGTCGACCGGCCCTTGACCCCCGATCGACCGCGCTTAAGTGATTTTGTCGGATAAGAAATGCAGTAAGCCTAAATCTGAGGGGTGTCGATCGGCCTTTGAAATGCGGTCGACCGTGCTGACCAGACCCACGGCTTTAACTTTTAAGTGGGGATTTCTGCGAGTAGTTAGTGATTTATATTTATCGCATTTAATTATCTCGTTTAATTTTAAATTCTCTATTATGATTGTTGATGTAAAAAACTAGATCGCTCTAATTATTTAATCACAGATAAATAAATAAGACAAAGATTTTTAAAGTGGTTCGGCTAGGAATAAAGCCTACGTCCACTGTTATGTTATTGCTGAGTGTTTGTGGAATTCTTGATTACAAGTTCTCTCAAGAAATTCCGGTCCCCTTGAATGAGGATGATACAAGGTATTTATAGCCCTTAGGCTGTACATGAAAGGTCCAATACATTAAATGATATACATATGAAAGGGTAATACATTTAATGCAGCGTGTGCGTCAAGAATATAATGAATAGTTGAACAGTTGTCCGTCTGGTAATTAATGATACGGCCGAGATGCAATTCGGACCGCCTTAGTTGCTCGTTGATCAAGAGTTCCTCGGAGTGCTTAGAGTATCTCGGGATGATAGAGTTCCTCGGGGTGTCCTCCTCGTTGCTCGGAGAGGACATGACTTGGTCGGGGGAAATAAACTTCCTTGTTGTTATTGTTCCATGTAGATTGACACGTGTCTTCTTATTATTGGTCCACATCAGCAGATTAAATTTGGTATCAACAGAAGCCCCCAATGCTTCATGCTTGATGGGTTACTTGAAAGGATGGAGTATTTATTCTGCAATGTTGCTCGGTGCTCGTGAAATTCTTGATCTACCTTCTTGATTTGTTCAACATAAAGTGCATTATCTGCCGCTTGTAGCTTGTCATAATCTTCAAGTATGTTGATTGGTTTGCCAGCCGACCTACTGCCTCCTATGAGCTAGTGGTGGACTTCGAAACATTTTCATATAACTTCTTCTTCAATATTGGTTGGGATAGTAGTAGCAAAGATCTCAATACTGTTGATGTTGACTTTGATTTCTACCTCTGCTCGGGGACGAGCAGGAGTTTCTCGGGGACGAACAAGTGATTCTCAGGGACGAGCAAGTGCTTCTCGGATAGATCATCTGTGATGAATATCAGAATGTTGAAAGATCTTAACTTCATAAACTCCCCTTATATTTTAGATGATCCTCCTGCTGGCGAGGAACCTGTTTCAAAAGTAGAAGGAAAAGAAACCAATAGAATAGGAATCTCAATGTAATAGTTAGTATTTAACCTGTAACATATTTTGAATGAAAGACTTTCATTTTTATTCGCAATCTTAATTGCTATTGTGTTGTAAAATACTTTACATCTGTGCATATGTATAAGTTAAAAAGATAGCAATATTGTGTTGTTCATCGACCAACTTAGTAATAAAAAGTTACAAGTATTGGTAACGTTGCTCGATCACTTAATAATAAAGTAATGAGTATAAAAATGTTTAAACTGTTTCCAACCAACCAGGGTGGATAAATAATGTTTGTCGACCAACTACAGTTGATGGATTTTTATCTCCGACCAGCCATACTTGGTTCAATTTCAAATATTTTCATAAAATGTGCCCGACCAACTAAGGTCAATAATTTGTCCTCGTCGACCAACTACAGTTAGTGGGTTTTTATTCCCGACCAACCATACTTGGTTCAGTTTGAAATATTTTGTTCTTCAAAGAACTTTTTGTAATAATCTTGCCTCCCGACCAACATAAGTTGTAATATGAGAGTATATTTTTATCTTACCAACCGTAATTGATCATGCTGGTGTACACCTCTTAACCAAAGGAATATTTTTGGCTCCTTAGAGCTGTACTCCTAACCAAAGGAGGTTGGCTCCTTAGAGCACTTTTTGGCTCCTTAGAGCTGTCCTCCTAACCAAAGGAGGTTGGCTCCTTAGAGCACTTTTGGCTCCTTAGAGCACTTTTGGCTCCTTAGAGCACTTTTTGGCTCCTTAGAGCACTTTTTGGCTCCTTAGAGCTTTTGGTCCATTAGCTCTGAGGATATCCTGGCGCTGAATGAACCTTCAAAATGTTTGACTGATGATAATAGGCAGCAAACTTCTCGTTTTTAAATTGTGTTCCATGGTCTGTGATGAAGGCATGAAGGAGACCATATCGGCAGATGATGTTCTTCCAAACAAATTGGTGCACCTTCCTTCTCGTATGTCACGTCAATAAGTGGCTCAGCTTCTATCCACTAAGTAAAATAATCTACTACGATGACGAGGTATTTGAATCTTCCTCGAGTCGTCGGCAATGGTCCAACCAAATCAATCCCCACATGGAAAATGGCCAAGGATAAATGATGGGTGTCAACAATGTTTGTGAAGTTCTTCGGATGGAGGAAAAGCGTTGGTACTTGTCACATTTCTTGGCATAAGCTATACAATCAGCTCTCATCGTCGGCCAGTAGTATCCCTGCGTCATCACCTTTTGCAAAAGTGTTCGTCCTGCTACATGGGCTCCACAGGACCCTTCATGGATCTCTTTAATCAATTCACCTCGGAGGGATGTACACATCTTTGCAAACCTGCCATAATTCCTCGTCGAGCAGCTTTAAACTTCCATTTCTTGGCAGCGAGCTTATCTTCCGAATACCATTATACCGAGCAGCTTTAAACTTCCATTTCTTGACGGCGAACTTATCCTCCGAATACCATTATACCGAGCAGCTTTAAACTTCCATTTCTTGGCGGCGAACTTATCCTCTGAATACCATTAATTAGTACATACCGAGCAGCTTTAAACTTCCATTTCTTGGCGGCGAACTTATCCTCCAAATACCATTAATTAGTACATACCGAGCAGCTTTAAACTTCCATTTCTTGGCAGCGAGCTTATCCTCCGGTAATTGTTCCTCCTTAATATATGCTCTGATAGGATTCATTCAAGATGTTTCTAAATCAAGGGTAATAATATTCATCGTCAGGTCTTCATCTATGCTCCGACTTTCTAATGCTTCAATTGGTATCGTTCTTCGCAGCTCGGTACGAGTAGCTGATGCTAATCGGGCCAAGGCGTATGCTCTCACATTCTCCATTCTTGATATTCTTACCAGTTTGAACAGCAACAAACTCTGATACCAACTCCATCACCTTTGCTTGATACTTGATCATCAATTCTCCTTCGGCTCATTATTTTCCCAATATTTGGTTTACGATCAATTGAGAATTACTGAAGACAATAACCTGCTGTGCCTCCATAGTATTTGACAAATTAAGACCTGCAATCATGGCCTCATACTCAACCTCATTATTAGAAGCTTTGAATTAGAAACGTAGGGCGTATTCCCTGTCGACCTCATCTGGGCTGTTCAAAACGATCCCTGCCCCACAGCCTGTAGTGAAAGATGATCCATCTACATATAGCCTCCATATAGGCAACTTGTCTTCTAATTTTTGGTCTGACAGAGTTCCTCGGTGGAATACTTTTCGCTTTCTTTCATCATGTCCTGATACTTCTGAATACACCTCTTGAATTTCGATATACCTCCTGAACTTCAATATTCCTCCTGAACTTCAATATACCTCCTGAACTTCAATATACCTCCTGAACTTCAATATTCCTCCTGAACTTCAATATTCCTCCTGAGAAAGTGATTAGTCGGGGTTGAATTTGATGCTCGACTGCATGATGATATAAGAATGTGCCACCAAATGAACAAATATATCTGTAATAGAAGCCCCCAACTGTGGAATGTGAACTTTGAATGAGATTTATCGACCAATACCAACCGGAGTTGGATTTTATCTACCAACCGGAGTTGGATTTTGTCTACCAACCGGAGTTGGATTTTATCTACCAATCGGAGTTGGTGGTAATTGATAATAAATGATGAAGACTTCCTCGGAGCTGACCAACAGATTGTTGGGAATAAGATAATATAAATGCTGGAGACCTCCTCGGCGCTGACCAACAGATTTGTTGGGAATAAGATAATATAAATGCTAGATACCTCCTCAGCGCTGACCAACAGATTTGTTGGGAATAAGATAATATAAATGCAGGATACCTCCTCGGCGATGACCAACAGATTGTTGGGAATAAGATATAATAATAATGCAGGATACCTCCTCGGCGATGACCAACAGATTGTTGGGAATAAGATATAATAATAATGCAGGATACCTCCTCGGCGATGACCAACAGATTGTTGGGAATAAGATATAATAATTGCAGGATACCTCCTCGGCGATGACCAACAGATTGTTGGGAATAAGATATAATAAATGCTGGAGACATCCTTGGAGCTGAAAAAGATATAATAAATGCTGGAGACATCCTTGGAGCTGAATAAGATATAATAAATGCTGGAGACATCCTTGGAGCTGAATATATGATTATAAATATTTGTCGAGCTCCATGCTGAAATGAGAATAGAATATGCATCCAAATAGATATAAAGAATAATTAAAAATAATAAAGTGCCTCGCCGATCAGTCGAGGTAGAATCATATAATGCCGAACAAGAATAAGATCTTTCAGAACATAAGAGTATGGCCGAGAACGTTGCCAGGCCTGAATATAAATAAGAATTATCCGAACGAATGTTGTAATTCTCCTTAAAGCTGAATAAGTATCTTGTCGAGGCATATTTGCAGAATGCCGAATAAGAATAATATTTTCCAGAACATAAAAATATGGCGGAGAACTTTGCTGGGCCTGCATATAAATAAGAATTACCCCGACCAACTATCCGTTGGGGGTGAAATATAATAACTGTTGTAGCTTTTCCTCGGAGCCGAATATATATAGAGAGAAGAAATTTTTCGAGCTCCATGCTGAGATAAATATAAAATATGAATCCGAACGGATATAGAATAATTTGTGCTTCAGCATTCGTCGGCATTGAATCTTGTGCCTGTAAAAATTAATAATTTGCTCTACCATATGTGTAGGCTGAATTGATTAGTCATGAGAATAATTTACTCATCCAATCAATATATGATATGTATCAGCATAAAAATTTCAAAATATGAAATAATATGTTTTATGCCAAATGTGTGTGAGATGGACAAATTATTATCAAATATGCATCATAAATAAGACGTAAAGTTTTTGATGACCAGAATATCTCGAATCTTGAGATCAAAAAATAACATTCAATGTAAAATTTAAGCCTTAAGAATGTTAATTACATGAATAAATATATAACCCACTAGATCGTGTGATTTCGTCAAAGAAACCTTGTGATGTGATGAACGAGGGGCCAAAATATCAAATTTATTCCCAGTCTTGATATGGTCATGATTATTTTACTGATCCTCTTTTACAAGAGGTGAGTAATGATTTTTCAGGTGAGAGAAAATTATTTTTTATATTGACCCCTTCCTATTCCCAATTTGGAGAGATAAAAATATGGTGAATGATCGAAATTATTACCAAATTTATATCAAAAATCAATCAATTTGATTTTATTGACATAGATGGAAAATGAACCAAATTAAGTATATAGTTCATAAAAGTGAATGCAAAGAGACTCAAACTTGAAGAGATAGAGAATATATATGGGTCATGATTTCCATGAGAAGACTTTTCATTGTCTTTAACCTTTTCCCATTCTTTTATTAAAAATATGACGGGAATTTGAATAGACATCAAATATCTTACAAAATTTATTTCAAAATCAACAATGAAAATGATCAAATTTTATCATCGTCGTATATATTGGCATATGTAATCATTTAAAATATTTATTTCATGATATTAAATTAAAAATTGAGAATCAAGCAAAGAATTATGATTTATGAAATCCATTATTTTTCAGATTTCTAAATAAGAATGAATCTAACAGTTATGATTTAAAAATCATGATATGCAATATTTTGCAGATAAAAATTGGACAATTAATTTATGTATATAAACATAAAAATCACGATTCAATCAAAAGATGTATGTATAATTGATTATATGTAGAGAAAATAAAAACTTAGCTTTGGGTGGAGAACAACGCTTGTAACACGTTCCCACAGACGGCGCCAATCTGTTGATGTAAAAAACTAGATCGCTCTAATTATTTAATCACAGACAAATAAATAAGACAAAGATTTTTAAAGTGGTTCGGCTAGGAATAAAGCCTACGTCCACTGTTATGTTATTGCTGAGTGTTTGTGTAATTCTTGATTACAAGTTCTCTCAAGAAATTTCGGTCCCCTTGAATGAGGATGATACAAGGTATTTATAGCCCTTAGGCTGTACATGAAAGGTCCAATACATTAAATGATATACATATGAAAGGGTAATACATTTAATGCAGCGTGTGCGTCAAGAATATAATGAATAGTTGAACAGTTGTCCGTCTGGTAATTAATGATACGTCCGAGATGCAGTTCGGACCGCCTTAGTTGCTCGTTGATCAAGAGTTCCTCGGAGTGCTTAGAGTATCTCGGGATGATAGAGTTCCTCGGGGTGTCCTCCTCGTTGCTCGGAGAGGACATGACTTGGTCGGGGGAAATAAACTTCCTCGTTGTTATTGTGCCATGTAGATTGACACGTGTCTTCTTATTATTGGTCCACATCAGCAGATTAAATTTGGTATCAACAATGATATTTATTGCGTATAATTCTACTATTTGGATTAAAGGGTCCTATTTAAGGGGAGTAGTGTGTATTCATGATCGGGGCTCTGACCTCGTGCGTTGACTAACTTTTTCAGGATAAGTTTTGGAGAAGTTGCGTAGGATTATCGAAGTTTATCATTTGGAGGTGCCACTTGAGTTTATTCGTTTTATTGCTTTAGTTAGTTAGACTTTCTTTTCAGTCGTATTTCATTATAAGACTTCATTTGGGTTTTTATTGGGCCAATCGGTTCCAAAGTTGTTAGAGGTTACAGTTGGATTATTCACAGATCTTTATTATTCATATTTTATTTAATCATTATTGGAGATTGAATTTATTCGGTGTTTTAGCATGTGATGGATCTTTTATCGCTCAATTGTTTATGATCATTTAGGATTGATTCAATTATTTATCTTACGGACTGATTTTTTTTTGTCTCATATCTATCTCATGCTAAGAATGGTATTTATTTAGTTCATGTCCGGTGTAGTTCGGCGGCGGTGGCTGGCCACCCCATCTGTCGAATTTTGCGGGGTCTGACAACCGTTACATGGCAAAACATTTCCATCGAACCCAACCATGAATTTGAAGAAAGTCTTATTCAAATTCTAGATCGCCAAGTGAAGTATCTTAGAAAAAAGGAAATTCCCTCAGTTAAAGTAATTTGCAAGAATCAGAATCAGAATCAGCAAGATGCTATATGGGAACCGAAAGAAGTAATGAAGGACCATTACCCCGACTTATTTCAAGGTAAAATTCGAGGACATATTTTTTTTAGGTAGGTAGACTGTAAGAACCGAGATATTTTTTCCAACCCCAAATACCTACGATTATTGTTTATACCCTTACAAAGTGTTCAAAACCCAAAGTCTTCTAAGAAGAAAGAAACTATACTTAAAAATCTACAATTTTGCCAAATTAACTTAGACCCCTTGAAGTTTCAGTAAATTACACAATAGCCCCTAAAAATTTCTAAGTAAGATAACTTGATGTTTATTTATCCCTAAACCCTTACTTTATATAAAATTAATCCTTAGCCTCCAACTAATATAAATCACCATTATAACCCCTGAAACTTTCAAAAATTACAAAAGTACCCCTATACTTAACAAAAAGTATACTTTTAAGGCTATAAAAGTAATTATAAAACCAACCAAGGACCAAACCTCCAAGTTTCATTAATTTTATTTAAACCCATATCAACCTAGTACCGCACACTAGCACTAGAGATTAAAAGGCACATGTATACACCATGTACACATGCGTAACACACATACCAACCTTGAAAACTCTATGTAAATTAGCTCAAATCCATGAACCCATTGCACCAATCGAATCCCTTGAATATGAGTATAAATACTCCACCAATTCAGTAGTAAAGACACACCTCACAATTCAGTTCAAAAACTCTAAAATCCACTCAAACCAGGAACACTATGATTTTATGACTAATTTTCAGTTCTTTCAATTCTATTTTCTTTTTGGGCTATTAACATGGTTAGAACAATCATAATATGCAAGCTATTACGTGTAGAACAACTTAGGATCGAGAAAAATTTGAAGATACACCATTAAAGGTTGAACTTTAATGGTGAAACTTCATATAAATCTCAAAACTTTGGTTTGAAGCTACATATAACTTCATTATAACCTAAGGATCTCGAGTGTATTGGTAAAAATCCATGAATGTGCCTATTAAACTCAAATCGATCAAAAGTGTATTTTGAAGTCGAAGCTGAAAAAATTGAAATTCTCCATGTATAAACTATCTTAACTTTTGCAACTAAAACCAAATTACTCCTACATATAGTGTAAACCAACCCAAGTTCATAAGAATCCTTGCCATTAGAAATCTAGGATTATCAGGTCAAAATTTTAACAAAACACACAGTTTTGGAACTTAAGATACACTACATCTCTATCCACAAAATTTATACATTTGGATTTCTCATGGAAAAATAGGTTAAGTTTTTTAAAAAAAATCATCTCAAATTGTATAAAATGAAGGAGAAAATCGAGATCAAAATTTTGAAACCCTAGAAGTCAAAGTCAAGAGGTTGAAGATGAAGACTTTCAACAGAAACTTTGACAAAGCGCGTGAGGGCGCGTGGCCAATTAAAAATATCTGAAATTTTTTCCAATATTTTTATTTTATTTTTCGGGTTAAAATTGTATAAGGTAAGGCCATGCTTGGATAAACCTAGCCTAAGTTATTAAAAAATGAGGTTTTTACTTAAGAATATTTTCCAAAATTATAAATTAACCCCTCCCAACTTTTGTAACTTATGAATTTGATACCCAAACTTTGTTTATGAATACTTCAAAATTTTTTAATATAAAAAGTCTCTTACACCAAAGTTCAGTAATGGTTTAAGTACAGTATTTTAAAGTGCCAAAATATTTATAATTAAACCCTCAAAACTTTAAAAGATACAGTTTTAGTACGAAACTAACTGACCTAATCCCAAATACTTACATACCCAAACATTGTATGTAGAAAATAAAGCACCAGCTCTTCTTAGTATCCTCTTGTGATATATAAAGCCAACCGAATTACTGAGCAAGTAGGTTTTTCCTACCTTTTCAATAGTAAACTTTACGCATTTGGCATATTGCTATTGATATCACTATGTGATAGATCTTGTTTACTCTTAGTGCGTGCATGTTATTATACTTCCATACTACATATTTTCTTACATATCATCGGTATTTGAATTATCACCAGTATTTGAATTTAACTAAGGTTCAATTTTGACCATTCTCATCCAATAATTGGTATTATGTTCCATATTGATTCAGATACCCCTGAACTTGTGTGCCATCTTATTATAAGCATCGGTATTAACTAAGAAGTAGAAGTGTTATCCTACGAAACTTCCCACTTGTCCTGCTGGTCTCAGATGATTGAGAGCCTTGATTATTGCTACATATGGAAGAATCCCACTTTAAATTGTTTGCATAGACAATTATATTTTCCCAAAAGTTTTGGGTTGATTAATTATTACCATTATGGTTTTATTGATGGCTTAATTACTTCTATACCCCTTAGTGAACTGGAAAGTGTGGGATTATTAATTCAAGAATCCTTGACTTTCTTTACATGATTCTTAATAAACTGGTATTGAACTACATTTTCTTAAATGAACTGGTATGTATGGGATTATTAGTTCCAGAACTTGAATGTTCTTTTCAAACTTATAAGTACGGGATTATCATCTTATTCATTTTTTAGCATTGCTAAACACTGATTCTATACACACTCCAACTCTGACCGATACATATATACTTGTTATAGAACTTGTAAAACCTACTTAGAATATTTGTGCTAATTCCTTTTTCCTTCGGATGAGCCCGAAGAAAGAGGATAACATCTCTTCCCTATTAGAGATAGATATCGATCACCTATTTGCATATGTGACTGTGTGGACAGAGAATAAGCTAGGTGGGAGAAAGGAGTGGTTCATTTCGATTTTCTATATTGTAATTGGTACTAAAAAATGTAACTCACCCCTGCGGCGGTACAATTCTATGTAAACATACTTAATAATGAAAAAAGTTATGTTATTCCATCTTAGCTTTAATTTATTGCTTTATGTGTACTTCTTGTTTGTTCATACTAAAAATTAGAGTGCGATAAGTTGGTATCAGAGCATGTTTTAAGTCTAAACATATTGTCGGGTTGACATTCTATGTGGTAAAGATAATAGATATTAGTTATTTTATCTTTTCGTAACTTCTTTTATTATTATTATTATTATTATTATTATTATTATTATATAGCAATTCCAATATGCAGCATGGATACATGGGACACATTCTTATTCAATACAGACATCGAACCAGATAATTTCTGGGAAAACCAAGTTAAAGAGCCAAATTAAGATATATGATTCCTGCAGTCGATGAGGACTAGATAGGCCCGAGTAGTGATGTTAAAGGAATGGTACTGACAAACAGAGTTCTGGGTGAAATTTAAATCATGAGGAAAGTGGACGAGTATATGAATGATCCGGTAATATTTAAGAGTCTATAAATTTGAACTTGCAGATGAGACGCCAACTCCACCGATGTATCTCGAGGACACATCCAATGGTGAAGTACATGGTGACTATTCCCCTGGTATAATAGATTACCCAACTTATGGCTCAGATTAGGGAGATTACTTAGCCAGTCCAGATTCCAGATCCATTATTGAAGTTGTTGTCCCTACTTAAATATCCAAAGTTAGGAGTTGTCTCAGTATGGCTCATATAGTAAAATATTGTAGAAAGTATGCTATACTAAATCTTTAGCTACAGTAACATAGGTTGTGATATATAATGCTAATGTATCGTATAACTCCTTATGTGAAGCATAATAACCTTGTGGCTTACTTTTGTTTATGATTCTTATTATTTAAAATTTTCTACTTTTAAGATGGTTAATACTCGAATTCCCTTCGCTGGAACCCAATCTGAACAGACTTAAACTAAAGGAATCATGATATGTCTTCAGGAATTTACTTCTTTAGCCCGACAACAACAAACAATTCGTTCTACTCTAGAGGACATTTTTGAAGAAATTTGTAGAATTAATGCTCTTAAAGAATTTCTAAGGCAACAACCCCCATCTTTTCTTGGAAAGCCAAGCGGCAATGAAGTCGAGAAATGGATGCACCAGATTATGAAAATTCTGAATGAAGTAGGAATAACTACTAATCTTTGAGTAACTTTAGCAGCCTATATGTTGGAAGGTGAAGTTAGTTTTTGGTGGCAAGCAGTGTCACGTAACCAGAATGTTGTTAATTTTATTTGGGAACAATTTGAGAAAATTTTCTTTGAAAATTATTTTCTCAAAACTGAGTGAAATCAACTGATAAGCACCCAAAACTGTATATTTTATACCCCGAATAGATATATTTTAGTTGTTAATTCTCGACAATATGGGTCTTATGTGCTTAAATATTTATCTTGTAGGTCAAACGTCCGTTTGCGGTGTCAAAAGCTATATATCGAGGCAAATACGCATTTTATGGAGTTAATTCTCTCTCCCGTAACCAAACCCGAGCCTAAACCTAACCCAAAGAATCACCCCAAGCCTGTTTGTGTTTAGTTTGTGTCTTTTTATTATTTTTTAGATTTTTAGTTTGAGTGATTTTTATTTTTAGGATCTATTTTAGATTTATTTATATTTTCTAGGTTTTGTTTTCTATATTTCTATTTTTTTTATTGATATAATTTTATTTTATTTTGATTTTTATTAGCTTTTAGTTTAGTCTTATTTTATTAGGATTAGTTTTAGTAGTTTATTTTTAGTTTATTAGATTTTATATTTTTTAGGACTTTAGTTTTCATTTAGATTTTAACTTTTTATTTCTTTTGTTTTATTTTAGTTTTTATATAGCTTAGGATTTTATTTTTTTTAGTTTTAATATTTTTATTTTTATTATTTTTTTTTTGTTTAATTTTTAGTTAGATTTTATTTTTTATTTTAGTTGAGTCTTTTTATTATTTTAGTTGGGTCCAAATTAAACACACAAACACACCCAAATAACTTATCCTACACCTAGCCTCTCTCACCCTCACCCATCCTTCCCATACAACTCACTCACATCCAACCATCCCCACCACACCATCTTCTTCCCTACAACACCCACACACTCTCTCTCCTCCATTAACAAACAACACAAACAAACCCACATCTTCTAACACCAAACACACACACCCATCTCCCTATCTCTTACCCAAACCCGCGCCGGACCTGGCCTTCCTCTGGCGCAGCGAACTTTCGGCCACCACCTGCTGGTGGTGGGCCAACCCAACCAAAGAAAACCTTCGGTGATCCGATCTCAACCCCAAGGCCCAACCAGCTCCGCCCAACCCGCTGCTGCCCCATTCTCGATCCCGCCGGCGAGCCCCTTGTTCCCTCCGATCCAAGCCGTCCGGACCTCCAACCCAGAAACTCGACCCCTGCTACCCTCAACCCGTTGGTCCTACCCGCACCACACCCATCAGACTCGGATCCCATCGTCGTTCGACCTCTCTTACCCATCTCGACCCATACCCTCATCTAGACCCATTTCTCCAAATGCAAAGCCTAAATCGTGTGTCACCTGCCAAACAAAGCCAAGACAAACTCTAAATGACCCACATGTTTAAACACTATTTAAAACCCTTTACCCATTTTACCCCCAACTAACTACTTATCCGCTTTTTCCCAAACTACCCTCATGTGCACATAATTCAGATTTTTATTACCTCGCACCTTTGCCATGCACATGTGCTCACCCCATGCTCCTCTCACCATTTCCATACACACTCAAGCCAATTCCCAAAAATACCCCCATGCTCCATGCGCCTACTATAAATGAAGATAAAGACCCCATTTCTAGGGAGATCTCCAAATTAGTTTTTAATCTTGGTGTGATAAAATTCTCTCCACCCCTCTATGTTGAGTATTTTCATTTTTAGCAACTACCTCAATATAGAGGTGTGTAGTGAAAATTATCTCTAGGATAAATTTCACCCCACCATATATTATGAATTTTTCCATTTTTAGCAATTATTTCATAATAGATTGATGTAGTTGAATTTATCCCTTATGAGAGGTAAATTCTAACCCATTCCTTTATGTTGAGATTTTGCATTTTTAGAAATTATCTCAATATAAATTAATAATCTGGAATTTATTTCTTTGGATGAGTTCTAATGTAAAATTTTATAATGTTAGGATTTGCATTTTTAGCAAATCTGTTTTATTATTTAATTGTCTATTATGAATTCATCCACTATCCTTTTTATTTTTATTTTGTAATTTTTAGTTTAGATTCAATGAGAGCTTTTAGATAGGAATTTTTAGAGAGAGAATTGTAGAGAGATAAACACCATTTTGTAAATAGTTTTTATTTTTTATTTTTTTAGAGATTTGATGAGATTTAATTGTGAGTAATTGAATTGCATGGAAGAGGATAGAGTTCAAATTGCCAATTTCAAGGAGACTTGTTGAAGATTTATTCTCTTTCTCTACTCTTTTATTATATATGCCTTTGATTATTTGTTCATCATGTTTAATATCATGTTAGGCTAATCCCCTTTCAAGGGGTGGGGAGAAACCCTTATTTGATGTTATTTTAGTTTAATTAGTTTGATTACTTAAAAATTCCCTTTGAATATTAATTTTGATCCCTCACCCTTAGATTTATGCCTCGAGAGAGGGTAAACGATTTTCGAGCGAAAATCGAAATTCTAGTTATAATAGCCATTTTAGATTCGAACTAGAGATAGGGGTTTCTTAAGTGGGGTATTATAACTTGAATTTCAACTCTAAATTTATTTTCTAAGATTTATATAAATTTTAATTGATCGATCTTAGCGGGTGATTAATTAAAAGGAGTGTAGATCTATTTTCTAGAGTTGTGGGGTGTTAAAGTTAATTTTGTAAAAGGTTACTATTAAGATTACATTTGCAACGAGAGTTGATTTGTAATGTTGATATTAATTTGGGAGAATTCAATTAATTAAATTAATTAGTTAGAATAGCTAAAATTTGTGGTGTAACCCCACTCCTTGATTGTTCTCACAATTATTTACCTCACTTTATCTCTTATTTTAGTGTTAGATTTTATTTTCCAGTTTAGTCATTTTCTAGTTAGTTATTATCATATCACATTTTGTTTAGTTTAGTTTAAATCATCACCTCACCCAATTGTTTTAATATTTGAAAAAGCTAAAAAAAATAGAAAAGTGAAAAAGAACGAAAAAAAAATAAAAAGTGAACTACATTTGAGTTTGTCTCTAGTTTACCCCCTTGGAAGTGGATTGATACCCTTACTTACCTCTACACTTGAGATTGTTATATATTTGTTGGTATTTTAGGTTTTGATTAGAGGAGCTTTTCAAGCAAAGACGGAAAATTATACGCAAAAGCCTACTCTATCATCAACGAATAGTTCATTTCTTAAATTACAACAAGCTAACCTATCAGCAGCCCAATACGAGGCCAGGTTTTCCGAATTATCTCGTTACGCTCCGGAATATGTAGATACAGAGGTAAAGAAATGCAATCATTTTGAAAGAGGATTACATCTGAGGGTTAAGAACTCGATATCACCTTTACAAATCTGTGAGTATTCTCAACTGATTGATGTTGTGGCCATTGTGGAAAAATTCTTATACCATAATCCGATCTTCACCCCTACTATCAGGAATAACAATGTCATTAGAACTCTATCTCAATCTAGGCCTCACCCTTATGAAAACTCGAGTAGACGATCTTATTCTCAGATTCTTCATGACATAACACATTCAACAATCCATTATCATGAGTGTCACAAAGTAGGACATATTCGTCCACAGTGTCCTAAGATAAAGTCAGTTTCAATCCATCATCAGCCAAAAAACCCTCACAAAATCCAAATTCGGTCCTATTTAGAATTACTCCAAGCCAAACTCGACTAAAGTAATTAAGACAATCCCGAGTTATGGAAAGAATTATGCTATACCGCCTACACAAAATACACATGACATGATGGAAGGTATGATAATTTTCCAACAATTTCCTGTGCATATTTTATATGTTACAGGATCCACACATTCTTTTATTAGTCTTGGACTAGCTAAATTATTGCAATTATTACCTACATCTTTAAATTCTCCATTGGATATTGAGTTACCAATAGGTGAAATCAGTACACAGATGCAAGGTTATATGAATTGTACAATTCATCTTGATCTAGGAACACTCCTTGCTAACTTGATAATCTTAAATATTTGTGATTTTGATATTATTATTAGAATGGATGTTTTATCGAGACATCAGGCTTATATCTATTATCAAGCTAAGAAAATTATTTTCGAAATGAAGATAATTGTTCTTTTATATTTCAAGGATCAGGTCCATCAGAACCCTCAAATTTCCAAATCCATATTTCTTCTTTAATCCCAAATTTTTTAGAATAATTCGAAGACATTTTTCCCAAGGATTTACTAAGATTACCACCTTCCAGAGAAATTGAGTTTAGTATTAATATTTATCCCAATACACTTTGAATTTCGATACCTCCATATCGAATGTCTCCTTTAGAACTTCAAGAAATCCGATCTTTTGGGAAAAGGTTTTATTCGATTAAGTTCATCAACTTGGGGAGCTACAATTTTATTTATTAAGAAACATGATGGAAGCTTTAAATTATGCATAGATTATTGTAAATTGAACTCAATAATTATCAAGATTAAGTATTCTTTACCTAGAATAGGAGATTTATTTGATCAATTTCGTGGAGCAAGCGTCTTTTTTAAAATCGATTTATGATTTGGTTATCATCAATGACGCGTTAGAGAGAAAGACATTCCAAAAACTGATTTTTGAATTCGTTACGGATATTTTAAATTTACTGTAATATCATTTGGGTTAACAAACGCACCCGCAGCTTTTATGGATCTAATGCATAGAATATTCAGACCTTTTCTTAACTAGTTCGTTATCGTTTTATTAACGACATCCTTGTACATTCTCATAATCCTGTAAAACATGCCCAACATTTGAAAGCGCTCTTAAATACTCTTAGAAACCACTGTTTCAATGATAAAAAGAGAAAATATGATTTTTAAATGAAGGAAATCGAATTATTAGAACATGTGATTCCTGAAAGTGGAATCCAAGTCGATCTAGCCAAAATTTCAATCATTTTAGAATGGAAAAGTCCTACCGATATTACAAAAATAAAAATGTTTTCTAGGATTAGCTGGATATTATCGTCGTTTTATCGACGGATTCTCTCGCATTGCTCTTCCCCGTTTAAAACTAACTAGGAAGGAAGTTCCATTTTATGGACTGAAGAATGTAACTAATCATTCCAAGTGTTGAAGGACAAACTAACTACTGCTCCTATCCTCAGTATTCCTTCTAGTGACATAATCTACAACGTGTATACTGATGCTGCATGACATGGACTAGGATGTGTGTTAATGTAGAATGAGAAAGTTATAGAATATGGGTCACGACAACTCAAAACTATTGAACGTAACTATCTTGTACATGATCTTGAATTAGCTGTTGTAGTTTTTTGCGTTGAAAATTTGGCATTGTTACCTTAATGGTGTAAATTTCCAATTCTTTTCGGATCATAGAAGTTTGAAATATATCTCTACCCAAAAGAACTAAAATTTAAGACAACGACATTGGATAGAATTTTTGAAAGATTATCGATTTAAATTAAATTACCATCTAGGCAAAGGCAATCTAGTAGCCGACGCTTTAAGTTGAAATCCAATAGGAAGACTCCATACTTTAATCTCCTATGATATTATTGCTACCATAGAGCAATATGACCTGCGATTGATAACTCCTTTTGCAAAATTATTTAATATTATTGCTTTTCTTGAGTTGAGAGAGAAAATCTTATTTCAATATACCCAAGATTCGTTTGTACAAACCTTTTTGAACAAAAATCTTGATTTTTCATACGATAATGAAACAGGGTTACAATTTAGTAATAGATTGTATCTACCTGATAACGAATCTCTTCGAGAGGAAGTACTGAAAGAAGCTCATCGTTAGAAATTTACGATCCACCTCGAAAGTTCGAAGATGTACAACGCTTTGAAGAAGAAATATTGGTGGCCAAATATGAGAAATGATATTGAGAATGTTTTAAGGAGATGTCTTACTTGTCAACAAGTAAAGATAGAACACCAACACCCTGGTGGACTTCTCCAACCCTTACCAATTCCTAAGTGGAAATGGGATCTTATTACCATGGATTTTGTTAGTATAATACCTCGTACTTCCCAAGGATATAATTCAAATTGGGTAAAAGTAGATTGACTTACCAAATCTGTTCATTTTCTACCTTTAAAGACAACCGATTCATTCCAAAAGCTTAGAAAACTCTGCATTCAAAAAATTACTTTATTACTTGGAATTCCTTAATATATCGTATCAGATAAAGATTCTCGTTTTGTGGGAATATTTTGGTAAGCATTGAAAACCGCAATGGATACTAAACTTCATTTAAGTAGCGTATTCCACCCGCAAACGGATGGACAATCAGAATGTACAATCCAAACCCTAGAAGATATGCTACGTGCCTATACATTAGATATGTCTGATAATTGGAATGTATATTTACCTCTTGTCCAATTTTTATATAAAAATTGTTATCGAGCCAGTATTAAAACTGCCCCATTTGAAGATTTATATGGAAGACCCTATAGATCACTTGCATGTTGGATATAATCAAGAAATAGTAAATAATTTGGTCCCGAAATAATCCAAGAAATTACCGCAGGAATACAACAAATTCGAGAGAAATTGAATATAGCTCAAGATCGACATAAAGTTTATGCAGAATAACGTCAAAAACCCTTAGAGTTTGAAGTTGATGATTAAGTATATTTAAAGTTTCTCCCCGAAAATGAATTTTATGCTTTGGAAAGAAAGGAAAACGGACCCCCAGTTATATTGGACCTTTCAGAATTTCTAAAGAAATTGACTTCGTAGCCTATCAATTAGAATTACATGTGGATTTATCCAATATCCACAATATATTTCATGTGCCACAGTTACGCCAGTGTGTTTCAAATCCGTCCCATACCGTTACATGGTAAAACATTTCCATCGAACCCAATCATGAATTTGAATTACGTCATATTCAAATTTTGGATCGTCAAGTGAACTATCTCAGAAATAAGTAAATTCCCTCATTTAAAGTACTTTAGGAGAATTAGAATCAACAAGAAGCTACATGGGAACCGAAACAAGAAATGAAGGATTAATATCCTATTTGATTTCAAGGTAAAATTTGAGGACCAATTTTTTTAGGTCGGTAGACTGTAAGAACTGGGATATTCTTTCCAACCCTAACTACCTACGGTTATTGTATAAACACTTATAAAATGTTCAATACCCAAAGTCTTCAAAAGAAGAAATATACTATACTTGAAACCTACAATTTTCCTGAATTAACTTTGAAACCTTTAAGTTTTATTAAATTACAAAATGACCCCTGAAAATTTCATAGTAAGATAACTTGATGTGTATTTTATCCCTAAACCCTTAATTTATATAAAATTAATCCTTTAGTCTCCAACTAACATAAAATAATCATTATAGCCCTTGTAAGTTTCTAAAGTTACAAAAATGCCTCCTACACTTTACAAAAAGTATGTGTTTAAGGCTATAAAAGTAACGATAAAACCAACCAAGGACCAAACCTCCAAGTTTTATTAATTTCAGTTAAACCCCTGTCCACCTAATATTCCTCATCATCACTAGAGGTTAAAGGGAACATGTATACACCATGAACACATGTGAAAAAAACTTACCAACCTTGAAAACTCCATATAAATCAGCTCAAATCCACGACCCCATTGCATCAATCGAATTCCGTGGGTATGTAGTATAAATACCACACCAATTCAATAGTAAAGATACACCTCACATTTAAGTTCAAAAACTCAAAAATCCACTCTAACCAGGTACATTATTATTTTATGAGTAATTTTTAGTTTTTTCAATTCTATTTTCTTTCTGTGTAGTTAGTATGCGTAGAACAATATTAATATCCAAGCTTTTACGTGTAGAATAGGTTGGGATAGAAAAAATATAAAGATACACCATTAAAGCTTGAGCTTTAATTGTGAATCTTGATGTAAAGATCTAAAATTTAGTTGTAATCTACATATAACTTTATTATAAAATAAAGATCTCGAGTGTAATGGTCAAAATCCATGAATGTGTCTATTAAGATCAAATCGATCAAAAGTGTATTTTGAACTCGAAATGGAAAATTTTGAAATTCTGCATGTATAATCCATCTTAACCTTTGAAACCAAAACTAAAATACTCTTATATATAGTATAAACCAAACCAGGCTTATAATAATACTTGCCATGATCTAGAAATCAACGAATATCATATCAAAATTATAACAAAATAAACAGTTTTGGAACTTCAGATACACTGCATCTCAATCCACAAAACTTATATATTAAGATTCCTGACCAAAAATTAGGCTAAGTTTGTTAAGGAATCATCTCAAATGGTATAGAAATGAAGGACAAAATTGAGGTCAAAATTTTGAAACCCTTGAAGTCAAAGTCGAGAGGTTGAAGATGAATACTTTCAACAAAAACAATGACCACGCGCATGAGGGCACGTGGCCAATCAAAAATTTCTAAAATTGTTTCCAATATTTTTTTTTTATTTTTCTGGTTAAAATGGTATAAGGTAAGGCCACGTTTGGATAAACCAAGCCTAAGTTATGGAAAATGATGATTTTACTTGAGAATATTTTTTCCAAAAATTATAAATTAACGCCTCCCAACTTTTTCAACTTATGAATTTGATCCCCAAACTTTGTCTATGAATACTTCAAAATATTTTAAGACAAAAAATCTCTTACATCAAAGTTCGATAATAGTCTTAAGTCCAGTATTTTAAAGTCCCGAAATATTTAAAATTAAACCCCGAAAACTTTAAAAGATATAGTTTTAGTGTGAAACTGAATGACCAAATCCCAAATACTTACAAACCCAAACATTGTATAAAGAAAATCAAGCACCAACTCTTCCCAATATCCTCTTTTGATATATAAAGACGATAGAATTACCAAGCAAAAGTAGATTTTTGCTACCCTTTCAATAATAAA
The DNA here is from genome assembly GCA_949130495.1 of Sambucus nigra. Classification (NCBI taxonomy): domain Eukaryota; kingdom Viridiplantae; phylum Streptophyta; class Magnoliopsida; order Dipsacales; family Adoxaceae; genus Sambucus; species Sambucus nigra. Next base: position 311,443,413 of record OX422217.1, on the reverse strand, counting down.
CTTTATGTATTTGGCATACTGCTATTGATATCACCATATGATAGATCTTGTTTACTCTTAGTGTGTGCATGTTATTATACTACTATACTATATATTTTGTTACATATCATCGGTACTTGAATTATCCCCAGTGTTTGAATTTAACTAAGGATCAATTTTAACCCTTATCACCTAATAACTACCATCATGTTCCATATTAATTCAGTTACCCTTGCACTTTTGTGCCATTTTATTATAAGAATCAGTATTAACGAGGAAGTAAACTGACGTGTTATCCCACAGAACTTTTTACTTGGCCTACTGGTCTCAGATGATTGAGAGCCTTGATTATCGCAACATACATATGCGTGTCACTTTAAATTGTGTGCATAGACGGTTACTTTTCCCCAAAAGTTTTAGATTGCTTATCTATTATTATTATTATGGTTTTACAAGTGGCTTAATTACTTATATATCCTTTAGTGAACTAGTAAGTAAGGGATTATTAGTTCAAGAATCCTTGACGTTCTTTATATGATCCTTAATAAACTGGTAATGAACTACATTTTCGTAAATGAACTGGTAAGTATGGGATTATTACTTCCAGAACTTTAATGTTCTTTTTAAATTGATAAGTATGGGACTATCAACTTATTTATTTTTTGCATTGCTAAACACTGATTCTATAGACTCCGACTCTCACCTATACATATATACTTGTTATAGAACTGGTAGAACCTACTTAACATATTTGTGCTAATTTCTTTTTTCTCCAGGTGAGACTGGGGAAAGAGGATAGTATCTCTTCCATATTAGAGACATATACGGATCACATGTCTGCGTATGTGATTGTGTGGGCAGAGAATAATTTAGATAGGAGCAAAAAGTGGCACTTTTTAATTTTCTACATTATAGTTTGTACTAAAAAAATATAACTCATCCCTGCGGTGGTATAACCCTATGTAAACCTACTTCATGATGAATAAAGTTATGTTATTGCACATTATCTTTTATTCATTTCTTTATATGTACTTCTTTTTCATTCATACCGAAAAGCAGTGTGTGACTAATCGAGATTGAATGTAGTTGATGTATGGCTTTTAATGTACGATAGGGTGAGACTATATATAGACTTAAGAACTTAAATGATTATGATTAATGTATTATGTGATGAACATAACGTCATGGACGTTATATATCTTTATATAACAATGATGCTAGTATGATCTAACATCGTAGGGGTTGTAGGTGTACGTGGTTTACCTCACCCAATTTGTGAGGGTTATGTATGTATTTGCCTTAACTCATTAGTGAGGATTGTAATCGCTTGAGTGTTTTATCTTCAATGCATACCATGTGTGAGTTCTCGTTGGGAGGTTTACTAGGAGGGATTCCATGATGGGGCACGTCTGATTTGGATAGAGTTGGTACTCCTGTGAGTAGACGGGCTCTTCCTTAGTTATATTTTACCCCTAGGTCACACGTCTAACTACCTAATCGAGACAGCCTTTGAGGATATTGCTTTCATAATTCTTGGGTATGGTAACCCTTATAGATTATGGGTAAAGGTTGTGATTTATCCGTTTCCATTATGATATCTTAGGTTTGGGTTGACTTAAGATATACTAGTACGTGCGAGAAATCCTTGAAGGAAATAATAGTATGCTCGTTATGTGTAAGAGCAAGAGAAGCTCATTTGTTTGTACAAACTAGGGGTTATACCTTTGTGTGGATGTTAGACGTGAGTAGAGTCTTTCTCATAGCCTGTGTGATTATGGTGTGTTGGTACTAGATATGGTTCTATCAATTTATGTGTTATACTAGGGTATACGACCTATAGTATACCTCCATACTTATGATGCAGATTTTTGTATTACATACACTAAAGAGGTGTACATAGTATTATTGTCAGGAGATAGTCAAATTTGTATAAATTTGAGATATGAGCCTTCTAGTAGAATCGTGGTGATTTTGTGAGAAGTACCTTACGGTTCAAGAGCTTTGAACATTATGTCACTTCTATTGAATGAGATTAACCGCTTATAGGTAATGGTATGATTAAATAGTGTTGTTGTAAGATTTTAATCACATGGGTTACATATGGGTTCAAGATTTAGAATCACGTTATATTTTAGGTTGTTAGGTTGGGAAATTAATGGCTTAATATATATTAAAACACGAGGGGAATATGTGTAGTTATGATGTGGACCAGATTCAATTATAATTATATTCTACATAGGCTTGTTGTTTACATTTTCTTTTAAAAACTATTTTTACTGGTCCCTGTTCCGATAGTTCCTGTAAAGGTGGGATCATTAGAGGAGCATCTCTAGCGGCATCCTATTGCCTACTCCCGTGATTATAGGAATCGAGTAAATATACATCATCGTTTCATTGCACTCTTTTATTTTTCACTTGATTGTACATGTATATTTACATTCATAGATGACTTAAATTTTAGGTTGGTGATTGGTATCAAAGTTATTCTTGTGTGGATTCACTATCTCATTATATTATCTTTGTTCTTTCGATTCTTGGTTATTTCTTACGCTATGAATGTTACCAGAAGTTTTGATTCTTATGATTTTTATGGTAGACCCGATCAATCTATTTATGGATTTTTTAGGGTATCACAAAATCATTTAAGTAAGATTATAAGGTGATTAAATTTCGATTTCAATGAATAGAGATAATTTATCACAAAAGATGCTATAATAAAATTTAAAATATACTTACTTCAAGCAAATTTTGTAAAAAAAACATGCCAAGACCATCCCAATTACACCTTTTTTCTTGAAGTTTTTTTATCTCTAGTCTCAAGTTGCATTCCAAATTGTAATATGTGACTTATGAGATCCCCAATGACTCACTAAAACCCTTCAATCCAGAAATTGTATTTAGGCCCTAAGTGGGCCTCATCTATTAGAGCCCAAAATCCCTTTTGAATGAATTAAATAATTACCCAAGCCTTATATTAATCCAATAGGCCGAAAACCCATCATTTTAAGATAACAACGGACATTTTAAATGTCCCAAACGCCGAATAGAAAATATTCCAAATAAAGTAACTAACAACTCATTAATTTAATAATCAACCAGTAGAAGTCCAAATATCAATTATTTAATTAATGAATAACCCTATATTAAGTCTGATTTCAATTATCAATAAAACAAGCACATACAATGTAAATAATAACATCTCCTGTCATATCAAGCACACATAATTAATTTTTTTCAATATTTTCCAATTATAAAATGCATAAAAAATACGAGGTATTACACATAGCCATTTTTTCCTTTCGAAATTGAACTAAGGATATGTGGTGGATAACACTTAGCCATGGTTGAACTCAAAATACTAATTTCTTCTCTTTTTTCCAACTTCTCTGTCATGTCATCTCCCAACTATGTTCATTACCTAGTTCTGAAGTGTGTTGCAAATCATGGATATGGAGTCAATCTACTGACAAAGAAGTTATGATCTTTAGTTTTCTGTTAAAAGAATATATATCTTTTCTTTGATAAATAGGTTGGGTCATTATAGGACCCCCATCAAATTTTTTTTTTCTTCTTATATATGTACAATGTATGTCTTACCTTTTCTTTTATTAGTTGGTGCCCTATAAATCCTACTTACCCTACCCATCGTTATTGCCCATCTCCGAATAGAGCCATCAGTGCTAGCTCTTTCCCCAGACAGGTGAGTAGGCTACCCGAGGCATCAAAATGAACAGGGGCCCTTATTATATACACATTTTTATATTATATATATATAAATGATTTGTACATATTTAAAAAAAAAATTGTACTAGTTAGTTCTTATTCTATAGGCAAGTACAACTACATTTTTGACTTTTTACGTGAAATTTTCCACTTTCAAACCCACCCACCCCATTTTTTATGACTCTCCATCCCCCATTATCTCTCTCTCTCTCTCTCTAATAAATTAAAATAACACTTTGTTTATAAAAGATTTTTATGTTCCCTCTCCCTCTTTATTCCTTCCCTCTCCCTTTCTTAATGATACAGAGTTTATCCTGGACCTATTGTACACTAAAAAATAAAGGTTCTCTTGTTGTACACTTATAAAAAAGTTGCTCATAATAAACAAAAAACGTTCACACTAGAACCATATACTATCTATATGTTTCAATTCTCAATACTTCTCTCCCACCAGGTTTGTTTGTTTGATTGCAATGGATATTATATTTTGTATGTTTTTTCTAGTTTTCTTACTTTATAATTTTTAAATACTTTATGAAACTCTTAACATAATATATTTCTTGTGTGTGTGTGTGTGTGTGTGTGTGTCTAATTATTATTTATAAGAATTCTAATGTCTAGAAGAAAATATGAAAGTGGGCACCCAAAAAGTAATAAAAATAAATGAAAACAAGATAATGCAATCTCAAAGTGGTGTTATATAAAAATTTATCGTGGGTAACATGACAAAAGAAACAAATAATTTAAATGAAAATGTAGAAAATGAACTTATAAATATCTCAAATGAACTTGAAAAAAATGAAAAAATAAGTGATTGTGATCCTAACAAAGATATTCTAAAAAGTGTGGAAGAAGATGAACCTGAAAACGAAAGTAATTATTTAACATCAGAATGACCTACTTCAAATGTGCCAAATGATACTATCCATAATGTGAAAAATAATATAGTGAATCCAAATAATTATTGTAATGCCCCGACTCGTAATTGGGTCACCATTGCGTCAATCCGCACCAAATCAAGGAGTTAAAGGGGGAGGGGGAAGGTCCAATTTTATTACTTAAGAAAACCCCTTTTAATTGCACCCTTATTAAAGATTAATTTACGATTTTTAAGTTGGAAAAATGGGTGGTCACTTTAAGTAATTAGATCAGTTTACAAGATTTATCTATGAAAAATCCGGTTTACTACGTATTACAAATTAGTTAAGAAATAAACCATAATCCTCCCTATATTATTACAAACAATAGCCAAACTCCCGAATAAAATGTTTAAAGTTCTAAATTACCAATATTCCAAAACATAATTTCATTACAATTACATAACCACTAATGACATTGATTACCCTCTGGGATCTTACCGGCATCCTTCCCGGCTTCCCTATTAAAAGAATATTTATATTTTCTTTGATAAATGGGTTGGGTCATTATAGGACCCCCAACATTTTTTTTTCTTTTCTTCTTATATAGGTACAATATATATATTATCTTTTCTTTTATCAGTTCATGCCTTATAAATCCTATTTACCATATCCATCGTTATTGCCCATCTCCGGCAAGAGCCATAAGTGTTAGCTCTTTCCCCAGGCAGGTGAGGAGGCTACCTAAGGCCTCAAAATGTGGAGGTGCCCTTAGTATAGACTCATTTTTATATTGTATACATATAAATGATTTTGTACATATTTTAATAAATAAAATTGTACTAGTTAGTTCTTATTCTCTAGGCAAGTACAACTACATTTTAGAGTTTTAACGTAATATTTCCCACTTCCAAACATTTCCCACTTTTAGAGTTTTAACGAGATTTCTAACGAGTTCACAATGGAACTTTGTTAGAAGTCTCGTTCGAACAAAAATCTCGTTCGGAGCAGTTTTTTCCCACTTTCCCACTTCTTTTCCCACTATCTTTTGACAGAACTTCTTAAGTTCGGATATCAACTTTTTCTAATTAACTTTTTCATAATATTATAACTCCAAGAGAGAATTTTTGAGTTCATCTTTCCTAAGAAAAAGTTTAAGTTTGTGTGTTCATTTTTCAAAGAAAAATCCTTTAAACACCTTTGTTTCACCCATATTGTTTATTTCAAGTTTAAATATATATATATCTTGCTTGGAGAGTTTTGGCACCGATTTATCTCTACATCTTGAAGAAGAGAAGTTTGGGTTTGCTTCTACATTCCCCAAAGAAGAAGATTGTTTGCGTTGTCACACCCACTCGGAGAAAGGCTCCTAGTTTGCGTGACAGCGACCAACAAAGTCCGATCAGTGGATTCTGAGACCGAGGTCGAGCTCCGTGGTTATTCGCTAGGCGGAGGTGTATACAAGAAAGAGTGTCGGGGCTTGAAAGGGATCGAGTCATGTGTTGTAAGTCTTACTATAATGTATTTGTAAAACCGTACTTAGTGGATTTGAGGCTAGGGCCGTTTGAGGTTTTTTCCCGTTGTGGGTTTTTCCTCCTACATCCCGGCGTAGTGATTCATTGTTTATTTTATCTTTTGCAAAACTCACCTAAAATGCATGCTTAGGTAAAAAGATAAAATTGGTTTAAAATCACTACTTGTTTAATTTGGTGCTAAATTAATTTGGGTAATGTTTATGTGAATTTAATTCAAGTCATTAAGTTAATTGGTTAAAATTGATTTGGCATAACTTACTAATATTGAAAATATGACTTAGGCAAATTACTAGGACTTGAGTTAAATTAATTGTGTTTAAGTGAAATTAATATTTTGTGTGTGTTTCATCATATTTCACTTCGTTTAATTTTAATTTGAAAGATAAATTAAAATTAGGTAATTTGTGTTTTGAACCATCTTTCGCTTCGGCATATCTATAACTCTTAATAAGAATTAAAAAAATTGGGGGCCTCGTGCTCCAACAAGTGGTATCAGAGCCAAAATGATAAATTACTTCATTAAAGATCCTTCAAATATTTTTGGCTAAAATGAAAATTTCCCCATTTTCAAAATTTCCTATTTTCAATGGTTTCAACTACGTGTATTGGAAAGCGCGAATGAAATCGGCACTAAAATGTATCGACGAGAGAGTTTGTATGTCTGTTGTTAACGGATGGTCTCCACCTACACATTTAGTAGTAATGAACGTGTTCCCAAACCCGCCGATAGATGGAGTGAAAATGAATTTAAACTTTCTAATTTTAATTCTCGAGGTTTAAATGCCTTGTTTAGCGCAGTCACACCGGATGAATTCCGTCATATTATGACATGTGAAACCGCTAACGAAGCTTGGGATATTTTACAACTCCCTCATGAAGGTACTAGGAGCGTCGGGGCTTGAAAGGGATCGAGTTGAGTGTTGTAAGTCGTACTGTCTTGTATTTGTAAAACCATACTTAGTGGATTTGAGGCTAGGGTCGTCCGAGGTTTTTTTCCATTGTGGGTTTTTCCTCGTACATCGCGGTGTAGTGATTCATTGTTTTTTTTATCTTTTGCAAAACTCACCTAGAACGCATGCCTAGGTAAAAAGATAAAATTGGTTTTAAAATCACTCCTTGTTTAATTTGGTGCTAAATTAATTTGGGTAATGCTTATGTTAATTTAATTCAAATCATCACTTAATTTGATAAAATTGGTTTGGCCTAATTTGGAAATATTAAAAATATGACTTTGGCAATTTCAAGGACTTGGGTTGAATTAAGTTGGTTTAAGTGAAATTAAATATGTGTGTGTTTAATCTTATTTCACTTGGTTTAATTTTAATTTGAAAAGATAAATTAAAATTTGTTGTTTTGTGTTTGTGTTTGTGTTTGAACCATCTTCCTTTTTCGCATCTATTAAAGGAAAATATCTTTTTACAATAAGTATTTAAATAAGTTTTTCAAATTGGTATCATAGCCAAAACGATAAATTACTTCGTTAAAGATCCTTCAAATATTTTTGGCTAAAATGAAATTTTCCCCATTTTCAAAATTTCCTATTTTCGATGGTTCTAACTACGCGTATTGGAAAACGCGAATGAAATCGACACTAAATCTATCGACGAGAGAGTTTGGATGTCTGTTGTTAACGGATGGTCTCCACGTACACATTTAGTAGATAATGAACGTGTTCCAAAATCCGCCGATAGATGTAGTGAAAATGAATTTAAACTTTCTAATTTTAATTCTCGAAGTTTAAATGCCTTGTTTAGCGTAGTCACACCAGATGAATTCCGGCGTATTATGATGTGTGAAACAGCTAAAGAAGCTTGGAATATTTTACAACTCACTCATAAAGGTACTAGTGTCGTTAAAGATTCAAAACTCCCAAACCTCACCACTCAATTTGAAACCATCAAAATGAATGAAAAAGAAACTTTTGATGAATTTTATGCTAGACTTTCCGATATTGTTAATTCATCTTTTAATTTGGGAGAGAAAATACCCGATAACCGAGTAGTAAAGAAAATTTTAAGGTCCCTACCCGATAGATCTATTGCAAAAGTGACCGTTTTAAATTCTTTACCAACTTTAGCCTCTACGAAATTAGAAGAGCTCGTAGGTGATTTACAAACCTATGAACTGGACATGTTTCCCTCTAAAACTGAAAAGAAAATTGAAATGGGCATTACCTTAAAAGCCTGAAAAGAGAATAAACAAGTAGTAGAGTGTGAAAGTGATAGTTACTCGGAAGATATGGCCTTGTTTGTGTGACAACCCGGTATCTGAAATAAGGGGTGGCCAGCCCGATACTCCAATATACAGGAATCATGGATGGAAATCATTCTCAGCATCGTAACAACATAAAGAGTATACGGGATAACCACACAATATTTCAGAAAACGGGTTGTCAAAAATTTGTTCTGTAATTTAAAGAAAGCATTATTTACAACCCATAATAGAAAGGAAAGGTGGAAAATCCCACAAGTATAAATATATACACACAACAACAATAATAATGAAAGGACCGAGTGAAGTGTCGGTCATTAGAATTCATACAATGTACAATAAGTTCCATGAGATACATATTACATCCATTATACAATTACAACGGTTTGGGCCACACGTCCGAATAAGAACTGATCATAACTAGAATGAAATAAGGGAGGCGTCTACACAAAATGTCCCGTGATATCCGCAAAATGTCACGGCTCCTCAAAAGACACTGGAATAGGAAGGTCATTACGGGCGACCTTGCGGAGGAACACCTGAGCGGTTATAATATATATATGCATAACAAGAAGGAAAAACGGGTCAGGGCCCGGTTTTATGTGATCACCAGATAAATGAGTAGTATGACAATAATGAACAGTTAATCATGGATGATAAAGATGACATGCTAGCATGGAAAATTATGGAATAAACTAAGACAGTTAAATGATTATAAGGTAAGAATCAATTATATATGCAATTAAGATTAGTCATCAACCTTTTTCATCTTTCATCCTTTTCATTTTATCTTCTTTCCATTCCTTATTAGGAATACAAATTTTATCATGTGCTCTTTGTGGCACGTATTTCATTTGTATGCTCTTTGTGGCATATACTATGCTCTTTATGGCATTTCGTTTAGCTCTTTATGGAAACAATATTCCATCGAGTCCAACTCGATGTTAGAATAGTTATAAATATATGTATATAACGATTCTAAGACCGCCTGTCCGGGTTTCCCCACTGTGCGCGTCCCTAAATAACCATCATCTTCCAGGGCCTAACATAAGACAACCTGGGATCCTATCGAAACATTGGAAAGCGGCCATATGCCTGCGGGATAGTCAAGACCACACCCGGAATCTCCTATCCATCGCAGAAAAATATAAAACAAGCGCTCATATGGCCTAGGACTATATCCACCCTGCATTCATTAGCTAGGGGGCTTATTTAATCACATTAAATTATGTCAAACAAGTAATTTAACTAAAATGTAGTTTCCCAATTAATTAAATCATATATACATAGAAATGAGGGGTATTACAATAGCATTAAGGACCTCATCAAAGGAGGCCTCATTTACAATGATATCATAAACAAGAAAAAATAGTAACAAGCTCAAGAATATCTTGGAGAGACTGGATAACACTATTTAGATTGGCATGAGCAGATTGGACTGGAACGGCATGCCCATTAAGGAGAGGTGTTTCAGTACTGGATAACACTATTTACGACTTTATCAGTCAAGGGTTCCACCTTATTTCTCTGCTCTTTATCCTAGGCATTGTCATCTTAGAAGAAGATTTACATCCCCGACTTCATCTTCTTATCAATATGGTCAAACCATGGTTTGGGAACCCGCAAAAGCGAAAATCCTCACCCTTTGACTCATCATTTGAGCTCTCAAAATAATAACCCCAGCCCATGGTGATGATATCATCCTTTCAAGAGTAGTCAATGCATTTAACAGGATCTGCATCTTCATCAAATAAATCTTCCCACTCAACGGGGAAGTGGAGAAATAAAAGGACCAGACTCCCCTGAAGCTTCAAGACTATGAATAACTCGGGGATGCTACATATATCCCCTTCTTAGATGAATATGGTCACAACCCATTCATTTGACTCCCAGGACCACTTTCAGGCTTCCATGAACAACTATTGAACCTTTCATAGTCAATAATCATATATGTGGGAAATTTCAACCCAAACCTCTGGAGTTGGTCTAGAGTCGCAGGTAATTCTAAGCCTCCCCATTTTGAGCTGGTACAAATGGCTATGCAATCTCGGATTAGGAGTAACAAAGCTTGATCAGTGAAGCTTGTGGGATGAAGAAGAAAGTATGGGCAAACCTTGAGGGTTTTTGGTACGACTGCAGGCAGATTGGGTATTTAGATAGACTTCATTTGGGTAGAGGGGTCAAATTTGGTATTTTCTTTTGGGAATATGGCGTTCACCCCAGTTCCATGTGCTAGGAGAGGGTTATGAGTGGTGTTGGGTTTAGGATTAGCCAGTGGGGTTATGATGCCCCAATCTATGAGACTCTGGATCATATTTTTAAAGTGGAAGAACTGATCAGTGGTGTGTTTTGCGATCTGGTGGAAACCACAGTGAGCATCATATCTGAAATTTTTAGGAAGAGGATTTGGTAACGATCGGGGTTTTAATGGCTTAATGAGATTTAGGGTAAGCGGGGATTGGTACACTTTTGACAGGGGCATAGAGTTCAGTATATTCTTTTTTTCTAGGTTGGATGATTTTTAGTTGCCCAAGTAGTGGAAGGTTGGGATATGTTGTAAATTGTCGAGACTGGAGTAATGGATGGCTTGTCATACTTTCGAGAAGCAAATTTCCCAATCAGACTTTTTGGTTTAAATTCTACTTTGTGACTAGAAACCCCTTATTCAATCTCTACACCATCCTCTTGGAGGGCTCTGAAGTGTGGGCTAGTATTGTCCTCCCATTGATGCTCAGATATGGGGTAGGAAGTTTTTTCTTCACTATTCTCACTTTTTCTTCTTCTGATAGACTGTTAGTTATGGTGGTAACTTTCACTCTCCACCTTCCGATGAAATTACAGACTGACTCCTCATGATTATGTTTAAGTATCTCTAGGTCTTTGCGTGTAACTTTAAGTTCTTCATTGTATTTGTATTACAATATGGATTCCCTAACTACGTCCTCCCAACTACAGATTCTGGATTCCTTGAGGGAGAGGAACCACCTGAGGGCACCCTCTTTCGAGTTTTGTCTAAACATCTGAGCCATTATCTATTCCAAAACCCCAATGAGGGTCATAGCTCGGTGATAGTTTTGTAGATGAACAATCGAGGTCCTGCTGCCTCCGAATTTATCAATGTCCAACATCTTGAATTTGTCTAGTAGTCTGGCTTCAGGATAGGGGGACATATGAGTATAGTTCATGCTATTACCTGAGATCTTAACTTGGTCGAATTTATTTAACAACAGCTTAAGGTTTCGCTTGACCTTGTTCAATTCTACTTCTTAAAGATCCATAGGCACTGACAGATTGCCCCTGTCTAGGAAAGATTTGAAATCAGTAGGTGAGTTATTGGCGAACCATTTGTAGGCGAGGTATGAGGAGTATGTTGATACTCTTCTATGACCCAAACTGGTTCACGGGAAGTAGACCCATAGCATGGGTAAACAGGATTTCGAATTCATAATCCTCGAGAGTTTGGACCCGATATCGTTGCATCTCCTAGACATCAGTTTGAAGGTTGTCAATCTTGGCACTGAGCTGAGTTAGGATGGTCATCAAATCTTGTTGAACATTCGTAGTCTGGTCCACATTCTCCATGAATAACTTACGAAGGTAGATTTCAAATTCGATGGAAGCAGCAAAAAAAGCAGTAGAGCTTCGGGGTGGTTTGACGGAAGATTAGAACCAATAGGGATCCAGGATAAAATATGAATATGTGATCAATTTGAGCGGGAAAATAGTTTGGGTTCATTTTTAAGGCACGGGTGAATTTTTTTGGGGTATTTTCTTTAGAAAAAAGGGAAGATATGTTTTCGGTATTTTTTTAAAAGAGGGAAAAGGGATATCCTCAGTATGGTTATTCATAATAGGTTCTTCTTGTATTATGTTTGCCAAAAATGTCGGACAAGACCCGAGCATGGGGAAAATATTGGGTATAAGTTGCAAGACACTGTTTGACTTGTTTTCAGACTCATGAACAGGGTCCTGTTTTAAAAATAAGCGAAATAGCATGACAATTCGGCTAGTAAGGCGACCTAAAATTTCGACAGAGTTTTGTATTATAATCGAAAAATTAGATGTAAGTGTCCTAGGGCAGACGCCTATATGAGGTTGATGCATTTGGTGGGTTAGCAAAAGGGTTCCCCCTTTGGCATGACTTCCATGATATACATATTCCTTATAAGGGCAATCGTTCATCTGTACGTGTGGACAAGCCATTTGATGTACCTGAGTATATGAATTTCATCACGTAAACCTCGTGCGTGCGGTACATGTGAGAGTGAATTCGATATACTCGATGTACGTGAACGATTTCCCTACGATATACCTCTCGTCGTGAGCTCAGTCAAGCGATACGATCCGAGGAAACCGTTAGACATATGTTAAAGGTACGAGGCCAATGGAAGTTGAGAATAACATCGCTTAGGTTACACCGTGTCCCGCGGGATCGGCACCCATCACGAAGTGACCCTTGGTATGGGACAAAATTTTGGTCAATATTACCTTGCTCAGGTGATGTAGTGTGGGAAAATGCACGAATCTTAATTAGTATCTTATAGAGAATTTTTATATGCTAATTAAAGGGAATAAATATCATGAGATAAGAGGGATAATCGTGGAAAGTAAATCAAGCAAGTATATATATGGAGCATGGAGACTATACAAAGCATGGTGATAGATTATGAACACGTAAATATACGAGTGAGGAATGTGTGTAAGTTGAGAGAGTGACATGAGAATAGTGTGACTAAAAACGCATGTGAATATATACAATTAAAAGAAACGTGGAAGTGTGTGCTAGCGAGACTAATCATGGGTAATCTACAAGTGGCTTTTAAAATATGTGTAAGTGATCATGGAGATATACAAGTGAGAAAAAAGTGAGGGTGTGTACTAGTGAAGCTAAGCTTGGATAATCTACAAGTGGTGCATGAAGCATGTAAGTAAGAGTAAGACTATATACGAGTGTGAGTGTGTGTAGTGATCATGGAGAATATATACAAGTGAGCATAGGGTGGAACATGGTGAACATGTAAAAGTGAGTAAAAATGAAGCATGTGCAAAGGAGGTGATATATACATGATAAAAGAGCATGGTAAAGATAATCATCATGATAAAAATGAGATATATATACAAGATATAAGCATAGGAGTACAGAGAACATACAAGTGGAGGCATATGTACACATGTAGAAAAGTAGGAGAGGAAAAAAATAACCACACATGTGAAAGTAGAGTATAGTCCTAAAAAAGTCCCCAGTGGAGTTGTCACTGTGTCCATCCAGATCGGATTCCTTCGGCGTGGGTCAGACCTAAAATCGAGGCGGGAAGGAAAATCGGAGAAGTTTCCCTCTCTTCCCGCTATGCGCGTGCGGGTGATTCGAGGATATGGGGGTTCTCTTTCCACCATTCGCACTGGTATCTTTATGGGCTTCCTTGGATATAAAATTGTCCGTCGTCAAAAAGGGATAACACGAAAAAATGGATTCACAAAACTATTTTTCTCAAAATACGCAAAATAAATGTAGCCACCTCGAGAGAACGGCATTAAGGTCATATTGATGCATATGAAACCAACTGAATCGAGGGTCTGGGAATAAAGCTACGGAATGGAAGGTGTTAGGCACCCATTCAATCCTTTCAGTCTCTCATGGACTATTTTAATATTCTCATTTTCTCCAAATCATGATATGTGTGCACATGTGTGTAATGTAAATAGCGGGAGAAGGAAATCATCTGACTCGCATCATGGGAAACATGAAGTGGAATCATCCTGAGGCATGTACCCAAAAATAACATAAACATATGATGTGACTGTTTGTTCAATTACGAATCGCTATCAAAAAGCGAATATTCATATCGGACGAGACACGAATATACAGGATTTTATGACTCACAAAAGTAAATACAATATAGTATAAAAGCATGAAATAGAAAAGGAGAACTCGAATCCCAGGATTTTCCCGGGACGCCTACATATCCCAAGAGGCATTAAAATCCACGTAGTTCGATATATCATAGGGGTGGGGTTTAACTCATAAAACTAAATTTAAGACTCCCCTTTGAATATTTTAGTGTGCCCAAGTGTAAAAGTGTGAAAAGTGAGGAAGTCTTTCTTTCAGAGTCTACAAGTAACCCCCTTTTTTTCTTTTTGATTTTTATAAAAATAAGTTATGTGAATACTCATAATAAAAATGGACATTAGTTGATGTGAGATAACGAAAATAAGACTAAAAGATACCAAAATGGGAATAAAGTGAGTAAATAATTCTAAATGAATAAACTATAAAAGAGTAGGTATAGACCTCCTAGAAGACTTTTGCTACTGAATTTGGAAGGTATATAGGTTGATTTTGTAGTGGTATAAGGGTGGTAAAGTAAGGTGAGGTAAGTGACTAAAGGTTGTAGGAAAGTGAGGTAAGAGAAATGGAAAGAATGTTAGAAAATAGGGTTTTTGGGGAATGATGACACTCTAATTTTGAGAGACTGTTTCTAATTGCTGAAAGGAACCACCTCAGGAGTAAGGTCATGGGATCCTTAAATAGTACCATTTTAAGGTTAACGGTGTCGATCGATATGGCCACTAGCTTGCCTATCGGCAGAGTGACTGCCTTTTCGGGCAATGAATGTACACCCTGCCGATAGGCAGGGGGTCTGAGGTGCTTATAGGAAATACGGAATGGACTTTTCGGGAAAATGGGAATAAAATGCAAACTGTAAGTTTGAATATCACATGACCGGGACCGTTGAACTGGTAATTTAGATCCCTTCAATAATCCATTGAGCCACTCTTAGGGTCGAGAGTTGACCGAAGTCAAACGGGACCCGAGATCGCTCGGTGGCCTCTAAATTAATTCTCGGAGTAAAAAGGATCGTTAATGTGAATCGTGAGGTCGATTCGCGCACGTTATGGGCAATTGGAAAGGGAATTGAGAGCCCTGCGAGGTTTCATTGAGCTTCGCTCAAGTTAAGGAGTTGACCAGAGTCAAACGGGGCTCGAAAGTTCCCTCTGGCGTCTAGATCAGTACTCAGAGCAGTCCCTAGGGTTTACGGAGGGGTGAGGAGTGTTAGGGACCTGAGAAGGTACTTAGGGGGTATTAGGATGGGGTGTCTACAAATTCAAAATAAACAACCAATATTTATTTTATTTTTAAAAAAAAGCAATATGTGCCTAAAATAATAGGGAAAAAATCCCAAATACATATTTAGGTATAATTTTCTAAATGAACAACCACTAATTAAATAAAGAAACAAAAACAAAAACCAATCGCTGAAACAAAAGGCAAAAAAAGGACAAAAATATTATATACTTTTTTTTATATAAATTAGCATGTTGAAAAGATGGAAAATTGAAAATTATAAGATGGGAGCAAAGAATACTGAGAACAAAACTTGTTTGTGTAGTGCGGAAACCAAATGATGGAGGAAAGGGACAGAGAAGGTCAAAGCAGAGATTTAGGAAGGGGAAAAATATAAATTAAAAGAAAAATAATGAGGGATGTAGAGGGATGTTAGTTACATATATACATACACATATATATGTAAGGATAAATTTTTAATTGAGTCAATTTCTATGTATTGCCTTAATTCTGGAAAAAATAATTTGAGTCATATATTAGGGTTGGTGTTTTCCCTCAAAGCCTTTAACCTGTTTGGTTGAAGATGGAGTGTCAAAGCTTCAGAGATTATATCACTGTGCCGTGTTTTGTGCTCGTTTCCATCTTCACATTTCGATGATCTCTCAAGTATAATTGTGTATATATTTTGAGCCTTGGAGATTTCATTATAGGGTGATAGGATTTTATAAAATTATTTTAAAATGTTTTTAAACTGATTTTGTAGCACCTCGTTAGAACGAGGATTGAACGAAACATCAGAAGAGTCAAAATTATCCTTTGTTGTTCTAATGAGAACATGTGTCTCGTTAAAATGAGATTCAACGAGATATCTAACGACCCAGTTTTTGCCTTTGTTGTTTTCTCGTTAAATATCTCATTAGATGACATTCTAACGAGAATAAGTACGTTGAAAGAACGAGATCCAACGAGACAGCGAACTTTTTCTGAAAATATATTTTTTGCACGCAACTTTTTTATCCTTATCCTTCTAAATTGATTTATACTATAAAAAGGACTTCGAGGCATCATTTTATTGAGAGAAAAATTCTTATATTTTGAGTTCCAAAACCCATCCAAAAATCTCTCAAAAACCTTAGTTTACACCCAAGTAGTTTAGGATCTAAAATTCATCTTATATATGCTTTGAAAATCCTGTTTTAGACACGAAGTTTATTCTCCACATCATTGTGAGAATTATTTTCTTATGGTGGACTCCGTATTTTCTATTTATACACAATAGACTCCATCTTTGTGGTGTTATGGTGAATAAGCGAAGGATTCCATGTTCCAATCTGTGGACGGTTATTGAGTCTGGATCGATGGATACCGAGGTATGTGTGGACTCACATATTGTGGCACTTACGTAGGTAGATTCCTATGTTGTCATTATGGAGAAGTGTTTGAAGATTGAAGATTAATCAAGGCTTGTGGGGATCGAGTCATTGAGTATGTCATCTATTAACTTGTGCAACCCCGTATCATAGTGATTTATGTGGTTGGGTCGTCTGAGGTTTTTTCGTTATGGATTTTTCTCCTACATGAGCATGTTATGCGATTGTTTTACTTATTTTATTTTTCTCATACATCATCATGTTATGCGATTGTTTTACTTATTTTATCTGCTTATCACCTAAATGCATGTTTTCAGTTAAAAAGATAAAATTGGGTAAATCATTTTTTCACAATGAAATGTTTAATTGGGCGAACAAGTTTTATTGGGTTTAATATGTTTAAATTTTTACATTTAATTTGAAAAATAAAAATTGACTTTTATTTTTTAGGTCATCTTCCCTTTTAGCACGCTTTCTCAAATTGGTATTATAGTGGATTACAATAATTTAATGTGTATATCCTTGTTTCATGTTGTTAAGGGTGGTTTTTTGTCCCCCTCTCTCTCATCTTTGTTTTTATTTGTTTTCTCTCAATGAGTCATCAGTGTGATAAGTTGTTTGATACATTTAGTGATGATAATATTCGAGATGATTATAATAAGATTCATAACCTTGTTGAAACTTTAGCACTTGTGAATTTGTAAGTTTGCAAAAAGAATTAAAATTCTTAAAAAATAAAATTATCATTTTAAAGCTGAAATTGAATTTTTGCAAATTGTTCAAAATTATAGGAATATCATTTGTGAGAAGTTTATGGACATGAACCGCATTTTTATAACTTTAGAAGTGTCCAAGAAAGAGAGTGAGGGTAGAGTCCAGTTTTTAGAGAAATAATTAGAGGAATCTAATATTTTTAGGGTTTATTTATGTGCCAATGAGGATAATGATAAATTGATTAATGATTTGAAGGTGCGTGAGAAGACTCTTAGGGATAAGTTCACTTATATTGAGGGGGAGCGAGATAACCTTTTAGAAATGATTGAAAATTTGAAGAAGGGGTCCTTATCACTTGAAGAGTTTAATTCTTTTCTTGAGTCTAGGATTTTGAAGTTAAATGATGATCTAAGATAATGATGATCTAAGATAATAAAGTCATGTTTGTAGTGTTGGTACTGGCTTCGATAATTTGAATTCTCCCGCTGCTAAAGCCAAGACCATCATTTGTTTTATGGGGTTAATCACATCCCAAAGTGTTAGAACAATTCAACTCGAAGTTCCCGTTCCTCATCGCCTCTACACGTGCACACACTACAGTAGAAAAGGTCACCTTAGGTGTTTTTGCTATGATCTTACAAAAAAAAACTAGAAAGTTGAAGTCTAGTGTCCCCATGGTTCCTAAAACTCCACGTGTTAAGCATTTATCTATTTGGGTTCGAAAATAGGATTTGGAGATGCTAAATGTTAGTCTGGTTGATTCTCACATGCTTGCACATGACTCTTAACATACTATATTATAGGGGTAATTATTTGCATGTTTGCATGCACTAGCATTTGTGCCTCATGCAATATATGCATGCTAGTTTGAATCTTTTGTATTTTTATTTTTCATTTATTGAGTCATACTAAAAAATACAAAAAGATTTTATTTGTCTTTTGAGTTTGTTTGGTTTCATATTTGAATTTTATTAAATATATTCAAAACCTCAAAAAGATCTTTGATTTTTGTGTAGTTTAGTTTTATACATTTGGTGTGGCAAATTGGTGTGTTTGAATCCAATTCATTTTGTGATTTCCATGTGACTAGGACATTTGGTTATGATTTTTAATACTTAGATTATTCTTAATCATGCTTGTATGGAGTTGTCTTGAAATTTTTTTGCTTATTGGATTCGCTTGGTATATGCCTCCACACATACATGCACGAGGTCTTTCGAATTTTAACTTCACATGTTATATTTGAGCTATATGAGATGTTCTCTCATCAATCTTATCATCTACATATTTTATGACTATGGGGGATTTATGCATGTAAGAACCGTTGCCCGTGAGATTATTTGATTTTTCTTTCAAATATGAGGGTGGACGAGAAAGGGATATAAAATGAGCAAATCTCCTTTGTGAGAAACACACCATTGGCAAGAGCCTAATGAAAATATTGGAGGCAATAAAATAGAAAAATTGCCAAGTCCAACAAGTTTAGTTTATTTGTTTGATTTTCAAAAGTGAAATCTTCAAAAAATGAGTGAAAAGAAAATATTATATACATTTATCTTTTGAGGGCGTATAGTTGAAGATCAATGGGTTTGCACAATGAATCGTAGTTATGCTTATTTTGTCATGACGTTATTGATTTGTAGAATCATCAATATTCTAGGCCTGTGTGCATTATGTTTGTTTGTTCATAGAGTTCACTTTGTCTTGTCACTTGAGGCTAAATCTTAGTTTGATAAAGTTTTGAGGTCAAATAGAACTCCTTAAACGTATTTGAGTGTTTGGTTCATAATTCATTTGTATCCAGTTCACGCCCATTCATTCCATTCTATATGTTTAAACACATCGATACTATACTACTGTGTAAAGCTTGTGGGTTTTGTCTCAAGGTTTTGGGGTCATTTATATATATATATAAGTGTGTCGGGTAATCTTTAGTATATCTTTTGCATATTGATATATAAGGTATCGTTTTGTCTCGAGTCTTTACGTTTGCATTTAGTCCATGTTGGAAATATGCTTTATCTTTTTATTATATTTGGCATGCTATATGATCGTATTGGTATCTCTAATTGTGTACAATGAACTTTCAAATTTCAAATTGGTATCATACTTCATTGATTATTTATATTGATATCTTTTTGCATCGATATTGATATTATTTGATCATTGTTCGGATTATATGTGCTTGTGCTGCCATGTTGTGTTTGTTTCACTTCACAACTTTGCATGATTTTATTCCTTCCCCCATATTTCTTTAGGTATCATATGTTCACACATTTACAAGAAGATTTGGTTCATGGAGGAGAGATTATTTTATCCTTTCTTGCTTTGCCTATTCCTGATCAAAAAGGGGGAGAAATACTATATTTCCTTTCGTGATAGTATATTTTTATCTTGGAGGTAGACGTCTTACCTTGGTTGAGATTGTTAGACATAGGGAGATTTTTATTCTTGTTATATTATCTTTGAATTTGAAGGTGTGTTTAAGTGTACATTTTACATCATGCGGTAAAGTTTTCAAGTGAGCAAAACTACTCAGCATATGTGTTTGTTGAGCGTCTATACTTTTTTTGGGGGATTGGGATTGAGTCTTTTAGAGAGCTTAACATCTCATAGGGTTTTTATTTATGTTTTGTCCCGGAATAGGCAAGGGGGGAGATTTGTAAGGACAAATTTCCAATTGAGTCAATTTTTATGTATTGGCTTAATTTCGGACAAAAAAAAATTGAGTCATACATTACGGTTGGTGTTTTCCCTTTGAGCCTTTGATGTGTTTGGATGAAGACATAGTGACAAAGATTTAAATATTATATCATCGTGTCTTGTTTCATGCTCGTTTCGATCTTCACATTTCGAGAATCTCTCATGTACGATTGTGTATATATTTTTAGCTTTGGAGATTTTATTATTGGGTTTTGAAATTTTATAAAATTATTTTAAACTATTTTTAAAGTGATTTTACATCACCTCGTTAAAATTAGGATTGAACGAAACTTTAAACGAGTCAAAATTAGCCTTTGTTGTTTTCTCGTTAAATATCTCATCAGATGTTGTTCTAACGAGAACAAGTACCTCGCTCGAACGAGATCCAACGAGATATCTAATGAGGTGATGAACTTTTTTTGATAAATTATTTTTTGCACAACTCTTTGATCTTTATCCAATTAAATTGATATCTACTATAAAAAGGACTTCATGATAGCATTTTATTGAGAGATAAATTCTTATATTTTGAGTTCCAAAACTCATCCAAAAATCTCTCCAATACCTTAGTTTATACCCAAGTAGTTTAGGATCCAGGATTTATCTTTTAAATGCTTTGAAGATATTATTTTGGGCACCAAATTTATTCTCCACATCTTTGTGAGAATTATGTCATCGTGGTGGACTCCGTATTTGTTGTTTACACATGGTGGACTCCATGTTTGTGGTGTTGCGGTGAAGAAGCAGAGGATTCGATATTTTAATTTATAAATGGTTTCTAAGCCTGGAATGGAGGATACCGAGGCATGTGTGGACTCGCATGTTGTGGCACCTACATGGGTATATTCCTGCATTTTCATTGTGAAGGAGCAGTTGAAGATCGAAGACATGTCAAGGCTTGCGGGGATTGAGTTGTTGAGTAAGTCATTTGTCAACTTGTGTAATTTCATATAATAATGAACTGCGTAGTTAGTCCATCTGAGATTTTTCTCACTGTGGGTTTTCCTCGTACATCAACGTGTTGTATGATTATTTTACTTGTTTTATCTACTTATTACCTAGATGTATATTTTAGGTTAAAACGATAAAATGAGGTAAATCGATTTTATACAACAAAAGGTTTAATTTGGTGAACAAGTTTTATTGAGTGTAATCTGTTTAAAGTTTTATATTTAATTTGATAAAATAAAAATTAACTTTTATTGTCTAAAAGAAAATTATGTTTCTTTAAACTCATACACATCACGATATTTCTTTTGTCTCATATGTGTAGCTCATTTTTCCTTGATGATGATTTTATGGACCATACAAGATGAAGACTTTTAAGTTGAAGACTTATATATTTCTGCGTTCCGTTTCTTAGTTTGGGAGGGCATTAGTTGTATTAATCATAGGGGTAAATTTGGCTTTGGTTTGCGTTTTGTACCGAAATAACCAAAAGGGGATATTTGTAAGAGAAAAATTTAGAATTGTTTATTTTATTTATATTTGGCTTATCCCGTTACACCCCACTAAACCTTCATGACTATTCTCGAGTCTTCGAAGTGAAGAAACATTGTGACATTTGCAAGATTGAAGATCGTTTGTCACAACTTTACGTGCGAAGATTTATGAGGTGATTTGGTAAAGCTTTAATTTTAAAGGGGTTATTTTAAAAGAGTTTGCATTTAAAAGTTTTCACAATATTTTTAAATAATTTTTAAAGAAATTTTGAAAAACTCGCTAACTCGTTAGAACGAGATTGATATGTCATTTGAATGAGTTGCATAGAGTATTTAGAATGAGGTTCCCGCGTTCGAACGAGATCTGGAATGATGCCTTTTGGATTCGCTCTAGAATATCATTCGAAAATTCGTTGGAAACCGTTCAAACGAGGTGGTAGTTCGTTAAAACGGAGTACGCATATCTTTGATTTTTCATCAAATCTTTTCCAAATCTTTAATCCCTATCTCTTTGCAATAACGTTCCCTATAAATAGAGATGCGATATTAGACTTTTCTCTAAGCCATTTTAGAGTTCTTTTTGTGATCAAACTCTATTAATTTTTCATCCAAACCCCTTGGATCTTTGAAGATCACTTTTCCAAATCAATATGAAACCCATTTAAAAGTTCTAAACCCTTGTAGAGATTTTCTCTACAGATCATTTGTGGAGCCGAGGCTCTACGGCTAAAGAAGAAAGGAATTGGGATTCCTAAGGTTGATCAGTGAATACCGAGGCAAGATCTGCTTGTTGTGGGCGATGTTGGATTGTACTATTTTCTGTTGAAGATTTTAAGACTCTATCTCATTATACTTAATGGATCTCTAATTACTCTGTAAGTCGTCTTGTCTCTATCAATTCCAAAACAGTGCTAAATATATGTTTTGCATTAAAGAGACTTTTCCTCAAATTCTTCTTTCATTTATTTAGTTTGAAATTTGGCTTTAATTTATCTTGTATGTTCACTTTTAATTAAATCAAGGTAAAATTTAGTAAGAAGTGAATTTGTGTGTTTGGCCTAAGATATAAGTAAATCCATATAACCCCTTGCATGTGCTTTCTCAATATATATATAAAGGGATAGAAGAGGATCGTCTTCAGTTCTTAGTTAATTTATTTTGATGAGTAAAGCTCAAATCACAATCTTGACAATACATATATTTAACAATTATCAGGATTAGCAAGGAATTTCTCATCAACTAATCTTGCTTTCATTGATCAAACATTCAACATAATGCATACCCCATTGGTTTTTCTTATTCATTCATCTATTATCAATGCTAAATCGAACCCACAGTGTATTTGATAATGTTGGAACCACATTCAATGAATTCAATGCCATGTGGCTTGGCACAACCACAAATATACATTACATTCAAAACATTGACCCGTATAAGTGTCTAAATTAGTATCAAGCTTAAATGATATCAATCGTGGGACACAATTTTGAAAAACTAAATCTTATACATGTTACACTCCTCATCAAGGAAACCAAATTCATTATACACACACACACATTGAATTCACATAAACCCTTAAGCCATTAGAAAATAAACTCAACGGTTTAAGTCGTATCAAATAACAAAGATTAAATTATATACCTGATTTCACTTCAAATAAGCAAAACTCTCCCTTATCTCGTGTAAATGATGATCACTTAAAATATAGCAATTAAATTAAATACAAAATTATTAAATATAAACAAATTGTAACAGTTTACTCACATAGGCACATAAATATAAATTAATTTTTATATAACCATACCAACAGTAGTATGTGCATTAGCTATGTTTTCAGGATATTTGATCCAATTATGTTACAATGACCGAGTAATATACTCCTTGAATTTCTTCACCGTAATAGGAAACTTTGGTCTAATTTCCCTCCTCTATATATCTTGATGCATTAATCTGCCACCTAACACATTAAGAAAAAATATGAACATGATTAAACATCCAATTAAATAAACCCATTATTTGTTAATGCAATAAAAACCATAGCCATAAATCTAATACAATACAAAATAAATGAACTCTTCCATGTGTGTTTTATGAAATGTTGGCACATTCTCAATATGTGAGTAGTCGTACCTACTTGTAACAAAATAGCTACAACTTGCCTCCCTCTCTCTCTGTTAAAAACATCCATTATACCAAATAATTTGATACAAATAATTTTCCATAGCTTGCTAATTTTGATTTAGGACGGATAAAACGAAAATTCTATCAGAGAATCCCAAATCCTACATCCTTAAAGGTTTGAAGTAAACAAACTCTCAGACATTTTATAAACCATTTGGCATATCGATTCATAGAGAGTCTAAAATAAAATCAAGTGTATCTTTTGCTACAACCTATTATCCATCTTCCCTTGAAGCAAGTCAATTCCATATAAGATAAAATAGGGAGAAAAGAAGGCAGGATTACATAATTTATAGTGTTGTGGTGGCATAACTATTATCAGCGGTAGGGATTATGCCTACTGTGGTGACACAACATATAAACACATAATTTAATTAGCAAAAATTGTGTGTGGAAGATAATTATGAGGGGGGTAAAGGCAATTGGAGAGTCGGGTAAGATGAGAAGAGATTAGTAATTGATTATTAAAGTTAGACAATATATCTCCTAGTATAGTAAATGAAAGGGAGGTAAATTCATAAACAATGAGATTGTAAGGACATAATTTTATAAATGTCCGGGGTAGAATCTAGGAATTTTCTATTTTCTCCTAGATCACAGTTTGTATGTCTGATACCGCTACATTCAGCACGTCAACACGATCATCCTCGACGGCCTTTATCTGAATTCAATGCATCCAGTATCTTCAAGTGCATCATGCTACATGCGACGTGCTGCTCAGCTCATTCCCACTACTCCACTTCGCTCTATCGGTAAAATGGTTTATTGGAGCTTTAATATTTGCATAAATATTTGGGAAATTTTTTAGAAAATTATTTTTGAAGCCTGGATTAATTTTTTATAAAAAGCATAATTTTTTCTAAGTGTAGAAGTGAAGTGCCTTGAATGACGAGCTCGCTCAAACGACTTTAAATGTCGTTCGCGCGAGATAGGCATGTCGCGCGATCTCGTTCAAACGACATATGTTCTTCGTTCGAGCGACATGGCTATCTCGTTCGAACGAGCCACTGCCTTGATTTTCGTATAAATATTCGTTCTCCTTCTACACATTTTTTAAGTCTTTCTACAATCTCAAAATTCTACGAAAACAGTCCAGAATAAGACTTCATCTTTTTAAGGTTTTCTAAACCTTTTTTATTCACAAAACCATTCTCATATATGTGTGTGAATCTTTAAACCTTCAAGAGGATCATTTACTCATCTGGAGTAATTTGTGAAGCTGTTCTCTTCTTCATTGCTGCCCTACTGAAAAGGGATAGTTCCAGCCGACGACATCAGAACCGACACCCGAGGGTATTTCTGTGTCACATATTTTCATTGTAATCCTTGTAAGCCGTTTTCTTACAAAATTATAGTGAAAATATAAGGTTTTACCCCTTTGGGGGATTTTTCCTCATTTGTGTGTGTTTGAATGTTCCTTCTTGATTTTATCATCATCAATCACACCTAGATGCATGTTTAGGACTTAATTGATAAAAACTGAGTTTAATTAAATAACTTCCTTATTTTAACGCAAGCGCACTCTTCTCAAATTGGTATCAGAGCCAGTTACACAACTTTACCTTGTAATTTTCTACAAAATTTCTCTAAGATATCAATTTTCTGAAAATTTTATTTTTGAAAACGAGTGTGTTCATAATGGATAAGTTATATAATAAAATGCTAGTTTTTTATGGGACAAACTATGCATACTGGAAAGCCCGCATGAGATCTGCATTAAAACCCATTGATGAACGTGTCTGGATTTTGGTTAAAAGAGGGTGGACACCTCCCTCCGTCACTCTTGAAAACGTGACCAATTTAAAACCTGTTACTACATGGACTGAAGAAGAATTTAAATGGTCATCTTTTAATTCTAAGGGTTTAAGTGCTATTTCTGGGTCTGTTACACCTGATGAGTTCAAGCACATAATGACGTGCACCACGTCAAAAGAGGCATGGGATGTTTTGCAACTTACCCATGAAGGAACTAATGCTGTTAAAGAGTCTAAACTGAAAAATTTAACAACTCAATTTGAAACAATCACCATGCTTGAATATGAATGTTTTGATGAATTTTATGCTAGACTGTCTGATATTATTAACACTAGCTTTAATCTTGGTGAACACATTCTTAATGCTAGAGTTGTTAAAAAGATTCTTAGATCACTGCCTAAGCATTTTATCCCTAAAGCCATTGTGTTAAATTCTATGGGTAATTTAAATACGCTTAAATTGGAGGAACTTGTAGGAGACTTGAAAACCTATGAAATTGATATGTTTCCTAAATCTGTCAAGTCTAAAGATAAGGGAATTGCACTTAATGCCCAGGAGAGAAAGAGTGAGGGGTCGACAAGAAAGAGGGGAGAGTCATATAGAAAAAGAGAGACAGATACGTCTGATTCTGAGTGTGATTTTGACTTAGATGATTTGGCCCTATTTGTAAAAAAATTCAAGAGAATTCTCAAATTCAAGAAAAATGGTAATTTTAAAGATAAAAAGAAGTTTGAGAAAAATAAGTTTGAAAAGAAAAATGAAAAAGATTTTAAAGATCCTCCTAAAAAGGAAAGTGATAGATGCTTTGAGTGAGACGGCAGGGGTCATAGAGCTTTTGAGTGTGCTACTAGGCTGAACAGAGAAAAGGGCAAAGTTGTCCTTAATGCTACCCTTAGTGACGACAGTGAGGTCGAGTTGGTGGATTCTGGAGATGAGTCACCGCATGAGTGTAACTTCACTGCATTCATGGCTAGTCATGTGAGTACATATATTGCTCCTCATGACGATGAGGATGCTGCTTCACAGGGACACCTCGACAGTGAGATCTATGTGAGTGAGGGGGAGGATGACACAAGTGAAAGCGAGAGTGATCTTCAACGCGCCTACGCCGAGCTTTATTCTGAGTAATTTAAAACTAAAAAGCGTAACAAAGCATTAGTTCTTAGGATCATCGCATTAGAGGAAGATTTAAGAAAAGCGAGTGAGAGAGAGTCCTCCTCTTACACTACCTTAAGAGAGAGAAAGTCTGCATGTGTTGAGAAAGAGAGTTTGTTTAGAGAGAGAGAGTTATTTTGAGAAAGATAGAGGGGACTTGACTAAACAAGTGGCTAGTCTTATGAGTGAGCTCCATTCCTCAGTGGAGACTCGGAAGAAACTTGAAGCCCTTGTAGCCCAGCTTACTCATGATCTGGAGAGAGCACGGGAAGTCAAGGTACAAATCGAGGACAGATTTGGGAAGATGGGAAGGATGCTCCTCGGCCCCGCTTTAGGTTTTGGTGATAGGCAAGGAATAGGTTATGATGGTGCTTCCACATCCCAAATTGCACCTGGACCAGTTCCTGAATTTACTACGACTCCTTATGGCCATTGTCAAAAACTTCGAAGGAGAGTTCGACCAAGAAAAGAAAACCAAGGTCCGCCTTTGACTGTGTTCTTTTGTACATATTGCAAAAGAAAAGGCCACCTCAGGGAGTTTTGCTATAGTATGGGTCGGACACGACGTACTACTGCTCCACCATAGCATACTGATGATGTTACCAGTCTGAGAGAGCGAGTTGAGTTTTTAGCTACCACATCACAGAGTTTGCTGGAGGATTTTTTACGGATGTCTTTATCGTCAGTGAATGCTTCTCACATTCCGGATAAAACCAACAACAATAAAGGTAAACAAAAGGTCACTACTTCTTGGGTACTTAAGAAAGATAAAAAGGCCTTTGTTGTTCATGTCGCTCTCAAAGCACATAATACCTCACAGTGGTATTTTGATAGTGGGTGCTCCATACATATGACAGGTGATGCCTCATTTTTTACTTCTCTTGAGGATTATCAGGATGGTAGAGTAACCTTTGGAGATGGGAGCAAGTCTAGCATTGTAGGACGTGGTACTGTAGAGTTACCAGGATTTCCTATGCTAGAGAATGTTTTGTACGTCAAAGGTTTGAAATCAAACCTTCTCAGCATTAGCCAGCTGTGTGACGCTGACTTTGCAGTAAAGTTTGACCGGGACGCGTGTAAGGTCTATAATCAAGCCGGTAAACTTTTAGTGCGAGGGGTAAGGACAAAGGATAATTGCTATAGGACTGATCCCACATCCTCACGTGTCTGCAATAGCGCCATGATCACTCCTATGGATCTGTGGCACCAACGTCTAGGTCACGTGAACGTTAGAGATCTAACTCGTTTATCTAAAAAGGACCTAGTACGTGACTTACCATCACTTGGAAAGCCAACTTCGACAGTTTGTGAACCCTGTCAGTTGGGAAAACAAATTCATAGCCCCCATAGGAAGTTGCATTCCATTGCCACCTCTCGTGTACTTGAGCTTATTCACATGGATCTTATGGGTCTTACTCGTACTGAGAGTCTGGGTGGTAAGAGGTATATCCTCATGATGGTGGATGATTTCTCCAGATACTCGATTGTAGGTTTTCTGAGGGAGAAATCCGATGATGTGGAGTTCGTAACGACTAAGTGCCATGTCCTGCAAAATCAACACGGAGTCACTATTAACAGGATACGTAGTGACAACGGCACTGAATTTAAGGAAGCAAAGGTATATCTTTACTGTGATAGCATTGGGATCAAGCATGAGTTTTCTTCTGTGAAGACTCCTCAGCAAAATGGGATTATTGAGAGAAAGAATAGGACGATCCAGGAAATGGCTAGATCTATGCTTATAGGTTGTAAGGTTTCTAGTAGATTTTGGGCAGAGGCAGTGTCTACTGCATGCCACACGGTGAATAGGGTTTACCTGCGTCCACTCACACTTAAGACGCCTTATGAATTGTGGACTGGCAAGAAACCCAGCCTTGCATATTTCTGTATTTTGGGGAGTAAATGTTACATCCTACGGGATAGAGAGCAATTAGGAAAGTTTGACTCCCTAAGCGACGAAGGAATATTGCAAGGCTATTCATCGAATAGTAGAGCGTACCGGGTTTTTAACCTGAAGAGCTCTAAGGTTATGAAGTCAATAAACGTCACCGTGCAAGATGACAAACCTTCGGCGTTTATTGATTCTAGCCTTCAGTGTGAGGATGATGATGTTTCATGCAGTAATTTACTTGTACCTCACCCACACTCTGTGACCCTACTCATGTGCTAGGGGACACACCTGCTTGGGTTCGCAAGAGTCATAACCCTTATGCCATTGTTGGTGATCCCACTCTAGGCGTCAAGACTCGTGCTCAGCTCGAGAACGTTGTTAGCCATTTTTGTTACAAGTCCAAAGTCGAGCCCAAGAATCACAAAGAAGCTCTTAAGGATGAACACTGGATATCTGCTATGCAGGATGAGTTGCTTCAGTTTAAAAAGAATAATGTCTGGGAACTTGTCCCCCGACCTAGTGAGACTAATGTGATAGGTACCAGGTGTATTTTCAAGAATAAAATGGATGAAAATGGTACAATAATCAGAAACAAGGCTAGGTTGGTCGCTTAAGGCTACACACAGATAGAAGGTGTAGACTTTGGGGAGACATTTGCTCCTATTGCGAGGCTTGAGTCCATCCGCTTACTACTCGCCATCGTATGTCATCTGCGCTTCAAGTTATATCAGATGGATGTCAAGAGTGCTTTTTAAATGGCATTCTACAGGAGGAGGTTTACGTGGAACAACCAAAAGGGTTTGAAGACCCTAAGCACCCAGAGCACGTCTACTATCTGAGGAAAGCCTTGCATGGTTTGAAGCAAGCACCCCGTGCTTAGTACGAGAGGCTTACTTCATATCTCTTAGCCCGTGGCTTCAAGAGAGGGGGAGTAGATATGACGTTATTCGTCAGGAGAGATGACGGTGCTATTTTGGTTGCCCAAGTCCATGTGGACGACATAGTCTTTGGATCCACGTGCTCCTAACATGCTCATCACTTTGAGGAGGAGATGAAAATTGAGTTTGAGATGAGCACGATTAGAGAGCTTACTTTCTTCCTTGGTCTCCAGGTTCGTCAGCTAGAGGATGGGATGTTCATCTCCCAATATAAGTATGCTAGAGACCTAGTGAAGAAATTTGGGTTAGACTCCGCTAAGCATGCACGTACACCTATGAGTACTACTACCAAGCTTAGTAAGGACACTTCAGGCAAGTACGTAGAGCAAACCTTATATCAGAGTAGGATAGGTAGTCTTCTCTACATGACTGCCAGTCGTCAGACATAACCTTTAGTGTTGGAGTCTGTGCGCGATATCAGGCGTCCCCGAAAGAGTCACATTTACTTGCTCTAAAATGTATTATTAAATACGTGAGTGGGACTCTCTCATACAGTATTTGGTATTCCTTTGATATCGATAACCGTTTTTCCGCCTATTCGGATGCCGATTGGGTCGGGAATGTAGATGGTTGTAGGAGCACTTCTGGTGGGTGTTTCTATTTTGGTTTTGCTCTTGTCTCTTGGCTGAGCAAGAAGCAAAATTCCATCTTTTTGTCCACTGCAGAGTCTGAGTACATCGCTGCCGGGAGTTGTTGCACGCAACTCTTGTGAATGAAGCAAATATTAGAGGATTATTGGATTTCACAGGACACCATGACTATTTCCTGTGATAACACGAGTGCGATACACATATCCCGCAATCCAGTCCAACATTCGCGCACAAATCATATCAGGATACGCGAGCACTTTATACGCCAGTTAGTTGAGGAGAAATTCGTATCCCTGAGTTTCGTACCCACCGACCGTCAGTTAGCCAATATTTTCACAAAACCTTTAGATGCCCTTAGATTTGAGAATCTTAGGAAGTCTTTAGGGATTTGCACAGTTGACTAAGGGGTTGGTCTGTGTCTAGGATAGTATGCTTTTTCATGTTCATATCATATGTTTCCTATTGCTAGTTTATTTTATATGTATTATTGCTTTGTTGTACATATATTTATTTATTTTTTTTAAAAATTCAAAAAGATTTTCTTTTATAAAAATTTTAGAAAACCCTAAAAAGATTTTTGTATTTTATTTGCATCTTTTATGGATGAGCATTTAAGATAGCCGAGTCACAATTTCATTCCATTTATCCATGTGGCTGTTTGATAGAGATTTGAGACGCTACATCATTTCATCTATGTTCTTTAGATTGTTTGGAGTCTTTGAGATGTGATTAATGATATCTTTCTAAATGTTTGACTCCTATCTCCTTTATTTCACACATGCACGGCTTTATTTGATTATTGTACTTGTCTATCACATATTGGCTTGAGTGTTTCTATCTCAATTCTGTCTATACAACTAACCATATGCGATAAAATTTGACAAGATTGGAATGCATGTAAAAACCGTTTTGGTGAGACTGTGTGTTTATTTGAAAATGGGGAAGGGCTGCGAAAGGTTTATTTAGCCTTTGCGATTTTAAGCCACCGTTAAAAATGACCTAAAAAATTGAGGAATTTTATTATCCGGGGTCCAAAGAGGTTAAAAGATCCCGAAAAAAAATATAAAGGCAATAAAAAGCAATATATGTCAAATATGGGCCATTAGGTTTCACCATTAATTCTCCAAAGTTTGAGAATTTAGATCGCCTCTATTCAAAATATATATCTGAGGGAGTTTGGTTGGAGAATATAAACAGGTTTGCACTTCCTGGAAAGTTCTGAAAAAGCATGAAATATTTTTGGACATTATTGGTGTGGAAATCACTTTGAGCTTTGATTTGTTGATTTGATTGAGTCAATGTCTAATATTACCAACTTTTTACACCAAAGGAAGATTTTGAGTTCATTCATTAGGAGTATCCGATATTCATCGTGCACATATGTCGTGTTTGTATGCATTGATTTTCCTATCGAATTTTATCACACCCCTACATTTACGCTATCATTGACTTGGTTATTTTTGTGTTCTTTCATGGTGTGATTCTTTATTGTATACTATGTGTGAAAAATTTTGAAAAATACAAAAACATCAGTTTATTCTCGTGTGTCATTCTCCAAGTGCATTCATTTATGCTTCTCATATCTGTCTATTTGGGGACATCATAAAAAGGGGGAGAAGAATTATGGGGGAGAATTGTTTTGATGTTTGGTTGATTTATGAATAATTTGCTTAAGCTTAATTGATCATCAATTTCTGCATATCATTATATTTCAAACTGTTTCTTGTCACGGGTATTTGCTTTATCTCATGTGTGTAGGTACAACATTGTTCATTATTGAATTGCACACCCTGATGAGAAAAGCTTTGGAAGTTTTCGAAGAGCTGAAGATTTGAAAGACATGTCATTTAATATTCTCAGTTTGAGGGTTTAATGGGGATATTATCTTGTATGTCATTTGATTGCATAATTCGGATTTTTATGTATGTACCGGCATAGACATAGGGGGAAATTTGTAAGGACATAATTTTATAAATGTCCGGGGTAGAATCTAGGAATTTTCTATTTTTTCCTAGATCACAGTTTGTATGTCTGATACCGCTACATTCGACACGTCAACACGATCATCCTCGATGGCCTTTATCCGAATTCAATGCATCCAGTATCTTCACGTGCATCATGCTACATGCGACGTGCTGCTCAGCTCATTCCCACTACTCCACTTTGCTCTATCAGTAAAATGGTTTATTGGAGCTTTAATATTTGCATAAATATTTGAGAAATTTTTTAGAAAATTATTTTTGAAGTCTGGATTAATTTTTATAAAAAGCAGATTTTTTTCTAAGTGTAGAAGCGAAGTGCCTTGAACGACGAGCTCGCTCAAACGACTTTAAATGTCGTTCTCGCGAGATAGGCATGTCGCGCCATCTCGTTCAAACGACATCTGTCCTTCGTTCGAGCGGCATGGCTATCTCGTTCGAACGAGCCACCGCCTCGATTTTAGTATAAATATTCGTTCTCCTTCTACACGTTTTTCAAGTCTTTCTACAATCTCAAAATTCTGCGAAAACAGTCATGAATAAGACTTCATCTCTTTAAGGTTTTCTAAACCTTTTTTATTCACAAAACCATTCTCATATATGTGTGTGAATCTTTAAACCTTCAAGAGGATCATTTACTCATCTGGAGTAATTTGTCAGGAAGCCTTTCTCTTCTTCATTGCTGCCCTACTGGAAAGGGATAGTTCCAGCCGACGACATCAGAACCGACACCCGAGGGTATTTCTGTGTCACATATTTTCATTAAAAACCGTTTTCTTACAAAATTATAGTGAAAATAAAAGGTTTTGCCCCTTTGGAGGATTTTTCCTCATTTGTGTGTGTTTGAATGTTCCTGCTTGATTTTATCATCATCAATCACACCTAGATGCATGTTTAGGACTTAATTGATAAAAACTGAGTTTAATTAAATAACTTCCTTATTTGAACGCAAGCGCATTCTTCTCAGAGATAGATGAGAAGAAGAGTCATGACTATTCACTTGAAGAAAAATTACAATGAGGGAGAGAGGAGGCAAAAGAGTAAGAGAGATAATTAAATGGGTCTTCATTGGGAAAAGAGAGAGAGAGAGAGAGAGGTTGATAAGTCAGTTGGGAGAGGATGTAAAAGGTTGGAGCTAGACAAAATGGGAGAGATATCAATTATTATATGTCAATTTATGATGTCCGCGTGTCAATACGTGAATAGAGGCTACAACTTTAGTTAAATACTAAAGACTAACATGCATTTCGTGCGATGCATGAACGTTTTTTAATGGTATTTGTAAATCATAAATACTTCCCTTAACCAATTTGGAAAGATAAAGAAACTTAATATTGAGTTTATTATTTCATAATAAAAGTGACATCTAAACAAATATGTTAAAGGGTCTTTTTTTCTGGATTACTTTAAAGAGGATTTTTTACAATAGTCTCATGTAAATGACAATAATTCTTTTGAATCAAATATGCAATTCTTGTATCTTTTTATTAGGTTGTTTGATATATGTTTACAACTTCTCCTCCATTTTTCCCCAAACCAAAAAAATCCCACCATCTTAAATTTCATAATCGTTTAGGCCAAAAAACTTTGTATATTACCATTATAAATAAAATCATGCTATTCTTACCGAACCCAACCCCCAATTTACCAAATTAATTAAATGTGTTGTACCTAAACACAACTAATGCATAAATTTGATAAAATTAGGATGAGTTTCAAGGAACCCGAGATTTTCATTATAAAAAAAGTATATGAAAAGATATATCTTTACCACTAAAAAATTACTTTAACACCTGCCACGCAACTTTGATCGTACCCATGTGATTTCGTAACATGGTAGGACCCAATTGGGCTATAGACCTGGGAAAGTGGACCTTGA
The DNA here is from genome assembly GCA_949130495.1 of Sambucus nigra. Classification (NCBI taxonomy): domain Eukaryota; kingdom Viridiplantae; phylum Streptophyta; class Magnoliopsida; order Dipsacales; family Adoxaceae; genus Sambucus; species Sambucus nigra. The sequence goes on along the minus strand of OX422217.1, from coordinate 311,409,448 downwards.
ATCAGACTAGAGTATCTTCATGGCCTTCACGCTTGACAAATCAGAGTTTTATGGCCTAAAGTTTATACAGTGGAAAACGAAAGTCGTTCGAGAAAATAGTTCATGTCGTTAGAACGAGAATCGAAGAAACTTCTAATGACTGATAAAAAGGTAGATTTCCATCGCTCTCTGGAATCTCATTAGATGTCCACGTTCGAATGAGTTGCCTAGTCGTTCAAACGAGGGGCACTTCCCGTTCAAACGAGGTGTTTCTCATGTCCCTTTTAACCCTACAATATTGGTTATTTAGTATCTATTTAGATCTCTCTTTCGAACTAGAGGGGTTCTCATTCGAACGAGGCCCAATGTAGTTTGAACGATTGGATAAAATTCAAAAATATTATGCAAATTTTAATGTGCAATCATGATGTGGAGCATCGGATTGGATGACATGTCGAGCTCTCAGCGGCTCAAATTAAAATGTGGGATAAAAGAATTTATTAACCTTTGGTTAAAGGTTTAAGTGTAGGAGCATTTGGGGAATTTAACCCTTAGGGTGTTAGAAGTATTTAATGTCAGTTTTGGCTCATTTGTGAAATCCCAAATCAGATTTTATCTTTCTTTCTCTAGCTCTTGGAGATCCTCCTCCACCAACCACCACACACCACTCTAGCACCACCATCCACCCAAAACTACCATAGTTTAACCATCGTCTTTCATATTTAAGCTCATAAAATCCAAATACACTAAGAAGAAGGAGAAAGTATGGAGTTTAAAGGGGGGTCTTAGGGAGCATTCAAGGAGATAAACTTAGTGGAGATAAACAACCTATTTAAGTCCACTTTAGGAGGTAAGAGGTTGCCATCTACTTCTACACTTCATCCACCATTGTTGAAGCTTCCTCTGAGGTGAAAAACTTTACTCTTAGTTTTAGAACTCTATTTTTGCATATTGTTGGTCTTATAGCTAGAATTTTTTAGAGTAGAATGCATTTATGATTTAAGAAGGTAATTTCTTATGGTATTGTGTAAATTGTTTATAAATAATTTCAAGAATTTTGGAAAAAAAATGATATATTTCAAGAAATCTTGATATCTAAACATTTCATGGAATAAAATGTTTAAAATAATTTCTCTTGTTGAAATATTTTATCAACGATTGCTTAAGGGTTTCCCTGTAAAAATTTGGGATTTTTTTTTGTAAATAAACATTTACTCGAGTTTTGAATAAACAAAAATGTATTTTAACTTGAAAAGCATGTTTACGCAAATATTATGAAATTTCTAGAATGAACCATATGCTATACCCATTTGATTGGATTTTTGGACTTAAAATCCACCTCCTTATACAAATAGACTTGTAGTATTTTGATGAAGTGCATATAAATAAGTTTAATGAAGGTTTTATTTGGGTTTAAACATGAAATAAAGAAAATAGAAATTTCAACCCTTAAGGTATGTCAAAAGGTGTAAGAAATATGATAAATGGATATTTCAAGACTACATGTGAAAATAAAGGAAAAATTATATTTTCTTGTAAAGTAGTCTCCAAAATGCAGAAATGATTTTCTTCGTAAAGAAAGTAATGAAATAAAGAGATTTCCAACTTGATAATTATGATACTCGAAAGCATTAATTAAGTGTTAATGAGTTGAAAACATTTAAGAAGCAAGTTTGTGTGACATAATAATATTTTTGAAAAATAACACTTGTGAAAGTGGAGGAAAAAACAAGTTTGAAAATAAATGGGTAAAGTAATAATCTTATGTAAAGTGAAACATTTTTATCAAATAAGAATGTTTGAAAAGTGTGACATTCCCCCTATTTTTAATCACGGGTGATCAGTCCTTTATCAAAATAATCAGGAATCTTATTTGGTTCATTCTTAGCATCACTGTCGATTTTTTTTTAAACTACTAACCACCTATGTTAAATTAAGCCGGTGCCAAATTTTATCTCTCATTAACGTAATAACTTGCTGAAATAAACAATATAACCAAACCATTTGCCTTATAATAATTTAAAAAATCACGCAACAGATAAATAAATAATATTACCGAACAAACCATCGGTTCCTCAAAAAAAAAACTACAAGTCTGAAATAATAAACATAATCCACAATATCTAATAAATACACTGAAGTACTGAATCGTCTGAATGGGAAACATGCCCAAATAAAATACTGAATTGGAAATTATAATCTAGGAATGAATACCTGAAGCGTCTACATAAAGTCCTGCAAACCTCCACAATGCTGCAACTATGCATCCCTAGAATGAGTCATCAAGTTTGGCCTCGTTGTGGCTGGGCACCTAAAATGTTACTGTCAAAAAGATATTTTGACATGGGTCAGAGCCCAAAACCATTTGAAAGTTTTTTAGCAAGTAATTAAAATTCAACAATGAAATATGCATTAACTCTTTTCATATTTAAGCGGGTGTCACACTCTCTTGAGATATTTCTCACCCCTCAACTATTGTGCATATCTAACGTTGACCTTCTAAACCAACTAGTAATGCTACCCCACATAACTAGCATTGTTACTGTGGGTACCCAAAAATAGAATGATGGGCCTGGACGAGTAGCCCAATTATAGCGGCCCAAAGTTCATACCCCCCATATCCTAACCGGTTATGATATAGTCTTCTCCCATGTTCCCACTAAGAGGGGTTCTAGGAGAAGATGGAAAACGTGGGAGTCCAATACCCCCACTCCCTGAAATGGGCATGTATATAACAAACCCTAGGTCTGGGGCAAAGGACACATTGTATTATTTGTAATCGCTCTCCGAAGTACATAGAAATAATACTAACTGCACCACCGTGGACGTAGGCATTTTTGCTGAACCACGTACATCTCTTGTTATGTGATTGGCATTTTGTATTTCTTTTTCTGCTTGGTGATTGTGCATCTCTTATCTCTTTGTGTTGAATAATAATTGTCACCACAATTGGCGCCGTCTGTGGGAAGCGTTCATCTTCCCTGAGAAAGCCCACACCCAGAAAAAAGCTCGAAATGTCTGGACACAATAGTAATGCTCCCTAGGCAGGAGATATCCAAGAACCACCTGCTCGTCGCAGGATTAGATCTGAAGTTTGACGTTTAGATCAGAGGGCTCGCTTAGAAAGGCCAGCCTCAGAAGAAAGCCAAGGACCAGTGAGGTTCACGTAGATATCCAGGCTGATTGATGCATATGAGGCGAGGCTCCATGAGCAAAGGGAATATTCTCGCAGGCATGAGGCTGAGAATGCTCGCCTGAAAAGAAGATTAGAAAAAATGGAGAGAGAGCTCTATCGTGGTACCAAGAGACGCCCATATCTCACTCCTAGACCTCAGGTGAGCAAGTCTCGCAGCCGAGGAAGGAGCCCCAGGCACGGATCCCATAAAGCTGAGGGGAACGAGTCAGAGGATGACATGCTCGAGCAACTGTGACTAGCTCGCGATCACATGAGCCCGGATTGCAGCAACGAGAACATACGAAGTCTGGTCCGAAGGGAGATGGACCAATACCCTACACATCACGGTACCAGATCGACTAGAGAAATCGCAAGGCGAGCTCTCAAAACTCAGATGAAATCACCTTTCTCGAGGGAAATAGAAGAAGAGGAAGCCCCCAAGAAGTTTGCTATTCCAAGGTTCAAGATCTATGATGGTAAAACTGATCCCATTGATCACGTCAGGCAGTACCGGCAGGCCATGACTCTATGGAATAATCGAGACGCACTAATGTGCTAAATTTTTCCCTCGAGCCGGCATGACGTAGAGCAGAAATGGTTCGAAAGGCTCCCTCACCGGTCCATCAGGAGTTTCAAGTCCCTGGACGAACTCTTTACGGCCCGATTCATTACTAGTAGCTCCCATCCCAAAAGGATGGATGCTTTGCTGACAATGAAAAAGACGCCTCAAGAGACCCTCTGAGACTACGCGAAAAGGTACTGGGAGTTATTCAACGAGGTCGAGGACTGCTCAGAGCAAGTGGCAGTGGCCTCTTTCAAAATTGGGCTACCTAGCTCTTCCCTTCTGTACCAATCCCTGACGAAGAAGGAAGCCATGACCATCGACGACCTAATGGCCCGCATCGAGAAATATGCCAAGGTGGAAGATGTCACCCTTCTCAGCACAGGGGAAAACGGTCGAGCTAAGCTCGCTGCCAAGGGCAATGACAAAACTGAGAACCAGAAGAAAGGAGGAAAGAACGGGGGCAAAAATGTCTCCAAGAACGCAGACAATAATGACGTGTCGAAAGCATTTTAGGCGGTTAACACGGTCTTCAGGGAACCAATTTACAAAATACTTATAAAAATCAAAGACGAACAATTCATCAAGTGTCCCAGGAAGATGGGAGGAGATACCTCGAAGAGAAACAACGCGCTAAGATGTGCTTTTCACAAAGAGGGAGGACATAAGACTAAGCATTGGAAGGCTCTTAAGTCCCACCTCGAAGAGCTGGCCCAATCCGGGCACCTGAACGAATTCGTGGACAAAAGAGTAGAGAAGGTTGCTGCCCATAAAGAAGCCAGGCCTGACAAAGTGCTTGAAGACGATGCCGGCCAAGAATTCACAGTAATTCATGGGGTATCTGACGTGAAGCAGATTCAAGGGAATTCAGCTCGAATGGAGGTAAAAAAGCTTATGGCAGTGATGCAAGATTTTCAGATCGATCCAGCGAAAACACCGTCCGGAAAGTGTCGGCGAGCAGATGACGTCGACTATAGTAAGCATATCGTATTTACAGATGAAGATCTGGTGGGAGTGAGAACCCCATATTATAATGCTTTAATCATTACTCTTAAGATAGCAAACTATGACGTCGATAAATTGCTCGTCGACCAAGAAAGCTCATCCGAGGTGATGTATCTTGACCTGTTCAGAAAATTGAAATTAAGCATCGCCGACCTGAAGGAAGCTACTGTCCCTTTGGTTGGGTTCGCTGGAAAGATGATTATGCCCTTGGGAAAGATCGTGCTGCCAGTAAGGGAAGGAAATATTTCTAAAATGATCGAATTTCTGGTGGTCGATATTGACACGCCATATCGGGCTATCCTCGGCAGAGGGTGGTTACACGCAATGAAGGCAGTCTCCTCGACCTACCATCAGAAACTCAAGTATGTGACCAAGCGTGGAGTAATGGAGATCCATGGCAATTAAGCGATGGCGAGAAGATGTTTCATAGCAGCCATCCGCCCAAAACCAGAGAAGAAGGCCGACAAGCGCAGCGAGAAGGTTGAAGAACAAGGAGCTATGATACCTTCGAAATAGCAATTAAAATACGGAAGGCCCGGAGTAGAGGAGACCAGGCTCCTCCCCTCTGAACGTGTCATCGAGGACCTGGAGGAAATTACAGCTGAAGATTACGATGACAGCAGGATCTTCTTGATTGGATCTTCTCTAACAGATCAGGAGAAGAAGGAATTAACGACCCTGCTAAGGAACAATGTAAACGTCTTTGCGTGGGAACCATACGAGCTGCCTGGAATTGATCCTAGTATGGCTTGTCATCAGATGCATGTCGATCCCACCTTCAAACCAATCGCGCAGAAGGCACGGCGAACTGCACCCAAGAAGGCAAAAGCCGTGGAAAAAGAAGTGGAAAAACTTCTGGATGCAGGATCCATACGGGAGGTACAACTCCCCAAATGGTTATCCAACCCAGTAGTAGTTCCAAAAGGCAACTGGAAGTGGAGAATTTGCATCGACTTCACTGACCTCAAAAGAGCGTGCCCGAAAGACAGTTTCCCCCTCCCAAAAATTGATCAATTGGTAGACGCCACTGCATCTCATGAGAGGATGAGTTTTCTGGACGCATACTTAGGGTATCATCAGATCCCTCTGTATACCCCAGACCAGGACAAAATAGCATTCATTACCACAGTTGGGTTATACTGCTACAAGGTCATGCCCTTCGGGATCAAAAATGAGGGGCAACCTACCAGCGGCTGGTCACCAAGATGTTCAAGGACCAAATGAAAGACACCATGGAGGTCTACATCGATGATATGCTAGTTAAAAGCAAGAAGAAAGAAGACCACCTCTCAGACCTGTCAAACACCTTCGAAATCCTCAGGAAGTACCGAATGAAACTTAATGCGGGCAAGTGTTCCTTCGGTGTACAGTCAGGAAAATTTCTTGGGTACTTGGTTTTGTAAGAGAGGCATCGAGGCTAACCCAGACAAGATCGATGCAATAAATAGGGTACAACCTCCTTGCACAATCCGGGACGTACAGAAGCTCACCGGTATGCTCGCTGCCTTAAATCGCTTTATCTCTAAGTCCTCCGAGAAGTGCAAGCCTTTCTTCCAGCTTCTAAAGGGAAACAAAACAGTAGAATGGAACCAAGATTGCTCGCGGGCATTAGACGAGCTCAAGGCTTACCTCAGCTCCCCACCACTTCTCGTCATACCACAGGAAACAAATTCCTTGTATTTATACCTCTCCGTTTCCAACCACACTGTCAGTTCTGCATTACTGTGCGAAGTTGCAGGAATCCAGCACCCCATTTATTACGTGAGCAAGACCTTACTAGACGCCGAGAAGAGGTACCTACCACTGGAGAAGCTCGCATTTTCACTACTAGTGGCTTCGAGGAAGCTGAAGCACTATTTCGAAGCCCACACTATAATCGTCCTTACATCGCACCCCCTTAAAGCGATCCTGGGGAAGGCAGATTTGTCGGGCAGACTGTCTAAATGGTCAGTCGATCTCGGACGATTTGACATCCAATTTCAACCAAGGAACTCGATCAAGGGGCAGGTCCTTGCTGATTTCATAGCCGAATTCACAGGCGAGCTGATAAGAAGCTCTTTGCGTATGGTCGTTGTTGTGCAAAAGCCACTCTCAAAATTCCCTTAATTACCTACAAAACTTGTCTAAAAATAACTCGTATTGCGGTAAGTACGGGTATCAATCCTACTTTCAAGGTGAAACGATTAATGTAAAAACGTGCAATTCCAATTTTTTTTATTAAAATATTTTTTTATTTTTTAAAAACAATTTCAAGGAAAAAATTAACTAACAAATGCTAAAAATTATAAAATGACTAAATAATAAAAAAAAAAATGTGCAACCGGGTGTGAAATATTGTGAGAAGGTCAAGAGATGGGATTACACTGGATTTTCAATTATTTTAATTTCTCAATTTATTAATTTTGAAATATTTATAGATAATATTAAATCGATAATCTAACTCTCGTTATAATTATAAATTTAATAAAATCTTTTTCAAAAAATTAATTTAAAAATGTCACACAATGAAAAATAAGGACTACACTATTTTCAGAAAATTACCCGCTAGGATCAATTTAACGAAAACAATATCAATCCTCAAATTTCAATACCGAATTAATATTCAATTATAGGAAAAACCTATCTCTAGTTCGATTCCAACATTCAAACATTAATTCGTTCAATTAATTTACTAAATCTCGTTACATAAATCAATTGGTGACACTTAAAATTAATTTACCTAGAAATATAAAATTAATAAAATCAATTAATTAAAGTAATATCATTTGTAGTGCATCCCACCCCTTGAACAGGGTGGTTGGACAAGCATAATGAAACAATTAATCGCAGCCACAAACATGGAACAATAAATTAAAAAGTAAAGCAAGAAATACAATACACAAAAGTCTCCCTTTGAATTGATTCCTTGAATCGCGTTCATGCACATGTGTCCCAATGTTTTCACAAATCCAGCACTTGATCACACCAAAAATAATAAAAAACAAACCTAAAAATTGATTCTAACACTAAACTAATTTTTTTTTGGAATTTTTTATGAACCTACTATGTACATAATATACACTATATTTTTCTCTCTCTACGTATATCCCTTCTATTCTGTGCTGAGAGTCTTCTCTTTAAAAGCTTGTCTTTCCCTTCTTTTCATTTGCCACGACTTTGGTTGGAAGATGAGATATTCTTGGGTGTGGCCATCCCCGATCCCCGCCGCGGAGGGAAAAGGATCCTTCGGGTCCCGCGCGTCCCCTCTCGGGAGAGCTCTTCGGCCGGCGTCGATTTGTGAGGTGTGAAAATGTAGAGAGATTCAGAGTCGCCAGTCTATTTTACTCAAAATAGACAAAAGAAAAAGGGGAAGCCACCCCGAAGGACGGCATCCAAAGACATACTGGTGCGTGCGAAACCAAAATGATTCGAGAAGGGTTCAGAGGCTTAGTTACGAAATGGGAAGGTGTTAGGCACCCATTCCGCCATTTCGGTCTCTCATGAATATTTGTTATTTTCCTTTATATTTCCCCCCGTGATATGTGTGCATGTGTATATATATAATGGAGGTAGGAATCCTCGACTTGTATCATAGAAAAGATAAAGCGAGTCATCCGTAGGAATGTGAGATTAATATAGAAAATAGGATTTACGCGATTACCCCTACGTTGATCATTATAAGAGAACGATAACGCATGTGGAATAATATGCCACTAAGAACGAGTATGTATAAAATATAATAGAAAATGAGATAAAGAGAAGATAGGAAATAAGAGAAAAAGTGAGAAAAGGACTCGAATCTCGGGTTTTACCCCGAGACGCCTACGTATCCTGTAAAGGCATCAAAGTCCACGTAGTTCGCATACAAAATGAGGGGTGGGGTTTATCCCATAAATCCAAATGGGGGATCTCTTATTTGTGAGTGTGTGTGTGTGTGGAAAAAGTGTTTTAGTTGTGAGAAAAGTGTGGAAAAAGTGTGAGAATCCCTATTTGGAATTTATGAGCAAACCCTCTTTTTCTTGTTTTTTGGTTTTTATTTATATAAAAATAGGAGATGTGCAATAATACTAGATAAAAAGTATATTAGGATGTGTGAGATGAGATAATAAAAGTGCTAAGTAAGAAGACAAGTTATTGGGAATTCAAGAGAATTTAGGAGAGAGTTTAAGAAAGTTGGACCTTCTTGAAGATATTGTGCTTGATCTTGAATGTTGGAGAGAAACCCTTGCACTTGTATGATGATGGAGAGTGGTTAATTCACCAAATTTGATGAAAGGGGTGATGAAAAGTGGGAGTAAAAGGAGGATTTGGAAGTTGAAATCACGCTGCCTTCGAGAGAGATTTCTGGGATTCGTTGAGAGGGAATTGCTTCTCATCTGAGCTCCCCTTGCAAATGAGGCCAAGGCCTCATTTTATAGGCCCAGGGGTCTGCCGATCGGCATTGCCATGGCACTACCTATCGGCAGGTGCCGATAGGCAGGGTCTGAGACCTGCCATTTGACACTGCGCTTCAGGATTTTTCAAAAAATTGGCCGCTGAGGGAAAACCGTTGGTCAGAATTGCGCACGGGGCATACCGTTGGAAAGGTATTTCAGAGACCTTCGAATGTCCTTTGGACCGCTCCCGAGTTCGAGAGATGACTTTGGGTCAAATGTGGCTCGGAAGTGTTTGTCGGTCCATTGGACGGGGAATCGCTCGGACGTAAATGGATCATTCGTCCGCATGGTAAGTCTGAATCGCGCATGGGGCGGACTGTTAGAAAGGTTAGGAGATGTACTTCGACATTCCAAAGAGTTTGACCCGGTTCGGGGAGTTGACTTTGGGCAATCGGGCCCGAGAAGCATTCGGTGACCTCTCGGAGTCAAACGAATCGTTCGTCCGCATGGAAAGTCGGAATCGCGCACGGGACGGACCATTGGAAAGGGTTTTTAGTGCCCTTCTAAGATTCATTCAGCCTCGATCGAGCTGAAGAGCTGACTTAGGTCAAACAGAGCTCGGGAGCGCCCGGTGGCCTCTAGGTCGGGTTTCGGACGCAAACGGATCGTTCGTTCGGATGGTAAGTCAAAATCTTGCACGGGACGGACCGTTGGAAAGGGTATTGAGTGCCCTTCGAAGATTCATTGAGTCTCAGTCGAGATGAAGAGTTTGACTTTTGGTCAAACTGAGCCTGGGAGTGCCCGATGGCTTTCAGGTCAGTGCTCGAGACATGACCTTGGTTTGCGGTGATGAGTGGAGGTACTAGGGACCTAAGGAGAGTTAGGGGATAACATAATGAGGTGTCTATATTGGGATTTTTATTTTAGCTTCTGCAGGTCCGATTTTTTGGGGGATTTTGGCTTGGTTGGTTTAAATCGCAATGGGTATGGCTGCGTGGCAGATCGGGTTAGGGCTGTCGAGATTGGGTTCGGGTGTGATGGGTATGGCTTGCAGGTGGTTTGTGGTTTTGGATTGGATCAAGAAGATCGGGTAGTGGAGGTATCCGGTTTTGGCTATGGATGGGTCTAGGGCTTGAAAGGGGAGGTTCGGGTTTTTTTTTTGCCGAAGTTCGCGGGTCAGAAGGTCGTCGGATTAGAGGTCCGGGCATGGAGGGAACACGGGACAGGGAGTTTCAGGCGACAGGAGTTCGGGGCTGCCAACGGCGGGTTCGTCTCCGGCGTCTGGGTTAGGCAGAGGCGAGGTCGGCGGCCGGAGTTTGGCAGGGGATGCTGGAGATGGGGTTCCAATGGTGGAAAGAGGTGTTTTTTTTCTTTTTGTTATGGAGGTGGGTGTGAGGAGAGAGATTAAGTGTGTTGTTGGGGAAGATGAGGGTGAGGGTGTTAGGGTGTGTGAGTGTGTATGGTGTATGGTGGGGATGAGGGTGTAGTATTAGTTTAGGGTGTAGGATAAGTTTGTGAGTATAGGGTGTGTCTTTGTGTGTGTGTTTAATTTGAACCCCTAAAAATAACACTCAAACTAACTAATAAAATAAAGCTATAAAAACTAAAAATCTAAAAATTAAATTTCTATTCTAAAAAAATAAAATAAAGACTCAATAAAAATAAAAAGAAATGAAAAGAAAAATAAAAATGTAAATCTATTAAATTTAAAAACTAAAGTCCTAAAAAAATAAAATCTAATAAAACTAAATTATAAATGAAATCCTAAAAATTTCTAATCCTAATAAAATAAAATAAAAACTAAGACTAAAAACTAATAAAAATCAAAATAAAATAAAATTGTATTAATAAAATAAAATAAAAAAATAGAAAATAAAACCTAGAAAATACTAAATAAATCTAAAATAAATCTTAAAAATAAAAATGACTCAAACTAAAAATCTAAAAAATAATAAAAGGGTACAAACTCAATACACACACGGTTTAGGGTAGATTAAGGCTAGGCTTAGGTTACGGAACTAGTTCGGGGCATCGGAACACATCTCGACACACTCAAATAGGACTCCGAACTTTGCGATCTCCTTTGATTTCTTCGATGCAAGCTTTTGACCGCTATTGAGTCGCAATTGTACTGATTTAGCACTATTTGTACCGCAACTGCGTATTGACCTGCAAAATGATAAAATACGAACATAAGGTCATTTTTATTAAAAACGAGCGACTAAAATGCTTCTATTCGGGGTATAAAATAGATATTTTTGGGTGCTTATCACGAGCAACCTTCCAACCAACCTCAACCAGCAAGACAAAAGGGGAGCCACGCGACGGAGGAAACCTGGAAATTGTTCGTTGATGGAGCCTCCAACTCAAAGGGGTAGGAGTAAGTATTGCCCTCATTACTCCAGAGGATACAATCCTTGAACAAGGAATCAGACTTGGATTTGCAGCCTCCAACAACGAAGCAGAATACGAAGCCTTAATAGCCGGCCTCTAGAAGGCGCACACTTTGGGTGCAAAGCATCTACAGGTGTTCGGCGATTCTCAATTAGTCTCCAATCAGATAAGTGGAGACTATAATGTAAAAGATGAAAGAATGGCATCTTACCTCGCCTTAGTAAAAAGACTAATGGCTAGCTTCGAAGAGATCAATGTCCAGCAGTTTCCCAAAGGACAGAACAGCCATGCTGACGCCCTAGTATCCCTGAGTTTTGCAGTCAATTCCGACCTAAACAGAACAATCCTCATCGATTTTCTCGCTCATCCGAGCATTAACCGTAGAAGCAAGCTACCAGGCGTGGAGCATATGCTCCAAGTGGAGTCAGCACCCAGCTGGATGGACCCTTTAAGGAACTATTTAAAGGATGGCACGCTCCCAGATGACAAAAAGATTGCCCACCAGATAAGAGTTAAAGTTGCTCGCTTTCACTTATCACCAGAGGGCAAGCTATATAAGATATCCTTTTTCGGTCCATACCTTCAATGCGTTCACCTAAGGAATGTCGAGCAGGTTCTACATGAGCTTCACGAGGGAATCTGTGGAAGCAATATTAGAGGAAGGTCCCTGGCTTTTCGAGCAATGAAGGAAGGCTATTGGTGGCCATATATGCAAAGGGACTCTGTGATGTATGTTCGCAAGTGCCTGAAATGCCAACTTCACGCTCCTATGGTCCACCAACCTGCTAGCGACCTAAAATCACTGTCCAGCCCATGGCCATTCGTCGAATGGGGAATGGACATCGTAGGATCACTTCCTACCACCATCGGCAATCGAAAATATCTATTGGTCGCAACTGACTACTTCACCAAATGGATAGAGGCGTAACCCCTAGCGAATATCCGAGATGCAGATATGATAAGGTTCATATGGAAAAATATAATCACCCGTTTTGGCATCCCCAAAACCATCATCACTGACAATGGAACGCAGTTCGAGAGCGGATCTTTTCAGAGTTTCTGTAATGAACATGGAATCAGACACCATTTCATCTCGGTGGTCTATCCTCAGAGCAATGGCCAAGATGAGGCTTCCAACAAAACGGTGATCGACGGACTAAAAAAACGATTAGAGCAAGCCAAAAGCGCATGGGTAAATGAGATACCACATATTCTATGGGCTTACTGTACTACTCCACGACGAGCGACAGGGGAAACCACATTCTCATTGACGTATGAGATGGAAGCAGTCATCCCCTTGGAAGCAGGCTTGCCAACAATGAGGACCAACCTTGTTGATCAGGGCAATAATGATGCAGCATTGCTCGCCAAACTTGACCTAGCCGATGAATGCCGCGAGCTGGCCCTAGTGAAACTAGCAAGCTATTGGCAGCAGCTCGCAAGGCACTACAACAAGAAGGTCAATCCAAGGACATTTTGAATTGGGGACTATGTCTTAAGGAAAGTTCTAGGCATCGTAGTAAAACCATCAGATGGCAAGCTAGGACCAAACTGGGAAGGATCATTCAAGATAAATAGAGACGATCTGCAAGGAGCCTATCACTTGGAAATGATGGAAGGCAGAGAGATACCCCGAGCGTGGAATGCAGCCAACCTTAAGAAATTCTATTTCTAAATTCTTCTTTTCATCTTTAATTATGAAACTGGAAGTTCATTTCCTTATCATTAATAAAAAGTTGTTTGGCAGTTGCATTCTATGAAGTATCAGTCAACTAATTTGCATTTTGCGAGGTGTCAATGGATAAACTTTATAACCCACACACCTTTTCCAAGTAACAGGCACATTGATCATTACACTATAGCATGGAAATGACCCTCCTCGGGTTTTCGTTATGAAATATGAAAGACCTCTTAGCATTGCCCTTGGCAATATATGAAGCCCTACAGGAAATCCTTAGGCAATATGGCCAAGTCAAAATTGGTCACCAAACGATGTTTAGTTGAATAAAATCCTGATCAGATAAGAGCATCCAACACCAGGTGTGTCCTCGCCAATTGCCACACTTAGGCCTAAGGGAGTGTGACGACACAACCTAAAAGGTAAAGTGAGGCAGAATGGTATCTCGTTGGCATACTGGACTGGAAGGACACTTACTTGATAATGCAAACATACAAATCTAGTCAGCCAAGATAGGCTCAAGATTTTTTAAGCAAAGATATGGAAAATATAAGACACTTGTTTAGTCGGCAAATTTGCCCAAAACATAAATTTTATATTAATTCATCACATTTACAGCAAATACAGTACATGTTTAGTCGGCGAGCTCGCCCAAAACATTAACTTTATATCACTTCAATGCAAAATACACGGAGTTACTACAGAGAGAATCTTAGTGAGGGTGAGCCCTCTGAGAAAGATAATCAGACACTTGAGCTCTTCGACCATCATCGGGAGGGGGAACTAACTCTTCCTCGACTTCGTTAGCATTCGACTCCAATAGCTGCCGAGGGATGGCATCAATGGGTATCCACTGATCATCTTTCCGGAAGGGGTTAGGCATCCGAGTGGAAGGAGATATTTTATGGCGATACCAGAGCATTGAGTTCCTCAGAACTTGCATCTCCCTCAAGGCACTCAACCACCCCCTGATGAAGGCGAGCTCTTTAAACTCTGTCAGCCTCGTTAGAGCATCTAGCCAACCCTGGTCATAACCGTCGGCCCATACTCGCCGAGGTCCTTTTTTAAATAGGTGTCGCAGCCGAGTAACATCCCTCTGAATCCCAGCAGCGATCACATATACTCGATGGACATCACCACGAAGCTCTTCCATTTCCCTATCTGAACTCCTGGTGCTCCTGCCACCTCGCGAAACGTATGGACAAGTAGAGCCTCGTAGCATAGGAGGAACGTCGCTCAAGCCAGCCTTAGCTCGTGATGAAGAAGAACCTCACAATACCGCAGGAGTGGTGCTTGACGCATGTTCACTAAGTCACGAGACCTCTCTCTCCTCAAAGCCTCGTTCTCCTACTGAAGAATATCCCCAACCTGATTGATCTCAGAAGCCTCTAATAGCTTCGCTCTTAATGCATCCACCTCCTCTTGGACTGAAGCACCAACATCCTCTATCTCTTGGAGTCTTTCCTTCAGCCTAACAACAAGCTCAGTCTGCTCTATGAAGCGCTTGTTCCTTAATCGCAGTGATTTGCAAATCCTCACAAAAGTATGACGAACTTCAGAACTCACATCAGGTCCAAGCATCCTGCCCAATTGAGATGTGGCAGGAATATAATCTTCTACATCAATTAACTACAAGACATAAGAGAGCAAGGAAAGACAGAATCATTCAGTACACTAAGGGAGCGAGAAGCCTTTTCATTTCATTAATAAGGGTCAAAGTACATCGAGGAAAATTACAAGCAAAGGAACAAAAGTAGTCCTAGAAGTAAATTAACTGGCAACCTCAGGCTGCTCAAAGCTAGCTGGTTGTTTCCCCTTGTCAGCAGCAGTAGAAGCATCCCCCTCTTCAGGGATAACCTCAATCGCCTGGGGAGGGCGAGCATCGGCAGGAATTGTCTGAGAGGCAGGATTAACACCTTCGATGGCTGGGGCAGGGGCTTCTTCATCCACAGTTGGCTTCGGACCCGGGTTATGCTCATTGAACAGAGGAGAGTCAGCATTGACACCAGCAGCTAAGAGGGCCTTATTCCAGCCCTTCTTGAAGTTTAGATGGCTGATGTAGCCTATTTGAACCTCGGCGTCTTCATATGCATCAGCCCACCCGGAGTTGTATGAATCCTCCTTGATGGTGGCTTCGTGGGACTCTTTCTCCTTCAGCTGCTCGACCAGCACCTTGTTCTCCTCTACGACGGCCAACTTGCTCGAGCAGACCAGTTCATAGGCCTACCTCATCTCGATCAGCTCTTTAATCACCGTATCCCTCTCTCGATTGGAATTGACGAGGGCCGGGTCAGAAGAAGCTCGGGCAGCATCAGCAGTCTTTAGATTAGCCTCCAGTTGAGTGCCCCTCACTTTTGAGGCAGCATTCTACTGCTCCAGCTCGCTGTTCCTGCTCACCAGCTCATCGCGAGAGCGATAGAGCACGACAAAGTCAGTCACAAACTACAAAAACAAAGAAGACATCAAGAAAAGGAAATAGATAAAACTTATTAGAGCATTAGAGAAAAGAAAAGGTCTTACCAAGTTTAGCCTCTGGCTAGCTTGTAGGGCCAATTAATCAGACCCCAGCGCCCTTTGGCGATCAGTAGGAAGAACTGCCCTCTCGAGCAGTGCGGGGGCCAATTGAGGAGAAATAGCAACTGAGGCCCCCTCGGGCAATGTGGACACCGGGACTAAGGCCTGCCCAGCCTTCGTCCTCGATTCTATCCTCCTCCTCTCCTCCTCTTTCTATTTCTCTATCCTTCTCTTCTCCTCCATCTTCTTTCTCTCCTCTTCATTTTTTTTGTCTCTCTCTCAACTGTTCTTCTTCTTTCATCTTCCTCTCCTGCTCCTGAGCAGAAGATCGAGAGCCAGTAGCAACAGCCCCAGTACTGGACTTCTGCTTCTTTGATCTCTGGGTGAGGATTACGTGATCATCGTCGTCATCGTCCCGAATTAAGTTTTTCCTGGGAGGAACCATCTCCTCACTTGAACTGCTGAACGTGCTCGAATATTCTCGAGCTTCAGAAACTTCCTCCGAATCAGAAAAGTTGCCACCACTGGAGCTCCCCTCACCAAAATTACCTTCAACACCACCTGCGATATCACTCTCAGAACTACTCTTCTCCTCGTCCAATTGAATAGGATCAGCAGCAGTCTCTTCAGAGGTATCAAATTCGGGATACTATCTACCGGCTTCGCTATAAAGCTAGAACCAACATTTTTGTATTCGAGAAAGAAAGCAGCAGACCGGGGATGCTCTTCGTCGGCTCCCTGACATTTCAGGCCTTGACCAATTCAGAAAGACGAACCTCGCTGAGAGCAGGTTCCAAGTTCTTCGACCTCGCTGAAGAAAAAGCAGGAAAAGTCAGAAAGATCACAAATCAGTAAAGAAATTGAAGGAACAGAGCAAAGTCTACCTATGTATTCTTCCCCAAAAAAGGGAACAGAGAACCTATTAGACCTCGATCCCTCAGACTGGGGAGGAAACTACCAATTTCTAGCAAGGAAGCCCTCTTGCCAATAGTCCTTATGGGAATCAGGTAGGTTTACTACCAATACCCTGTCAGGACTCCTAGCTTTGAGATAGAGAACACCAGAACTAGTTCGAGAAAAAGAATAGCAAAAGCAGACTTCGGCGAGCCCTAACTTGGTACCATATAACTGATTTATTCCATGAACACCATTGATTATCTTCCACACATTGGGCGAACACTGTGCAGGAACAATGTTGAAATAACCAAAGAAGTGCAAGAATAGGTTGTTGGGAGGAAAAGTTAGTCCCCCTTGGGAAAACAGCAAGACATGGATCCAACGGGCACCCTCTATCTCTCTAACATTTCTAGGGGGATGGACGCACTCAATCTCCACCCACTCAGGAATATTGTAAAACTTCCTAAACTCAGAGACCGATCTATTACCAATCTTTGCCATTGGGAAACCCTAAAAAACTACAAATTTAAAGAGAAAATACAAAGAAAAGGCACAGGAGACTTACAAGATGAAAGTTCGACTCGAACGATGAAGAATCACGAGCCCAAATGACAAGGAAGTAATAAGAATGGAGACTGAGAGAAGAGAACGTGAATCGCTAGAGCTCACAGAAAATGGGAGAGTACTGAGAAGGTTGAAACGACGGTCGATAAATGACTGCTCTGGATAGCTTTTGAGTGCTACTAATCATAATGCACAGGCCACGAAGCAAGTGTCGCCTAAACTCAGTCCTCGAACTTTGGGAAGAGTTGCACGGTGTACAAATGAGCCATTATGATAAATCATTTAAATTTATTGAGCCCAAAGTATGGCCCAACAAACTTAGGGACAATTGTGGGTACCCAAAAATAGAATGATGGGCCTGGACGAGTAGCCCAATTATAGCGGCCTAAAGTCCAGACCCCCCCCCCCCCCCCCCATATCTTAACCGGTTATGATATAGTCTTCTCCCATATTCCCACTAAGAGGGGTTCGAGGAGAAGATGGAAAACGTGGGAGTCCAACACCCCCACTCCCTGAAATGGACATGTATATAACAAACCCTAGGTCCGGGGAAAAGTACACATTGTATTATTTGTAATCGCTCTCCGGAGTACATAGAAATAATACTGACTGCACCACCGTGGACGTAGGCATTTTTGTTGAACCACATACATCTCTTGTTATGTGATTGGCATTTTGTATTTATTTTTCTGCTTGGTGATTGTGCTTCTCTTATCTCTTTGTGTTGAATAATAATTGTCACCACAGTTACACTTCATTCTACCACGCTACTCTAACCCAAGTATTCCTTACTTTGATTTATAAGTTGTTTTACTCATTAACTTATTTAATCATTTCAACTTTAATTACTCATATAAAGTTTGCAGTAGTTATATTTGAAATACTAATAAATCATATAACGTTCACGCTAGTTATATCTTAAATACATTCACACTTTACATATTTATCTAGTATATAATTATTTACTCGTATTATATAGGTACTAATATACTACAACATTCACACACCATCCTCCCAAGTAATAACTCACTGGATGTTTGTCTCTACAATGCTATCATATCCCAGGTATGCTCACTCTACCCAGTTACCACAAGCCGAACTAACTCACACCGAAATTTGGTCAAAATTTCAAACGTAGTGGAGGTGGTTATATTTCCCCAAGAGAGAGAGACAGAATCATACCCAAAACGTCTCATCTCGAAAATAAAACATACAATAAAATACCGGACGATATGACCTGGGGACTATACTCTCCGTACATTCACTAGCCAGGGGATTCACCCACATCGCGCAACCTCCGATGATAACACTAGAGGGGTATGCTTTCACGTAAATATCATTCACATCGATATTTATAAAATACATAAGTATACATATATATTATCACAATCCCGTATATATATATATATATAATTAAATTAAATTTGGCTAACACGTGCCTAATTCCCGTAGCACTAGCCCACAATACCCGAGTCTATTTCTTGACTCTTAATTCTATAAGTATTAACTTACAATTTATATATCATAACATATTTTTATTCAAGATAATAAGCACATCTCAATCCATCCCGTGTCCTAATTTCATCTGAAATTCCTAGTCAAATCCGTTCACATATTTTCGAGTGTTGTCCATCCTAAACACTCCTAAATCTATACCTCAAATTCATTATCATCTAATTCCAATGTAAAAAAATATTCGTTAATATTTTCCAAAGTCCAACACTCATCTACAAACATCCCTAAATAATTCAAATTTGATTTCCCACCAAAGATTTTGGTCTCGGACACCCTTCTGTAATAAATTCGTAATTAATTTTAAAAAATCAGAAAAATATGAGGTCGGTGCCCACGCGATAGTAACGAAAAGACCTACAATTCCATATTTTGAACAAGCAGGTAAACTGAACCGGTTAGGACACGGGGAAAACCGATTTGCCCGTCAATCAAAATGACGTAGTATTGATTCTGGCAAACTTCATCTTCACCAATCATTTCCTTCAATTTTTGTTCACCCAAACCTCCATGGATTTATCTCAAAACTTAACCCAAACATACCCAATGATTAATACATGTTTCCAATAGTTTATAATCATCAAATATATCATTAAACATTAACGGTTCATACTTAAATCAATTAATTCACGAATTGGGTTTTCTCACTTTTATTCAAATTCCTCATTCAATCCGATTATATACTCCACATTAAATGAGATTAGCTACTGGGATTTGACTCAAATTCATATTTCAATAACATATGATATCATCCCATCATTAATTTCACATACATTTTCACATCAAACTCCTAAAGCCCTCCAAACCCATTTTTTAGCATTTAACAATCCTCCCCAAAACGAGTTTGTATACACCTACCATGATATGAACATGAGTTTTTGCAAATAAAAATCAGAATAAAGTTAATTAGTTGCCTAATTGGATTCGTAGAGTCTAATTTCACGTGTGAGACGATGAATCTGACAAAGCACATCAAATTCATCCTTTAATTCGATCTCTAAGGTCCCCTATTTTTCTTCCTTCTCTCTCCTCTCAATTTCTAGGGTTTTTAATATGAGTTATGGTTGCCTCTAATTGCAAAACTTAGGTTTAAAACTCCAAATCCCAAAATTAGGCTAATGGGGCAAGCCCAAATGACCCGAACACCCCCGTGTATGCTCGGTTATGTTAAAAAAAGGCCTCGGGACCCAATTACTACCCGGGTATACTATTTTGTCTATCTCGGCCATTTTGGAATCAATCGTGACCTCAAAATTGCCATCCGAGTTAACTTTCGGTTGAGATAAAGCATTTCCACGTCACTATCACTCGTTATGACGTGAAATAATCATTTACTATTCACTTAGTAATTATATTGCATAAATATTAATCACTATCTCTTCCGATTAATATTTTAAATGACCACGTACTAATTTGTTCACACATAATAAATTAATTCAATTAAATCATGGTACACGTGTAATTTAAAAATACCCGAACTAATTAAATGATAATACTCAGATATACGGGGTGTTACATACTTCTCCCCCTACAAAGGAATTTCGTCTTCGAAATTCGGATATGCCCGGTATTACCACCTCGGATACTTACACACAACTGCATCCGAACGTATTCGAAATTTACTCGCACTAATATTTTGGTATTTACACTATACACACACCAATGGTACCGTTTTAACTGAAGGTCTACTTACTACAACCCACGATTAGTGACAAGTCCATTTAAACCCTTACATTCCAATACATTCCCTTATGCTTAAGGTCTCACTTATAGAATGACGCGCAATAATATCATGAATTCGATAACAAAATCTCAAAAGACGAGCCTATACTCTACTGGCTTTATCATCTCCACGTTAGAAAATACCCCACTCTTATAGGTGTCAATTTGCCTTATTGCCATACCATGTCATCTCTCTGCATGGAAGACACCCTCAGCAACTTCTGACCACTCGTGTCAGGCCTCAAAACTTTGGTTCAAGTAAACGTACTCTCACTACTTTCTAAAACTATATGAAAATGATGAGGATTAACTCAATCCTTGTCGACGGACCATGAATCAGTCCAGGTCCGAGAAATTATTATTTCCACATTCTCAACTATCCCAAAGGTGGGCAAAAAATTTCTTCCCGTGAAACCTTAGAAGTCACTTACCAATTAATATCCTGCTACGAGTCATCAGATATCGCTCTACCAGTTGCGGTTAATATTCGCAATTACTCCAGAAATCCTAAACATGCATTCTCGCATTCTGCCACATTCTATGTCACCCCTTCCGGCTATCCATCGGCTTACGATTGACACGTCTAGCTCAAGACGCAACTTCATCCTCATCGCCTCCTGACACTCCCTGTCCAAGGTGGGACTCAAGGGTCTCGTCTCGATTTACTATAATATTAGGCGACACCTTGTACCAATTCATTTCTCCTCTTTAATAACATGTTGGGCATTCTGCCCGGTAGTATAACACACCCCAAACGAATAACGATTATTCCGTTCATGGTCAATTCACTTCAAAACCAAAAGAAAATCTTGACCCCTTCGCGATTTTGATAATCCAATCATGAACTTTATCAGTTTGCGAATCCATTCTGTCCCTAGAATCATCAATATATCACAACATTCGGGTGGGAAATATTGGACCAACCTTTTCTCTTTATGAATGGCGCACTTGGAGACAGTTTCACTATGTCTCACTCAATTTGAAATCCACACACTCAGCATCTCACATCACGTGGAACATCTTATTTCCCTTTTTTTGAGATATACAAAAGTCATAGCCCGTGCGTTTGCTCCAGAATTGCACACTTCCTAAGATCTTTTTCATCTGTTAGAATCAACAACTAATCTATACGCAAACCACTCTACGCATTCGACTAGGTGGAACTTCGCTCAACTTCTCAAAATTATGGAGTCCTCCCTTGTCACGGGATACCTCTTACATTTACTTACAACGTTTTTCGACTCAACTCGGTTGCAAGAGTTTTCTCATAACATACACACAATCAGACTACCTCATTTCCTCAAATGAAGTTTAGTCCATCGTACTATTCCACTTATGTTTCTGACTGGCCTACAAATATATTTTCAACACCTTAATAATCACGCCTCCTTATCACGGACGATACTGAAGGTCACATAACCAGGGAGCCTATACACCCATATCTCGTGCACATCTGCACAATCATCTCTAACGTCCCACGCGTAACATACTTATCTCAAGTTCAGCGCCGCATTCTCATCGTGGTTATACCGTATGGCTAACCTCAATTATCCTACTAAAATGATTTAATTTTTTCTTAATACTGCTCCACCCATCAACTAGGGGTGCAAAAATTTCCCGGTGCTCCCCATACAACACTACTCGACTCTACAGGTCTTATATCATATAATAGCTCTCTGCTCATGGTTTCATCCACATACATGTGTAATAACTAAAGTGCTAAACTCATGCCCTAGTGACCAACACATCTCTCAAATCTCGACATTCGCTAGGATTCATACGTGGGATGTCTCGCAAGTAAAATCCAAACAAGGAACCCTCCCGATACAAGATTACTTAGCATTGTCGGTCATTGAATCCATAGGCTCAAGACACATAACCAGGATATCCCAAAATCTTATCCCTAGACATAAAAGTCTAATCGTCCACTCCCACATCACTAAGGTACTTATACAACACGACTCTCTCTGTATCACTAAGTCTCCCGCGCTAGGTATATAACGAGTTAAATCTCTCTGCTCGACTATAAACTTAATATAGCCTGAATCACATCAGTACGGTCCCTACACACTTGGATCAAATATAATGAAACAACTATAATCTCTGAAGTCTCCTCCACGATATAATATAAATGCGAGCTCAGCCCTCTTTCAGGTGACACATCGCTAAACAAAACATCATGTCCTAGAATAGCGAACATGAAGCCTTGCAGTAACAACCCATTATCGCTCAACCCATCACTAACCAACCCATACCTAGGATAACATCATAATCGAATATAATCTCTTAAAATGATTTAACCCACAAAAATACATCCTCTTAGTGTCCCCACTCGTTCCCCTACAGATGGAACTAAAAACATCTCCACCACTCAATAAATAGTAACACTAACGATACACGCACTAAACCCGCCGCACGCGTAAACCTAGTGCTAACGAAATAATGTGGTTTACTTGTGTTACACAAAAGATACCCCATTCACCCTAGGATAAGACGCACACTTTCAATTGTCACTAGCACTGATAATCCATTTGCTTCCTGGACATAACACTCTCGTCCAAATTGATCCAAAAACTTTAACAATAATTTCCCCTGCTGGTCATCCCGCTCCTGCCTCCTAACTCGCTACGGATAAGATCGATACACGTAGTCCTACTCTTCATACCTAGGACACCATTATGTGTTATCCCCCGATCTTTGGACTTACTGGCCAAATCGGGGTTGTCCTTCTCTCAAACCTGTTAGTCTTAACCCCAATTGTTACCCTCATTATTCATTTGGCTCTACTGGCCCTGTGGAACACACCGCTGGCCCTAATTGAATCCACCGTCACTTAGTTGGAATTTCATTATTCTAAATCATTCAAATGGGTCCCCTACTAGGTATCCTCCAATAGTGCCTCATAATTTACCTTCAGTCTTTCCCTTTTGGCTAGGCTCTCCAACTCTCTTATCCCCCTTCTCATGGAAGCATTAATATAAACATTGTAAAAGTATGTCATTGACGCCATGTGCATAAGTCATCATAGACTAATTTCCTATAAGTATTGGCGACTCCTTCTCATGAGTCCATTATCACCCTTAAGAACCTTTTCCTCCTCGCTACCTACCTAAAATAAATTCTTCACCACAATCGGCCTCTATTCGTCCCTCCTGTGATAAGTTCAGAAACTTCCTTCGCATCTCTGTCGGAACAGCAGATGAAATAACTTGCGATCAAACCACACCAAAAATTTCTTGATTAATTCTTTATCTAGTTCCTTACATGTGATAACTGTCTCCCACCATGACAACACTGCTCCTACGAGTAAAAATTTTAAACTAAAATTTAAATCATGTGTGCCACTGTACTCCACCATACGTAATTGCCTTTGGATTATCTCATTTTATTGGCCCATCACACTTTCTCTCTTACCTGAACCCTTACAGATGACTCTTCGAAAGGGTCCATGTGACTTCCCCATTTACCAAATACGTTGGGTGAGTCTGAATTTGCACCACTGTTCTTTAAGACAGTGCTTAGGAAAACTATCGCGCCCTAGTGATTAACCTATTGTCATCTGCCTAAACAATAATCATAATGACTCCTATTATGGTCACCATTCCCATAATACTTTATGGCTTCTACTGAGTCCCTCATCCTGTAGTCTTTCTAACGGCCCTCGTTGGTCGACCTATATTGTTCGAGGTACAAAACCCAACTGAACTCGTATATGATTCGTATTAATTATACTTAATAGCAGGAGAATGTAAACGTGCATACAAAGAGGAATACACCAATCCTATAATAGGGCTCTATATCAAAGAACGCTACGCTGAAATCGTAGTAAGCTGAACAGAAATTATAGACACTAGAACTTGATGCTCTGATACCATCTATGACACCCCGCCTATTTTAATTACGGGTGACCAGTACTTTATCAAAATAACCAGGAATCTCATTTGGTTCATTCTTAGCATCATTGTAGAAAACTTTTTTTAAATTACTAACCACATATGTTAAATTAAGTCGGTGCCAAATTTTATCTTTCATTAACGTAACAACTTGCTGAAATAAACAGTATAACCAAACCATTTGCCTTATAATAATCTGAACAATCACGCAACAGATAAATAAATAATACTACCGAATAAACCATCGGTTCCCAAAGAAAAACAACTACAAGTCTGAAATAATAAACTGAATCCACAATGTCTAATAAATACCTAAAGTACTGAATAATCTAAATAGGGCAACATGCCCAAATAAAATATTGAATCAGAAATCCTAATCTAGGAATGAATAACTAAAGCGTTTGCACAAAGTCCTGCAAGCCTCCACAATTTTGCAGCTACACATCCCTGGAATAAGTCATCAAGCTCGGCGTCCTTGTGGCTGGACACCTAAAATGTTTGTGTCAAAAAGATATTTTGACATGGTTCAAAGCCCTAAACCAATTGAATTTTTTTTAGCAAGTAATTAAAATGCAACGATGAAATATGCATTAACACTTTTCATATTTAAGTGGGTTTCGCATTCTCTTAAGATATTACTCACCCCACAACTTTTGTGCACACCTAATGCTGACCTTCTAACCCAACTAGTTACCCTACCCCACCTAACTAGCCTTATTACACTTCATTCTATCACACTACTCAAACCCAGGTATTCCTTACTTTGATTTATAAGTTGTTCTACTTATTAACTTATTTAATCATTTCAACTTTATTTACTCATATAATGTTCGCACTAGTTATATTTGAAATACTAATAAATCATATAACGTTCACACTAGTTATATCTGAAATACATTCACACTTTATGTATTTATCCCGTATATAATTATTTACTCGTATTATATACGTACTAGTATACTACAACATTCACACACCATCCTCCCGAGTAATAACTCATCAGATGCTCGTCTCTATAATGCTATATCCCAGGTATGCTCACTCTAACCCGGTTATCATAAGTCGAACTAACGCACATTGAACTTTGGTAAAAATCGCAAACATAGTGGAGGCGGTTATACCTCCCCGAGAGAGAGAGAGAGAGAGAGACGGAATCATTCCCAAAATGTCTCACCTCGAAAATAAAACACACAATAGAATATCGAACAATATGACCTGGGGATATACTCTCCCCACATTCACTAGCCAGGGGATTGACCCACATCGCACAACCTCAGATGATAGCATTAGAGGGGTATGCTTTCACGTAAATATCATTCACACCGATATTTATAAAATACACAAGTATACATACATATATATATATATATATATATATAATTAAATTAAATATGGCTAACCCGTGCCTAACTCCCGTAGCACTAGCCCATAATAACCGAGTCTATTTCCCGACTCTTAATTCTATAAGTATTAACTTATAATTTATACATCACAACATATTTTTATTCAAGATACTAAGTACATATCCATCCAGCCCGTATCCTAATTTCATCTGAAATTCCAATTCGAATCCGTTCATATATTTTCGAGTGTTGTTCATCCTAAACACTCCTAAATCCATACCTTGAATTCATTATCATCTAATTCCAAGGTAAAAAACGTTTCTTAATATTTTCCATAGTCCTACACTCATCTATGGACACCCTTAAATAATCCAGATTTGATTTCCCACCAAAGATTTCGGTATCAGACACCCTTCCGTAATAAATTCATAACTAATTAAAAAAAATAAAAAAATAAAAAGGTTGGCGCCCCCGCGATGGTAACAAAAGGACGTACAATTCCATGTTTTGAACAAGCAGGTATATCGAATTGGTTCAGACAGGGGGAAAACCGATTTACCCGTCAATTAAAACGACGTAGTTTTTATTCTGGCAAACTTCATATTCCCCAATCGTTTCCTTCCATTTTTATTCACCCAAACCTCCATGAATTTATCTCAAACCAAATATACCCAATGATTAATACATGTTTCCAACAGTTTTTAATCATCAAATACATCATTAAACATTAACGATTCCTACTTAAATCAATTAATCCACAAATTGGGTTTTCTCACTTTTATTCAAATTTCTCATTAATAGGATTCTATACTCCACATTAAATGACATTAGCCACTAGATTTTGACTCAAATTAATATTTTAATAATATATGATATCATCCCATCATCAATTTAGCATACATTTTCACATCAAATGCTTAAATCCCCCCAAACCCATTTTTTAGCATGTGACAACCCTCCGCAAAACAAGTTTATCTACACCTACCATGATATGAACATGAGTTTTTTCAAATAAAAATCAGAAGCAAATTAATTACTTGCCTTATTGGATTTATAGGGTCATATTTCATGTAGGAAACGACGAATTTGACAAAGCACCTCTGATTCCTCCTTAAATTTGGTCTCTAAAGTCCCTTATGTTTCTTCCTTCTCTCTTCTCTCAATTTCTAGGATTTTCAATATGAGTTATGGTTGCCTCTAATTCCAAAATATAGGTTTAAAACTCCCAATCCCAAAATTAGGCTAATGGGGCAAGCCCAAATGACCCAGTTATGTCAAAAAAGGCCTCGGGACCCAATTATTATCCCCCGAGTACACTATTTTAACTATCTCGGTCCTTTCGGAACCAATCGTGACCTCAAAATTGTCATATGAGTCACTCTTCAATAATTTCATATCTCGACCTCATATAATCTACACGCGACTTTCGGTTGAGACAAAACATTATCACATCACTATCACTCGCTATGACGGGAAATAATCATTTACTATTCACTTAGTAATTATATTGGATAAATATTAATTATTATCTCTCCTAATTAATATTTTAAATGACCACATAGTAATTTATCCACACATAATAAATTAATTCAATTAAATTACAGCACACGTGAAAATACCATAATTAATTAAAATATAAATACTCAGAAATACGGGGTGATACAAAAAGGTGCTACACAAAATAGTCCTAAAAGAAAGTGATTTTAGAATAAAATCAACGCAAATGTATAAAGGACAAGAAATAGTATTTTTTAAGTGTAACACAAGGTGGGGTGAACTCCTCGGGTTTTTGGCTTCGGCCGATAAAAAGTGAAATAATATGGACATTTGATAAATGTAAAAACACATTAATATGGTCTTGAATGACACCAGGAATAATTAATGAAGGCCCGGAGCCATATGGTGAAAGTTTCAAAATCACTGACCATAGCATATAGTAGTATAACTGGCGGTGTGGATCTTGTTAAAGTATGCAGATTGGAGGATTCCAAGAAAAGATATTGAGAAGTGGAATATGTCAAGAAATGGGTTGCATTGTGAATTTAAGAAAATATAACTTAACTTGAATTAAATTAATACATATTTTGGTTGAAAGATACCGTGGACAAGTAATATGAGAAATGAGCCAATGTCCATGAAGTAAAAAGGAATACAAAATAAAGGTGATTACATAGGTAATTAGGTAATCTAAAGAGGTTCAACCCATAACTAACACATGAGTTGGTTTATGAAAGTTTTTTCAGCAAAAGATAACTATTTTATACCAAGTTGTTAGGGTGTGTTGAAAGGTAATTTTTAGGGAAAATACTAAGGTAAATTTGGTTGGCAAATGGGTGATTTCAATAAAGGAGGTGCTTTTCCTTAGATAAGAAGGTATTGTTCAAAGTATTTAACTGGGTGCATCAAATCAAGAAATAAATGTTAAGTCACGTAAAAAGGGATTCCTCTACAATATTTAGGTGAATTGGTTGGAATAATTAACATTTTTGGAATAAAAACGGTTTCATGCATTAAAGTATATATATGTATGCACACACACACACACACACACACACACACACACACACACATATATATATATATATATATATATATATATATATACGTATGAAGTAGTTGCATGAGCATGTAGACATAACGTGTTAGAGTTTCTTTTCTGTCGTTCGATTCTATGTTGCATTGTTGTATTTTTTTCATTGGGTATTCGTCTCATTCCCTTCTCTTTGTTACGACAGGTTGTATGTAGTTCCGTATTTGGAGAGCATTACTCAGGTAAGTATTCTTTATTTTACGTTAGTAGCTCTATATGCTTGGATTTCGGGGATGCTTCCCACGGTTCCTTCACGTAGTTTTATTTAAATTGGAATCGCATGCTAAACAAGTGAAACATTACTCAAATTAAACTGAACTAGCAATAATTTTTAGGTTTACTTACTGTTTCACACTTAATATTCGAGTCGGATCGGGTTGACCACCGATAACCCATAAATTCTAAACGGGGTGTTATAAATGGTATTAGATCTCTAGGTTCAAGGTTCCTTTCGGTAGTGACGTGGTGAGGTCGGTAGTGGATCTTTCCACGTCGGGTCATTTTTGGGTCAATCACATTAGACAAGTGACAATTTCCATTCGTGTTCTCCATGATAGATTTAAGGAGATTAGCCTTACGGGCAATGTGTGGCTAAGTAGCGTGTGGCTAAGATTAGTTGTCATTAATAGCTTCCTCGCTTTCGATTTAGACATGTTAGTAATTTTTGAGTGTCCGTGAGAGCCAATAGTGTCCACACCGCGATTTTTCATGTGAGGTGCCTTTGTGTCAGCCCTTGATGATGTGAGAAGCCTAGTAAGGTGAATAACATCCAATGAGTTAGGGACATGAATTGGGTAAAGTCAATAATGGATGATAGGTGACTAAAGCGCCACATCTTAGTGAGATTGACTTGTGATAAGGATACATTAAGTTACTTAGTTAGGTACTTATGGGTAGTTAAGAACGATGATGTAATTAGGCGAACTTGATCCTTGGGGTAGTGTCGTGTCGTAAGCATTAGACAATTCGGTAGGCATATAGCATCGTGTTGGTCCTTACTTGAAGATGTGTACTCTACCATAGTTGATAGGTTAATATTATTTGGTAGGTGCCTTGGTTATTGTCGATTGAAGTTTCGCAAGCTATGATGAGAGTTATCGACCATTGGTGGTGAGCACGTTACATACGTAATAATGATGGTTGAAGTGACGTAGGAGTGGACCCTAGATAGTCTTCTATGATATGGTTTTAAATAATGTGATGCAACTTTAAGGAAGTGGTTTCCCTAATGACGTCGGTAGTGTGAACTTAAAGGTTTATAGGTGGTGTACGACGTCCTATATCCTGCTAGAATCCTTACTAGTGATAGTCTACAGTTTAATACGTGATTTATGGCATCGAATGTTTGGAAGAAGGTTTTTGGACCTTTATTGGATTGCGTCGTAGGTTAGACCTGTACCAAAGTTTCAAATAAAAAGGAGATAAGATTCTTATCTAAACGTCGTGATCCGTTCTTATAAGGACAGATTTTTATAAGTCCGTTATCAATTAATTATGTCATATATCGCTACACCATCGAAGAGCATTCAAAAGAAATCTACATCAAGACGGATCCGAATTAATCAAGTTCTTCATCAAAAAGACTCCTCGAAGTTTACTTTGGTAAGGTTATGTGCCTTAACTTTCCACTTAGAGCTTTTGGAATATTTTTACAAAATATTTTCTAAGTGTTGGAGCGGACTTTTCCGTCAAAAATTGAGAATGAGTATTTTTTCTAAATGGTGAAGCGTACCTCGATTTTGACGCCCAAGTCGTTCAAGCGAGATGTCATCTCGTTCGAGCGACATATGGATGTTGCGCGATGTCGTTTGAACGACATCTGTACTTCATTCACGCAAGATAGATATTTCATTAGAACGAGCTCTAATACCGAGGCGACGTGTTTTTGTATAAATACTCATTAAATGGTTTCGTTTTCATTAAGAAGTCCCAGCATTTTGAAAGACAGAAAACTGCAAAACTGCAGAATTCTTTTGACTTCTTCTTTTAGGGTTTAATCCCTTTTTGTTTTTTATTCACAAAAATCCCATATGCTTTGGTGAATTGTTTTGGTGTTCAAGAACACACTTTGCCCTTGTTTATTCTTTATGGGGAGAACTCTACAACCGTAGAGCTGCGTGCTATTGTGGAGGGAGTCTCTATGAAGGTACTCTTGTGGGGAGGATAACCTACACCGTGAAGACTGCGTGTCCTTGTGGTATAGCTACGTGTGAACCATTGTTGATTTCTAGCCGCTACTTTAGAGGTTTGACGAAGACACCGTGCATTACTCTTGTGGACGAAAGCAAGATGGTATGTAAGTCAAGGGTCTTGTAAACTTGTTAGAAGCTCTAGAAATAAAAGGTTTTGCCCTTTGGGAATTTTTCCTGAAATTTGTGTCGCGTGCTTTATTTATGGTTTGACACATGCACACACGTAGTTGCCTGTTTAAGGGGATGAATTAATTTGGTTTAAAAATAGACTATAATTAAATAAGGTTTAATTGGAAACTTGCGAATTAGTTTAAATCGGTATCACACACCGTCGTCATATTTTACAAATTGGTATCAGAGCAGGTTACACTATTTTATTGTGTATTCCTATTTTCCGCAAAATTTGTGTGATATTGATTTTTTTTTTAAATCAAGTTTGTGAAAAATCGCAATTTTTCCAATGGAACTTTCATTTAATAAGGTGCCTATTTTTTATGGGAATAATTATTCATATTGGAAAGCTCGCATGAAATCTAGTTTAAAAGCTATTGACGAGCGTGTTTGGTTGCTTTGCGAAAATGGATGGAATCCTCCCACTGTCACCGTTGATAATATCACTTCTTTAAAACTTGTGTCAGATTGGACTGAGAACGATTTTAAAATGTCGAGTTTTAATTCCCGTGGACTGAGTGCTATTTCTGGAGTTGTCACTCCTGATGAGTTTCGTCTAATTATGACATGTACCACGTCTAAAGAGGCTTGAGATGTTTTTAAATTGACACATGAGGGTACGAACGCGGTTAAAGAATCAAAATCATAAAATTTGGCAACCCAATTTGAGACTATCACCATGTCTGAGTCTGAATGCTTTGATGATTTTTATGCACGTTTATCGAACATTGTAAACACCAGTTTTAATTTGGGTGAGGTGATTGATAACACGCGTGTCGTTAAAAAGATTTTGAGATCTCTCCCAAAACGCTTTATTCCTAAAGTCACTGTTTTGGACTCTCTGGGAAATTTGAAATCACTTAAGTTGGAAGAACTTGTATGAGATCTTTAAACCTATGATATTGACATGTTTCCCCAAACCATTAAGGCTAAGGA
Source organism: Sambucus nigra (assembly GCA_949130495.1). Classification (NCBI taxonomy): domain Eukaryota; kingdom Viridiplantae; phylum Streptophyta; class Magnoliopsida; order Dipsacales; family Adoxaceae; genus Sambucus; species Sambucus nigra. The sequence continues at coordinate 311,377,966 of OX422217.1, read as the reverse complement.
TAATGGCGTTTCTTTAAAGACTAATTTTAAGAAAAAGAAAGAAAAAGTTTGTGAGTCCGATTCTGAGGAAGATTTTGATTTTAAAGATATGGCCTTGATTGCGAAATTTTTTTAAAAATTTCTCAACATGAACAAAAATAATTCTTCCAATAAGAGATTTTTTGAGAAAAATAAAAAGCCCAATGAAAGCGGTGAGGAAGAGAAGAAGAGAGAAAAAGAAAAGGAGATTGAGGAAAATTTGGAAAATTTGACGTGTTTTGAGTGTGGGGGTAAAGGGCATAAGGCATATGAGTGTGCCACTAGACTTAGGAGAGAGGGAAAGAAAGTGGTTGTGCCTGCCACACTTAGTGATAGCGACATAGAGGTTTTGTATTCGGGTGATGAAAAAGAGAACGGTATGTGTGTTGGATTTTTAGCCAGTCAGGTTAGCATACCTAGTTTGAATGGAGGTGAGGGGACTAGTTCGCATGAGACCCCCGATGATGATGATTTGAGTGTTTCGAGTGAGGGAGAAGGTCAGTGTGAAAGTGGATATAAAAGTGAGCTCCAAATTGCTTTTTGAGATTTGTATGCCGAGACCTTAAAGACTAAAAAATTTAATAAAAAGTTAAGTCTTAGGATGAGGGATTTGGAGAGAGAGATTGAGGTATTGAGTGAGTTTGAGGCCAAAGCAAGTCAACTTGAGAAGTTGAAAGTGAGTTTGAGCGAGCAGTTGATTGCTTTAGGTAGGGAGAAGTGTGATTTGACCAACACGGTGTCTAGTCTGACGACACGTGTATCCCAACTCGAGAGTGATCTCGAATGTGCCCGGGAGGTCAAAGTCCCTTTAGAGAACGTATCTAAGAAGGCTGGAAAGATGGTTCTCAATCCTATTTTGGATAGTGGTGAGAAGTTAGGAATAAGTCATTACGGTGCTTCTACTTCCCAATTAGCACTCGAACCGGTTCCCACTTTAGTGTTAGATTCACGTGAGTCTCACCATATCCCACCTAGGAGTCCCATTCCTATTAGGAGAGCGCGTCTTAGAGTTTTTAATAGAGGTGTTCCCAGGCCTATATATGTTTGTTCCCATTGCAAAAGGAGAGGACACCTTAGGTAATTTTGTTTTAAGTTGGGTTATGTGTCATGTTTTGCTACTACACGTGTTTCTGCCATACATGCACCCACACATAATACTTTACATTCTCTTGGAGACTACATGAGAGAGTTTGCACATCTAGGTGAGCAAGTTAAGTTTTTAGTCAAAACTTCACAAAATTTTATGGAGGTTTTTCATAAGTTGGCACCACCTTTGAAAAACCCCTCCACTCCTAACGATTGAGGTTTGACTTGTTTACTATCATAGGATGTTTTTCGTGCTAACATTATTTGCCTATTGCTAGTATGTATCATTTTTGTATGTTTTATCTTTTTTTTTTAAATTTTGAAAAATATAAAAAGATTTTATTTTTATAAAATTTTGAGAAAATCCAAAAAGAGTTTTGTATTTTGTTTGCAACGTTTATGGATAGACACTTAGGATGACCGAGTCACAACATCATTCCATTTTTCATGCGACTATTTGATAGTGTTTTGAGACAATATATCATGTCTTCTTTGTGCTTTATAATGTTTAGAGTCATTAAGATGTAATTAAGTGTTACTTCCTACATGTTTGACTCATGATTTCCTTTATTGCACACGTGCACGGATTTTTTTTATTATTGTGCTTGTCTTATCTCATGTTGGTTGGGTGTTTTCACTTCAATCATGTCCTTAAAACGAACCAATCGCGATAAAACTGGATAAGAAAGTTGTGCATGTAAGAGTCGTTTGTGAGGTTGTGTGCTTTATTTAAAAACGGGGAAGGGCTGCGAAAGGTTTACTTTTGACCTTTGCGAATACTAAGCCACCGTTATATCGGACCTAAAAAATTGAGGAATTTTATTATTCGGGGTCTAAAGAGGTTTAAAAGAGCCCGAAAAAAATTTAAAGGAAATAAAAAGAAATTCATGCCAAAAAGGGGACATTTGGTTTTTTTTGGACCAATTCTCCAATGTTTGAGAATTTAGATTACCTCTAAAATAAAATATGCATGAGGGAGTTTGGATGGAATTTAAACGGGTTTGCATATCCTTGAAATTCTTGAAAAAGCATTAAATAGTTTTGGACGTTATTGGGGTGGAAATCTCTTTGACTTTGATTTGTTGATTTGCATAAGACGATGTCATCAAAATTCAACAATCTTTACACCTAAGGAGGTTTTTTATGTTTATTCGTTAGGAGTACACGTACGCATCGTGCATATATGATTGATTGGGTTCATTTACCTATCGAATATGTTCACACCTATTCATTCGATTTCCATGACTTGGTTGTTTGAGCTTAAATCCATGGTGTGATTTTTAGTATTTTTTTTGTATAAAAAATTTGAAAAATAAAAAATAGTCTGTGAATGTTTTTTAGATACTCCTTTGCATGCGCGTAGTTTGATCCATATTTGCTATGATTTTTTCGTGACACTTCATGTTTTGATTATTTCTTCTTATCTGTTTATTTGGGGACATTATAAAAAGGGGAAGAATTATCATGTTATGGGGGAGTTTTGCATTATGAGGGAGATTTGATTTTTTAATGATTTATTCTTATATCATTTCAAACTCGACGAGTTACGAAGGTTTTTGCTTTATCTCATGTGTGTAGGTACAAATATTGAAGATCATCATGATGCACACCCTAATGAGAAAAGCTTTGAGACTTGATGAATATTTTTGAAGAAACAGTTTGAGATCTTGCAAATTTATTCATGGGAGGGTAGATTTGTATAGGCAATTTTGTATTTGATAATTCGAATATTTTTATGTATGTACCGGCATAGACATAGGGGGAGATTTGTAAGGACATATTTTTATAAGTCCGTTATCAATTAATTATGTCATATACCGCTACACCATCGAAGACCATTCAAGGGAAATCTACATCATTACGGATCCGAATTAATCAAGTTCTTCATCAAAAAGACTCCGCGAAGTTTACTTTGGTAAGGTTATGTTTTTAATACCTTAACTTTCCACTTAGAGCTTTTAGGATATTTTTACAAAATATTTTCTAAGTGTTGGAGCGGACTTTTGCGTCAAAAATTGAGAATGAGTATTTTTTCTAAGTGGTGAAGCGTACCTCAATTTTGATGCTCAGGTCGTTCAAGCGAGATGTCATCTCGTTCGAGCGACATATGGATGTCGCGCGATGTCGTTTGAACGACATCTGTACTTCGTTCGCGCGAGATAGCTATTTCGTTCAAACGAGCTCTAATACCGAGGCACGCGTTTTTATATAAATACTCATTAAATGGTTTCGTTTTCATTTAGAAGTCCCAGCATTTTGAAAGACAGAAAACTGTGAAACTGCAGAATTCTTTTGACTTCTTCTTTTAGGGTTTAATCCCTTTTTATTTTCAATTCACAAAAATCCCATATGCTTTGGTGAATTATTTTAGTGTTCAAGAACACACTTTGCCCTTGTTTATTCTTTGTGGGAAGAACTCTACAATCGAAGAGTTGCGTGCTATTGTTGAGGGAGTCTCTATAAAGGTACTCTTATGGGGAGGATAACCTACATCGTGAAGACTGTGTGTCTAAGACTGCGTGTCCTTGTGGTATAACTGCGTGCGAACCATTACTGATTTCTAGCCGATACTTTGGAGGTTTGACGAAGACACTGTGCGTTACTCTGTGGACGAAAGCAAGATGGTATGTAAGTCAATGGTCTTATAAACTTGTCAGAGTTCTAGAAATAAAAGGTTTTTCCCTTCGGGGATTTTTCCTGAAATTTGTGTCGCATACTTTATTTATGGTTTGACACACGCACACACGTAGTTGCCTGTTTAAGGGGTTGAATTAATTTGGTTTAAAAATAAACTCTAATTAAATAAGGTTTAATTGAAAACTTGCGAATTAGTTTAAATCAATATCACACACCATCGTCATATTTTACAGTTCTAACGGCATGATTGATGACGGAATGCGAGGCGATTCCAACGTGGGTGTGATTTAAGGAAGTCCTTGGAGTGTCGTTAGGACTTATTACGTGTAGCATCATTAAGGAAGATAGATTGACTTTTTGTGACGCCTTGAGGTATTCAATGGTTAAAATGCATCGTGTGTGGGGACTTGTAGGCAAGTATCTTTGTGAGTGCTTAATGGCCAAGATGCGAATATTTGGAAAATCAATAGTGCATACCTACGATAAGAGGATCATAAGTGATGAAACCCCGTCAAGTATTTAATGACTGTTGTATTGGGGTGTGCTTAGTATCCTTAAAGAATAACTCAAATTCGACATAATGGAGTACTAGTGTTCTAATGATGGTCGCATCGAGGGTCATGTGATGATTCCAAGTTATTGATCAAATTTTAAGGAATCGAATCATATAGTCCTTGGTGAGGTCACCCAATTTGATAAAAATAAGCGGTGCCACCTCCAAAGGGAAATTGGAGAGTTGTGTCATGATTGGGCATGATGCTCGTTTGTCCTAAGATGATTAGTGAAGTAAGTGTAGTACTCAATTTTAATGGGTACTAGGAAGTGCGTTTGGAGTTACATTGTTGATGTCATGTGCAGATTTAAAAATAGCACCCCATAAGATATACTGAAGCATGATTAGGATATCGACATGTGTCAACAATATAAGTTAGAATAACCCCAATAGGGAACAAACTAGTTCTTAGAACGTCTTGCCAAATCAGTACGAATTAGAAGACGAGGCCTTGCATAGTACTTTCTATCCTTAGGGTACCAATGACGATTAGTGAGTCCATTAGGTAGATTCAGATTGGGTAGAAATTAGGGATTTACGTGGTGATAACCTGGTGATGATTGGTGATGTTAACGAGGTAAGTGTCTCACCAAATCAGATATCGCATAAGGAGATGTTGGGATACAACCACCGTATGATAAAGTATATAGTGACCTTGGTAAGTTAGGTTGATCATGATGTTATATTGACTAGAGATATGGATAAGGTCGTCATTGACAAAGGTCTTGGACATTCGCCAATTGAAGTTGTTCAGGTCTGTCAAGGATGTAAGGAGGAAGCCTTACCCCTAAGGACGGAAGTCTATCGTTTGATTTCCCAAAAGATAATAGGTGCGTATGTTGCCTTCATATTATGGGGATGAATGATTTGTGGTCCAATTCATCGCAATTGGTACTCGAGCCAGGGTATATGGCCAGGTTAATATCCAAAGAGAACGTTTTGGAGGAGTCGTAGACTTCATAGCATGCGGTGTAGGTTCGCCCTTCATAAACCACAGTCCGTTGTGGGCGGATGGGATTTTCTCAAAATAGTTGTTTATTCTTTTTTATTCTCTGTGTCCCTTTCAGTTCTGGTAATCAAGGACTGCATTTCCTCAGTTGTGGTAGTCGGGGATTTTATCATCGTATAGCACGATGCGGTTTGGCTCAGGAGAGTGCGATTGGGCCTCACATGGTCAATGCAGCTCGGTATCTGGGTGCACCCTCATTAAAGTATTCTTTTGTATTACACAAAGTTCTTTTTATGTGTGGTTGCGCGTTTTGCCGCACGTTTTGCTCATAGTATCTGTTTTCCTTAAGATTAACGACCTTATGGGTCGGGCGACATGTTAGTTGGCAACTCTGGTTGTAAAGATCAGGATGATGATTTAAGGACATCGGATAGCGTTAGAACACTAGGAAACACAACACACAGTGTCATTTTGCCACAATGAGTGGATTGGTGTAATACTCGGATGAGTGTTCCATAGTTAGACGCCTAAAATGATCCTAGGTTCATAAAAGGATCTTATGAAAGTTGTTAGTCAAAAGCACGATTTATGACTTGATTGGTATGTCTTTCCATGGAGCGAGTTACATTTTTTCAAGGATGATACCAAGTTTAAGTGAATTTGTGTGGTCAGAAAAACCTAAGAATTTGAAGGGACTAAAGATATGCAAACCTACAAATTTAAATGATTTATGACGATAGATTAGGTGATTAGTTGTATGTCATTTGCTCTTGGGTGAGTGTCAATCACTAGAGAGTGTTGTCCCGGTAGAGGCATCGGTATGCTTTGCGTATTACCCAAAAAAAAGCCTTAGGACTTAATTGAGCGTGATCACCGAGCAAGTGGAGGCTCGGGGACTGTTATGTAATTTTGATGGCTAGCCTGATGGTGAGCATTAAAATATGCGATATATCGAGTTCTTTGGTGACAAACACTTGTGAAATAGCGTATGATGACCTTTTGGTGATTTGGGACTTTAATAACTTAACCTTGAAAGTAACTAGTGACTAAAAGTAAGGATTGATAATCCCGAGAATTTGTGGAATTTATGGATGAATAATTTCGAGGGTGAAATTCCCTAAGGAGGGAATAATGTAACACCCATGATTTTCATCGTACCCATGTGATTTGGTAATTTGGTAGGACCCAATTGAGCTTTAGACCTGGTAAAGTGGACCATGAATCAGATCTGGGTAATTTCGTGGTCTTCAAGCTTGTCGAATAGGAATTTTGTGGCCTAAAGTTTATATAGTGGAAACCAAAGTCGTTCAAACGAAGTGTTCATGTCATTCAAACAAGGCGTTCGAACGAGCTTCGAACAAACTTCTAATGACTGAGAAAAAGTCGATTTTCCTTACTCTCTGGAATCTCGTTAGATGTCCACGTTTGAACAAGGTGCCTATTCATCCGAACAAAGGGACATTTCCCGTTCAAACGAGGTGCTTCTCACGTCCCTTTTATCTCCATAATTTTATCCTGTTAGTACCTCGTTAGATCTCTCGTTCGAACGAGAGGGATTCTCATTTTAACGAGACCCAATGTCGTTCAAACGACCGGAGAAAATTCAAAAAAATTCTACACATTTTAATGTAGTGTTATGATGTGGAGCATCGGATTGGATGACATGTTGAGCTCTCAACGGCTCAGATCAAAACATGGGACAAAAGACTTGATTGACCTTTAGTTAAATGGTTAAATGTAGGGTCATTTGGGTAATTTAACCCTTAGGGTTTTGAAAGTATTTAATATGAGTTTTGGCTCATTGGAGCTCCTCATCCACCAACCACCACACACCACCTTAGCACCACCAACCATCTACCAAAACCCACTATAGTTTAACCATCTTCTTCCACATTTAAGCTCATAAAACCCATATACACCACACGTTCAAGCAATATGGGTTTTTATGGAGATGTTGTAGGGTTTTTTTAAGAATAAAACGAAAAAATTATGGAGTTTGAATGGGGTTTTCATGTAGCATTCAAAGAGATAAGCTTAGTGGAGCTAGGAAACCTCTTCAAGGTCACTTTAGGAGGTAGGAGGTTGTCATATTCTTCTACACTTCATCCAACATTATTGAAGCTTCCTTTGAGGTGGAAAAGTCTACTCCAGTTTAAGAAGTTTATTTTTGCATATTGTTGGACTTGTAGCTAGAGTTTGTTAGAGTATAATGCATTTATGATTTTAAGAAGGTAATTTCTTACGATTTTGTGTAAATTGTTTATAAATGATTTCAAGAGTTTTGGAAAAACTTATATATATCAAGAAATCTTGATATTTAAACATTTTATGGAATAAAATGTTTGAAATAATATTTCTCTTGTTGAAAATATTTTATGAACGATTATTTAAGGGTTTCCTTGAGAAAATTTGGGATTTTTATGTAAATAGACATTTACTCGAGTTTTGCAGAAACAAAAATATCTTTTAGCTAGAAAAACATGTTTATGCAAATATTATGAAATTTTCAAAATGGACCATGTGTTAGACCCATTTGATAGGATTTTTGGACTTAAACTTCATCTCATTATATAAATAGACTTGTAGTATTTTTATGATGTGTATATAAACAAGTTTAATGAAGGTTTTATTAGGTTTAAACATGAAATAAAGAAAATATAAATTTCAGTCCTTAAGGTGTGTTAAAAGGTGTAGAAAATGTGATAAATGGATATTTCAAGACTACATGTAGAAATAAAGAAAAACTGGTATTTTCTTGTAAAGTAGTCTCTAAAATGCAAAAAGGATTTTCTCAGTAAAGAAAGTAATAAAATAAAGAGATTTATAACTTGAGAAGTGTGATACTCCAAAGTGTTAAATAAGTATTAATGACTTGAAAATATTTAAGAAGCTAGTGTGTGTGCTTTAATAATATTTTTGGGATATAACACTTGTGAAAATGGAGGAAAAAATAATTTTGAAAACAAATACGTAAAATGATAATTTTACGTAAAGTAAAACATTTTTATGAAATAGAAATGTTTGAAAAGGTGTTAAACAAAATGGTCCTATAAGAAAGTGATTTTGGAATAAAATCAACGCAAGTGTATAAAGGACAATAAATTGGGATTTTTAAAGGGTAACACAAGGTGGGGTGATGTTCCCAGGATTTTGGCTTTGGCTTGTAAAAAGTGGAATAATGTGGACATTTGATAAATGTTAAAACACGGTAATATGGACTTTGATGACACGAGGAATAATAAAGGAGGGCCCGGATCCCTAGGATGAAAGATCCAAAATCACTGGCCAGAGTATACAGTAGCATAACCGGCAGTGTGGAGCTCGTAAAAGTATGCATATATTTGGAGGATTCCTAGAAAAGATAATGAAAGTGGTATGTGTCAAGAAATGGGTGGCATTGTGAAAATAAGAAAATACAACCTAACTTGAATGAAATTAATACATATTCCGGTTGAAAGATAATGTGGACAAGTAATATGATAAATTGGCTAATGTCCATGAAGTAAAAAGGAATAGTAAAAAGAAGTGATTAAATGGGTAATTAGGCCACCTAAAGAGGTTCAACCAATAATTAACACATGAGTATGTTTATGATAGTTTTTTTTAACAAAAAATAAGTATTTTCTACCACTGTGTTAGCGTGTGTTGAAAGGTAATTTTCAAGGAAAATACAAAAGTAAATTTGGTGTGATAAATGAGTGATTTCAATAAAGGAGGTTCTTTTCCATAGATAAAATATATTGTCCAAAGTATTTAACTGGGTGCATTAAATCAAGAAATAAATGTCAAGTCAAGTAAAAAGGGATTCTTTTACAAGATAAAGGCGAATTGATCGCAATGATTAAGTTTTTTGAATAAAAATGGTTTCATGCATTAAAGTGTATATATATGAAGTAGTTACAGGATCACGTAGACTTAACGTGTTAGAGTCTATTTTCTGCCGTTTGATTATATATTTCATTGTTGTATTTTTCCAATAGGCATTGGGCTCATTCCCTCCTCTTTGTTACAGTAGGTTGTATGTGATTTCGTATTTTATGAGCGTTACTCAGGTAAGTATTCTTTTATTTTACGTTAGTTTCCATGCATGCTTGGATTCCGTGGATGCATAATTTTATTTAAATTGGAATCGCATGTTAAACAAGTGAAATGTTAATCAAATAAAATTGGACTAGCAACATTATTGAGGTTGTCTCATCGCACTTCACCCCTAATGTTCAGATCAGATTGGTTGATCACGAGTAACCCATAAATCCGGGTCGGGGACTTACAAATGGTATCAGATCTCAAGGTTCAAGGTTCCTTTCCAGAGTGACGCGGTGAGGTCGGCATTGGATTTTTTGACGTCAGGTCGATTTTAGGCTAACCACGCTAGACAGATGACGTTTTCGGTTCATGTTTGTGGTCATCCCCGATCCTGATCCCCGTGGGCGGGCGCGTGGAGGAAAGGATCCTTCGGGTCCCGCGCGTCCCTCTCGGGAGCGCTTAGGTCGGCGTCGTTTGTGGTATAAAAAAATGTAGAGAGATTCAGAGTCGCCAGTCTATTTTACTCAAAACAGACAAAATAAAAAAGGGGAAGCCACCCCGAAGGATGGCATCCAAAGACATACTGGTGCGTGAAAAACCAAAATGATTCGAGAAGGGTTCAGAGGCTTAGTTACGAAATGGGAAGCTGTTAGGCACCCATTCCGCCCTTTCGGTCTCTCATGGATATTTGCTATTTTCCCATATGTTTCCTCCCGTGATATGTGTGCATGTGTATATATAGAATGGAGGTAGGAATCCTCGACTTGTACCATGGGAGAGATAAAGCGAGTCATCCGTAGGAAGATATAAGAATAATATTATAAAATAAGATTTACGGGATTACCCCTACGTTGATCATTATAATGGAACGATAACGCGTATGGAGTAATACGTCACTAAGAACAAATATATAGATTATAAGGAAATTGGATTTAGAGAAAATAGAAAATAAGAGAAAAAGTGAAAAAGAAAGGAGGAGGACTCGAGTCTCGGGTTTTACCCCGAGACACCTACGTAGCCTATAAAGGCATCAAAGTCCACTTAGTTCGCATACAAAATGAGGGGTGGGGTTTATCCCACAAATCAAAATGGGGGATCTCTTATTTGTGAGTGTGTGTGTGTGTGTGTGTGGAAAAAGTGTTTTAGTTGTGAGAAAAGTGTGAGAATCCCTTATTTGGAACTTATGAGCAAACCCTCTTTTTCTTGTTTTTTGGTTTTATTTATATGAAAATAAGAGATGTGCAATAATACTAAATAAAAAGTATATTAGGATGTGTGAGATGAGATAATAAAAGTGCTAAGTGAGAAAACAAGTTATTGGGAATTTAAGAGAATTTAAGAGAGAGTTTGAGAAAGTTGGACCTTCTTGAAGATCCTGAGCTTGATCTTGAATGTTGGAAAGCAGACCTTGCACTTGGATGATGATGGAGAGTGGCTAATTCACCAAGTTTGATGAAAGGGATGATGAAATGTGGGGGTAAAAGGAGGATTTGGAAGTTGAAATCACGCTGCCTTCGAGAGAGGTTTCTGGGATTCGTTGAGAGGGATTTTTATCAGATCTGGGCTCCTCTTGCAAATGACGTAAAGACCTAATTTTATAGGCTCAGGTCAGTGCTGATCGGCATAGACCCCTTCCTGCCTATAGGCAGGCAGGTGCCGATAGGCAGGGTCTGGAACCTGCCAATTGGCAGTGCGCTTTACGCTTTTTCAGAAAATCGGCCGCCGAGGGTAAACCGTTGGTCAGAATCATGCACGGGGCGTACCGTTGGAAATATAATTCAGAGACCTTAGAAAGTTCCTTGGACCTCTCCCGGGTTCTGGAGTTGACTTTGGGTCAAATATGGATCGAAAGCGTTTGTCGGTCCATTGGACGGGAAATTATTCGGACGCAAACGGATCGTTCGTCCGCATGGTAAATTCGAATCGCACACGGGGCATACCGTTGGAAAGGTTAGGAGATGTAATTCGACATTCCAAAGATTTTGACCCAGTTTGGAGAGTTGACTTTGGTCAACTGGGCCCGGGAAGCGCTCGGTGGCCTCCCAGAGTCAAACGGATCGTTCGTCCGCATGGAAAGTCGGAATCGTGCACGAGGTGGACCGTTGGAAAGGGTATTCAGGGCCCTTTGAATATTCATTTAGCCTCGGTTGAGCTGAAGAGTTGACGTAGGTCAAACAGATCCCGAGAACGCTCAGTGGCCTCTCGGTCAGGTTTCGGACGCAAACGGACCGTTCGTCCTCATGGTAAGTCGGAATCGCGCACGAGGTAGACCATTGGAAAGGTAATTCAGTGCCCTTCGAAGATTAATTTAGTCTCAGTTGAGACAAAGAGTTTAACTTTTTGGTCAAACTGAGCCAGGGAGTGCCCGATGGCTTTCAGGTCAGTACTCGGGACGTGACCAGGGTTTACAATTATGAAGAGAGGTACTAGGGACCTAAGGAGAGTCAGGGGGTAATAGAATGGGGTGTCTATAGAGCCCCTCGATGGGTGAGTTTAGAACAAATGATAACCGTCGAATAGACACCACATGATGCCTTTGAGGGAGTATGACCGATTCAGAGGGTCGAGACCGATTCTGAGGACCTAAGGAGTGTTCAGGGGATGACCAATTCTGTGGATCAAAGTCGAATATGCGGGCTTAGGGTAAAGGTCTAGCGAGGTCAATTCTGACCTAAAGAGTGGTAACGATCGATGAACGAGGTCAATTTTGACCTAACTTAGGTGACGATCCATGGCCGGGGCCAATTATGACCCAAGAGTGGTGACGATCGAGGATCGAGGTCAATTCTGACCTAACTCGGGTGACGATCCAAGACCGGAGCCAATTCTGACTCAAGAGTGGTGACGACCGAGGACCGAGGTCAATTCTGACCTAACTCAGGTGACGATCCAAGATCGAGGCCAATTCTGACTCAAGAGTGGTGAGGATTGAGGACCGAGGTCAATTCTGACCTAACTTAGATGACGATCCAAGACCGGGGCCAATTCTGACCCAAGAGTGGTGATGACTGAGGACCGAGGTCAATTCTGACCTAACTTAGGTGAAGATCTAAGGCCGTGGACAATTCTGACCCAAGAGTGGTGACGACCGAGAACCGAGGTCAATTCTGACCTAGCTCAGGTGATGATCCAAGACCGGGGCCAATTCTGACCCAAAAGTGGTGACGACCGAGGACTGAGGTCAATTCTGACCTAACTTAGGTGACGATCCACGACCGGGGCCAATTCTGACCCAAGAGTGGTGACGATCGAGGACCGAGGTCAATTCTGACCTAACTTAGGTGACGATCCAAGATCGGGACCAATTATGACCCAAGAGTGGTGACGACCGAGGACCGAGGTCAATTCTGCCCTAACTTAGGTGACGATCCAAGACCGAGGCCAATTTTAACCCAATAGTGGTGACGACCGAGGACCGAGGTCAATTCTGACCTAACTTAGGTGACGATCCAAGATCGAGGCCAATTCCGACCCAAGAGTGGTGAGACCGAGGACCGAGGTCAATTCTGACCTAACTTAGGTGACGATCCAAGACCGGGGGCAATTCTGACCCAAGAGTGGTTGAGGATTAGATTTCGATTTTGCTGGGGAAAGAGCTTTGTGATTATGATCTGAGCTGGGGAGCTGATAGCTGGGGAAGCTTCTTAGGAGACCTCGCAGGGGGGGAACAACCTATTTTGGGTGCAGTAAGAGAACTCCGCTGGGGAAGTGGTCAGGTGATCCTTAGGGATTTTTCGGAGCTTTGCCGAGAGGAGTTTTCACTTAACTTTTGAGGATTTTGCTGGGGATGAGGGGTTTCACTTAAGGAAATGCAAAATTTTCTTCGTATAATGGTTCTAAATCCCTCCCGGGATTTTTAGGAATTTTTTGAGGATTTTTTTAGGTTTTCTGGGGATTTTTGTGCGAAATTTTAGGAGGGATGCCGGTCGGCATAGTATGAAGGGTGCCATTCGGCAGTGGCACGGACTTTTGGGCTACCTCGGGAAGGCAAGGGGTAGTGCCGATCGGTATGGTGGGGGGTGATGCCGATCGGTATGGCGCTTGGCATCCTATATAAAGGGGGAGATTCCCCTCATTTTTTCACAGCTTTCTTTGCTTTCTCTCTCTCTGCGATTCTTCTGCAAATCATTCTAGCATTCTGATCTTCAAGAAATGGCCGCTTTTGTGAGCACTGCAGTCCACCGAGAGTGGTTGACCGTTGATGATTGGGAGAATGTGGAGTGGAGGGCTAGGGCGCCTCTTGCTTTGGGGAATGAGAATTCTTTTGATGCGTTTGAGCCTGTCGCGGATGAACGGACCTTACTGCGGGAGCCATCACGTCATCGCTCTTCGAGAGTGATCCCCGGCGGTTATGTAAGTAACCCGACCTTTGGCATTCTTCTTTTTTTGGTGATTTTTCTTGTTTGACTTTTGATGAGGCTTTTCTTTTTGCCAGTCTGATATCTCTTTGAAGAACATGCGTGCCCGTGGTGCGTTGGAGGGTATCATCAGCAGGTTTTGGGCGGTTGGCATCGGTGCTGGATGAGACGCCTCGTTCGACAGCGGTCTTGTGCGCCTTGGGAGAGAGGTGGTGGGACACTACCCAGACCTTTCATTTTGGATTCGGGGAGATGGCGGTGACCCCCATAGACGTGCAGCAGCTGCTGGGGCTGGATTGTGATGGAGAGCAGATAGAGATGGATCGCTCTTTACGGGTGAGACCGGAGGCAGTGCGTGCGGCACTTGGTGATGTGGGGAGGATAGTCTCCGGGGATTCCATTCGACTGTCCTTGCTGAAGGATGTTTTGCTGAGCAGGGTGATTGATGTGGAGGATGGGATGTAAGTGAGGCAGATGGCCCGGTTATTCATTTTGCTAGTGTTGGGAGGTTTCATGGTGGCGTCGAGCGGCGACGTCGTCCATTTATGGTTTCTGCCGTACCTGAGGATGTTTTCGAACATCCTTTTCTATGATTGGGGAAGTCTGACCTTGGCGACCCTTTACTTTTCTCTTGATGGATTTAGCCGGTTCTGCCGACAGACCTTTACTGGGGCCACGTACCTTCTTGAGGCATTCTTCAGTTTGTTCATTTCTTTTCATGCATTCGTATTTTCCTTTCATGCATTCGCATTTTCCTTATGCTTCTTTTTTTACTTTGTGAATTCAGACGTGGTTTTATGAGGTGATTGGGTGCAATACCCCGCTGATCTCTTTGAAGGACGACACTGTTGGGGACTTCTTTCGCTTGTATCGATGGCGTAAGGCCAATCGGCAGTCGAAGGGATCTCTCTCCCTGGAGGCGGTGCGTCAGGTCTTGAACGACCTAACTAGTGGTAGGGTAAGACTCTTTCCATTTCAGTCTTGGTTTTCGCACCTTTTGATCTTGTATTGATTTTTGCTTGCTTGGAGATTTTTAGGTGACCTTTTATCCTTGGGGGACAACCATTCAGGATGTGGGGGCGACCGGGGTGAACGCACGGATGAGGCGTTTGCTGGCGCATGAGTTCGGCCATTCCTGGTATCTCGGGGAGAGGGTGGTTCGTCAGATCACCGAGGAGGAGGTGGTGGTGCCACCCGCGTAGCCTTCTACGTCTATGAGGCAGGAGCGACTGATGTTGGAGGATGAGAGGATCAGGAGGATAATTGGCGAGTCCTACTTGTTATACACTGATACGGCCGCGCCGTATGACTATATGGATTTTGTGATGAGCTGGTTGATGGCGCCCATCATATATGATGCGTTGCCCTTCCCTCAAGCAGGTTTGAGTCGAGCGGTGGGGTCTTCCCACAGTGGTGGTGGTTCGTCGGCACCTGCGGCGACCTCGGAGGTCCCTTTTGTACGGCTGCACACTCCTTCATACAACATTTGGCGAGCTGATGGAGGGATGGTGCCTATGCTGCACCGTCATCATGCGATGGATCCGGAGGAGTTGGGTTTGACAGAGCAGGTCCTTCGACCTGCGGCATACCTTTCTGTTCCTCACTTTATTTTCTGTTTTGGTCATTCCTGTTTTGATACTGATTTTGTCCTTCCTTGCAGCAAGTCCGGGTGTCGACCACTTGGCTCAGGGACATTAGAGATTGGATATCTTCGACGACTGCCCATATTCGGGATGCGGTTCCCGTTCCTTCTTTCCTGATGCCGTCTGCTTCGTCCGGAGAGGACTCGAGCTCGGGTAGTGGTGGTACATTGTCTCGCCGTAGGGGGAAGAGAGCGCGTCGAGGGGGTGGAAGCTCTTGAGAGAGAGAGGGAATCAAATGTGGGTTCGAGATGAGTCCCGTTATTTTTGGCTTTTCTTTCTATTTCCTGCAAAATGATGTAACACAGAAAACAGATATATGCAATGCAATGGAGTTTTTATTATCTCTTATTTAATGATGAATGAATGCATGCACATGCGCTTTTTAATTTGCTACTGAGACCGTAAAACAGTAGTATTTTTGGAATTTTCAAAGGAAAGCTTTTTTATTTAAAAAGGGGAATCCTATAAGGAGAAAACAGGATTCTTGAAATTCTTTTGAGAATATCAATTTATTTTCATTGAGTTTTCTGATTTGACAAAAGAGGAAAGGAGGAAATTTCCAAAAATGGGGGGTTACCGATCGGCAAGCACCCTGACCTGCCTATCGGCAGTTTAGTCCAGTCCTATCATTTGAAGGCTTTGATTGGTACCCTCTTCAGCCCTTGGTACCTTGTGGGGTAGGATTCCTTCTGATTTCTGCAGGGATTATGTCCCTTGTGAGGATTTTTAAGTATAAAAAGGGAGAAGGGTGGAGTGTTCTCATCACACCTTTTCATCCTCATCTGCCTACTCATTATCTTTTAGTCTTGCAAGATGGCTCTCCCCGGTAGCATTGAGTTTGCCAATTACCTCAAAGCCTTGGAAGTTATGTGCTCTTATAATGTCGACTATGATGCCTTCAACATGCGTCGAGTCTCCTTGTGGCGCAATCGGTCTTTTGACTGGAATATGCTGATAGAGGTGGTACAATTCTGGTACCCCGAAGACCATGTATTCCGCTTTGGGTTGGAAAGAAGTTTGTCCTACCTACGAGGAATTTTCTGCCATACTGGGTGTGAATCCCAGTGTTGTTGCGGCTTTGCCCGAATTTTCTCGCTCCCCTAGGGATTTGTTGGACGGGCTTCTTTATATCTCGCCTTCGGCGACCAGGTCATTTGTTGTTGGAGGAATTATCTCCCTCCCGGCGGTGCTGCAGTCCGTGCATTTGCGGGAAGTAGGTGATGCCGACTATGCTGGAGCCGTGGTTCTGGGCCTAGTTTCAAAATTGTTATTGGTGACTGGGGAGGTGCAAGTGGACCCTCAACTTGCAGCCATTACTTCATGGATGTCATACCATCATAATCCTGCGACGGTGATATTGGCGGAGACCCTGAATGGCCTGGATGCCTGGAGAGAAGGTCGTTCTGACTTTTTAAGGGGTAGCCCTGTGATGTTGTTCATGTGGTTGTCTGAAAGATTTTGCTTGTCGACTCCTCCAGAATATCCTTTGTCGGCCGTACCCAACTTCTTCTCACGCTACTTCACCCGCATTGGCCTGTATGTTGAGAACTGGGAGAATTGGTTTGTGGAGTATGGGGCTCGTGGGCTGTATTGGTCAGTGCCTTGGTGGGGACAGTTGCAGCCTGTTCTGGAGCTAGGAAAGTATTCATATGTGTGGCTGGTTGGTCTCAGCCAGACCTCTTTTTATTTCCCTTGGCGGCTTCTGCGCCAATTTGGCTGGGCACAGGTCGTGCCCCCTCGGACCTCAAATTTATTTCCAGTAGAAGATTTGACTGAGCGCCTGCGTCTGTTGCTTGGGTCTTTATGGGAAAATCGGCGTCCATCGACTCGTCCCTCTCAGTCTATCGGGAAGGTTTGTCATGTCCCCAAAGATTATATGAGGTGGTTGTGGAGGAAAGTAGTCAGCAAGATGTTGGCAGTAGAGACTGGTCAAAGATGGTTTATTTTATCTGACTCCATGGAAGGGGGTGTTGTGGTCTTTTCGAAGATGGTTAAGGCTCATCGATCCATGGAATGTTTGCGGCACTCGATTCAGGCAGGGAAAACTTGGGGTCCTCGGGATGTAGATGATGAGGGTGCCGGCTCTTCGGGTAGCTGTGGGTAGGACTCTTGGAGAGTTTATTTATGTAATAGGGAATGTATGTGGGGATTTTATTTGGGTTTTTATGGTGATGGGGAAGGTAGTTATCCGTCCCTTTTTCTTATGTAATCTGTACTGTAATTTTCTTATTAAATGAAATAAACAAGTTTCTGATCATCCAGCTGTGCCTCTCGATGAATTTTATCTTTTGAATTACCTATACTGACCACTAAGGCATACATAATCCTTTTGTTCAAATAATTTTAGAATGAACCGCCGTTCTCGGAGGTAAGAAAAGTATAGTATTTTGTGAAAAGGAAAAGGGTCGCACTCATGTGAGGAGTATGAGCTGCCTACGTACCTCTGGGGTTTTTTGAAAAGTTTTAAAATAGTTTTTGTAGAGGATCAGGCCCACGTAGTTCTGGGTAGAGAGAAATGAAGAGCTTTTTTTTTTAGAATAGAAGGGGGATGAGAAATGTCGTAGCGCGCCGAGATTTCGGACTAGGGGTAGAGTTTCTTGAGACGGTCCAGATTGACTGGACGAGCCATCTCCTCCCCATCTAGGTCAGTGAGCATGGCGGCACCGCCGGATAAGATTTTCTTCACAATGTAGGGGCCGCGCCAATTGGGCTTGAACTTCCCTCTGAGGTCCCAGATGGGTTCTATTATCTCTTTGAGGGCTAAATCCCTCTCCCGGACACCGCGATCCTTGACTCTCTTGTTGAATGATCGCGCTATTCGGCGATGGTACCCCTGTATGTGATAAAGAGCTTTTAATATTCTTTCATCTAGAAGGGATAGCTCTCAAGACGGCTTTGGCACCAGTCTTCTTCACTAACCTTGCTTTCAAGCATGACGCGTAACGAGGGTATTTCCAGCTCCACGGGGAGGACAACTTCCATGTCGTAGACCAGGGAGTAAGGGGTTGCCCCAGTAGAGGTTCGGATTGAGGTTTGATAGCCCCAGAGGGAGTATGGGATCCGGGCGGCCCAATCCCTACAGCTTTCGGTCATCTTACGAATGATGGCTTTGAGGTTCTTGTTGGCGGCTTCAACTGCACCATTGGTCTAAGGTCGGTAGAGAGAAGATTTGTGTCTCTGAATCCCGTACTCGTTGACAACTTCTGTGACTTCTGCCTCGAAGTGTAACCCGTTATCTGACACTAGCTCATGCGGGACCCCATATCGGCAGATGATATTCTTCTTAATGAATTTGGCCACTTTCTTGGCATTCAACACTGCGTCTGACTCAGCTTCGACCCATTTGGTGAAGTAATCGATGGCGACCAGGATGAATTCATATCCGTTTGAAGCCTTTGGTGTAACTTTCCCTATGATGTCGATTCCCCAGATAGAGAACGACCAGGGAGAGGTCATGTTGTATAATTCTCGCGGAGGCAAGGGTTGAAGATTGGAGAATTGTTGGCTTTGAGGCATCTCCGGACATAGGCGGTGCAATCCTGGGTCATGGTGGTCCAATAGTATCCCTGTCGGATGATCTTCTTGGCGAGTATGTGACCATTCATATGGGGTCCGCACTCCCCGCTGTGGATTTTCTGCATTATTTTCTCAATCTCAGCCCCTACGATGCAGTGTAGATGAGTTCCATCGAAATTCTTCTTAAGTAGAGCTTTATGACAGATGATGTACTGGGCGACCAGTTTTCGAAGGGTTGTTCGGTCCTTTTTGTTGGAACCCTCGGGATACCTACCATGTTTGAGGAGGCACCAGATATCATAGTACCAGCAATCGACTAGTTCGGGGTCTTCGGTGGAGATAAGCTCAATATGGTAGCAATGGGTCGGTTTGTCTTGCTTTAGAACTAGGAAGGGGGTCATTGTTATTCCCTCGAGCATGTCGACCATGGAGGCCAAAGTGGCGAGAGCATCGGCTAGGTTATTCTTTGCTCGGGGTAGGTAATGGAAGGTGATATCTTAGAATTGGGAGGCAAAATCTTCTAATTAGGCATGAAAGGGTTGGCGCTTTTCGTCCTTGACTTTCCACTTTCTGAGCACTTGACGGATGATGAGGGAAAAATCCCCGTAGACATCAAGGTATTGAATACCTTTCTTGAGAGCGACCTTGAGGCCCACTGTGCATGCCTCGTACTCTGTCATGTTGTTGGTGCAAGGTAAATCCAATTTTATGGCGATGGGAGTGTGGGAGTCATCTGGGGAGACCAGAAGTATCCCAATGCCATATCCCTTTTTATTGGCAGCGCCATCGAAGAACATTTTCCATCGCAGGCGGTCTTGAGTGGTGCAGAGGACATTTTCATCTGGGAATTCAGAGATCCAG
This sequence comes from Sambucus nigra, assembly GCA_949130495.1. NCBI lineage: Eukaryota > Viridiplantae > Streptophyta > Magnoliopsida > Dipsacales > Adoxaceae > Sambucus > Sambucus nigra. Next base: position 311,358,319 of record OX422217.1, on the reverse strand, counting down.
ACATCTGTTTCTTCTACAGGGTAGTCAGAGATGGCTCTTCCTTTAACGGCTTTCTGTGTGACGTACACGATATCGAACTCGGTTAGGAGCATCAACCATCGGGCCATTCGGCTGGATAAAGTGGGTTTCTCAATAAGGTATTTGATGGGATCCATTCGGGATACAAGTTTGATGGGGAAGGCGAGCATGTAATGTCGCAACTTTTGGGTGACCCAGACAAGTGTGACACATGCCTTTTCTAAAGCAGTGTAGTTGACCTCGTACCCGGCCAATTTGCGACTAGTATAATAGATGCCTCTTTCTTTACGGGAGTCTTCAAGGTATTGGGCTAGCAAAGCCCCAGCTGCAGTGTCGGTTATGGTTAGGTATAGGAGCAAAGGGAGACCAGGCTGTGGTGGCTTGAGAACTGGAGGTTGGGTCAGACATTGTTTGATTCGATCAAAAGCTTCTTGGTAGGCCTCGTTCCAAACCTTGGTTGAATCCGTTCGGAGGAGCTTGAAGATTGGTTCACAGATGGAGGTTAGCTGGCTAATGAACCGGCTGATATATTATAATTTCCCAAGAAAACCTCGGACTTCTTTCTCTGTTCGGGGTGGTGGCATCTCAAGTATGGACTTCAGCTTTGCAGGATCTGCTTCTATCCCCTTTTTACTGACCATGAATCCCAAGAGTTTTCCTTTTGTAACGCTGAAGACACACTTCTGTGGATTAAGTCGCATCTGATACTATCGCAATCATTCGAAGAACTTTAGGAGAGCGGGAACATGACCTTCTCTAGTTTTGGACTTGATAATCATATCATCCACGTAAACCTCGAACTCCTTGTGAATCAGATCGTGCAGGATGGTTGTGGAAGCCCTTTGGTAGGTAGCCCCAGCATTCTTGAGACCAAATGGCATAACGGTGTAGCAAAAGTTCCCCCATGGGGTGATGAATGCGGTTTTCTCTTGGTGGTCCGGGTGCATCTTGATTTGGTTGTATCCGGCAAACCCGTTGACGAATGACTTGAGAGCATGACTGGCTGTGTTGTCCACGATCAAGTCTATATTGGGTAGTGGATAATCATCCCTCGGAGAGGCTTTATTTAAATCTCGATAATCCACACACATTCGAACCTTTCCTCCTGATTTCGGTACAGGTACAATGTTGGCTAGCCATGTCGGATATTCGATCACTTGAATGAAACCCAGGTTCAACTGTTTGACCACCTCTTCCTTGACTTTGAGCGACCATTCGGTGCGGAGTTTTCTCAATTTTTATTTAGCCGGCTTGTAATCTGGGAGAGTGGGGATCTCATGCCGTGCTATTTCAGGATCGATACCAGGCATATCATCATACGACCATGCGAAGATATCCACGAACTCCTTCAGCAATTCTTCGAGTTGTGCACGCTCATGCTCGTCAAGGGTGGCCCCTATCCTAATATTGCGCAGTTGGCTATTAGAACCGAGATTAATAACAACAGTCTCTTCTTCATTAACTTGAACGCGATTATGTTGTTTATTATTAACCTTATTTAGATCAGTTAAGAATTGTTCATTTGCAAAATCATCATCACCAAAAGTTCGATTAGAATCTAAACAATTAATGTAAGGCACAGCAAGATACTCAAAATCTTCGTTTATTTCATTGATAGGAAAAACAGCATTAAGAACCTCATCAAAAGAGGTCTCGATTACATTTGAGCAAGGATAGACAACAAAAGAAGAAACAGGGTAAACATTGGGGTTAGGGGAGATTTCAAGAGGTAGAACTGGCGCAGCATGCCAGTTGAGGATAGGTGTATCAGCAACTTTAATCAGACGGGATGGTTCCATTGATGTAGTGCCTGAATGAACCATGCAGAGTGCCAGCCCCAGTATCTGTAAGTTGAAGGAATCTTCGGAATCACTTTCCTCAGTCACTTCGATATTTTTGATGAGCGGTTGTACGTGGTGTGGGAAACTTTCGACCCATGGGTAACTATCCTGGAAAAGATCTCCATTCTAGGCTTCACCTTCTTGTCTGTGTGGTCGTACCATGGTTCTGAAAAACCGCAAAATGGGAAATCCTCGCCTTCTTTGATGAATCGTCCATTTAAGTAATCTCCTGAGATAGTTCGGACGCAGTCTAACTCTCTCTTTGATCGAGTCTGGCGGATCATTCTGAGCTCTTGTTCTGATGGTTGGTACCCCAAGCCGCAAGGAGGGAAAGTTTTCTTCAGTTCAATGGGCTCAAGTATCCCTTGCTTCCTTTACCCTAGCCCCAGTCCGAGCATGAAGTGCATATTTCTGAACATCTGAATCACATTGACATTGCCATGAGGGTTATATTCTGGACAACCCCTTTCTTTGAAACCATCCCCTGCCGGGAGTAGGGATGGCTCGACTGGGAATCCTGATAGGAGCATATCATTTGACCCGTGCTGTATCTCGAGAATTGGACTGCTGGTGTTTGTAACCTCGATATTTTCGTCGTCGCCCAAAATGGTGATGACTCGCCCATCGGCGAAGAACTTTAATTTCTGATGGAGTGAGGAAGACACACCCTTGATCTTGTGGATCCAGGGGCGTCCGAGAAACAGGTTGAAACAAGCTGGGATGTCTATGACTTGGAATTCAACGTCAAGGTTTATAGGTCCAACCCCTATTGCAAGTTTTATGGATCCCATCACCTCTAGGCGATTATTATCATAGGCACGCACAGCGGCGGAGGTTGGAGCGAGGTTACTTTCTTTCAAGCCTAAACATTTGAAGGTTCTCAATGGGCAAACATTCAAGGCGTATCCGTTATCGATAAGAGAGAGTGGCACGGCCCTTCCCATAACTTCGACGGAGATGTTGAGTGCATGATTGTGATTCGGCTCAATTCTGGGGATTTCTTCTTCAGAAAATGATAGCATTTGGGTAGAGGTCAAGGATTTAACCAGATTTATCGCTTCTCTGGTGTGGTAGAGGGAGGAACTATAGGTTCAGTGAGTAATTTGATTAAAGCATTTCTGTGTAGCCGGGAAGACATGAAAAGCCCTCATATAGTGATATTTGCTTGAGTTTTCTTCAGTTGATCAAGGATCTTGCTCTCCTCAATGGTTATCTCTGGCATAGGAAGGTTTTCAACGCCCTTCCCCTTGTCATTTGCTGGTAGCGAGCTTGGAACTTGGTAATGTCTCCCAGATCTGGTCATGTGATTTACTGAAGAAGGGAAAAACTTAAATCCTGTTTTCTCGTCAATCTCAGGTTGCTCTGCAGCCCTGTCTATTTCTCCGAGGAGTTCTTCAAATGAGATCATCCCACATATGTCGACTACTGGGCCAGCTCTTCCTGAAGCTTGTTCTTCGCTTGAATCTTCGAATCCTTCCCCCCATCCGGTGGCAACAATTTTGTCTTTCCCTGTAAAGTCGTTGCATTCCACAACTTCAACGGCTTCTTCATACAAGTTCTCCCATTCTGTGGGGATATGTGTGATTGAAGGGACCAAGCGCCCTTGTAGCTTCAAAGTGTCAAGTAACCCGGTGATACTGCAAATGCTGTTGGTTTGCCTGAATAATTCTGCCATAGTCTGGACAACATCATCTAGGCTGACTTCGTCGGTTGGTACCACCCACTTATCTGAATCTCGGGCCCATTTTCGTGCCTCTAAGAACAGTGTGCTGAATTTCTGGCAATCGATGACCATCTGTGAGGGCAATTTCAGCCCGAATTCCAGTAGTTGGTTTAACACCTCTGACAATTCCATACCTCCATTTTCAGAATGGGTATGGACAGTGATGCATACTCTGATAAGGAGTGACAGTGCCTGATCAGCGGGACTAGTAGGGTGTAGGAGGAAATATGGGCAAATTTGAAGAGTTTTAGGAGGGTATAGGGGTGTGATTTGGGTTGATGGATCGAAATTCATTTTTTTTCCCAAGAAGATGGCATTGGTGTGATCTGGGAGTGGGTAGGTTCTAAAAAACGCGGGGCGTGATTGAGGCGTGGAGGCCAAGCCTTAAGCCTTAAAAGCCTAGGCGGGCCTAGGCGTGAAAAGGAGTTTAGGCCTTCTTAATATATTTTAATATTTTTTAACCATAACAAGGCTATTAAAATACAAAAATTGCACAGATCATAAAAATATGTCTGAATATATGCAAATTAAAATACTATTTGATTATTTTGGATGAGATAATGGTCTGGTTTGTAAACAAATTCTTTAAAAGGCGACGTCGTTTCACTAAATCATTGTTGTTTTTAGAAAAAAGTGCGCCTTAAGGGTTTTACCAAGAATAAGGCGTGAAAATCGTAAGGCGAGGCGTTTCTCCCAAGCCTTAAGCCTAGGCGTGCCTAGGCGGAGCCTAGGCGGGTTTTTTAGAACAGTTTGTGAGTAGTGTTTGGCTTGGGATTGGCTAGTGGGGCGATGGTACCCCGGTCAATGAGATCTTGGATTACGTTTCGGAGGTGAAAGCACTGGTCAGTGGTATGGCGAGCAGTTTGGTGGAAGGCGAAATGAGCGTCGGTCTTGAAGTTTCTTGGGAGTGGATTTGGCAATGGACGTGGATCCAAGGGCTTAATGAGGTTTCGGCTTAACAGGGCTTGGTAAACTTTGGAGAGGGGAGCATGAAGGTCAGTGTATTCCCTTCGGACGGGAGCAGGGCGGCTTTCTGGTGCCCATGATGTGGTTGGTTGAGAGATGTTATTGATGGTTGAGACTGTAGCATTGGCAGGCTTGTCATACTTTCTAGGGGTGAACTGTCCGGACACCTTCTTTGGTTCAATTTCCGCTTTAACGAGGCTTTCCTCGATTTCCACTCCAGCCTCTCTGAGAGCTCTGAAGTGGGGATAGTATTGTCCTCCCATAGTCGCTCGAACATGGGGCAAGAAGTTCTTCTTCGCTATGTTGACCTGTTCTTCCTCGAATGGCCGATAAGTCATGGAAGCTGCTCGCTCCCTCCACCGAGTTATGAAGTTACTGACTGATTCCCCAGGATTCTGTTTGAGCAGCTCTAAATCACGACGGGTGACCTCACGCTCTTCGTTGTATTTGTACTGCGACATGAATTCTCGGGCTATATCCTCCCAGCTACGAATTCTGGATTCCTCAAGAGATAAAAACCATCGGAGGGCACTATCCTTCAAGGTTTGCTGAAACAATTGGGCCATCACTTCTTCAGAAGCCCCTAGTAGAGTCATGGAACGATGATAACTGCGAAGATGAACAATCGGGGGTCCACTCCCCCCGAACTTCTCGATATTTGGCATCTTGAACTTCTCGGGTAACCTCGCTTTAGGATAAGGAGATATGTGGGTGTAGTACATGTAATTCCCAGAGATCCTGACTTGGTCAAACTTCTTGGTGAGCATCTTGAGATCCTCTTTGACTTTATTCAACTCCTCCTCCTTTGGATCAGCGACCACGGGCAGGTTAACCATAGGCTGGGCAATGTTTGACATTGGAAGCTGGGCAGGCGGTGGCCCATTGGCAGGAGGGGCACGTGGAGCATACTGATATTCTTCCGGAACCCAGATAGGCTCGGGTGGACCCATAACACGAGGGAACAGGGCCTCGAGCTCTTGAGGAATAGGAACTTGGTTTCGTTGCATTTCTCGGACCTCAGCTTGGAGGTTGTCAATCTTGGCCACGGGCTGAGCTAGGACTGTTGGAAGATCCGGTTGTATGACTGGTGCTTGATCTGCATTCTCCATGGAAGATGGATGGATTCTGGACTCGAAAGAAGTAGTAGAGGAGCGGATGAAACTCCGGGGTGATTTGACTGAAGACCGAAGCCAATAGGGAGCCAGGCCAAGGGCTTGCAATCGACCTGAGAAGGCGTAGGATAAGATTTATTTTTGAAAAAAAAAGGAAGAAACTATTTTTGGATTTTTGATAAAGAAGGGAGAAATGTTTTTGGATTTTTAATAAAGAAGGGAGAAATGTTTTTGGATTTTTTTTTTTAATAAAGAAGGGAGAAATGTTTTTGGAGACGGAACTCAGCATGATTATTATGATTATTATGTTCCCAATTGTATTTAATTCTCCTAAATGCAATGCCAGATGGGACTCGAGCCTGGAAAAGTGGGGGTCTTAATATATGCAAAGCTACGTTTGGACTTGTAACCAGGCTCGCGGACAGGGTCCCGTTTTTTAAAAAATGCGCGAAAATTGGGCGGCAGGCCGACCCGAAATTTCGGCAGAGTTTCGGGTTGAAACCGGCAATCTAAAGTGAAGCCCTTATACTTTTGACTCAATTGAGTCTATATTGTATAAGTGCTCATCTAGTTTTGAAATTGTGACAAAATTATGTCCTCCCTAGTATCCAAAAAACCTCAGAAGTTGGTTTGCTACTTCATCTCTCTATCTTGTTTTGATCAAGATCAAATTGCCAACACTCACACACAGTAGAATTTATTTCTTGCATATCATACTGCATAATAATGTGTGAACATATGTTGAGTGTGCTTAAATCCCTAAGTTGGAATTTTAATAATTTTTTAGGATTTTTTAAACATTTTTTAAATAAGGTTTTATTAATTAAAACTTGATTTAAAAGTTTTGTGGTCAATTTGTAAATATTATTTGTTGGGTATTTTGGCCTAATGTTACCTTGGGTAGAATCCGAAAGCGGAGTAAACTTTGGGGTGTGGTTTTAATTAGTTTCAGACGCGCATTTCAGATCCTGTTATTGCCCAACACCTGTCTTCATCTGATTGGCTGGAACTGTGTTTCTTTACTAAGTTAAAAACGCGTATGTTTTTAGCCCTTGGATCTCTAGCTATCGACGATCTGCATGTTGTCTTGGTGAATCCCAGTACAACTTTCTAAACCAATCAGGATTCGTTTTAGCACCGCCTTATTAGACCTTCGATCAAAGTCAATTTGATTTGACTTAATCCTGGCCCTTGGTTTTGATCGAATCTCTCGAACCTTCTCTTCACCCTATAAAAGGGACCCTACTCTCAGACTTCGAAGACTTTTGCCATTTTCATTTCCTCTAAGAAATTGAGAGAGTAGAGAGAGAAGAGAGAGAGTTAGAAACCCTAACCTGTTTCGTCAAAGCCTCTTCCATCCAAACTCAAACATTTCTTCAAAACTCCATATCCAAAACACTACCCTGGGTGTTCTTGAGTGATTGAGAGTTTGAGTTGAGTTTGTTATTGCTGATGTAACCTCTTGTTCGTTAGATCTTGTTTTCAACTTAAACGTTTACTTATATCTACTTTCTGATTTCATAGAAATTTTAGATCTGAGTTATTCATGTTACATTACACTTAGTTTCATTCTTTATTTCTCATCTTGAGAAATATATTGTTGATTATTTTCCATAAAACGTTTGCTTACTTTGAAATCAACAATAAATGCTTTCTGTTTCTAGTTCTTGTAAAACTAAACCTTTGACCTAGTTTGGAATCTCACTTGGAGGTTTTCAATCTCGAAAAACTTTTCTAAATTCTAAGATTGATTAAGACCTTGTCTGTCTTTCTAGCAAGGTATCCGTGGATTCTGGTAATGATTTAAAGGTCAAATAAGGCGCAAAGTTTTGTAAGAAGAAAGAAAAAGAAAAGATCACAGTATATAGTGTTACTGTAATTTGTTAGGACTGTTTGTACTTAATAAATGTGTGTGTGTGCATGCATGTGTTAGAAAGCACCTTCACAAACACTTTCACCCTACAACACGAAAAGTGTTGGTAATAAGATCTTGTGAACAAAGAGTCGACGTAAAGTGCTGGAACAAATCAGAAGTTAACAAACTGGGAGAACTACATCTACAATCAGAACTGCAAAGAAGTTTTAAGGACACCAGAGGGTACATTCCTAAACTTATATAGGTCTGAGTTGTTTGCATGTTAGTTATATAGTTTGTAACTCATATATTTGTTTTAGTGGATTTTTTTCATTTTACTCCATAGAGGGAGTCGTGGATGTTTCCTCAATTGGTGAGGTTTTACCACGTAAAAAACATCGTGAACATAATCTTTCTACATCTCCTCATCTCATTCTTGGTTGTGTTGAGTTTAAGTTTTTTAAACTACTTTATAAACCTGTTATTCAAAACTTGAATAGATCTCGTTCATACTGATTTGTTAAACACATCTTGTGTTCAAATAGTTTGGTTTTTACGAAAAGAGTTTCTTAAAAAAACAGATCGGAGTTACTTAAATTGTTTATTTTTTAATAAACGGCTTTAGTAACATTTTTCAATTGGTATCAGAGCTTGGTAAACTGCTTTCAAAAGAGATCGTGTGTTTCTGAAATTGTTTTCTGAAAATCAAATATGGAGGAGAAAAATGAAAGATTTGGTAACTTGACCAGACCTCCAATCTTTGATGGAACCAATTTTGCTTACTGAAAAGTAAGGATGATTGCCTTCATTCAAGGAACTCTGGGAGATGATGTCTGGGACATAGTTGAAAATGGTTACATTTTTCCTACTAAACCAGCCAACGAAGGAAGTAATGAGAGGGTTAAGAAAGCTCTAAGTGAGTTCAATCAAGAAGAGAAACAAGTTTCTCAAAATAATAATAAAGGAAAGAATGCCATATTTATGTCCATAAATTAACATGAGTTCAAAAGAATCTCATCCTGTACCACTTTTAAGGAAGCTTGGGACACCTTGGTTACTGCTCATGAAGGAGACACTAGAGTTAAGGCTGCTAAAACCCAAATGCTTATTCAGCAGTATAACTCCTTAATTATGTCTGAGACTGAGTCATTTGATGACTTCTATATGAACTTGACTGATATTGTGACCAAACTGCACGCTAATGGGGTGACTTATGACAGAAATGAAATTCTATCTAAAATTCTAAGATCATTACCATAGAAATTTGATAACAAAAGATATGCTATTGAGGAAATGTGTGATCAAAATCTCACTCCTGAATTACTTAGTAGTAAACTAAGAACTGTGGAAATGGAACTAGAATTTAAGAAACAATTGACTCAAACCCATAGGAAACAGACTAGTTCCAATTTGAGCTTTTCTTCTAAGTTATTTAACCCTGAACTTATATTCTCCACTTATGGTTCTGATGAGGAATGCAACATAGAGAGTTTGGACAATCAGATTGACTTAATTACTAAACAGTTTAAGAAAATTATTAAGTTTAGAAACAAAGTGGCAAATAAACAAGGCAATTCAAATTATTCAAGTTCCTCTAATCACAGGCCTCATGAGAAAAACCATGACAAAAATCACAAGGACTCTCACATTAGACCTAATAGAGACCTTAAGAAGACTGAATGCTATAGATGTGGTAAACTGGGGCACATTGCACAAGACTGTAGAGTTAACTTGAACACTCAAAACAAACACACTAGAGCTAACATTTGCAAAACATGGGATGATTCAAGTGATTCTGAAAAGGAGGAACCTGAGTCATCTGATGTTTTTTATCCTTGCATGTCCTTCTTTGCCAAGATCATATATAATGATGATGTACCTATGCCTGTGTATGAAAATGTTTCTAGTAACTCTACTCTTGCTATTGATAATCATGTTTATACTGGTTTAGATGCTTTGATTACTGAGAATGTTGCATGTTCTACCTCGGGGTGTGTGAGTCAAAGGGATAGCGATAATGACGATGTCAATGGGTGTGTGAGTTTAACAAATGAATCTTTAGGGGTCACTCCACACACCACACTTAGTGATTCGGACAATGAAGACCTCCCTGACATTCACACACTTTATGCTAAAACTCTCAAGAAAAGCACTAGACTAGAAAAGATTGTGAAAGATCTCACTAAGAAGTTAGAAGATCTAAGCCTAATGGTTAAACTAAATGCTGAAAAGTATACTACCCAATGTTTGACTCATAAAAGCGAAATCAAAATGTTTGATGAAAAACTCATAGATTTAAAAGAAACAAATGAAACTCTGGAGATAAAATACAAATGGGACATTGTTAGAATTGGAGCAAACTAAAGAAAAGACAGCAACTGTTTTCAAAAAAATTACAAAATTTGAAAATAATTCAAAATGTTTTGATGAATTTGTTGCTGAATCAAAAACCAATTCTGATGATCGAACTGGAATAGGGTTTTGCCCCAATTTAAAAACACAAACAAAATCTTTTGAACCTATCAAGTTTGTGTCAGGAGGCAAAAGACCTATTGAAACATGCCCAGACTTTCATTCTCTAAAAACTTAGTTTGATTCAAAAAATCAAAATTTTAACATTGGGGAATCAAGTTGCTCTAAACATGAAAGTTCACCTAAGGCTAAATACGTCTGCCCTTCTATTAGGAAGAGTGAGTCTGCATTCAAGACTGTCACACCTAGGAATAGAGTTCAGCCTCAAAACTCTTCAAAACCTTTGTTTAGAGACTTTCCTAAGGAGACTCAATTTTGAGCAATCTTTATTGCTCCTACTGCGACATATATGGTCACTCTTTTGATAGTTGCTATGTTAGGAGACTAGTTAAACCTGTCTATAATACTCATATCTATCAGAACTTTAACTATTTTAGGAGGAACCGAAACAATTATATACTTCCTAGACAGCCAGATAGAAACTCTAATTATAGAAAGAGAAAGACCAAACCTAAAAGAACATTTCCTAGAAGGAATCCTAAGCACTTTCCTAAACCAAATGCTCAAGTCTTTCACAAAATTCAAAATCATGCGCAAAACATTTTTCAGCAAAAATCCAAAGCTCGCAAATTTTATCAATTGAGAGCTAATAAGCGCAAGATGAAAACTAAGGCAATTTGGGTTAGAAAAGATGATCTATTACCTCAGATGAAGTGTAATGTTGTTGTTACTGCTTTAAAAGCTGAGCACACATCATCTGGTTGGTATTTAGACTTTGGATGTTCTAAGCATATGACTGGTGATGAAACTAAACTTTTAAACAAAATAATCTTTGCTGGTGGTAAAGTCATTTTTGGTGATGGAGTTTCATCTCAAATCATAGGCAAAGGAACTCTCCAAGAAGATGGGCTTCCTATTCTTCAAGATGTTCTTCTAGTTAAAGGTCTTAAGGCAAATCTACTTAGCATATCGCAATTTTGTGACTCAGATCATACTGTTACCTTTTCAAAGAACAATTGCAAAATTTTAAATGAAAAAGGTGAATGCATAATTACTGGATTCAGAACTCCTGACAATTGCTACACTGTCGTGAACAATTCTGAAATCTGTAATGTTGCCAGAATGGATGACAATGAGATATGGCATAACATAATGGGTCATATAAATTACAATAACCTTAGTAGACTGACCTCTCAGGAAATAGTTAGAGGAGTTCCTAAAATCAAACTTATACCCAATCTTATCTGTGGTTCCTGTCAAGAAGGTAAAATTGTTAAGGCACCTCATAAAAAAGTCAAAGATATTCTTGAAGCCCTTATACTTTTGACTCATTTGAGTCTAGACTGTATAAGAGCTCATCTAGTTTGGAAATTGTGACAAAATAGTGTCTATCCTAGAAACCAAAGAGCTTCAGAGATTGGGTTGCTTCTTCTTCTATCTATCATGTAATGATCCTAAGACTATAGCCATCACTCACACACTTAGAATTTGATTCTTGCATATCATATTGCACCCCTATGTGTTTTAATGTTGTGAGTGTGTTTAAATCCCTCAATTTGATTTTTAATAATTTTTTGGGAATTTAAAACATATTTTAAACAAGGTTTTATTTAATTAAAATTTGATTTAAAAAGTCTTGGGGTTATTATATAAATATGGATTGTTGTGTTTATTGGCCTAAAGTTACTCTGGGTAGAAACCGAAAGCGCTAGAGACTCTAGGGTTGGCTTTGTAATTATTTTGGGACGCGCGTTTACATTCATTCTCAGGCCTACACCTGGTGTCCTCTGATTGGCCTGAACTGTGTTTCTTTACTGAGACAAACCATCGCGTGCTTTCAGCCCTTAGATCAACCCTTATCGATGGCCTGCATGTCTTTTGAGTGAATCCCAGTGTAAACCCTTTAACCAATCACAGCCTGTTTAATCCACCGCCTGCTGTGAACCCTTAGATTGTAGTCAAAGGAGCTTGACTCAATCAGAGCCCTTGATTTTGAACGAAGCTCTGGAATCTTCTTCTCTTCCTATTTAAAGGCCTCTCATCTCAGCCTTCGAAAGCTTTTGCCATTTTGAAAAGTCTCAGAAAATAGAGAGAGGAGAGAGAAGAGAGAGAAGAGAGAAGAGAGAAGTTAGAGAGAGAAACCAAACCCTAGTTAGAAACCCTAACTTCGTCCAAATACCTCTAAACCTAAACCACTTACCTCTCCATAAACACCATAACCAGATAAACACCATCCTTAGTGTTTCTTGAGTTATGAGAGTTCGAGTTGAGTGATTTCTGGGTTGCTGAAATCCTTGTGTTCATAAATCTTATTTCCAACTTAGACATAGACTCAGATCTTGTTTCTCTTTCAATAGAAATCATAGATCTGAAGTTTTTCATGTCACAGCACACTTAGTTGCATTTATTTCTCATCTTGAGAATTTCGTTGTTGATTGTTTTCTGTTAAAATATTTTCTTACTTCAGAATCAACAATAAGATGTTTTTCTATTTCTGTTTTTACAAAACCTAACCTGACCTAGTTGGATTCGCACTTGGAGGGTTCTCAATCCACATAATATTTTCAAAAGTGATTGAGAAAGGTCTTGACCGATTTCTTAAGCAAGATCTCCGTGGAATCTGGGTTATTTTGAAAGGTCGAAAAGGTTTTTGGTTTTGTAAGAAAGGAAAATAACAAATACACCGCATATAGACTTTATATGTGATTTGTTAGGATCGTCTGTAACTAATAAGTGTGTGTGTGTGCATGCATGTGTTTTAGAACACCATTCACAAACATCTTCACACTACAAACACTCAAAGTGTTGGCTATAAGATTTGGTGAAAAATAAGTCGACGTAAAGTGCTGGAACAAAGAAGAGTTGACAAACTGAGACAACTACATCAACAAACAAGATCTGCAGAAAAGTTAAGGACGCCAGAGGGTACAATCCTGAACTTGTATAGATTTGTTTTGTGTGCATGTTAGTTAAATAGGTTGTAACTCATATATTTGTTTTAGTGATTGTTTTGTTTTACTCCGTAGAGGGAGTCGTGGATGTTTCCTCAAGGTTGAGGTTTTACCACGTTAAAAATCCTGAGTATCAATATTTCTACATCTTCTCATCTCATTCTGTTTGTGTGCTGAGTTTAAAACATTTTAAACTGTTTACTAAAACTTGTTATCAAATCTTGTCCTAATCTCGTACATACTTTTGTTAACACATCTTGTGTTCAAAATCGTTTTGATTTAAGTAAAGAGTTTCTTCAACAAACTTTCGGAGTTGCTTAAATAGTTTATTTTCATAAACGGCTTTGGCAACGCTATTTCAATTGGTATCAGAGCTTTTGGTGAACTTCTTTTCAAAAAGATCCTGAGTTTCTGAAACTGTTTTCTCAAAATCAATTATGGACGAGAAAAACGAAAGATATGGTAACTTGACCAGACCTCCAGTCTTTGATGGAACCAATTTTTCTTACTGGAAAGTAAGAATGATTGCTTTCATTCAAGGCACTCTGGGAGATGATGTCTGGGATATTATTGAAAATGGATACTCTTATCCAACTAAACCAGCCACTGATGGAAGCAATGAAAGGATTAAGAAAATATTGAGTGAGTTTACTCAAGAAGAGAAACAGGTTTCTCGAAATAATAACAAAGGCAAGAACGCTATATTTATGTCTATTAACGAACATGAGTTCAAGAGAATCTCATCCTGTACCACTTCCAAGGAAGCATGGGATACCTTGATTACTGCCCACGAAGGAGACTCTAGGGTAAAAGCTGCTAAGACTCAGATGTTAATCCAACAGTATAATACCTTAATCATGTCTGAATCTGAGTCTTTCGATGATTTTTATATGAACCTTACTGATATTGTCACTAAACTTCATGCCAATGGTATAACTTATGATAGACAAGAAATTGTGTCTAAAATTCTGAGATCATTACCACAGAAATTTGACAATAAAAGATATGCTATTGAGGAAATGTGTGATATTAATCTCACTCCTGAATTACTCAGTAGCAAATTAAGAACTGTGGAAATGGAATTAGAGTTTAAGAAACAATTGACCCACACTAATAGGAAACATACCAATTCCAATCTTAGCTTTAGCTCTAAGATGATCAAGCCTGAGTTAAACACCCCTAGTAATGATTCTGATGAGGACTGTGACTTAGAAAGTCTAGATAATCAGATTGCCCTAATGACAAAACAATTTAAGAAAATTGTTAAATTTAGAAACAGTGTTGCAAATCGACAGGGCAAGTCTAATTATACCACTCCTTCAAATCACAAACCTTATGAGAAACCTCATGACAAACAGAACAAGGACAACACAAGACCTCACAGAGACCTCAAGAAGACTGAATGCTATAGATGTGGTAAACTAGGACACATTGCTCAAGACTGTAGAGTTAACTTAAATGCCCAAAACAAACACTCTAGAGCCAATATCTGCAAAACCTGGGATGACTCAAGTGATTCTGAAAATGAGGAACCTGAGACATCTGATGGTTTTGATCCTTGTTTAGCCTTCTTTGCCAAAATCATATACAATGATGATATGCCTATGCTTGATAGTGAGGATGAGTCCAGTAATACTAGTTCTGTTGCTGTGAATCATACTTTAACTGGTTTAGATGCTTTACTTACTGAGAACATTAATACCTCTTCCTCCGGGTGTGTGAGTCAAAGGGAAATCGATACTGCTGATGTCAATGGGTGCGTGAGTTTAAGAAATGAAACCTTAGGGGTCACTTCACACACCTCACTTAGTGACTCAGATAATGATGATCTCCCAGACATCCACACTCTATATACTAAAACTCTTAAGAAAAGTACTAGACTAGAAAAGATTGTGAAAGATCTTACCAAAAAACTAGAGGATCTAAGCCTAATGGTAAAACTGAATGCTGAAGAGTATACTACTCAATGCATGTCTCATGAAAGTGAAGTCAAAGTGTTTGATGAAAAACTGAAAACTTTAACTGAAGCTAATGAAATTCTGGAGAAAAAATACAAAGGGACATTATTAGAATTGGAACAAACAAAAGAAAAGACAGCAACTGTTTTCAAAAAATTTACCAAATTTGAAAACAATTCTAAATGTTTTGAGGAATTCGTTGCTGAATCTAAAACCAATTCTGATGATAGAACTGGAATAGGGTTTTGCCCCAATTTGAAGACACAAACTAAACTTGTTGAACCTATCAAGTTTGTGTCAGGAGGCAAAAGACCTATTGAAACATGTCCAGACTTTCATTCTCTAAAAACTATGTTTGACCATCAAAACACTAACACTGGAGATGCAAGTTGCTCTAAGCATGAAAGTTTACCAAAGGGAAAATATGTCTGCCCCCCTATTAGGAAAAGTGAACCTGCTTTCAAATCTGTGCTACCTAGGAATAAAATTCAGCCTCAAAATGTCTCAAAACCTTTGTTTAGAGACTTTCCTAAGGAAAACCCTATTCTGAGCAATCTTTATTGCTCCTATTGTGATATATATGGTCACTCTTTCGATAATTGCTATGCTAGGAGACTGATTAAACCTATCTACAACACTCCTATGTATCATAACTTTAACTATTCTAGGAGGAGTCGTAACAATTATGTCCTTCCCAGGCCACCAGACAAAAACTCTAACTATAGGAATAGAAGGACTAAACCTAAAAGGACATTTACTAGAAGGATTACCAGAACCTTTTCTAAATCAACTGCTCAGGAATTCAAATTTACTCAAAATCATGCGCAAAATGTTTTTCAACAAAAATCTAATGCTCGCAAATTTTATCAAATAAGAGCAAACAAGCGCAAACTAAAAACCAGGGCAATTTGGGTTAGAAAAGATGATCTAGCACCCCAGATGAAGTGTAACATTGTTGTTTCTGCTCTAAAAGCTGAACTTACATCTTCTGGTTGGTACTTGGATTCTGGATGTTCCAAGCATATGACAGGTGATGATACAAAACTTTTAAATAAAACCCATTTTGATGGTGGAAAAGTTGTTTTTGGTGATGGTATATCATCCCAGATCATAGGCAAAGGAACCCTTAAAGAAAAAGGACTTCCTCTTCTTGAAAATGTTCTCTTAGTTAAAGGTCTTAAGGCTAATTTACTTAGCATTTCGCAATTCTGTGACTCAAACTACACCGTTACCTTTTCAAAGAACAATTGCAAGATTTTAAATGAAAAGGGAGAATGCTTAATTACAGGATTCAGGACCCCTGACAATTGTTATACTGTCATGTCTAGTTCTGAAATCTGTAGTGTTGCCAGAATGGATGACAACGAGATATGGCATAACATAATGGGTCACATTAATTACGAAAATTTGAGTAAATTGTCTTCTCAACAGATAGTTAGAGGAATACCAAAAATTAAACCTATTCATAACATTGTCTGTGGTCCCTGTCAAGAAGGAAAAATTGTTAAAGCACCTCATAAGAGGGTTAAAGATATCCTTACATCTAATCCATTAGAACTCATCCATATGGACCTAATGGGTCCTTCTCAAACTGTTAGTCTTTGTGGACACAGTTATATTCTAGTTATGGTTGATGACTTCACCAGATTCACTTGGGTAGCTTTCTTAAAACAAAAATCCGATACTTTTCAAACTTTCGGAGTTGCTTAAATAGTTGATTCTCTTACGGATTGAGAATGAAAAAGACACTCAAGTGAATAGAATCAGAAGTGATAGAGGTGGTGAATTCAAAGACACTGGTATTGTAGAATATTGTGACTATAATGGTTACAAACATGAGTTCAGTGCTCCCAAGACCCCTCAACAAAATGGAATAGCTGAGAGGAAGAATCGAACTCTTCAAGAGATGGCACGTGTTATGCTCCATGCTAAGAACTTACCTAAGTATTTTTGGGTAGAATCTATTCGTACAGCTTGCCATCTTATTAATAGGGTCTATCTTAGAAAGAATTCGAAACAAACCTCTTATGAACTTTGGTACAATAAAAAGCCTAATCTTAAGTACCTTAGAACCTTTGGTAGTACCTGCTATGTTTGCAAAGATAGAGAACACCTATCTAAATTTGAGAGTAGAGGAGATAAAGCCATATTCTTAGGATATTCACCTAACAGTAGAGCTTATCGAGTGTATAATCTTCGCACTAAGACCTTAATGGAATCCATAAATGTAATTGTTAGTGACACTACTGTAGAAAGCAAGACTAGTGAATTAACTATAGAAGAAGAATCGTCAAATATTTTAGAAAATGACTCTTCTGAAATAGATAATTCATTACCTATTGAGTCACCTGAAGTACCTAACTGGGTTTCTAAAGATCATCCCATAAACAACATAGTTGGTAACCCTGGTGAACCAGTACGTACAAGATCCCAACTTAGAAATTATGCTCTCTATGCTTGCTTTATTTCTCTCTTGGAACCAAAGAATGTAAATGAGGCATTGAATGACTCTCACTGGATTTCTGCTATGCAGGATGAACTTTTACAATTTGTCATTCATGATGTTTGGTTTCTTGTTCCACGTCCTGATCACAAAAAGGTTATTGGTACTCGTTGGATTTTCAAAAATAAAACTGATGAAAATGGGATGATAATTAGAAATAAAGCTAGACTAGTTGCTCAAGGTTACTCCCAAATAGAAGGACTTGATTTTAATGAGACGTTTGCTCCCGTTACTCGTTTAGAATCAGTTCGTCTGCTTCTTGCTATAGCTTGTCACATGCATTTTACATTATATCAAATGGATGTTAAATCTGCGTTCCTTAATGGAATACTTACCGAGGAAACCTATGTAGAACAACCTAAGGGGTTCATTGACCCTAATTATCCTAATCATGTATTTCGGTTGAAAAAGGCTTTATATGGTCTTAAGCAAGCTCCTAGAGCTTGGTATGAGCGGCTGTCCAGTTTTCTGCTGGACAAAGGTTTCAAAAGAGGTGGAAATGACCAAACCTTATTTGTCAAACATTTTGGCAAACACATTACTATCGCTCAAGTCTATGTAGACGATATCATATTTGGATCCACTTCTACCTCAGAAGTAAAATCTTTTGCTGAAATTATGAGTAAGGAATTTCAGATGTCCCTTATGGGGGAGTTACAGTTCTTCCTAGGTCTCCAAGTCAAACAACAACCAGATGGCTTGTTTCTTTCGCAGACTAAGTATGCATTAGAGATAGTTAAAAAATTTGGTCTCGAGAGTGCTAAAAGTGCTAAAACGCCTATGAGTACTACAGAGAAATTATCTAAAGATGAAACTGGAAAATCTGTAGACTCTACCTTATATCGTAGTATGATTGGCACATTACTCTATCTGACTGCCTCGCGTCTTGATATCATGTATGCTGTTTGTGTTTGTGCACGTTATCAAAACAACCCCAAGGAGAGCCATTTAAACGCTGTTAAACGCATAATTAAATATGTTAAAGGCACTCTAAATTTAGGAATTTGGTACACGAATGACACACCTAGCACTATTATTGGGTATACTGATGCTGATTGGGCTGGGTGTACTGATGATAGTAAAAGCACTTCAGGCGCATGTTGTTATATTGGTAATAACTTGGTAGGATGGAGTAGTAAAAAACAGAACTGCACATCTCTCTCGATTGCTGAATCTGAATACATAGCCGCCGGTAGCTGTTGTGCCCAATTGTTATGGCTTAAACAAATGCTAAGTGATTATGGTATTCTAGAACCCACACTTCATCTCTATTGTGATAATCAAAGTGCGATTAACATTTCTAAGAACCCAGTTCAACACTCGCGAACTAAGCACATTAAAATAAGACATCATTTTATTCGTGAATTAGTTGAAACCAAGGAATTAGAAATCAATTATCTTTCTACTGATCTACAACTTGCAGATTTATTTACCAAACCTCTTGATTATAATAGATTCATTTCTTTACGTAAATCTATTGGTATGATTTGTGTTGAGTAAATACCTGTTATATTTGCCAAGTTCCTTCCCTTTGTCCATTTGAGACAAAATGGGGGAGAAATTTGAGTCTACTGCATATACTAAAAAGCTTGATCTTAGTAATTTTTTGCAGGTATTCTTCTTGTACAGTCATGCTTCATTGTAATAATAGGATGTTAAACTGTATATAGTTGAGTTATGTAATTCTTGCTTTCTAGGATTTGGGTAGATAGAACCTTTATAGGAATAAGTTTTTTTTGTTTGTTATCGCCCTACGAGTTGAGATGACTCAAAGGAGATTTTGTCTCATATTTCCAAAGGGGGAGATTGAAGCCCTTATACTTTTGACTCATTTGAGTCTAGACTGTATAAGAGCTCATCTAGTTTGGAAATTGTGACAAAATAGTGTCTATCCTAGAAACCAAAGAGCTTCAGAGATTGGGTTGCTTCTTCTTCTATCTATCATGTAATGATCCTAAGACTATAGCCATCACTCACACACTTAGAATTTGATTCTTGCATATCATATTGCACCCCTATGTGTTTTAATGTTGTGAGTGTGTTTAAATCCCTCAATTTGATTTTTAATAATTTTTTGGGAATTTAAAACATATTTTAAACAAGGTTTTATTTAATTAAAATTTGATTTAAAAAGTCTTGGGGTTATTATATAAATATGGATTGTTGTGTTTATTGGCCTAAAGTTACTCTGGGTAGAAACCGAAAGCGCTAGAGACTCTAGGGTTGGCTTTGTAATTATTTTGGGACGCGCGTTTACATTCATTCTCAGGCCTACACCTGGTGTCCTCTGATTGGCCTGAACTGTGTTTCTTTACTGAGACAAACCATCGCGTGCTTTCAGCCCTTAGATCAACCCTTATCGATGGCCTGCATGTCTTTTGAGTGAATCCCAGTGTAAACCCTTTAACCAATCACAGCCTGTTTAATCCACCGCCTGCTGTGAACCCTTAGATTGTAGTCAAAGGAGCTTGACTCAATCAGAGCCCTTGATTTTGAACGAAGCTCTGGAATCTTCTTCTCTTCCTATTTAAAGGCCTCTCATCTCAGCCTTCGAAAGCTTTTGCCATTTTGAAAAGTCTCAGAAAATAGAGAGAGGAGAGAGAAGAGAGAGAAGAGAGAAGAGAGAAGTTAGAGAGAGAAACCAAACCCTAGTTAGAAACCCTAACTTCGTCCAAATACCTCTAAACCTAAACCACTTACCTCTCCATAAACACCATAACCAGATAAACACCATCCTTAGTGTTTCTTGAGTTATGAGAGTTCGAGTTGAGTGATTTCTGGGTTGCTGAAATCCTTGTGTTCATAAATCTTATTTCCAACTTAGACATAGACTCAGATCTTGTTTCTCTTTCAATAGAAATCATAGATCTGAAGTTTTTCATGTCACAGCACACTTAGTTGCATTTATTTCTCATCTTGAGAATTTCGTTGTTGATTGTTTTCTGTTAAAATATTTTCTTACTTCAGAATCAACAATAAGATGTTTTTCTATTTCTGTTTTTACAAAACCTAACCTGACCTAGTTGGATTCGCACTTGGAGGGTTCTCAATCCACATAATATTTTCAAAAGTGATTGAGAAAGGTCTTGACCGATTTCTTAAGCAAGATCTCCGTGGAATCTGGGTTATTTTGAAAGGTCGAAAAGGTTTTTGGTTTTGTAAGAAAGGAAAATAACAAATACACCGCATATAGACTTTATATGTGATTTGTTAGGATCGTCTGTAACTAATAAGTGTGTGTGTGTGCATGCATGTGTTTTAGAACACCATTCACAAACATCTTCACACTACAAACACTCAAAGTGTTGGCTATAAGATTTGGTGAAAAATAAGTCGACGTAAAGTGCTGGAACAAAGAAGAGTTGACAAACTGAGACAACTACATCAACAAACAAGATCTGCAGAAAAGTTAAGGACGCCAGAGGGTACAATCCTGAACTTGTATAGATTTGTTTTGTGTGCATGTTAGTTAAATAGGTTGTAACTCATATATTTGTTTTAGTGATTGTTTTTGTTTTACTCCGTAGAGGGAGTCGTGGATGTTTCCTCAAGGTTGAGGTTTTACCACGTTAAAAATCCTGAGTATCAATATTTCTACATCTTCTCATCTCATTCTGTTTGTGTGCTGAGTTTAAAACATTTTAAACTGTTTACTAAAACTTGTTATCAAATCTTGTCCTAATCTCGTACATACTTTTGTTAACACATCTTGTGTTCAAAATCGTTTTGATTTAAGTAAAGAGTTTCTTCAACAAACTTTCGGAGTTGCTTAAATAGTTTATTTTCATAAACGGCTTTGGCAACGCTATTTCAATTCTTACCTCTAATCCCTTAAAACTCATCCATATGGACCTAATGGGTCCCTCCCAAACTGTTAGTCTCTGTGGACACAGTTACATCCTAGTTATGGTTGATGACTTCACTAGATTTACCTGGATAGCCTTCTTAAAACAAAAGTCTGAAACATTCCAAACCTTCCTAAAAATTCTTCTTAGGATTGAAAATGAGAAGGATACTCAAGTGAATAGAATTCGTAGTGATAGAGGTGGTGAATTCAAAGACACTGGTATTGTAGAATACTGTGACTATAATGGTTATAAACACGAGTTCAGTGCTCCTAAGACCCCTCAACAGAATGGTATTGCGGAGATAAAGAATCGTACCCTTCAGGAGATGGCACGTGTTATGTTACATGCTAAGAATTTACCTAAATATTTTTTGGTAGAGTCCATTCGTACTGCTTGTCACATTATAAATACGGTCTATCTTAGAAAGAATTCCAAACAAACCCCTTACGAACTTTGGTACAATAAAAAGCCTAATCTCAAATACCTTAGAACCTTTGGCAGTACTTGTTATGTATGCAAATATTGGGAACACTTGTCCAAATTTGAGAGCCGGGGAGATAAAGCCATATTTCTAGGATATTCGCCTAACAGTAGAGCTTATCGAGTGTATAATCTTCGAACTAAAACCTTGATGGAATCCATAAATGTAATTGTTAGTGACACTACTGTAGAAAGCAAGACTGGTGAATTTACTATTGAGGAAGAGTCTACAAATATTTTAGAAAATGACTCATCTGCAATAGATAATTC
The DNA here is from genome assembly GCA_949130495.1 of Sambucus nigra. Lineage (NCBI taxonomy): Eukaryota > Viridiplantae > Streptophyta > Magnoliopsida > Dipsacales > Adoxaceae > Sambucus > Sambucus nigra. Next base: position 311,336,322 of record OX422217.1, on the reverse strand, counting down.
ATTACCTATTGAGACACCTGAGGTACCTAACTGGGTTTCTAAAGATCATCCCATAAATAACGTAGTTGGTAACCCTAGTGAGCCAGTGCGTACAAGATCCCAACTCAGAAACTATGCACATTATGCATGTTTTGTTTCCCTTGTGGAACCAAAGAATGTAAATGAGGCATTGAATGACTCTCACTGGATTTCTGCTATGCAGGAAGAACTTTTACAATTTGTCATTCATGATGTTTGGTATCTTGTTCCACGTCCTGATCACAAAAAGGTTGTTGGCACACGTTGGATTTTCAAAAATAAGATTGATGAAAATGGGATAATAATTAGAAATAAAGCTAGATTAGTTGCTCAAGGATACTCTCAAATAGAAGGAATAGATTTTAACGAGACTTTTGCTCCTGTTACTCGTTTAGAATCTGTTCGTCTGCTTTTTGCTATAGCTTGCCACATGCATTTTACACTGTACCAAATGGATGTCAAATCTGCGTTCCTTAATGGAATACTGGCTGAAGAAACCTATGTAGAACAACCTAAAGGGTTCATTGACCCTAAACATCAAAATCATGTATTTCGTCTGAAAAAGGCTTTGTATGGCCTTAAACAAGCTCCTAGAGCTTGGTATGAGCGTCTTTCCAGTTTTCTTTTAGATAAAGGTTTTAAAAGAGGCGAAAATGACCAAACTCTTTTTGTCAAACATTTTGACAAACACATCACTATTGCTCAAGTTTATGTTGACGATATTATATTTGGATCAACTTCTCTCTCAGAAGTCAAATCCTTCTCTGAAACTATGCATAAGGAATTTCAAATGTCCCTTATGGGGGAGCTACAATTCTTCTTAGGCCTTCAAGTCAAACAAAAATCAGAAGGATTATTTGTATCGCAATCCAAGTACGCTTTAGAGATAGTAAAGAAATTTGGCCTCGAGAGTGCTAAAGATGCTAAAACGCCCATGAGTACTACGCTAAAACTTTTCAAAGATGAAAATGGAAAATATGTAGATCCTACTTTGTATCGTAGTATGATAGGGACCTTACTATATCTTACTGCCTCGCGCCCTGATATTATGTATGTTGTGTGTGTATGTGCTCGATATCAAAGTAACCCTAAAGAGAGCCACTTGAATGCTGTTAAACGTATCATTAAATATGTAAAAGGCACTCTAAATCTAGGACTTTGGTACACTAATGACACACCAAGCACTATAATTGGGTACACTGATGCTGACTGGGCTGGGTGTACTGATGATAGTAAAAGCACATCGGGAGCATGTTATTATATAGGTAATAACTTGGTAGGATGGAGTAGTAAAAAACAAAATTGCACATCACTCTCAACAGCTGAATTTGAATACATAGCCGCTGGTAGCTGTTGTGCTCAATTAATGTGGCTTAAACAAATGCTAAGTGATTATGGTATTCAAGAAAACCAATTGCATCTCTATTGTGATAATCAAAGTGCGATTAATATTTCTAAAAACCATGTTCAACACTCGCGAACAAAGCATATTAAAATAAGACATCATTTTATACGCGAATTGGTTGAATCTAAGGAATTAGAAATCAATTATCTTCCTACTGATCTACAACTCGCAGATATGTTTACCAAACCTCTAGATTATAATAGATTCATTTCATTACGTAAATCTATTGGTATGGTTTATGCTGACTAATACCTTTGTTGTTTATCCAAGTTTTTCCCTTTGTCCATTTGAGACAAAATGGGGGAGAAATTTGAGTCTATTCAATTCTTTCATATACTAAACAGCTCGATCTTAGTGATTTATTGCAGGTTCTTATTGTACAGTTACTCTCAACAGTTATAATAGGGTATTCAAATGTACTTAGTTGAGTTATGTACTTTTTGATTTCTAGGTATTGGGTAGATAGAATTTTGATAGGAATAAGTTTTTCTTATTTTCTTGTTTACCAACGAGTCCTAGATGACTCAAAGGAGATTTTGTCTCATATTTCCAAAGGGAGAGATTGAAGCCCTTATACTTTTGAATCAATTGAGTCTATATTGTATAAGTGCTCATCTAGTTTGGAAATTGTGACAAAATTATGTCCTCCCTAGTATCCAAATAACCTCAGAAGTTGGTTTGCTACTTCATCTCTCTATCTTGTTTTGATCAAGATCAAATTGCCAACACTCACACACAGTAGAATTTATTTCTTGCATATCATACTGCATAATAATGTGTGAACATATGTTGAGTGTGTTTAAATCCCTAAGTTGGAATTTTAATAATTTTTTGGGATTTTTTAAACATTTTTTAAATAAGGTTTTATTAATTAAAACTCGATTTAAAAGTTTTGTGGTCAATTTGTAAATATTATTTGTTGGGTATTTTGGCCTAATGTTACCTTGGGTAGAATCCGAAAGCAGAGTAAACTTTGGGGTGTGGTTTTAATTAGTTTCAGACGCGCATTTCAGATCCTGTTATTGCCCAACACCTGTCTTCATCTGATTGGCTGGAACTGTGTTTCTTTACTGAGTTAAAAACGCGTATGTTTTTAGCCCTTGGATCTCTAGCTATCGACGATCTGCATGTTGTCTTGGTGAATCCCAGTACAACTTTCTAAACCAATCAGGATTCGTTTTAGCACCGCCTTATTAGAACCCTTCGATCAAAGTCAATTTGATTTGACTTAATCCTGGCCCTTGGTTTTGATCGAATCTCTCGAACCTTCTCTTCACCCTATAAAAGGGACCCTACTCTCAGACTTCGAAGACTTTTGCCATTTTCATTTCCTCTAAGAAATTGAGAGAGTAGAGAGAGAAGAGAGAAAACAGAGAGAAGAGAGAGAGTTAGAAACCCTAACCTGTTTCGTCAAAGCCTCTTCCATCCAAACTCAAACATTTCTTCAAAACTCCATATCCAAAACACTACCCTGGGTGTTCTTGAGTGATTGAGAGTTTGAGTTGAGTTTGTTATTGCTGATGTAACCTCTTGTTCGTTAGATCTTGTTTTCAACTTAAACGTTTACTTATATCTACTTTCTGATTTCATAGAAATTTTAGATCTGAGTTATTCATGTTACATTACACTTAGTTTCATTCTTTATTTCTCATCTTGAGAAATATATTGTTGATTATTTTCCATAAAACGTTTGCTTACTTTAAAATCAACAATAAATGCTTTTTGTTTCTAGTTCTTGTAAAACTAAACCTTTGACCTAGTTTGGAATCTCACTTGGAGGTTTTCAATCTCGAAAAACTTTTCTAAATTCTGAGATTGATTAAGACCTTGTCTGTCTTTCTAGCAAGGTATCCGTGGATTCTGGGAATGATTTAAAGGTCAAATAAGGCGCAAAGTTTTGTAAGAAGAAAGAAAAAGAAAAGATCACAGCATATAGTGTTACTGTAATTTGTTAGGACTGTTTGTACTTAATAAGTGTGTGTGTGTTCATGCATGTGTTAGAAAGCACCTTCACAAACACTTTCACCCTACAACACGAAAAGTGTTGGTAATAAGATCTTGTGAACAAAGAGTCGACGTAAAGTCCTGGAACAAATCAGAAGTTAACAAACTGGGAGAACTACATCTACAATCAGAACTGCAGAGAAGTTTTAAGGACTCCAGAGGGTACATTCCTAAACTTATATAGGTCTGAGTTATTTGCATGTTAGTTATATAGTTTGTAACTCATATATTTGTTTTAGTGGATTTTTTTCATTTTACTCCGTAGAGGGAGTCGTGGATGTTTCCTCAATTGGTGAGGTTTTACCACGTAAAAAACATCGTGAACATAATCTTTCTACATCTCCTCATCTCATTCTTGGTTGTGCTGAGTTTAAGTTTTTTAAACTACTTTATAAACCTGTTATTCAAAACTTGAATAGATCTCGTACATACTGATTTGTTAAACACATCTTGTGTTCAAATAGTTTGGTTTTTACGAAAAGAGTTTCTTAAAAAATAGATCGGAGTTACTTAAATAGTTTATTTTTTAATAAACGGCTTTAGTAACATTTTTCATAAAGTGCGTGTCCTAGGTTTGACACCTATATGCGGGTATGCAGTTGGTTGGGGTGAATCGGCATGGGTTCCCCCCTTTGGCGTGACTTCCACGATATACGTCTTGCTCTTGTAGGCAATCGGTACGTGTGGACAAGCCATTTGATATACCTGAGTGTACGTGAATTACCTCACCATATACCTCGTGGGGACGGTACGTGTGAGAGCGAATTCGATATACTCGGTGTACGTGAACGAATTCCCTGCGATATACCTCCCGTCATGACTTCGGTCAAGCGGTACGATGCAGGGGAACCGTTCGATATACGTCGAAGGTACTTGGCCAATGGAAGGTGAGAGTCATATCGCTTAGGCTAACTGCGACCTGCCGGACCAGCGCCCATCACGAAGTGACCCTCCAGTTACTTGGTAGAATTTGGTAAATAGCAATGCTCTTTGGTGATATCGTGTGAATCATGCATGATTCTCTTATTATTATCTTATGAAGAGAATGCCTTTCTTGATTATGCCAAACAGGGAACAAAGTACAAGTACCCTAAAAGGTACACCAAGTATGGATGGGTGATGCGTGCAACATGGGGATATACATGTGATCCTAGGTGCACGTGGTGCGAAGTGTACATGGAGAATTTTCTACAAGTGTGTGAACATAAGCGTAAGCATGGGATACATGTGAGAATGGGGGATAGGCAGATATGGGGGAAACATAAACAAATATAGCATCCATGTAAATAGAGTCAAGCCCACAAGAAAAAACACACAAATCCCCAGCAAAGTCGCCACTGTGGCCATCCCCGATCCGGATCCCCGCGGGCGGGCGCGTGGAGGAAAGGATCCTTCGGGTCCCGTGCATCCCTCTCGGGAGCGCTTCAGACGGCGTCGTTTGTGGTGTGAAAAAATGTAGAGAGATTCAGAGTCGCCAGTCTATTTTACTCAAAACAGACAAAAGAAAAAAGGGGAAGCCACCCCGAAGGATGGCATCCAAAGACATACTGGTGCGTGTGAAACCAAAATGATTTGAGAAGGGTTCGGAGGCTTAGTTACGAAATGGGAAGGTGTTAGGCACCCATTCCACCCTTTCGGTCTCTCATGGATATTTGTTATTTTCCCTTATGTTTCCCCCCGTGATATGTGTGCATGTGTATATATAGAATGGAGATAGGAATCCTCGACTTGTACCATGGGAGAGATAAAGCGAGTCATCCGTAGGAAGATATAAGAATAATATTATAAAATAAGATTTACGCGATTACCCCTACGTTGATCGTTATAATGGAACGATAACGCGTATGGAGTAATACGTCACTAAGAATAAATATATAGATTATAAGGAAATTGGATTTAGAGAAAATAGAAAATAAGAGAAAAGTGAAAAAGAAAGGAGGAGGACTCGAGTCTCGGGTTTTACCCCGAGACGCCAACGTAGCCTATAAAGGCATCAAAGTCCACGTAGTTCGCATACAAAATGAGGGGTGTGGTTTATCCTATAAATCCAAATGGGGGATCTCTTATTTGTGAGTGTGTGTGTGTGTGTGTGCGTGTGGAAAAAGTGTTTTAGTTGTGAGAAAAGTGTGAGAATCCCTTATTTGGAACTTATGAGCAAACCCTCTTTTTCTTATTTTTTGGTTTTATTTATATGAAAATAAGATATGTGCAATAATACTAAATAAAAAGTATATTAGGATGTGTGAGATGAGATAATAAAAGTGCTAAGAAAGAAAACAAGTTATTGGGAATTTAAGAGAATTTAAGAGAGAGTTTGAGAAAGTTGGACCTTCTTGAAGATCTTGAGCTTGATCTTGAATGTTGGAAAGCAGCCCTTGCACTTGGATGATAATGGAGAGTGGCTAATTCACCAAGTTTGATGAAAGGGATGATGAAAAGTGGGAGTAAAAGGAGGATTTGGAAGTTGAAATCACGCTGCCTTCGAGAGAGGTTTCTGGGATTCGTTGAGAGGGATTTTTATCAGATCTGGGCTCCTCTTACAAATGAGGTGAAGACCTCCTTTTATAGGCTCAGGTCAGTGCCGATCGGCATAGACCCCTTCCTGCCTATCGGCAGGTAGGTGCCGATGGGCAGTGTCTGGAACCTGCCAATTGGCAGTGCGCTTTACGCTTTTTCAAAAAATCGAGCATCGAGGGTAAACCGTTGGTCAGAATCGCGCACGGGGCATACCGTTGGAAAGGTAATTTAGAGACCTTCAAAAGTCCCTTGGACTGCTCCCTGGTTCGGGTGTTGACTTTGGGTCAAATATGGCTCGGAAGCGTTTATCGGTCCATTGGACGGGGAATTATTCGGACGCAAATGGATCGTTCGTCCGCATGGTAAATCCGAATCGCGTACGGGGCATATTGTTGGAAAGGTTAGGAGATGTACTTCGACATTACAAAGAGTTTGACCCGGTTTGGAGAGTTGACTTTGCGCTCGGTGGCCTCCCAGAGCAAACGGATCGTTCGTCCGCATGGAAAGTCAGAATCGTGCACGGGGTGGACCGTTGGAAAGGATATTCAGGGCCCTTTGAAGATTCATTCAACCTCGGTTGAGCTGAAGAGTTGACTTAGGTCAAACAGAGCTCGGGAGCGCCCGGTGGCCTCTGGGTCAGGTTTCGGTCGCAAACGGACCGTTCGTCCTCATGGTAAGTCGGAATCGCGCACGGGGTGGACCGTTGGAAAGGGTATTCAGTGACCTTCGAAGATTCATTCAGTCTTGGTCGAGATGAAGAGTTTGACTTTTGGGTCAAACTGAGCCGGGGAGTGCCCGATGGCTTTCAGGTCAGTACTTGGGACGTGACCAGGGTTTATAATTATGAAGGGAGGTACTAGGGACCTAAGGAGAGTCAAGGGTAATAGAATGGGGTGTCTACAATGTTCTTTACGAATGAGTCAAGGAGATTAGTTTTATGCGAAATGTGTGGCCATATAGCGTGTGGCAAGGATTAATTATCATTAAAACTTTCGCACTTCTGATTTAAACATGTAGTAATTTGCAAGGTATCTGTGTGAGCCAACAGTGGCCACACCGCAGTTTTTCATTTGAGGTGCTTATGTGTTAGACCTTAATGATGTGAGAGGCCTAGTAAGGTGAATAACGTCCATTGAGTTAGGGACAAGAATTGGGTAAAACCAATTGTGGAGCATAGATGACTAGAGCGCCACATCTTAGCGAGATTGACTGGTGATAAGGATACAGTAAGTTCCTTAGTTAGGTACTTATGGGTAATTAAGAATGATGATGTATTTAGGCTGCGAACTTGATCCTTAGGGTAGTGTCATGTCATAAGCATTAGATAATTCGGTAGGCATGTAGCCTTGTGTTAGTCATTACTTGAGGATGTGTACCTGACCGTTGTTGATAGGGTACTATCATTAGGTAAATGCCTTGGTGATTATCGATTGAAGTTGTATCTCGTAAGCTATGGTGAGAGTTATCGACCATTGGTGGTGAGTACGTTACGTATTTAACAATTATGGTTGAAGCGACGGAGGAGTGGACCCTAGATAGTCTTCCATTATATACTTTTAAAGAATGTGATGCAACTTTGAGGAAAAGGGTCCCTAATGACGTTGGTAGTGTGGACTTAGGGGCTTATAGGTGGTATATGATGTCCTATATCCTGCCAAAATCCTTAATAGTATCAGTCTGCGGTTTGATACGTGGTTTATGGAATTAATTGTTCGGAAGAAGGTTTTTAGACCTTTACTGGATCTCGAGGAGAGAGTCGTAGGTTAGACGTGCCAAAGTTTCAAATAAAAAAGAGGTAAGATTCTTATCTAAATGTCATGGCCCGTTCTAGCGACATGACTGATGACGGAATACGAGGCGATTCCAGTATGGGTGTGATTCAAAAAAGTCCTTAGAGTTTCCTCGAGAATGATTGCGTGTGGCGTCATTAAGGAATGGAAATCAACTTGGTGTGATGCCTTGAGGTATGCAATGGTTAAAGTGCACTATGTGTGAGGACTTGTAGGCTAGTATCTTTGTGAGTACCTAATGGTCAAGATGCGGATATTGGGAAAATTAGTATGGCCTACTTACTATAAGAGGATCATAGGTGATGAAACCCCGTCATATTTTTAATGACTTTTGCATTGGGGTGTGCTTGGTATCTTCAATGAACCAGTTGAATTCAGCATCATGGAGTGCTAGTGTTTTTATGATGGTCGTATCAAAGGCAATGTAATAACCCCGCATTATTGGTGAAATTTTAAAGAATCGAGTTGTGTTGTCCTTGGTGAGGTCACCTCGTTTGATATAAATAGGTGGCGCCACCTCTAAAGGGAAATTTGAGAATTGTGTCATGATTGGGCATGATGCTCGTTTGTCCTACGATGATTAGTGTAGGAAGTGTAGTACTCAATTTTGATTGGTACTAGGAAATGCATTTGGATTAGATTGATGATATCATGTACAAATTTAAAAAATAGGCCCCAAAAGGGATACCGATGCATGTTTAGGATATCGACATGAGTCGACAATATAAGTTATAATAGCCCCAACAGGGAACATACCAGTTCTTGACATGTCTTGCCAAACCGGTTAGGATTAAAAGATGTAGCCCTGTATAGTACTTGCTATCTTTAGGGTGCCAATGACGACCGATGTGGCTGTCACATAGATTCAGTTTGGGTGGATGATTGGTGGTGGTAACGAGGTAAGTGTCTCACCAAATCGGTCATCGTGTAAGGAGATATTGGGATACAACCACTGTGTGATAAAAGTAAACAATTACCTAGATATGTTAGGCTAGTCACGATGTCATATTGACTAGAGATATGGACAAGGTCGCCATTGACAAATGTGTTGAGCATTCATCAATCGAAGTGGTTAACGTCTGTCAAGGATGTAAGGAGAAAGCCTTACCCCTAAAGAGGGAAGTCCAATAATTGACTTCCCAAAGGATAATAGTTGCGTATGTTGCTTTTGTCTTGTAAGGATGAATGGTTTGTGATCCGAAACGTCACGGTTAGTGACTCGAGCTATGGTGTGTGGCTAGATTAGTATTTGATGAGAATGTATGGGAGGAGTCGTAGACTTCGGAGCGTGTGGCGTAGGTTCGCCCTTTATAAACCATAGTCCGTTGCGTGCAAATGGGATTTTCTCAAAATTATTATTCGTTCTTTTTTATATTTTATGTCTCTTTCAATTTCGGTAATCAAGGATTGTGTTTCCTTGGTTGTGATAGCCGGGGATTGTGTTATGGTGTAGTACGGTGTGGTTTGGCTCAATAGAGTGCAGTTGGACTTGGCATGGATAATGCAGCTCGGTAACTGGGTACAATCTTGTTAAATTATCCTTTTTATATTACACAAAGTTCTATGTACGTATGGTTGTGCGTTCTATTGCACGATTTGCTCGCAGTATCTATTTTCCTCAAGATTAATGACCTTATGGATCAGCTAACATGATAGTTGGCAGCTCTAATTGTAAAGAGAATGATAATGATTTGAGGACATCGTTTAGCATTAGAACTCAATAAAACCCAGTACACAGTGTTGTTTTGCCACAGTGAGTGGATTTGTATAATACTCGGGTGAGTGTTTCATAGTTAGATGCCTAGAATGATCCTAAGTTTATAAAAGGATCTTGTGAAAGGTATTAGTTATATGCACGATTTGTGACTTGATTATTATGTTACTCCAAGGAGCGAGTGATTAATTATGCGAGGATAATACCAGGTTCAAGTAATTTGGCATGGTCAGGAAGACCCGAGAATTTGAGGGGACTCAAGATATGCAGTCCTAAAAATTTAAACAATTTATGATGATGGATTGGGTGATTAATTGTATATCACTTGCTCTTGGGTGATTGTCGATCACTACATAGTGTTTCCCCGATAGAGGCACCGATATGCTTTGGATATTAACAAAGAAACCTTAGGACTTGATTGAGCGTGTTCATCGAGCAAGTGGAGGCTCAAGGACTGTTATATAATTTTGATGGCTACCATGATGGTGAGCGTTAAAATATGTTACATGCCGAGTTCTTTGGTGACAACCCCTTGTGAAAGAGCGTATGAGGACATTTTAGTGATTAATGACTTTGATGACTTAGCCTTTGTAGAGTAAGGTTTAGGCTTAAAGTTGATTAAAACAACGTCAACACTTCATAGGAAGGATTAAGGATGGTTGCTCGCACAAAGATGAAGCTGCTTGAAAGATCTCCTATAAAATGGTTGCTCGCAAAAAGTTGAGGATGCTTGAAAGACATCTCACAAAGACCAAGCCCATAAGATAAATACTATAAAACATAAATTGTAATAGGAACTTTTATGTGCTTATATTTATCTCTCTTTGTAAATATAAATTTTACTTTGTAAAAGCTTTGAGGTTGCTCGGTATCCTCGAGGGGCCATGTCTGGCAGTATATGAGAGAGCTTACATGCTTTATCGAACAACCTCATTCTGGGTATCTCGTAGGAATTTGGTTTGGAGGATTGGGTGCAAGTCAACGTTGGAAGAGACCAACCCCTTTAGGGCATTTAGGAAAAGCCTTGGTTTATAAATAACTTGTCCCAGTAGTACCTCAAGATACCATATCATAGACCCCCCTCGAGGCCCCCCAACCCTAAACAGTTGTCCAAGTGTTAGCTTGTAGTTCGAACAACCTCCCAGTCGAAATACTAACTCTGGTAACCTATTTGAGGATCCTTAGTCCTGAAAAGTTGCCCCAAAGATGAACTTATAAAAGTCTACACACACACCATAAATTGTTCGAAGAAGTCATTAGTCGAACAACCTTCACATTCGATGAACCAACTTTTTGAGTGATGTGATAGCACATCCCTCGCATGTTATTTCTTACTAACTCTTTGACGTTAGCATGTTTGACATTCAGGAACTCGATAAAATAACACTCACGTGAAGACATTCCTAGGATGATAGGTCCATAGCTAGAACATCACGTCTTATTTAATGCGTTCACGTCTCTAAAGAGTCTAAATAGTGTTCTCGCCAAAATATTATGCCTGGCTCATTTAATGCAATATCTCTAGCTGAAACTTGAGATTGAAGAGCATAGGAATATTGCCAATCTGCTAGAGCAAGAGAATATTGCGTTGCAAGATGAAGTGAAGCAAATCAGATCTGCTGCCTCCTCTTCTTCGGGAGCCTTGGTCCCAGTTAATGATGAAGGTTTTTCCTTTTTAAAAACTGAAAATGCTGCCTTAAGAGAAGAGTTAGAGACTTTGAAACGAACCGGACCTACTACATCTGCTCGTGGCAGAGCAAGGCCTTTTACCCGTGGCCGAGCAAGGGCTGGTCGAATTAATATTGAAGAGACAAGGACCCAATTGGCTTTAGAAAATCAAGTCGTTCAATTGACGTCAAAAAATCAAGCCCTGGTAGAAATGTCTAAAAAAATTCAGAGTCTTACCGACCAACTCTCCAACCAGAGCTCTGCACTAGAAAGTATAAAAATTTTGGTGAAGAAACTCCACGAGCATCTTGAGAGATTGACTTATCAATTTCATAAACAGCCTAGAGAATTTTGGATGGCGGGATACAACGAAGCTCTATACCATCTCGATGATTGGCTACAATAATCGAATAACGAGGGATACAAATAAGGATGGTTGAATGTCTTATGCGTGATAAAAGTTGATCGAGGACTATCCTTATGGGATTGGTGTGAGCCTCGATTACTTGACTTGCCTGTTCCTCCCTTTAAGCTCGATGTCAGTTGGATTCCAGCTCATGCCATTCCTCGGTGTTTGATTTCCAGGTATCTTGGTGATTACCAGCTTCATTCAGAGTTTGAGATATCTCGTTCTGAACATTTTCTTAATCGGCCATGCTCGAGCAACATTAGAATGCTGTAAGATATGAATTTTATCAATTCCCCCTATGCATTAGATGATCCTCCAGTCGGAATGGAACCTGTGTCAAAATTAGAGGGAAAGAAACCCATAGAATAGGCAATTTGTACTTAATGAATCAGGAATTCATGTTTATGTAATCTGCTTGTATTTAATGAAGAAAATTTGGTCTTTGTGCAATTTATTTCCTTAAAAATACTTTGTGAGATGGTTCTTTTTTTTTTGTTATTTGCTGATGAATGTATATGTATAGAGACAGAGGGACAATATGTCATATTTTGCCTAGACAATGGAGCTTGACCCACTTGATGCCTAGTTGTAGTGACTTGTCACCCATTAGTGCATAAGCAATGGAATGATTTGCATCCCATATTCCTGCTTAGTTGTAGTAATCGCGTCAGGATTACCTTGGTGCCTAGACAGTGGATTCCCCGTGAGGTCACTCATCTTCTTGTCTAGTTTGGGATGTTCCTTGAGATCATTCGTGATCAAACAGGCTTTGCCTTGTATGATTGTGATGCTAACTTTGTTGGAAATACTTTTATTGGTGCCGACCAATCGGAGTTGGTGGTGATTGTTGAATGCCGACCAACCTTAGTTGGTGGTTATTGCGACCGACCAATCAGAGTTGGTGTAGTGTGTAATCAGAGTTGGTGTAGTATATAACACTAGTACTCCGACAAAAAATAAATCGAAAAAGAGTATGGAAAAACCAACCATTTTATTCATTGAAAGAGAAATGTGTACATGTACATCTGTATTACAGGTAATACGTGCGCAGGTGCTCCGCATTCCACGCATTTTTGAATCCTTCTCCCTCTAAGGTTTCTAATCTGTAAGTCCCAGGGCGAACAACTGTAGTTACTCGGTAAGGGCCATGCCAGTTGGCTTCTAGCTTAATATGCTTCTGTATAACCTTCTTGAGTACGTAATCCCCCTCTTTGAGATCACATTTCTTCACTCTTTTGTTGTAAAATATGGTTGTTCTTTGTTGGTAAGATGCATTCCTGATTGCCGCATCTTCTTTAACTTCCTCGAGCATGTCCAGGTCTAAGCATCTCATCAAATTGCTTATAAGAGAGTTGAAATTAAGTACCCTGTGTGTAGGCAACCCAATTCAATTGGAATAACTGCTTCGATGCCAAAGGCTAGCATGTAGGGCAATTCCCCAGTGGCTATTCGGGGTGTTGTGCGATATGCCCATAGCACGAAATGTAGCTCGTTAATCCAATTTCCTTTTGCATCATCCAATTATTTCTGCAAGCCGTTCAGTAGAGTCATGCTCGTCACTTCAGTTTGCCCATTTCTCTGGGGGTGGCCTGGTGCATAATGGACCTTTTGGACATTGGATTGATGGCAATATGCAGCGAACTCCTCATTATCAAATTAGGTTCCATGGTCGGTAATGAAAGCGTGTGGTAGACCATACCTGCAGATAATGTTCTTCCAAATGAACTGGTAAACCTTTTTGTACAACATGTCAATGAGAGGTTCAGCCTCAACCCACTTGGTGAAATAGTCAACAGCGACTACCAAATATTTGAACCTTCATTTGGTGGTTGGTAGAGGCCCGACCAAGTCTATGCCCCATATAGCAAGTGGCCAGGGGGACGTAATGGGTGTTAACAATGCCGGGGGTTCTTCGAATAGAAGAGAAATGTTGGCATTTATCGCATTCTTCACATAAGCTGTGCAGTCAGCCCTCATCGCCGGCCAATAATATCCTCGCGTCATTAACCTCTGTAGGAGAGTCCGTCCTGCCACATGAGCTCCATAGGAGCCTTCATGAACATCTTCAATCAGGTATTTAACTTCTGAGGGATGCACACATCTCTGTAGACCTGCGATGATACCCCTTCTATATAAAACGCCATTATTCAATACGTATCGAGCAACTTTAAACTTCAGCCTCTTGGCTTCAAGTTGGTCAGTTGGCACAACCCCTTCCTCGATGTATGCCCTGGTGGGGTCCATCCAGGATGGCCCCGTGTCTAGGGTAATAAATTTCATCATTAAATCTTCATCTATGCTCCGTTCTGTCAATATCTCGATAGGAATCGTTCTTCGTAACCCTGTGCGAGCAGCTGAGGTAATCGAGCCAATGCATCAGCCCTTGCATTCTTCAATCTTGGTATTCTGACCAACCGAACTGCAGTGAAGGTGGACACAATCTTTATAGCTTTGGCATAATATCTTGACATCAAATCTCCCTTCGCTGCGGACAACCCCATAATCTAATGTGTAGAGGGGGCTTTGAGGTAATCCTGAGATTAGGGACAATCCACCCATTAACAACAGTGTTTGGGATTAAGATAGCGTGGCAGCTCAAGCGAGGCAGCTCAGCATGGCAGCTCAAGCGTGGCAGCTTGGCGTGGCAATTCATACTTTAGCTTGTTGATTACTTCATCATATTGTATCTTTGTTTATATTAGCTATGAGTTATAACGATTGTAATGATGTAACGAGAATAATGAATCTGTGTGAGGTCGAACGGTACTCGCGACAGACCAGGCTTGGCAGGGCCTGGGAGAGCTTTCATGCTCTATCGAACGACCTCACCGTGGGAACTTTAGAGGGACTTGTTTTGGAGGATTGAGAAGTGGGGCATCATTGGGGCTTGTCCTGACCGTCTTAGATACACCTGGTAAAACACCGAAGGACCTTGACCGTGGAACCTCGGGCGGAGCAACTTGGAGTTCCATCGGGTATTGAGTTGTGAACCAAATAACCCTCTACTTAACGTCACATCTACTGCAGGTGATGTCACTAGCCAACTAAACAATGTCAGACCTGCACTTGAGTAAACCACCGTGGTATTTGGGGATGTCAGGCAGTTGGTGAGCCACCTCTGCGACAACAGCCCCCTGACACACAGTGGTTAGGCAAAAGGCATGTCTTGGCATTTAATGTTTATGACGTGGAGACAACTAGTGCATCAAGCATTTTATGTTGTGACATAAAGTATGAGGGACGTCTTTCATAGTCTTTAATAAATGAGTTGCCTCAGGGATGGTGTGAAAGGCTATTTAAGGACCCCAACCACCTAAAAGGAAAGAGAGGTTCTTTTTTAGAATCAAGGAGTTATTGCTAGAGAGAGTTATTACAAACCAGAGGGATTCACCCACTCACCATTGTTATTAATCACGAAGCCTTTAATACTTGACAGAGAGAGAAAGGGTGTTTTGGTGTGTTTCTACCTGCCTACCAAGGTGTATCTAGGGTGCTTACTTCTCTCTCCCTTTAACTAAGTGACTTCTGAAGTTCATTACTATTTTCTGAGTTATACACGAGAGATTTGAGAGTTTAAACTGAGTTTACCTTTATTGGGTTTGTATTTGTGTGTCCTATCATTAATCCAAAGCTTTGGCCAAGTTAGCTTATCATTACCATACTCAAATAGGGGTTACGCCTCCATCATATCTAAAGTACCCTCCTGCATTTGGCGACTCTGCTGGGGAGGCATTCTTCTAAGTAAGGAGTATGGCGCAAGATAATGCTAATAGAAGGCTCAACTTTGATGACATCCAGCATAATGAGGAACAGGTTGCGAGAGAACTGGAGGCCCTAAGAGATGGGGCTCCACGAGTAGAGGTACCTCTGGTTTCGGTGATGTCAGGCATTCCGGGGGTGACACAAGCTTTCACGAGTGCGGGGTTGGGGCCCACTCAGGTTGCGCTCCTCATGAGAAAGTTTTACGAGTTTCTGCAAACTCCAGTAGCTTCAACTATGCTGGGAGGATTGGAGGCTAATGCCTTCGTGACACCAGGGGTAGCTCCAATGGTCCCACTAGGTGCAGGTGTAGTGGGAACAGTCCCAACGAGCGTACCATCTATTATGAATCCATCAACGGGAACATCAGGAGCATCAGCGGCCCTAATCGTGGCGCCTGCTCCAGCTGCAACGGGCACTCAGCCCGTGGTTCCATTGTTTGTTGCCCCAACGACATCGCCCATGGAGTAAATAAGAAAAGAGATGCAAAGGAGATGCTGAAGTTCATGCAGGTTTCCTCGTAATCTGTTGGTGAGGTAGCTTCGGTCTACGATGATTTTCTAACACCGTATCCTCAGGAGTACAACGACAAACCCTATCCGAAGGACTATATTCCTCCCATTTTTGAAAAATACACGGGAAAAGGTGGGAACTCAAAGGAGCACATCAAGGGCTTCGTCGAACACTTGGGAGCACATTGCAATAATAAGAAGCTTCGATTAAGGGAGTTTTCCAAATCCTTAATCGACAAAGCATATACCTGGTATTCTTATTTGGCTCCTAGGAGTATTTCCACGTAGGAGGAGATGCATGTTTTGTTTGTCCAGAAGTTCTTTCTGGCAGAGGATGAGTTTACTTTGACCCAACTGGGTAGGGAGAAGCAACGACCCGGGGAAGAAGTGGTAGCCTATGTTCGAAGGTTCAGAGAAAGATCCCTGGACGTAAGGGAGGAGGCCAAAGAGTCTAAGTTATTGCAGATATGCGCTGAGGGGATGCTTTCTGAGTATATCTGCCATCTCATTAATGAGATGCGCGATGGGACTTTCTCGGCATTCTTAAAAGCAGCGAGAAATATCTCTTTGGTGGTACGACCCAATCTGGTGGCGGTGCCCATAATGTTCAGGCAACCGATGCAACCCGTCGGGGGAAGGTCTCAGCCCCCACGGGTAGGGTACACCGAGGGAGGAGACGGGGGCAAGGCACCGAAGAAAGACAATAAGAGGAAGTTTGGAAGGGACAGGGAAGACCCACCGCCATTACCTTGTACAGTAGAAGAGGCTATTAGCTGTTACAACGCGATGGTCCAAGGGGGAATGGTCTATGAGCAAAAGGGCGTTCCAACCGGGGAGCCCGATGCAACAACGGAAGCGGATCCAAAGTATTGTCAGGTCCATCGTAGGATCCAGCACCTAACAGAAAGTTACTTTACGCTAAGGAGAATTATTGACAAGTACGTGCCAGCAGGAATGTTGCAAATCTTTCCACGGAATGTCAATAACAACCCACTACCAGTATAAGGGGCCAATCTAGTGGTGGCCTATGATGAAGAGGCGAAAAGAAGAGAAAGAGCAGAGTACGAAGCAGTTTTGGAGACCTGTATTGAGGGAATGGCTAACGTAGTCTTGGCCTACGATGAAGCAATCGCCAAGAACATGGAGGACGTATACAGCGTTGAAGGTGGAGACATAGATTCGGGCCTGGAGTATTGTGCAGCCTCAAAATCCCCAAAGTTCACCCGATTCTTCGACCAAGTGGGGATCCCAAAAGAAAGCAGGTTGGAAATAACCCAGGCGATACTGGATATTGCGAGGAAAGATGTAGTCCATTCGCTGAAATGGAAGGGACCCATGGCCAGGCTGGTAAGAAGATTCCTGTCAGAGGTGAATTTTAGCGATGCCGATAGGGCTGTGAGATTCCCTCATAACGGGCCATTGTACGTGACTGCCAGCGTCAACGGAGTTAGTTTTGTGAGGACTCTCATGTATGGGGGAGCTTTCATCAATATCATGCGCATTAACTCCTTTCGTGCAGCCAGTATTCCAGAAGAAAGGTTGGTCCCCATGCCTCTGGTAATATCGGGATATGATAACCAATCTTCTAAATCTATTGGATATGTTAATGTGGGGATTGTGATGGGAAACTTGAGTTCCCATATAAAGTTCCACGTGATAGAGAGTGCAACTTCCTATCGTCTGCTAATAGGAAGGGTGTGGATGCACAACCAAGGGTTGGTTCCTTCCACGTATCACCAGGGTACTAAGGCCAACATCAAGAGGACATAAGTGACCATTAGGGCTACAAAGAGGCCTTTCGCCATCGAGGAAGCTCACTTAGTGGATGTAGCATTTTATACTGAGTTGGAAGAGGATGCCCGGTCCTAACGAGAAGGATGGAGGGGGCATGAGTCCCTTCTATCAGAGAACGGATGGGGCCCCTGAACGAGCAGAGTAAAGAGGTTGTGAGCAACGCAAGAATAATATCTGAAGAGGCTCACCAGGCGGTCCCTCGACCCCAGGTCATCTCGAAGCAGCTTAAAGACAGGATGAGGCCCAAAGTGGATTCGATGGAGCATGAGGTCCAACGACAAAGCGTGCTGAGTCGGTTCTCAGAGAAAAGAGCGGCCGAGGCTTCTAGGGAGAAGAAGAGGAAGGCAGTCATCGCTACTAGCAGACAATGCAAGAAAGTCATTACTAAAGAGGGAAAAGTGGTGTATCGATTATAACGGTGTGAGCGAGCGACCGAGGAAACTGATGATGAGGTTGACCCGATATACGAGTGCTTTCTGGTAGATCGATTGGGACAATGTATGGTGATAGATAATTCCAACATACAGGAATTTGTAGATGAAGTCGCCGAGGAACCAGATTACATGGAGGATCAACCAAAGCCCCAGGCACAAGAGTTGAAGAAGTTGAACCTGGCAAAAGAAGGAGAAGATCCAAGACCCATCTTCATCTCGAAGGATCTCAACAATCAGAAACGAGAGGCCTTGGTCGAATTGATTCGGGAGTTTATAGATGTCTTCGCGTGGAAATACACGGAAATAGAAGGGCTGGATGAGGAAGTAAGCTGCCACAGGTTGAACGTAATGCCTTCAGCCATTCCAGTGAAATAGGCAATAAGAACGTATAAGCCCAAGCTGGATCTGAAGATTAAAGAAGAGGTCCAGCGCCTGCTAATGGCAGGGTTCATTGAACCGATACAACACCCACTCTGGCTATCCAGTATTATCCCAGTGGGAAAGAAGGATAAAAACCAGATAAGGATCTGTGTGGACTTCAGAGATTTGAATAGAGCTTGTCCTAAAGATGAGTTCCCTCTACCCTTCATCGATAGACTGATAGACGCAACGACTGGTCACGAGATGTATAGCTTCATGGATGGGTATGTGGGGTATAATCAGATCAAAATGGACCCCTCGGACGCAGAGAAAACGACATTCAGAACCCCGTTGGGTAACTTCATGTACAAGGTGATGTCGTTCGGCCTCAAGAACGCTGGGGCGACTTACTAGAGAACGACGATGGCCATTTTTCATGACTTCTTCCATAAATTTGTAGAATTCTATGTGGATGATTTGGTCATCAAATCAAAGGAAGAGAGTTCCCACCTTAGCAATTTGAGGAAGGTGTTTTCTCGTTGTAGAAGGTATAAGTTGAGGATGAACCTGTTGAAGTGTGTTTTCGGAGTGACGAGCGGGAAATTCTTAGGCTTTGTGGTTTATCGACAAGGGGTGAAAATGGACCAGGACAAACAACGGGGGATCTTGGAAATGCCAAGCCCTAGAACGGCGAGGGAGTTGAAGAGCTTCCTCGGTAAAGTCTCCTACCTTAGGAGATTTGTGCCTGGATTGGCCGAAGTAACACACCCGCTGATGCAGCTGTTGCGAAAGAGCACGAAGTTCAGGAGGGAGGAGGTTCACCAGGAGTCTTTCGCTGGGCTGAAGAAGCTCCTGATTTCACCACAGACCATGGTTCCCCCACGGGCAGGAACACCGTTGCAGTTATATCTCACATCTACCACGAGGTCCGTCGAAGCTTTGCTGGCACAGGAAATTGATGGGCAAGAACGACCAGTCTACTACCTCAGTAGAATCATACATGGGCCAGAGATTAGATATAGCAGCCTAGAAAGGCATTGTTTAGCCTTAGTCTTTGTAGCACAAAACTTAGGCATTATATGTTGTCTTTTACGATTCATATTGTAACAAGATGCGATCCTATTAAGTATTTGTTGGCAAGAACTATATTGATTGGCAGGGCAGCTAAGTGGTTCCTCATCCTCTCAGAATATGACTTGAAGTGCGTAGTCCCTCGTGCGATCAAGAGCCAGGCGTATGTCGATCTATTGGCAATTTTTCCATCAGGAACATTTGAACCACCTAAATAAGACATTCCGGGAGATGACTGTAACACCCCGTATTTTTATTTATTATTTAATTAATTAATTGGAATTTTCGGAAAAAAATAAAATTTTGACTTTAATAATTTTTATTGGCTAAATATGTTGGTTATGATTTTAGAAGAATAAAACTTCAAGCGGAATTGAAATCGGAGTTAAAATGGATTTTATATGATTTTTTGAAATATTTGTCCCTTATAATTTTTAAGCAAAACTGTCAGTTTTTCTGGGCGATCGATCGATCGACGCCTGGGCATTGATCACGCAATTTGTGTAGGATTAGGACTCCTAATCACTATATAGCCTTGTTAATCCGTAGGGGGACTTCTCATAATCACTTTTTCTTCAGTTTTTCACCAGAGAACACTTCCAAACATTTTTCCTCTCACGTAATCATCAACGTTCTTCATAATCAAGTTTTTGGCACAAGTTTTGAGAGGCTTAATTGGGGTTTAATCAAGTTTGTTCAAGAGCACTCTTTTGCTAATTTTTCGCAAGGAATCCAGATTTCTAATCAGATTTTCAACACGATCTTTATAGGCATGAATACTCTATTCTTTTCCTTTAGTATTATGCGTTTTAAGTGTCGCCTAAACACTTAATTACATGTTTTCTTAAAAATAATTAGTAACTTAATTAGAAAAAATGGATATTAATTATGGGACTGTTTTTATAAAATCTCTTAATCTGAATAATATTCATAACCCTTGGGTATGTAGGATTCATTAGTGATTTTGGGTTTTATTGGTGTAGGTTGCATGTTGAACCCTAGTTTTAAAATAAATAATTTTTGGGTGCGTATAACTCATGTAATACATGTAGAGATAGTGAAATTTGATTTTTGATGTATTTATGATGAAAAAAATTGGTATATTTAATTTAAAATAATTAAATGAGATTATTTGGGTATTGTTGACGTTGTGATAATTAAATTAAAGATTTAATTGAATTGGACTATCATGCGTAGTTTTATACGTTGATTAATTATGCGTGGTTGTGTGACTTTTTGGTATTATTATATTGCCTTGTGACGACGGGTTGTTGGGTATTATTGCTCCCCCTATATTTTAGAATGCCTTCTGGGAATGAGACTAGTGATGGAAGATTATTGCGTTTTTATCACCTTGGGGGTGGGCTGATTTTTATTACTTTATCGTCGTTACACTTGTCTAAGTATGAGACTAGGTTATGATTTATGTAGAAAATCCTCCTATACATAAGTTATGACGTATTGATGACTTGGGGACCCTTAGGTATGGGACTAAGGGGTATTTTGAGGATCTCACATCGATAAATGGGTGGGGTAAATTATAAATTGTGAATTGAGAAATTGAGAACTAATACCTAAGATAATAAGACGGGTATTAAAATATATTGGCGACATAATCAGCGAGGGTCGACAGTTTAAACGGGCCAGCCGGCATTTTATGTCGTGTCGTGTGTGGAACCTCGTCAATCAGCGAGGGCCGACAGTTTAAACGGGCCAGCCGGCATTTTGACGAGGGGATGTGTATTTTTGGTGGAGAAATCACCCGAGGCGGGAGGACCGCCATAATAAAATGAGGATATAATAAAATTTGGTTAATTTAATGAAATTAACATCGTGGGACTTGGGAAATTAAAATCATATTGGTGTGCCTTTATAAATGGGGATTTATGCGGGTAGTTAGTGATTTATAATTATCACGTTTAATTATCCCGTTTAATTTAAAATATTCTATTGTGCTATTTATTGCATAAGATGCTATTGTCTGGATTCAAGGATCCTATTTGAGGGGAGTAGTGTGTATTCTTGCTCGGGGTTTTGGCTCTGACCCATGCATTGACTAATCTTTTTCAGGATTAGAATTGGAGAAGCTGCATAAGTTTATCAGAGTTATCATTTGGAGGTGCAGCTGGAGTTATTCATTTTATGGCATAATTTAGTTAGACTTTCCTTTTCAGTCGTATTTAATTATGAGACTTTATTTGAGTTTTATTGGGCCATTCGGTTCCAAAGTTATTTTAGAGGAATTATTTTGAGATTATCTCAGATTTTTATTTAATCATTATTGGAGAATGGATTTTTGGAGTTAGCATGTGATGGATCTTTTATCGCTTAGTTGTTGATGATCATTTGAGATTGATTCAATTATTTATCTTATGGACTGATTTATTTATGTCTCATATCTGTCTCATGCTAAGAATGGTATTTTATTTACTCATGCCCGGCTTAGTTTTGGTGGTGGCCGACGCCAGAATTAGGCGGGGTGTGACAATGACCTATAAGCCAATTATCTGGATGCAACTGAGGAGGAGTGGACGATGCAGTTCGATGGATCTTCGACAGAAAAGAAGGGAGGGGCAGGGGTTATTCTTTCAAAAGGAATGGAAGAGATTTGACTTTCCTACAAGTTAGATTTCCCTTGTTCCAATAACGAAGCAGAGTACGAGGCATTAGTACTAGGGTTGTTGGAGGCTCTTCGAAGGGGAATTCGTTCACTCTGCATTAAGGGCGATTCGAACTTAGTGATCCAGTAAGTAAACGGAGAATATACATTGAAGCACATGAACCTGGCACCATACATAACGATCATTCATAGACTCCTGAGCCAGTTCCATCAAACTAAGATCAAGAGACATCCCAAAACGATGAACCGCCATCCAGATGCGTATGCAACTATTGCCCAAAAATGGTCATGAGGGGCGATACAACTATCGTCATAATCCAACGAAGAACAGCTCCTTCGGGGTACAATCAATTCTACCAATGGGGGAGGATGCGGACTGGAGGGGAGAGATTAGGAAGCAACTGGAGTCTGGCGAAGGGGCAATGGGGCTAAGAGAGTTAGCCCAATATTTTACAAATCAGGGAAATCTCTACTTCAGAAACGCGGGGGGTGGTTATCAAGATGTATTGGCCCAGAAGAAGCAGAGCAAAGGTTGAAGAAAACACATGAGGAGCACTGTGAAATAACTGAGGTGCCTCTTTATAGGAGAATTCAAAGAGAGGGATATTTCTGGCCTAGAATGAAGCAGGACGCGGCGGAGCTACAACGGAGGTGCGATAAGTGTCAGTTTTTCTTC
The DNA here is from genome assembly GCA_949130495.1 of Sambucus nigra. Lineage (NCBI taxonomy): Eukaryota > Viridiplantae > Streptophyta > Magnoliopsida > Dipsacales > Adoxaceae > Sambucus > Sambucus nigra. Next base: position 311,313,571 of record OX422217.1, on the reverse strand, counting down.
GAAGCAGCTGAATGTCATTTCGTTGAAACTCAGGCCGACTGGAGGTAACCCTATATCGACTTCATTCAAGATGGAGTTATCCCAATTAGGGGTGTTCGCGGTCCGGTTCGGTCCGATTTTGAGGTATTTTTGGGACCGGACCGCATTAATCGGTCCTAAAAAATTATGGACCGAGACCGGACCAGAATAATCGGTCTCGATCCCATTCAATTTTCAAGCGGTTCGTGTTCGGTCTCGGTCTTATTCGGTCCATTATCATCGCTATTTGAAACAAACACACAAATTCACATCCCAAACCTCATTCCCAATCCCACACAGATTCACACTGTTTGGACACAAAACCCACAACCCCACAAATATAAAAATAGTTAGGGACGAATTAACCTTGAAACAAACGCAACACCCACAAACACACTCTGTTTGGAACAAATAAAAAAACTCACATACCAAACCTCATTCCCATTGACATAGGTGTTAATATCATGTTGGAAAGATGCGTTGTCATCAACATTAGCAAGAATGCTGAATTGGTTAGCCATTTAAGGCACTGGGTTGACTTATTGGCCAAGAGATTTTGATTAACCCATGGGACCATAGCTGTAGAGTTTAATTTTGGATTAAACTGATTATTGGACAAGAAAGTTGTTACCAATGATATTTGAACCACCCGAAACAGAAGCAACAAGTTTGGTTAAAGTTTTTGGCATTTTAAATATAGGAAGGGACACTTCTTTTTAAAGATTTCTACACTCGTTTAAGGAGTGTTCAACATTTTTGCAAAAACCAACAAATAATGGTAAAGATCCATAAACAACGTTTACAAAAAAAGAGAATTTATTTCTTTCAACTAAAAAAAATACAAATTCGATATATTTTAAAGAAAAAATATAAACCCAAATATTGGCTAACAAACCCAAATGGGTTGTGCGATGATTGATCGACTAGAACAAGTAAAAAACATGTACCGAGCCAAAATTAAAATCACAGTAAAAGTTACTAACCTTGGAGCCGGAGGAGAACGAGAAGAGGGGGTTGCTGCCGGAGCCGGAGGAGAGTGAGGGAAGGGGTGGGAGGGGCGATGTGGCTGTATTTTGGAGAGAGAGAGAGGAGAAAAATAAGAATGGGTTTGGGAAGGATTAGGGTAAGGTAACTTATTTTGCTTCCTGAATTATTAAATTAATATATATATATATTACAAAGCGGTCCGGTCCGGTCCAAACCCGCATTTTACGACTCAAGACCGAGACCGAATCGAATTATGCGGTCCTATATATTTTTGGACCGAATTAAGACCGAATTAAAAAAAAACGTAAAAGTAGGTTTGGTCCGATCCGGTTTTTTCGGTCCGTTCGGTCTATTCGGGTTTGTGCACATCCCTAATCCCAATAGAAAAAATTAATGCGATGGGACTAAAGCGAAGGGACCCAAGGTTCTATATCCGGGAGGGGCAACTCTACCGAAGGGGATACTTCAATAGATCATTGCGTTGCATCACGAAGGAAGAAGCAGTTGAGGTCCTCAAACAGGCGCACGATCCAACTCACATAGGAGGGGCCAAGTTGTATGATCAGTTGATGACGTTGGGGTATCATTGGCCAACGATGGAGAAAGACTCTGCTGAGTTCGTTTGAAAATATAAAGCTTGCTAACTACATGGAAACATGATCCATGCGCCATCGATGGACTTACACTCTCTGGCAACGTCTTACCCTTTTCACACTTGGGTGTTTGACCTGGTGGGGGCAATACATCCTTCTTCGAGGGGGAAGATATGGATACTGGTTGCAACGGAGTGCTTTACAAAGTGGACCGAGGCAATACCACTCAGAAGGGCAACGGCTGGGGTGGTGAGCAACTTCATTAGAGAATACATTATTTGTCGTTTTGGGATCCCAAAGGTTATTCTCTCAGATAACGGGACGCCCTTCGCCAATTCAGAAGTAACAATGCTCACAGACAAGTACTCCATTATTCACCATACCTCAACGGTGGCATACCCAAAAGGAAACGGGCAGGCCGAAGCGACTAATAAAACATTGGTTAATATTCTGGCCAAGGTATTCGAGGACTTCCTAGGATCGTGGGACGACAAGATACCAGCTGTGTTATGGGCCTATCGAACAACCAATAGGAAACCCACGGGGTACACTCCGTTCTCGCTTGTTTATGGGGCAGAAGTAATCCTTCCAGTAGAGTTAGACGTTCCCTCAGCCCGATACCCCTTGCGAAGCAGCATGCTCCCTCAGGATAGACACGTGCAGTTGGAAGCGTTAGACGAACACAGAGATAATGCGATGCAACACTTTCAAATGTACACGAAACAGCTCTCTAGGGCATATGATAACCTGGTAAAACCCAGGAAGTTTGTGGAGGGAGACCTCGTTTTGAAAGCAGCGGTGAAGCACATCAGGGGGCTTCCTCTACCAAAGTTTGCAGCCAATTGGAAGGGACCTTTCATTGTAAAAGAAACTCATGACTCAGGCTATTGCTCAATTTCTAGGATGGTGGAAGGCAAGCCATTTAAAATTAGCAATAAATGGCTGAAGGTTTATCATGGGTAGACAATTAAGTTTGAACCATGATTGTAAATAGCTGTTGTTATGAATATACAAGTTTTAGTTATGACTTGAACATAATGAAAGAGTTACATAAATATAGAAATTTACAACATACAAAAGCAGTTGTAACATACAGACGAATTGGAAAATATACGTTTTTCATTCATTCGTAAACGATGAAGCATTACAAAATTGGGAACTACTGCCCAAGAATTACATAGAAAGAAGCAAGAGGAATATATATACAAGAGTTGATTAGCCTAAGAGGAACCATAAATCTGAAGATGAGAAAAAATCTCCGGGAAGGCCCGAAGAAGCTGTAGTGCAAGACTATTGGGCGTTGATGGAAACCTCCAACCTCGTTTGCACTTGTGTACGTTTGATGATGAGTCTTTCTCGTTTCAGCTTGACCAGACGCAAAGCTTCTTCGGCTTCATCTACCTCCTTATCAACTGCTTCTAGAAGGGGTGCTAGTTCGGCCAACTTGGCTTCCTCAGCCTGTTGGTCCTGCTGATGCTTTTACAATAATTCCCTCTGCCTGATCAGTTGTTGGCTCTTCAAAGTTTTTAAATACGATATAAGCCAGTTAAATCGGAAACCCTCACGACCCAACTCCCTCAAATAGCCAAGAAGTTGGTTAAGGAGGGATCTGGTAACGGTCGCGGCGGGAGTGCTAGCAATTTTTGCAACAATGGTAGCCATGCCTTGCAGCCTATAACTCATGACAGAGATGTTGGAACGTAAGCAATCCACCATGAAGGTTTCAGGATGGTGATACGCAAGTTGCTCGATCACTAGTCGATGGTTGGCGGCATTTGGGGAGAATGTTGAAGCACCATCAAGCAGAATGCATGAGGAGCCAAATCAGGCAGAGGAAGCTCGCACCCGGATTCACTCTCAGCTGCAGCACCGATCGTGGAACCTTGGTCAGCATGGCCAGATTCTTTCGAGACGGCAGGTTCCCGATGAGGTGAGCCAATAGGCGGAAGAACGGGTGGAGAAGTCTCTCGTACAACCTGAGATAAAAAAGAGTAATGAGTTTATGAAAAATCTTAACAGGTGTTTTCATTGTTAAGTCACCGTTATAGCTGGAGTCTATGAAAAATCTTAACAAGTGTTTTCATTGTTAAGTCACCGTTATAGGTGGAGTTTATGAAAAACCTTAACAAGTATTTTCATTGTTAAGTCACACCGTTATAGGTGGAGTTTATGAAAAATCTTAACAAGTGTTTTCATTGTTAAGTCACCGTTATAGGTGGAGTTTATGAAAAATCTTAACAAGTGCTTTCATTGTTAAGTCACCGTTATAGGTGGAGTTTATGAAAAATCTTAACAAGTGCTTTCATTGTTAAGTCACCGTTATAGGTGGAGTTTATGGAAAATCTTAACAAGTGTTTTCATTGTTAAGTCACCGTTATAGGTGGAGTTTGCGAAAAATCTTAACAAAGTGTTTTCATTGTTAAGTCACCGTTACAGGTGGAGTTTATGAAAAACCTTAACAAGCGTTTGCGTTGTTAAGTCACCATTATAAGGGGGAGTTGACGAAAATACCTCAATTATGGAGGGAGCTAGAACGGGAATCACTATGGCGGCCGTGGGGGCAGAAACCGCTGGAGGTGGGCTTATTACATCAGAAGCCCCAACGGGACCCCTGGTTGCAGAAGCCTCAACGTTGGGCAAAGCTCCCCCGCCAACATAGGGTACCAACGCGAGCACACGCGATTCACTGGGAGAAGACGATGGACTCCCAAATGAGGCCCCAATATGGGTGGGTACAGAAAAACCACCACGGGGGTAGAGGCACCAACCTTGGCCCTATACACATGCAGACTATCAAGAGAAGGTGGAGCAAGATTGGGAGAAAGCTGCAACATGAAGTTCACTGTTAAAAAAGAAAATAGGAATACGCATAGAAAAAGGGAGAAGTACCTCTAAATGTCACTTACCTCAGTTATGGTACGAAAAAGGGGAATTATGGTCAAGGGTCTCGTTAGCACCGTGGGAAGAGAAATATTGGCTAACAATGAGGACACTTCAACCTAGGGCATCCCAAAATCTCAAGGTTCAGCATTATAAATAAATAATGGGGTGAGACTGAAAGGACATTATACCAAACAAATTATAGAGGAAATCGTACCTCGGACTCATTTTCTTCAGCCAGAACGATGGGCAAAAGAAGCTCGAGTGGAGAAGATAAACCAGAAGGGATAGGGAGAGTTGTCTCTGGTCGCGAAGAGACGCCCACAGAGTCAACAGCATCAACCCCCATGGCAACATCCCTTGCACGTTGAGAGGCAAAACGGCGAGAATAGGTAATCCCGGTCATGGGCGAATGAGGAGGAGTCACATTAGGTGGAGAAACACCGAAACGTCCCCCCACGAAAAGGCTCACGGGGGGGCTAGGGGGATTGGCACTTTCATCTTCAAGCTCCTGCACCAAAGTTACCAAAATGCATAAGCAAATATACTTTTTCCTTAAGCAAGTGGGAAATGATAATAAAACAAGTATACATACCTCAGATCTGACAGGTGAAGGGGAAGGAGATAAATGCACCTCAGGAGTTTGTCTCCTCTGGGACTTGGTACCCAGAGTTTTCTTCCTCATTCCTGATGCACCAGTGCCAGTACCTCGAAGAACGTTTGAACTTTTTCTCCTCTTCGTCGTGGGCTCGGTGGGATCAACTACGATTTTGGGGAAGGTTCCCAGTGGAGGAACAATTGGAACACGCCGTTCGAACTCAGCGTTTATGCGGGCTACCTCGGCTTGAACTTTCCTTCTCAACTCCTCAGCCATCTCCACAGGCATAGGATGAGGAGCGGAGGTAATGGGGAATGCCTCCTTAGGAGCTTGGGGTTTAGTCTGGGACTTGGACTTGGAAGAAGCCCCGCTCTTTGCCTTCTGGCCTGAAGGTTCATCGGTAGCAACTTTGGTCGAAGGGGCAGCTTTCTTAAAGGCTGTAACACTTTTGGGTTTGGGCGTAGCAGTAGGGATCATAGAACAAAGGGGAGGAAGCTCAGTGGGACATACCTTGGGGGTTTTACTTAGAGGGAACTCAATCCCAAGGACGGAGTTGCCCTTTAAACCCAACTCCAACGCAGAAAAGGAAAGAACTGGAGGATACACTGGATCCCCCTCGATGAACTCTGCAATGTCAGCCAATTATTTTGGCCAGTATCGTGTAGCGAATAGAGGGGACACGTTCCCTTGCCTTTTGTTGATGGGAATGGTGACTCGCCCAACCATTGCAGAACTTATTCCCCATGCAGCAGTAGAAGAAAATAAGAAGCAGGCCTCGCTAAAGGAAACCTTGGGGTTTGATGATTGAAAAATTGGGCGAGGAGCCCCCTGATCAAAACCAAATTGGCGACTGCATCGGTTGGGATTGTAGTGCTCCCTGGTATATCCCCACTCGGTATAGGAAGTCAGATACCTGGGGGAGAACAGAACAACCACGGCCAGTGAAGGATCTTCAATATCTATACCTACCTCCACTACCCTGGCTTCATGCTGAAAAAAGTCATAGTTGTGGACAAAGATATCCTCTTCGTAAGGCCTCGTAACGAAGTCTTCAAAGCGATCAATCACAGAGATCAACTCCTTTCGACTCAGTTTCTTATGATAAAGATAGGAGCGTGGGGGGCATAATTCTTTCCCCAGAATGAGGGCGGTTGATCTTGGCCGCTACGGCAGGAAAATGAACATAGAGGAAGCTCGTCAGAAGGACACAGTTGGCAAAATTTGCCGAGTTATAATGACCAAGAGATCGTTCCATGTTGAAGAGGGTCCTATCGAGCCATATAGAGAGAGATTCCAAGGCGATTGCACCTAGGGGAAGCTTGGTACCCCGGGCCAAACGAATGGATATATTGATAAGGTCCCTTCGGGGCTGATCATTGGGTTTTCCCGATAGAAGGAAACGGGAAAGAATGACAAGGATATAAGCAGGAAGTTCCAGCGATGTACCTTGACCAGGGGCACCTCCAGAAGAACTACCCTCAGTATAATCCTTGAAGAAATAATTAATAAGTGGGGAGAAAGTGGCCTTGTTAGATGAACCGGTGCAGTTTCGGCATATTTGATCCAGCTCCAAATGGTCAGCAGTCTCCTGGGTATCCAGAACCTCATCGGTATAAGGCTCGTGGCCTGTTGCTTCAAGGCCTAGGAGCTCACACACGTCTTCCAACGTCACGGTGAACTCACCCCACGCAGCGATGAATGTATGGGTAGTAACGTTCCAGCAAGACACCAGAACAGGAAAGGCAACATTATTCTTGGAGAGAGTGAACTCATCAAACCACTTAGCCCGTTGCAGCCCAATCTTGGTGAGCGTTTCAGCATAGGAGCTCTGCATGTAGGAGTTCCACGCAGCAAAAAAATAGGAGAACCCCCGGGCGCTTCAAACTCAATGTGGGACCACGGGAAGTCCCCTCGCTCCAAACGAAATCTAAGAGTCCCCTCGGGAGGAAGAACGCCCCACTCAGTAGAAGCTTCGTCTTCATCACCCAATAATAGAGGGTCAGACTTATAAGAAAAATGGACCCTCTTACATGCACCAGCAAAATCATCACCTTCTCCAAATATAGGTGATCGACGGTAAAACCTTAGTTGTTCCTGGCAGGCAGCATCCAGGGTGGTGGCAGGGGTGGAGGTAGCAGGCGGAGCACTGTGGCAGACTTGGGGGGGTTGCTTGAGGACGCCATAGCATATATCATAAGAGAAAAACTTCAAGCGAGAAAGGTTTGAGAATGAGAATGGAGGAGCACAACCACAAGTGGTGGTGTAGAAGATCAGACGGGAAGGCAGGTAATGACTCGAACATAATGGAGTTCTCACAGATATTCTCTCTCTAAAGTAAAATGGAAACTTGAGGAAGACGAAGGTAAAGTAAGAGAAAAGAAGGGTTAAGTGTTGGGATATGGCCGTTTGAAATTTTTGAGTTTGGCGTTTAGATTTTCCCACCATCGCATGTGCGTGGCCGCCTATAATCACTTCAAATGAACATTTGGCACTTAGAGAAGTACCTTGGCAGTTGAAAAGATAGCGCCACATCATCAATGAAGTGACGCATAGGGAACAGAAAGCGTTGTCTTCTTAAATAAGTTTAAGTTTTGGTGCCAGAAGATTTTGTCAGGCATATCCAATAAACTTCTAACGAAGAAGATCCCACATGTCCAAACATTTTTCAAACATAACGAAGCACCACGGGGGATAATTTCATTTACCAGGAGTCCAAACGAGTATTTGAGAAGGTTAATAGGCCTTTCGAAAGAATTTCAAATATTAAAGCTAGAACGGTTGAGGATCAGCACGAGGAAAAAGCGACGATGTCCCTTCGCCCAAGCCCCAATGAGAATGGCGTTCGGCTTAGGTACATCGGGGAGAATTTTACTTTTTCCAGGAGATTATATTGTTGCGGTTCTAACAGGGGAAAGAAGGCCATAATTTTTTTTTTCACACAGAGAAGGTTCATTGGATCGAGAAGTTTTCGTGCAGGCATTTCTTGTTCCCACAAAAAATCCCTCCACGAAGGGGTAAATGTCGAGGGGGCTTGGAGGTAATCCTGAGATTAGGGACAATCCATCCATTAGCAACAGTGTTTGGGATTAAGACAGCGTGACAGCTCAAGCGAGGCAGCTCAGCGTGGCAACTCATACTTTAGCTTGTTGATTACTTAGTCATATTATATCTTTGTTTATATTGGCTATGAGCTATAACGATTGTAATGATGTAACGAGAATAATGAATCTGTATGAGGTCGAACGGTACTCGCGAGAGACCAGGCTTGGCAGGGCCTAGGAGAGCTTTCATACTCTATCGAACGACCTCACCGTGGGAACTTTAGAGGGACTTGGTTTGGAGGATTGAGAAGTGGAGCATCGTTGGGGCTTGTCCCGACCGTCTTAGATACACCTAGTAAAACATCGAAGGACCCTGACCGTGGAACCTCGGGCGGAGCAGCTTGGAGTTCCATCGGGTATTGAGTTGTGAACCAAATAGCCCTCTACATAACGCCACATCTACTGTAGGTGATGTCACTAGCCAGCTAAATAATGTCAGACCTACACTTGAATAAACCACCGTGGTATTTGGGGATGTCAGGCAGTTGGTGAGCCACCTCTGCGATAACAACCCCCCGACGCACAATGGTTGGGTAAAAGGCATGTCTTGGCATTTAATGTTTAGGACGTGGAGACAACTAGTGCATCAGGCATTTAATGTTGTGACATAAAGTATGATGGACATCTTTCATAGTCTTTAATGACTAAGTTGCCTCGGGGATGGTGTGAAAGGATATTTAAGGACCCCAACCACCTCCAAGGAAAGAGAGGTTCTTTTTCAGAATCAAGGAGTTATTGCTAGAGAGAGTTATTACAAACTAGAGGGATTCACCCACTCACTATTGTTATTAATCACGAAGCCTTTAATACTTGAAAGAGAGATAAAGGGTGTTTTGGTGTGTTTCTACCTGCCTACCAAGGTGTATCTAAGGTGCTTACTTCTCTCTCCCTTTAACTAAGTGACTTCTGAAGTTCATTACTATTTTCTGAGTTATACACGAGAGATTTGAGAGTTTAAACTGAGTTTACCTTCATTGTGTTTGTGTTTGTGTGTCCTATCATTAATCCAAAGCTTTGGCCAAGTTAGCTTATCATTACCATACTCAAATATGGGTTACGCCTCCATCTTATCTAAAGTACCCTCCTACATAATGTATAATTAATTTTGAATCACTAAACACGGTGACTTGCTCTGCGTGCATTATTTTTGATAAACTGAGGCCCACAATCATAACTTCATATTTGGCCTCATTATTAGAGGCTTTAAATTGAAAGCACGGAGCTTATTCGACATCTAATCCATCAGGGTTGTTAAGAACTATTCCAAATCCACTTCCTGTTGCACATGGAGAGCCATCAACATACAAGTTCCATACAGGTATGACATTATCAGACTCTTAGTCTAATAAGGTTCCCTGATGGAATATTTGGTACTTCCTCTTATCATTCTCCGTTGCTGGGCTGTTACCCGATGACGCTTGTTGCTCGTTGTTCATCCCTTCTGATGAATCTACTAACGTTAGTTGATCGGGTACTATCTTTAATGATCCCGTAACATCCACGGGTTGTTCTGTATTAGGCTCTTTTTGGTCGAGGGTATCTGGGAAAGTGAATTTCGTAATGAAATCGACCACTGCTTTCCCTTTGAGTGAGGACCTTGGCTCGTAAATAATATCATACTCGCCCAGTTCGACCGCTTAGTACATCAGTCTTCCGAATTTTTCTAGCTTGTACAAGGCCTGTCTAAGTGGCATATCAGTTTACACCACTATGGTATGGGCTGGAAATACGGTTTCATCCTCCTACTCGCCTCTATTAGAGCTAATGCTAGATTTTCTAGCCTTGGATATCTAATTTATGCTCCTCGGAATGCTTTGCTGGTGTAATACATCGATTTTTGCACTCCATCCTCCATTCTTATTAACGTTGAACTGACGACACTTTCCGAGACAACCAGGTATAAGTATAATCTTTCTCCCATCATCGCACTGGACAACAATGGAGGTGTCCCTAAATATTGCTTCAATTCCCGAAACGCCTTCTTGCACTCATCATTCCACTCGAGCGTTGTTATGAGAGTCTTGAAGAATGGGATACACCTGTCCGTTGCTCTTGACACAAACCCATTGAGAGCTGCAATGCGGCTTGTGACGCTTTGTACCTCCTTTTTCGTAGCTGGAGATCGCAATTCCAGCAAAGCTTTAATTTTTTCCGGATTCGCTTCAATGCCTCGCTGATTCACAATATACCCGAGGAACATACCTTCTCGTACACCGAATATGCATTTCATTGGGTTCAGTTTCATCTGATATCTGTCCAACTGATCAAAGGTTTGGCTGAGGTCAACTAGATGGTCGACGGCTTTCTTTCTCTTAGTTAGCATATCGTCGACATAAACCTCCATATTTTTGTCGATTTGCTCTGCGAAGACTTTATTCATCAATCTCTGGTACGTAGCGCCTGCATTTTTAAGTCCGAAAGGCATAACATTATAGCAGTATGTTCCCCTCGGGGTAATTAAAGCTGTACTCTCCCTGTCTTCTGGTTTTATCTTAATCTGGTTGTAGCCGGAGTAAGCATCCATAAAGCTCAATAATTTTGTGCCCCGAGGTAGCATCCACCAGCTGATTAATCCAGGACAAGGGAAAATGATCTTTTGGGCAGACTTTATTAAGATCTGTGAAATCTACACACATGCTCCACTTGGTATTCTTTTTTTTACCATAACAACATTGGTTAGCCGGTCAGGATGTTTGACATCTTCAATGAAAGATTCCTTTTATAGCTTCTCGACTTCCTCCTGGATTGCCTAATTCTTCTTCGGGCTAAATACCCTTATTCGCTGCTTCACCGACTTAACCTCCTTATTAACATTGAGCTCGTGGCATAGGAAGGTCGGGTCTATTCCTGGCATGTCTTCATGACTCTATGTGAAAGCTTGCTTTCTATGCTGTAAAAATGCCACTAGTTCCTGTTTTATTGACAGATCCAACAAAGAGCTAATTTGAGTTATCCGTTCTGGTCATTTATCGTCCAGAATGACGCTCTCCGTAGCTTCGGCGACTTGGCCCTTCACAAGTTGGGATTCATCCCTAGGGTCTAAAGTCTCAACCTCTGCATCTTCAGACTCATCCACCTGGTAGGTGGTGGTTTTCTTCCTGTCCTCCTCCAGTTCCTCCTGTTCGGTAGATGAATAGTAGCATTCTCGAGCTACTTTCTGATCGCCTTTCATAATTCCAACCCCGAAATTGGTCAGAAATTTCAGACATTGGTGTACCGTGGATGGCACTGCCTCGAATTTCTTCAAGCCTACTCTCCTTATAATTATGTTGTATGATGATTGGACATTCTTATCCATTACGAAAAGCATACTTTTTTTGTTCTGCAAGTAGGCCAGGTGCCAATGAGCATGTCCAACTTGATCGTCCCAAGCGGAAAAACTTTTCGTCGATAAAACTGAGGAGGGGCCTGTGATATGGCTCTAATTGGGCTAGTTTTAAATTCAAACTATCGAAATAGGGGTATAATATAATGTCCGCAGAGCTACCATTGTCTACCAATACACGTGAAATCACCACATCCTCCATTCTCATTTTGACCACCAAGGGGTCGTCGTGAGGATACAGTACACCTGGAAGATTATTTTTGAAAAAACCGATAACCAATTTATCCTTATTCACTTTCCTCGGGCGATCGTCTTCGGCCAAATTTATGCGTTGTATGTAAGAGCAAGCTTGAGCCTCATTGAGGTAAGCTTTCCGTTCAGCAGTATGATCTCCTCCTCCTGCATCACCACCTGTAATCACATTACATTTAAATGATTCGAAATGGATGGAGAATACCTCACGTTCAGGTTGCCTTAGTTTTTTAGGGAGGTCGGGGTCATCTACTGGATTATCTTCGTGGTTCCTCTTTTTGTCATCTCTTGGTCGGCGAGGAGATTTGGACCTTTGTCTTCCTCTTTCGTTAGTCTTCCCACCATTCTGGTGATCAACGAACTTACTCAATTTTCCTCGCCTAATGAGTACTTCGATCTCATTCTGGAGAGCTATGCAGCGTTTGGTCGTGTGGCCATAATCTCTATGGAACTCGTAATATTTGGACTTATCCCTCTTATGAGGGTCTGTCCTCATTTTCTCCGGCCAAGTTAGTTCCTCGTTGTTATTGATTTCCTCAAAAATATAGTTTATGTCCACCTTTAAAGGAGTATAATTATATTTCTTCAACTGCTCGAACGCCTTCTTGCCTTTTTGTCGCTTGCCATTCCTATTGCGCTTTTGATCCTTCTTCTCTGTTGTACCTTTAGCCCTGGTCTCTGCTTTAGTGTCAGTATTCTTCTTCGCAGCCATGGCCTCTTCGGCGTTCATGATCTTAGCTGCTTTTGCCATCAGTTCCGCCATGGATTTAAGGGGATCTTTGGCCAACGTATAATACAACTTGTCGGGTAATAGGCCACTCATCAGAGCTGTTATTGCTATTTTCTCCTCGTAGTCAATCACCTCAAGTTTCTCGTTATTAAAACGAGTGATGTAATCCCTGGTAGTTTCTCCTGTTTTCTGCCTCACCCTCAGTAGGTGTGCTACTCTCTTAACCATCTTTGCACCGAAATAGAAATTCCCTATGAAGAGCTCTGCCAGCTGATGGAAAGTAGCAATCTTTCCTCGAGGAAGGCTGTTGTACCATATCTGGGCTGACCCAGTGATAGTTCCTGAGAATGCCCTGCATCTCATCTCATCAAGAACCGTATAGATATCAGCAGCGGCTTAGTACTACTCTATGTGGAGAACGGGATCAGTTTTTCCATCATATATAGGCGTCACTACATGAGCTTTAAATTTTGATGGTGTAGGAAAATCCACTATTGTTTGTACGAAAGGTGATCCTTGAACGAAAGTTCTTTGGAGAGGATTCTTGGCTTTAGCCATTTCCCCTAACCGGTCTTCCAATCTCTGAATGGACCCCTTCCATGCGTCATTCCTAACCTTAGTCCTACTTGCTCGAGCAATAGAGTGCGCTGAATTCTCCTCTTGGGATCTTTCATTACGGGTGATTGGGTGTGATTGAGCAGAACCCTCCCTTAGATCGATTGGTCATTGATAATTCCTCGACGCAATCCTATGGGGATTTTGATTCCTCCTAGGGCCTAAACGGTCAAAGGGGGAGACTCTGTTCAACCTTTACAAAGCGTTCGTTCGCTCAGGAGTTAAGGTAACATTTTGTCTAGAATCTGTAGCTCTTATAGATGAAGTCTGTCCAGGTTGATATGAAGGATCATTGGACCTCTCAGTATGATGAGAGTCACTGCGCCTGCGCTGAGAAACATTCGGGAATAGTGTACGTCTGGTTCTTGAGGATGACAGATGGGTATTTCTCTGAACGCTTTGTTGGCCTGACTGGGCAGGTGATCCGTTACGTATAGTTTGAATGAGTTGTCGCATAGTTTCTTGCATAGTCGTTTGCCCTTAGTCTGGGTTGGCTACTATTCCTGTAAGTTGATCGATAGTTGGGGGTGCAAAGGGGTTTGGATTATCATTCCGGTTACTGGATTCTGGGATCTCAGCCATTGGTAATAAGTTTTTAGTGAAAAACGCTACGTATAGTCGTTTCTCACAGACGACACCAATCTGTTGATGTAAAAACTAGATTTGATTTAATTATTTAATTACAGATAAAAATAAAAGAAACGAGACAAAAGATTTTTATAGTGGTTCAGCTTTATGAAAATGGCCCGCGTCCACTATTTGTATTGTCGATGTTTTCCTCAATCTTGATGATGATTACAAGAGATCTCCCCCCATATGGAGGGTGTTACAATGCATTTATACCCTTGAGGCCATCAGTATGAATAAACGATATGTCGTTGTTCAATAGACATATACATCTGTACAATAAGGATGTTCATTGAATGTGCAATCGTCGTTTGATCTTCCTCGCCAGGTGCTCTGCACGCTGAGTAGGTCGGCATACTATGTAGCTTGGCACGTTGTGTAGCTCGGTAAGCATATGTATTTGCCACATAAGATGCTACGTGTCTTTATATAATTGGTCCACGTTAGTTGCTTAATTTTCGCATCAACACTGCAGAAGTTGATATTGAGAAGGAACCCCCTAGGGTCCCTCGCAAGAAAGTGACATTGAGAAGGAACCCCCATAGGGTTCCTCAGCAGTAGAACTTGACACTGAGAAAGAACCCCCTAGAGTCCCACACCAGAAATTCACATTAAGAAGGAACCCCCCATAGTGTTCGTAAAAAAAATGACATTTAAAAGGAACCCCTCAATGGTTCCTCAGCAGAAAAAATGACATTTGAGAAGGACCCCCCTAGGGTTCCTTAACAGCAGAAATTCATATTAAATGAGGGACCCTCAGGGTCCTCCCACCTCGGCTCCCAGAAAAACAAGTTAGGACGAGGGGGTGGCTACCATAAACAACCCCTCATCATGAAAAGTAATTCTTTAAAAGAACAGAAGTACTAATACTTATTTTATTATACAGGTTGCCTAGCTGAGCAAGTAGGGCTTAAGTAGGCTAGTTAAGATCTCTTGAGAGTTTTGGCTTGGCGGCCGAGGGACAAGGTATGTTAAGCAAGCTCAACCACTTAGCACTATAGGATTGAAAGAATACTAGTAGGAAGACCCATAAGTCACCCAAGACTACACACACCTGGTCACAAGTGAAGTGAGCAGCCAAAGAGCTCGCTGCTCACAAGGAATGAACTCTTTACAAAAAATGACTTTCTCACAAGAGGGGTCCTCGAGGTCCCTCTCAAGAAAAATAATGATTTTAAAGGAGAGGGACCCTTAAGGCCTCCTCTCTTAAGATTTGCAAAGTTTATACCACAAGTTACCGTTTCAAAGGATATTTACCAAATCATATATTTTGTCTTCATTGGGAGACATATTTGCTTTTTGACTTTGGTTGGCACCAGGTGGCACATGCCAGAGGGGACAGGCAGAGTTGCCTGCAGGTAGAGATAAATGGTACATTTTAAACATTGTCCCTCACCAACTCTCTCAATTTTGGCGCCAAAAAGTGCCAACTCAGCCCTGATGCCCAAGTATAAATAGGACCCCCGGCAAGATCAAGGAGGGATAATTGAAAATTGCCCTGTTACTCTGTCAAAATCACACCAGACGTACCTAATATTCTCTCCATGCTCATTCTCTTAGTGTTAAGTGCCTTATTTTTTTACTCCTCAACTGACAACCATCATTCTTAGGAGTTTCCCTTGAGAAAATTACTATTTTTGTTGTGAAAGTTCATCTTCTTCTAGGGAGTGGGTTGAAGTTTGAGCTCCATTGTTGCCAGAAGGAGAAGGTTTCATAAGAGGTTGCACTAGAAGACCTTGCAAACAGTGTCCATTGGAGTGGGTCACCCCTCACCATTTCCAGATATTCATAGACCCCAGTCTCACTAACCTCCTACACCTCTTTAGTTTGCTTAACTGTCCATTTAGCCAATATGCATTGTCGTTCCTTTACTTATAGACATTAATCAATTTTCACATTTCTTGTCCGCTTTATCCTTTACTAGAACATTTATTAATTCATTCAAGTTATGTCGTCTTTCCATATATTCATCACAAAATCCATTTCTTGACATGTTCCATTTTTCATTATCCTTTTCTTGGAATCTTCCAATATTCACATACTTTAACGGGCTCCACACCGTCGTCTATGCTACCATATGTTCTGAGCAGTGATTTTGGATCTTTCACCCCAACGCACCGGACCCTTCTTAATTATCTCGGTGTCATCCAAGTCATTATTAATGTGTTTTAATATTTTACAAATGTCCACATTATTTCACTTTTTCTTTACTGTCCGAAGCCAGAATCCGGAGTTTCACCTCAACTTGTGTTATACTTTAAAATAATCGTTTCTTGTACTTTAGAACCTTACATTGATTTTATCCAGGAAATCAAGTTCATTTACGACCATCTTGTGTAACACCTTTTTCAACATTTTAATTTCGTAAAAATGTTTCACTTTATTTAAAATTACCATTTTACCCATTTGTTTTCAAACTTGTCATTTTCTCCATTTTCACAAATGTTATTTCTAAAAATACCACTAAGTTACCCACACTAACTTATTAAGTGCTTTTAATTCATTAACACTTTTGGAGTAATATACTTCTCAAGTTAAAAATTCTTTTATTTCATTACTTTCTTTATCTAAGAAATCATTGAACATTTAAAGACTACTTTATAAGAAAAATACAATTTTCCTTTATTAATACATCTAGTCTTGAAATTTTACCTTTATCACATTTCAACACCTTTTTCACACACTTTAAGGGCTGAAATTTCTATTTTCTTTATTTCATATTTAAAACCAATAAAATCATCATTAAACTTGTTTATATGTTCATCATCAAAATACTACAACTTTATATGCATGAGAATATAGACAAGTTTATATGCATGAGAAGATGGATTTTAAGTCTAATGGGTCTAACATGTGATTTATACTGAAAATTTCGTAATTTTTTCTCAAACATACTTTTCAAGGTGAAAAGACATTTTTTTTTTCAAAAACTTGAATAATGCCCATTTACATAACTCCCCCAATTTTTCACAAGAACACTTTGAAACATTTATTCATAAATTGTTCCCAACAAAATAAACATTATTCCAACATTTTTATTCCATAAAAATGTTTAATACCAAGTTTTTTTTTAATTATCAATTTACTCAAAACCATTAAAACCCTTTTTGTAAACCCATTTTCAGAAATCATAAGAAATATCATTCTTATATCATAAATGCATCATACTCTTACAATTTTAGCTACCAGACCACTAATATGCAAAATAGAGCTTTAAACCAACGGTAGAGTTTCCCACCTCAAATGGAGCTCCAAAAATGATAGGATGAAGGTAGAAGAAGATGATAGCAACCCCTACCTCCTAAGGTGGCCTTAAGGAGATTGCTTAGCTCCACAAGCATGCTTCATAAAAGCTCAAAGCAAAGCCCCCTTCAAAACTTCATAAATTTATACTCTCCTTCTACAAAACCCCCAACAACATCTCCACAATTGTATATCTTGCTCATCCATGGTGTAGAGGGGTTTTATGGCTTAAATATGTAGGAAATTAAGAAATACTAGGGTGGTTCAAGGTGGGGGAAAGGTGGTGTAGGGTGATTTATGGTGGTGGGAGGGAAAAAAACTCTCAAAGAGCTAGAGAAAGAAAGGTAATGCTGAAAATGATGGGGAGACCCACCCCCACTCTCTCTTCTTCCATCCCCAAACAATCCCCAACAAAACCTTATAAAAGCTCACTCTAACCCTAAATCCCAATTTCGGGTCATCCGGGCACACCAAGAGTCGATATGCCATCGATCCAAGGGTCCAAAACGCGACAGCACACAAGAGCAATCGACTTTAAAAATTATGAATAGGTCGTTCGAACGAGATCTCAGTCTCGTTCAATCTCCCATCGAACGACCTTCTAACGAAGCGAGAAAACCATATATAGTAACATCTCGTCAGATCCTCGTTAGAACACAACTTCGAACGACACTGGATTCTCGTTTGAACCAACCTGATTCTCGTTCGAATGACTTTCAAGTTCGTTCGATCTTGCCAGATTTATAAAATCTCCAATTTTACCCACAAACTTCTAACAATTACTATCAAGGGCAAAGAATAATCGTATAGAGATAAAAGTCCATATATTAATGATCCAATTTCCAAGGATTTTGTATGATAATAATTTGCACAGGAAAAATAATAAAATATTGAACACGGGTATTACATCAACCCACTATTTAGACACACTATTATTTTAATTATTTACTAACTGATGTAATCGTGTCAAATCATATCGTGTTGGATTGAATCTAATCGTATCTAATTGAACCGTATCTACCTATCGTGTTATCATGCCGTGTTTTTAATATGTCATGTTCGAATTAAGAAAAACACACACACTATCATATTGTGTTATATTTAAATCTATTAAATTCTTATCGTATCATTCGGTAAAAATACGATTCGTTAACCCGTTTTGCGACGTTATCCTCTCTATCACGCAAAATTAAAAACTCTTCCTTGCCCACTTTCCAAAGCCGTTGTTTTTTTCCTCAAATCCCGAACCATGCCTTAAAAGGATCGATAAACCGCCTAACCAAACACATCTCATCTCTCTCACAGCCGTAAGTATATATCCTTCGCCATTTCCACACGCACACAAACCCTAGAAAATGTCGGGAGGGTTTTTCCGGGTAACTTTTCCAATACTTACATGCTCAATCACATAGATTAAAGCCAACTTATTATTTATTTGGATCCAAAAATGAATTATACATATCAATCAGATCCTGACTTAGATTAATGTCTAATTTTGTTTTGACAGGGTACCTCCGCCGATCAGGACACTCGATTCTCGAACAAGCAAGCCAAGCTCATGAAATCTCAGAAGTTTGCCGCTGAACTCGAAACTCTGGTTTGCCCCCATAATTTTATCATCTAAATTAATAAATTAGGTTAGAGCTGAATCTGAAATGGGTATTATAAATTTGATCTTGTATGAATGATGTGTGGTAGGTGGACATTACTAAAGTTAAGATGGATGTTATGCGCCCGTGGATTGCACACCGCGTAACTGAACTACTTGGATTCGAGGACGAAGTGCTTATTAACTTCATTTATGGCCTTTTAGAGGGGAAGGTAATCCAACCCCCCTTTTTCTTGGTTAATGGCTTGTCAATTGAGTGTCCAGTTTGGTTATTTGAAAGGATTGCACGAGTCCCTCAATAAAAGGTGGTTTAGTGTGCAGCCCAACATTTTTAATTATTATTATTAATGATATGACTCTTTCACGGCATAATATAACTACGTTGTTGTATTTGACAAACTGTATGATAATATGATTGTATTTCATAGTGTTTTCGTAATGTAACAAATCTACATTGCCATATTAGGGACTGCGGACTAAATCCGAAACAACACTTATGGTTGGTAGAAACTAGATCTGGAAAACGGGCGGATATGTGCCGGGTCAGAAATTGACTGGGTCGACTTTGTGCCAGTTAACAACTGGCTGAATAGTTGATCAGTTCGGTTTTCAATCCGGTTGATCGACCAACCCTAATGAAAAATAAAACTCAGTGAAGTGCTTCAAATAGCTTTGGATCCAGTAGTTAAAGAATACCAAAGGCACTATATATATGTGCGTGTGCGCGCGCTTGTGCGCTTGCGTGTGTATGTATATATAGAGAAAGAGGAGGAGGGATGCTAAGAACACCTTGTTGGCAACAAAAACGAAAAAAAGTGATACAGGGAGAGCGAGAGTTTTGGGCGGAGCTGCTTCAAGAATGAAAAGAGTGAGATTAGGTCATTCCAGTAAGCAGGTTTTTTCCATTTCTGACCCCCAACTGAACCGTGTGTACAATCCATGTGAAAACCGCAAAGGAAAATACCGTTATTGAACTAATTTTTGTGAATGCAAGATGGGCGGTTTCATTGGATCGGTTTGGAATTGATATCCCTAGTACAGACTAAGCACTTGCAAGCCCCTACTTTTTGTGTAATACGATCTAGAGATGCACTTCTATTTTAGTCCTAACTTAATATTTTTTGTATTGGTTTATTATTATTATTACAACTGTTCTTTAATTGGTACATTTCATTGGCTGCAGGTAGTTAATGGAAAGGAGATTCAAATTTCACTAACTGGATTCATGGAGAAAAATACTGGGAAATTTATGAAAGAACTTTGGACCCTCCTTTTGAGTGCGCAGAAGAACGCTAGTGGTGTTCCTCAACAGTTCCTGGATGCCAAAGAGGAGGAAACTAGGAAGAAGAAGGTGTGTTTCCTTCACTGAATTATCATATTTGTACATCTTTTAGTCATTGTGCCTCTTTCTTATCAATTATGCATCACGGGTTTTTGCAGGCAGAGACGGATCGGATAACTAATGAAATTCAGAGGAAGAAAGAGGAGGAGGGTAGAGAACGCGACATAGAGAGAATGAAGATGAGGGTAACTAATTTTTTTCCATGCAAGATTAGGTTGTATAGAGCTGGGTTTTTGTTTTTAACTTCCGTCCATGTTTTCCATGACATTCAGCTTGCTTCTGCAATTATTTGGGTTCATGTCCTTTACCTCAAACTACTGTAGGACGGCGAGGTTGACATCTCAAGAGCTAATAATGCTGCATTGGAGCGGAGTTCGAGGCATCAGCCTAGGGCTTCTAGTACGCGGTCAGCAGATGAGAAGGAGATAGATGATAGGAACGGTGCAAACGGAAGGAACAGGTAAGGGATGGAATATATGTTTAATATTTGCAAGTTCCTTTATTAATTGTGTGACTTCTACTAGTTCCTGTTTTTTTTCTGCATGCCCTAGAATTATACACTGACATGAGTTCCCGTTTAGTCTAACAATACCTTTGTTTGAAGTAAAAATTAAGTCAATGGTTTTATACAATGACAGTATCCAATATAGTTTTTTAAAGTTTATTTAGGTTGCAATTTTTAAGAAATGCGATGGCAGGATAGCGGGTGTATGTTAGATAATACTTTGACGAAAGCAATATTGAAGTGCTAACCTGATGTTAAAGACGACTAATATTATCTTCACATGCACAGGGTCTCTATATCTCCGCATTCAGCTGAGCATTCTCCTTCATCACCTCGGTATTTTTCATGATTAAATCTTCTTTTTTTAAAATTGACTTAAATGTTGCTCTGATTTCTTTGGGAAAACATGCCACAGTGAAGTTTTTTTACTTTATTATGCAGACGTGCACTTTCGAGGTCAATTAGCAGGTCCTTTTCTAATTCTAGAAGCCGTTCAGAGTATGTCTTTTATCTACCTGCATAAATAGTAGACTCACTATAATTTTTGTTCATTTTTATTGTATTTTCTCAGTTCTTTTCCTACGGTTTCTGATTGCATTGTGTAGCGAATCAATTCTCTCTCTCTCTTACTACTTATGGTGACATAGAATCTATTGATATCTCAGTGAAAGACGCAGGCCAAAAAGTATATCTGGATCTCCTCAGCCTAGAGGCCGCTCTGTTACCCCTGAAAAGGTGAACGCTTCTTCCATCAGACGGTCACCTCGTTGGAGGGACTCACCACGTCGATCTATTTCTCCAAGACGCCGACCGTCTTATTATAGGCGAAGATCACCTTCTCCTGTACGGCGTGGATTGCATTCCCCCGTAAGACGTAGATCGCGGTCTCCTATGCGACGCAGGTCTCGGTCTCCCATGCGGCGCAAATCTCGATCTCCTGTACGACGTAGATCACGGTCACCTATGCAGCGTAGGTCGTCACGTTCACCAGTGCGACGTAGGTCACGATCTCCTTTGTGGCGCAGATCACGGACTCCCATGCGACCTAGATCACCGCCACCTGGTCGACGTAGATCACCTTCTCCTATGAGACGGCGGTACCGAAGATCTCCATTAAGTCCACATCACAGGTCTCCATCTCCAATTCGGCGTAGGCCACCTATTCCTGGAAGAAGGAGATCACCCTCTCCTTCCAGACGTAGGTCTCCATCACCTCAAGAATGGAGTTCTCAGTCTCCAGTTCGCCACACCCCTCCTTCTCCAGTCAGGAGGAGGAGGTCACCTCTGCAATCTCCTAGAGACAGAATCAGGTACTTAGGCATTTTGACTAGAGGTCATTTACTCATTTTGTCTTTGGTTGGTGCGGAATTCACTTGATACCGGATGTGAATTTCCCCCCCCACCCCCACCCCCACCCCCACCCCCACCCCCACCCCCCATACCATTAAGTTAATATTGATCTGTTAGCTTTCTTACTTCTGCATATATATAAGGCAATTTTGAATCATATATAAGGTAATTTTGAATCATAAATGTTATGATGCAGAGCCCTTGAAAAACATTCTCCTGGTCGCCGTGCTGCTCCAAGAGTTATTCTTGAACGCCCCACTGAGACTCGTAAAGAATCAAACCCCTTGGATAATCGGCCTCCTGTTTCTGCACGTTCACCACAGAGAGACCCGGGAGACCAAACCGATTCCCGTAGAAGAGTGCCTGCGGCTTTGTCAGCTTCCCCCAAGCAATCTGATTCAGAATCTCCACCAGCTGCTAAGAGAAAAAGTTCTAATGAAGACAGGAGGTATCTGATCGCTGTGATATCTATGCTTTTATCTTGTGATCATTTTTATTTTTCTTGTTTTGTGAACATCATTACTAAATTCTTTGTTACATATGTGGTTCCTACTAAAGGTCAAGTAGTCCTTATGAGATTCCTGTCAAGCTAACAAGGAAAAAGATGATCCATGGTGTTAGCCCATCACCTCCACGGAAACCAAGAGAACATAAGCCTATTCATGAGAGTCCAGAAGAAAGTGCAGAGAAAATTAATCATGCTAGGTTGGTTTGATGTTATTCGTCAATATGACGAAAAATACATTTCTTATGGTTCTCTGGCCATTTTTAATATGTTTAATCTGTCTTGATTCATTGTGGTTCTTTTGAATTTAGAGTGGATGAAGATCGGAAATTGAAGTCATCCGGAAAAAGATTTACACATTCCTCTACAGCTGACGAGCGTAAACGTTCCGCAGAGAAGGTTCATAACAAGGATGAATTCTCCCCCGAAAGATTAACAAGTCGTCGCTCTCGTGAAGTTCGAAGCCGCCCTGATAACATTGAGTTGAGAAAGATGGAGCAGGAGACAAGGAGGTTTGCTATTGTTGCTGTCATATATCTAGTCCTGCATGTTTGACTACAATACTGCATGCATTGACAATTTACATATTTTTGACAGCGAAACAATATCTGAAAAGGTGCTTTATCCTGAAGTCCCCGAACGAGTATCTCCAGTTACTTATAAAGGCCCACTGACAAGTGAGATGATACGAGAATCATACTCTGGAAAAGGTTACAAAGCTGATGAGACTAGTCTTTCTCATCCAAACGGTGCTAAGGGTAGTGCTCGTCGCCTTGAATCAGAAACCGTGTCCAAGTTATCAAGCAAAATTGCGAAAAATGATCAAATTGGTTCCATGGATTCTGGCTCTGAGGAAAGTGATAGGCATGAAAAGAGAAGACACAAAAAGTCGAAAAGGCAAGAAGTGGAGTCAGATGATGATTACAGTTCCGATTCTCAATTAGAGGAGAGGAAGGGGGCTAAAAGAAGAAAGAAGGAAGAGAAGAGATTGAAAAAAGAGGAGAGGCGCCGACGGCGGGAGGAACGACGTCGCAGAAAGGAAGAGCGACGTACAGAGAAGCTTAAACTGAAGTCTGTTGAGACCAAACATGATGGCTATGCATCTTATGGTGAACATGCTGAAGATGCCGAGTCTGAGCAGAAAAAGCTTGAGATCGCGTTACGGGAGAAGGCTCTTGAATCGCTCAGAGCAAAAAAGGGCGTCAGCAATTAGATATTATGTTGCTTTAGAACATTCAGCTATTATTTTACCTTTTAATCTTGTTGCTTTGTTCTTTAATACTCACTAGAACTTCTGTGTTTTGAATGGGTGTATTATTGATATCTTTTTAATGTAGTCTGTCTTTACTGCTGGCAGCTGAAAGATAAATGAGGATTTCCTGAGCTAGTGTCTTGAGTGCAACTTTATGCTGAACTTGCTGCTAACTTTTCTGGTAATGATTGCCTTCCCTTTGCTGGGAACTTGTTTATGTTGTTTTCTAGGATGTGTCAACATTGTGGATATGAAGGCATCTTGTTGCCTTGAATGGGTGCTTGTTACATGTGATAATTATATAGTCTGAAACATCACATCGATCCAACTTTTGGGTGTTATTTACTTGCTTGTTATGAAATGTGTGTTTTAAGTCATTGTGCAGGTAAAATAATTAGGTTGCTGGCATTGATTGATTTAACCATTTATTCTTTGGGATATCTAAAATAAACCTGACGGTCTTGGAAATTTCCATCTAATGTAAGGTTGTTACTAAATTTGCTTTCTGGTTAATTGATAGATGAGAATATTGTCCACTAGATGATTTGGTTGAGCAGACATTGTGCAGTTCCATGTTTTGAACATCAAATCAGGTGAAGTGCTTTATTCTTTCATGGGTTCTCTTAGAAGAAAGACTTAGTGTCTAAGTTAATTTGTATTTTGTTTTATTTAAATTGCAAGTTGGTTTACCATCCCACCTTGTTTTGATTTAACCTCCTCTGTATGGTTGGCAGCTTGAGAGTTGTTCTCAGAAGTTTGTTTTTCTGTTCTCCATGGTGCTTTAGGCTTCTGTTCATCCTGTTTCGATGTTGATACAGCTGTTAAATCAATACGGGTGCGTAATTATACATGTGAATTCCATGGTTATACTGTATAAGCATATCTAATTATTCCTTCTCTCTTTGAAATCGTTGACCTTTGCCCTTGCCTAGGGTGTTTATGGTAGGCTTTGTATGAATAATAGTCAATTGATACCCTCTGTTTAAGGTATAGAAAATTTTCTATGTAGTTTGCATTCCTAGTGGAGAAATCTATTATCTTGGCCTTGGTTTGATCATCTATTTCCATATATAATATATATATTTTACGAACTTTCATATGTTTAATTAGAGTTTTCACTAATATGACCTGTTAACCTGACATATTCACGACACAAATTTAGTGGGTTTGAATTTAGTCTCGTTAACGGTTCGACCTGTACGGCACATTTACACAAATGAACAAGGTGATAGGGCACGACTTGACCATCATATGCAACCATAGTTATTAAAGGCTAGCCTAGGCGCTAGGCGCACCAAGGCGCCTAGAAGAGGGGTGGGCGAGGCGCATTTCAAAAGGCGCACCCCCAAGGGCCATAGGCGCGAGGCGCCAGGCGTGGGACTAGACGTGCTTCTTACGATTTAATTTATGTGTTAAAAAAACAACTGGGTAGGTGAGGCGCATTTCAAAAGGCGCGCGCCCAAGGGCCATTGGCGCGAGGCGCCAGGCGTGGGACTAGGCGTGCTTCTTACGATTTAAGTTGCTTTAAAAAAACAACTGGGTACTTTATTTTACATCTAAAACCAACCGGGAATACCTATTTGCCGAAATACGAAAACCAAAAAGAAAAAGTCAAAAGGGTTTCTCTCAAAAAACACAAAAACCCTGCTCAACAAAAAAGAAAAGCTCAGGTACTACTCGTGCTCTTCTCTCCATACTCTGCTGTTCTCTCAACACACCAACCTCCGGCGACCTCCAACCGTCCTCTAAACTCAGGTACTTGGCTTTTTTTCCCCCTCTTTTTTCTGCCTATTTCTTCCCTCGAATAACTGTTTTCTTCTCAGACTTGTATTTTTTCCTTGTATTTTTTCCTTGTATTTTTCTGCCCATTTCTTCCCTGAACGGCTGTTTTCTGCTTTTTTTTCGGCCCTTTTTTCTGACTTTTTGTTTCCTTTCTTTCTTTTTTGTCTCTTTTTTCTTTCTTTTGCTGCATTTCTTATTGTTTGCCGTGAGGGAAAAAAATATCAGTTGAAATACAATACAATGAAAAATTTAATTACAATACAACACCATTTAAATACAACACCATTTGCTGAAATTACTGTTTTATTGTTTTACATATTTTACTGTTTTAAAGTTTTACATAGGAAACAAAAATATCAGTTGAACTACAATATAATGAAAAATTTAAATACAATAGAACACCATTTGCTGAGATTACTGCTTTGCATATTTTTACTGTTTTTATAGTATAGTTCATATTGTTTGATGAAATTAATTCAATTTTTACATGTTAATATGTTATATTTTAGAATCTTAATTATTCCATTAAGTTTATCATTGATGTCATGATATTATAATATAACATCAACATATGTCTTTAAATGAATAAACATTTTTTTTTTTGAATTTTTTTCAAAAAGTGCGCCTAGCTTCAATCATGCGCACGCCTCGCCTCGCCTTGCGCCTTGCGACTAGGTTCCAGAGACACCTTTGCGCTTGGGTGCACCTTGCGCCTTAAACAACTATGATGCAACAGATGCAACATGACCCATTGCTAGCTCTACATCAGTATATTTAGTATCAATTCAGTGCAGATATTATTTCTGCTTCTGTCTGCACAGTTATCCCCATGATTTTGACTACAGCAGGCACTCGACGATTTTGCTTTGTTACATCCACCTTGGAATTTTTTTGGTTCATTTCGAGTGTGGTGACATTTTCCTTAATTTGTTAAGGGGTTTATTTCCATATGTGTATCTGAGTTTTTATACTATACATTATTTTCTGGTTGGGCTTGTATGAAGGTAAACATACTGGTTCAGGATCATCTCACAGGTGTATACTCATCCCTTGTCACCCTCTCTTTTCTCACAAATCCCTCGTTTGTATGTGGATTTAATTATTGCTAATTAAACTGAGGCTACCAAGGAGGAGGACCAACTCCAGACATTCTGGGAAAAATTGCTAAAATTCCACCTTTACCAAAATAATAGCCTGGAGTTCCGTTATATTTTGGGTTTGGGTGCCATTGGTTTTTGCCGCCCTCACTAAAATAAATAAAAAAGAGTAAAGCTGGGGCGGTACGACAAATGCCACCCAACTAAAAAGAGGAAAAAGGCAAACTAAAGCCACCCAAACGCAAATTTGGCTGGAGTTTGGGTGAA
Source organism: Sambucus nigra (assembly GCA_949130495.1). Lineage (NCBI taxonomy): Eukaryota > Viridiplantae > Streptophyta > Magnoliopsida > Dipsacales > Adoxaceae > Sambucus > Sambucus nigra. The sequence continues at coordinate 311,286,893 of OX422217.1, read as the reverse complement.
ATTATGGCCGAATGTCTCAAATTTTGGGTTTTAAAACAGCTTAAACCTGTTTTGGACAATGTTGTACGCATTATGGATTTAAAAGGGACTTGGATCAAGGCGGTGAAGGTGCGTGTTGAATACTAATAAGTACAAGTTGCTGCCTTTAAGAGTAAGCATCAACCATATTTTGTAAGTTCCTTCTAATTTGTGTGTTTCTCTGTCAACTAACACTATCACACCTTAGGTTACACTTTTATCATAAAGAACAAAAGGTAGAAGGAAAATTTGAAACCACACTCTAGAACTAATAAAATAGTGAAAAAGGTATCAAAACCATAGTTAAAGGAGGGTTGTGAGTTGCCGGGTTAGGTTAAAGGAGTTGTTCGATCTTGAGATGTAACTTTTTTTGTGGAGATGTAACCAGAATGTACCGGGAGAGCATAAAAGACAGATATAAACTTATACACACACTTAGCATATAGATTTTATGTGGTTTGTTAACTTTGCCTACTTCCACAGGGTGTTTGGTGGTTCTTTCTTATATATATGCTGAGTCGAGAAGTTGTTACAGGAGAATGAAAACTCTTCACCCTTAAAGATTTTATAGTGAATGATACATAGTGGTTGTGGTGATTCTCATAACGGCTGAAGTTTTGTTGGAGTCTCCTATCCCTCTTTTGTGTTTCGACAGATGCCCTTCTCCTTTTTATGTTTTGTAGAGATGTCTTTATACAAGACTCTTGAGGTGGGTTACAGTGAATGTAGACTTGGTGTCTTGATCCACTTCTGTTTTCTTTTGCATTTGTTTTTCCCACTTGAATACCGTAACTCACATATCCTTTAAAGAGGTGACCTACTCTTTAGAGATCTACATTAGAACCCTGATTTAATTTCCTCATGTACCTTCTTTGAGATGAATTTTGGGACCTCTCACCAGATGCTTTCCTTAGAATTTCCTTTGCGATGTTCAAAACACACCCTCTTGAGATATATGAAAACACCCTCTTGAGATTTTCAAAGACACTCCTTTTGAAGTCTCCACAACACCCAGATGCTCTGCTGAACTTAGGGATCCACTTGGTTGTAAGAGACCCACTCGATTAAACTTCCGATATCCTTGACCTACTATTTTGATACCTCTATCGGATGTCCCTGCCTACGAGTCTTGATGCCTAGATGGACCGTACCTCCCTACACCGGGATCTTTACACAGGCTGGTGGATTGAGAGAATCGATTCTTGTTAGGGAAGAGTTTCATATACTTGATCTGGTTGGTCGGGCTACCTAGCACCATGGCCATGGCTATCAACACCACTGTTAGGACGCGTTTCCCCAGCATTTGTGGCCTTGAGAGGGAGATTCGCTTCCTGTACTATTTTAGCGATTGATAATAGTAATGCAAAAAAGACTTCCAAATCAAAAAGTAGAAGCATATTAGAATTTGTGTTTATTTTCTTATCCTAATTACAAAATATACGCTACACACATTCTTAGTGAATCTCCCGTATCGTTGCAGTAATGTAATCTTGAATATGTGCTTACAGTACTGAAACAACCCCAACAAGAATTTAAAGTGTCCCGTGATCTAACATAACGAATGAACTAAGCCTATCCTTCCATAGCATTAACCAACTAAAGCACCATACCGTGTACTCGTACCAAGTACCAGAGTAACATTGATCAAAAGAGAGCTTCACTGTGGAGAAAATGAAAAGCAGAGAGTTTATATTTAGATTAGGTTTGCTTATCTGACGATCTGTTAGCTGAATGCTCCGTGCCTGTGGGAGTCTTCGTTTAAAACTAATCGCACTGGATTTTGGTTGAACAAACACAAAGTATCGACGAAGAGGGAGGGAGGAAGCTGCTTTGAGGCTGTTGAATTTATAAGATGCGAGTTGGATTTAACACATGATACATATTATATAGACATTAACAGGTCTGGTTTCCTTTTTGTGCTTGTTTTGTTTTTGTTTACTGTCGTGTGGTTTTATCTAATGCTATGTCTTCTTTTGTTTTTTTTAACACCAATTGTAAGAAGTCAGCATTGTGTTGCAAAAGAAGTCGTTCGCATTTCCTCGTATATACTTTTTGTTTCACAGTGAAGAGAGAAGCAATCATATTAGGGCCGAAGCCCAGTCTTCCATGTATGGTTTTTCGTGATCGGCAACTTGGATTAGGTTCAGTTAGTTAATTTCTTTGTTGTGTTGGTGACCGCTTGTAGCCAATGTTCAAATTTTGTTTTTGAGTCCCGCAGATAGTTAAAACGATTTGGTTTCAGTGGACACCGCCAACAAAATCTGCTGGAGGATATGAAATTCCAAAAGCGATATTAATATCTTGTCAAACGTTGAAGCAAATCTGTACTCGAAATTGGTGAATGCAACATTTTCCCATAAAGAAGAGATAAAAGGGGAGAGACATCTTTGAGAATTATGAGACGATAAGAGAGAGATGTGATTCGATAGTTCCACAATTTGGGGGTAGGAAGAGCAGTTTTTGAGTGCAGTGGAGATGATGCTCCAAGTCTGTACCACTTAAATGTCTTTCAAGATGTTCAAATGTCATTAATGAAGATTTGTGGATATTTTTTTAGGAATTTCAGGTGAATGTTGTGGTCAATGGGCGTAACAATGTGACTTGTATGTGTGGTTCCTAAACTGTGGGCTTGATCAGATTAAATGATTTTCGATGTATTCAACGGTTTATACAAAATTTTGCGAAGTGTTCTCTTTGAGATTGAGAGGCATGAGGAGAGTATTCCCCCCGCACGAGGGGATTTTGTCAGAAGTGGACAGATTCTTGAATTAGTAATAATTTCTTATGAAACACTTGATGAGGCGAGGATTAAGAAGAGGGATCACGGATATTTAGTTCAAATTTCAAAGATTCATTTGTAGCCACTCCCATGTTTTATTTTTTTAGTTGTTGGTCTTGTTGTAACAAGTGTTGTAACAAGTATGAGACAAGTGTCATTCTCTGTGAAAAGGAAGATGAGCGCTTAGAGGCGGTTACAAGGAAGTTAAAGGGCGGTTTTGGGTGGTTACGAGACTTAAAACAATTTAAAAAATACATGGGAGAGGACCCTAACAAAACTTTGGAAATGGGCATAAATCCAAATAAACTACTAAGAAAAAGAAACGAGTGTTTTTTGTAAGGTTGATTTTGTGAAAGCATATGATTTTGCGAGTTGACATCTTATGGACTGTGTTGCAAGAAGGTTTTGGTTTGCGAGGGAGAGAGTGAATTGAAGGGTGCCTGGATTCAATGAAATTTCTGTCACGAACAGTAACTAATAGGTAATTTTAGAGCATTGTAGCCCGTTCTCTCTTTATTGTTCTCATGGTGGTTGGATTAAGTAGGTTGACATTTAGATTGACGCTTAAAGATTGTGTGAACAATTGGAGAGTGATAATTTCACATTTAAAATTCGTTGATCATACCATCTTCTCCTCGTCAATGGTTGAAAGAAGGTTTTTTAACGTTTTGACAAATTAGAATTTTTGGAAAATTGATTGTCTGAATATCTATGAAGCACGGACACTTCTCCGAAGGCCGCGTACGAGTGTCGGACACTCCAAGGACACAGCTGGGACAAGTGTCCGACACGCCACGTGGCGTGTCGGGCTTAAAAGGCATTTAAAAATAGTTGGACACGGCTGGGACACGGCTGGGGACACGTAAGGGACACGGCTGACAAAAATATATAATAACTTTAAAAAAAAGGGGCAGGAAACATATGTTTTTTTTTTTCTCCTTTTTCTCACCTATTTATTCTTTTTTTTTTAATCTCTTGTTCAATAAATTGCATTAGCCATATGCATTTTGATTGTTATTATTAGTATGGGATTTAGTATCATTGTGATGTTTGTTTGATGTGTAGAATGGATTTAATACTCTTAATGCTTATATGTTGTTCTTAGTATGAGATTAGTATTAATGTGATATTTCATATTTTTTATATATAAAAATAATTATAAAAAATATTTATTTAATACCGTGTCCCCGCCGTGTCGTGTCCTGATTTTTTTAGATTTGCCGTGTCTGCGTGTCCGTGTCGTGTCGGACACGACACCCGTGTCCGTGTCCGTGCTACATAGCTGAATATCAATGTGACAAAGCATTTTCGTTGGAATTACTTTGGACTAGGAAAAAACAAAGAGGATGGCTAGGGAGAACGCGTGCGGGATTGATAATGGATGTTGAATTTTATTGGTATGTTTTTTGGGGGTAACCCATATCCCTTGGAATTTCAAAGTTCCACTCTTGAAATAGCAACAAAGAGTTTTTAGTTGGAATAAAAGTGGACGAGAAAAAGGTACAGAAGATGGCTAGGGACTGTAGGGTGATTGGGGGTGAGAGGATAATGGCCGTTGGAACCTTTAGGGGGTAGCCCATTTTCTTTGGATTTTTGGAATCCCATTGTTGCAAGTGTAACAAAAAGATATGAGGGTTGGGTTTTGGGAATCCTATCATTGGAATCCTATCCTTGGAAGGAAGATTTCGAAGTTTTTTTCGTTCTCTATATAAAACTCCAGCAAAGATAGCTAAAGAATATGATAAGACGAGAGATTTCCTTCAAGAGGGATTGCGGCTATGAAGCATAAATACTATGCTATGTATCGTAACGGATGTATGGATACCTGCCCAATATGTAACAATCAAGGGGTATGACGAGACACTTGGGAGATAGTCAAGAGCACTGTGACGAGTTCAGAACTTGGTTCCAAGGTCCATGAAGGATGCATCCTACAATTTTAAGATAATTTGAGTTATGAGACTATTGCAATGAGACCATGGGGTGGGAAAGCCACTGAGCCATTGTCTCACTCCAGAAGTTAATCAACATTTGTAAGGACATCAGTTCGTACTGGCACGACGAGGGACAGGGTTTCATGTTGGGTTTGACTTCGGCTCCTCGACACGAGGAGTGTTGTTTACAAGTGGTCGAATGCTGGGGGTGTCCATTGGCCGTGCGTGGATTGGCTCGGTTCGTCCTTTACTTCGTGGTTAGGAGTATTGTATATGCCAAAACCCCTCTTAATCCCACAATATATATCCAAACTCGTAAAACCCAAGTTCACCCGCATGTTTAATTTGAATTTATGAATTTGTATAATCTTATTAGGAGTCCTGTTATAAAATATGTGATTGTATAATTTTATACTAAGTGTGCAAATAGATTACCAAGTAGGAAGATAATTATATATATTTAAATGAGTGAAATGCTTAAATAAATTTGTTTATTTTATGTATATATTAGAAGTATAAATTTATATTTGTGCCGAGATGGGCCTAGTCAAGCCTTTCTCAAGCGTGACTCAAATTTTATCTGGTCTCGAGAGTCTCTAAGCAAGGTTTATGAGCCTACTTAGCCTGACTAAGTTATAAGATAGCAGTACTGGTGTAGCCAAGCTGCGGGCCTATATTTACTCCTAGGTGAGAGTGACAAAATGTTTGCTAAGTTGGGAGTCAAAGAGTTACTTGGGTTCAGGTGTGCAAGGAGACCTTGGTTACATTACCTTTTCGTGTTCCTTTTAAGTGGCCAATGTAGCTTGTAGCCTATGAGGACTATTTTTCTCCTTAATCGCATCAACCAACATTTAGGCATAGTTATGTCCCTTATGTACCTTCTGTCGTTCCACTCTTAGTCCTAGGCATAGTTGTTAAGGGCGCGCCTAGGCACTCTAAGGCGCAGGTGAGGCGCCTAGAGGAGGGGTAGGCGAGGCGAATTTCAAAAGGTGCGCGCCCGAGGGTTATAGGCGCGAGGTGCACTCAGGTGCCAGGCGTTGGACTAGGCGCACACTTATTAAGATTTAAGTTATGTGTTAAAAAAATAACCGGGTCCTTTATTTTACATCTAAAACCAACTGGGAATACCTATTTGCTGAAATGCAAAAACCAAAAAGAGAAAGTCAAAAGGGTTTCTCTCAAAAAACACAAAAACCCTGCTCAACAAAAAAGAAAAGCTCAGGTACTACTGCGGCTCTTCTTCTCCATACTCCGGCTGTTCTCTCAACGCATTAACCTCCGGCGACCTCCGACTGTCCTCTCAACTAAGGTACTTGGTATTTATCCCTTTTTAGTTTTTTATTCTTTTTTCTGCCTATTTCTTCCCATGAATAGGTGTTCTCTTCTCAGGCTTATATTTTATTTTCTGCCTTTATTTTCTGCATCTTTTTTCTTCCCTCTTTTTTTCTTCCTTTTTTTGCCTTGCTTATTGTTTGCCGTGAGGAAAAAAAATATCAGTTGAAATACAATACAATGAAAAATTTAAATACAATACACACCATTTAAATACAATACAATACCATTTGCTGAAATGACTGTTTTATTGTTTTACATAGGAAAAAAATATTAGTTGAAATACAATATAATGAAAAATTTAAATACATTACAACATTTAAATACAATACTTTTTTATAGTATATTTAAATACACCATTTGCTGAAATTACTGATTAACATATTTTTACTGTTTTTATAGTATATTTCATATTATTTGCTGAAATTAATTCAATTTTTACATGTTAATATGTTATATTTTGGAATCTTAATTATCCCATTGAGTTTATCATTGATGTCATGATATTATAACATCAATATATTGCTTTAAAAATGAACAAACATTTTTTTCGATTTTTTTTTTCAAAAAGTGCGCCTAGCTTCAATCATGCCCGCGCCTCACCTTGCGCCTTGCGACCAGGCTCCAGAGGCACCTTTGCGCTTGGGTGCGCCTTGCGCCTTTTAAACAACAATGGTCCTAGGCCTATAAATTTCTTGTTTGGTCTCCGTTTGTACTTGCTAACAATTGAATAATAGTGAATGAGAATTAAGTGAGAACCCTTTCTTTGGTAGTAGTAGTTGAGAGAGAGTACGCTATCCTTGTTATTTTTATGAGTACATCATCCTTATTTTTTTGTCTATTCCCGTGGGAATATTCACTACGTAGTAAAGGGTAGTTACGTACACTTTTGCCTTTGGGGAAACGGAGACTCTTAGGGTCCGTTTGATAGGGTGAATTTGCTTGGACAAATCCAAATTGGCCTTCTATTTGCAGATAGTCAAAATTTGAGGTTGAGTTTTTTTTTTCCTTATGATCACGTGACTTTATGAGTAAGCCCCTTTAGAGATAGGAAAACGGCCTAGCTGCTTTATTGAGAGATTTCGGCACCATTGAGAATTCAAGCAATTGAAAACGCGCTGAGAAGCCACTCTTCAACTTAAGGAAGTTAGTTTGAACAGCTATGAGTCTTTTTTAAACTAAAGGGTGCCCAACCGACCGGATCACATTAATCAACCGAATCAACTGCTTCTTATAGTGATGCTTAAACCGGCTCTGTAGGATCTACTACTGCTGGTGGTGGTGGTTCCCGATAATGAGATTTTATCGACTATTTCTTTTTTTTCTCCGATCGGAGAATCTCTTTCCTTTTTGATTAACAGATCGGGATTAATTCACTAACAGCTGAGGGAAGGATCAACGGTAGCGTCAGATACTTCCCGAGGAATCTCGCTTTTGTGCAAAATTTTTTCTGCTCAAGTAAAGAAAAACTTGCCAATGCAAATGTTCAACTTGTAGCAAATACACCGTGATGGGAAAGGTAGTTTGCATTTGCTCTATCTCACGTGCTAGAATGCAAATGCTCTCTCTCTCTCTCTCTCTCTCTCTCTCACACACACACACACACACACACACACAGACACAGAAGAAGCCCTCCCTCATATTTAATGCAAATGCAAATTCCACTCATCTGGCTTCTCTTTAAGAAAGCGATAGATAGATTCTATTTTATCAAAAAACAAACTTTAAATGATCAGTGCTATTAAACTCCTTTTTTTTAAATATAAAAAACTGTCATATGATATCCATTTCAAGTTTCTATTTTCTTTTTTAAATTACTATTTTGCTATCAATTTTTGAATGCTAAAATTATATGTTATTTTCGATGCTAAAATTATTGTTTTTGAATGCTAAAATTATTGCTTGGAAATGAGACATTATTATTTCAGCCACATTATTATAATATTAAAAAAAAAAATCATATTTATTACTTAAATTGTGGGAAATTATACCAAAACCTGGAGATTACAGGACAAAATTATCAAACAGCTTCAAATGACATTTGCCATGGAAATTTTTGCCACTGCAGTCATTTTCCATCCTTTGTATCAAACACCCTTATTCTAGTCCCATAATATCATGTTTGACCTCATTTTTGTATTCAACTAACAATTGAATATGGTCGAATTATAATAATTGAATATGAATTGCACACAAAAACACGCACGTACACAATAGTGATGAGCGTGGTCTTTAGAGATAACTTTATGATATGTGCTCATTTTTTCTTTTTAGCTTTTTTTTCCTTTCTTCTCTATCATGTTTTGAGGCCAACCTAAAAGAGTTTGTACCTAGTGCACAAGGCTCCCGCTTAATTGCAGGGTCTGAGAGAGGCGGATGTCGCCCATGTCTTGAACCTGAGATCAATCGTATCTTGGGCGAGGGAACTTGCCATCGCACCAAGGTACGACTTCTTGTTGAGGCCAGCCTACGAAAGAAAAATCCACTCGACTTAATTGGATAATTTTTTTTGACTAGTTGATTTCATTATTCAGATGCAGTTCAATACCTTTTAAATCTTCATATATTTTGAATAGATGAATCACGCGTGTTACTTCCTATGAAGCACGAAACGGGTACGGGTGTCGTGTCGGGCATGACAACTGTGTGGACACCCCGACACGGTAAATTTCCAAAAATTACGACCCGACACGACGGAGACCCGACAAGAAATAATTATCTTTTAATTTTTTTTTCTAAATCCCTTTTATTAATGCCATAGTTAGACCAGACCCCCTCAAAGATGAAAATTAGACACAATCCTAATGAGTGGACATACATCGTCTTCACTAAAAATCACCCGCTTATGTATATTGTCTTAAACCACCAATACGCTTTTAGACAAAAATACCCATTCCATTTGTTCAAGCCTAACCTTGGTTTTAAAACCTAAAAAAATTGCAGAGAATTAGAACAAAAATATAATTATAAAATTACATCTAATTGATTTTTTTATCTAATCACTCTCATACCCCAAATGCTCTCTCAATCTCATATTGTTGAAGCACCTTCAATGCCTTGTAATTTTCATCTGTGGTGTCTTATAGTTAAACGTTGTAAGAGTATAATATACTCATGTGGGTTGTTTGGATTGTCTTATTCCATTTTGTCAAAAAATTCTTTGAATTTAGTCTAAGAGGCTGTTCCTGAAAGCTACATTGTCAATATTCTTTTTCATTCTCTTAACGTTATCAACCTCATGCCAACATATCTTGATTTCACAACCTTGAGATATGCCACATTAGGTTGAAGGTAACAGACTTTACTTCACAAGTTTTTCCATATTCAAATTAAAATTTCATAAATTGATAATTGTGATTTAAACTTGTGAGAATTGAACTTTTAGAGTATATTCATATTTCCTTTATTATACAAAATCTATTTTATATAAGTTTTAGGTACATTATACAAAGTTCAAAAACTGATGCCTTCGCGACTTGGGTCGCTGGTGCTTCACTTCAGTGAAGGACCCTTATCCTCTGGCAAACTTGCTTGCCGTCATGTCCAAAACCTTTTGTTCGATCTTTTCGCGACCTCTTCTTGCTGACACTTCACTCAAGCGAAAAGGTTTCCATTTTGCCAAAATCACATCTATAGAGTTTTTCCTTCAAACTTGTGTGTTCTTTGAGATATCATCGTCTTTACATCTTTATGAATCGAAATCATTTTTGAGTTCAATTCTCTTCATATTAGGACAAAAACCAAAATCATTTTCAAATATTGTTCTAGAGACTTTGATTCACTTGATATCTCAGGTTACACTGCGAGTTTTTGAGCAAGCCAAAGACTAAACACTCTCCACGAACCCTTCGGGACATCTCACATCCCAGGAAGTGGTATTAAATCATTTTTAGCTTCTATTGGTTTCATTTTATCCTTGGAACTAGTTTTGTCTTCAACTAAAAAGGGACTTTGCCTTTTGGGTTGATAATGAAGATATCGGTCGAGGACTAAAACCCGTCGTGGTTGCTAAGCTTCTTCGAGCATTGGAAGATAATAAAAGAATATTAGTAGTAGTTATGCAAAAGATAGTGCAAGACATAGCTCCAACTTTGTAAGTCCTTCCATAGTTTATGTTCGACCGAGGTTTTTTCCGTTGCGGGCTTTCCCTAGTTACGCGTTTGCAGTGTGATTAATTTGTCTTTTCCAGGTTTAGTTACGTCCTTAAAATCTTACAAGAGATAAAATTTGGTGTAATCTCCTTTGGTAAATTTTTATCACATTAGGTCGTGCATGTAAAATCCCCTAAAAGGAACTAAAATGAAAACTTAATCTCTACCACGGTAATAGATTTAATCTGGGTATCCCTACTCCATAAGAGATTTCTAGCGCATTTTGGTGTTGCGTATTGAAGTCTCCACAAAGTCGCACCACTCTCAAAAGTTTCATCGGAAGATAAGTGTTCCTTCGATTGTAAGGTTTTGTCTTTGTTTGAGGGTGATAAGGAGTAGGACATTAGTGTTTTATTTTAAAAATTGGGGTGAGTGGAGGAAGTGATTAGTCACGAATTTCGAGAACATTCAAATGTTAATATCATATTAATCCTTTGGATTACGATTGTTCGTTTGGAAAGAATAATTGGGAGGTAGTTGTTCTAGCTCGGGTCTCTCCTTTCATATTAATCCTTTGACTCCAGTCGGTGAATGGCCACGCGCTTCTCTAAAAATGAAGAATTTCTAGTCATAATGGAAGACACCACTAAAGTAAAATTTCGACGGTGATGTCCAAAATTGGGAGGGAAGAAAGCCAGCACAACAGGTGGAATTTGAAATTGCTTTAAGAGTTTTTAATCTAGATTTCTGCAATTGAAATATTTTGGGTTTTGGAAATAGGGTCAGAATTATTGATTTGGGAAATAATATGAACTGTGAAGGGGGTATTTTTGTCCAAAAAATAATGAGGTTCAAGTCAAATTACACATTAGTTGGCGGTTTTTATGAGATACAGATCCCTCCGTTCATGGGGTTTATTCCCAATTTTCATCTTTGAGGGTTAAAATCTTATTATGACATATGTGGTTGGGGGGTGGGGTATGTAGAAAACCCTTATAGTTTTAAAAGATTAATAATTCTATTCGTAATTTCTGAAGGCCAATGTCTCCCAGAGCCTAGGCGCAAGGTGAGGCGTGTGCCTAATCGAAGTGAGGCGCACATTCCATAATCCTTGCAAAAATGGTATGATAATAAGATTATTGTATGATATAGAATTTGAAATATATAACATAAATTACTATTATACCTAGTTATGAAGGGACACATAAGATCTATCTAATACACCACGTGAAAAAAACATTTGTTAAATTTACAAATAATCAACAAAAGCATAGTTATTCACATATTAAAACAAATGTACTCTTATGTGTTGAAATAAAAATACAAATAAAAATTGACATCCTTCTTTTGTGTAAGTAGTGAGCAGTGACTAGTGAGAAAGAACAAATTTCACTAGAACTTGGGGACTTGTTTTGCGTAGTTTGGTTAGTTTTGGGGTAGGGAATGGTCAAATCTCGAATTTCATTGGGAAACGCACGAGGCCAACATATCAGTTGATCTATTTTTGTATTGAGGCATTTTTGAGGAAAAAAAAAACCCCTTGAGCCTTGTGCGCACAAGGCGTTTTTGGCTTTGCTAGAGATGAGTTTGAGGCACGAATGCTGCGCTTGGGTGAGCTAGGAGCGTAGGCACTCGGTTAGGTGCGCCTTTAACAGGGGAGATCACGAACATGAAAAACTAGCACTTCAAAAACTAACTTCCAAGTCTTTTCTAAAAAAAAATCTAGCTGTCAAACTGATTTATATTTAATAAAGATGAACTTGGATAAGCATAATTATATTGAATATGTTCCATGTTTCAAAGTATTGGCCGAGTTGACTTGGTATCGGCCGGGTCAACTTGGAATCGGAGGGTGGCGATACGATATCGAGGGACGTTTCAAAAAAGAAAACTAAATCGTGTTGTCTCGTCGAGATATCGGCCGAGACAATCGATTCAAACGACAATTTTTGGTACTCTTGACATTTTTTTTGGTACCATAAAAACTTTATTTTACAAAACATTTTTTTGTACATTTTTTATTGTTGCGACATTATATAATTTTCTCCAATGACATGGAATTTTTTTTACGTCATTATTTGAACATTGTGACATTTTCTTTTATTTTTTGATGGAATTTTAATCTTGTACCATTTTTCTTTGTTGTTGAAAATATATTGTATCATTTACCGAAACACAACCTATATAAGTATGCAAAACAATTTTACACACTAAGATTAAATTAAACAATTGCCATAAAATTAAAGTGTCACTAATATAAAACTAATAACATTTACCGTACATAAAAATATTTGAACCTATCAAAATATAATGTCACATAACGATGTCCATAAATGAAAGAGAGAGACAGATCGGGGGGAAGAAAATCTCCAGAAATCTAGTCTCGTCCATGAAGATCAAACATCCTCTTCCACGTACATAAATCAAAATCAACAATTAGTCACTAATACGTAATTATATAGAGATTTTAAGTAATTAAAAATAAAAATAAAAATAAAAATTAGTACATTAGCAATGCCAAGTTCGCCGCGCTTCAGTATAACGAATTGTACAATGCAATGCATATTAAATGATGGTTTGAACGTATCTGATTGATCCACATTGTTAATCTTATTTTTTTTTAAATTTTCTCTATTTTTTGGAATTTTTTGCGCTCACTAAATAACGTATATTTATCATTCGATACCTCGACCGAGTTGAAAATCTAGTGTCCTATACCGGGACAGATACCGAGACTTTGAACCATGATATATTTATATGTATGTTTGTATTTATTTCTTTTATATATAAAACATTAAATTTATTAACTAAAATTTTGAAAATAACATTAACTTGATGGATTGTTTTATGCTGTGCACCTAACTCGCTTATATAAAGTGATAAGCTAAAGTTTTTTTTTTTTTACTTAAATATGTCCATAATTACCCCGTTTTGAGTTTGGTACCTATGTTTTAATAGACTTTGGGTTTAGTACATTTTCTTTAGAGGGGTGGTAAAGTTGGCTCAAAAAGGAAAATAATAAATATAATTTTTTTTTGACTTTAATACGTCCATAGTTACCCCGTTTTGAGTTTGGTACCTATTTTTTTTGAAGGTATTGAGTTTGGTACCTCAAAAAATATGCATACATACATAGAGAGACTAAATTGAATTTCAACCTCAATGGATTTGGAATGTTAAAAAATATACATTCATACTTGATTTGAAAACAATTTGCAGATCTGAAATTTACACACACACACGTGTATATATATATATATATATATATATATATATATATATATATATAGAGAGAGAGAGAGAGATGTCAGGTTTAGGAGGGGGGCTTCCAGGGAGGGGGTGAAGTCGAAGGTGAATTGAGGCCCCCGCGGGGGGGCGGGGTAATTATGAACATATTAAAGTAAAAAAAAAAACTAAACTAAATCTTTCATGCGAAAAAAGAACAAAGTGCATCATAAAGGCTTAAGACCTCACAACTCGACTAGATAAACTAAACAATGCCGTCCTGTCCCAACAAAGCTCGACTATGATCAACTAAGAGATTGGCGATCGTAGAGGACAAAGGGGGAAATTGAATCAAGCTTGTTCACGAAAATTGATCAAAGGTAACTGTTCCAGATTGAAAGAAATTGAGGGTAACTCATGACTTCTATCAACTTCTATTACTTGTAGATGTAAGAAATATTAAAAGAAAATTGCACCAGATTTCAGGATTTGCAGCAAACTTGAGCATCCCTTGTATGTTTATTGTTTTTCTCATTTTTTGATATATTCTCCGGTCCGTGTCCTATGATTTCTTCAAACTACCAAATAAACGTGTTGGTCTTGACACGTGCCCCAGCTGTGCCTTACGTTTGTCTGTGTCCATGGAGTGCTTAACAGAGGTACGTCACCTCCGGCGAAGTGTCCACGCTTCACAGGTTTCTTCTGACATTCTGTACCACCACAGATGCCTGTTATTATCAATCATTGTTTTTATTTTTATGCCACATGTTATCAATGCCTTTTTTTCCTTTAATTCTTTTCTTTCTGTATCTTGACCACTTCCCATTCAGACCAGCCTTTAGTTTCCATTTTGTAATGTCTTCTAGGTTTCCATTTTGTAACGTCTTCTAGTGCAGATGGAGGTAAATCCTATTAATGTGCTCAATAATACATTATTGAACCTATTCATTTACTTAAAAGATTTTAAGTTCATGTTTCAATAGTTTTCTTCATTTCATTCAAGTTATTAGACAGTAATGCACATGAATTGACTGTAAAAACACATGCTAAAATAAATTTGATCCTTACAGCAAACATTCAAAGAGGGAAGTACTTGCAAGAACTTGATTTTGCTGTTATGTTTGTTTTGCAAAGTTCAAGTTTCCAACGTTGTCGGAGCTTCTTTTTATCTTTGGCATATTATAGTGTCTGAACTAAGACTTGTAAAGTGAGACTTGAGTGTGGAGGCTATTGTTCGAAGTGGCAGTTTGTAAGTTTTAAGCTGGGAGTTTCTTTAGAAAACATCTGCTTAGTTGTTGATTGTTGTTCAAATTGGTTCCTCAGTCTTTTAATTCAGAGCTTCCACTTGGGTTAATTTTGTTGAATAAAAAAAGTAGACATACGAGTAATTTGATTTCTTGTACGCGTCTATGATTTTTAATTTTGTTTCCTTTGAGTCGTTCCAGAAAACTAGTAATGAAAACCTAGGAGATATGGAGAATAATGCAGGTGCCTTTGTGAATTCAAATTTTTGTTTAATTGAAAATCCAGTGACCTTTTGAGTAGTGACATGATGAGGTTGGCTGGTGGTGATCATTAGATTCTTACCCTCCATATACCTAACAAAACTGTGAAGACGTGTTTGATTCTGTCTTTACCCCAACACTCTCCGTGTTATTCCGTTATGTTTTTCTCTGCACGCTTCATGCATAAACACGTAGCTTGATTTTTGAGACGAGTTTTTAGTATATGCATAAAATTTGGAAGTTAGTAGGAACATTGCATTTCTTTCATGCTCATTGCGATTATATCTTCATGGTTGATTTTTCTGTGTTAATGATGTTAGCTGTTACTCTGTTAGTGTGTTGGGGTGTTTGTTCTGTATTCTGCATTTCCAAACTCTGATTATGCCGACATTTTGAGTAAGGAAGTTTGATTACTTTGTGGTGTATATATGATAATATTTTCTACGGAGAATCGTTTGTTGAGTTATTATTAGAGGTGTAAATTTTGACATGACACACCGATGCGACTCGAATCTGACATGAAATTAGTGGGTTATGGTTGTCCACGAGTGATATGCCTGTGAACACGAATACGATATTCAATGGAGAATGCGTCGAATAATTATTCTCTCAATATGCTATTGTATAAATTTCTGTGTAGTACTTGTGGTTTGCTCATTTATCGCTAATATCTAAAGTTAACGATTTTTAGTTTATGATGGGGCTACGATTAGTATGGTCTCTTAATAAAGAACAATATACTAGTATTAAGTTTTGGTTTGATTATGTACGTTAACCCGATTGCAATGATAATAATAAACAAGTTGGGGTTAGTTTATTAATATTTGATACCAACCCCAAATGACGTGGACACATGAATTGCCACCCCTTGTTTGGGCTTTGTTAGCGGATTAATCTTCTCAATGTACTGCGTTTTGATGTTTACTTGGTGTCATGTACGATTGTTCCCTACTTTTATGCCCTTGATTCTCTAGTGCGGGTGAGCTGTTTTTCCCAAATGAACCGAGTTCATGTTAAGTTTTGGAATTGCCAATATAAGCACTCGTACAATAGATAGGTAGGCTAATTTTGATCAACGGCTTAAACCTTGTTTCATGATTACAGTGAAATCAAAACCTCAGTGGAAATTGAAGAAAGATTCCATTTTGGTGAATGAACTCTATCAGATTGATTGTCAATTATTCTTCCTTGTGGGACTTTCCATATTTTGGGAAATGTAGGCCTTGGTTTGAACCTAGAAGTAAAACTGTTGGCCTCAACATTGTCAGTTTTGGTGGAGAGAAATTCCTAATATTCATCGTGAGTGCATAAAGAACATACTAATGTTTTAAAATATGAAAAAATTGAATTTCTCAGAGAGAAATCTGCCATGAGGGTTTATCCCAAGTTTGTCTGCGAACAAAAACAAACTGTGTATTGTGTAATGATTATTTCATGCAAAATTAAATGGTGTGATTTTGTAAGGGAAGGTGACAAATACCTAATGTAAAAGAGAAGGCATTTGGGGGCGTTCAAGTTGGTAATTGTTAAGTTTTAATGTTAATTATGAGTAAACATTATTCAACGAAGGTCGCTTGAATGATCGTCGTTTTAACGACTATCTCTACATCGCTAGCGATGTTCTAACGATCACCCAATTTTTAGAAACCTCACTTTCGCCCATGTAGTTTTGTAAGTGTCACACCTTGAATTATGGCAATGAGTTTGAAACAAATATATATTTTTAATTCAATTGATTTGTAATTATTTAAATAACAAAAAATTGGCAAAGCGTATGTAATTATTAACTTGTTAACAAGATTTCAAAACTTTGTTTTCTATAAATAGTTTTTTTTCCAAATCAATGAGAGGCCATAATAACATATTACACCACTTAATTTCATGTATTTAAATATCAAGAGCAAGCATAAGCACTTCAATATTGCACTTCAAAATAGTTCTCCAAGTATTATACATAATGATCGCATAGAGAACTAAAGTACATAATTAAGTATTCGTCTTTGACACATCTTCACTTTGAGAGCTAACATAATTAACGGCCTCGACCATTGCCTCAACTTGAAAAAAATATTGTGTAGCATTATGAGTAACGCGATATAATCATTATACAACTGAACTCCTAATATGAAAAACTAATTAACCTCAATAATAATACTTTTTCTCATTTAAAATTTCTTATGATTCTTAGCCCTTTATCATCGTGTACCACTAGCAATTGCTATAATCATTAAATCAATGAACTCAAAATATGTAGTTAATCATGGGTAGGCACATGAATATAAACACATTTTCTCATTTAAATCTTTTATGATACTTGGACCTTTAGCATCATGTATTACTACCAATTGGTATGACCATTATATCAATGAACCATAATATGTATCTGATCATGAGTAGACATGTAATCATATGAACGACGTATTTCTCATTCAAAAACTCTTATGATACTTGGGTCTCTAGTTACCACTGCAAACTTAAACAACACAATGGACATGTATACTAGTATTTTTTAGTATACAATGCCCTCCGGTCATAATACATATGCCAACTTGCATATGCGTATATCTATACTTATCGATAACTTTCAGTAGTATAGAGCATATTGGTGCACTAACTGTAAGACTATTTCAATCTTGATCGAATCAACATGGACCAACAATAACAATAATAGATGTTAATATGACCTCAATTTAAAATAATAGTCCTGGTCCTCAGTATAGTGAGCTTGCATATACATATTCAATTACATGAATAAAATTGAAGCAAGCACATATGCATTTATTACGAGAGTCATTATTTTGAACAAAATCACAATAGAGACGTTAATTTATTCTTCATAAGAAATCAATTACAATATTCCTCACAAGCTTTGAGGTGCTATAAAAGATAAGCATACCTAAAAATTTATTTGTATGTAAATTTGGTGTTAACATAACATGTTTCACATAATAGTTTAATTCAAGAATTTACCCATTTTTAGTTTAAAACTTCCAACGGTACATAAAATATTATGGGTAAATCTAAACACAAACTTACTCATATTATATCTATTTTCATGACCTCTAAAAAAATTACATCATAAATATTTCATAATATCTAAATTTTTGTTATGGTATAAGTCCAAATTTTGCGAGATAAGGCTTCTCTGTTACTTAAGCTAAATACTCAACTAAAAATTAATAATATGGTTTAACCATCATATAAAAATCATTTTACTTTTTCTTAGGGTCACCCTTATATGCTATATAAACTTATATTTACATTAATAGATTTAGAACAACAACTAACCCTAACTTTATCATTTTATTAAAAATCATTGACATACTTCAATTGCTCCAAATAAATTATAAGAAGTTCATATGAATCATTATAACACATAAGTTTTCAGACCAATATAATGAACCCAAAATTCAAAGAAAATTTGAAGACACATCCTGTCACAAAGATTTGACACATCATTTTTTAGACTAATTAATAACCTTAAAAATTCCATATCTAAGTCATTTCTTAATCGAAAATTGCGATACTTGTGTCTGAAGAAAGACAAATTCAAAATCTACACCTAAAATAACAATTAAAAAAATAGTTTTTCATGGGCTCGAAATTGAAATAAAACTCACCATACGCCTAATTCTCTAAAAAATTGTACAAATGGTTGAAATTCTATTATGTTATTCCTTTAAATTATCGTCCAAAAATGTTTCAAAAGGTCAACCAACAACATTAATATTATTATATTTCTTTTCTTTCCTTTCCATATATTTATTTTAAACACTTCCTCTAAAATGAGTAATATTTTTTCCTTTCTTTTCAATCCACTATAGGTACGTAATTATATGAATAAGTCATCGAGTGGTCACATACACAAAAACACCAAAATCTATTTAGATCAAATTTTATCTTGGTTAAAATTACGTGAGCATGCAAGATAATTGAATCTAAATGAAGCCAAGCAAACCAACACCAACACCAAAACCAAAACCAAAATGAGAAGAAGGTAAGGAAAAATCCCAATCGGGAAAAACCTATATTCAACACTGTGTTTCAACAAGACAGACGATAACAAACTTGCAAACACTTAGAAATCCATTAAGATACGCATCAATGTCTTCATGTTGTTCACAACAAACGATGCAGATCTAACACCGTTCCACAATAAGCAGTTCTTGCCACGGTATCCACCTATCAGCCTTAAGAATCGATATTCCTATCTTTTTCAGTGTTAGAGAATTAACTTCACAAAGTCAGCAGTAGAGATTTAACTCCATAAGGGTTTCAATATGGATGATGTTCTTCAAGGGTTTGATAAAGCTCAACAAATCATACAAAGGATTTGATTTGGAAAAGAAAACTGTTTACACAAACTAGGGTTTGGAGATTTTTGTGATAGGCATAGAAAAATAAATCTCGCCAAAAGTTCTGATAAAAATCGATCTCAAGATCCCATTTTATAGAAAAAAATAATTTTCAAGGCGGCACAAATTTTGAGAAAAGTCATTCGAATAAAACTGGACTTTGTTCGAATGAAAATAACATCTTGTTCGAATGAAGAGCCAATCTCATTCGAACGTATTAGGTTTTGTAAACGGACTCAACCTCAGTTGATGTTCGTTAAAAGACCGTTTAAACAAACTCTCATTCTCGTTCGATCGAACGCCTAAAATCATTCGAAGGACAACAAAATAATTTTTTTTTTCTTTTGCAAAATAATTTTAAAAACCTGCCTCGAACAAATTATAAAAGCATCTCTGAATAAAGTGTTTATGCATAAATCAAAACTATATGCCTCTATTAATGTAGTGACAATTTCAACTCATTCGATCTTCGATTATTGCTCGGTCACTAACTTGTCTTCACTTTGAAGTTTTTGAGAAGTATATGATGATGAAGATGTAATGGAATAAGCCAAATTGAAAAAAAAATGTTGAGTAATCATAAAACTTGCTCTTACAATTTCGAACTAAATGAGAAATCCGAGGACTTTGAAGGGATTTCTACTTTCAAACAAACTATTATTCTTCTCACCCAATTGATAAAGGTGGATGGAAATGTAAAGGATATGAAAATCAACCCACGCTTAATAGTAATAAATCGATTGATGTTGAATTTCTTTCCTCACCCTTTTCATTCACCGTTATCAAACCATTTCCAGTACTGGAAGAACCGAATAAAAGTATTAAGGACTTTGACCCGATTCTTGTCAACAAATACTTTTTCGAATTGATTTCCATGATGGGATTTTCACTTAAGCGTGCCCCACCTCCCAGTCTAATTGAAAAATATTTAGGAGAAAATTTTAATTTTCTTGGAATCGAGTTGTACTTGTCCCCCTTACATTTAAACCACCAACCAACCAAAAATATATTTATTCAAAACTTTGTGATGGCTCAAATTTTTCCCGTTGCATAAACGTTACTCTTATTTTCGAAAGGCATGAAAAATCGTGGGAGTCCACTGTTAATCCCACAAAGTCAACATGTTTTCTGTGTGGATCCCCCAAAATTTCGTCTTCTAGCTTATGGTGAATTAGAATATGGTATTTTTATTTTGTACAAATTTTATTAAAAATTTAAAAAATAAAAATATATATTTTTCTCTTTTTTCTAACATGTTTGGGAGGATTATCGAATGTGATATTCGAGGATCGCCCCATATTGAATAACAACTCTTTATCACTTGATATGGATATTGTTCTTAAATTACGTTGAGGACAATGTTACATTTTAGTTAGGGAGTGTCATGTTGTATTTACACACATTATGTTCATTTTGATTAGATTTAGTTTCCAGAGATGCAACAATAGAGTTTCACACCAACGAAATTTTTCGAAAAATAACAATTTTTCAATACATTTGATGTAAAATGGTCCAATCTTTGTTCTCTAATCAATAATGGTTCATTAGTTGCATAACCAAGTGTAGATTTATGATAACTAGACTCCTAAATGACTTAAACAAGTGCCAAAATTTGGTCAAAGAGGTAAGCATTGAACCAAGCTACTTTATCTAAAATCTAGGAAAAAAAATAAGAAATCCCACTGGAAATCAAACCCTCAGACCAACCCGAACCCTCAGGCAAAGCAACCAGTTCGATCTCTAGGTTTGGAAATTGCTATTTTCCTGGGTTCTCCTTATTTGCAATTTTACCCTTTAACTTCTCTTCAACTTCAAATGGTCATAACTTCTTCACCCTAACTCGGACTGAGGTACCGTTTCTTCCCGTGTTCTCGTGAACTTGAGATATTCAACTTTTCTGTTTCCTCCATCTTCGGGTTCCGACTGGAATTTCTCGCAAAGTTTTCCTTGTTTCGACTTTTCTCTTCCGTCTAATTGCATGATTAACTTGTAAACATATGAGAAATACACAAAATACGAAATACTTGCCATGAAGGTTAGTTGCAATAAATAGGAGATAAATCCGCAATAAATGTAATGTTTGAAACCGTACAAATATTGAAATTAGAGGGATAAATATGAAATATTCGTGACGAATCGATCCCCCCTAACTTAGAACTGTAAAGACAAATTTCTAATCGAGTCAATTTGTAGTATTGGCTTAATTCCGAACAAAACTATTTGAGTCGTAGGATAGAGGTTGTCCCTTTAAGCCTATGATGTTGTTGTTGAAGACAATAGCGACCAAGCTAAATTGAAGATATCATCATTGCCGATTTTCGTTCCATGTTTAAATGCCATCAACATTTGATATATATATATATATATATATATATATGGACAAGGATATTTATTTTGGGTGTTAGTATTTTTGTTAATTTTTTTTTGAATTCATATTATCTAAAAATTTTGTTCTTGGATAACTTTCCGTAGAAAAATCAGAAAAATATGAAACTGGCGGCCACGTGTTTGTATCGAAATTGTCTAGATTCATAGCCTGAAATCTTGTTAGAAAGGTCGTTCGAACGAGATTTCAAACGAGATTTTTTTCTTTCTGAAATCTTGTTAGAAATGTCGTTCGAACGAGATTACATTTTTCGAGAAGTTTTATGTTAGTTTTCTATAAAAATCCCCACTAACCCACTTTCTTTTTACTTGATTTTAATAGTGCGGGAATAGATTTTTCTAAGTGACTTTTTCCAGATTTTTAAGTGCTCTTCAGAGCCAAAAACGTTTATGAGAAAAGTCCCTTGGTGTGTGTTTATCAAAAGAAAATTATCTTAAGAACAAAACCAAGTTTTACACCCATAGTTTTAGTTTAATCCAAGTTTCCATTTATATATCTTTGCTTGGAGATCGTTTGGCACCGGTTTCTTCTCTACCTATCAAAGAAGAAAGTTTGGGTTCCTTCTCTACCCCAAAAAGGAGATCGTTTTTGCTGCGGCGTTTTGATACGGTGAAAGGCACCGTGTGTGGGTTGACGGTAGCTGTGCTCCATTGGTGGATTCCAAGATTCCGGTGGAATACGGAGTTGTTGACTAGGCGAAGGTTGAAGAACGAAGGAGCGTCAAGGCTTAAAGGGAGTCGAGTCAAGGAAGTAAGTCTCTTGTCATGGCTTTTGTAAAAATACCATACTTAGTGGGCTTGTAGGCAGGGCCGTCCGAGATTTTTTTCATCGTGGGTTTTCATCGTACATCGCGACGTAGTGTGATTGTGTTTATTTTATCTTAGAAACTCACATAGATCCATGCTTAGGTCTAATCAAGATAAAATCTGGTTTAAAGACAATTAATTTAATTTGGTGCTAATTTAGTTTGGGTTAAGTTTAAATTTAATTTAATTCAAGTCGGCATTAATTTAATTTGATAATATTCATACTTAGTTTGTTTAACTTGAATTGGATTGAGTTTTAATTAAGTGAAAATTAAAATGTTTGTGTTTAATTTCACTTTAAGTTTAATTTATTTTTTCACGTGTTTGATTGTGCTTTTAATGTAACGAAAATTAAATAATTTTAAAAAAATTAAAATTTGGTATATCATTGAGCTATATCATAATTTGTGTTTAAAATTTGGGGGCATTCGCTCCAACAAGTGGTATCAGAGCGGTTTACACTAAAATATTGTGTGATCTTGATTTTTAAGGATATTTTTTGTGAATATGGTCAATATATCATTTTCGAAAACTTTCATTTTTGATGGTTCCCACAAGCTTGCACGCGATACCTCCCTTGCTAAATCTAAAGGTCGAATGTGTTAGCTTTGTTTACATACACTAGCTTATGTGCATCATGATATACTATTGCTAGTTGTATGTTTGTTTGTCATTTTCTATTCTTTACTTCTTTATAAAAAATTGTGCTAGAATTTTGATATACGTATCTTTTATATGTTATTTCATTTTGTTTGGTCTCATTGAAAAATATAAAAAATTTTCTGTTTTTCTTTTGAGTTAATTTTTTTTTTTGTTTGGTTAAAATTTTGAAAATCTCAATTTTTTTTCTTTCTATTTTTTGTGTATTTTAGTTTTACACATTTTATGTGGCATATACTTGTGTTTGAATCCAATATCATATCAGCTTCCATGTGACTAGAACTTTTGGTTAAGATTTTCAATCCTTAGAGTGTTCTTCATCATGCTTGCATGGAGTGGTTTGAGTTTGGCTTGCTTAATGGATTCTCTTTTTATATGCCTCGATTCACACATGCACGAGCTCATTTGAAATTTAACTTCACATGTATATTTAAGCTAAGTGAGATGTTCTCCTATCAATTTAGTCATCTACATGGTGCTATGACTATGGATAATTTGTGCGTGTAATAACCGTTTCCCGGATTTAAAAAAAATAGAAAAATATTTATCCGGTGTAGTTGTTTATCAATGGAATCGGGTCGCAAAACACCATTGAAAGTTGACAAAAAAAATGTGGCATTAAAAAAATAAATTAGTCAAGGCCTTCATTGTTTAGTTGGTATATTCATAACGAAAAGAAAAAGAATATTTATGAGGAAGTTTGGTTGGATATCAATGGGTTTGCACAATGACTACGTATCCTAGTTATGCTAATTTTGTCACGACTCTATTGATTTGTAGAATCGTCGAAATTTTAGGCTTGTGTACATTGTGTATGTTTGTTCCGTGAGTTCACTTTATCTTGTCACATGAGGCTATATTTAAGTTTGATAAAGTTTTTCAATCAAGTGAGAACTCCGTGAACATGTTTAGGTGGTTGGGTCTATATTTCTTTAGTCTCTATTTCACACCCCTTCACTTTCGTTTACCACATGCATTTAGACACATTTTTATCAAAT
Source organism: Sambucus nigra (assembly GCA_949130495.1). NCBI lineage: Eukaryota > Viridiplantae > Streptophyta > Magnoliopsida > Dipsacales > Adoxaceae > Sambucus > Sambucus nigra. Next base: position 311,262,804 of record OX422217.1, on the reverse strand, counting down.
GAGTGTGAAAAGCTTAATGTGTTTTGTATCATGTGTGGTGTTTATATCTATGTATATGCGCGGGTGCGTTATTGGTATATTTGTGTGTATATATGTATGGTATATCTTTATTTTTTAGTCTTTGCCTTGCTAGCTAGTCCATGTATGCTTTGAATTCAAAATTGGTATCTATCTTGTTGCGAATTCTGTTTGATATCCCATGCTTATCATAATACATTATGAGTCATATCTTTTTGTCATCGCATCATAGGTGAGATTTATTAATCTTTGTATGGATTAGTTGTACTTTATTGTTGCCCATATGCTTTAATGCTCTTTTCTCTTTATGCACCATTGCATGTTTAACTTGTTTTTCCTTATTCATATCCCTTGTTTAGTTTAGGGGGAGTATTTGACTTAATTGGGGGCGAAATAAGTTATTTTATTCTTGACCTTTGTCTATTCCTGAACAAAAAGGGGGAGAAATGGGATCTAAACTTTTAGTTTAGGAGATCTATCTTAGGGGGAGAGTGCTATCTTCTTAGGTAGATCATGTTAGATAAAGGGAGAGAATTTATTTTTTCGCATTTAAACTTTTGATATTCCCTATGCGTTTAAGGTGTGTCTAAGTGTGCAGGATTTCATCTTTAGTGAAAATCTTCTAAAGCAGCAAAGCTTCTACTATGTGTCGAGTCAAGCATCATATTTTTATATTTTTCTTTGGGTGGGATTGGGTCTAGATGTGCTTGACGGCCCATATGATTTTTTTTTATGTTTAGTTTTGTCCCGGAATAGCCAAAGTGGGAGATTTGTAAGGACGAATTTCCAATCGAGTCAATTTGTAGTGTTGGCTTAATTCCGGACAAAACTATTTGAGTCGTAGGATAGAGGTTGTCCCTTCAAGCCTATGACGTTGATGTTGAAGACGTAGCGACCAAGCTAAATTAAAGATATCATCATTGCCGGTTTTCGTGCTATGATTAAACGTCATCAACATTTGAATTTTTTCAAGGTCTTTAAAGATATGAATGCATTAATATATACAGGAACTTGGAAATTTATTCTACGTGTTAGTATTTTTTTATATATTTTTTAATTCGTATTATCGAAAGATTTTATTCTCGGACATCTTTTCGTAGAAAAATCATAATTAATTAAAAAAAAATCAGAAAAATACGAAACTGGTGGTCACACGTTCGTATCGAAATTATCTAGATTCATGGCCTGAAATATCGTTAGAAATGTCGTTTAAACAAGATTTCAAACGAGATTTTTTTTTTCTTTCTGAAATCTCGTTAGAAATGTTGTTCGAACGACCTTGGAATGACGTTCGAACAAGATTACAGTTTCGAGCAGTTTTTTGTCAATTTTTTTCTAAAACTCACCACTAACCAACTTTCTTTTTACCTGATTTTAATAGTGCGGTAATAGATTTTTCTAAGTGACTTTTTCCAGATTTTCAAGTGCTCTTGAGAGCCAAAAACTTTTCTAAGAAAAGTCCCTTGGTGTTTGTTTATCAAAAGGAAATTATCTTAAGAACAAAACCAAGTTTACACCCATAGTTTTAGTTTAATCCAAGTTCCTATTTATATATCTTTGCTTGGATATTGTTTGGTACCGGGTTCTTCTCTACCCATCAAAGGAGAAAGTTTGGGTTCATTCTTTACCCCCAAAAGGAAATCATTTTTGCTGCGGCGTTCTCATACGGTGAAAGACACCGTGTGTGGGTTAACGGTAGCTGTGCCCCATTGGTGGATTCCAAGATTCCAGTGGACTCCGGAGTTGTCGACTAGGCGGAGGTTGAAGAACAAAGGAGCATCAAGGCTTGAAGGGAGTCGAGTCGAGTAAGTAAGTCTCTAGTCGTGGCATTTGTAAAAATACCATACTTAGTGGACTTGTAGGCAGGGCCGTCCGAGGTTTTTTTCGTTGTGGGTTTTCCTCGTACATTGCGACATAGTGTGATTGTGTTTATTTTATCTTGCAAACTCACATAGATGCATGCTTAGGTCTAATCAAGATAAAATATGGTTTGAACACAATTAGTTTAATTTGGTGCTAATTTAGTTTGGGTTAAGTCTAAATTTAATTTAATTCAAGTCGACATTAATTTAATTTGATAATATTCATGCTTAGTTTGTTTAACTTGAATTGGATTGAATTTTAATTAAGTAAAAATTTAAATGTTTGTGTAGTTTAATTTTACTTTAAATTTAATTTAATTTTTCACGTGTTTGATTGTGCTTTTAAAGTAAAGAAAATTAAATAATTTTTGAAAAATTAAAATTTGGTATATCATTGAGCTATATCATAATTTGTGTTTAAAATTTGGGGGCATTTGCTCCAACAAGAACATTGCTAGTCCCGAGCAGTGTAAATAATAAAAATTTGGGTCTATGAACACCTCTTATCAAGTATGGGATATGATTTCTTTTTTGTGGGCACGCGATTTCATTTAGCATATGAAATAAGTCGTTAAATTCCTAGGTTACCACAGTTGTACCACATAGTACGACTCAAAGAAAATATAAAAATAATTAAAAATTATATAATTTAAATTTCATAAAAACAATCACAACCAATTTTCATTTGATAAATCTCAATTCACATTGTGTCTGCGTGAAGCCGAAAATTAACCGCTAACTTTCACTGAATGACCATTACGTTACTTTTCAAAAATTCGCTTTGATTCGATTTCTCACGGGATGCACTCATAAATGAATCACTCAGATAGTGCCTTTTTCTCTCGATGTGCTCATGTGACACCCCGCCTAATAAAATACCGGGTGATCAGTCCTTTATTAAATTATAATCAAGGTGAACGGTTGGTTCATTCTTAGCATCACTGTCGTAAAAATAACTTTTCCAATTAAACACCCTAATTAATTAAGCTAAGTGACAAAAAATATTTTTAAGACATTAATTCCAAATTTCAATTAAAACCAATATTTTAAAACTTTACATAATTCATAAATTAAGAATCACCCAACAACTATACTGGAACAAACAATCCAAATAATTTAAACATCCAACTAATTGATTCCAACATTAAAACTTAAAGGAAAACATCCTGACATGAATAAATCTCAAAGTATAAATACTGGAAATAAACTAATTGCAACATCTGATAAAACAACTGAATAATGGAAAGGGCGACACATGCCCAACTGAATAAATAGTGCTAGAAGTGGAATCAACAATGAGGTCGTCTAAGCAAGAGGCCTGCAACTCCCACCTAAGTTGCAGTGCGTTCCTTTCGGAGGATCCTATGCTAGACGCCCCTGTGGTTGGGCACCTGTAATATATACATATATATACAAGAGAGAAGAGAAAATAGGAAACGGGTCAGAGCCCGATTGTAAAAACAGTTTAAAATTAGTTTAACAAGTATTTAAAATGCTACCGGCTAATGCAACCAACATATTAGTGCGGCACTCCCTTGAGAAATTCTCACCTCTCTTCTAATGTGCACACCTATCGCACTAATCTTCCCAACAGTCTAACTTATCTTATCTTAAGTTACTCGTAAGATTTCATGCCGACAATTTCAAATTTTTAAGAGGTTAATTTTATTTGAGAGCAAAGTTCTCACATAAGCCTTATTTAATTATAAAGTTTCTCAGTAATATAACATACTTTTCAAGCACTTATTTACAAGTTGAAATAATTATCCATTTCTTACATACCATAGACACAGTAGGTAGTTCCCAAATTTCAGATTTAAAAATATATATATTAAATACTCATATAATATATATATTCTAACGACACCCCACATAAAATTTATGGTGCGTACATACTCTGCTATCCAGTCCCCGTATCACTCGTACTAAGGGAAATACAAGTTCGGAGTCACTCTCGAACTATATTGACACAAAACACATACAATATTGAGGCGAAGCATAGTTCCAAGTCTCTAAGAGGTCAGCATATACCCTCACGTCTCTTAGGACCGTCTGACTATCGATCCGATAGCCTGTACCAAGGATTTCTATCTTCTAGGATAAGAGTCAATATCCCCCATAAAGGTCCCATCGAGATAGACTGTCCCAGCGCGGTAACCTCAGGGATAACAAGTAGCGCGGGCATGATTTTTTTACACGTATATAATATATGCATAAACACAGTCATATAAATATACTACTATTACCATATCAAATTTAGGTACACTCTCACGACTCATAATTATGATATTTATCCTTATTACTCGTTATTTAGTTATCACGTATAACGGTTTGTCTTTTATTCTGATTTGTGGGATTATTCCAACTTACTACGTAACACTCATGGATTCCTATCTCTCCAAGTGTACTTTAAGTAGGTACTCATTTATTTTACAACATAACTTCGTTACGAATCTCACCCTTTAACACAAGTTCCCATTGTCCTTTATGTGTAAAACAACCCCCCCGTGAGATGTTAATCTCGTATTACATTAACGGGTCCATATATTTCTAAGGTCCTACTGGTCTTTTTTATATCCCAAAATGTATTAACATTACTGTCTAATCATTTAAGTTGGAATGAACTATTAAAAAGGGAATATGAGTTATACAGGAGGGGTCGATTGATCGATGGCAGGTGTTCAATCGATCGAACCATCGATCGATCGACGCTCTAGGGTCGATCTATCGATCAAGAAGGTATGGCAAATCTGCAGAATTTACAGATTACGGGTTTCCTCTTCCAAAATCATCCAAAACGATATCTTTGATTACAAAACTCCAAATAATTTATACTACAAGTATTATAACCTCAAATAAATGATTTCATACGTCAAGCATGCGGATTTTCAACATGGAAAAACGAATTAAAAGGGGTATAATCCATAAAAACATCAAGAACCCTAATATTTCTTTTGTCTAGTTTCTTCCCATTCTTTTACCAGATTTCACTCTCTTTATTTACTGTAATTTCGTGGTTCAATCTCTACATATGTATTGAGTTTCCAGAATACATCTAATACTCATACAACATGCGAATTTAAATCTCCAAAATGGGTTTTTCTTTCACAAAAACTAATCCTAATCAATCTTAGGCTAATATGATTGGAGCATTAACTGAAATAGAGCAAGATAGATACTTGCCTGAGAATTTTCGGTTCAGATTTGTGGAGAGATTTGTATGGATGTGATCCTCGTTGCACCATCTATCGTTTGGCGGCGACGGCGGTGAAAACGGGGGAGTTCTCGGCCTAGAACTCCTTGGAAAATCTCTCCTCTACATCTCCTATAGCCGTCTTTGGTTTATGGTGTTTTTTTACCCTAGAAGATGACTCTTGTCATCTGATATACCCTTAGAATTTTCGTGGGTTTTCATGCCCAAAAATGTAAAATGTTCAAAACGCCCTCCCGGGGTGTTAATTAGGCATAAAAACTCCCCGAGACCCAAACTAAATCCCCAGGTACATTATTTTGACTATCTCGACCCTTCCGGATACATTGACGCGCTCAAAATGACCATACGGGTGACTTATAATTTATTTACTTTTAATAGTCCAAATTTAATTCCGACACGACACAAGCGCGTCCCGATAAATTTTCAAAATTATCAAATTAGATTCTCGTGATAATTTTTACTAATCATAATTACACCACTTAATTTACCCATAAAGTAACTTATAACAAAAATAATTACTAACTCTCATCACGCTAGTAAGTATTTAAATGATTTTTCGGATTAATATTAATTTAATATCTCTAATTAAATTTAATAAATCCCCAAAATTAAAAGGCATAAAAATACGGGGTATTACAACTCAAAATTAAGAGTAAACGTAATGGAGACGAATTAACGCACACAAATTAAAAGTCGAAAATTTTATGGTGAAAGGATCTCATGAACGGGTTACGGTCATTGAAAAACAGGAAAATATCATTATTTATTTGCACCATTTTGTCTTTTTATTATATTTTTGTATTTTTAGCTCTCCACTCAATGTTTGACTTTGTTATTCGAAATCGGTTATGACTTTTTCGGGTAAGGTGATTTGGGTAGTAATGGAAATTTTGAAAATTTTCAAAGTTGGAAAATTTTCTTATAAATGTCAGTTGGCACCTTTTGGCCTTTTTCTCATTTCTCTCTCTCCTTTTTTCTTGTTTTTTCCCCTCATTTTCTGTATTTCATACTTTTCTCATTTTTTTCAATTTATTTTTTAAATATTTTTATTTGAGCATTTTTCTAGTTTTTTACCCCTTTTTAGGTACCATTGGGTCTTAATTTCTAAAATTTTCGATTTTGACAACTTGGAGCCAATTTGGGTTTTTCGGGTTAATCAAACAAAGGGAATATGAAATTTGTCTAATGTTGGTTTTCAAAAGTTGGGTAATTTTTTGAAAATTTTTATGGCTAATATTTTTGGGTGATTAAACGATGGCCTAACTTGATATGTCCGAATTACTAGTCAAATTATCCTAGGCATCTCGAGATTAATTTAATTTTTATTTTTTAGACATTTTTAGGTGCATTTTCGAAACATCTCCACTTGTTTCCCGTAACCGATCAATAAATGATTTAGAGATCAATGACAAATTTATCACTAAAAGAGCTTTTGAGTTATTTTTAACTCGGATTGATTTGATAAATTGGAAACGAGGATAGGCACACAAATCTCACCGGGTTAAAATCTCCACATTTATTCGTATAAGTCGTCAATTTTCGCTCAATTTTCGTTTTTGATCAATTTTGGCTTAGTGCTTGGAATTTTTACAAATTGAGACTTCAAACAAAAGTTTAGTGATATTTTTAAGGATTTCGAATTCCAATTTTATTTATTTTGGAAAAAATATTTTTGATTTTTTTTGGGGTTTTTGACATTTTTTAATTTTTTTGGGCATTTTAAAATTTGTGAAGTTTAAAAAATGCACTTATGCCCCCTAACTTAGACTTTGTATTGGGCTCAATGGAAATGACTAAAATCTAAAAAAGAAACGAATTGAGTGCGAAATAAAAAATAAACAAAATTTAAATGCAAGAAGACAATATAAAACGCAACCACAAATTTCATATATAGCAAGGGAGAATATTACATAACTTCTTTTGAAAGATAAAACAATGAAATGAAAAGAAACAACATAAAGAATTGCATGTTCACAATGAGCTGAACGACAAGGGCCGGGGGCATTAGGGCCGTGGGCGTAAGAATCCATGAAGTACTGGGGCAAGTCGGCGTCCAGACCCATGCTAAGGCAGTAGAGGTCGGCTTAGAGACGCATCATCATTGAGGTATCCCGACGATAATTGGCCCTATCACCGCACACTCATTTTTCACTCTCGGAACGGGTTTCAAAAAATTAAAAAAAATCCACTCTCGTTAGAACGTACACAACACACTCCGAACCACACGACTCAAATATACAACAAAAGCTCACCCTGTACGCGTAGGAGATGCGACGACCTCTCTCCAAATCTACTCATCCTCGTACATGGGGTCCAACAATAAAATCGTCTCCACTTCCCCGATACACGCTTCCAAATACGACTTTAGGTATTGTCCATTCACTTTAAATGTGCTCGCATCTTTCGGATCCTCCACTTCTATTGCACCATGTGGGAATACTTCCTTCACAATGAACGGTCCGGGCCATCTCGACCGTAACTTTCCAGAAAATAAGTGTAAACGTGAGTTGTAAAGCATAACTTTTTGACCCGAATGAAACTCGTTGCAATTTATGTTTTGATCATGGGAAAGTTTTATCCGTTCTTTTGCAATATGGGTTCTCTCATAAGCATTTATTCTAAGTCATTTAATTGGAGCTTCCATGTTTCACCGGCTTTATCTAAGTTGAAGTTCAGCCTCTTAATAGCCCAGTACGCCTTGTGTTCCAACTCAATGGGGAGATGTCAAGGGTTGCCATAGACAAAAAAAATGGGAACCTTCTGAGGGGGTTCTTATAAGTATTCCGGTAAGCCCATTGGACATCGAGTAATCGGACGGACCAATCCCAACGATTGGGATCAACGATCTTTTCGAGAATATTTTTGATCTCTCGATTTACTAACTCAGTTTTTTCGTTCGTTTGTGGGTGGTAAGTTGTCCCAACCTTATGGACAATTCTATATTTTCTCATTAACTTCTCAAATGGCTTATTGCAAAAAGGGCATGCCGTTGTCAGTAATGATGGCTTTCGGAGCACCGAAACATGATAGTATGTGTTCATGGATAAACTTAACCACCATCTTACTGTCATTTATGCGTGTAGCTTGTGCCTTTACCTACTTAGATATATAGTCTACCGCAATAAGGATGTGTATAAAACCAAAAGAGGGAGGAATGGGTCCCATGAAGTCGATGCCTCAACAATCGAACATCTCAATGGTGAGAATAGGGGTCAATGACATAATATCATGTCTAGTAATCACACCATCTTTTGGCATATATCGTAAGATCAAAATATACATACGCTTTCGAATAGAGACCGCACTGAAGAATCTTTGTGTCTGTCTTCTTCGTGAAAAAGTGGCCTACATACGCGTTTGAATGAAAAAACCGGATGACACTTTGGATATCATCGTCCGATACACATTTTCGGATTATTTGGTCCTCACAATACTTATATAGATAAGGATCATCATAAAAGAACATGCGCGACCATGTGGAAAACTTCCTCTTCTCTCATGGAGTCCAATCGGAAGGAACGACTAGATAGTTCACGATGTCCGCAAACTAAGGCAGAGAGGAAGTTGCAAAAAGTTGATCATTTATAAAATACTCATCTATGGGTATGGGATCTCGAGGCACATCGAACGAGAGCCTAGACAAGTGGTTGGCTATGAATTTTTCTACTCCTTTCTTATCTTTGATGGAAAGGTCGAATTCTTGGAGTAACAAGATCCACCTAATGAGGCACGGTTTTGCATCCTTATTGAGAAGGAGATATTTGAGTGCCTCGTGGTCGATAAATCATATAATGGGTGATCCGATAAGATATGAATGGAATTGTCAAGGGAGAACAATACCGTTAACAACTCTTTCTCCATGATGGAGTAGTTCAATTAGGGTTCAATTAAAGTATATTTAGCGTGGTATATGACATGTACTTTATTATCTCTCCTTTGCCCTAAAAAAACCCTTACCACTTATTCACTCGCATCATACATTATCTCTAATGGAAGGGTCCAATTCAGAGCTTGCATGGTGGGAGCATAGACGAGCATGATCTTCAATATCTAAAATTCTTCTTGGGATGCATTGATCCACTTAAAAGGGACATCCTTAATGAGTAAGTTACTTAAGGGCCTAGCTATGGAGATAAAATCCTTAATAAGCCTATGATAGAACCCCACGTGCCCTAAAAATGAGTGCACGCCTTTTAGTGACTTGTGTGGGGAAAGTTCAACAATTATGTCAATTTTTTCCCTATCTACTTCTATCCGCCTGGATGATACAATGTGGCCTAGGAATACTCCTTCGATAACCATGAAATGACATTTTTTCTAATTTAGTTCTAGGTTCTTTTCTACACATCGGGCAAGCACCTTCTTGATATTAGCAAGACATTGGTCAAAAGAGGGGCCGAAGATGCTAAAATAATCAATGAACACCTCAAGCCCTCTCTCAACCTTTTTGCTAAAAAGACTTAGCATGCACCTTTGAAAGGTCGCAAGCGCATTACATAATCCAAATGGCATTCTTATATGGGCAAAAGTGCCAAAGGGACATGTGAAAGTAGTCTTCTCTTGGTCAAGCACGTCCACCTCTATTTTGTTATACCCAAAATAACCATATAGAAAACATTAAAATGGGTGGGCCAAAACTCTCTCGAGCATTTGGTCTATGAATGACAAAGGGAAGTGGTCATATTTAGTGCCGACATTGAGTTTTGGGTAATCAATGCAAGCGTACCACCCAGTGGTGGTACGTTTTGGGATAAATTCCCCCATTGTGTTCTCAACCACAATCATTCCCCACTTCTTGGGAATGATTTGGATTGGACTAACCCATTTTCTATCTGAGATTGGATAGATGATGCCCGTATCCAACAACTTAATGATTTTCGTTCTTACTACACTTTCATGATTGGGTTCGATCTTCTTTGCATTTCCCTAGAGGGCTTTATGTCCTCCTCCAAGTGGATTCAAGGGACTTATACCTTTTAAATTTTCAATTGACCAACCAAAAGCACCCTTGTGCTTCCTAAAAATATCCATAAGCTTCACTTTTTGCTATTTATGTAGGCTTGAGGAGAAAACAACATGAAATGTCTCATCCTCTCCCAAATAAGCATATTTGACATTAGAAGGTAGCTTTTTCATTTTGAGTTTAGGAAATTTACCATCGGAAGGAATCTCGTAGGATTCCCTTAGTGGTAATTACTCGAATCGCAAGACCCAACTTAAGTCTCTCACGTCATCCTTAATCTCGCCCTCATCTAGCAACTCACTCATCCTACTCACCTCTCGATTGAAATCGGAGTACTCTTTCTCTCTCACTCTCGCTAGCCATCACTAAACACGCCTCAAGTGGACCCTAACACTGTCACCCTCAAAATGTTCATGTACTACATCCTCGATAAGATCCGCATTGTGTAAATCGTCCTCATCACCCATTTTCTTGGTGATATTAAAGATATTCGTATCAAGTGTTATATTCCTGAATGTTAGTTGCATTTTTCCATTACGTATATTAATAAATTCATCAACCATAGCTAGTAAAGGGTGATCAAGAATGACAACAACATGGTGACTCGATGGAAATGAGGGCTCCATGTCCCAAATGACAAAATATTCCAGGAAGTAGAAGTGTCAACTTGGACTATCACCTCCTCAACTACCCCATGAGATACTTTCACAGAATGATACGCAAGTTGGAGAGTAATTTTGGTGGGCTTAAGATCTCACAAATCAAGCTTCCTATAGATGGAATATGGGAGAATCTTGACACTCGCCCCTAAATCTAATAAAGCTCTCTCTATTTTACTATCTCCAATAATGTTGGGGCTCACGGATCTTTATACTTCAGTGGGAGGTCGGTCAAAAGTAATAAACTCACATTTTGCACTAGGAAAATCTTCTTCTTTACCTTTAATTTACGTTTCACTGTGATCAAATCCTTTAACAACTTAGCATATGCAGAAATTTCCTTTATAGCCTCAAGAAATGGTAGGTTTAGCTTCACTAGCTTAAGCACCTCTAAAATGTCATCACGGGAGGCCCCTATAAGAGGAGGGACCAATCGTTGAGGGTATGGTGCGGCTATCGAGGGTTTCACCACCACTTCGGGCCTTACCATGTCTTTTTTCTCACTCTCATCCAAGGGTGAATCTTCGTCCTCTTGCGTTGCCGGGCAAAACCTCCTTGTCTTTTTGTACGTCCTGTGGAGGAGGTGATCAGTCAACAACTCTTCCACTACGTAGAGTGGTTACCGCTTTACATTGATCTTGATTTTCATCGGGAGTAGAGCTCACACAGTTTTAACCTTGGGGAGGTCGTTGGTCTTGGGCGAGAAACTCCCCCTTCTCTTAGACACTCAAAGAGGATTGCAACTTAGAATGTGATGCCTTTAGGTTTGCAAAATTTTGAGGATTTTTGGCATTGATCACTGACTGATTTTGCATAAATTGGACAAGAGTGTCCTCGAGACTCTTCCATTGTGGGATCACATAAGGAGAAAGAGGAGGGACTTACATTTATGGCACTTGTTGGAAAGGTGGGAGTGGTGGCGGTTATTGGGCAACATATTGATTTGGGTTCAACGATGCGTTTAGTTGCGCATAATTAAAATCTAGATGGTTCCGTCACGAGGGATTATAAGATTTCCCATGAGGGGCGTTAAAATTCCCTTTATAAGCTCCCACCGCTTCAACTCGCTCTTGAAGCATAATTTTTTAGGCGGGGATCGTTGGACATTCCTTCGTTAAATGTCCCAACTCACAAATAACACAAATTTCCTCCTTTAAAGCTCTAGATGGGTCGGATGTATCTCTCCCTCTAAATTCTATCACGTCTTCTAGGCTTTTGGCTAATTAATTGATTTGAAGCTTCAACTTGGCTTCCTTTTCCAATTCGTAGAGTCCCGATGTGGATGGAGTTGTGGATGTGATTCTAGATTTGGATTGGGTGTTCAGATCCGATGTGTCCCAATATTGAGTAGTCTCAGTGACATACTTAAAATGGGACTCCACATCGTTCGCATCTAACCCGAAGAACTCTCCCGGGGACATTGTTTCTACGAGTTTCTCTGAGCTTTGTGTAAGCCTAAGATTAGAGTAGGAGATGAATCTCCACTTCTCAAAACCGTGATATGGGAACATGTTAACTAACTCGTTGACCCTTTCCCAACACTCATCAAAGGGCTCATTATCATTTTTTTTAAAAGTTTGAATTTGAGCCCTAATGAAGTTGGTCCTGTGAGCAAGAAAGAATATTTGGAGAAATTTAGCTTGCATGTCTCTCCATGTACTGATAGAGTTCGGTGCCAATAGTCCAAAGCCAAGTCTTGGCCTTGTCCTTAAGTGAGAAGGGGAAAAGCTTAAGATGTATGACATCTTGGGTGCAAACTTGATCGTTAATTGTTTTGAATGCCTCCTCGAACTCACGTATGTGGAGATAAGGCTTCTCTGACTCCATGCCATTAAAAGTAGGAAGGATTTGAATCATTCCATTAACAAAGTGAAATTTTCCGGCATTATACGAGAATATAATGCATCCCAGAGCGACAATTCACTTGGAGTATAAGAGGTCTTTTATAGGGTGGTACGACATAACACCCTCTCCCGTTCCGAAACTAGCGTTATCTGACATCGCACTTGCACTTGAAGATCCTTATCCTCACTAAAATTTCTAGACGTTCTACTCGTGGTGTGACTACTCGGTATAAGAGGTGGTACCCAGAAATTTAGAGTCTTAATGCTAGAAGGAGGGAGTTCTACTATTAGCTCGGGATGTGTAATGGGCTGAGTATTTTGCCTTTAAGGAATTGAGAGAAATATTTTTATTTTATTTTTCTAATCTTTTTTGATATTTTAGTTTTCTTTATTTTTTTTAATATTTTTTGGGTTTTATGATTTTTTAAGGAATTAGAGTCAAATTAAGATTAATTTGACCTAACCTACAATCTACCTAGTCCTCACCAATGACGCTAAAAACTTGACGCGATGCAGAATGTGTGTGCTACATGTGTACCTACGACTCAAGTGTAAGTTGATCGCTCAAGTAATAACCCGGTAAGACGGGGTCGAATCCTCAGGCAATAGGTCGTAAAACGATGATGAATACATGGTTGGCATCTTAGATCTAGGTTTAGACTCGAGAAAGAAAGAAAAGTTAATTATTTTGTAATTTGAGAAATTTCTATTTATCTACGCAAATTTAATTTAGCAAATGCAAATAAACTGCTAAAAGCAAAAACTTGAACTTTTGGTTTTGAAAACACTTTTGGGAAAATGGGGTTGAGGTCTAATCCCCTGAACTGTAGAGTATCTCCGCTAAATGTAAAGTTCTACAAAATTATTTAATTAATTAAAAGAAGAGCACAAACGAAGCACCAAATATGTGTGGGCATTGCCCCATGGATAATTGAGCAACAAATTAATTAAAGCGAACGACACATTTACCGACACATATAATGCATCCTCAAACATTCCGATTGCTTTCAACAAACGGAGTTAAGATATCTACAATATTATTTTCGATTAATTTATCAAACCCCAAGAATTAATTATTTAAAGATCCATAAAACACCTAAACGACTTCTTAAAACCTCCCAGAATGCGTCCCAATTATTTTTAATTCAACAAGTATATTTTTCAATTATGTCAAACATCATATATCAATTTTCAGTACACATGCAATTATTTTCTATCAAAATTATTTAACATTCGAAGTCAATCTCACATAATGTGGAATAACAATTAATTAATTTATTCACAACTTCATTAATTAAATTTACCGATTTAATTTAATTCTTAAAAATGTATTTTTTATTCTAAAAATACGGGGTCTTACATAAGCTAAATTCCCAAGTATAAGTATACACATATAATATTGAACCAAGAGAATATACATGTAGCAACTACCTTGCTGTAATCATAGCTCTAGATTTAAAACTTGAAATGATATTGGTCAATGAAATAGGCTTAAACCCCCTTCTAGAAAGCTTTTATTTAACCCAACAGTGATAAGAGTAGAATATAATAGAGAAACATGCGATCCTCGATAACTATATGTATAAGATTCCAAAATATAATCAATGAACTCAAAGTAATTATTACTTTGAGTTCATTGATTCCAAAAAAAACTATTTTCTCTCAGCTCCAAAAAAAACCCTATATGAAATTAAATTTATATGTGAAATTAAATTAAATTTGTAAATATAGGGAATCAATGGAGAAATATTTTAAACGAAAAAGAGGATACAACGCACCAACCGTATCCGAATCGATGTTCAATCATCTCCCATTCCAATTAGTGTTGAAAATGAATATTATGCTCAAAAAAGTAAAAACAATCCAAAAAATGTTCGAAAAAACTCGAAATAACCCCCAAAAAAATCGCCTTGGGAGCTCCCGCCCCCGAACCCCCGACAACTATCGAAACTTTCGCCCCAGTTAACACAAAATCCTGGATCCGCCATTGAAGGAATATCATGTTATTTCAACTCTTAGAAAATACACACAACAAGGTAGTAACTCAACACTGGATAAGAGTTACCCTATGTATCAGTTTCTAAGGAAACACTGATCTCAGGGACTATATTCTCAACTAGTGCTATCGTATCTTTCACGACTCATTACAACTTGAGCGTTTTAATCCAAATTTCCACACCTTCGTAGGCATCTAACTTTAAAATACTAAGTACCCCCAACTCACAACCTTCAATAGACTTCACGCGTGGGAAGACTCATAAATGAAATCTAAATAAGGAAATGATACACTTTTGTCTAGATCAAGTCATCATTGAGAGATAACTGTTTGCTAGACTTCACTCTAAATTACCCGATTCCCTTCCCAAACATATGACCTATTTCCAAAAGAACTAACGCTAGATAACCCATGCTTAGATGCCCTAGTGAGACTAACCCTACACCCAGTCAAACACTATATAAACTACTCAATAGTTTAAATTATTACAATTTCAATCATTAAACACTACATATGAAATACCAATTCCCATTAAAAAATGATCATGGAATCCACCCACGGGTCGGTTTCACCAAACTAAATAAACCAATTCTTTTGGCCACAGTGAGTTCCAAATCAAACTCACCACATGATGTCATCATGCCTTCTTTTATATCAAACACATAGTGACTTAACACCGTAAGGATTGGTCGCAGTGACAAGTTATAAAAAAAAAGACCCAAGTTTTTTTTAATCACAGTGTACCCACTGAGATCATAAAAAGTCCTCATTTTAATCATGCAAGGAAGGCACGATGTCTTCATACTGAGTTACATTGACCACATTTGATGAATACTCACCGTTTTCTCCTTAATACTCACAAGTGTCCTCTTATAACGGGTATTGATAAAAGTGAAATATTCCTCATGTGGGTCAAGTTGTCCTATAATTTCTCATAAAGATATATAATGTGAAAAAAACCATTTTAAATAATTCTATATGATTTTATCGGCATCTTCCACTAGGCTGATCCTGGTCGGACGAGGCTGACTCATGTAGTTTAAGGACGACCCATGTAAGCTGAGGCAACTTCTAAATGGTTGAGGCATCTATTGAGCGAACGCCGTGGTGGTGGAGCAGTTAGAGACAAATGGAATTTACATAGATAATGATATATGGAAATTTATCTAAAATAATTAATGGGCGATGTGATTAATATATAGAGAGTTATATGGTCACCTAATAGTGTTAAAATATGGCATGAGTCTATTTTATCATAGTAGAGCTATCAACCTAAAAGGTATGATTAATACGACCATCCCTTGAATAAGTAAATAAATGAACGTGGTTTACTTAGATTTTTTTACGTGATATAAAGTACCATGTGTTGACTTTATGTGAGCATCACTTCCACATATACAATGTGTTAGGAGATTGTAGCTAACTAGCATAGTCTTTCTGTTATGGAGGTTTTATCTTATGTGAGCCTCACAGTTCCATATGCGACACAATTGGGTGGTATCTCTGTGTTCTGATCTGACTACAGTGATAGTACTTATTTGTGCATCAAGTTTGCATTTGTAATACACTAGGGCTATGGCGACAAGATATTTATGATTATGTGATATAATATTATGGGTTATACTAGTATGATATTTTATGACGTATGGTCTAATATGTGAATTTTGAGGGAAATCTCATTAAGATAATAAAAATGTGATGTTTAATGCAAGCTGGACTAGTTTTTTGGTTGCACAGCGATATGCCTTCTTGTAGTAATGATGACCCACTTTTGTTGACTACCATTTCAGGTCCTCGCGGTGCACCTTCAACACATGTGCGACTAAGGAACAAATATAACTTTGTGTCAGCTATAGAGTTCTATTTTAGAGTATGTGGGGCCCGGGGGTCTTATCTATATTTTATATACAGTTATGTTATGAGTGTTAAGACATGTGGAATATGGGTTTCGACAGGTTGGGGATTCTAGAGTTGAGGGGAGGTTGATATTTTCATATTTATTATGGGTGGATGATGAATTGTTGTTTCATTATATTTGATCTATTTTTTTTTATTTGTTTTCTTTACTTTATATTGATTATAATGATATATAAATTTTTGATGAACTTAAGCACTTGATAATGTCTATCTTGAATATGGGGAATATGGGTAGTTACATTGACTTCAAAGCATTGCAAATACATTTATGTAGTAACGGATTATTTTATCAAGCGACTTTGTAAATTTATGATTTATTGTAATATGTATTTTGGGAATAAAACAACAAATATTTTATTTATAATTTTAGTCCCTATTTTTGAATAAAGTCGCTGACGCGGACCTACATTCATAAAATATCAACCAATCACAACATTTCACGTATCCCTTTAATTTGAAAATAGGAACTAAAAATGAAAACGAAATATTTATTGTCCTATATCCATAATCAATATTATTTTAAGTCCTAAAAGTACATAATCTATTTTATCAAATGGGTTGGAGATGGATATATGAGAATAATTAACCAAATTTAAATGGTTTATTTCTTTAGAGACGTCCTTTATCTACCGAGCATTAATCTTGACTTCTTCTGAGTCTATCCACGTGACAGCCTTAGTTTCCGTTGTACCAATATTAATACCATCGTTTTTCCTTTCCCAACAAACCACAATATAATACCCTTTGTCTTCTCAAACAAAGGAAACAATCTGTGCAAAAAAAAAAAAAAATAGCCCTTAATTATCACACAACGTTAATACTATCGTTTTGTCTTCCCAAACAAATCACAATATAATACCCTTCGTCTTCTCAAGCAAAGGAAACAACCGGTGGGAAAAAATAGCCCTTAATTATCAAACCTTATCAACCTATTTATTACTCCTCTATCTCTAACTCTTCCCCTCCTTTCTCACGTTTCATCGCTCTCTCATTCTTTCATCGCTCTCTCATTCTCTGTGTATAAGTCTTTAGTTCAGCTCAACTCTCTCAAACTTTATATCTCTCTAATTCCTCTGATTCTTTAGATTCAGGGTCCAACCATATACTGTTTTAAGGAGTATAACAGTGGTACCCAAGTGGTAAACTCCACAAGTCAACTTTTGTCAATGGTGAGAGGGACCATCGACAGGATGTGGGTATGATATATATTATATAAGCGGTGAAGTGAAGATGTATAAAATGTCTTTTGCCTTTTCAGCATAAAAAAGTTATTTAAAGTTGTCCAAATGCTGAAGTATTTTCTTTTTTGCTTGGATGCCTTTTGTTCATGGCCAGGATTAATCAGGTTTGGGGAAAAAAATCAATCTTTGAAATTCCTTAAATTGATATTTTTGCCTTCTCAAATTGATATTTTTGTATTTATTTGCATAGATAAATTCCCCAAAATCAATTTTAATACATTTTAAATAGCACGCACTCCATCTGTACCAAAATAATTTTTTTTTGTATTCGATTGTGTTGTCTTTAATGAAGATTGTTTATATAAATAGTAAATGTAAAATATTGTCATTTAAGGTTTGGAGTAGAATACTGGTAGTTATTGGTATGTGTCAACCTGAATATGTTTGTTTGTTGATGTTTTTCAATTTTCAATTTATTTCTTTTCATATCAAATAAATAAATATAGGGATTACAAGACCCTTACTTTATCACAGTATAATTGAATTTGCAAAATGATCACAAATTCTTTGGTCCTCTTTGTTCCACTATTTTTTCATTTTCCGTGTGTTGTAATTATGGTAATATGGGGTCAAGAGAGGATGAAACACTATAAGAGGGAACCGACGAGCATTTTACACGTCAAACTCCTTAATGCAAATTCTGAATTTCACATCTTCGATACGTTAATAAAATTTACAAAACGTTCGCGCATCGCACGAACTAAAACCTAATTAAATAGATATTTTGAATTCACCAAACTAATAAAATATATAATGCATTCATATTTGGTGATGAAGTAGGGAATTTTCTAAAAGCATTATGGATAACCATAACAAGGTCCACCCATACTTTTCCCAACCGAATGAACACTCTGGGTCCACCAACACGTTACTCAAATAGAATATTAGTATAGTATTTAAAAACAACACAAGACAGGGGCATGGAGTTTTGCCAGAGGTTTTGTGGGCCCTCTTAAGTCATCCCTTATAATTCAGTATGTGGTCATGATGTAGTGTTACAAGTGATTATTAAGGTGAAATCTACAAGGTCTATATCCAAAAAAAATATTTAACCATGGAAGAGTACCAATAAGAAATGTACATGAAATGGGAAGATATTCGAGAAAAAAAAGGTTCATATCCCTAAACATTATTCTCATTTAAAAAAGAAAATAACCAAATATTACAATAAAAAGGTGAAAAGAAAAATATTTAATG
This sequence comes from Sambucus nigra, assembly GCA_949130495.1. Taxonomy (NCBI): domain Eukaryota; kingdom Viridiplantae; phylum Streptophyta; class Magnoliopsida; order Dipsacales; family Adoxaceae; genus Sambucus; species Sambucus nigra. Next base: position 311,243,893 of record OX422217.1, on the reverse strand, counting down.
GGGGTGATTTAGTTTGGAAAACCATCTTACCCATTGGACCAAAGCATCCCAAATTTGTCAAGTGGTCTCCAAAATGGGATCGTCTTTTTTAGATACATATACTGATCAAAGTCTATAATTATTATCTAATAGATTTAAATGACTATGTACAAATAAGTAAAATTAATGATAAATTTCTAAAACATGATTATCCCTCCATTTGGGAAATGATAAAACAAAATTAATACAAAAGACAAAATATATTCAATTTATTCTACTTATAATTGGGTTTATATTACAATTCTAATTGATGATAATAAAGAATACCATAAGTCACATACTCATGAAATTTTTGCCAGTGGGACTTAAGAAATTCCTTCTCCACTTCTAGATAGTCTCAAAGTTCCTTCACATTTACGATTGGCCTTTAGAGAATATTCCCCAACTACGACTCTCTGAGTTAACTCAGTATGATTGAACGATATATTCTTAGGACTCAAAGGAGGGTAGTCAAGGTCCGCAGTATCAAAGAGGTATGTGATGATACCAGAATTGGTATCACCAGATCAAAGTGATAAATGAGCTCACACCAGTACAACAATGGAAACAATACAATAATACAATAACAAAAAGAGACGAGGCAAAGAGGAATTTAACACCAGGATTAAGCGGTTCAACCTATTGAAGGCCTACATCCACTGTGCGAGTGTGTGAAATCCACTAATACAGGCTATAATGGCCTTAAGATACATGCACTCAAGCTTTATCTCTCTACGATTAGTTAGACCGAGTTTCGATAGGTTTTTTTGTAAGGGCATGATTTTATAAATGTCCGTTATCAATTAGTATGTCGTATACCGCTACAACCGTCGAAGAATGTTCAAGATCACATGTGCAACAAATCGGATCCGAATATCAAGTTTCTTCAACAATCAATTCTCCGCAAAATGAATTTGATAAAAGTCATGTTTTTATTCCTTAGCATTTCACTTAGAATATTGGGATAATTTTCATCAAAAGTTTTTCTAAGTGTTGGAGCGGAGTTTTTTAAGTTTTTCGTCAAAATTATTTTTCGAAGTTTTAAGGCGCTGCATTTTCTGGGAAAAGAAAAAGAAAAGATATTTATTTAAAGGCTCGTTCGAATGACAACCTATGTCGTTCAAACGACATGCCATCTCGCGCGAAGCTTGTTCGAGCGATGCGTGTCTCGTTCAAATGAGACGTGATCTCGTTCGAGCGACCTGTCGCCTTAAGGTTTTTATAAATCGCAAGTTAAACGATGCATTTTTCTCAAGAAGTCTTTTTATTTTTCATTCTGCAAATAGTGCAATTCGGCAGAACACTTTTGGCTTCTTCGTTTAGGGATTTAAACCCTTGTTTTTTCAATTTACAAAATCCCAATTGTTCATGTGAATTGTTTTGGAGTTTAAGAACATACTTTGCTGGTGTTCAAACATTTGCGGAGAGGATATCTACATCATATGTCTGCGTGTCATTGAGGAGCGCTCGAGGGTATTTTTTTGCTGAAGATTGGACTGCGGTTCGTGTGGTGTCGCTGCGTGTGAACCATTGCTGACTCTAAACTGAGTGTCTATGTAGGTTTGCTGAGGTAAACTTATTGCAGATTTCATTGTAATTGTAAATTGCGATTTAGTTATAGTGAAATAAAAGGTTTTGCCCTTCGGGGATTTTTCTTGAAATCTGTGAGTTAGCATACTTGTGTTTGTTGGTTTGACACACGCACACACATATATATTTTATTATGGGCTGAATTAAATTGATTCAAAAAGTTGACTCTAATTAAAAAAGTTATTGGTTTGAATTTGCGAGTTTATTTAAATTTTTATCAGAGATTACTTTTCACAAATTGGTATCAGAGCTTTTTCAAAAGCGAGTGCATATCATTCTCAAATTAGTATCAGAGCAGGTTACACTAATTTATTGTGTATTCCTATTTTCGGCAAAATTATTTAATATTGATTTTTTTAAATCTGTTTTTGTGAAAAATCATAATTTTTCCGATGGAGCACTTATGAAATTGGATGCCACCTCTTAATAGCACGAGTCATAATTTTGATGATTTAAATTGTTTGAATTTGACGTTTGCCAACATAATTGATTTTTTGAAAAAAGAAAATTGTCATTTTAAATCCGCGATGGATCTTTTGCAAACGGTTCAAAATCAAAGAGATTTTTATCAGGAAAAAATATTTCTTTGGACCGTGAATTTAAACTTTAAAATTGTCCAAAAAGGAGAGTGATGATAGAGTCCTATTTTTAGAAAAAGAATTGAAGGACCTTAAAAATTCTAGGATTTGTGTTTGTGCCAAAATGAATACAAATATTTTACTCGATGAGTTTGTGGCACATGAGGAGACTCTTAGGGATAAGTGTGTGTATTTTAAGATCGAACGTGATAACCTTCTAAGATTTATTGACAATTTAGAGAAGGAGTCCCTAAAATTGGAAGAGTCTAATTCTTTGCTTGAGTCAAAAGTTTTGGAGTTAAAAAATAATTTGACAGACTCGAGTAATGTTGGTAGCAATGGTAGTGGCTCGTCGTGTTCCAATGTTTCGAGTGTTAAATCCAATACCATTATTTATTTTAGAGGGTCAATAAATGCTAATGATGTTAGAAAGGGTCAACCCGTAGGTGTCGTTCCACCCGTTTACACATGTTTACATTGTGGTAGGAAATGTCACCTTAGGCATTTTTGTTTCGATATTCGAAAAGGTCCTAGGAAGTTGAAGTCTAGTGTTCCTTGGTTCCCCAAACCCCTATGCATCGTTGCACACCTATTTGGGTTAGGAAATCACTTTTAGAGGCACTATATATTAGACTAGTTGATTCTCGGGTGCTTGCATATGATTCTTCTCTTGCTATATCATATAGATGATTGTGTTCGCATGTTTGTCATATGCTAGTTGTGCTTCATGTTATATTCTTGCTAGTGTTATGACTTGTATAATTTTTTGTATTAGATTTTTGTTTTAAAAAAAATTGAAAAATACAAAAAGATTTTATTTTGATAAAATTTTTGGGAAAAGACAAAAAGAGTTTTGTATTTTATTTTTACACCGTTTATGGATGGACATTTAGGATGATCGAGTCACAATTTTATTCCATATCCATGTGATGATTTGCTAGTGTTTTGATATGCGTCATCATTTCATTGTTGTGCTTTACATTGTTTGGAATCATTGAGATGTGATTAGTGGATACTACTTACATGTTTGACTCATAGGTTTCTTTAATGCACACTTTCACGGATTTATGTGATTATTGTACTTGTTTATCACATATTGGTCGGAGTGTTGTCATCTCAATTCTGCCTTTAAAACGAACCATATGCGATAAAACTTGACAATGGAAGTAGTGCATATAAAAACCGTTTACCGTGAGGAATTTAATTGCATCAAAATATGATGAGTGAATCATGGGAAAGAGCTGCGAGAGTATAAATTAACTTGTCGTGAAAGCCACCGTTTAAAAGAGTCCGAAAAAAATTTAAAGGCAATAAAAAGATAAATATGCCAAAAAGGGGCCACCTCAAAAGGAAAATATAATGATTATTATTTATGAGGGAGTTTGGATGGAAAGAAATGAAAAATGGGTGTGGTCCTTTGGGAACTCGGCTGTGGACACTGCTGCTCCTTGTCTCAGGACAATGCCACACTTAGTCATATCAATCATCCCATAGCCCTTAGCCATCTATATGAAGAGGTGGCTGAGGGATACGAGTTGGAGTAGTCTTTGATGAGACATCTCTGATGTGTTGGATGCTTACTGCTCGTAGGATGAGAGGGCGACACGTGGTTTTGGAATTCACGCTTAATCATTAGGGGGTTAAAAACGATTCAAACCCCCATTTCAACATTTTTCTTCATTACGCGCGCAATCTCTCTCTCTCTCTAAAATCCCAAGCTTTCCAGGAACCATCTCTCTTCCATTCAAAGACGTTATTCAACCGTTCCTAGGGTTTTTTCCCGCAAGATTCATTTCCAGGTAACCTAATTTCTTCTCCTTTGTGCTTCTTTCCATTGATTTGGGGTTGATTCTGTATTTGTTTATTTTTTTGACGAGTTTTTAGACCTCCAATGACCCCCACTGGTGGCTTTAGCTCCTGTTGGGCGTGGTTTTCATGGTTGGATTGTGGTAGTCTTAGGGTTTTCTCACCCCCCTTTCCTGGTAGTTTTGCCCCTTACAGCTCCGGTCATCTTCTCCGGTAGCACTGCTTCCTGTTCTTGAAAAAAACGATTAAACTTCTAGCTTTAGATCCTTTAGTCAACAAAAGTCAACTTGCATCTTGTTTGGCCCCTTTTTATTTTTCACCCAAGTTGAGTCTTGTCCTGTTAATGTTAAGACAGTTGTATAAACTAGCTGAGGTGTTTCCAAGCCTCAAAGAGAGGTATTTTTAAGAAATTAGGAGGGTAGAGGTTGAGGAAGCCGAGAGGCATAAAGCCGAGGCATTTCTTATTCGTCCCATTTATCCTCCCCCATTGTCCATCATTCGTCCCCTAGTTGTTGAGCTGAGTGACCTTATGTCTGAGTCTTCTTCTTCTACAGACGATAATATGTCTATCTCTCAGCCGGTCGAGAGTGTTAACTCTTATGAGGAAGCCATGGCTCACCTTGCACCCCACACTGAAGGTTCTGAGGTATATGAAGATTCTTCTCATGTATCATCCTCTCAGAAGGCTGAGACGTCTTCCATCCAAATACTTAAGCCTAGTGTTGTCATTCCACCTCCATTCGAAGCGATTCCTCTCTCGACCACGACGAGAGCTGAGTTTGTCCAAAAATTCCCAAGTGCTGATCCAAATAATCTCCAGGCCGCACAACCAGAAGACAGTGGTAAAGAGAGTGAACTTGACACCTCTGACGCTGAGTCATACGAGAGCACTATCTCTGAGGACGATCTTCTGGTTTGGAGACGCCTTTATGGAATAGGACCCTCCATTTCTATGAGAAAACCCTATGAGGATGAAAGAGCCTTTCATGGCCGAGAGGGTGAGGTTTGTGTCTATGATTAGATGTTTAAGGTCGGTTTTCGACTACATATACACCTGATCATCTGAGACATCCTAGTCCGCTTAGGACTTACCCCATATCAACTTTCTTCGAATGATTGAAGAGTTATTCTCGGCTATATTTATATCTAGAAGATTATTCACCAAATCGAACTTCCAGTTAGTATTTTTATGGCTTGCTACACTGTGTCATCCTCCTAAAATCCACCTGGCTACTATCATCTCGTAGCCAGGAAACCTATAAATAAGGTCCTGCTAGTGACCCAAACTTCTAACCATAATTGGAAACCCCGCTATTTTTTTGTCTTTGGGGCTTGGGAATTTGGTCCCAATGATGCTTGTACCACCTCTGAGTCCAGGAATCCTTAGCGATGGGCTAAGGTCTCTGCATCGTCCAAACTTGATCCAGGCTTGAACCCTGAGGCTACTGAAAAAGTTAAGAAACTTCGTGAATAAGACGATGGTGGTCATCTTGTTAAGTTTGAGCATCTGATGACCCCATACTACTCGGCTCAGACAGGTCTGGGGGTTGACCCCCTAGCTGAGCTGCGTAAGTGGTTTTTCTTATCAACCATTGTCTCGTACCTTATAGTTTTTCATTGCTGACCTCGTCCATTTTTTAAAGAACGTCCAGAAAACATACCAAATCATATTTAGGAAATGGTGGACCCAAACCTGAGCAAGCTTGTCAGTAAACACAGTAAGAAGTCTGATGCCCTTATTTCCCCAACTATCAAAACCACTGTAGGTGGCCCCAACAGAGCCAATGATGATGGGAAGAAGAGGAAAGGACAAGCCGAGGACACTACCACTCACCATCCAGCTAAGCAGGTTTATCCTAAGAGGGCAATCCCTATCTCCATAGATGAGGCTTTGGCAGCTCGTCTTTCTCAATTGAAACTGGATGATGAAATCATCATTGACCATGTTAAAAATGCTATGGATGGTGTTGGCTCTCTGATCGCTGAGGGTGACAAGCGCTTCTTCCAGTCTCTGGACATTTCTTTTCTCACTGATTTTCTATTAATAGGGTTGTTCAGGTATTTATATAAATTTGCCAAGTGTAGTCTCTTCTCAATTCCATCTCATACTGATTTATCTTTCCTCATTTTTATTGCAGAGTGTAGTCTCCCTTTATTGGATGGGAGATTGGATCAACAAGAAACTTCCCTTGATTCAGAAGGGAAGAGATGCAATGACGATTGAGAATAACCTGAGGGATGAGCTTCAAAAGTCCAAGTCGGCCCTGTAGAAGTTGGTGGATCAAGTTAGCAATCTGAAGTCTGAGTACGTCAATACTTTGAAGACGATGGCTGAGAACAAACATGCCGAGATTGATGCTGTCGTCAAGGCTACCTTGGACGAGGCTAAGGCGAAGCTATTGCTCAATACAAGGAGTCTGATGAGTTTGAAGGTTATGCCTTTGAGTATCTCGAGAGAGGCATAAAGACTGTAGGCCAATAGTCTGCACTCAAGCACGCCGTGGTTAGAAACCTAAGCCCTGAGGACTTTGTGGGTCTTGACTTCAGTGACCCCCTCCTTGAGACTGCTCTAACTGACGTTGAAAATCTAATAGATCCTTTGGAGGTGAATCCCATCGATGTCACTAAGAACAATGAAACTGCAACTAAGATAGGCATTAACGATATTGGGGCTGAGACTACCCATGTTGGGACCGATGGGTCAGCTCAGGCAGGTGATGATGGGAGTTTACAACATTAAGCTTTTGTTATTTTTTATTTTTGTTGGGATGGCCGTTTGTGGCCTTATACTCAATTTTTTTATGTAGCTCTTGCATTGAACTGATTTGTAACCTTATTGTTATGAAATTAAGCTCTTTATTTGTTCTTGTCTTCTTCTTGTGTTATGAAAATGTGTCTACCCTGATTTTTTATTAGTAGCATAATTTGAATACATTATAATTCACAAGTCCCCTTTTATCGTTTTGAGAGTGTATGGATGAGGGCCGTCTCGTCCATGCACTGTTGTCTCAGTCTAGAGAGAACTTCGACCAAGCTAATGATGTTTAATAATGAACCACAAAGTGATTTTAAATTTGAATCCACCAAATTATGGTGTTAGATCATCCCTTCTCGTTGTTTTGAGAGTGTATGGATGAGAATCGAATCGTCCATGCACCATCATCGTGATCGAGAACCACAAAGTGATTTTAAATTTGAATCCACCAAATTATGGTGTTAGATCATAAGGTCCCTCTCGTCATTTTAAGAGTGTATGGATCAAAATCGTCTCGTCCATGCCTTGTCATCTCAGAAGAGAGAGAATTTCCACCAAGCTAATGATGTTTAATAATGAACCACAACTAAGTGATTTTAAATTTGAATTCACCGAATTATGGTGTTAGATCATAAGTCCTCTCTCGTCGTTTTGAGAGTGTATGGATGAGAGTTATCTTGTCCATTCACTATCATCTCAGCCGAGAGATTTTTTCTACCAAATTAATGATGTTTAATAATGAACCATAACTAAGTGATTTTTACCCCCTCGATATTATTGACAGTCTATGGACGAGGTCGACCTCGTCCGGGCTATCATGTCACGAAGAGTAACTTAAAACTACTTCACCACGAATGATGTTTTATAGCTTAAGATGAGTTGATACATACAAGCAACAAATATTCTAACAATAGACAAAGTATGAGGAAATACTCAGAATGTTTTATTGAATTTAATTCATGCTTGATTCTCATACACATATACTAAAATGGAATTGATAAGAGACAATCAAAACTAGAATCTTACTGGTAATATTTCTTGAGATGGTCAGCGTTCCATGGATCAATCACCCTATAGGGACCATGCCAGTTAGGATGAATCTTGTTGGGCTTTTGCCATATCTTCTTCAAAATGATGTCTCCTACAGCCAGTGGTCGGTCCTTCGCCCTCTTATTATAGAATCTTGCTTTTCTTTACCGATAGGCAGCTTGCCTAACCTCAGCATATTTTATTCGTTCCTCCATAAGATCCAAATCCAGTCTCATATCTTCCACATTTTTCTCTGGGTTATACATTTAGATTCTATGGGTTGGGAGACCTATCTTTGTCGGCATCATAACCTTTGAGCCATAGACTATCATGAATGGTGTTTCGCCCGCCGGAGTCCTCTCTATTGTCCTATATGCCCATAGGACAGCTTGCACTTCCTCAGTCCATCTCCCCTTTACGTCCTCCAACTTTTTCTTGATTCCATCAAGGATTATCCTGTTGGTGAACTCTGTTTACCCATTAGCCTAGGGTCGGCCAAGAGTGGAGAAGAACTGCTTGATGCCGACTCGTTTATCATATTTCTCTAGGGATATGTTTTTGAACTACGCCCCATTAGCAGAAATCAGGGTGTTAGGTAGGCTGTACCTACAGATGATGTTTTTCCAGATAAACTGGAAGGCTTTCCTCTCTGTGATTGTAATCATCGGCTCGGCCTCTACCCACTTCAAAAAATAATTAATTGCCACAATCAAATATCCATAATTATTTACAGCTCTTGGTAGTGGTCCTACCAAATCAATCCCCCATACCGCAAATGGCCAAGCATAAGTAATAGAAGTAAGAAGTTGATGGGGTATGGTGGCAAACCTCTGGAACTTATCACACTTCTTAACATACGCAGCTACATCCTTTGCCAACGTCAACCATCAGTAGCCCTGAGTGATGATCCTCTTAGCCAATAACATTCCTCCAATATGACTAGAGTAGGACCCCTCGTGCATGTCCTTTAAAATATACCCTACCTCAGTTGGATGGGCACATCTGAGTAGAGGGAGTAGGAACCCTTTTTTGTATAATATGTCTCATATGAGGGAGAACTTAGATGCTCTATACCTCAAATTCTTTATCTTGGCTCTGGAATCTGGCATCTCCCCATTTCTAATGTACCGGATAATAGGATCCATACAAGAATCTCCCATATATAAGTTGAAGAAAAATTCCATAGTATTTTCCTCTCCTTCAATCATCGACCAATGGAGGATCTCCACTGGGATTGTTCTTTTAATTTCAATTCTGGTGGATGAAGCTAACGTTGCTAGAGCATCGGCTCGGCCATTGTATAACTGGGGTATCCTCTTTAATTTCACTTCGCTAAAATTCTTCAGTGTTGTATTCACCCTTCCCAAGTATTTGGCGATTCTGTCGTCCTTGGCCTCATATACTCCTAAAATTTGGTTCATGACCAACCTGGAATCACCGTGGACAAGGATCTGGACGACATTAATTTTTATGGCATTTAATTATGGGATTAATTAAATTAAATTGGGATAAATTAATTTAATATTAATCCAGATTTTAAAATAAATATTTACCAGCGTGACGAGAGTTAGTAATTATTGGTAGAATGATGTTGAATATTACTAGATGAGTAAAGTAATATATGAGATTGAATTTATTAAAACTGTCGCGAGTGAATAATACGACAATTACAGAAATTAAGTCGGGACGTGCATGTGTCGTGTCGGGACTAAATTAATAGAATAAAAAGTGAATTAATTATAAGTTGCTCTTATAGTCGTTTCAAGTGCACTAACGTGTCAGGAAGGGTCAAGATAATAAAAAAAGTGTACCCGAGGGTTTAGTTTGGGTCTCGGGACATTTTTAGGCCTAACTGGTAACCCAGGAGGGCATTTTGGTAATTGTCCATTTTTGGCATTAATTAATGACGAAAATAGAGAGTTTATATCCGCGGGAAGAGAGAGTCGTCGAGGTTTAGAAACTCTAGAGTTGCAGAGGGGCTAAGGAAGGGAGAAGAGAGAAGACTTCTAAGGGAGAGAACCACCTACCCAACACCGTTTTCACCAATTCCACCACCAACACGTAGATCGGGGAACGAGGAAGGAAACCATACCCATCATCATCAATGATTAAGACTTCCATTTCTTAGGCAAGTATCTAACTTGCTGTTATTTTGTTGATATCACCTCCATGCTAGTGTAGGAGAAAATTATTTATGTTCCTATGAAAATTAAATGATGTCTGGGAAAATTATGTTGAATTTCAGAATAGAAATCATATTAGGACGACCCCTTGTTGTATGTAGATTGGTGAACACAAAATTTGGATGCCCAGTAGAGATAGAAATCTGAATATCAATGGATTTCTTGTAAAATAAAATAAACTAGGGTTAAAGGGTAAATTCTTGAATTAATTCATTTGATGACGATTCTTGATGAATTAATGAAAGTTTTACGTTAGAAAGCATCTACAAGTGTTCATATAATGTTCCTAATGTTTGGTTGGGAGTTTAGGACTTGTTAATGGAGATTTGGAGAAGTTAAGTGGAAGAAACCCGTAGGTAAAGAATTGCAGAATCTGGGAAAGAACTGCTCGATCGATCGATCGACTCAAGAATGTCGATCGATCGACCCCTTTTCGTCGATCGATCGACCCCTTTTCATCGATCGATCGACTCCTCCTGGAAACTGAAAATTTCCCCCCCTTCAATGTTAATTCGATTCAAATGTGTGAGGACCCTTAGACATAATTTAAACATTATAATGGGACATGGTAAGGACCAGTAGGGTATAAGTAGGGTCCGAGTAATGCGATTTTATATGAGATTTAACCGTGGATTTTTTTTTTTTTGGGGGGAGGTATAAAGTGGAATGGAAAATCGTGCATACATTAAATTAAGCTTTGTGAGAATCAAGAAGGACGTAGACCAGTAGGGTAGTGAGTGTACTCCTACTGATATTATATTTAATCGAGTTGAAACACTTCATGAGACGAGAAGTACTTGGAATGTGGCGGTAATTGTGAATAAAATTATACGTAGGACTTGGGCATTATGTGCTACGTATGATTAGAATATTATTATTATGGGTCATGGGTGTACCTAAATTAATAATGTGATTTAATTATACGTAGGACTCGAGCGTTATGTGCCACGTATGATTAGAATATTATTATTATTATGGGTCGTGGGCGTACCTAAATGAAAAATGTGAATATATATATATATATATATATATATATATATATATATATATATATATATACACATATATAACTGAGTGCATGTATATATATAAACATGTAATATGTGAATGTACGTGTATAATTATACCCGCGCTACTTGCTATCATGGGTGTTGTCGCGCCGGGATAATCTTATCTCAATTGGACCTTTATGGGGGATATTGACTCGTAATCTAGAACATGGTGTCCTTGGTACAGGCTGTCTGAGAATGATAGTCAGACGGTCCTAAGAGACGTGAGGGTATGTGTTGACCTCTTAGTGACTTGGAACTATGCTTCGCCTCCAATATGTGTGTTTTTTGTTAATACGGTTCGAGAGTGGATCCGAACTAGTATTTGCCTTATTGTACGAGAGGTACAGGGACTGGATAGCAGAGTATGCCAGCACCATAGATTTATGTGGGGTGCTCTATTGTATATATATTGTGTATGATAAATATATGTACTGGTGATTCTTCTACAATGCGCGTAAGTAGATATAATTGAATAAGTGTTCCTAAATAAATTAAGTGTAGGTAATCCCAAATCAGTATTGAGATATACTTAACTGACTTGATTAATTCATAAGAAAAATTATCTTAAATAAATAATAGATATATGGTCACACGGATCAAATTGATGAGAGGAGAATTGGGTTATACTAGTGCATTGAGTTAATGTCACGAGTCATTATAGTAGTACGTTAGGCGTGCACACTAGTCGATAGGTGAGAATTCTCAAGTGAGTTTTGAGGTACTAACATGGTTGTAATATCAACTAGTAACCATCTTAAATACTTGCTAAACTATTTTTAAAGCTGTTTTACACTCGGGCTCTGACCCATTTCCTGTCATTTTTCCTTTCTCTTATATATATATATATATTACAGGTGCCCAGCCACAGGGGCATCAGGCCTAGATCTTTGGACCATTGACGTGCTGCAGCTATTGTGGAAGCTACAGGTCCTTGCAGTAGATGACTCTATTCTTGTCTTTCCAGTCTTTTCCTTAGTTACTCTCAGTCAGGGCATGTGTCGCCCGTTTCCATATTTCATTTAGTTCAGAGAGAGACTTATACTCTTTATTATTTCAGTATGTAGCCATTGTTGGGATTGTTTTATTTATTTCCTTGTCCCGCGATTAGGATTTATTATTTTGGATCGATTTATCTAGCTTGGTTATTTCATTTGGATGATTTGGTTTTAATATTAACATTTGTGTTCATGAAAATGGTTGCATATTAAATCATAATAATAGGTCTTATATTATAAAAATAAATGTTTTGACACTTAGCTTAATTATTTATTAGGTGATTAATAAAGAAAAAAATTATTTTTCCTTAGTGTAGTTATGAATGAACCAACCGGACACTTTGGTTTAATTTAATAAAGGACTGATCACCCGATATTTAATTAGGCGGGGTGTCCGATGAACCTTAGTGCATATTCAATATCAGTCCAATCTGAAGCCGATAAAATTAAGCCTGCCCCACTTCCGTTCTCACACGAAGATCCATCAACGAACAGACTCCACACAATACCACTTTAAGAGAAATTACCCTCTTCCAGGGTTCCATTCTTGAAGAGGTATCGCTCTTATTTGTTATCAAACAACTTGCTTCTTGCTGGACTCATCTCAACATCGGTCCCAGGGAGACACACCCTGCTTTTTGCTCATAAGTTGTAGCTTCAGTCTCTTCAGTATTGGCCTCATCCCATGTGAACTCGGATATAAAGTTAGTTAGGGCCTTCCCCTTAATGCCCGTTCTCGGCTGGTAGCTGATGTTGAACTCCCTCAATTCAATTGGCCAGGCCATCAACCTTCCTAAGTTATGAGGGTTGTGAATGACCTGTCTGAGAGGAGAGTGTGTGAGCACTACCATGGTATGTGCCTGGAAATAGGGCTTCATCTTTCGTGAAGCATGGATCAGACCATAGGCCAACTTCTCCATTTTGGGGAATCTTTGCTTGTCCCCCTGGAGGGCCTTACTATAAAAGTACACTGATTTTTGGACTCCATCCTCTTCTCTGACAATAGCATTACTAATGTTTGACTCCAAAATCGCTAGATAAAGATACAACTTCTCTCCCTGGATGGGTCTTGACAAAAAGAGTGGAGACCCGAGATAGGACTTCAAATCTTGGAAGGCCTTATCACACTCATCGTTCCATTAAAAAGTTTTTCATAATACTTTAAATAAATGAAGACATTTATTGGTAGCTCTAGACACAAACCTTTTTAATGCGGCAACCTGTACAGTTAATCTCTGCACATCCTTTATTATTATGGGAGGCTTTATCTCCAACAAGGCTTTGATCTTTTTTGGTTTGGATTTAATCCCCCTCTGATTCATAATGAAGCCTAAGAACTTGCCTGCACCCACACTAAAAAAGCACTTGGTGGGGTTGAGCCTCATCCTATACTCATCCATCATGTCAAAAGTACGCTCAAGGTCAGCTACGTGAGTGTTGACCCTGAGACTCTTCGTCAACATGCCATCGACATAAACTTCCATTGTCTTACTAATATGATCTTCGAACATCTTGTTCATCACCCTTTGGTATGTTGCCCCGATAGTTTTCAATTCAAAGGGCATGATCTTGTAGCAATAGGTCACGTTGTCAGTTATGAAAGCTGTCTTCTCTGCATCGACCGAATCCATGAATATTTGATTATAGCCTGAGTACGCATCCGTAAAGCTCATTAACTCATGGTCGAAACTAACATCAACCATATAATCTATCCTTGGAAATGGGAAGCTGTTTTTGGGGCAGGCTTTGTTCAGATCCATAAAATCAACACACATCCTCCACTTTCCGTTAGCTCTGGGGATGATGACATCATTCACAAGCTATTAAGGGTAAATGACCTCCCTCATGAAGTCGGCCTTCTCTAACTTCTTCAACTCTTCCCGGATGACATCATACTTTTCTCGGGAGTAGACTCTCCTTCTCTGCCTGATCGGCTTTGCATCCTCGTCCATATTGAGTCTGTGGTAAAGGACCTTCAGATCAATGCCTGGCATATCCTGATGGCTCCAAGCGAAGATACTTTGTTTTTTCTGTAACAACTTGATCGGCTCCTCTTTAGCCTTTTTCTTTGGTCTTTATCGATTTAGATGGTTTTTTCTAGCTCTTCCTCCTTGAGGATCATGGATTCTAGCTCTTTATCAGCCTCTCCCTTCTTCATCTTCTTTTCATCTCTAGGGTCCAAGGTATCAATGTTATAGGTCGTAGTGGCCCTTTTGTATGCTTTCCTCTCCTTGAATGAGTTGAAGTAGCATTCACGTGCCTCAATTTGGTCCCCCTGAACTTCCCCTACCCTATATGGGGATAAGAATTTAATCATATGATGGAATGTTGAGGGCATGGCCTCAAATTCCTTGAGGGCTACCCTTTTGAGAATTATATTATAGGTCGAGTAGACATTTTTATCCATGATGAAGAAGCTGATCTTCTTTGTAAGACATTTTGGGCAACTATTTATCATTATCACATCCATTTCATATATACCCAGGGGCTGCACCTTCTCACCACTAAAGTCGATGAGTGGTTGGTGATAGGGAATCAAACTTTTCTTGCTTAGACCCAGACCTTTGTAACAGTCTTAAAACATAACGTCAGTCGGACTACCGTCGTTCACCAAAATCTTTGGAACTTCATAACCATGTGCTAGTGTGGTGATGACCAGAGGGTACTCGTGTGGAGCCAAAATCCCTTTAAAATCTAATTTTAAAAAACCAATAACTAAGGTATTCATATCAACTTTAGCTCTCTTACCTTTCACAGGCTCTATTGCAGTTGAGTTCATTGTCTTCGACTTTGGAAGGAGAGCTTTGGCCTCAGCTACATGTGCTTTTATATCAATGACTTCTTTCCCTCCTCCTGTAAGTCCTCCACAGATCATCTTGACCTCACGTGAGATCGTATGCTGTTGACCTTTTGTAACACCCCGTATTTTTTTATAATTAATTTAATTGATTAATTGGAATAATCGGAGAAAAATAAAATTTTGGATTTTATAAATTTTATAATTTAAAATATTGGTTTTTATATTTGAAAAATAAATTTTCAAACGGAATTGGAATTGGAATTAAAATGGAGTTTTAATTGCATTTTTATTATATAGAAGAGTCCTCAAAACATAAAACTTTCCAAGAGTCCTCAGAGCATAAAACTCCCTAGAAAAAAAAATATTTAAAAATATCGAACGGTCCGATCGAGCTGAAATCGTCTTCAGCTAATTCTCTGTAAAATTTCATCTAATTCCAACCGTCCGATCGTCCGGAATAAATTTTGTAGTGTTTGGATCTTATTAGAGTTCTATTAGGATTAGGTTTCTTAATGACTATATAATGACTCTAATTCGTGGGGGGACTTCTCATAATCACTTTTTCTCAAGTTTTTCACCAGAGAACACTTCTAAAAATATTTCCTCTCAACCATAATCATCAACCTCCAACATAATCAAGGTTTTGTCAACAGATTTGAAGGCTTCTTTGGGGTTTAATCAAGATTGGTGCAAGATCACCTCTTTTGCTAATTTTTAAGAGGAATCCAGATTTCTAATCAGATTTTCAACACAATCTTCACAGGCATGAATACTCTATTCTTTTCCTTTAGTATTATGCGTTTTAAGTGTCGCCTAAACACTTAATTACATGTTTTCTTAAAAATAATTAGTAACTTAATTAGAAAAAGTGGACACTAATTATGGGGCTGTTTTTATAAAATCTTTTAACTTGAATAATATTCATAACCCTTTGGGTACGTAGGATTCATGAGTGATTTTGAATTTTATTGGTGTAGGTTGCATGTAGAAAAACTCTAGTTTTAAAATAAATAACTTTTGGGTGCGTATAATTCATGTAATACATGTAGAGATAATAAAATTTGGGTTTTGATGTATATATGATGAAAACTTGGTATATTTAATTTAAAATAATCAAATGAAATTATTTGGGTATTTTTGATATTGTGATAATTTAATTTAATATTTAATTAGATTGGACTATCGTGCATAGTTTAGAACATTGATTTATTATGCATATTTGTGTGACTTGTTGGTATTACTATATTGCCTTTGTGACGACGGGTTGTGGGTAAATTTTTCTCTTCCTATATTTTAGGATGCCTTCTAGGTATGGGACTAGTGGGTAGGCCTTTTGATGATTTACGCTTTCTAGGTATGGGACTAGTGAGGGTAGATTGTCGCGTTTTTATGTTCTTGGGGGTGGGCTGATTTTTATTACTTTATCATCGTTACGCTAGTCTAGGTACAAGACTAGGTTGTGATTTATGTTAGAAAATCTTCCTATACATAGTTTATGACGTATATAATAACTTGGGGACCCTTAGTTATGGGACTAAGGGGTATTTTGAGGATCTCACGTCGATTAAAAAGGTGGGGTGATTATAAATTGAGAAATTTAGAATTAATGCCTAAGATAAAAATGGGTATTAAAATTTGTGGCGACATAATGTGTCAGGGCCGACAATTTAAACGGGTCAGAGGACGATTTATGCCGTGTCGTGTGTGGAACCTTGTCATGTGTCGGGGTTGACAGTTTAAACGGGTCAGAGGACGATTGACAAGGGGAAGTATGATACTTTAATAAAAAGTGAGAACAATAATAAAAGTTGGTTAATTTAATTAAATTAACATCGTGGAACTTGGGAATTTAAAATCATATTGGCGTGCCTTTATAAATGGGGATTTTTGCGGGTAGTTAGTGGTTTATATTTATTGTGTTTAAATTATCCCGTTTAATTTAAAATATTCTATTGTGATATTTATTGCGTATAATGCTACTGTCTGGATTCAAGGATCCTATTTGAGGAGAGTAGTGTGTATTCTTTCTCGGGGCTTTGGCTCTGACCCATGCGTTGACTAATCTTTTTCAGGATTAGAATTGGAGAAGCTGCATAAGTTTAATGGAGTTATCATTTGGAGGTGTAGCTGGAGTTATTTATTTTATGGCATAGTTTAGTTAGACTTTCTTTTCCAGTCGTATTTAATTTTGAGACTTCATTGGAGTTTTATTGGGCCATTCGGTTCCAAAGTTGTTTAAAGGATTTATGTTGGATTATTCAGATTTTTATTATTCAGGTTTTATTTAATCATTTTTGGAGATCGGATTTATTCGGAGTTAGCATTTGATGGATCTTTTATCGCTTAGTGATTTATGATCATTTGAGATTGATTCAATTATTTATCTTATGGACTGATTATTTATGTCTCATATCTGTCTCATGCTAAGAATGGTATTTATTTAGTTCACGCCCGGCATAGTTCGACGGCGGTGGCTGGCCACCCCGTCTGTCGGATTTTGTGGGGTGTGACACCTTTGGGATCAGCAAATGGAGGAGTAAGGTCAGGTTCGTCTCCCTCATTGTCGTCTGATTCATCATCATCTCAGCCGGATGGAACGTACATCTTGCACTTGTCACTTCTCTTCTTCTTCTGGGTGTCATCTCGACCACCCTTTAAATTGTGATTGTCTACATACTTTCTCAATTTCCCAGCTTTCAACATCTTCTCAATTTCATCCTTGAGAGAAAAACACTTATTGGTCAGGTGTCCATGATCTTGGTGGAACTTACACCATAGATTCTTATTCCTTTTATATGGAGGAGCTTTCAACTTCTCAGGCCACCTGAGGGCCCGATCATTTTTTTATCTCGTTCAGGATGTGATAGCAGCTGACTGTCAGAGGAATGTAGTCGGTGAATTTATCATCCATCGACCTCTTCTTACCGCCCTTGTTCTTTTTCTATGACTTGCCTCAGCTGCTTGTTCCCTTCTCATACTCATTCTTTGCGTCCCTATCCTCTTCGGAATTCATGACCTTACTAGCCATTGCCAATAGTTCAGCCATGGACTTTGGTGGGTCTTCAATAACTTTCTAAAGAAGTTTTCCTTTCTGAAAACCTCTAATTAGAGATATCATTGTGATGCTCTCTCATAATCTTTAACCTCTAGATTCTCTTTATTGAACCTCGCAATATACTCCCTGAGAGTCTTATTCTTCCCATCCTTGACGTACATCAGGTGCGTTTTAATCTTTTGGGGTCTAACCCCAAAGTAGAAGTTGTGTATGAATCTCTCTACGAGCTATTTGAAATTCTCAACTAAGTTCTTAGGGAGTGATGTAAACTAAACATAGACTGCTCTGGTCAATGTGCTTGAGAAGGCACGACATCTCATCTCATCTCATCTGAGGCTGAGTAAATGTTAGAATCTGACTGGTACATCTCCATGTGGTGGACTGGATCAGTGCTCTCATCATACTTGGGAGTGACCACCGACGGCTTGAATTTGTTCAGGGTTGGATAACTGACTATCCTAGACACGAAGGGGGAGCCTTTAGAGTATCCCCTTTGCAAGAGGTCTCGACTCTTTAATATATCCCCTATTTTGTCTTCCAACCTCTAAACATAATCGTTCTAGGGTTTCTCGACTGCCGCTATAACTTCATGTTGGGTCACATTATCTACAATACCCTCTCTAACATTCGGACACATTGAGTGCTCCCTAGGAGCTATCCTTTATCGGTTATTAACTTCTCTATTCTCCTCGTCTCGTCCTCTTAAAGTCTGACAATCATTAAGTTTCTCATTTCTTCTAGAGTCTTCAATACTTCTAGACCTGGAAAGGTAATTCCTTAGATCCTTCGCTGTTGGGCCGAGCTTATCAAAGGCTGCCCCCTGCTTAACCTATTCAATGCTGATGCTCTGGGTTTGAACTCTCGGCTCGACCTACCACACTCGGCCCGACTCGGTTGGATTGGTCGTACAATGCCTTTAGAAATTTCATAAGGTTCCCAGCATTCCCTTTCATCCTCATCATCATACTAGTCATCCTCATCATTAAGGCATTCTTGACCCATCCTCCCTAGGCGTAAATGCCTAGGGTCGGCCATGTCCCTGCGCCCGTGTTAAGGGAGGATATCCTTGTGTGGAGCCTGAGGTGGTCCCCTTGCCATTTGATCCGCAGTACCATCTCTAGCGTCCGAAGTTATCAGCTGATATCTGGCGCCGGCAGGCCTAACTGCTATATTTTAAAGAAAAGCAACAAGGGTTGCTTGCATTTATCATTGACTGTCTACCAATGAGCGTAGGGCCACCGCTACTTCAACCATTCTGGCTAAGGAGGGACCTGGCTGGTACTAGGACCACCTATAATTGGTGGATCTGTTTCCATCTGAAGAATTTTGATGATCAGGAAAATCAACTGAGATACTGGTAGTAATATGGAAGAGTAGAAAATGAGCTAAAACTCACCAAGAGCTCTTTCAATGGTGGCTCAAGCTCACCAAAAGATGAGATTAAACCACCACCAGAGAATCTGGTAGAGTAGCTGTAGAAGACGAGAAGAGAATGGCTATCCCATTCCCACAAATGGCGCCATATTGATGACCAAAATTGGTATCACCAGATCAAAGTGATAAATGAGATCACACCAGTACAGCAATGGCAGGAATACAACAGTACAATAACATAAAGAGAAGAGGCAAAGAGGAATTGAACACCAGAATAAAGCGGTTCAGCCTATTGAAGGCCTACATCCACTGTGGGAGTGTGTGAAATCCACTAATATAGGCTCTAATGGCCTTAAGATACATGCGCTGAAGCTTTCTCTCTCTACAGTTAGTTTAACAAAGTTTCAGTAGGGTTTTTAATACGCGATCCTCTTACAATGTAGAAGATAAAATGTATTTATAGTGCTTGGGGGGTGTAATGCACCAAAGCATGTAATCAACTTGTGCATGGGAAGGCTCCCAATAAAGAGTTGACACCTATCCATTACACATGTAGCTAATCATGATGTAATATTCCCTCACGTGAGGGGATAGTCATGTTGTAACAGACTTGTCCATATTGTATTTACCATCCTAGAACTTTGTATTACTCGTACTGTAGATGTCGTCTGGAGGGGTCTTGGCCTGACCGAGTACAAGAGTTCTGAAGTATTACAAGGTTACATGCTGGCAAGTGTCAAGGGTGGTCTCAGCTTAACGCGTTAGGCTGAGATGTACCTTACACACTATTACCAGGTATCGACAAAAATAAAGGACGAGACATGTCTTTGCTAATGAAATGCTGCCCTGGGGTCTCAGCTCATAAGAGGGCCGAAAGCATGGATGATGAGCCCGACCCCAATTTGGACGAGCCTTGTGTACAACCTAGGCGGGGTCCTTTGGGAACTTGACTGTGGATACTGATTTCCCCTCATCTCAGAACGAGGTCACACTTGGTCATATCAGTATGCATAATGAATTTAGCAAAGTTTGAACTCCTTCATATCTTCCATTACCAATGTGGAAACCTATTTATAATATTCATAGGTATTATACCTTTGATACCATTGATCCAAATAGTTTAAATTTCTTCCTGACCTATGCAATAGTATATTAAGATTTCCTAAAAGGCCTTGATTTGGTGATGAATATGATTTAAAGTCTCACTAACATGATATAAATTTTTGCACACCTATTTGGAGTTATTAAAGGAAATTGGGTTAGATAGGAAAAATATAAGAAAATATCACCAACAATTTAAGGGTCAATTCTATAAGGGAAATGATTCAAGAGGAAGGATGATAATGAAAATCAATGACGAGCCCTATTGCAATAGCTCTTTGAGAACATGAATAGTAATGAGATATTTATTAAGGGATATAAGTGCCATCAAATTAGTGCCCAGAATAAAATGGTATATTTAAGTAACCTCTTCAATATAAATGTTATTGTAATAATGATGTTGACTTATGAAAATGGAAGGGTACACATCATAAATAAAATTCTCATTGTGTTACAGACAAATGCAGGCATCCAAGTTCATCCTTGAGAGAAATAAATAACCCAACGAATGTCCCCTAGCATGGGAGGTAAGGGTGTTGAACAATACTATTATTTCATCAGGTTTATAAATTTTTTTTCTTTATAGAAAGAATATGAATGGTGGATAATGATGCGTGATCGAAGGTATTTGTGAGTGTTATCGATGCATAGTCAAAAGAAAACCTATATACAAAACATGAGGAAGTAGATAGGGGACTCTAACGTTATATACAAGATATCCCACAACATTTTTTGAATTAGGTTTTATGCTCCAAATATTAGAGGATGTGGCACTGGTGGTTGAGACATAATTCTAAGCATAAAAACTCTCCTCCTTTTTGGAGATGGATAACTCTATACGAAAAAGACTCCATCGAAAGGCTTTAAAGGAGACGTTATACAATAACAAAACATGACATGATTTAGTATAGCCAGACTTTTAGAGCAACATTCTAAGGTGAGTTATATATATTATCCGGGATCTGTTGGTTATCTTTAGCACAACCTTGAAAAGAAACAAAATAATAGTTTTGGCGGTGTGGTTACTTGTAAGAATGAGAGCGACTTACGGGCCATCGCAGAATGATTTAATGCCATGAAAATGTTATATATATACCTTCATATGGAAGCTACTATAACATTGTATATCACCTCACAATAATGTCATATTTGTATCTTAGCCAAATGAAAATGACTAAATTTGGGATTAATGACATTTGGGTTCAATTTAGTTTTTAAGTTAAGGACTTTGTGAACTTAAAGTTTGACGTGCATTAAGATCTAGACATGATGTCGAATGACCCATTTCGCAAGTTCCAAGTGGACATATGCTATCATTTTCTCTATTTAAAGCTCTCACTTATCCCTATTTTAGAGATTATGTTACCTAAATGATTAGTGGACAAATTATAACCAGTTATACTGTAGCCTTGAAAACAAGAAAGGTGATGAATTAATTTCCCTATACAAAATAAGTGCAAGAGAGAAATTAACCATGACTTGGTAGGAACTAGGTTAATTGTTTAATGACGATGATTAGCAAAACTTAAACGAATTTTACTATGTGAGTGGGATTCTAAACCTATACACATGTGAGAATTTTCATGAAAAGAGATTAATGTAACACATTAGCGATTATAATTAGGGTCTTAACATATTAACCCATCTAAAATGATGATTATTACTAAAATATGATACATAGTCAAACCGATAAAAAAGAGGGATACCAGGATGTACAAATAATGTCACTCTAGGAATTATAATTGAAAAACCATGATGACCTTTTCTATATATTAAGATGTTGTATAAAAAGCATTTGAGACTTCAAATTACTTCAAAATAGCCAAAATGGAGTTTCTAGACCTCCCCATTGCACCATTACCATTTCCAGTGGGATAACAGTCATAAACTTTTTAAATATCTCAGATATGAGGTAATAATCAACTCTACTCTAAAAATTATGGAGAAAGATAAAGTATCCTATTAAAGGGAGCAAAGGGAACCTCATCTTTGAGAAATTTTAAGGTATTCCTTAACAATGGGAAGTGTACCACTCTCTACAATAGTAAAAGTGATATATGCATGGAGGAATTTTCATCTATGGGTGAAGGGGTTAATGTGATATCCCACCCCGATAAATTAAGTAAATTAGATAATGGTTACAATTAAATAGGGGTTAATTGTAAATACGGAGGAATTATGGGTTAAGAGTTGGAGAAAAATAAAAGGGAAGAAAAACAGGGTCGTTCAAATGACTATGGATGTTGTTCGAACGAGAGTACAATAGGTCGTTATAAGCAGGGCTTCTAACGACATGCTATTGGTTTATAGTAGCGGGTTCTTAGAAGGGTCGTTTGAATCAGTTTTGAATGAAGTAGCTTGATTTATTCGAATGACTTATGTTAAGTCGTTCGAACGACCTTGGTCGAGTTTTTAGATCAGATGCCCCTGTGCGCAATCTTGTTTTGGAGCTTTGATTTGCTGTGTTGTCGAGCTCAAATTTGATCACCAAGGGTAAAATGGGGTTTTTAGGCTTAAGGGGTGTTTTATAAGGGTTTGTTTGGGGTTATTGAGTTTATTTTGTTGGCATAAATGAAAGAAGAAGGAGGGAGAGAGAGAGTGAGAGAGAGAATGAAAGAGGTGGGTGGTCCTCCACCACCACCCACCACCCACCACCAAACCACTACTCCTCCACCATAGACCAACCTTTAACCACCACTTTCAAGATATCTTTCCCCACATTTGAACCCCAAACACCCATTTCTACCATACTTGAAGAAGAGCCACGAATTTTGGAGTTGTATTTGGGAGTTTTTCTTGGAGAAGATGAAGTGGGTCTTGCATAGGATCTTAGAAGGAAGTACGTCCACCTTTGAAGGTGGGAGTTGCTCCTTCTACACCAATACCACCATTAGAGCCATTGGAGGTGGGTAAATTTACACTTAGTGTAAGAATGCTATTTTTATATTTTAGTCTTACATTTAGACTATTTGAGTAGGGTGTATTTAGTTTAATGGTATATTTGTTGTGTAAGAAGATAATCAATATTTTTAAGGAATATAAATATTGAGAAAAAGGTTATTTTGTTAATAATAAAGGATGGATAATTATTTCAAGGTTTTGAAATAATAAAAGTTGATGTCTTATTAAAATGATGTATTTTCTAGTAATTTTGATGAAAATTATTTTATGGAATAAAATGTTTGCAAATGATGTGATTTTCTAGAAAACTAGTATTTTGGTGGAATTAAAGATAAGTAAATATTTCAAGGTTTAGAATATTGAAAGATGATACTGTTTTTATGAAAATGGGCATTTTCTAGAAATATAGGTATTAAACATTTTTTAAGAAATAAAAATGTTTGGAAATAATGATTTTCCTTGGTAAATATTTGATGAAGTAATAATATTTCAAGTTCTTACCAAAAATGAGATTTGATGAAAAATAGACATTTTTGGAAATAAAGAAATAAAAATGTCCCTTGTGCCTTAAAGATATAATTTTGCAAGTATAATGACTTTCCATGATGATAAGTATGTTTAAACTATATAGTAGGATTTTTGGAAAGTTAGTTTTCAAAGTATGTGAAATTGAGACTAAAGTATAATGAACATTAAATTATAAGTCTACACATGTGGAGAAAAATAAATGGTAATTTCTTGTAAAAGTAGTCTTTAGTATAATAGGATTTCTTGGATGAAGAAAGTAAGGGAATGTATGTTTTGAGAAAATGTTAATTAAAAGTGCTAAATAAGTATTAATGGGTAAGAATGAAATGGTTAGTGAGTGTAACTTACTAAGGTTTTGAAATATTAACACTTATTGAATTAAAAAGGGATTAAAGTTGTGAAAGTGTTTCCAATCAAGTGAAAGATTACTCCAAGTGTAAAAAGGTGTTAAAGGGTTAAAACACTTAAGGATTTGGTGTGAGTAACTTCATAGCGTTTGGGTGAAAATAACATTTGTGAAATGGTGTAAAAGGTGATTTTAGAAACAAATGAGTAAAATGGTAATTTTTCTTAAAATTGAACATTTGTAGGAAATAAAAATGTTGAAAGGGGTGTTACACTAAGTGGTCCTAAATGAATATGATTTTTTTAATAAAAATCGAGGTTAAAGTGTAAAGGACATGAAATGGTAAAATTTCGAGGGTAACAAAAATTGGGGCGGTAAAGTCTCGGGTTTTGGCTTCGGTCGGGTAAAAAGGGATAAGCGTAATAATGTGGAGAATTTGAAATGTTAAAAACACATTAAATGGAACTTGGATGACACCTGGATAAAGCAAGAAGGGCCTGGAGCCTTGGATGAAAAGCCTTAAATCACTATCCAGAGCATATAGTGCGCATAACCGGTGGTGTGGAGCCCTTAGAAGTATGCGATAAAAGAAGATTTCGAGAAAAGATAAAGGAAATATGGAATGTATCAAGAAATGGGTTGTGTGGTAAAATGTGTTAATACAACCTAACTTGAATGGATATAATAAATATTCTAGTAAGGGTGAAATGGACAAGTAAATGCGTAAATCTATTAATCTCCATAAATGAATGAAAAAGGGCTAAAGAATGTAAGTAAATGGGTGGTTAAACATCCTAAATGGTTAAACCCACATTTAAGAAAAGAATGTGTTGTAACAAAAGGTCAAAGATTAAATAAGTAATTTCTATCACGGTGAATGTGTGTATTCAAATGGTGATTTTCAATTAAAATACTAAAGTGTATTGAAATGAATGAACGGGTTAAATTCAGGTAAATGAATGGGTTCGAATAAATCAAGTGTAATAGTTTCATTTATTGAACCGTGTGTGTTAAAATAAAGTGGGAATGATAAGTATGAATAAAGTTCCGGTAAATTAATCTGCACAAGTAAGGTTTTTAAAATATCAAACGGTTAATGCATTAGAATATGTATTTTTCAAAGGTATACATATGTAGATATGTACATATTTTCGCATGCATGTGGTTGTAGCATGTTCATTTCTATATTGTTGTATAAATCCCACTGGGCATAGGCCTACATCCCCACTTTGTTATGGTAGGTTGGGAGCGATTTTATATTTTGAGGGCGTTATACAGGTAAGTATATTTTATTTCTATTTACGTTAGTAACTTTGTTTACTTGGACTTCGGTGTGATACCCACGGGTCCCTCACATAGTTTACCTTAAAGTTGGAACCGCATGGTAAACAAGTGAAATATTAATTAAAATAAAACTGGACTAGCAACATTATGCAGGGTTGTTCCATTGCACTTCACACCTTACGCTCGGGTCGACCGGGTTGACCATGGGTAACCCATAAATTAGGGTCGGACCGTTACAAATGGTATAAGAGATCTAGGTTCAAGGTTCCTTTCGGGTGTGACGTGGTGAGTTCAGTATGGGTTCTTTCGACGTCGCTGTAGTTTGTGCCGGTCATGCTAGTTTGATGACGGTTAACTTCGTGTCCTTGATGGTGGAGTCAAAGGGGTTAACACGACAAGTTAGACTAGTTCCAAGTGGCACACTATTAGATTAATGGTTATTAATGGCTTTCGCATTTTTTGATTTAGATTGTAGTAATTTACGGGTGTCCATGCAAGCCTATAATGGTGACACTGTGGTTGTTAGTGTGAGGTGCTTACGGTAAAAATTGGTGACATAGAATCATTTGAAGATGTCAATAGAATAAAATGACTCCCATTGGTCAAGTGGCACGAGTTGTATATAGTCGACGGTGGATATTGATGGTTAAGGTGTCTCGACTATATATAAATGATTGGTGATTGAAAGGTATATAATCCTTAGGTAGGACGCTTATGTGTAGTTAATGCTAGTGAGGTATTTTGGTAAATTCGATCCTTGGGGTGATATTGCAATTGATAGTATTTCGAGTACTCAAGAAGTTGTGTAGGCTAATAGTGGCAACGCCGTAATCTTTTGTTTGAGAGGTGTCGTGAGATAATTTTGATGATAAGAATAGCCTTATTGATTGCAACAGTTAGTAGTGTTCGCGACAACCTAGTAATAAAGGCGGTGCATCCCATATATGGAGACTAAATAGTTGTGTGACATTAATAAACATTGATTTATGGTGAAAACGTATTAGCCCCTTTGGTTGAAGGCTTAGGTTGGTTATACCTTGGTTATGATACGATATTGAGGAATATGATCCCGTGCGGCATCCTTGGTGAGGGCCTTGGTGTTTAATGGCAACACCCGATGCCCGTATCCTACCAACATCTGTATAGTTGTTTTAACTCGTGGATTGGAACATGGTGTGATATTAACATAGCAAGGCAATATAGTTTCCATAGTTGAACAGTCATTGAGGATTTTGGGTAAGGCAGGCCTTGAGGTTTATAGGTTGCAGGCAACGTCCTGTGTCCTGCCATAGTTTGTAGTAGCACAAGTTATGGTTTGTACGCGACTTATAGTCACAACTGTTTGGAAGAAAGGTGAGATTAGTATCTAAGTGCTGGGAGTCATTTTGGCCGCCGAGGTAATGGCAAAGTGCGAGGAAATCCTAGTGCGTGAAGAGTTCATAGGCATATTAAGGTGCCCATGGGAAATAATTTATGTGTGGCATCATTGATGATAAATATCGAATTTTATGATGTCTTGATGTGTTTGAGGATTTAGGTGCACTATGGCTAGAAGCTCGTGGACTAGTGTCATCGCGAGCACCAAGTAATATCGATGTGGGTATCGACGTGTTTGAAGAGTGCACCTAAGAAGATAAGAATGTAAACGATGAAATCCCGTCGAATTTGGGGCTTTCACATGAAATAATCTGGACAAGTAAGGTTTTTAGAATATAAAATGGTTAATGCATTGGAATATATATTTTTCAAAGGTACACGTATGTAAATATGTACATATTTTCACATGCATGTGGTTGTAGCGTGCAAGTATTCATTTCTGCCGTTCATTTCTATACTGTTGTATAAATCCCACTGGGTATAGGCTCACATCCCCACTTTGTTACGAGACGTTGGGAGATGTTTCGTATTTTGAGGACGTTATATATGTAATTATATTTTATTTATGTTTACATTAGTTGCTTTGTTTACTTGAACTTCGGGGCTCACGTAATTTACCTTGAAGTTGGAATCATATGCTAAACTAGTGAAATGTTAATTAAAATAAAACCTAACTAGAAACATTATGAAAGTGTTGGGATTTTATTCTTAAAATCATGTAATGAAATTTATTTATATGACTCATGTTTTGATTAGTTCATTTGAAGGGAATACCTTATATTAAAATTTTAAATCTATTGCATGTAATGTCGGTCAATTGGACTTTGTAGAAATTCTGGCATGTTGGGTTCGTTATGATAAAATAAGATTATGAACAGTTCACAACCTAAGTAGGAAGTTGAATTTCTATCGATAAAGTTGCGACTGTAATTCTAGTAGTTTATCAACTTGTCTGATGGTTCCTGAACTTGTTTGATAGTTCAAAGAGGATTGTTACCGGTACATTCAGGAATATATTAAACACGAACACCTATGAGATTCAAGTCTAGGTAATGACTATATTATACTTGGAAAATCTCCCAACATTTACAAAGAATGCATAGATTCTAGATCTCGAGGTTTATGAAGATTAAAATGCTTGCATAATTATTTCTTTGAAAGTTATGAGAAAGATTAAGTTTTGTTGGATTTTAATTTTATTGGATCTCAATATTCATACATTGGGCAATCATTATGTAAGTAGTCATGAGATAATAATTAAGAGGAATTAACATACAATAATGATCTTGGATCGTAATACCCCCTTAATAGACTTATAAGTATTTTTTTCACCGGTAACTTGACTAGTGGATTATTCTATAATCCAACGAAGAAACAAATAAGTTAAGTTTGAGAATCAAGGAATAAGTAAGATGCTGGTTAAAATCAATTAATTACAAATTAATTTGACTAAGCGGTATTGAATATTTAACACGGGAAATCATATTACGTACCATTTCAACTTTGCAAGTAAGATCTCATTACTCTAAGTGATTTTGAGATAAATTAAATTGGGATGCAATCGTAATTATTTAGTGGAATCAATTATAATTAAATAAAGAAAAGAAATAAATTAAGAAAATATAATTTAGGTTTTTGAAGTATTTATTTAGAACACAGTTTAATTATTTAGTCTTGGGTCCCTAATATAGTCTATATGCCGAAGTAGCATGCCCACACTCTCCAGAAACCCAGTTTTCTCAAGCCCATAACTTATAACTCTATATATTGGTGTAAGTTATGATTTTAAGCTCCATTTTCATTATTGTGGGTAGGGGTGGCAATTTTTGACACGACACGATAACCCGACACGAACTCGACACGAAGTTAGCGGGTTAGGGTTGACGATTTCTTGACACGAATTCGAATATGACACGACCCGCCAACACGAATAATAAACGGGTTGGGTTAGTGTCAAACACGTTTAACTCGAAAATGACACGAATAGACCCGTTTAACTCGTATTTTATAGAGATTATATTAGATAATTTATATATCTTGATAGACATTCTATAAAATTCATGGAGAATTGGACGATAAATTACTTATGTGTTGCAAGAAGTTGAAATTAAATAAATTTAAGTTATTGTAGGCCTATGAGTGGTATAATTGGTTAAGAGAGAAGAAAAAAATTATTTTATATTTTACTTAATGGGTTATGCAGGTCAACCCGAACACGACACGATAATAAATAGGTCGGGTTAGTGTTTGCTCATATGACACGATTAGTTAAATGGGTCGGGTTAGAGTTGACTAATACTTAACACGAACCCGACATGACACGATCCGAACACGACACGACGCACACGAATTGCCACCCCTAATTGTGGGTTAGAGGGAGAGAGAAAACACTATTCACATTTTTGTGAAGATTCTTAGAGAGAGAGGTCCATGTTTCTCTCAAAACCAAAGGTTTTCTTCTCCATAGCTTTCCACACAACTACCTTGCTTCATGAGAACAATATAGTTAAAGATTCGAGACTTTAAACGTATACTATAAAGTGTGGGGAATAAATAAAGAGCACACCCTTAATCTTATTCAAACACTTTTTCTCCTCATTCGGATGACCAACAATAACAGCTAAGGTATTGTATTTGAAACCTTCTGTTTAAGTTTTAAATACAATTTTTGTTGTTCACTTTCTATTGCATGATGAACCAAAGTTTTTGGGTTGACATTTTTTTGCATTTATCTATCCCCAACAGAAATATCCCCAACAATCAGAGATGCATGTTTAAACAACCTAAACTAGAGGATACAAACTATCTTATTTAAGTATAGGGCTTTTGAGCTCTTGATATAATGTGCATTGTAGAGATTACAAGACATGATAGGGCTTGTAAGACTTAGAAGCACTGGATCATTATATAATTTTCTCGGCCTATGAGATCAGGAAGTTATGTAGAAAATTTTGGTATAGTAGAAGGGAAACTCTATTACCTCCTAATTTTGAGTTGTGTTCGATACCATTTAAGTGTTGTCCTATGCGTAATAATCCAAAAACGCCAATACCACTATGGAAGGTTGGAAATAACCTCTTTGTTGATTTTATGTTGGATATGGCGTTGTTTTAGCATATAATTCATTAAGGGGTTGTAAAAAAAGAATAAATGATGCAATGTAACCTGATGTTGCTTAATTTTGATCGGTAATATGAAATGCCATTATCATTCATCTATTTTCTTATTTGACTTGTTAATCACATGTTTTTATTAGTGATATATTCAATTTGGAAACCTTATAAACGAAGATATTTTCCAATAAGGTAAACATGCAAACTAAAAACTAACAGAAGGGATGTGTTGGGAAGTTATCTATGTGTGCTTGCACGATCCTCTCTTTATTATAAGGCCTTCTCCAATAATTGTTTATTTCTTTGTATTTTTCTACGCTAGAAAAGGTCAAAGGGTCAAAGCCTCTCCAACAACAATTTCTAAATAGCAGCCAATCCTATTTGTGTGATGAGTCGTTTGAAAAATTTCTATCACCATTTCCACATGTAGAAATGGGTAGAAGGTAAGACAATCTGACATGGAAGCTATTCTATGATTAAAAATTCACCCATATTCTCTTTTGCAGTTAAACATATAAAAAAAGTATTGGGTAGAAATAAATCGTTGGAAGTCTATGTATTCCACAAACTAAGGCAATATGCCAAGTAGATTAAGAACGTCTTTGAACTGCTGCATAAAAGTGGTTTTAGAAACTCAAACATTGGAGATGGTCTAGCTACCAGTGAGAACTTACTATAAAATTGAATGGTCAATGAAGAAATAATTCTCTAAGAATATCAAGTCAAAATGGAAAATTTTCTCATTTTTCAAATTCCCTAATGATATAGTTAGAAAAATAGAATTATACATGCGTTTGAATGATGTTGTGGTAGTAAAGTAAACCTGCAAAAGGTTAAGGAGTGTAATGATCCAAGAAGTTTTGATGCAAACTAATAAAACTTCTTACACTTATTAGATGTGTACAAGAAATACAAAATAATGGAAGGTGACAGTAAGTGATATGGGAGCCAACCATATTTCACTGGTCACCATAATGAAGGTATATATGATCACCAAGGATTGTTTTGCTCCAGTAGCTTCTAGAATCACAGTTTAAGTGGTTATTTTGAAATTCTTAGAATATCTAAAGGAACTAGCTAACATTAATGGTAAGCATACAAATTTCATCTTTGGATTATTAGTACTAAGTATGCATTCTTGATGAGAGACAAACATAAAGAGGATGAGGAAATTGCTATAACAATAGACTCCGTTCATGCTTGAACAAAATTTAAAGGGTATGCAAAACATAGTTTTTCGCAACAAATTGTTTGAAGAATTATTATGCTACCTGAGTACAATTCAGAACATTTGACTATGTCCGTTTTAACAAAGCATAGGTAAAAACATAGATCACTTCCAATCACGTGGAACTTTTCTGTAGTCATTGTGGTGTTTGTGCATTGGGTTGTAGATTTTACTAGTTAATTGTCCGTTGAAAATGTATTTGGAAATGTTTAACTGGTGTAAGTGAAAATTCATATTAAACACCATTTAATTTATTTGGAATTTTCCAAATTCGTAACAGTCTTTAGGCGAATATCTGATAGAGAAATAGAACAACATGAATAAGGCTGAGAATCTAGAAGCCGTGACAACTGTTAGTTGGTTAAAAGTTAGTTAGCATTTTGTTAGTTAGTTAACAAATGGTTCATTGTTCATTAGACGTGTTTTCACATGGATCGAGAGGAAGGTGATGAAAACTTTGTAATATATATATCAGTCATTGTGTAATTTGTTATATTAAAAAAATGAGAAATAAAAGTTTCATCTTCTAAATTTCCACATGGTATTAGAGATGAAGAAGCTCTAACGATCAAGCTCGATCCTTCATCAATGATAGAAAATGATTATTCATAAGCCACAAACGTTTCAATATTAATTGATTCAACAAATAAAAAAACTTCACTTCAATTTTCATTCTCATCCGAGTCCTCTA
Organism: Sambucus nigra; assembly: GCA_949130495.1. Lineage (NCBI taxonomy): Eukaryota > Viridiplantae > Streptophyta > Magnoliopsida > Dipsacales > Adoxaceae > Sambucus > Sambucus nigra. Next base: position 311,212,089 of record OX422217.1, on the reverse strand, counting down.
ATAACAGTAAATATGGATCAATCAAACAACATCATATGGAAGAGTAAGTTTAAAATCTAATGCGAGTAACCGGATTACTTGGATATGTCTATGGATCAACATCAATTCCACCAGAAATAATTCTCAATTCTTAAGATCAACAAGTCCTGAAAATGTCATTTTGTATTAATATTAGTTGGCTTATTCCCATGACAAAACGTTTGAGTTGTGGAGTCTTTTAAGTCATATAAATTAATTTGTTATGAGTGAGGCATGGTCATTTGTCTTAGATTAGACTTAAAAAACCTATGAAAACTCGAAGATTTTGCACGCCACTCATCGAAGACTTTTGTTATCATACATTCACATTGGAATGAAGTTTATATCCCTTTATATATATACATATATATATGTTGTGAATTCTACATGGCTAAACACACATGTGCAATACGTTTTCTAAAAATGTGATAATTTTTTAGAATATTTGAGCATGTGATTTGAAGTAGTCTCAGAGAACTTTTAAAATATTTTGAAAAGTTTTGGGAGTTGGCTTTAGAGTTTTAACTTGTTATGGCTTTCGAAAAACATTTTATGCCTTAACCATTCGCACGACTCCCTAATGAGACCATGCCCACCACGACATGCACACCGATACAAAGTGAGCCCATGCACATGGCCGCAGCCACAATTCCATACTACCAGGAATTATGCGCACAAAAAGTGTACAGTGCGCGTGGCAGCCCCAAATTTTAAAAAATCTCTATTTATAAGCTAATTTCCCTCCCATTTCTTAAGATCTAAATTTTACTCAATTGAAATCTCTTTGCATGATTTTCAAAAGTTGAGAGCTATTTTATCTCTCTTCAAATCAAATCTCAATTGTTTTTCAAAAACTTTTGAAACTTTGATCTATGTTTGATCCAAAGTGTTTTTGACATAAATGAGAGTCGATTTAATCATATCTTCTTTTATTTTAACAAGAAATTTATTTATAAGCAATTAGGACAATAGTCTCTCGTAGGGGGCTCTTCCAAGCGCTAAAGAAAATTTAGAAAGAAAATGAGAGAAAACTTCTAAAATACTTAAAAAAAGGGAAATTATAGAAATCCCCATTACACTTTGGACTACGATAATTTACGAGATTTTGTTCAAGTGTCGGAAGACCTTAAGTTATATGTAAGGTCCAATTTCTCTTTAGAACTTGAAGTTGGAAAATAATGAGGCAAAGATCCATTGGTATTTTTAGTTACACCTTTTGGATTTTGAGGTTCTCCAACCCCCATATCTTGAATAACGTTTGTGACATTTTTAGTGTTTCCTAAAACTGCAAAGGAGTTACTGAGATGAGTAATTTGAGATTGACTTTTCCTATTTTTTTTACCAATTGGGATTATATTAGGATTAGGAATCTCAACAAATAAATTAACCCCATGGCATTTGTAGTTTGCATCCTCTTCATACGACATAGACTCTTTATGATATCCTTGGATTGAATTCGAGCTTTTCAAAACATGAGTTAACCCACTAACTTCACCAATTACTAATTTATCATTTTGAATGCCGGTGGTTTTTGAACTTGGAGATGAATGTGCTTAAAAAATCTCAAGTGCATTTGGAATATCTTTTAAAGTTATCATCTCATCACTATTGAAAGAGTCAACTTCATCATTAGCATTTTCCTTAACAGTATCTAAATCCTCTATGTGACCTTCAAAATTATTTGTAATTTTCTTGACCATAGTTGTTGGGAAAACAACTATAGCTGTAATATCCATATCAGAGGCCTCCACGTGGGTAATCTTAGAGGAGTTTGAATTTAAATTTTCCAACTGATGCTTATTTGTATGGATAATATCAGGGAGGAGTTGACCATTTATAATCTCAGTACACACGTTGCATGTTCTGATTGAATCTCTACTTAACAACTCATTCCGGATACACGAGGCCTGCTTAGTTTTCTCCATGTATTGTCTTCCAAATTAACCAATTACTAACCATACACCATTCAAAATAATCTCAAATGAAATAAAATGACTAAGGTAATAAATGAGACTGGAGTAAACACTTCCATCCTAAATCCAAATTATAATAATTCAACAAAATAAATAGACAACTGAAAGGAATAAATAAATAGCAAAACAAATTTCTGACTGTCTGAATAAGTAAGAGGGGCAACATTCCCTAACTGAAATAGAGAAACTCAAGATGCAAGAATGAGAATCTTGGAGGCGTCTACTACCAAGTCCTGTAACTTTCACAACAGCTACATCTCGTCAAATGAATGGAACTCCTATCCTTGGTGAACAGCTACATCTCGTCAAATGAATATAACTCCTATCCTTGGTGTCCCTATAGCTGGGAACCTAAAGTAATTTAACAAAAGAGAAGAGATTTTACAATAAATGGGTCAGATTCCGTGTTGAAAATAGTTTAAAAACCAGGAAGTGTTTAAAATGCATTAAACAGTAAATATTATATCCATGTTAGTTCCTCGTGCCCTCACTTGAGATTCTCACCTCTCAACTAATGTGAACGCCTAGCGTAGACACCTAACCCCTCCTAATCACGCTATCCCACTTATCTAACTTAACCCAAGTCCTTTATTGAAATGCCTAAGTCATTGTACCCAATCATAACACCCGAGTAATACATTCTTATAATTATAACGCTAGCTTAATCTGATTCAAATTACTCATTAATCATTCAAGTTCTCACATTGTTTATTAGTATTAAATATTGTAATCTTTCTCATCTACTAAGCAGCACAGTAGAATAATGTCAAGTGTATATATATATACACACACACTAATACGACACCCAAAAGGCTAAACCAGTGGTGCACACATACTCTGCTATCTGTCCCAGTACATCATGCACATAAGGACTATGAATTTCGAATCACCCTGGAATCATATCAACACATATCACACACAATGGATGAGAACATAGTTCCCAGCCCCATGGGCTACGCACACACCTACGCACCCACGCAATCGTAAACTTATCAACTCACAGATAAGTCTTTCCCAGACCTATGTCCTGAGGTAGCAATCTAAAATCCCCCCGAAGGCTCTTTAAGATAAGGGAATGTCCCCTTCCTAAGACCTCCAATGATAGAAAGTATAGTAGGTATGCCATACACATAAGGATTCATACAATAGGTACACATAACACATATAATTAATAGGATCACACCACCTATATATTCCAGATTTGTACGAATTATCATTCTTTATAATATTCACGATGTTTTCAAATTACGACTATTCTCTCTATCGTATCGCACTACTTAGAATGGATATCACTAAGGAGTCCCTTCTATCCTTATACACTTATATACTCCAAGTTCACTAGCCCAAGAAATGTAATTTCCCTACCTAACCTTAAGTCGTTAATTATTCTCGAATTATTTCCACTGAATTCCAGCTCGCCTCGTAAATTTTTAAAAATCTGAAATCTCGTTCGAAGTGCCCAGTATCTTGTTCGAACGAGTTCGTTCGAACAAACTTTGAACGAACTAAACTCTAAATTCTCGTTGGATTTCTCGTTGGATTCTCGTTCGAATGAGGTTGTTCGAATGACTTTCCAGTTCCCTAGGTCGTTCGAACGACCTTTGCTTAGTTCGTCCTCTACCTTAGGAAACCTACATTTTTGCCTATTTTTGTTCACCCAATTCACATAAAACTATACCCAACTCATAATTAATAGTCCTAAAGCCATTTTACGTTCATGTAGATGATCCCTAACATCTTTTAACCATCAAACCTCATTAAATTTAATATATGGGTAAAGGGATTTAATCAAATGTCAAAAGCCCTAGTTTTACATCATCAATAATTTTTTCCACCCAAAACCCAAAATTAAATTCATTTTTCTTCATGTATCAACCCAGATTCATAGCCTCTACATATGGTAATTCATCTACATTAAATTTCCTGCCCAAAGGCTTGATTACTAATTCAATTTCAACCCAAATATCATCATATCATCTGTATATCATCAATTCTACATTAACATGTATAATATATGCACTAATTAAAGCAAGATAACCACTTGACTTGTTGGGGAGGTCTTAATCGTTGAATGATAGTGGTATAGATGCGTTCCTCTCTTCCCGATCTACACATTGGTGGTATTTTTGGTGAAAGATGGGTGGGTTTGGTCTTGGAGCTTCTCGGAATCTCCTCTCCCTCTTCCTCTTTTCTTATGTAGATAAAACCTTATATCTCCCATGTACATGCAGATATAATTCTTCCAATTTTCGTCCATTAATTAGTTTCAATTTTTCAAAAGACAAAAATACCCCCCGGGGTGTCGGTTTGGCCTAAAACTATCCCGAAACCCAAACTAAACCTCCGGGTAGACTTTTCTGACTATTTTGACCCTTTTGGACACGTTGAGGCACTCGAAATGACCATTTAGATGATGTATAAATATTTTACTTTTTATTCTATTAATTTAGTCCCGACACGACTCACACGCGCGTCCCGACTTAAATTCCATAATTGTCGTATTTTTCTCTCGCGACAATTTTCATAAATTTATAATCACATTAACAATCATATATTACTTTATTCGCTCAGTAATATTCAATGTAATTCCCAATAATAAATACTAACTCTTATCTCACTAGTTACTATTTATTTTATTCTGAATTAATTATAAATTAATTCTTCTCACATTTAATTCAATTAATCCCACAATTAAAATCAATAAAATTATGGGGTATTACATACTTCCCCCCTAATTACGAAATTTCGTCTCGAAATTCAGAAATGAAAGGTATACCTGGTAAGAACAACTCTGGATACTTGTCGCGCATCTCATCCTCGCGCTCCCAGGTAGACTCCTCAACATTATGATGCCGTCACTGAACACGTACTAGTGGCACTACGTTTGACTTAAATTTCCTCTCTCTAAGGTCTAGGATAACAACTGGCCCCTCCTCATAGAAACTATCGGGCTATAGGTCAATCTCCTCTAAAGCAATATGGGTGTGGGCCATGTCATCCCGAAGGTATCTCCTCAGCGAAGATATGTGAAATACATCAAGAATCCTATGCAGGTGCTCGGGTAACCCAATCTTGTTTGCCACTGGCCCAATTCGCTCAATAATAGCGAAGGGCCCTACGTACCTCGGTGCCAACTTCCCTTTCTTTCCAAACTGCATTATCCCCTTCATAGGAGATACTCTCAGCAATACCTAGCCCCCCACACTGAACTCCCCAAAGAACCTCTTGGCATCGATATAGCTCTTCTGCCTATCTTGAGCAACCCGTATGCGACTCCTAAACATTTGTATTATGGGTGACGTATCCTGAATTACTTCTGGTCCCAGTAGTTTGTTGTCCCCCACCTCTAACCAATAAGCAGGAGAGTGAAAAGGCCTACCTTATAACACCTCGAATGGGGCCATGCCAATGGTAAACTGATAAGAGTTGTTATATGAAAACTCTACCAGCGGAAGGTACTACTCCCAACCTCCCCCAAAATCCAGAATACACATACGTAACATATCCTCCAACATCTGGTTAGTTCGCTCGGTCTGCCTGTCTATCTGCAAGTGATAGGCCGTACTTAACCAAAACTCTGTACCCATGGCCTCCTAGAAGATCTCCCAAAATCTGGACACAAAAATCTCGTCCCTATCGGACACAATGTCAAGGGGCTCCCTATGGAGTCTCACTATCTCGATAATGAATATCTGAGCGTATTGCCCCATAGTATAGTCGATCCGGACTGGAAGAAAGTGCGCTACCTTGATCAACTAATTCACAATCACCCATATGGAATCGCGACCCTTCTGCGATGTGGGAAACCCTGTGATGAATTCCATATAAATGCTCTCCCATTTCCACGTAGGGATATCTAATGAATGTAGGAGCCCTGGCGATCTCTGGTGGTCCACTTTTACCAGCTGACAAGTGGCACATTTTGAAACAAACTCGACGATGTCCTCCTTCATTCCACTCCATGAGTACTGTCGCCTCATATCCTGGTATATCTTATCACCATCGGGATGTACCGCAAATCGAGATCTATGCGACTTTGTCATCACCGCATGTCGTAGGTCCTCCCCCTCTAGAACAACTAGATGCCCATTAAAGAGCAAACCCACATCTGAACCCACATAATATGACACAACTCCCTCGGTTAGAAGCTGTACAATCCGATCCTAACAGAATGTGTCGACTGCCTAGGCCTGTATTACTCTGCCCACAATATGGGGTGTAACGATCATGACAGACATGAATGATAAGGCTACTACATCCTGGTGTCCCAACTCCTTCCATTTTGCCTTCCACACCTTCGCCACATCACCTGCTACCCTTCGGCTCAACGCATCAGCTACTACGTTAGCCTTCCCCGAGTGGTAATGGATATCGAACTGGTAGTTCTTCACAAATTTAAGCCACTTAGCATGTTCAATTATCTCTGAGTAAAAAAATATTGTAGTGACTTATGATCTGTGAATAGTCAAAACTTCTCCCCCAACAGATAGTGTCTCTAGCTTTGAAAATCAAATACAATTGCTACAAGCTCCAAGTCGTGGGTGGGGTAATTCCTCTCGTGAGGCTTAAGTTTATGGGAGGCATAAGCTATAGATCGATCCTCATGCTCAGGTACACCCCTAAGTCCATGTAGAGATGCATCGGTATAAACTAAGTACTCCACTCCCGATATGGGTAGTGCTAGAACTGGTGTTGAAGTTAACTTGTCCTTCAGCTCATCAAAATCCAATTGATAGGTGTCATCCCAGATGAATGGCACTCCTTTGCGAGTCAAGTTAGTCAACGAACCCACTATCTTTGAGAATCCCTGAATAAACTGCTTGTAATAGTCTGCTAACCCCAAGAAACTCCGAACCTCCATCGATGTCATGGGTTGTCCCCACTCCCTCACCGTCGACACCTTGCCAGGGTCCATCAGTATTCCCCTATCTGATACGATATGCCCCAATAACTATACCTCTCACAGCCAGAATCCACATTTCTCGAATTCGGAGTACAACTCATTCTCTCGTAAAGTCTGCAAAACCCTATGTAAGTGCTCAGCATGATCCTCCTTGGCCTGTGAATAAATCAAAATGTCATCTATGAAGACAATGACAAAATGATCTAAGAAATCTTTGAACACTCTATTCATTAAGTCCATAAATACTGCTGGTGCGTTGGTTAGCCTGAATGGCATAACCCAATACTCATAGGATCCATACCTTGTCAGAAATGCAGTCTTAGACACATCCTGCTCCCTAATCCTCAACTGATGGTACCCTGACCTTGAGTCTATCTTCGAGAAGAAAGATGCTCCCCTCAGCTGGTAGAATAAGTCATCAATTCTGGGCAACGGATACTTATTTCGTATCGTGACTTTATTCAACTCTCGATAATCTATGCATAGTCGTAAGGATCCATCCCTATTCTTCATAAATATAACTGGGGCACCCTAAGGTTAGGTACTCCGACGGATGAAACCCTGTCCCAAAAATTGCTCAATCTAGTCCCTTAGCTCCCTCATCTTCATAGGAGCCATACAGTAAGGTGCACGAGCTATCGACCGAGTATCCGGTGCTAAGTTAATCACAAACACTATTTCTCTACTCGACGGTATCCCTGGTATATCCTGAAACACATCGACGTACTCATGAATGATTGGAATCGAATCAAGGGAAATCACAACTCCCGTAGATGTATCCTCCTCTATATAAAACAAGTGGGTGTACGATCCTCCCTCGGGGCGAGGTATCACCACTAAGAACATCTCCTGACTAGGGATAGCAAAAACTATGCTCCTACTAAAGCAATCTATCATGGCCCTATACTCGATGAGCCAATCCATCCCGGTGATAGCATCATACTTGTGCATATCTAAAACAAGCATATCGACTGGTAGGATCAATCTCCCAATCTCTATTCTTACTCCCCGAAATATAAAGAATATCAATGATCCACAACCCAATGGTGAATCTACAGTCATGACTGTGCTCTTCGCTATGTCTAACAACCTCGTGGCATGTGCAAAACTAGTGGCAATGAAACTATGTGAAGCCCCCGTGTCAAATAATATCCACCATAAAGTCCCCCGGATAGAAAATCTACCCTCAACCGCGGGCAGTGCCTGTGGGACTATGGACTGATGGATGTTGTAGACATGTCCGTACTGTAGTTGCCCCTGCTGAACATAAACTGCTAGAATTGCAGGCAAGGCTAGGACTGGTGCTGGCACTGGAAGAGCAATTGGGAAGATCAGCCTCTGGGGCTCCTGGTGAGCACCATGCTGCTGAGGATACTTCCCCTTATCGGGGCATTTAAATCATCTGTGTCCAGTCTTGCCACAAGTAAATCACTTCCCAATAAAGTTTTCCCCTCTCTGCCCCTATTGGCCGTTGCCACCTCTCCCTTAGCCCTGATGGCCCTGCTAACTCTGTTGTTGGCTTGGGTGGCCCTGCTGTCCCTGATGGCCCTGTCTGAAACGTCCCTGTCCCTAATGAAATCCCCCCGATCTGAATCTCTTAGGAGAATCCCCCTGATGGGAAACCTGCTCACTCTGACTCTGCTGACTCTGAGTTGCTTGTGCCCCACTGACACTACCTCCACCTGTCCTACACTATTGGTTGGAATCACCCTGCCCGCTTACTCCCCTTAACATGGAAGTGGTGATCCTAATAGTGTAGCAAAGCAACATTAAGTACATCGATATACGAATTCAAATAGAGGTTACCTAGAAGATGCCGTCGAATCCTCCAGGTCATACTATCCATGAACATCTGAATTTTCTTCTCTTCAGTAGGCAACTCAGTTGGTACCAAGTTTACCAATCTAGTAAACTCTTCCTTATACTCGGCTACAGTCTTCCCATCCTGGGTGAGGTCCAGTAGTTTCCGCCTCATATCAGTCTGAACGACAGAAGGGAAATATTTGCATTTTAATCACACCTAGAAGTCCTGTATAGTCATAACGTCATGCTCATCTACACTAGTAGTGGACTCCCACCATTATAACGCTTCCCTTACTATCTTGAAAGTAGATAGTATATGCTTTTGCACCTCCGTACACTCGTACATCCTCATATGCCTCTGGATATATTTCTTCCATTGGCTAGCTGTAACAACATCAGAACCCCCTGTGAACTCCGAATGATGCGCCTTCTGGAAGGCATCCCTGACCCGCTCCCATACGGAAGGGAATGTGTGAGCTGGTGCTGGTGCCACTGCCTGTGCCTGTTGCGGGGCCTGTTGGACCACAACTAGTGCTGAATTAACTTCCTGAGCAATAATGGGAGCAACCTCGACATCATTCAATGTACCCTGAACTAGTGCTGGCTAAGGCTCGGGCTGGGCATTTCTAGCCCTAGGTGCACATCTGGGAGGCATCTGAAATGAGAAAGCATTTATAAGTACACAGTTATCAAATTTTAAATAGCTGAAGACATAAACACATAATTAAGAATGCAACAATCCTAATAATAAGGCTCTACATCAAAGAATGCTAAGCTGAAAGCATAATAAGCCGTACAGATCCTAAAAGACTCTAGAACCTGAAGCTCTGATACCACCTATGACACCCCGCCTAATTAAACACTGGATGATCAGTCTTTTATTAAATTATTTCAGAACATCCAGGTTGTTCATAATATACATCACTGTCGAAAGCTTTATTATAAACGCTAATGACCTAATATTTAAAAAGGTTGATGCCAAAATTTTATCTTTTAATTAACATAAAACCAAATTAACCAATTACTAACCATACACCATTAAAAAGAATCTCATATGAACTAAAATGACTAAGGTAATTAATGAGACTAGAGTAAACACTTTCAACCTAAATCCCAATTACAATAATTCGATAAAATAAATCGACAACTGAAAGGAATAAATAAATAGAAAAAAAAATTATCAACTGTCTGAATAAATAAGAAGGGGCAACACGCCCTAACTGAAAAAGAGAAACTCAAGATGCAGGAATAAGAATCATGGAGGCGTATACTACCAAGTCTTGTAACTTCCACAACAGCGACAACTCGTCAAATGAATGGAACTCCAATCCTTAGTGTCCCTGTGACTGGGCACCTAAAATAATTTGACAAAAGAAAAGAGATATTACAATAAACGGGTCAGAGCCCGAGTTGAAAATAGTTTAAAAATCAGCATGTGTTTAAAATTCATTAAACAGTAAATATTATATCCATGTTAGTTCCTCGTGCCCTCACTTAAGATCCTCACCTCTCAACTAATGTGCACGCTTAGCGTAGACTCCTAACCCCTCCTAGTCACGCTATCCCACTTATTTAACTTAGCCCAAGTCCTTTACTGAAATGCCTAAGTCATTGTACCCAATCATAACACCCGAGTAATACATTATTATAATTATAACGCTAGCTTAATCGGATTCAAATTACTTATTAATCATTCAAGTTCTCACATTGTTGATTAATATTAAATATTGTAATCTTTATCATCTACTAAGAAACATAGTACAATGATCTCAAGTGTGTGTGTGTATATATATATATATATATATATCACTATCATACATATATATACTAATACGGCACCCCAAAAGGCTAAACCTGCAATGCACACATACTCTGCTATCTGTCCCAGTACATCACGCACATAAGGACTATGAATTCCAAATCACCCTGGAATCGTATCAACACATATCACACACAATGGTGGCCAACATAGTTCCCAGCCCATGGGCTATGCACATACCTACCTACCCATGTGATTGCAAACTTATTAACTCACCGATAAGTCTTTCCCAGACCTATGTCCTGAGGTAGCAATCTAAAATCCCCCCGAAGGCTCATCAAGATAAGTTTTTCCCCTTCCTAAGACCTCCAGTGATAGAAAGTATGGTAGGTATGTCATACACATAAGGATTCATACAATAGGTACACACAACCCATATAATTAATAGGATCACACCACCTATATATTCCAGATTTGTATGAATTTTCATTCTTTATAATATTCACTATGTTTCCCAATTACAAGTATTCTATCTATCGTATCGCACTACTTAGAATGGATATCATTAAGGAGTAACTCCTATCCTTATACACTTATATACTCCAAGTCCACTAGTATAAGAATGAGGTTTCCCTACCTAACCTTAACTTGTTAATTATTCTCGAATTATTTTCACCGAATTCCAGCTCGCCCCGTAAATTTCTAAAAATCTAAAATCTCGTTCAAAGTGCCCAGTATCTTATTTGAACGAGTTCGTTTGAACAAACTTTGAACGAACTAAACTCTGAATTCTCGTTGGATTTCTTGTTGGTCATTCGAACGAATTTCCATTTCCCCAGGTCGTTCAAACGACCTTTGCCTAGTTCGTCCTCTACCTTAGGAAACCTGCATTTTTGGACATTTTTGTTCACCCAATTCGCATCAAACTTTACCCAACTCATAATTAATAGTCCTAAAGCCATTTTACGTTCATTTAGATGTTCCCTAACATCTTTTAACCATCAAACCTCATTAAATTTCTTATATGGGTGAAGGAATTTAATCAAATGTCAAAAGCCCTAGTTTTACATCATCAATAATTTTGTCCACCCAAAATCCAAAATTAAATTTGTTTTTCTTCATGTATCAACCCAGATTCATAGCCTCTACATATGGTAATTCATCTACATTAAATTTCCTACCCAAATGCTTTATTAACAATTCAATTTCAACCCAAATTTTATCATGTCGTGTGTATATCATCAATTCTATACTAACATGTATAATATATGGACTGATTAAAGCAAGATAACCCCTTGCCTTGTTGGGTAGGTCTGAATCATTGAATGGAAGTAGTATAGATGCGTTCCTCTCTTCCCGATTTACACGTTGGTGGTATTTTTAGTGAAAGATGGGTGAGTTTGGTTTTGGAGCTCCTAGGAATCTCTTCTCCTTCTTCCTCTTGGACTCTCTCTTTTCTTTTACAAATAAAACCTAACTTCTCCCACGTATATGCAGATATAATTCTTCCAATTTTCGTCCATTAATTACCCTCAATTTTTCAAAAGACAAAAATACCCCTCTGGGGTGTCGGTTTGGCCTAAAACTATCCCGAAACCCAAACTAAACCTTCGGGTAGACTTTTCTGACTGTTTCGACCCTTCCGGACATGTTGGGGCACTTGAAATGACCATTTGGGCGATGTATAAATATTTTACTTTTTATTCTATTAATTTAGTCCTAACACGACTCATACGTGCATCCCGGTTTAAATTCCATAATTGTCGTATTTCTCTCTCACAACAATTTTCATAAATTCATAATCACATTCAGGATCCTATATTACTTATTCGTTTAGTAATATTCAATGTAATTCCCAATAATAAATACTACCTCTTATCACGCTAGTTAATATTTATTTTATTCCGAATTAATTATAAATTAATTCTTCTCACATTTAATTCAATTAATCCCATAATTAAAATCACGGGGTATTTGATTCGTATCGAATATTGCATATTTTCGCCCGTTATCTTTATGCATTCTAGCACTTTTACGGTCCTAAATGCCTATAATTATGCTCATTAACCAGACAACCTTGGATTTGGATATATACATGCATTGCAGGGGTTATTTGTGCTTTTGTAGGTATTGGAACGCTAAAAGTGAGGTTCGGTTGCATTTCGGAGAAGTTCCATCATCAAATGCTACTTCAAGGGCAATTTGGTCTTTTCAAACTCACTATTTTTTATGGAATGAAGTTACCAACATGTAGATAATCAAATTATCTTTCCGTGGCCACTAACCGTGCGTCATTCTGACTCCGTATGTGGAAGTTATGCCCATTTTCGGAAGGTTTCAGTATTTTCTTCTACTTCAAGGGAATTTTGGTAATTTCATTCTGCATAATTTGGAGGGTTTCAAAACATAATCAGGTAGATAATTGAATTAGCTTCACGTCGGTTCTGACCACGCCTCATTTCGATTCCGTATGAGGGAGTTATAGCCGTTTCCGTGCAACGCGTCAAAATTGGTTCGGAGAGGAAAAGGGTGCTGTGGGCAGCCCAAGGCAAATTCCAAAAGTGCGGTCTACCGGTCCCAAAATAGAGGTCGACCGGTCCCATCAGATATGGACAAAAATTGACTTATTTTGGGTTTTTTGGCTTGGTTTTGTTGGGGGTTTATTTTGGGGTATAAATAGAATGTTGGGGGCTTTTATTTGGAGGATATAATTCATTTAGGTTAGTTTTTAGGTGATATTTTTGAGAGTTTCTCTCTCTTAGGGTTCCATCCCAATTTGTATGTAAGTTGTTACTATTCATCTTCTTCCTCTTTAATAAAGCTTCCATTTCCTGATTTCTTGCTTTGATAACTAGTTTCCTTGCTTTCAAATTAGTTTATTGTTGTTATTTATTGCTTTAATTAGTTTAGTTGTTGTTTAAAGTAGTTTAATCCATGTATTGTCAGTAGATAACAGGTTGGGATTGCGTTTTCTCCATTGATGGGAGTTGAGCTCCGAAAATTAGGTTTTGTGTAAAATTGCATTTAATTGAAACCTCGCATATTAAAGTCGGATTATTATGCATTTAACTTTCTTTGTCACGCAACGTTAGTGTTTATAGCGGTAATCCGAATTTAAGATGCGTGTGACCATTTTCTGTTAAATGTTTAATCTCGCAACTTTGGGTTAAATTCCTTATTATGTGATGCTTATACTTAATTGAAAATGCTCGATTAAATATTTTCGAACCGAAATTCTAATTATTAGTTGTTTTACCCATGGTGGGGACACGATCCCGACTCTCGTTTTATTAATTCTAGTTTAGACTTTACTTATTAATTTTTCCCTTTTCTTAATTTCCAACCTATCACCTTTTACACTTTTATTTTAGGAGTATTAAATCCTATAAATTCTATCTACTCGTCTCTGTGGATTTTTGATACCCGACTTACCGCTATACTTGTATCGCAAGTGCAGTCGTAATTTAGATTTTTGTATTAAGGCGGTGAAACGAATTCAACGATTATCGTTTTGACACGACGCTACTTTTCACCCTTTATCAAAATGGCGCCGTTGCTGGGGATGAGTTTGTTTTAGCATTTATTTGATTTACTATTTCGTAGTATTTTTTCTATTTGTATTTTTTTTTCTAACCTTTTTGCAGGACTTTCACATTTGAGCACTTAGAAATGCTTGAATTTTCCGCGCGCACTTACTTTGTGGAATTCGCCACTTCGAGCCATTTTTGGGGTAAGCATGTCTTATTCCAATTCTTTCGGTAATCCTTGTTATAATCCTCAAAATTCACGCAAGCCTATGACTTTCGGTGAATACTTAGCATCCCAAAGTGTAACAAATTCAAATATGACTTTGGGCGAGTATAACGAAAGTCAAAATTTAGGTTATTTGAATTTTGTTGATGATGATAATGATTTTGGCCCTTTACCTCCTTATAATAGGAATTTTGAAACGAATTCGAATAGTTTTCAAAATTCCTATAATAATGAGTTTTCGTTTAAGTCCGATGGTAATTTTCAAAGTTCCCATTTTCATGCATCCGCACCTCGACCTATGACTTTTGGTGAGGGTTTGCGTATGTATGAAAATGAGAAAATTGAAAATCGCTATCGGGAAGAAAATCGTCTGTGGGAACATGAGTTGGATTTATTATTTGAGTCCGACGACGATTTTGCTTCCGAGACTTTCGAAGTCGAGGAATGTTTTGAACCAAATGAGGTAATTGTGCCTACTTTGGAACAAGCCATTCTAGACTTTACCCATTGCGTAGTAGATATTGAAAGTGAGGATGATAATGACGTAATATCGATTTGCAATGAAATGATTTCTTCTTTGGCCCCCAAAGAAGAACATTTCATTGAAAATGATATTATTTCCTTTGTGCGATGATGATTCATCTCATGAGTTTGAATTTCTTTCATCCCCATTTTCATTCTCTAGTACCACACCGTCACAAGTACCCGATGATTCGGTTTCAAACTTTAATGTTTTAAACCTTATCGCCAATGAGGAGTACTTTCTCGAGTTACCCTCCACGATCGCGTCTTTTCCTTTGTGTGAGCCTCCTCCCATTCCAACTTCAAAATCATTTGGAGGATATTCGGCTTTTCTCGGTCCCCACTTGTTTTTGTCACCCGTTCAATCCAAACCCCTCATCGTCCCACCAAAACTTTTAATTGGCGATGGTTCCTTTCTTCCTCCTTACACATGCCTTCCGTTGTTCAAACGGAATTCATATTTTTCGGAAGGCATGCTTGTATGTGAGGGTACACCGATTATCCTCCAAAGTCAAATCATTTTCATGGTGGACCCTCAGCTATTTAGACTTCTTGTGTATAGTTAGTGTGAAGTCTAAATAGTAGGTTGTATATAGTTAGCTTTTTATTCTTTCTTTCTTTTTATCTTTCTTCTTTTTAATTTAGTCTAGTGTAATTAGTTAACTTTTTATTATTTATTTTTGCTATGCTCGGTACTAACTTGTTTTGTAGATCCTTTGGACTTATTCTTATGGGGATCGCTCCACTTTTGGGTAATATCAATATTTTCCTCTCTTTGGCTTGGTTCTTAATTCACATTGAGGACAATGTCAAGTTTTAAGTTAGGGGTGTGGGATATTCTATCCATTTCTGTATTTAGTCCATGTTTTTGCTCACATGTTAGTTACTTAGTATGCTTTTCTTAGAAAAATTGAAAATTTTAAAAACATTTTCTTTCTTTTTTCTCATTTATTGGGAATTTCGACCTTGTTTCCGATGATAAATTTCAATAATTGCCCGATCCAATAGACAACCCAATGATGCATGTTTTCGATTTTAGAAGTTATTAGACTTTAGTCTCACTTATTGATATTATGAATAACTTCATGAATTAAACTTTAATCCCATGAGCACATGCACTTTTATGGTTATATTGATTTGGTTTAAGATTTTTATAACTCGGTAATCTTTTGTTGCATTGTATATACTTACACCGAGTAAGATTTGTACCTTTCATCGCTTGTGAGTGTATACACTATTCTTTTCTCATTGAAAACGTTGAATTCGTCGTTAATCTCATTATTCTTTCATTTGACCGTTCATTAATTAAGTTCATACTTGTGTTACTTGATCATGATTTTCATATATTGTTTTGACTCGATAATTGCGTAAACTTTGTGAAATGATCATAGGCATTCTTTGTTACATCACCTATATTAGCCTTGACCTCACCCATATATGTTTACCCTCGTTAACCCCTTTGAGCCTAAATATAGCTTTTCGTTTCATAACCCAAATCCCATAACCAACTTTAAATTGGAGTTATAAGCCATACATACACTTTCCATACCTTTGTTTGGAATGTTACTTGGGATTAAATGTTGTTGTTATGATGTCGGTTACAATTTGGGAGTGTGAGAGTATGAAAAGTAAAGAGAAAAGAGAAGTGAAAAAGTGAGAGAAAAAGAGAAAGCAAAAAGCAAAAGAAAAGAAAAGTAAAAATGAGAAAAATAAGAAAACAAAAGAAAGAGAAAGTTATAAATGTTGTGTATATAGTTCAATAAGCTTTGATTACTCTCCCTGATGATATATTCGATGCCATTTTGGAACTTGTTTTTCAATTTTGATATTGCCCACATTTTCCTATTATCCCGAGTTTTCATCCCGAACACTTTGAGTCCGTATATACATTCCTTCATTTCGAACCCTAGCCATACCTACATTATAACCCTATACAAGTCCTATGTGATCTTAGGTTGATGTAATTTAAAAGTTTAAATAGTTTTGATAATTTGTGAAAATACATTTCGCCTCTTTTAATGTGCGGTATCCTTTTATTGAGATTACAATTTTTCAGTTTATATATAGCATTCTTCTTTTGTGACATGTGTGCGGCCTAGTTTCCATTTACATTTACTCTTTAGCCCGCATGTTTCGTGTGTTAGCTCCCTGTTTCCAGTGAATTCACTTGATGAGTGTAATGATCGCGAGGATTGAATATATGCTTGCTTTAATGTTTATCCGGTTTATATAAGTTTTTGCCAAATCACACTTTGCATGTGCTCGCTCCCCTCCCACATTTTAAGGTTTCAATTCTATGAGGTGCATTCTATAATGTTAATGATTCGGACTTTTGTGTGAATTCATTCACTTTGCTAATAATGCATATGAAATCTTTTTCTCTTTTATTGGGCTTGTCGCATGTTGGTTTGGGCATATTTTGAGGAAACCATATGATGTTTGTGGGTACCATCCCTGAAAACCCTCACGAGACGACACTCGTCCACTAGGGTAACCTAGGGGTTTAACGACTTATTGCATATGCTAAATGCAATCGTGTTCCCTACGGAAGTGGCAATTATATTTCGATGCATATATGCATTTTGTATTTCCTTCTGTGGACTAGTTTTGTTTGTTTCATCACTAGGGACTAGAAATGTTTAAGTTAGGGGGTGTGATTCGTATCGAATATTGCATATTTTCGCCCGTTATCTTTATGCATTCTAGCACTTTGATGGTCCTAAATGCCTATAATTATGCTCATTAACCAGACAACCTTGGATTTGGATATATACATGCTTTGCAGGGGTTATTTGTGCTTTTGTAGGTATTGAAGAGCTAAAAGTGAGGTTCGATTGCATTTCGGAGAAGTTCCATCGTCGAATGCTACTTCAAGGGCAATTTGGTCTTTTCAAACTCACTATTTTTTATGGAATGAATTTACCATGTAGATAATCAAATTATCTTTCTGTGTCCACTAACCGTGCGTCATTCTGCCTCCGTATGTGGAAGTTATGCCCATTTTTGGAAGGTTTTGGTATTTTCTTCTACTTCAAGGGCATTTTGGTAATTTCATACTGCATAATTTGGAGGGTTTCAAAACAAAATCAGGTAGATAATTGAATTAGCTTCGCGTCGGTTTTGACCACGCCTCATTTCGATTTCGTATGAGGGAGTTATAGGCGTTTCCGTGCAACGCATCAAAATTTTATAGTTTTCTAGGATGACTAGGTTCTTGTAGGTTTTCATTTTTAGTTCATAATTTATTTATGGAAGAAACAAGTCATTGTGGGTGAGAGAATTCCAATCTATATCATTTTTCATGGGTTGATGAGATTTCCACGCATATGTGTATTTTTCATGCATTTTCTTTCTATGTTATATTTCTTTACTTCACATGATTTTATAAACATTCATGCATCATTCTTATTCAAAAATCCAAAAAGATTTTATGTTTATTATTTTTGTGAAATGTGGTTAAGTCTTTGATTGATATTGATTTGATAATCTATTTAACTTGAATGATGATTAAAAAATGAAATCTGAACCATTTGATGAAAATGTTTGATTGATTTAATTGTTTGGTTGAAATTCACTTAATAAATCATGATTAAGAGATTTGTTGAAATCTATGGTATCGATTTCACACTACTTGATCACATGCATATCAGTTGTTGCATATGATGTTTATTATGCGAATATTAATTTTACTGCTTAACTTGATCGTGATCAAATCCCTAAGATCTTATTGGTGTTTCGTTGGTCCATATGTGAGAATTTGTGAGTTTTTAACTATGAATGAGTTAAAAAAGGACCATTTTCAAAAGCATTGATAAGGGCTACCTAGAATTGTTTATACCCATTTTAAAAATTCAAATATTTTTAGGTAGGTGTCATCTAGGCATGTCAAAAGCCAATCAGTGGTAAAAACCAAAATATGTTGCAACATAGGCATAAGCCAAGAGCTTAAACCGTCATGAAAAATAAGATATGTCATAACTTTTCTAGAATAAAATATTCTATTTAGTTGACATTCAAAAGATTTTAATCAACATATGATTGAGGGAGTTAATGGTTCGAAACTATCGTTTTGATAATAAAAGGATATCGATGTAGTGATTGTCTTTTTAGTATCATTTGTAATGTTTTCATAATTTGATTATGTGCATTCATATTGGTTTTGTATACCTATTTTTCACATGAATCATACCTTGATTAATATTACAAAGTTAAAAATATTGATATGATGAGAATTTTATTCCTTTTATGCTGAATTGATTGAAATGGAGTGAAACGTGTGTTTAATTAATGCTTTTAATCGAGATTAAAATGAAATCTTTTAATAAAATCATTTAATCATGAGTTACCTAATTACAATCACACTTTACATGTTTGTGTATGCATTTATATATATGTGTGTATGTGAGTTATTAATTTTATTCTTTTTGTACATGCTATCCCGGGTTGGTGCTATTAAAGTCAAATTGAATGATTTTTCATGCATTTGCATTCATTCATACCATTGGTTATTCCGAGAGTTGGGTTTCTGGGGTCTTTATGGGAATTTTTTTGATTTTGGGGGGTTATTGTGGCATTTTCTCTATTTTTTGTGCACATCCCACAAAATAGAGGCGTATATACAGAATTTTATGAACAAATAAGTTGTCCCGTATGCACGATGTTGGGTTATTAAATGAGTGCATATGGTTCATTTAACTTGCAAAACTAACATAGAGCCTAAACACTAAGTAAAATCGCCCATATAACCGTTTTAGCCATTATACATCATTTTGATCACATTTTGAGAGATTATTGCTTAGTTTATGGTATTCAGCCCTAGATTTGACAGATTTGTGTCATTTGCCTAATATAACTTGGGCAAGTCTTTGATTCTCTTTGAGTTTAAATGGTTTCCTTTGCTTCTAGTGATTCTAGGTTGCGTATTCTTATTTAGGAGTTGATTGGGTGATTTGATCGCATTTTTAGTGACTTTAGGCTAGTACATTTTAGGGTTTTGTGTACTTTGGCATTTAATTAGGTTGTTAATTATTTAGGTTATATTCCATTTTTTTGCATAATGGGCATATATAAGACATGATAGGAAGAGAGTTCTTGTTCCACATAGTGGACTCGGTGAGACTTTGAGAGCCCCATCATGCCCCAAGTGCTTGTATTCAGATTCTTTATGTAGACAGATGCCTCTAAGATGAACTTCACTAGAGATTGTTCTTTTTTGTTTGTGTCTTTTATGTCTCGTGCCATCATAGCCAAGAGATATGTCAATTTGACACACCTTGAGAGGAGTGATAAGGGTGAGTACCTCTTATCTTTGATTAAAGTCATTCGTGATTCTTCGTTGGTTCCACCTCATGGTTTGACTAAGGATACTTTTGTTAGAGAGCTCTCTGGGAGCATGGTTATTCCTATAGAGACCATGCATGCAATTCATTCTTTTGTCTGTGGTGTTACTCTAGAGATTACTGGTGATGCCTCTACAACTCATTTTGGCCTTGAGACGTGTATCTATAGTCAGGATTATAATTCCTATCGTGATGGTGACTATTCAACGGAAGAGGTTGCATAATTTTTAACATGGTTTGAGTATTCATGGATTCGACCTTTGTTTCTTTAGAATGAGATGGATTAGTCATTATCTTTATTTCATTTTCAAGTTGTTTAAAACCTTATGCCTCATCGCCGTACTCAGGATTTTCCTTTCACTATCGGTCATCTGATGCATGAATTAGCTCATCATCATGTGACCGGTTATCCCGAGTTGATCATTCAGGTTATGAGGAGAGTCTGTATAAAGATAGTAGGTGAGGTGTTACACTATGGTAGGTTGATTACATGGTATATTCTTTCATTTGGAGTGCCTAGATTACATTTATATGAGGACAAAACTATTTTGGGTCTGATTTTGAGTGTGAGTTCTTCACAATCAGTGGGTCAGAATTCACAATGTCTAGTGAGACAATTCATAGATCCCAATGCCCCATCACCAGATCCTGCTCAAGCACTGGCCTCCTGCCGAGCTGTATCAGCCTCCTTGGCAGCTTCCTCACCTTTTTATTGAACTATCTCAACAGACTTAACTTTATTTTCCTAAGCTGCTTTGTCCTCTTTATACTTCTATCGGGACTCCACCAAAATTTTTTGGCAACCCAGTAAGGGCTTCTTCCACTCCACTGGATGAATTTGAAGCTTTGATAGCCTCATCCTTCTCCAGGATATTATTAAAGTACACCAAAAACTGCAAAAGAAAGAAAAGCACAAATCAGAGTATGAACATGGTATGAAGAATCAAAATGATAAGTATAATGACACTTACTGATGCCAGGTGTTAGGCTGCCAAGTCAGTAACCTTCTCCCGGGGAGTAGAAGTCTCAGCGGCTCGGCGATCTAAAAGAGTTCCAGACAAAATTAATTTCTTGGCCAAGCTAGGAGCGATGAGAGATGGAGTATTAACTCTCGAAGAAGGTACCTCAACCCTAAAAAGTTGGGCAACAGAATGCATGGTCTTCTCAGCCAGACCCCTTCTCAATCTTCTCAGAGGAACATCTTTAATCAAAGGTGTTGTCTCTTCTCGAATAACAACAACCCCTTCAATTAAAGGTTTTGCCTCTTTTGGAGAAAGTGGGGGCTTCTTACTGATCCCCTTGACAACTGTGACTGCTCCACCAGATGGAGCAACATTTTTTTCTTAGTCCCTTCAGCTGGGACATCATCTTTGCTCTTCTTTGCCCCATCAGCACCAGGGGCAACCTTGGCAAAGAGATCATGCATTCTCCTCTTCTTCTTCATCAGGTCAGCAATAGAAGTACCCAAGTCAGAGGAAGATTCTTCAACAAATGAAGAAGATGCTGGAGCCTGCTCAAGATCAATCACTAAAGGAGGAGAAAGAGGTCGAGCAATAAAAGAGGAAGTGGTGTTCTTGTATCTCAGCAAATAGGAAGCAGACCTCACGTGTTCCCTAGCTATTACTTGATGCAATCCCCAGATAAATTTCAAATCCTTTATATTAATATCACTCTCTTTTGGGGATTTTCTCTTACTGTCAACTGCATCATAAAAAATAAATGTCAGTGACACATTTTATCAAACAAAAATAGAGCTAAATTGAAAAACAAAACAACCTATACCATTGCCATAAAGTGGACATCTGGGACCTTGGTACACGTCTTTCCCCTTAATGGGGTGTGTTGCTAATTTTTCATCATAACCCCATGTTCAAAATAATCCCTATTAGCGTGAGGGAGATTGACCACTAAAGCTTTGTTAGAAAACCTAGTTTTTAAATAAAAGGTCGTGACGCTGGTGATACATTTATAACAGTACATAATTTCACGAATCCCTAGACGAGTTCCATGAATTTAATTCAATCTATGTACGCCATTAACTACCCTCCATGTATTTAGAACTACTTTTGCATGAACAATATCAAAATATTGGCAAAATTCCAAACACAGGGGATTAGGCGGAAAAAAAACATTCTGCTACAAAAATGGAAGGAAACCAATGTCCCTCAGCTAGAGAAAATAAACCAGAAGGGCAAGGAGGTTCTTCCAAAATAACCCAAGAAGGAATCCCAAAGTCAGCCCTAAACTTATCTAACAATTCGATAAGGTAAAATATGGTGGATAAAACAAAGAAAGAAGAAAAAGGGAAGAAATTCTTACAGAAAATCAAAAAATCAACTAAGGCAGATGACAGAAAGAACGATCGTAAGAAGAAAAGTGAGAAGACAAAAAGTTTAGGAGTCTAAATGGCAAAAGGTAGAAGACAATCTGATGATATCGTCTTTAAATATGCTGCCTTAGAAAATGGAAAAAGTAATGATTACAAATGACGACGATTGTGTTTCCGACGGCTAATTAAGGAAAAAGACACAAGTACCCAAGCGTCCTCTAAAAATTCGAAATATTTACAAGTTTTCCATTTTGCGCTCAAAACTGTTATGATAAGTGCGAAATTTTACAAGTGTTAGAGGTCTATAATCAAACAAGACAGAATAAACATGCCCGAGCAACTTTTGGGTATAATATTCCACACTCTCATATCCAACTTCAACTGTGAAACATTGGGGGCTTTTGTTGATACAAAAATTAGTCAGCTGATGTGGACTAGTTATATGAAGACACATGTCATCCAACATGGCAAAATTATATACACCAAGCAACTTAACATGCCGAGCTACTCAGTATACCGAGAAACTATCTGGGAAGACCAAACGACCAGGATGAATTCAATGAACATTCTTACTATGTACTGATACATATGCCTATTTAATGACGGCGTATTGTCTATTCATATGGGCAGCCAAAGGGCTATAAATACATTATAATACCCTCATAACGGGGTAAGCGATCATAAGCAAATATAATCCAGACTAAGGCAAAACACCCGGCAATACAAAACAGTGGACGTAGGCCATTTCATTAAGGCTGAACCACTTTAAAAATCTCTTATCTTATTTCTTATTTCATATTTATCCGTGATTAATTAATTAGATCAAATCTAGTTTTTTACATCAACAATGAGTTTTACTCTAAATGAAATGTTTTGTCGAAAAATAAAATAGCCTACTAAAACAGTTTGAAAGAGGGTAACTTCAAAAGTGAATTGAATTAAAAAGTAAAGAAAAGAAAATGAAGCAATTAAATTGAATCATAAAATATAGGAATTGTAATGCATAAATTGAATATAAGAACAAATAAAACTACATGTAAGAATAATACCTAAAAGATATATGTAAAGATAAACTTTAATTGTGGGTGTTGGTATGCAATTTTTTGACAATATTGTAAGAACATGATTTTATAAATGTTCATCACAATTAATTATGTCGTATACCGTTACAACCGTCGAAGAAGTTCAAGAGCAACCTACATCAATAAGGATCCGAATATATCAAGGTTCTTCATCAAAAAGCTTCCATAAAGTTTACATTGGTAAGGTTATATTTTAAATACCTTAACTTTGCACTTAGAGTTTTGGGATATTTTTTCAAAATATTTTCTAAGTGTTAGAGCGGGATTTTTTGGTCAAAATTTGAGAATGAGTAATTTTCTAAGTCTTGTAGCATTCCTCGATTTTGACGCTCAGGTCGTTCAAGCGAGATCACCATCTCTTTCGAGCGACATTAGATGTCACGCGATGTCATTCAAATGATATGTGTACTTCGTTCGAGCGAGATCTCCTTTTTGTTCAAACGATCGAGGAGGCACGATTTTTATAAATACTCATTAAATGGTTTCGTTTTCATTAAGAAGTCCCCGCGTTTTGAAAGACAGAAAACTGCGAATCTGCATAATTCTTTTTGACTTCTTCTTTAGGGTTTTCATCCCTTTTGTTTTCAATTCACGAAAATCCCGTATGCTTTGGTGAATTGTTTTGGTGTTCAAGAACACACTTTACTTTTGTTCCTTCTTTGTGGGGAGAGCTCTACAGCCGACAGCTTCGTGCTATTATGGAAGGAGTCCTTGTGAATATTTTAGACTGCGTGTCTGGACTGCGCGTCCTGGTGGTATAGCGGCATGTGGATCATTGTTGATTTATTTCTAGTCGTTGCTTTGGAGTTTTGACGAATACACCGTGCGTTACTCTTGTGGGCGAAAGCAAGATGGTATGTAAGTCAATGGTCTTGTAAACTTGTTAGAGTTCTAGAAATAAAAGGTTTTGCCCTTCGGAGGTTTTTCCTAAAATTTTGTGTCGTATGCTATATCTTATTTGGTTTGATACGTAGTTGCATGTTTAGGGACTGAATTAATTTGGTTTAAAAATAGACTCTAATTAAATAAGGTTTAATTGGAAACTTGCGAATTAATTTAAATCGGTATCACACACCGGCGCATCTTTTAGAAATTGGTATCAGAGCGGGTTACGCTAATTTATCACGTGATCCTGATTTTTAAAGGATTTATTTTTTTTATACAATTTGACTTCTCACGTCGTCAAATTGATATCAGAGACGGTTACGCTAATTTATCGCGTATTCCTATTTTCCGCAAAATTGTGTGATATTGATTTTTTTAAAATCAATTTTGTGAAAAATCGCAATTTTTCCAATGGAACATTCATTTAATATGATGCCTATTTTTGAAGGGTCCAATTACGCCTATTGGAATGCTCGTATGAAATGACAATTAAAGGCTATTGATGAATGTGTTTGGTTATTGTGTGAAAGAGGGTGGACTCCTCCCACTATCACCGTTGATAATATCACCTCTTTAAAACCCATGTCGTCCTTGACTGAAGATGATTTTAAAATGTCTAATTTTAATTCACGTGGTTTGAGTGCTATTTCTAGAGCCGTCACTCTCGTCGAGTTCGGTCGAATTATGACGTGCACCACATCTAAAGAGGCATGGGATGTACTCCAATTGACATATGAGGGTACAAATGCGGTTAAAGAATCAAAATTGCAGAATCTTGCCACCCAATTTGAGACCATTACTATGTTAGAGTCCGAAACTTTTGATGAATTTTATGCACATTTATCGGACATTCTCAACACTAGTTTTAATTTGGATGAGGCAATTGATAACACGCGTGTCGTTAAAAATATTTTGAGATCTCTCCCAAAATGCTTTATTCCTAAAGTCACTGTTTTGAACTCTTTGGGAAATTTGAAATCACTTAAGTTGGAAGAACTTGTAGGAGATCTTCAAACCTATGAGATTGACATGCTTCCTCAAACTATTAAGGCTAAGGATAAAGGCGTTGCTTTAAAGACTCATTTTAAGAAAAAGAAAGAAAAATTTTGTGAGTCCGATTCTAAGGGAGATTTTGATTTTAATGATATGGCCTTATTTGCAAAAAAATTTAAAAAGTTTCACAAAATTTCTAAAGAAAGTTCTTCCAATAAAAAGAGATTTTTTGAGAAAAATAAAAAGAAAGGAAAGGCCAAAGAAAGCGGTGAGAGGGAAAAAGAGAATGACTCAGATGAGGAGTGTGAGGAGCATTTTGAGAACGTGACTTGTTTTGAATGTGAGGGTAAGGGGCATAAGTCATTTGAGTGTTCTACGTGGCTTAGAAGGAAAGGGAAGAAAGTAACCATGCCGTCCACACTTAGTGATAGTAGTGAAGGTGAGGGTGATGTGAATAGTGGTGAGAAGTTTGTTACTTTTTTAGCAAGTCGTGTGAGCACACCCACTTTGTCCCACAATAGTGCACACGAATGCGATGGTGATGATTTGAGCGCTTCAAGTGAGGGAGAAAGGGAGAATGAAAGTGGAGATGAAAGTGAGCTCCAAAAAGCATTTAGATATTTGTACACCGAGACCTTAAAATAAAGAAGTATAATAGGGATTAAGGTCGTCGAGTGTCAGATTTGGAGAGAGAGAAGGAGGTTTTAAGAAAGGAAAAATGTGATTTGACCGACACGATGTCTAGTCTGATGACACGTGTATCCCAACTCGAGAGTGATCTCAAACGTGCCAGGGAGGTCGAAGTCAATTTTGAGAACGCACCTAAGAAGGTTGAAAAGGTGGTTCTTAATCCTGATAAGGGTAGAGTTGACGGGATAGGAAAAGGTCATGACGGTGCTTCCACTTCTTTTGTCTCACTTGAGACAATTCCCACTTTAGTGTCAGATTCACATGGCCCGAAAATTAACCCACCTAGGTGTTCATTTCCTATTAGGAGAGCACGCCCTAGAGTTTTTGAGAGAGGTGTTGCTAGGCCTATTTATGTATGTTCCCATTGCAAGAGGAGAGTACACCTTAGAGAATTTTGTTTTAAGTTGGGTTATGTGTCACATTTTTCTTCTACACGTGTTTCTGCCACACATGCACCCACACATGATACTTTGCATGCTCCTGAAGACTACATGAGAGAGTTTTCACATTTAGGTGAGCAAGTTAAGTTTTTGGTCAAAACTTTACAAAATTTGATGGTGGTTTTTCATAAGTTGGCACCACCTTTGGAAAACCCTTCTGCACCTAACAATTGAGGTTTGACTTGTTTACTAGCATAGGATGTTTTCCATGATGACATTATTTTCCTATTGCTAGTATGTATCATTTTTGTATGTTTTACATTTTTTTTAAAAAAAATACAAAAAGATTTTATTTAGATAAAATTTTTGAAAAATCCAAAAAGAGTTTTGTATTTTTTTTACATCGTTTATGGATGGACACTTAGGATGATTGAGTCACAACATCATTTCATTTTTCATGTGACTATTTGATAGTGTTTTGAGATAATATATCATGTTATCTTTGTGCTTTATAATGTTTGGAGTCATTGAGATGTAATTAAGTGTTACTTTCTACATGTTTGACTCATGATTTCCTTTATTTCACACATGCACGGATTTGTTTGATTATTATACTTGTCTTATCACATGTTGGTTGGGTGTTTTCACTTCAATCATGTCCTTAAAACGAACCAAGCGCGACAACACTTGATAAGAAAGTTGTGCATGTAAGAACCGTTTGTGAGTTTGTGTGCTTTATTTGAAAATGGGGAAGGGCTGCGAAGGGTTCATTTGGCCTTTGCGAATACTAAGCCACCATTATATCGAACCTAAAAAATTGAGGAATTTTATTATCCGGGGTCCAAAGAGGTTTAAAAGATCCAGAAAAAATTTAAAGGCAAGAAATTCATGCCAAAAAGGGGGCCATTAGGTTTTTCCACCAATTCTCCAATGTTTAAGAATTTAGATTACCTCTAAAAGAAAATATATACGGGGGATATTTGGATGGAAATAATTCAATGGGTTTTCACGTCCTTTGAAAATTTCTTGAAACGGCACTAAATAGCTTTGGACGTTATTGGTGTGGAAATCACTTTGACTTTGATTTGTTGATTTGCATAAGACGATGTTATCAAAATTTAACAAATTTTACACTTAAGGATACTTTTCATGTTCATTCGTTAGAGGTACATGTATTCATCGATCACACATGATTGATTAAGTTGATTTTCCTATCGAATGTGTTCACACCCATTCATTCCATTTCCATGACTTGGTTGCTTTATTTAAATTCACGGTATGATTTTTGTATAATTTTTTTTTTCTTTATTTAAAAAATTGAAAAATCAAAAATAGTATGTGGATTTTTTTAGTTACTCCTTTGCATGCACGTAGTTTGAAATATATTTGTTATGCATTTTTATCGTGACACTCCATGTTTTAGTTTGTTTCTTCTTATCTGTCTATTTGGGGACATCATAAAAAGGGGGAGAATGAATTATGATTTTATGGGGGAGTTTTTGCATTAAGGGGGAGATTTGATTATATTGATTAATTTATTCTTATATCACTTCAAACTCGATGCGTCACGAAGGTTTTTTCTTTATCTCATGTGTGTACGTACAAAGATTGAAGATCATTATGTTGCACTCCCTCATGAGAAAAGGTTTGAGATTTGATGAAGATGTTTTTGAAGAAAAGTTTAGAACTTGCAAATTTGTACCTTTTCAGTTTTGAGATTCTTGGGAGGGTAGATTTGTATAGGTATTTTGGTATTTGATAATTCAGATGTTTTTTTGTATGTTCTGGCATAAACATACGGGGAGATTTGTAAAAACATGATTTTATAAATGCCCGTCACAATTAATTATGTCGTATACCGTTACAACTGTCGAAGAAGTTCAAGGGCAATCTACATCAAGACGGATCCGAATATATCAAGATTTATGTTTTAAATACCTTAACTTTGCACTGAGATCTTTGGGATATTTTTTCAAAATATTTGCTAAGCGTTAGAGAGGGATTTTTTTGTCAAAATTTGAGAATGAGTATTTTTCTAAGTCCTGTAGCGTTCCTCAATTTTGATGCTCAGGTTGTTCAACCGAGATCACCATCTCGTTCGAGCGATATTAGATGTCGCGCGATGTTGTTCAAATGACACGTGTACTTCATTCGAGCGAGATCTCCTTTTTGTTCGAACGATCGAGGCGACGCAATTTTCTATAAATACTCATTAAATGGTTTCGTTTTCATTAAGAAGTCCCAGCGTTTTGAAAGACAGAAAACTGCGAATCTGCAGAATTATTTTTGACTTCTTCTTTAAGGTTTTCATCCCTTTTGTTTTCAATTCACAAAAATCCCGTATGCTTTGGTAAATTGTTTTGGTGTTCAAGAACACACTTTACTTTTATTCATTCTTTGTGGGGAGAGCTCTTCAATCGACAGCTGCGTGCTATTGTGGTGGGAGTCCTTGTGAAGATTTTAGACTACGTGTCTGGACTGCATGTCTGGACTGCGCATCCTGGTGGTATAGCGATGTGTGAACCATTGCTGATTTATTTCTAGCCGTTGCTTTGTAGGTTTGACAAAGACACCATGCGTTACTCTTGTGGGCGAAAGTAAGATAGTATGTAAGTCAATGGTCTTGTAAACTTGTTAGAGTTCTAGAAATAAAAGGTTTTTCCCTTCGGGGATTTTTCCTGAAATTTTGTGTCGTATGCTCTATCTTATTTGGTTTGATACGTAGTTTTATGTTTAGGGGATGAATTAATTTGGTTTAAAAATAGATCTAATTAAATAAGGTTTAATTGGAAACTTGCGAATTAATTTAAATCGGTATCACACACTGTCGCATATTTTACAAATATAAATGGACTCCTACATCTATATCTATAATTTAACTTCATAACCACTTGTAAATTTCAACTGCAATTTGAAAATAACAAACTCGTTTCCTATATCATCTCCCCATATGTTGGAGGATATATGCTTATGCCTTCAACTTTCCAAACCACTCATTTAAATTAACAAACTTGTAATGACCAATTCGAAATTATCGGTCAAATATCCTTTCTTTAATCTTGACATTTATTAAGATCTTATAGGCCCTAAAAATGTGCATATGTGTATTGTAAACATGCCCCCACACAATAGTTGATATTTCAAGTTGAATTAATCGGTGGATTATTTGAACTTCTCCTAAATCTAATCTATAATACTTTAACATGTACTCTAATAAGCAGAACCTACATCATTTATCCACCATATCTTTGAGTGTTAAATGGTCTAAATGTTCTTTATCTTGGTAAAATATACATGAGAGGTCACCTATATCATTTTCATAACACTCCATATCTTAATCAGAATCGTTAGGAGATATTCCCCTATTAAAAAAACCTCTTCGAGGTACTGATGGGTTTTCAATCAGTTGTTAAAAGTGATAGCCTAACTTTATACTGGTTACATACTTAGTGAATCTTTCGATGGTGATAAGATAGAAACTCGTGTGCATACCAATACGGGGGCCTTACTTTTGTCATCCTTTACATATAATGTAAATAATAAGTTGGAATGAAGTGGGTGAGACCTGCTCCAGAAACCAGGATAAAAAAAATCATATTCGAAGTGAATTATGGTAGTAGTAGACAACAAAGCTTCTCATATTGTCATATGACTTCCAACACTTTCCATCTCACTGGATTCCTTTGCAATTTCTTGTCAAGATATTTATCCTTGTAATAAGCCACAACCATACATTTCTCAATTACATATTTGAACAACTTACAAAAAGTTCTTTTAATTAATAATGTCAATTAAATCCATTCTTTGAATCAAATCTAAAACTAAAATTTATGAGAGGTTTAACAACAGGTACCAAATAATTTGAGAAATTTTGATGCTATTAAAAGTGTTCTAAGATTAGATCCTGAGAACCAATATTTGTATCCTTTGGGAACTCAAAACCACCTTTTAATTACATGGTGAGATTGTGTATCATGGTTGAATATTATTCGCCATGATCTTTCTATTTACTATGAGAGTTTAAAATTTGATGCCCATTTTGGTGACCCTCTTATATAATTGGTGCAACTATTAAAATAATCAATAAGTAGGTGCAAATAGTTCTACATTTTTTTATTTTTTCACTAATTATGTGAGAGGGTCACCAAGACTCAATTTTAAAATGGGTATCCAAATTTGAACTCTTAGCATGGTGGTTGTAATGATGAAGCCTATGTTTGCCTAGATATTTGGAAATTTAGAAGAGTAAAGTTTTATTTCTCATTTCTTGAATAGAACAGATTACACAATGACTGAACAATGAACTATTTGTTAATTAACTAACATAATGCTAACTAACTTTTAACCCACTAATGTTTGTCACAGTTGTTATATTCTTATCCTTTGTTATGTTGTTATATTTCTCTATCAGACCCCCTCAAGCTGATGGGGGAGTTGGTCACCATTATCTTCGATGTTAAAAACTGAATGCGCGCAGAAGATAGAGGTTTTGTGAAGATGTCTAGAAGATGTTTATTTGTTGATACATGACGAATTATAATATTTTTAGTAAGAAATTATTTCCTTAAAAATTAATAGTCTACTTCAATGTGCTCAGTCCTAACATGAAACATAGTATTAGAGGCCAGTTTAATAGCTGAGTTATTTTCACACCACAAAGTAGAGTGATAAGGAATGAAATGTGTAAATAATGAAGAAGCATGTGTAGCCAAGAGAGCTCAGTTATCACTTGATCCATGGATTACTTGTATGCAATACATTGCTTCTTGGTATACCAATAAATAAAATTTGAACCAAGAAACACACAGTAAATAGTAGTGGATCTTCTGTCCAAGGCAATCCTAGCCCAGTCTGAGTCTGAATAAGCAGTGATATTAAAGATACTAGGATTAAATATGATTCCATAAGTGACAGTGGATTTCAGGTACCTTAGTATTATTTTGATGTTGTAGAAATCATTTACAGTGGATGGCATATGTTGACAAGCTTTATTGACTGAGAATGCTAGATGAGGTCTAGTGATTATAAGATAATAGAAGGCTTAAACTATGCTTCTGTAGAGAAATGGTTGATAAAAGGGAGGTGAGTGTTGAATGGAGATAGAAGGTTTAGTGGGGATAGGGGAGGAGGAAAGTTTGCAGTTTGACATGCCTTCCCTAGCAAGACTACTTAGGGCCTATTTTTTTAGATAAAAAGAAACCATAAGATGTAGGAGACACTAAAATGCCCAAAGAATATGAGACATTGCAAAGTTCTTTCATATAAAGAGATGTGCATATGAGAGATTAGAGATTGAATACGTGATGGATCATTCCAAATTAAGAGAATATCATCAACATATACCAGAATAATTGTGGTTGTGGTGGCAGTTCTTTGGGGAAAAAATAATTATCATAATGACTAGTCTTGAGTCCTTATGGGAGAATATATGAAGAAAATGTGGAGTACTAAGGTCTTGGAGCTTGTTTTAAACCATAGAGATATTTGTGAAGTTTGCAAATATAATGGGGCTTGGAGGAATCAATAAAGCCTTAAGGTTGATCTAAGTACACTTCTTCTTCTATTTTCCTTGAAGAAAGACATTAAAAATGCCTAGTTGTTTAGTACACCAATTGTATTCCAAGAAAGCACTTAAAATATTTTTTATAGTTAGTTGTTTGGCCACTGGACTAAAATTTTCTATAAATCCAAATCCTTCTTCTTGGAGGTACCCTTTGGCTACAAATCTTGCCTTATACTTTGCTATAGTTCCATCTGAATTCCTTTTGATTTTAAGAATCCATCTGCAACCTATAGAGTGTTTTCTTGGTGGAATAGTAACAAGATTCCAGGTTTGCTAATTTTGAAGAGCTGTATATTCTTCATGCATACCTTGAATCCATTGTGAAGAGTGAACAACAAATTCGGTATTATAAAGGTCAATATAGTTTTACTAGTCGATATGAAAATGGGATGCTTGGGCTTGAAAATGACAGTCTTAGATATTATAATCATGTGTTGGACTTTTTATGATGGATAGGGAGGAAGAGGACAGGATGAGTTATGATGATATAATAAAGGAGTGAATGAGGACTGTGGAGTAGTAGAGGATGGGGTAGTTGGGTGTTGGAGAGAAGAGGATCGGTGATTCATGAGAGGGATATCTATAGGAGAGTTGGGAGGTAGAAAATGAGGATTAGTTGGTGTAAGATATGAAGTAGAGTTTGGGGATGTTTTGGACTAAAAGAAGTATTTTATTGAGGATAGAAAATTCATTAGACATGGAGTGGACTGAGGTTAATCAGCTTGAAAAGGAAATATGGATTCATCAAATATAACATGTCTTGATATGTAAACTCTACTAATAGTTACATTATGACATCAATAGACTTTAATTATAGGATGATAACCAATGAAGCTAAATGGGTTAGACCTTGGTTCAAGTTTCTGATGAGTGTAAAATATGAGCCATGGAAACCATCTACAACCAAAGGCTTTCATGAATAGAAAATCATGACATTAATTAAAAAAGTTATTAAGGGGAGTTTTATGATGGAGTTTAGAACTAGGAAGTATATTTATGTGAAAAAATTTAGTAACAATAGCATCAAACTAGTATTAAAGAGGAAGATATGAGTGATGAGTAATACAATGGTTATTTTACCTACATGCTTGTGTTTCCTCTCTACAACACGATTCTTAGAAGATGCGTGAGTACAAGATAGTTGATGAGTAATGCCATGGATTTTGAAAAATTATTCAAATTGATTACTAATGAATTCACCATTAACACTAGTTCTTAGTAATTTAATGATATAGAAAAACTGATTTTCAGCATATAACTTGAATTCAAGAAACTTAGAGAACATTCACTTCTGTATTAAAGAGGATATATCCAAGAGAATCTACTATAATCATCCATAAAGGGAACATTGTATTTTAAAAAAGATTCAGAATGAGTAAAAAGACCCCACACATCTCAATAAATTAGAGACAAAGGAGCATTTACAAATGAATTTGAAAGAGAAAAATAAAACTTATGTACTTTAGCAATAAACAAGAAGTACACAAGGACTAATTTTTAGTTTTGACAACTGGAAAATGAAATTTATGAGCAATATAAGACAGCTTAGTTTGGGATGGATATCCTAGTCTCTTGTTTCGTAGATCACCAGTAATCCCACTTTATTTGGGGAGTTTGAGATTGAAAATGGAGTGCATTGTGGAACTTGATATAGGATTC
This sequence comes from Sambucus nigra, assembly GCA_949130495.1. Lineage (NCBI taxonomy): Eukaryota > Viridiplantae > Streptophyta > Magnoliopsida > Dipsacales > Adoxaceae > Sambucus > Sambucus nigra. The sequence goes on along the minus strand of OX422217.1, from coordinate 311,178,438 downwards.
GAGTGTGGCTTCCTTGACACATGATTTTATTAGTGGCTTTGTCCTAAACAACAAATAAATTCAATTCAAAATCCACAGAGAAATTATTATCATATATAAGTTTATGGGCGGAAACAAGATTTGAAAGAATATTTGGAACATGAAGAATATTTTTTAGTTTGACAGAGGATTGAGGTGTAGGGACAATACCATCACCACTATTTTGAATAGGAAGCATGTTACCATTTCCAACCATTACTTCATTTCCATCTTGATAAGGTTGATGCATCTGGATACTATCAAGGTCATTGGTCATGTGGTTTGTTGCAAGAGAATAAATGTACCGTGGAGGTGATAAGAGGGTTTGAATAGATGAAGACGAAGAATAGTATCCCTTAGCATTTCCCTTATTGTAGTTAGAATTTTTTTCCTCCTGGATAAGATGTATCATGCATGTACCAATAATCCTTTGGAAAATTATTTTCTTTGCCATAAATTTGAGAAACCAGTGGTGCATTTTTATGTTGATTAGAGTTGTAGGAGTGATAATTTCCTCCTCCTCCGCCTCCTCTTTTGCCTCTATAATCAATGATCATTCCTCTTCCTCTAAACTATTTCCCCTAAATTGAGATATCTCTTCTCTGTTGAATTGCTAGCCTTGATTAGATGCACCAGGTTAATTATAAGAGCAATTTGTTTTTCCTTTCCTCATGAAAAATGCTACAGTCAAATTTGAGTTTTCAGTATTTTTCCTATTTTCTTCAACATGAATTGACTCTGAACACACTAATGAAGATAATTATTCCATGGAAATTGGAGATGGACTAGTTCTAATTGAATTTTTGAATGCATCCTATTATGTAGATAATCCATGTAGAATTTGTAGAATCAAATATCCATCTTCAATGATAGATCTAGTCAAAGCTAACTGATCTTATATGCCTTTAATTTTTGCAAGATATGATTCAATTGTTAACCCTTTCTTGGCTACTCCTAATAATTTTTTCTTCAATTGATGTATGTAAGCTTTTGAGAGAGAGCTGAACAGTGTTTCTAATAGATCCCAAACTTCTTTATTTTTTTTATCAATGAAGTGTAGTTGTATATATCTCACATGTAAATGTCGTAGCCATACAACTGAATATATGTGCATCGATCTTCTCCCATTTTGAGACATTAGGATTTTGGACCTAAAGGATTCGTGTGTTAATACTCAAGTAAACATCTTTAGAAAGTGTGCTTATAGGTAATGGTCTAAACAAAAGCCAATTTTTTATTTTCTCAAATTAAATATTAAACTTAAACAATTTAACCCAAAGTAAGACGTTGCACCGATTTTAAACATGTTGTGATTAAACTAATTAACCAATTTTATCTTAACCTAAACATGCATCTAGGTGAGTTCAGGGTAAAATAAGTAAATCAAACACAACGACCGATGTACGAGGAAAACCCACGACGAGCGAAAACTCGAATAGTCTAGCCATGCAAATTCACTATAACAACGGATTTACAAAAGTCAACAGATGACTTACTCAACGACTTGAGTCCTTTGTAAGCCTTAACGCATCTTAAATATTCAATATATCCTCAACAATGATAATGTAAGAATCCACCCATGCAATTACCATAACGTGTGAGTCCACACTCCCCATGGTATCCACCAAATATCTCAACAACCGTCAATGGATAGGAACACGAAATCCATCGCTTCTTCACTATAACACCACAAACATGGAGCCCACCGTGTGCAAATATCTAATACGGAGTCCAACGTATGAAATGATTCTGATAAAGATGTGGAGAATAAACCTTAGTGCCCAAAACAGGATCTTCACAGCATATATGAATTGAAACTTGGATCCTAAACAACTTGGTTATAATATAGGTTTTTGGAGAGCTTTTTGAAAAAGTTTGAGAACTCTACAATAATGGAAAAGTCTGAAAGAAAAATGTGTCTCCGGTCTTTTATTTATAGTAGGTTTGTTAAAGATGAGATAAGGATGAAAAGAAATTTGTAAAATCTCAAATTTATCAAAAATTTGCATAATCGTTCGAACGACTTTGTACCTCGTTCGAACGAAGTATAACATCTTGTTCGAATAATATTCGAACGACATTTCTAATGAGATTCCAACGAAGGGTAAAAATATCTCATTCAAAGTTTTGTCTGAACAGGGATCTAACGAGGTGTATATACTCATTAGAGCAACTTACCAAGTTCCTTCTAACGAAGTCATGAAAAAAATATTTTTCTTCTAAAAACTATAAAAGGATAAAAAAAACATTTTATAAAACTAATACCAAATATTAAGCTCCAATGATCAAAATATATGCATTCATAACTGAGATATCCTCGAAACATGAAGACTAAAACAAGGCACAAAACTCGACATGATGACGAATATGATATTGTGGCTGCTATGTCTTCAATCAAACATATAACCCTAAACTATGACACAAACTAATATGTCCATAATTAAACCACTGCATTGAAATTGACTTTATTATAAATTTACCCTTACAAATCTCCCCCTTTTGTTATTTTGGGACAAAACCAAAATAAATACTCCTATGAGCTATTAATCTCTTCTAAGACTCAATCCCCAACCCCAAACGGAAAAAATAAAACCCGACTGACTCATAAACCTTGCGTAGCTTTGCTCGCTTGAAAATGTTGCCGCATGTTGCAAACCTATACACTTAAACATTCCATCAAATGCAAACATAATATAGCGATGTAATTATGCATAATAATAAAACTCTCCCTATGTTGAATAATCACTGCCTAAGTAAGACGTCCCCCTCAAGATAAAGATCTCCTCCTAACACTAAAGTGAAATATACCATGTCTCCCCTTTTTCGTTCAGGAATAGACAAAGAAAGAATGCATAATATACTATTTTCCCCCATAAAACATATGTCCTCCAAAAAGTGAGAACATATGATACCAATTGAAATTAAGGAAGAAAGAATAATATCATGCAATGGTGTAAAGAGCAACAAATACAACATGGCAACATAAGCATAAAATATCCAAACAATGATCAATCACTACCATTATTGATGCAATAAATGATAGCAACTTGAATACAAAATAAAGCCTGAAATACCAATGTAAACAAACAACAAGAGATACCAATATGGTCAAATAGAATGCCAATTCGATTCAAAGATAAAGCACACGGGAAACATGTATTAAATGCAAATACAAAGGCTCAAAAATAATTGAAACCATAAATATAAAAATGCAAAAGATACGACTGACACGCAGGACCATATATATATAGGTATAAACCACCATAAAATAACACAAAACACATCAGTGTTACATACTAGCATAGTATCGATATGTCTAAACATGGGAGATTGAATGAAAGGGCGTGAACTATAAACAAATAAAAAGTTACCCAATCACTCAAAAATGTCCACTAAGTTCCATATGACTGCATTCACTTTATCAAATAAAGATTTAGCCTCTTAGTGACGATAAAGTGAACTCACAAATGGACAAACAAGCACAATGCACACTAGTCTAGAAAATAACTATGATTCTCAAATCAATAGCATCAAACATAAAATAACTATGGCTTATTGTGAAAACCCGTTGATCTTCAACTTATAACACTCTCAAAATTATAAATATAACATTTTTTTATTATCGTATTTTGAAGATACCAATTTAATTCAAGAATCAATGATATAAAATTTTGGCCTTGGAAATATTTTCTTTTCGTCTACCTCTCAATTTTTTTAGGCTCTTGTCAACGGTGTCCTTTCACACAAGGAAGATTTCACCCTTCGTAGCCCTTTCCCGTGTACACTCATATTTTAAATAAAATCATAAAATCAGGGGCAATGGTTCATACAAGCACAAATCCCCCAATAATATATATATATATGACAAGATTGTTAGGAGAATACCTCACCTAACTCATGTAACATATGAAGTTAAAATCCGAAATAGCTCGTGTATATATAAGGAGGCATATGAAAAGTGAATCCATTAAGCAAGTCATTTTCAAACTACTCCATTCAAGCATGATTAAAAACTATATAAGAACTAAAAATCATAACCAAATGTCCTAGCCACACGTAAATATGGAATAAAATAGAATAAAACACACAATATGCCACAAAAAATGTGTAAAACTAAACTACACATAAACCAAAAATCTTTTTGATTTTTTAAACATTTTTCAAAATGATAGCAATTTAACAAAAACAACTCAAAAGGCAAAAAACAAATCTTTTTGTATTTTTCTAAATAATACCTAATAAAAGAATAAGCAAAATACAAAAGATAAACATCATAGAACTAGCAAACACATGTAATATGAAGTACAAAATCTAATGTATGAAAAATATACAAGTAATCACCCATAAGATATAGAAGTGAAGAGTCATGTGCAAGCATGCGAGACTTAACCATTCTAACATTTAGCGCCTCCAAAACAGATTTTCTAACCCAAATAGATGAATACCTAACGCATCGAGTTTTGAAACCATGATGACACTGGATATATACATCCTAGGACCTCTTTTAAGATCATAACAAAATGTCCTAAGATGACCTTTCCAACCACAATGCAAATATGTGTAAACACGAGAAATGTTACCTACGGGTTGGTCTTTTCTAACGTCCTTAGAGGCGGTTGGCACTCTTAAACAAACAATTGTCTTGGCTTTAGCAGTGAAAGAACTCAAATTATTGAAGCCAATAGCAATACTACTTGAGTCTCTTAAATTATCTTCAAACTTCAAAACTCTAGATTCAATAAAAGAATTAAAGTCTTCAAATGTAAGGGACACCTTCTTCAAATTTGTAATAACACCTAGAAGATTATCTCTCCCTTCCTCAATGTAAGCGAACTTATCCTTAATAGTCTTCTCGTATGCCTTTAAAACTATTATAGATTTATCATTATCCTCAGTGGCACGCTCACTAATCCTAGCATCAAACATCTTAGAGTCCTCTAATTCTTTCTCCAATTAACATACTAAATCCTCACTCTCTTTCATGTACACTTTTAAGTTTTTAAAATCATAATTTTGTCCATAAGCTTCTCACAAAGGATATCTCTTTAAGTTGGAACGGTTCTCAAAAAATTGACTTCAGCTTTAAAACAAAAAAAATATTTTTCAAAAAATGTAATTCCTTTTGCAAACCTCAAATTAAAAAAAGTTAATTTTTCAGCACGATTGTGAAGCTCATTAAACTCCTCTTGAATATCAAAGTCGTCGTCATCGTTAAAATATCGGACAACCCATCATTATGATGACGCATCGAGAAAAATAAACATACTCTATAGAAAGGGAGATAAACAACCAAAAACCCAAAAATAGCATAAACACGGATCAATTAGATTACTTAGTATTCCCCCTCTGATACTACTTTGAGAAAGTGTGCTTATATGGAATGTTCTAAACAAAAGCCAATTTTTAATTTTTTCAAATTACATATTAAAGTTAAACAATTTAACGCAAAGTAAAACGTTGTACCAATTTTAAACAAGAGTAATTAAACATATTAAATTTTTTTATCTTAACCTAAACATGCATTTAGGTGAGTGCAGGATAAAATAAGTAAATCAACCACAATGCCCGATGTACCAGGAAACCTCACGACTAGAAAAAAACTCAAACAATCAAACCATGCAAATTCACTATGATAACGGATGTACAAAAGTCCTTAGTTGACGTACTCAATGACTTGTGTCCCTCACAAGCCTGGACTCATCTTCAATATTAAAATGATCCTCTACAGCGACAATATAGGAATCCACCCACACAAGTACCACAACATGTGAGTCCACACACGCCTTGATATCCACCGAACAGATCCTTAACCATCAACGGATAGGAACACAAAATCTACCACTTCTGCACCAGAACACCATAAACACGGAGTCCATCGGGTGTAAATAGCTAATACAGAGTCCATCGTATGAAAGAATTCTTACAAAGATGTGGAGAATAAACCTTGGTGCCAAAAATAGGATCTTCAAAGCATATATGAATTGAAACTTGGTTCCTAATCAACTTATTTATAAACTAGGGTATTGGAGAGTTTTTTTAAAGAGTTTGAGAACTCTAAAATAATTAAAAAGTCACAAAGAAAAATATTGCTCTGCAGTGCTATTTATAGGAGGTTTGTTAAAAATGAGATAAGAATGAAAAGAAATTGATAAAATCTCGAATTTATCAAAAATTTGCGTACTTGCTCGAACAACTTTGTAGTCGTTTGAACGACAAGTATAACATCTCGTTCGAACACTATTCAAATGACATTTCCAATGATATTACAGTGATGGGTAAAAAATATCTCGTTCAAAGTTTCGTTTGAACAAGGATACTACGAGGTACCTATACTCGTTCGAACGACTTACCAAGTTCATTCTAACGAAGTCATGAAAAATTATATTTCTTCTAAAAATCTAAAAAATAATAAAAAGATTTTATAAAACTAATACCCAATATTAAGTTCCGGTGATCAAAATGTATGCATTCATACCTCAGAGATCCTCGAAACATGAAGACGAAAACAAGGCACGAAACTCGGCACAATGATGAACATGATATCTTGGCCATTACATCTTGAATCAAACATGTCACGAGATTCAAGGGAAACACCAATCCTAACCTATGACAAAAAAAATTTATCCATAATTAATCCAATACATACAAATTGACTTTATCCAAAATTTTCCCATAGACATCTATAACAAACCTAGAGGAGGGGTGAATAGGTTTGAATGCATTATAAGGTCAAGTTTTTGCATTTCACAAAATTGATTCCAATTTTTAACTCCCAATACTTAATTTGATGAAAACCTTTTTAAATGACTTGATTAACACACAGAAAGATGAAATTAAGTGAATCTAGTGATGAAATCTAGATCTATTCACTTAATTAAATTTTAGCCAAATTCACATGATGCCCCAAACCAGATCTATATGATGTGTGTGATCAATTATGTACAACCCGATACAAAACATACACAAGCAAACATAAGACAAGGTTCATGATAAAAAAAATCCCCACCTAGGGGCAAAAAATCTTTACGCGCTCCAGTTCTCATTCCTACTTGAAAATCAGTTTTACAAAATACAAGAAAGTACCTTTCAAGAAATCTCTATAGTACAGTTGCCTATGAACCTTTCAACTTACCTTATAGTTAATGATAATCCACGGCAAGCTCCATGTCATAAACGAATAAGCTCATTCTCTTCCTTGAAGTCACGCCACACTCTAAATTATCCAATAACTCGGAATTCCTCCAATATTTAGATCATGGAGTAGAGGATCAAAGCAATTGAATAAATGTGTAATGAATTGACAAAGTCCAGTGTGAAGATTTAATTAAATCCACTCTCTATTCTCTTAAAAACACTTTGGATCGAACATTGATCAAAGTTTCAAAACGTTTTGAAGAACAAGTAAGATTTGGGTTGAAGAGAGATAAAAGAGATCTCAACTTTCAAAAATTGCTCAGAGAGATATTTCAATTGAGTAAAATTCAAATCTTTAGAAATGGGAGGGAAATTATCCTTTAAATAGAGATTCTTAAAAATCTGGGGTCGACGTGCACATGGCATACTTTTTTGTGCGTTCAATTCCTAGAAGTGTGGAATCGTGGCCGTGTTCGTGTGCAGGATATCACCTTGTAACTATGTGAACATCTTCATGTGCACAAGTTCATTATGGAGCCATGCGAACGGTTAAGGCATAAAATATTTTTCTAAAGCCATAATAAGTTCAAACTCTAAAGCCAACTCCCAAAAAATTTCAAAACCATTTAAAAGTTCTCTGAAATTACTTTAAATCACTTGTTCAAATATTGTAAAAAATCCTCACACTATTTTATAGGGCATAGTGCACGTACGAGTTTATCCATGTATAATTCATAACATACATAAAGGGATATCAACTTTATTCCAACACGAATGTAGTGAAACGGAACTCTTAAATGAGTGGGTGTATCTTCAAGTCTTCAAAGGTTCATCTAAGTCTAATATAAGACAAATGATCGTAAATTACTCATAACGAATCAAGTCTATATGACTTGAAAGACTTAATGACTCAAACGCTTCATGATGGGAATCTTGCCAACTAATATTAATACAAAATTACATTTTCAATCTCTCCCTTTGGATATTCCGTGGAATAACTCCTAAAAACCCAAAGGAATCTTATCCCCCTATAAAACTCACACCTCACTAAACATATAGTTAGAGTAGTATGAAAGTAATTTACAACAATCCATAATACCAACGACAAAGAAAAATTGAGTCTAAACAATGGGTTGGAGTCGGAAGCACCGATGTTAAGCCTGAAATCATATGAAACTACAAACTGCATCATGCAGACAATAGCATGTACAAAGAGATTCTCCCCCTGCTTAGGAACCCTCTGATAAATATCAAAGGTATAGCTGAGATAGATTGTGGGATAAAATATGTGAGCATTTGAAACGTAGAAACATCATCTAATATCAAGATATCAAGAGATCAAAGTCCAAAGTGATAAAGCATTTGAATAACACATGTAATAAAAATGATCCTCTTATATAGTAAATCCCAAGAAAAATAGGAATTCCCCCTATCATAGGCATTACTTACTCCCCCTTAGTAAACAGAAGGAAACTTACTCCTATTTTACACAAAGGACTGATAAAATAATATTTTTCTCCCTCTTAATCTCAAGGAATAAAGTTTATCCCCCTTTTTTACATGAAAACGTCAAAGAGAAGTCAAATGTGTAGATAGCGAGGATAGAATGGCAAAGCAAAGTGACATAATCAAGAAAGAGTAGCAAAGAAAAAAACTATTAAAGTATGTGAACAACTAAGATATAACATGGGAATCAGCAAATGAGCATATATAGATGTGAATCATAATAACATAAAATGAATATCATAAACAAAAATTAGAAGATGGATAATATCTAGTAATAAGCTCAAAAGTAGGATGTGAGAAAATCATAAAATTCAACTAGTAAAAATAAGATCATATGACAAAGCATGGACACGTTAAGAATATGACAATATAACACAAGAAATATGAATGAAAACAAAGAAATTTATACACAATAACCAAAAAAAAATATCCAAAAATCCAAAAAAAAATGTATCAAGATATCAACAACAAAGGATGCCAAATAAAAGTACAAATATCCAAGTAAATACAAGATGATCAAAGTACCACATGTGATACTACAAAAATGAATAACAAATAGAAAAGACAAAAACTAGAATCTCTAGTCATCAGACATGTCATCATACTCAACATCATTATTTCCATCATTTGTCTCCTCATCGTCGTCATCATTATCAATCTCATCAACAAACGCATCATCGTTAATAACTATATGTTGAATAATAACATGCGGAGGTGGAGGAGTAGCAACCGGTGGAGGAACCTCGAGAATAAAATCTTGAAGAAACTGAGATCTCTTCAAATACTCGACAATAAAAGAAACATATATGCAACGATTCTTCTATTGTAATTAATGCGCTCCAAGTACTGGCACTGACTATCCATTTCATCGTTTATCTTCCTACTCTGACCTCGCATAAAAGAAAACTGTGAAATAGCAAAAGCTCACTGACCTTATCATCCTCGTAACTCATGGGGTGGGCAAGGTGGAAGTTGAGGGCAAGCTTGAAGAGGCTAAATGACATAAGAAAGACCTTGAGGGGAAGGTGAAGTCTGTTGAAGAGATTCTTAGGGAAAAGACTTCCTCTGAGAGGATGAAGAGAAAAGCTGCTGTGAATAAGGCCTTTAGCTCTGGCTGGGACAAAGGGTGGAACAAAGCTATAACTACTGCCTCACTCAAATGGAGTATGCAAGTTTGAATTTTTTCAGGGACGGATGGGCTGTAACTTTGAAGGATTTGAATGTTGATGAGGATTCTGAACTATTTCAGAGACATGTTCATGTCCCTCCTCCTACTATTGAAGAAGAATAAGATGAAGCTGCGTCTGATGAATCTTCTTTCTTGATAGTAGAACAAACACCTGCTACCACTATCTCTCAGTCCTCCGAACAAGTTCAGCAGACAATCACTTCTACCGAGCAATGCCAGATGCCCACCAAGCAACCAATTCCTTCCTCAAAATCAACTAAGGATGTTGTAGGGAATAAGGAGAAGGTGTAAAGTTGTTTGGAAATTTGTTGCTTTTCTTTATTTTTCCCTTTTTTGTTTTGTGCTTTTGGTTGTATCCCCTTCTCTTATGATCAATAAAATGAACTTTGTTATTTATTCTGAGTTTCTCCTTTACTTATTCAATATAGCTGTACTGTTGTTGATCTGGTTTTATTTTTCCTTGCTAGTTCATTGCCAGGATGGAATTTTTGTCAGCTTATGATTCAGAGTTGATGAAGAAGTGTACTGATTACTTCAAAGCTGGTCGTGCAGATTTCACTGAAGCACAAATAATTAATATTCTTGGGCCTGATGCCTCTGAGCAAGCAATTAATGCTTACCTATATTTAAAATATCTACTTGATCGAGCTTTTACAAATAACTTGGATTATTATGAAATTATTGAGGATCTCCAAGGAGTGATCGAAGAACTTTAATCTCAACACAAGGAAGTCGCTGCTCTTCTGCATGAAGGTTATGAGAAGAAGTACCAATAGTTGAGTACTGATCGGGGTTATGAAAAATTTATTTATGCTCATAACAAGAGAGAGAGTGTGCTAAAACTTGAAGTTGAGGAGCATAGAAACATTGCTAAGTTGTTAAAGGAGGAAAATATTGCTTTAAGAGAAGAACTGAGACACCTAAAATATGCTTCTTCTTCTGGAGCTCTGGTCCCAGTTAATGATGGAGGTTTTTCCTTTTTGGAGACTGAGAATGATTATTTGAGGGAAGAATTAAAAACTTTAAGAAAATCCAAACCTGCATCCTCTTCTCGGGGTAGAGCTAGAGCTGGTCGGAGTAGCCTTGAAGAGACTTGGCCTCAATAAGCTTTAGAAAATCAAGCTGCTCAACTGAAGGTAAAAAATCAAGCTTTAATTGAGATGTCCTAAAAAATTCAAACTCTTACCGAGCAACTTTCCAATCAGAGTTCTGCGTTAGAGAGTAAAGAAAACTTGGTGAAGAGACTTCATCAGCATGTTGAACGATTGACTTATCAATTCCATAAGCAGCCCAAAGAGTTTTGGATGGGGGGATATAACGAAGCTTTATGTCATCTTAATGTCAGGTTGAAGCAAACCAATAATGAGGGATACAAATAGGTATGGTTGAATGCTCTCACTGTGATGCAGGTTAAGGATGGAGCTGAGCTGTGGGATTGGTATGAGCCTGGACTACTTGATCTGCCAGTACCTTCTTTCAAACTAGATGTTAGATGGATTCCAGTTCGCTATATTCCTCAGTGCTTAATTTCCAAATACCTTGGTGATTACAATCTTCATGAAGATTTTAAGATATCTCTACGTCCATATCTGCTTGACCGACCAAGTTTGAGCAATACCAGAATGCTGCGAGATTTAAACTTTATCAACTCTTCTTTTGCTTTAGATGATCCTCCAGCTGGAATGGATCATGTACCTAAATCTGAAGGAAAGAAACCAATAGAATAGGATTTTTGTATTTTGTTAGTGATTGTTTGAAAAAAAATCATCTTTTTGTAATATTGTTTCCTTGGAAATAAATTAATTGTATGATGTTTATCTTGTCAATCTTCATGAAATCAACTATAATACTGCTGTACTTCACTGAGCGTATATATATCTATAAATGTATAATTTTTCCTTTATTGATTTGATTGCCTAGACAATGGGACTTTGTCCCATATGTTTGCTTAGTTGTAGTGACATATGACCCATAAGTTCCCAAGCAATGGAATTATTTTTATCTCATGTTCTTGCTTAGTTGTAGCAGTAATTTATGTAAATAATTGCCTTGGTGCCTAGGCAGTGGATATTTTATCCATCTTATTGCCTAGTTTAGATGCCACTTGGGTCACCCATAATCAAATAGGCATTTCCTTGCTCGATTGTTGTACCAACATTGTTGGTTGTGCTGATGTCAACCAACTTGTAGTTGGTGAGATGATGCCGAGAAACTTGTTGGTGTTTATGCTGATGCTGACCAACATTGTTGGTGTTTGTGCTAATGCCGACCAACTTTGTTGAGAATTTTTTTTTGCTGTTATTGAGTAGGTTAGTGTGTAGCACTAGTGCTCCGAAAAAAAACACAAACGAATATCAGGAAATCCGCATTTTCATTCATTCTGAAACAATGGGGTACATGTATAGTTACATTACTGGTAATACTTTCGCAGGTGCTCTGCATCCCAAGGATTCTTGAATTCTTCCCCTTCTAGAGTTTCTATTCTGTAAGTGCCAGGTCGAACAATAGCTGTGACACGATAGGGACCATGCCAGTTGGCTTCCAATTATTATGCTTTTGAATTACCTTATTGAGCACATAATATCCCTCCTTGAGATCACATTTCTTAACTCTTTTATTGTAGAACATGGCGGTCCTTTGCTGATAAGCTGCATTTCAGATTGCTGCATCTTCTCTGACTTCTTCAAGCATGTCCCAGTCCAAACGTCTCATCAAATCGCTTACCGGAGAACTGAAATTAAAAACCCTATAAGTAGGTCGTCCTAATTCAGTAGGTATCACTGCTTCACTCCCAAAAGTTAACATATAAGGAGATTCCCTAGTTGCTGTTCAGGGAGTTGTTCGGTAAGCCCATAGCACTGAGTGCAACTCGTTTATCCAGTTTCCTTTAGCATCATCCAACCTTTTCTTCAACCCATTCAAGAGAGTTATGCTCGTCACCTCTATTTCCCCGTTACTTTGGGGATGACCCGGAGAAGCATGAATCTTTTGAATGTTAGACTGTAAATAGTACGCAGTGAACTCCTCATTATCAAATTGGGTACCATGATCAGTGATAAAATCATGTAGCAGACCATATCTATAAATATTATTCTTCCAAGTGAATTGATAAACCCTTTCACAGGCCATATCAGTGAGAGGTTAAACTTCCACCCATTTTGTGAAATAATCCACAACAACCACTAAATATTTGAATCGTCCTCTTATAGTTGGTAGAGGCCCGACTAAATCTATTCCCCAGATGGAAAATGGCCAAGGGGAAGTGATTGGCACTTATCGTATTTCGTATAGTAGAAAATCATTGGCACTTATCGCATTTCTTGGCGTATGCTTTACAATCAGTGCGCATTGTTGGCCAGTAGTATGGAAAAGCTGTTACTTAGGCCGTTTAATACAAGATTAAACTATTGAAGTAACTCCGAACTGTTTTTTGAAGAAACTCTTTTCTTTAAATCAAATCAGTTTAATCACAAGATGTGTTTAATAAAACATGCACGAGATCTGTTCAAGATTTTGTTAACAGGTTTATTAAATAGTTTAAAACAATTAAACTTAGAATGAGATGAGGAGATGTAGAAAGATTAAGTACAATAGATTTTTAACGTGGTAAAACCTCACCCAACTGAGGAAACATCCACGGTGACTTCTAAGTCACAAACCAAAAATCCAGTAAAACAAAATTCTCAAGTTACAAACTATATAACACACATGCACACAAATCAGTCCTATATAAGTTTAGAAATGTACCCACTGGCTTTAGTTCTAACTTCTCTGCAGTTCTGATTGTTGATGTAGCTTTTCCAGTTTCCTAACTTCTCTAGTTTTGTTCCAGTCTTTACGTCGACTCTTTAGTTTCAAGATCTTATACTCAACACTTCTATGTTGTAGTGTGACATGTGTTTGTGAATGTGATTCTAACACATGCACGCATGCACACACACACACACACACACACACACACACACTTATTTTTATACAAATAGTCCTAATGAATTACAAATCAGATCTAAGATGAACTATTTTCAGTTTCTCTCTTCTTTAGAAGCAAAAAACTGTATTTAACCTTTAATCTAATCCCAGAATCCAAGGTTACCTTGCTCATAAGACTGTCAAGGTCATATCCCATTTCAGAGGGTTTTGAAAAAGATTTTGAAATTGGAAACCACCAATTGCGATTCCAACTAGGTCAACAGCCTTGTTTCGTAAGAACTAGAAACAGAAAGAAGATTTGTTGATTCTAAGTCTTTGAAAAACATTTATAGGACAGTAATCAACAAAAGTGATTTCTCAAGATGAGAAATTAAACTATGTAGATCTAGGTGTAATATGACATACAATGGAGAGATCTATAGTTTCTATTAAAGAGAAATACAAATCTAACACGCAAAGTCTAAGTTGGAAACAAGATCTTAAAAATAGAGGAATAAAACTTCAAACACCTTTCAAAACCACCACCACCAACACACAGGAATAGTGTTTGGTAAAACTGTTTATGAGATATGAGTTCTGGATCGAAACAGGTTAGGGTTTTGAAAAATTGGGTTTGGACGATTAGGGTTTCACTTTCTCTCTAGCTTCTCTCTCTTTCTTTTTCTCTCTTTCTTTTTCTCTCTTCTCTCTCTATTAGGACGAAATGCCAAAAGTCCATTAAGGATGAGGGTAAGTCTCCTTTTATAGGGAGCCAGGAAGGATCGAGAAGGGTTCAACAAATCAAGGGCTGATATTCAGTCTTTGACTTAAGACTTAGATCCAACGATGAAATAAAATCGGTGAGTTAAAAGGCATCTGTTGGTTGAGAAGGGTTTCACAGGGATTGACCTCAAACACACGCGCAACGTTGATAACAACGATCCAAGGGCTGATAATGGACAAAGGTTATGTGTCTTCAAAGAAACACAAATCAGGCCGGTACGGTTGTGACATGTGTAGGGCTCAAATTTGTTCTCACACGTGCATTTGAAAATAATTACATACGCACCCTATAGTCTCTAGCGCTTTCGGTTCCTACCCAAACCAACTTTTAGGTATGAAAAGGTAAAAAAAAAGAAATAGCAGAATGACCCCAAAAGTTTTATAATTCAATTTTTATTATGAAAAAATTATTTAAAAAGTGTTTAAAAAATCCCAAAAATTATTTAAAGCCAATTTAAATGGGATTAACCACACACAACTCACACACAACCAATTAAAGCAATATATGAACCATGTATGCAATCCTAGAGTGCGTGGATGTGATTTATACCTCCAATTGAATCAAGAGTGGCATAAGATGAAGATTCTGAGGCACTTTGGAGTCTAGGGAAATGGAACACCAATTTTGTCACAATTTCCAAACTAGATGAGCACTTATACAATGTAGACTCAAGTGAGTCAAGAGTATAAGGTGCTTCACAGTATCCCTGCATATTTATTCTCTGTAAAAGAGTTCTTCCTGCTACGTGAGCTCCATAAGATCCTTCATGAATTTCTTCTGTCAGATCTTTAACTTCTGCTGGGTGAACAAATCTTTGCAGACCAGCTATCACACCTCTTCTGTATAGAACTCCATTGTTTAAGACGTATCTGGCAGCTTTAAACTTCAATCTCTTGGCTGCAAGTTGTTCGGCTGGTGACTTGCCTTCTTCAATATAAGCCCTGATGGGATCCATCTAGGAAGGTCCCATATCCAAAGTGATAAAATCACCATCAAATCTTCTTCAATACTTCGGCTTGCCAGTATCTCAATTGGAATTATTCTTCATAGCTTGATACGCGTAGCTGAAGCTAACTGAGCAAGTGCATCTGCTCTCTCATTATCCAGTCTTAGTATTCTAATTACTTGGACGGCTGCCAAATTGGATACAATCTCCATGGCTTTAACTAAATACCTCGACATGAAATCTCCTTTTGTTGTGTAAAGATTGAGCATTTGATTTACCACTAGTTACGAATCACTGAACACCATAACTTGCTCTACATTCAATGATTTAGCTAAGTTGAGGCCCACAATTACGACTTCATACTTATCTTCATTGTTGGAAGCTTTGAATTGGAAACGCAGAGCCTATTCTATGCCTAATCCATCTGGACTATTGAAAATAATTCCAGCTCCGCAGCCTGCCGCACACAAGGAACCATCAATATAAAAATTCTATATAGGGATATTATTATCAAACCCTTGGTCTAATAAAATTCCTTGATGGAATATCTGGTTCTTCTTTTCTCCATTCTTTAACTCCGACCTTTTACTAGAAGATACTGATTGATCGACTACTATCTCTTTTGGTAGGTCTACTGCTGGGAGTTGATCAGGAACAATCGTGATTGATCCTCTATCATTCTTGAGTTGCTCTGCATTATCCCCTATTGATTGGAGGTATCTGGGTAGGTAAATTCAGTGATAAAATCCACTACTGCTTGCCCTTTGAGAGAAGATCTTGGCTCGTAGATAATGTCATACTCCCCAAATTCCACTGCCCAATACATCAATCTTCCAGACTTTTCAATCTTATGTAAAGCTTGTCTGAGTGGCATGTCAGTATATACCACTATCGCATGGGCTTGGAAATATGGTTTCATCCTCATGCTCGCCTCAATTAATGCCAATGCTAACTTCTCCAGTTTTGGATAGCTGATCTTTTCCCCCTAAATGCCTTGCTCGTATAGTAAACTAGTTTTTGCACTCCGTTCTCTATTCGTATCAAAGCCGAACTGACTGCACTCATGAAAATAGCTAAATACAAATATAAATTTTCTCCCAACACTGGCCTAGAACTCTAAAAATGCCTTCTCAAATTCGTCATTCCACTCAAAGGTCTTTCTGAGCACCTTGAAGAATGGAAGACATCTATCAGTTGCTCGAGAAATGAATCTGTTGAGAGCTGCTACACGCCTCATAAGGCTTTGCATTTCCTTCTTGGTGGTTGGAGATTATAATCCTAACAAGGCTTTTATCTTATTAGGATTTGCCTCGATACCTCGTTGATTCACAATGTACCTGAGGAACATGCCTTCTTGTACACCAAAAATGCACTTGGTCGGGTTCAACTTCATTTGGTACTTCTCCAACTGATCAAATGTTTATCTCAAATCGACTATGTGGCTGGCATCTTTCTTACTTTTGGTCAACATGTCGTCGACATACAACTCCATATTTTTGCCAATCTGCTTTGCGAACACCTTATTCATCAGCCGCTGATATGTAGTACCTACATTTTTAATACCAAAAGGCATAACATTGTAATAATATGTTCCTCGTGGGGTAATGAAGGAGGTACTCTCCCTGTCTTCTAGCTTTATTTTAATTTGATTGTATACGGAGTAGGCGTCCATGAAGCTCAATAATTCATGCCCCGAAGTAGCATATACTAGCTGATCTATCATGGGCAGAGGGAAATGATCTATTGGGCAGGCTTTATTCAGGTCTGTGAAGTCCACACACATTCTCCACTTGTTCTTCTTCTTCTTCTTCTTCTTCTTCTTCTTCTTCTTCTTCTTCTTCTTCTTCTTCTTCTTCTTCTTCTTCTTCTTCTTCTTCTTCTTCTTCTTCTTCTTCTTCTTCTTCACCATCACCACATTAGCTAGCCAATCGGGATACTTGACGTCTTCAATAAAAGAAGCATTTTATAGCTTTTCCACCTCCTCTTAAATAGCCTGATTCTTCTTCGAACTAAAGATTCTTCTACGTTGCTTCACTAGTTTGATCTCTTTATTGACATTGAGTTTGTGACATAAGAAAGTTGGGTCTATCCTTGGCATATCTTTGTGACTCCACATGAATGATTGTCTTTTATGCTTCAGAAATGCCACCAGCTCTTATTTCAATACCAGATCAAATGAAGCACCAATTTGAGTTATTCTTTCTGGTTGCTCATCATCCAGAATAATGCTTTCCGTTTCCTCCATGACTTGGCCTTTAATAATCTCCATTTCATCTATTGGGTCTAAGGTTTAAATCTCAGACTCACCAGGTTTATCCACTTGATAAGTGGTTATTTTCTTCCTTACATCCTCCAATTCTTCTTGCTCGGGAGACGAGTAGTAGCATTCCTGAGATACTTTTTGGTCGCCCTTTATAATGCCAACCCCAAAGTTAGTCGGGAACTTTAAACAATGATGTAAAGTGGATGGAATTGCTTCAAACTTTTTCAAGCCTACTCTCCCCATGATTATATTGTAGGCTGATGGGACATTTTTATCCATCACGAAGAAGTGTACCTTTTCTGATCTGCAAGCAGGACAGGTGCCAATCAGCATGTCCAACTTGAATGTCCCAAGCAAAAAAACTTTTTCTCCAGAGAACCCAATAAGGGGCCTGTGATATGGCTCTAATTGACCAAGTTTTAAGTTCAAACTGTCGAAGCATTAATAAAGCATGATGTCTGTCGAGCTACCATTATCCATCAGTACTCTCGAGATGATTACCTCCTTCATTCCCATCTTGATCACTAGAGGATCATCGTGAGGATACAAAACGCCTTTCAGATCACTTTTGGAAAAACCAATGACCAACTTATCTTTGTTAACCTTCCTCGGGGGATCCTCTTCTACTAGATTTATTCTCTGTATATAAGAACAAGCTTGTGCCTCATTGAGGTAAGCTTTTCTCTCGGTGGTATGATCACCCCCTCCTGCATCTCCACCTGTAATCATGTTACAATCGAAGGAACTAAAACGAATTGAAAATACCTTAAGCTCAGGTTATTTTGGCCTTTTTGGGAGATTAGGGTCATCTTCAGGGTCGTCTTTATGGTTAATTTTTTTTATCATCTCTTGGTTGGCAAGGAGACTTGGACCTCTGCCGAGTTCTGTTGTTAGTCCTGCCACCATTCTGGTGATCAATGTACTTATTAAGATTTCCTCATCTAATGAGTGCTTCTATCTCATTTTGGAGAGCTATACACTGCTTGGTCGTGTGAACGTGATCTTTATGGAACTCGCAGTACATAGATTTGTCCTTTTTTTTAGGGGCTGACTTCAGTTTTCCTGGCCAATTCAGTTCCTCGCTATTCTTGATATCTTCAAGAACGTAGTTTATATCCACCTTTAGGGGAGTATAATTTGTGTATATCCTTATATGGTCTAATGCTTCTTTGCCTTTCGACTGCCTGCTCCCACCATTACGCTTGTGACCTTTCCTCTCCGACTTGCCTTCAGCTTTAGCTTCGGCCCTTGCCTCTGCATTCTTCATCGCAGCCATAGCTTCTTCGGCATTCATAATTTTGGCTGCTTTGGCCATCAATTCTGCCATGGATTTGGGGGGATCCTTGGCCAGGGTGTAGTACAGCTTGTCTGGTAAAAGACCACTCATGAGAGCCGTGATGGCTATTTTCTCCTCATAGTTAATGACTTTTAATTTCTCGTTATTAAAACGGGTGATATAGTCACTGGTGCTTTCTCCTGTCTTCTATCTAACACTCAATAGGTGTGCTACCCTTTTAACCGGCTTTGCACCAAAATAAAAATTACCTATGAAGTGCTCGGCCAGCTGATGGAAAGTTGCGATCTTCCCTCGAGGAAGGCTATTGTACCATATTTGAGTAGATCCAGTGATGGTTCCTGAGAATGCCCTGCACCTTATTTCATCTTGGACCACGTAGATGTCTGCTGCAACTTGATACTACTCTATATGGAGAACATGATCGATTTTGCCATCATATTTAGGCATGACCACAGAAGCCTTGAATTTTGATAGTGTTGGGAAACCCATAATTGCTTGTACAAATGGAGATCCTGTGATAAAGGTTCTTTGGAGAGGGTTTTTGGCCTTAGTCATCTCCCCTAATCTGTCTTCCAATCTTTGAATCGAACCCTTCCATGCATCATCTACAGCCTTTGGTTTGTTTGCACGAGCAACAGATTGTGTATAATTCTCCTCTTGGGATCTTTCTGTATGAGCTACCTGCCTAGAACTGGGATGTGACTGGGCTGAGCCTTCCTTTAAATCATTTGGTCATTGAGAATTTCTCGATGCAATCCGAGGAGGATTTCTGTTCCTCATAGGGACCAAACGATCGAACGGAGAGACTATACTCAACCTTTCCAGGGCAAATGTTCGTTCTGGAACTAGAGTAACATCTTCCTGAGAATTCAAAACTCTTATAGGTGACGTTAAGCCAGGGTGATAGGATGGATCACTTGAATTCTCGGCATTACGGACTTTAGTGTGCCAAAATCTTGAGGTTTGTGGACACATGCTTTTACGAACGCTACGTTGTCCTGATTGGGTAGATCCTCCATTTTGGATAGTTTGGATGAACTGTCACATGGTTTCCTGCATGGCTGTTTATCCCTTGGCTAGATTTACCAAAATCACAGTGAGATCTTGTGTATTTGGAGGGGCCAAAGGTTTTGGGGGATTCCCATCATTATTCTTGTTGCTAGATTCTGGGATATTAACCATTTTTTTTGAGTTTTTAATAAAAAACGCTACATGTAGTCGTTCCCACAGACGGCGCCAATCTGTTGATGTAAAAAACTAAATTTGATCTAATTAATTAATCATAAATAAATATGAAATAAGAAATAAGACAAGAGATTTTTAAAGTGGTTCAACCTTAATGAAATGGCCTATATCCACTGTTTTGTATTGCCGGGTGTTTTACCTTAGTCTTGATTATCTTTGCTGATGATCGCTTACCCCGTTATGAGGGTATTACAATGTATTTATAGCCTTTGGGCTGCCCATATGAATAGACAATATGCCATCATTAGATCGACATATGTATCGGTACATAGTAAGAATGTTCATTGAATTTGTCCTGGTCGTTTGGTCTTCCCAGATAGTAACTCGATATACTGAGTAGCTCGGTATTCTGAGTAGATCGGCATGTTAAGTTGCTCGGTGTATATAATTATGCCATGTTAGATGACACGTGTCTTCACATAACTGGTCCACGTCAGTCAACGCTCATATTTTCCTAGGTATTTATGACAAATGTCCTCTTAACTGAAGCATCAAATGTTACACAAATACCTTGTTTATCTTTTGGTTGTAAAAGTTTACTTGGCAAGGTTAGCCCTCATATGTCATGCTCGAACATTTTTACACATTTTAGTTTGTGTTAAAATAAAAAACAACTGCAACGAAATGTAAGTGATCAATTTATGTATATATGTAATGGCTAGATCTTCCATAATAAAATGATTCGAAAACCACCTCTTTTCTTACCATACATGTAAAGGAATCAAACTTATCCACTCTTGATACCAAAAATTGTCCATCTATGTGGATCATTCTAATACTGACACGTGTTGTATAGTGGAAGATTAATCCTAGTCATCAAGGATGAAATACCAACCAACACCGACGATACAGACCAACACCAGGGATGCCGACCAATGATGACAGGAAAACACCAACTGTTTTATACATTAATGATTGTACAGATGTAAATGTCTATGATATAAAGACATTCCATCCTTTGATATTCTAGCTCTTGTACACCCCCTAGGGGCTATAAATACATTGTAAACCCTACATACAAGGAACACATGAGAAAAGAGGCAATTGAACAAGCCCAAAGCAATAAACAACAGTGGACAGGCTCTTCCCTTAAGCCGAACCACTTTAAAAATCTTTTGTCTCTTTTACTTATATTTATCTGTAATCAATTAATTAGCTTAGTCTAGTTTTTTGCATCAACATATTGGCACCGTTTATGGGAACAATTTTTCTAATCAATCTCACTCAATCAAACATCTAAATGTCTCCTGAATCAAGTATCAAGAACGAACGTATTCCGCCTATCCCTTCTGCTGCTCCCTCTGCAAATGATTTAACTGGGATTCTCGCCAGTCTTGCAAGAGGCCAAAAGGCTATGCAAGATACTATCATGAAATTTTCACAAACTCTTCAAGCTTGAGCACTTTCTTTATCTACTCAGGGAAACAACCCCCCCCCCCCCCCCCCCACCAAGAGGTGGTCGGCGCATCCACTCGATATCGATAAGAGATGTCTCCTACCATCCAAGGTCAAATTCATTACTCAGGACATCAAAATCTTTCCACACACCGTGTTATTCTACAGAGAGGTCAAGTGCCTTAGAGAGATTGAGTCATGCTTCTCCCTTCGATTGTTTAGGACACATGGGGGAACAGAAACGTGTCTAGGGCAAGATCTGGTAATACCCGACAACCATCTAATCAAAGGGAAAGCACAACTCAATCTAGATCAAACTCCTAATGAATTGCTACTCAGACCGATCAACGACTTCAAGAAGAAAGCTCAGCAACTAATAAAGTTGCAACGTATAAATTTGGTGCTTCCAATGATGCATGGAAAGGCTCTATACAAAGATCGAAAGACAGATTAGGAGAAATAGCAACGATAAAAAAACCCACTACAAAGAAGTTTTATACAAGGGTCTTCGTTTGTGCAAGAAAATGTGGATTTCCATACTCCAACAAAGTTCAAGGCTCCATTAGTAACACCCAAATATGATGGAAAAATTGATCCATTCCTCCATATAGAATAATACCAGGAAGCTGCTGATATTTATGCCATTCTCGACGAAATGAGGTGTAGAGCATTTTCTGGAACCATTACTGGATCTGCCCAAATCTGGTACAATGGTCTTCCTCGGGGACAGATTTCTAGTTTAAACCAACTAGCAAAGCTATTCATAAACAACTTTTTCTTTGGAGCAAAGCCTGTGAAAAGGGTGGTACAATTACTTAGTGTAAGACAGAAAGAAGGAGAGAGCACTAGAGATTACATCACTCGTTTTAATAACGAGAAACTAAAAGTAGTAGATTATGAGGAGAAGACTGCAATAACTTCCGTCATGAGTGGGTTGCTCCCTAAAAAACTGTATTACACTCTTGCTAAGGATCCTCCAAAGATAATGGCAGAATTAATGGCTAAAGCTACAAAGATCGTGAATGCCGAGGAAGAAATGGCAGCCAAGCGTAGCTCGGGCAAAAAAGTTGATGGTAAAAATGATAAGAAAGATCATAAAGACCCCAGAGAACATACGGAATCAAAACAAAAAGGAGTTTTGGAGTGATTCAAGAAGTACAACGACTATACTCCGTTAACCATGGGAATTCACCATGTTTTGGAAGAAATCAAGCATAATAAAGATGTGCGTTGGCCTGATAAATTGAGAAGTTCCCCGACCAAGAGAGATAAAACTAAGTACTGAGAATTCCACAGGGATCACGGTCACACGATGGAACATTACATAGCTCTTCAAAATGAGATTGAAACTCTCATCCGAAGAGGAAAGCTGAATCAGTACGTTGATCGATAAAACAATGAAGGAAGTCAGCGTAGATCAAAATCTCCTTGCAAGCCTAGAGAGGAGAAAAAAGAACTCATGAAGATGATCAGGATAATGATGACGATCTCCCTAAAAAACCCCGACAACTAGAACGGGAGGTATTCTGTATCAATTTTTGTTCTTTTGATTGCCAAATGATTACAGGTGGAGACGCAGGAGGAGGAGATCATACAACATAGCAAAAAGTTTACCTCCATGAGGCATAAGCTTGCTCGTACATACAAAGGATCAACCTTGCAGAGGAAGATCGACCAAGGAAGGTTAACAAAGACAAACTAGTAATTGGTTTCTCTAAAAATGACCTTTCAGGAGTATTGTATCCTCACGATGACCCACAAGTAATCAAAGTCAGAAAATAAGAGATCATTGTCTCTAGAGTATTAGTAGATAATGGCAGCTCAACGGATATCATGTTCTATCCTTATTTCAGAAACTTGGATTTTAAACTTTGACAATTAGAACCTTATTATCGACCATTAATAGGCTTTGCAGGTGAAAAAGTCTTACATTTTGGGATTATTAAAATGGAGTTGATGATAGGCACCTGGACAGCTAGCCGAACAGAGAAGATCCGTTTCTTTGTAATCGATAAAAACGTCCATTCAACTTATAATATAATCTTGGGAAGTGTAGGGCTAAAGAAGTTGGAAACATTACCATCCACTGTTCATCAGTTCCTAAAATTCCCTACTAATTTTGGGGTAGGAATTGTGAAAGATGATCAGAAATTAGCTTGAGAGTGTTACTACTCTTCTGACGAGCAAGAAGATTTGTAAGAAATAAAGAATAAAACCACTACCTAACAAGTGGATAATCCTGATCTTGATGAAGAATCTGAGGTTGAAACCTTAGATCCAAGAGAGGAAACAGAGCTGGTAAAAGGATAAATTGTGGAATAAATTGAAGGCATTATGTTAGATAATGATAAATCGGAGCGCATTACTCAAATAGGGACAACATTAAATCCTGTTCTTAAACAGGAACTGGTGAGCTTCCTTAAACAGAGAAAACATGTGTTCTGCTGGAGTCATGAAGATATACCTGGGATAGATCCCAATTTCCTTTGTTATGAGCTCAACATAAATAAAGAAGTTAAACCAGTCAAATAAAGACGAAGAGTGTTCAGACCGGAGAAGAACTAAGCCATACAGGAAGAAGTGAAAAAGCTTCAGAAATCATCTTTTATTAATGAAGTGAAATACCCAGACTGGTTGGCCAATGTAGTTATGGTCAAAAAGAAAAACAATAAATGGAGAATGTGTATAGACTTCACAAATTTAAATAAAGCTTGTCCAATGGATCATTTTCCTTTGCCCCGCATATATCAACTCATGGATGCATCATCAGGACATGAGCTACTCAGCTTTATGGATGCTTATTCTGGTAATTTCTAGATAAAAATGAAGCTTGAAAATAGGGAAAGAACTTATTTCATCACTCCTTGAGGAACATACTGTTATAATGTTATGCCTTTTGGTTTGAAAAATTCTGATGCTACATATCAAAGGCCGGTCAATAAGGTGTTCGAAGAGTAGATAGGCAAGAATATGGAAGTCTACATAGATGATATGCTTACAAAGAGCAAAAAGGTGTCCGATCATATTGCTGACCTCAACCAAACTTTTGATCAAATTGAGAAGCACCAGATGATGCTGAATCAGACCAAATGCATTTTTGGAGTGAAAGAGGGAATGTTCCTTGGGTACATAGTAAATCAAAGGGGAATTGAAGAAAATCCAGACAAGATCAAAGAATTAATTGAAATGCAATCTCCAACTTTCAAGAAGGATGTGCAAAGACTGACTGGACGAGTAACAACCTTGTACAGATTCGCATCCCGAGTTACAGATAGGTGCCTTCTGTTCTTCAAGGTACTCAGAAAAAGATTCGAATGGAACGAAGAATGTGATTTTTTTTTTGAAAAGTTGAAAAATTATTTGGGGTCACCTCCATTACACTCCCGACTAATCACAAGTGACAAATTGTAATTATACTTAGCTGTCTCTGAGTCAGCTGTGAGTTATGCATTGAATCGAGAAGAGAATGGAGTTCAAAAACCCGTCTACTATACCAGTAAGGCTTTCTGAGGAGCAAAAATCAGATACCCTCACTTCGAGAAATTAACACTGGCATTAATTGAATCATATAGACGTATGAAACCCCATTTCCAAGCCCATACAATCATAGTGTACACTGATATGCCTCTAAGGCAGACCTTGCATAAACTAGAGAAATCGGGTAGATTAATGTACTGGGCTATGGAATTAGGGGAGTATGATATCATATATGAGCCAAGATCTTCTTTGAAAGGCCAAGCAATGGAAAATTTCATATCATAGTTCACTTACTTTGAGGTCCTCGAGCAACAGAGCAAGCAAGCAGAACAAGAATCAGGGGAAAGTGAAGTTAACAAAAAAGCTCCCGAAGAACGTTCTTCAAAAGAAGAAATTGCAGACCTGCCAGATTACTCTTCCCGAACATAGGAGATGATCATGAAATATGAAGAGGAAAAGGGAAAAATATTCCACTATGGGAGTTTAATAGACAAGCATTTGACAACGATGTCCCAATATGGAACTTATATGTTGATGGATCATCTTCTTCAACCGGTAGTGGAGCAGGTATAATATTTAACAGTCCTGATGCTATTGATATTGAGTATGCACTATGTGGGTACCTTGATTTGTCACCGTGGGCCCAAACGAGTAGCCCACTAGAAACGGCCCAAAATCTGGGAACCTTACATCTCAACCAAAATCAGTTACGACTTAGTCTATTCCTAAGATCTCGTAAGGAGATATTCTAGGAGGAGTGGATTGACGTGGGAAAATCCAACACCCCCACTCCCCGAAAACAAACATGTATATGAAAAAACCTAAGCCTGGGGCAAAAGGCACGTATGGTATTTCCTGTAAAACACTCCCCGGAGTATAGATAAATAATACTAAGAGCACCACTGTGGACGTAGGCATTCTTGCTGAACCACCTAAATACTGTGTTGTGTGATTAGCATTCTTTACATTCTTTATTTTCTTTGGTGATTGTATTTTCCTGTGAACATGTGTTGAACATAATTGTCACCACAATTGGCGCCGTCTGTGGGAACGTTTGTCTTTCTTTAAGAAAACCCTCACCAATAAAAAATCTAGAATGTCTGGTCACAGCAGCAACGTGCCTCAAGCAGGGGATATCCAAGAACAGCCTGCCCCTCACAAGATAAGATTTGAAGTTCGACGTTCAGATCAAGGGGGTCTCCCAGAACAGCAGGCTTCAGAAAAAAGTCAGGGACTAGAGAGCTCCACACAGTTCTATTGGGAGTTGTTCAACGAGGTCGAGGACTGCTCGGAACAGGTAGTAGTGGCCTCTTTTAAGATTGGCCTACCCAGATATTGCCTTCTGCACCAATCCCTGATGAAGAAGGAGGCCACAACCATCGATGACCTGATGGCTTGCATCGAGAAGTACGCCAGAGTTAAGGATGTGACCCGCCTTAGTGTAGGGGAGAATAGTCGAGCTAAACTCGCTGCCAAGGGAAATAATTAGGCCGAAAACTAGAAGAGAGGAGCTAAGAATGGGGGCAAGGGTGGCTCCAAGAATGGAGGAAAGAATTATGCTTCGAAAGAATTTCAGTCAGTAAACACTGTCTTCAAAGAACCAATATACAAGATCCTAGCAAAAATCAAAGATGAGCCATTTGTTAAGTGGCCCAAAAAGATGGGAGGAGATCCCTCAAAGAGAAACAACGCGCTGAGATGCGCTTTTCATAAGGAGGGAGGGAATAAGACTGAGCACTGCAAGGCTCTTAAGTCTCACCTTGAAGAGTTGGCCCAGACCGGGCATCTGAACGAGTTTATGGAGAAGAAGGCAGAAAATGTTACTTTCAATGGAGACAAAAGGCCCGATAATGTACTCGAGGACGATGTTGGCCATGAATTCACAGTAATTCATGGGGCATCTGATATGAAGCAGATTCAAGGGAATTCAACTCGGATGGAAGTGGAAATTTTTACAGCAGTAATGCAAGCTTTTCAAATCGATCCAGCAAAAACACAGTCAGGAAAGCGTCGGTGAGCAGATGACGTCGATTACAGCAAACACATCGTGTTCACAGATGAAGATCTAGTGTGACTAAGATCCCCACATAATGACTCCTTGATCATTACCCTCAGGATAGCCAACTATGACTTTGATAAGTTGCTCGTCGACCAGGGAAGCTCATCCGAGGTAATGTATCTTGACCTATTCAGAAAATTGAAGTTAAGCGTTGCTGACTTGATGAAGCCACTGTCCCTCTAGTTGGCTTCACTGTGAAAGTAACTATCCCATTGGGAAAGTTTGTGTTGCCAATAAGGGAAGGAAGTGTCTCCAAGATGATTGAGTTTCTGGTAGTTGACATTGACTCGCCATACCAAGCTATCCTCGGCATATGAGGGCAGTCCCATCGACCTACAATTAGAAACTCAAGTACGTGACTGAGCGATGAGAGATGGAGATCCACGGAGATCAAGCGATGGCAATAAGGTTCTTCATAGAAGCCATTCGCTCAAAACTAGAGAAGAAGGTCGAGAAGGCCAAAGAGAAGGTCAAGGATTGAGAAGGTTTGATACCTTCGAAATAGAAGCTAAAGTATGGAAGACCCGGAGTGAAGGAGACCAGGCTCCTCCCCTCTGAGCGGGTTGTAGAAAACCTGGAAGAAGTTGCAGTCGGTGGTAACAAAAAGGACAGGATTTTCTTGATTGGGACATCTCTCACAGATCAAGAGAAGAAAGAATTGACGGTATTATTAAGGAGCAATCTAGATGTTTTCGGGTGGGAACCATACGAGCTACCTTGAATTGATCCCAGTGTGGTTTGTCATCGGTTACACGTCTACCTCACTTTTAGGCCCATCGTGCAGAAGGCACAGCGAACTGCACCAGAGAAAGACAAAGCTATAGAAAAGGAAGTAGAGAAGCTGGTGGATGCAGGATCCATACGTGAAGTTCAATTCCCTAAACGGCTGTCCAACCTAGTAGTGGTTCTAAAAAATAATAGAAAATGGAAAGTTTGTATCGATTTCACTGACCTTAATAGGGCATGCCCTAAGGACAGTTTCCCCCTCCTGAAGATCTACCAATTGGTGGACGCTACAGCGGCTCATATGAGAATAAGTTTTCTAGACGCATATTCGGGGTATCACCAGATTCCTCTATATGCACCAGACCAAGACAAGACCGCGTTCATTACCACCGTCGAATTATACTGCTATAAAATATGCCCTTTGGGCTTAAGAATGCAGGAGAAACTTACCATTGGCTGGTCACCAAGATGTTCAAAGACCAAATGGGAGATACCATGGAAGTCTACATTGATGATATGCTCGTCAAGAGCAAGCACAAAGAGGACCATCTCTCAGACCTATCAAGCACCTTCGAAATCCTCAGGAAATACCGAATGAAACTCAACGCGAGCAAGTGTTCTTTCGATGTCTAGTCAGGAAAATTTCTCGAGTACTTGGTTAGCAAGAGAGGCATTGCAGCCAACCCAGACCATAATGATGCAATCAACAAGGTACAACCTCCTCACACAATAAGAGACGTACAGAAGCTCACGGGTATGCTCGCTGCCTTGAATAGGTTAATCTTGAAGTCCTCCGAGAAGTGCCAACCATTTTTCCAGCTATTAAAAAGAAGCAAAACGGTAAAATGGAACCAAGATTGCTCGGGAGCATTTAAGAACTCAAATCTTACCTCATCACACCACCCATGCTCGTAATACCTTAAGAGAATGATTCCCTGTACTTATACCTTACCGTCTCTAGCCATGCCGTCAGTTCTGCACTAGTACACAAAAAGACAAGAATCCAGCTCCCAGTCTACTACGCGAGCAAGACCTTATTGGATCCCGAGCAGTGGTACCTACCACTGGAAAATCTCCCCTTTGCACTAGTGGTAGACTCAAGGAAACTGAAACACTACTTTTAAGCTCACATTATCATCGTCCTTACATCACCCCCCTTAAAGCAGTCCTGCGAAAAGTGGATCTGTCTGGCAGACTATCTAAGTGGTTAGTCGAGCTCGAACGATTTAACATCCAATTTCAACTAAGGAATGCAATCAAGGGGAAGTCCTCGCCGACTTCATCTCGGAATTCACAGGCGGGCAGCCTCGCGACCAACTTCAACCCATAAATCAGAGGGAAAATCACTCAATAGGAGGAGTGTGGCGACTATTTATTGATGGAGCCTCCAACTCAAAGGGGGCAGGAGTAGGCATTGTGCTCGTTACTCCAGAAGATATAATTCTTGAGCAGGGCATCAGACTTGGATTTAAAGCCTCCAATAACGAGGCAGGATATGAGGCTATGATCGTAGGCCCACAGAAGGCACAAGCATTGGGTGAAAAACAACTATAGGTATTCGGCGACTCATAATTGGTCTCTAATCAGATAAGTAGGGACTTCAATGTGAGGGATGAAAGAATGGAAGCCTACCTCGCCTTAGCAAAAAAGTTAACGTCCAACTTTGAGGAAGTCAGTGTCCAAGAGTTTCCCAGAGGACAAAATAGTCATGCCGACTCCATAGCAGCCTTAAGTTCAGTAATTGACTCCGATGAAGAGAACAATCCCAATAGACTTCCTCGCCCAGCCGAGCTTCATCCAGAGCGATGAGCTTCCAGACATGGGCCGTATTCTCCAGATTGAATTAGCACCCAGTTGGATGGACCCCCTGAGGGACTATTTGAAGGATGGTGCACTACCAGACGATAAGAAGGCCGCTCATCAGATAAGATTCAAAGCTGCTCGCTTTTACTTATCTCCTGAGGGCAAGCTATATAAGAGATCATTCACCGACCCTTACCTCCAATGTGTTCACCCAAAGGACGTCGAGCAAGTGCTGTGCGAGCTCCATGAAGGAACCTGCGGGAGCCATATTAGAGGGAGATCGCTAGATTTCCTAGCAATGAATGAAGGCTAATGGTGGCCATATATGCAGAGAGATGCTGGAGTATATGCTCGCAAGTGCGAAAAATGTCAGCTACATGCTCCTATAGTCCACCAACATGCCAATGACCTAAGATCACTTACCAGCCCTTGGACTTTCGCCCAATGGGGGATGGACATCATGGGCCCTCTTCCTACCACTGTCGGTAATCGCAAGTATCTGCTGGTTTCCACATACTACATCACCAAATGGATTGAGGCAGAGCTGCTGGAAAACATCAGAGACGCAGATATAATGAGATTCATATGGAAAAACATAATTACTAGATTTGGGATCCCCAGAACAATCATCACTAACAACGGAACGTAGTTCGAGAGCGGCCCCTTCCAGAGTTTTTGCAATGACCACGGGATTAGATACCATTTTAGCTCAGTTGTCTACCCCCAGAGCAACGGCCAAGCTGAAGCTTCCAACAAAACAATGATCGATGGGTTGAATAAACGACTTGAGCGAGCCAAAGGCGCATGGGTGAGTGAACTACCACACATTCTGTGGGCTTATCGCACTACCCCACGATGAGCAACTGAGGAAACCCCATTCACACTAACATATAGAATGGAAGCAATCATCCCCCTAGAAGCTGGCCTACCAACCATGAGATCCACCTTGGTCGACCAAGGCCAGAATGATGCAACATTACTCGCTGAACTTGAACTAGCTGACGAATGGAGAGAACTAGCCCTAGTAAGACTAATGAGCTATCAGCCGCAGCTCGCAAAACACTATAACAAAAAGGTCAATCCAAGGACATTCTAGATTGGGGACTACGTCCTAAGGAAAGTTTTTGGCGGTGCAGTAAAACCATCTGATGGCAAGCTGGGTCCAAACTGGGAGGGACCATTCAAGGTGACAAAGGATGACCTACAAGGAGCCTATCACTTAGAAACGCTGGAGGGTAGAGAGATACCCCGAGCGTGGAACGCGGCCAACCTGAAAAAAATTCTATTTCTAGTTTTTTTTCCTTAATATTTTGTTACATTGTTGGAATTGGCAACTCATTTTTTAATTGCTTTTGATTAATAAAAGATTAATTGGCAGTGACACTCTATGAAGTGTTAATTTTGTATTATGAACTTTATAACTTGCACACCTTTTCTAAACGACAAACACATTAATCAGTATACAAAAGCAGGGAATCAACCTCCTCAGGTTTTCGTTATGAAACATGAACAACCTCTTAGTATTGCCCCTGACAATATATGAATCCTTACAGGGGACCCTTAGGCAGCTCGACCAAATTGAATTGGTAGCCAAACAATGATTGTCTAAAAAACCCTGATCGGATAGAACATCCAACACCAGGTGTGTCCTCTCCATTGCCATACTTAGGCCTAAGGGAGTGTGATGACACGACCTAAAAGGTAAAGTGGGGCAGAATGGTATCTCATAAGTATACTGGACTGGGAGGATACTCACACGACAAAATAACTCTACCTACATCAAATCTAGTCGGCTACGAAGAGCCCAAGATAATCAAATGAAAAATGAATGAAGTAAAAATACACAACACATGTTTAGTTGGCAAAACGCCCAAAACATAAATATTTTATTACTTCATTACATTTGCAAAAGGTTACATTGAAGTAAGAAAATCTTAATGAGGATTAGGCATCTGAGTAAGATAATCAGCCACTTACGATTTTCGGCCGTCGTCCGAATGAGGGGCCAATTCTTCCGCAACTTCATTCGCATCTGGCTCTAATAACTGCTTGGGGATAGCATCTATAGGGAACCACTGGTCCGCCCTCCTGAAAGGATTAGGCCTCAGAGTTGAAGGAGAGATCTCGTGACGATACCAGAGTACTGAGTTCCTGGGGACCTATAGCTCCATGAGGGCGCTCAACCACCCCCTAATAAAGGATAGATCTTCAAACTCTATCAACCTCGTCGGAGCATTTGTCTTACCTTGGTCATAACCATCATCCCACACTCGCCGAGGTACTTTCTTAAATAGATGCCTCAGCCGTGTGACATCTCTTTCAAGCCCAACAGCAATCATGTATGCTCGACGGAAATCTTCTCGGAGCTCGTCCATTTCCCTATCTGGACCCCCTGCATCTGGACCATCTCGTGGACCAGCCGATGAGGTAGAACCTCGCAAAATAAGAGGGGTGGCACTCAGCCCTGTGCTAGCTCGTGGAACAGCCAATGAAGAGGAACCTCGCAAAACTCGAGGTACGACGCTCAGTGCATGCTCCCTGAGTCGCGACACCTCCCTCCTCAGAATCTCGTTCTCCTGTTGAGGAACTTCTTTGACTTGATTGATTTTGGAGGCATCTAGAAGCTTAGCTCTCAAAGTGTTCACTTTTTCTTGGACAGAGGCACCAACTTATTCCATCTCCTGAAGTCTATCCTTCAGTTTGGAGATGAGCTCAGACTGGTCTTTAAAGATCTTATTCCTCGACCTGAGAGACTTGCAAATCCTAACGAAGGCTTGGTGAACCTGATTACTCGCATTAGGACCGAGGATCCTTCCCAGTTGAGAGGTGGTAGGTATATAATCATCTACATCAATAAACTACAGGCCCTATAAGCATTTAAGTACAGAAGAATTAGTACACAGAAGGGAAAGTATTTTCATTTCATTCAAATAAAGAGGTCCAAGTACATCGGTAATTAAAAAGAGTAGTACAGACTAAGAGAAGAAATACAAAAGAAGTCCTAAAAACAGGCTATCTAGCAACCTCGATTTGTTCAGAGGTTGCTGGTTGCTTTCCCTTGTCAATAGTAGCAGGAGCACCTCCCTTAGTTGGAGAAACTACTGTTCCCTAAACAGAGGGAGTATTACCAGGAAGGATTTGGGGGATATGAACTCCATTGTCAAGGGTCGGGACATGAGCCTCATCCACAACAGGCTTTGGTCTTGGATCATGCTCGTCAAATAATGAAGAATCGATGTCCACTTCAGCAACTAGAAGAGCCTTATTCCAGCCCTTCTTGAAGTTCAATCGTCTGATGTAGCTAATCTGAACATCGATATCTTCATACACAGCAGCCCAATCGGCATTGTAAGAGCTTTTCTAGAGGGTAGTAGCCTTTGACTCCACCTTCTGCACCTTCGCTGCTAGCACCTTATTTTCTTCTACCACAACAAGTTGCTCGTGCAGACTAGGTCGTAGGACTACCTCAACTCATTGAGCTCCTTAGTCACCGCCTCCTTCGCTCTGTTGGCTTCGGTAAGGGAGAGATCGGAGGACTTCTGGTCCTGGTTGGAAGCCATTAAGTTGTCTTTTCGCTCGACATTATTCCCCCTCATATCAACATTCTTCTTCTCCATATCAGCTTTCCCCCTCACCAGCTCATCGCGAGTATGGTAGAGGACGACAAAATTAGTCACAAACTGCAAATAAGAGAAGCAATAAACAGAATGTTTCAAGCATGGAGAAGCACTAAACATAATATTATAAATACAAAGGAACTAAAGTGAACTTACTAAGGCTATCCTCTGACTCGCCTCCAGAGCTAACTGGTCGGTCCCCATCGGCTTCTGACGATCAGTAGGCAAAATTGCTCTTTCGAGCAATGCAGGGGTCAACTGAGGAGAGAGGGCAATAGAGCCCCCCCTCAGGCAAAGCAGACACAGGAACCAAAGCTTGCGCTGCCTTCATCCTCATATCCTCTCTCCTTCTCTCCTCTTCCCTCTCTTTCTTCTCCTTCTCAGCTCTTCTCCTCTCCTCCACCTTCTTCCTCTCTTCCACCTTCTTCTTCTCCTCTTCCTTCTTTCTCTCTCTCTTTCTCAACTGCTCTTCCTCCCTCCTCTTCTTTTCCTTCTCAATGGCAGT
The DNA here is from genome assembly GCA_949130495.1 of Sambucus nigra. Lineage (NCBI taxonomy): Eukaryota > Viridiplantae > Streptophyta > Magnoliopsida > Dipsacales > Adoxaceae > Sambucus > Sambucus nigra. Next base: position 311,144,565 of record OX422217.1, on the reverse strand, counting down.
AGGTTGAGAACTAGTGGCAACTTCCCCACTGCTGGATTTCTGCTTCTTCAATTGCCTAGAGAGAAGCATATCATCATCATCATCGTCCCTGATCAGATTCTTTGTAGGAGGAGCCATATATTCCTCGATGGAACTGCTCGACTCACTGGAAGATTCTCGAGCTTTTGAAACCTCTTTCGAGCTGGAAGATCCTTCATCACTAGAGCTCTCTTCGCTGGAACCACCTTCAACACCATCCCCATTATCACCTTCACTACCCTCACCAGAGATGCTCTATTCCTCGTCTAATTGGATAGGATTTGTAGTAACCTCTTCAGTGATGTCTAGCTCAGGGATGCTCTCTACAGGTCACGCAATAAAACTAGACCCGACGTTCTTGTACTCCAAGAGGAAAGCCGCTGATCGAGGATGGTCACCGTCAGCCAAGAGATCCCTGATGTTCCAGACCTTGACCAACTCAGCAGCTCGAACCTCACTGATAGCGGGCTCCATGTTCTTTGTCCTCGCTGAAAAGAAAGAGAGAAGAATATAAGAGAAATCATACATTAACAAGAAGATCGAAGAGCAGAGCAAAAAATAATCCTACCTATGAATTCCTCCCCATAAAAGGGAACCATGAACCTGTCAGACCTCGACCCCTCAGTATGGGGAGGAAATTTTCAATTCCTAGAAAGAAAACCCTCTTGCCAGTAATCCTTGTGGGAACCATGTAGATTTATTACCAATACCCTCTCAGGACTCCTAGCCTTGAGGTAAATAAGACCAAAACTTATGTGTGAGAAAGAATAACAGAAGCATAGCTCAGCAAGCCCTAAATTGGTTTCATAGAGCTGGTTTATTCTATGGACACCATTAACAATCTTCCAGACATTTGGCGAACACTGTACGAGGACAATATTGAAATAACCAAAGAAATGCAAAAATAATTTGTTTGGAGGAAAAGTAAGACCCCCTTGGGACAGTAAGAGGATGTGAATCCAGTAAGCATCCTCTATTTCTCTAACATTTTTAGGGACAGGGGCACACTCAATGTCTACCTAATCTGGGATGTTATAATACTTCCTAAATTCAGTTACCGATCTAATGCCTATCTTCGCCATTTACAAACCCTAAATTACAAATACGGAGAAGTTTTAACAGAAAAACACAGAGAAAGAGGAAGAGGAACTTAAGAAATCAAAACTTGGCTGACGCAAGGTCACCAGCAAAGACGATGAAGGAGATTAAAATCGAAAAATGAAGACCTGGGAATGAGAGCGCAATAGCGAGAGCTTAGAGAAGATAAGAAAGTATGAGAAAGCTTGAAATGACAACAAGGAAATACTACTCCAAAGGATTTTTAAACGTTTCCAATCATACCGCACGAGACACGAAGCAGGCTACCGCCTAAATCAGTTTAGAAGAAACGCTTCATATCTTGGAAAAGTTACACAATTTACAAGATAGCCATTATGACAAATCATTTAAATTTATTGAGCCCAAATTGTGGCCAAACAACTTTAGGGGAAATTGTGGGTACCTATATTTGTCACCGTGGGCCCAGACGAGTAGCCCAACAGAAATGACCCAAAGTTTGGGAACCTTGCATCTCAACCAAAATCAGTTACGACTTAGTTTATTCCTCAGATTTCGTAAGGAGATATTCTAGGACGAGTGTATTGACGTGGGAAAATCCAACACCCCCACTCCCCGAGAAAAAACATGTATATAACAAACCCTAAGCCTAGGGCAAAAGACACGTATTGTATTTCCTATAAAACACTCCTTGGAGTATAGAGAAATAATACTGAGAGCACCACCCTGAACGTAGGCATTCTTGCTGAACCACGTAAATACAGTGTTATGTGATTAGCATTCTTTACATTCTTTATTTGCTTTGGTGATTGTCTTTTCTTGTGAACTTGTGTTGAACATAATTATCACCACACACTACGTTTTCAATTCCAGGTTTCAAACAATGAAGCAGAGTACGAAGCTCTTATTGTGGGCCTAAGTTTAGCCCACTCAATGAGTGCCGAGAAAGTTGTGGCACACAGTGAATCTCAGTTGGTAGTAAATCAAACACTGGGTTTATATAAAACTAAAGGAGAATTGATAACCAGGTATTTATCCAAGGCGATGGAAGTCATTGCAAAATTACCAGCTATTTCGATGGATAAAATCCCAAGGTTTGAAAATGCCCGAGCTGATGCCCTTGCTCGGCTGGCTGCTGCTACCAGAATTGAGCTCCGACAAACTATCCGTATTGAGATTTCGGCTAATAGGAGCATAGATGAAGATTTGATGATCAATTTTATTTCCATAGATATGGGACCATCATGTATGGAACCCATCAAAGTATACATTGAAGAAAAACTCTACTAATAGATATGGTGGAAGTAATGAAGTTTAAATACAAAGCAGTTTGGTATGTATTAAATAAAGGTGTTTTGTACAAGACAGGACTAATAATTAATTTATAGTGTTGTGTGCATCCATCAGAGGTCCAAGATCTAATTCAGGAGGTGCATGATGGATCACGTGGTGCTCACATAGTAGGAAGAACACTTCTGCAAAGAATCAGTACTCAAGTGTATTACTGGCCAACGATGCGAGTAGACTGTGCAACTTTTGCCAAGAAGTGTGATATATGTCAGAGATTCTCTACCATTCAAAAAACTCCACATGATGATCTCACTCCAATAACTTCACCATGACCATTTGCCATGTGGGGGTATAGACTTGGTCGGACCACTGCCAACCGCCCGAGGAAGATTTAAATACTTGGTTATCACCGTGGATTATTTTACAAAATGGGTAGAGGCAGAGCCTCTAATAGACGTGCCTTATAAAAAGGTTTATCAGTTCATATGGAAAAGCATCATTTGTAGGTGTGGGCTGTCCTATGCTTTCATTACTCACCACAGAACACAGTTTGACAATGATGAATTCGCAAATTACTGTGCTCGGTCCAATGTTCAAAAATTGCATTTAGCTCCAGGACATCCTCAGAGTAATGGAAAAACTGAAGTTATGAACCGAACCTTGCTAAACGGGTTGCAAAAAAGGCTTGATAATGCCAAGGTAAATTGGATAAATGAGCTACATTCTGTCTTGTGGGCATACCGAACAACACCACGAACAACAACTGGAGAATCACCATATATGTTAGCATTTGGGACTGAAGCTATCATTCCTGCCGAGCTAGGCTTACCATCCCATAGAGTTTTAAATTTTAACTCTACTTTTAGTGACCTAATGAGAAGGTTGGATCTTGAAATTCTGGAATAAGTAAGAGAAGATGTTACCCTACGAAATGCGGCCCATCAACATTGAATAACCCGTTTTTACAATAAAAGGATGAAACCGACCAACTTAAAGGAAGGAGATTATGTGCTGAAGAAAGTTCTGCAGAAATATAACAAGATTGAGGCCAATTGGCATGGGCCCTACCGTATTTCATTAGTGATCAGACCTGGAACCTATCGAATTGAAACCTTGGAAGGCGAAGAATTCAAAAACCCATGGCATGCAGAGCATCTCAAAAAATATTATCAATGATGTTGTAATAAGTTTGAAATCGACTTGCAGTATTAATAAAATTTTCAGTTCTTTCCAATTTTGTTGTGAATTTTTTTGGGAGTACTAGTTCCATGAACTACTCTCGCTACTTGATAAAAAGTTATAAATTATTACTCGGTTAAGAAAATTATTGCTCGGTTCAACAAATATTTCCTTGAACATTTCTCGATATAAGCAATAAGTTGCTCGGAGTATCCACAAACTTGATCGCTGATACACAAAGTCCAAGTCAACAAGATATTAAATCCTCAAGAAACTTGGTTCACAAACATAAGGATAAAACAAGATCTTTATTCTACTGGGAAAACTACAGGAAGAACGTTGCAAAGATTCCTCAAGAGGAATGTAAGCACATATTTCACAAATGCCTGGTCACACCACTAGTATTTAATGCAAAAATCCAATATTTGGGTGATTAGTAAAACCTTTTGAGACACATGGGTAACTAGATCTAAATTTAGATTTTAATCTAAGTATTCTAGTAGAACCTGTGTATTCATCTAACTAGCTCTAAATATAGATTTTAATCTAAGTATGCTAGTATAACATCTACACTCATTCACCATTGATACTCAACTTAATCAAAGTGTACCAATAGAATTAATGATAAAGAAAATATTAACATTCAACATAAGATAAGTTAATCAAATTTCCATTTCATTCAACCAAATTAATTACACGTCTGTGTTAACAAAACAAAGTACAAAACTTCATTATGCAGGACGTTTCCCTTCAGCTTTTGAAATAAGATTCATTCTAGCAGGAGAATCATCTAAAGTATAAGGAGAATTGATGAAGTTAAAATTCTTAAGCATTATGGTATTTCTGCTACTAGGACAATAAAGCAGGTGAGGAGGTCGGGCGATTTCTAATTCATCATGAAGCTCATAATCTCCCAAGTATTTTGAAATCAAGCATTAAGGAATACGATGGACTGTAATCCAATTGACATCTAATTTAAAAGGAGGATTGTCAAGTTCAAGCAAGCCTGGATCATACCAGTCCCACAATGAGCTATTTTGATCCACCTTCATCACTGTCAAAGCGTTCATCCAACCCTATTTATAGGCCTCATTCTTAGCCTGTTGAAGCTTATCATCAAAATGCCACAGAGCTTCATTATACCCATCCATCCAGACTTCTCTTGGTTATTTATGGAATTAAAAGGTCAATCTGTCAACTAGGTAATGCAGTCTCTTCAATAACCCATCCTTAGCTTGTAATTGAGAAGATTGGGTGGATAGTTGCTCAGACAAGGTTTATAGCTTCTGCGACATATCAACAATGGCTTAATTTTTGGCCTTTAAGTATGCAGCTTGGTTGGTAAGGGTCTGTTGGATCCTGACTTCCTGTGTAGTACCTCAACCAGGTTTGAATCTAGCTTAGGAAGATGAAGAAGAAGGTTTCAATTTCTTTAAAGCCTCCAACTCCTCACTCAACCTTGCATTTTCAGCCTCTAAGTAGGAATGACCCTCATCTGTTGTATTAACAACAATAGTGGATGAATTCAGGGCATCAAGTTCATCTCTCAAGTTGTTATTCTCTTACTCTAGAAGCTTTATAATGTCCCTTGCTTCATCTACTTCATGTTTGAGCCGAAATTATTGTCTTCAAAAATGAGAAACAAATTTATCCAAAATTTTCCTCAAAATCCCAACCTTCACTAAGGGCCTAGAATTTCTTCTCATAATCCTCATGAAAAAGTGACCTAGCTTCATTATGCTCCTTTTGTAGCTCTTCAATCATTTCATAGTAGGCAACGTTATTGGCCACTACTCGATCGCGAAGACACTTTAGATGAACATATGCCTCTTTAACTTGTTCGGATATCCTTTCCCCGAGCAACTACAGTAAGTCGGCATCAGTCAGAGATAAGTGACCAGCTTTGAAAGCTCATTACACCTCTATAGTAGCTCGGAGTCAGTAGATGATAAGTATTCCAATTTATCCTTAAACTATTAAGAAGAAGAAACTCATCAATTAACAAGATGCAAAGTATTGAAAAACACAAGCGAAGGAACAAAAATATTTCTCTTTTCATTAATAAAAAGGGAAGTACAGATACATCTTCAAAAAGAATAAAAAAAGTATAAATAATGAAAAATGGAAAACAAAAAGCTGCTCGCTTCTACACCTTCTTCTTATCTGCCTCAAGATTAATTGAAGTGGAAGTTGGAACAAAAGGAGGAGGAGGATTAACTTTCGAGGGCACAGTAGAATCAACATCCTAGTGTTGATTAAAAGACTGCACCACAATCAAGGATTCACTGGAACCCCCATCATCAATTTCCTTGTCCAAGTTTGGAGGAGTCCCAGGATCATATCGCAAGAATAAATTGGAATCTTTTAAAGTGCCGACCTCCACCAGTACAGCATACCAGTAATCCTTGAAGAATTTCTTCTTCATAAACTTCATTTGTGAAGAAGCTACTCCAAAGGCCTTATCCCAGCCTCTATTAAAGCCAACCTCTCTGGCCTTATCCCTCTTCACCTTCTCAGCACCCAAGTCTTTCTGTAGCTGGGCAGATTTGACTTTCTCAGCGTCTAAGTCTTTCTATAACTTGTCAGCCAGCCCTCGAGCAGTTTCTGCAGCTCCTTTAGTAGCTTTCATATTCTCATCCCATTTCTTTTGTTCATTAGCCAATGCTTGTTGGGAATTAAGCAATAACCTTTTCAGCTCATTAAAAGCTTCTTCAACTTCTCCATAGGAAGAAGCTCTCAAAGCCTCATCTTTCTCTGAAATATTATTGAGGTCAATGAGGAACTGCACAAGAACAACAAGGAAAAATGGTATTATAAAGAACAAATCAAGAGATACAAAATTAAAGAAGGCAAAAGAATATACCAGAGCAAGTCTTTGAGCATCCCTGTTAAGACTTTTGGAATGAGGTAATACAACTGCAGCACCCCCATGGTTTGGCAAAGTCCCAGACTTTATTAGTTGTCTTGCCAATCCAGGGCCAAGAACCACTGGAGAGGCAGAAGAAGATATATCGACCAACTCACGTTGCTCAGGAAGAGCAAAAGAATCTTCTGCTAACTTAGAAAGTGACCCCCTCCTTATTCTCTTTAGAGGTCTCTCTTTAATTTTCTTAGCTGGGAGCTTCTTTCCATTCTCATCTTTATTTTTCACCCCTTCATTAGCTTGTTTTGGCATCTATATCTCCCAAAATGTTTTGAATCTTCCTCTTCCCTATAGATATGGCAAGGGGAAAATTTGAATCTAGGGAACAAGGAGAAATGGCAGCAAGATCACCTCGGATAGATGCAGTAGCTGAGTAAGTAGAAGGAGGTTCTTGCTCAAGGTCAATTACAGGGCAAGGAGTTAGACAAGCAACAAAAGAAGAAATTGTATTCTTGTACTGCAACAAATAAGATGTAGACCTAATGTGATCCTCGCCAATCTTCTGATGAACTCTCCAAATAAACTTCAACTCCCTCAGATTCACTTCCCTTTCCTTTGGGAACCTTCTCTTCTGATCAACTGCAATAAAAATTTACGGAGCAACAATTAGTGTATCATTTAAATATATAGATACAAGGAAAAACAGTTCAATAAGGAATAACCTTTACCATTTCCAAAAGGAGGGCATTTAGGTCCCTAATACTTAGCATTTCCAGTCAAAGGGACGTATTGACAATTTTTTACAATAACTCTATGATCAAAATAATCCCTATTGGAGTCTGGAAGATTAACTATAAACACTTGATTTACATCCTTAATCTTTAAATAAAAAGTGGTGTCACTAGTCACCCATTTATAACAAAATATTATTTCTAGAATCCCTAGATGGGTTCCATGAATTTGATTCAGCCTATACACCCCATTTACGACCCTCCACATATTGGAGGATACCCTAGTTGGGGCAACGTCAAAGTACTGATAAAATTCAAGGCACATTGGGTTGGGAGGAAAGGTAAATCCACACTTAGCTATAAAAATAGAGGGAAACCAGTGAACCTCAATAAGTGAGAAAAAATAGCAGGTAAAGTAGCGTGTTCCAAAACAACCTAAGAGGGAGTATTAAATTCGTTTCTGAAATCATCAAGAGAATCAATAGAGTAAACCATGATGAAGAATAGAATAAAAGATAAAGAGTTCTTACAGGAATTAAGGATTAAGTAAGAACCGAAGAGCAGAAAATGATCGCTCAGAGAGAAAAAGAAAGCTTGAAGACACTATAGCCAAAAACACTCAGAAGATTTGAGGTAGTAAAGTTCGTGGCTTTTCCTGTTCTTTATAGGTTCCTTGAAAACTGGAAAAAATGAATTTGCCTAAAAATGATTCGTTAAAGATGTGGATAATTTCAAAAATGCAACACACATTATATTTCCATAATTAAATCATAATCTTTCACAAGTATGGGAAGTCGGCAACGATCAGGCCTAAAATTGTTGACCAAGCAACTTTAAGAGCCAAATGTTCCATACTCTTGTGAAAACTTCAAGCATGAAACATTGGGGGCTTCTATCACTACACCAAAATGGCCAAATTGTCACCTTTCAACCGGCCACCCTTGTTAAGGTCATTGACCGTGACAAAAAATACGCGTTTTGTGTCACGGTCATTGACCTTGACACGACCGTGACAATTCTTTAAATAATTGTCAAGGTCAATGACCGTGACACGACCGTGACAATGTTAGCAGCAAAAACCCTTTCCCCCTTCTTTTTTCCCTCCCGCGCCGTTCCCTCCCTCTCTCTCTCTCTCTCTCTCGACGCTGCTCTCTCTCTCTCTCTCTACTTTCAGGTTTAATTCTCTCTCTCTCTCTCTCTCTCTCTCTCTCTCTCTCTCTCTCTCCCATTTATATATATGTTTGTGTGTATATATATGTGTGTATGTTTGTATATATGTGCGTGTGTGTGGGGTGGGGCAGGGTGGGGGTAGGGGGTTAAAAATGTAAATAAATAAGTAATTTTCTATAAATTTCCAAAAATAATATCCAAAAATGTAAATGTAAATAATATCCAAAAATAATATCCAAAAATGTAAATGTAAATAATATCCAAAAATATTGGATAACAATTTATTTTCATTCAAAATAAATAAGTAATTTTCATTCAAAATAATAAAGATCAATTAGTCTATGTTGTTGAAAAATTTGATCAAATTGGTGAGCCCTTCATATTTTAAAAAATGTTGTTTTTATTCCTATTTAACTTTTCTTTCTATACACCCTTAATTATATTTAAAGTTTAATAAAATAGGAGTTATAGAAAGAAAAGTGGGGTTTAAATAAAAACACTTTTTTTAAATTTTAGGTTCTGGTGCATAATCTTACTTTGTCACAATTAATTTATATGCCTCAAAGTTATTTTATCACTCTTAGTTTATATTTGTGATAATACTTTATGAACCACAACTTTAGGTTGATTATTTTAGAACTTAGACTTCAATATACAAAAAATAATTCTATAGAACAACTTAGATATCTTAACAAAACACATATCTAACATTGAATATGATTTATAAAAAGCACAAAACAATAGTAGAAATTCAATACATGAAATTAACATTGAGATTATTTTAAATAGACAGTCACTACTGTGTGTGTGTGTGTGTGTGTGTGTGTATTTGAATTAACCCATGAATTTGTATTTTTGTATTTGAATTAACCCATGAATTTATTTTTGTATTTGAATTAACCCATGAATTTATTTTTGTATTTGAATTAACCCATTATATGAAACATACTTGAAATTAAATATAGTGCGCATAGATACTAGCCTTCTAGTTCTTATGCGTACGCATTCAATAGCGCTTAGACCCGTTCGAGAGTCATTACCCCTGTAATGAGATCTCTCGAATTTTCCCGTGAGCGATGAGCCGTTTGTTTGTGCATTTCAAAAGGTTAAGCAAGTGTTTTACTCGGAGTATATCAACAACGAGCCGTGGTCAATTGTCCAACACGCGCCAAGGCGTCTAAATAGTAGTGAGGATGACTTGGCTGCTCCTACCGAATATCAATCCATTTTTGATGATAACCCGAATTTGAAATAATTTTTCAATTTGTAATAAATATTTCAATTTGTACCGAAACATCCATTTTTAATGCTTTTAATTGATCTGCACTTTATCATTTTCACTCTTGTGTAGTGTGAGTGTGTGGAGAGGAGATTAATACATAAATATTCCAACTACATCTAAGTTTTGTTTATACTAATCCATGAATATACACTTCTTACCTTTAATAGGTGATTAGTACATAGCTATTTGGGGTGTCCTATTTGTGGAGAGGAGACTGAATCTCTTCGTCTATCCGAACACTAAGAAATGCCATAATCCTATGGAGCGATGCTCTACAAATTCCTCTCAACCGTTATGTAGCCAAACATCACCAGTTGAAGTTGTCAATTCCACTTTCCATACCCCACCACTTGGAACTTCTAGCAAAACATGGGAGACCATTGAAAGGTGGAATTGACAACTTCAATTGCTGATTTTTGGCTACACAACGGTTGGAAGGAATTTACAACGCATAACTCCATAGGATTATGGTATTTCTTAGTGTTTAGATATGAAGAGAATTATATTTGACACGATTGCCCGGGGTACATTAGTTGGAAGGAGGTGCCATATGAGCTCAAGTTAGCTGTTTGAGTGACACTACAGGTAATGTATTTATATTTATATGTCAATTTCGATTTCGATTTCAATTACGATTTATATTTATCTATATTTGAGGGGCGGATACTAATTTTACTTTATTTCAATTCAGGGGACATGGAGTGGCCCTAAGGGTAGGCCACATATGCTATATACTTATGTGGCTATTCGGATGAGAAGGGAAGGATAAGGAGGTGTCCCCGAGCGTCGCGGTACAAAATCTCTTTTCCATGCAAATAGTTTGTAGATTTGAGATAATTGATGGTGATTTTGTTTCTTCTTAAATAGTTTCTATTTTGAATATATATTTGCATTATCTTTAGTTTGTTTGGATATATGATGTTTGGAACAGGTACAACGTTGCTATAACAGGTACAAATATACTGCTGGACAGTGGCAGTGGCCATACTGCCCAACAGATTTTTTTTAAATTCTTCCCAGAATTGTCACGGTCATTGACCGTGACACGTCCGTGACAAAAAGTTGTCATGGACGTGTCACGGTCAATGACCTTGACAATTTTTTTAAGAAGGGTCACGGCTTTGTCACGGTTATAAACCGTGACAAACGTGTCACGGTCATTGACCGCGACACGAACGTGACACAAAATGCGAGTTTTGTGTCAAGGTCAATGATCGTGACACGACCGTGACAAAAAAATTGTCTCGCCTCGAAATGTCACGGTCATTGACCTTGACAAGGGTGATTTGTCAGGGTCAATGACCTTGACAATAGTGCAAATTTGGTGTAGTGTATTGATACAAAAAATTGTCCATCTACATGGACCATTTAGATACTAACATGTGTTGTATAGTGGAAGATTAATCCTAGTCATCAAGGATGAAATACCAACCAACACCAAGGATATCGACCAACACAACGGATGCTGAGCAACGATGACAGGAAAACACCAACAGTTATATACATGAATGATTGTACAGATTTAAATGTCTACGATATAAAGACATTCCATCCTTTGATATTCTAGCTCTTGTACACCTCCCGGGGGCTATAAATACATTGTAAACCCCACATACAAGGAACACACGAGAAAAGAGGCAATTGAACAAGCTCAAAGCAATAAACAACAGTGGACGTAGGCTCTTCCCTTAAGTCGAACCACTTTAAAAATATTTTGTCTCTTTTACTTATATTTATCTGTGTCAATTAATTAGCATCGTCTAGTTTTTTCCCCATATAACTTCATTCAATGAATGCGTCCTTTGCGCATGTAGACATTCTTCCCCGATTAAAAATCCAACATGGGTGGGTGGGTGGGTGGGTGGGGGAGAATTAAATGATGATATTTTTACCAACTCCTCGAAGGAACCACTTAATTAAGTTATCCTCGAATGAAATCCCCTCGACCTTATTCACATAATGGTTGAACATACTTCTTATTATCATAACCTATATTGATAGATATCGTGCATAGCTTCATAGCAGAACATTCATCCAACCACAACATGTATAAAGGACAATATTTAAGACCAACTATACCTCAAAATCATATCCAATGACCCGTTTTCCCTATTATGGGTCTGAAAATTCTCACATCGGTATGATTGCAATCACTTGGTGAAAAGCTATCACTTAAGTCGTTTAATTAAAGATTAAACTGTCTAAGTAACTCCGAACTATTTTTTGGGGAAACTTTTTTCTTTAAATCAAACAGATTAACCACAAGATGTGTTTAATAAAAATATGTATGTGATACATTCAAGATTTTGTAACTAGTTTTGAAAAACAAAACTAAAACAGTTTAAATTAGTTTAAATCAGCACATCAATAAGAATGTGATGAGGAGATGTAGAAATATTAAGTACACACAGTTTTTAACGTGGTAAAACCTCACCCAACTGAAAGAAAATATACAAGTTACAATATATTTAACACACATGCAAACAAAACAAACCTATACAAGTTTAGAATGTATACCCACTGGTTTGATTCTAATTTCTCTGCAGTTCTGATGTTGATGTGGCTTTCTCAGCTTGCTAACTTCTCAACACTTTGTTCCAGCTTTACATCGACTCTTGATGTTTCAATCTTTTCGCCAACACTTCTTGTGTTGTAGTGTGTCAAGTGTTTGTGACAATGTTCTAACACATTCATGCACACATGCACACTTATTTATACAAACAAGTTCTATCAAATTACAGAAAGATCTAAATGATTAAGGTTTTTAGTTTCTCTCTTCTTTAGAAACAACAAACTTTCTTGATCTTTCAAACTAACCCAGAATCCAAGGTAACCTTGCTTAGAAGACCGTCAAGGTATAAACCATTTCAGAGTGTTTTGAAAATGTTTTTGAAATTGTAAACCACCAATTGCGATTCCAACTCGATCATAAGTCTTGTTTCATAAGAATTAAAAACAGAAAATGAATTTGTTGATTCTTGAGTCGTGAAAAACATTTACAGAAAAATAATCAACAAATATGATTTCTCAAGATGAGAAACGAAATAATGCAGATCTAAGAGATATATGACATAAAAGAACAAGATCTGTAGTTTCTATAAAAATAAATAGAGATCAAACTTAAAATGTCTAAGTTGGTTAAAAGATCTCAAACTCAGAGGATTCAACCCACGAATAAGCTTCAAACCATCTCCAAAATAACTCTCAAACACCCAGGTTTGGTTTTGGTTGTAAACTGATTTTGGATTTAAAAGGAATTTAGGGTTTGAAATGAGATTAGGGTTTGTACGATTTTAGGGTTTTCTCTCTCAGTTTGACGAACTAGACAAAAGTTTTTAAAATGCCGAGGCTCAGCCTCCTTTTATACTAAGTAAGGAAGGATCGATAACATCAACTCAAATCTAATGGCTGAGATTTGGTCTTTGGCATTTTACATTCATCCAACGGTTTAACATCAGTGGTGGATTAAATGTTCACTGATTGGTCTAAAGAGGGTTCACATGGATTGGGATAAAACGCATGCAATTCGTTGATTAAATATCTCCAAGGGCTGAGATTGCGTACAGGTTCTGAGTCTAACAACAAACACAAATCAAGTCGTCATAACGTTGACAGGTGTAAGGCTCAGATGAAGCCAAAACGTGTGTTTTAAAACTAATTACAAGCACACCCTCAAGTCTCAAGCGCTTTCGAATTCTACCCAACCAAACATTCTTGCAAGATTAGATAAAACCAATAATCACAAAATGACCCCAAATGTTTTTAAAACCTAACTTTTAAATTCTTAAAAATCATTTAAAAAAAATCCCAAAATTAGTAAAATCTTAATTAAAAGGGAATTAACTCACATAAGCAATTAATGCAATATATATATTGATATGGAAAATATAGCACCTTGTCGCGGACGTTACTCAGGCATGCACAAAAGCTTATAGGCCGCGTCCCAACTCAGCACAGGGTGCGGCCCTACTCGGCACTGGGTGCGGCCCTATTCAACACGGTGCAACCCTACTCGGCACAGGGTGCGTCCCTACTCAACATAGGCCATGGCCCTATTCACTAACAGGGTGCGGCCTTCTCGCTCATAGCTCCAGTACAGGGTGCGACACATACCACTTGGCCTTATATACAGGCCTCACTAACAGGGTGCGGCCTTCTCGCTCACAGCTCCAGTATAGGGTGCGGCACATACCGCTTGGCCTTACATACAGGCCGCAGCCTTATACTACAGGGTGCGGCACCCACAGCTTTAGCCTCATGCCGGACGCAGCCTTCTGCTACGCTGGATGCAGCCTTATACTATGGAGGATGCGGCACTTAATATGCCTTCCTTGCTGCATCCCCCTCATTGACAGCTACTCCAGACTTGATATATATCACGTGCTCAGGGAACGTGACATAACTCACATACCTCCTATAAATAAAGGTCCACACCTCGAGATAGAGGGATTCCACACACGCCCGAGGCAGGCTCTACAATACAGATTCTCACTACACAACCTCAACACACAACTTGGAGGCCACACATCTACATCGCAGCCACCTATCCGGCACTCCGGAATCCTCAGTACTGCCATGTACTTTCCTTTATTCTCATATTTGTATGCCACTTTAGGCACGATTATACTGTACAATGCAATGCATATAATGAGAACGGAGCAACACAGTGGACGTAGGCCCATTTTGGGGGCTGAACCACTCTATATCGTGTCTTCTCTCTATTTTTTTGCTTTACTTGTTTATTACACACTTTACTCTAGACTTGCTGGTACGAGAACGCCTTATGGTCGATTTCTCGTATCATCATATATATATATATATATATATATATATATATATATATATATATATATATATATATATATATTATCTATGCAATCCTAGTGTGTGTGCGGGGTTGAGAATTTACCTTTAAATGAATCAAATAAGGCATCATGTGTAGAATCTGAGCTTCTTTGGTGTCTAGGGGATGGGACTCAAATTTTGTAACAATTTCCAAACTAGATGAGAACTTATACAATGTAGACTCAAGTAAGTCAAGAGTATAAGGTGCGTCCATCTCCCCCTTTGGAAATATGAGATAAAATCTCCTTTGAGTCTTCTAGGACTCGTAGGAATAAAAAAAAACAAAATCCTATTCCTATACTAAAATTCTATCTACCCATATCCTAGAAAAAAAAATTACATAACTCAACTAATTACAAACCAATACCCTAATGACATTCGTTGTAGACAAGGGTACAAATTCCTGTAAATAAGACTAAGATCAAGCTTTATAGAAATATGTACAAGAGAAAATGAACTCATATGACTCAAATTTCTCCCCCATTTTGTCTCAAATGGACAAAGGAAAAAAAAATACTTAAGCCACATGAGTTTATTCAGCACAAACCATTCCTATCTATTTTCGCAAAGAATGAAATCTATTGTAATCCAAAGGTTTTGTAAACATATCTGCGAGCTGCAAATCAGTAGGAAGATAAATAATTTCTAATTCCTTAGTTAATTCGCGTATAAAATGATGTCTAATTTTTATATGTTTTGTTCGCGAGTGTTGAACATGATTTTTAGAGATATTGATCACACTTTGATTATCACAATAGAGATACAGTTAGTCTTCTTGAATGCTATAATCATTTAGCATTTTCTTAAGCCAAAGTAATTGGGCGCAGCAGCTACCAGCATCAATGTATTCAGATTTAGCTGTAGACAATGAAGTGCAGTTTTGTTTCTTACTACTCCATCCTACCAAATTGTTACCGATATAGTAACACGCTCCTGATGTGCTCTTACTATCATCTGTACACCCTACCCAGTCGGCGTCAGTATATCCTATTATAGTACTAGGATTATCATTTGTGTACGAGATACCCAAATTTAGAGTGCCTTTTATGTATTTAATGATTCTTTTTACACATACTAAGTGGTTCTCTTTAGGATTATTTTGATAATGGGCACACAAGTAAACTGCGTACATAATATCAGGACGTGAGGCAGTAAGGTATAGTAAGATTCCTATCATACTACGATATAGAGTAGGCTCTATGGATTTTCCACTCTCATCTTTAGATAATTTGACCGTAGTACTCATGGGAGTTCTAGCTTCTTTGGCACTTTCAAGCCCGAATTTTTTAACAATCTCTAAATCATATTTCGATTGTGAAACAAATAAACCTTCTGAATTCTGTTTGACTTGAAGACCCAAGAAAAATTGCAACTCCCCCATAAGAGATATTTGAAATTCTTTGTCCATAATTTCAGAAAATGATTTAACTTCTGAAGGGGAAGTTGATCCAAAAATGATATTGTCAACATATACTTGAGCTATAATAATATCTTTGTCAAAATGTTTGACAAATAGAGCTTGATCATTTCTGCCTCTCTTAAAACCTTTATCTAAGAGAAAGTTGGAAAGACGCTCATACCAAGCTCTTGACGCTTATTTCAGACCATACAATACCTTTTTAAGACGAAAAACATGATTTGGATACTGAGGGTCAATAAACCCTTTGGGTTGTTCAACATAGCCCTCTTCAGTCAAGTTTCTATTAAGAAAGGCTGATTTTACATCCATTTGGAAAAGCGTAAAGTGTAAGTAATAGGCTATGGCAAAGAGAAGACGAACATATTCTAAGCGAGTAACAGGAGCAAATGTTTTGTTAAAATCTATTCCTTCAATTTGGGAATATCCTTGAGCCACTAATCTGGCTTTGTTTCTAATGGTTATCCCACTTTTATCAGTTTTATTTTTAAATAGCCAACGTGTGCCAATAACCTTTTTATGATCAGGCCTAGATACAAGATACCAAACATCATAAATGATAAATTAAAGAAGTTATTCCTGCATGGAAGAAATCCATTGTCGGTCATTCAATGCCTCATTTACATTCTTTGGTTCCACAAGTGAAACAAAACATGCATAATGAGCATAGTTTCTTAATTGGGATCTTGTAAGTACAAGCTCACAAGGGTTACCAATAATGTTATCTATGGGATGATCTTTAGAAACCCAGTTAGGTACATCGGGTTTCTCAATTGGTAAAGAATCATCTATTTTTGGAGAGTCATTTTTTAAAACAATTTCAGACTCTTCCACAATAGTTGGTTCTCCAGTATTACTCTCAACAGTAGTGTCACTTACAATAACATTTATGGATTCCATTAAAGTCTTTGTGCGAAGATTATAGACACGGTATGCTCTACTGTTAGGAGAATATCCTAGGAAGATAGATTTATCTCCACGAGTCTCAAATTTAGATAAGTGTTCTCTGTCTTTGCAGACGTAACATGTACTACAAAAAGTTCTAAGGTATTTAAGATTGGGCTTCTTCCCATACCATAGTTCGTAAGGAGTTTATTTAGAATTTTTCCTAAGATTGACCTTATTAATAATGTGACACACAGTACGAATTGATCCTACCCAAAAATATTTAGGTAAACACTTAGCATGAATCATAACACGTTCCATCTCTTGAAGTGTACGATTCTTTCGCTCGGAGTCTTAGGATAACTAAATTTATGTTTGCAACCATTATAGTCACAATACTCTATAACACATGTATCTATGAATTATGCTCCTCTATCACTACGAATTCTATTTACTTGAGTGTCCTTCTCATATTCAATACGAAGTAAGATTTTCAAAAAGGTTTTAAAAGTGTCTGACTTTTGTTTTAAGAAGGCCACCCAAGTAAACTGGTGAAGTCATCTACCATAATTAGAATGTAACTGTGTCCACATAGACTAACAGTACGAGAAGGACCCATTAGGTCCATATGGATGAGCTCCAAGGGTTTAGAGGTGAGGATATCTTTAACTTTCTTACGAGGTGCCTTAACAATTTTACCTTCCTGACATGATCCACAGGCAATGTTAGAGATAGGTTTGGTCTTTGGAATTCCTTTAACTATTTCTTGTGAAGACAATCTACTAAGGCTATCGTAATTTATGTGACCCATACTATTATGCCATAATTTATTATCATCTATTCTGGCAATGTTATAGACTTCAGTATTGTTCTGGACAGTATAACAATTGTGAGGAGTCTCGAGTCTTGTAATTATGCACTCGCCTTTTTTTATTTAAATCTTGCAATTATTTTTTGAAAAGGTGACAATATGATTTGAGTCACAAAATCACGAGATACTAAGTAGATTAGCCTTGAGACCTTTTACTAGATGAACATTTTTAAGAAGAGGCAATCCTTCTTCTTGGAGTGTTCCTTTACCAATGATTTGAGATGATACACCATCACCGAAAATAACTTTTTCTCCAACAAAGCTGGTTTTGTTTAAGAGTTTTGTATCATCCCCAACCATATGTTTTGAACACTCAGAGTCCAAATACCAACCATAAGGAGTGTGTTCAGCTTTTAAAGCAGTAATCACAATGTTACACTTCATCTGGGGTAATAACTCATCTTTTCTAACCCAAATAGTTCTTATTTTTGTTTTGCGCATATTTGCTCTCATTTGATAAAACTTGCGAGCATTAGATTTTTATTAAAAAATATTTTGCGCATGCATTTAAGTTTTATGGAGGATATGAGCATTTGGTTTAGAAAAGTGCCTAGGAATTCCTCTTGTAAATGATCTTTTAGGTTTGGTCTTTCTCTTCCTATAGTTAGAGTTTTTGTCTGGTTGTCTAGGCAGAACATAATTGTTACGGCTTCTCCTAGAGTAGTTAAAGTTTTGGTATAAAGGAGTATTACAGACAGGATTAACTAAATGTCTAGAGTAGCAACCTTCGAAAGAATGTACGTATATATCACAATAGTAGCAATACATATTGCTTGAAGAGGGTATCTCCTTAGGAAAGTCTCTAAACATAGGTTTCATGGGATTTTGACGTTGAACCTTATTCTTAGGGAGTACAGTCTGAAATGCAGAATCACTCTTCCTAATCGGAGGGAAGACGTATTTAGCCTTAGGTAGACTATCACACCTAGAGTGACTTGATTCCCCAATATCCAACTTTTTTTTTAATCAAACTCATCATTTAGGGATTGAAAATCTGGACAGGTTTCCATAGGTCTTTTGCCACCTGACACAAACTTGATTGATTCAAAGTTTTTAATTTGTGTCTTTGAATTTGGGAAAAATCCTATTCCAGTTCGATCATCAGAATTGGTTTTTGAATCAACAACAAAATCATCAAAATAATTGGAATTATTTTCAAACTTAGCAATTTTTTTAAAAACGTTGCAGTCTTTTCTTTAGCTTGTTCCAATTCTAATAATGTCCCTTTATATTTTTTCTCCAGAGTTTCATTTGTTCCAATCAAAATTTTCAATTTTTGATCCAAAATTTTGACTTCATTTTCATGAGTTAGACATTGGGTAGTATACTCTTCAGCGTTAAGTTTAACCATTAGACTTAGGTCTTCTAGTTTCTTAGTGAGGTCTTTCACTATCTTCTCTAGTCTAAAGCTTTTCTTGAGAGTTTTGGCATAAAGTGTGTGAACATCAGGAGGTCTGCAGTGTCCGAATCACTAAGTGTAGTGTGTGAAGGGACCCCTAAGGATTCTTCAATTCTTGAACTCACACACATTGACATCGTCATTATCGCTTTCCCTTTGACTCACACACCTCGCCGTAGAACTAGCAATGTTCTCAGAAATTAAAGCATCTAAACTAGTAGCAACATGATTCATAACGACAAAAGTAGAACTACTAGCATCATTCTCATACGTAGGCATAAGCATATCATCATTATAGATTATCTTGGCAAAGAAATACATGCAAGTATCAAAAACATCAGATGACTTAGGTTCCTCATTATCAGAATCAGTTGAATCATCCCATCCCATGTCTTGCAAATGTTGGCCCTAGTATGTTTATTGGTCATGTTTAAGTTAACTCTACAATCTTGTGCTATATGGCCCAATTTTCCACATCTAAAACATTCAATATTCTTAAAATCTTTGTTAGGTCTTGTATGAATGTCCTTGTGATGTTTGTCTTGACCTTTCTCATGAGGTTTGTGATTAGACTAAGTTGGATAATTTGACTTGCCTTGTCTAGTTGCCATTTTATTTATAAATTTCATAATCTTCTTAAACTGCTTTGACATTAAGGCAATCTGATTATCCAAGCTATCTATATCACACTCCTCATAATAATAAGAATCATTATTGGGAATACTAAGCTCAGGTTTTATCAGTTTAGAGGAGAAACTCAAATTAGAACTAGTCTGCTTCCTATGGGACTGGGTTAATTATTTCTTGAATTCTAGTTCCATTTCCACAGTTCTCAGTTTACTACTGTGTAATTCAGGAGTGAGATTTTTATCACTCATTTCCTCAATAGCATATCTTTTGTTATTAAATTTCTATGGCAATGACCTTAGAATTTTTGAGACAATTTCATTTCTATCATAGGTTATTCCATTTGAATGTAATTTGGTCACAATGTCAATCAAATTCATGTAAAAGTCATCAAATGATTCAGAGTCTGACATGATTAAAGAGTTATACTGCTGGAGAAGCATTTGTGTTTTAGCAGCCTTAACTCTGGTGTCACCTTCATGTGTAGTAACCAGTGTATCCCAAGCTTCCTTAGAAGTGGTACAAGATGAGATCCTTTTGAACTCATGTTCATTTAGAGACATAAAAATGGCATTCTTGCCTTTGTTATTATTCAGAAAGGCTTGCTTCTCTTCTTGAGTGAATTCACTTAATACTTTCTTAATCCTCTCATTGCTTCCTTCAGTGGCTGATTTTGTAGGATAAGTATATCCATTTTCAACAATGTCCCAGACATCATCTCCCAAGGTTCCTTGTATGAAAGCAACCATCCTTACTTTCCAGTAAGGAAAGTTGTTTTCGTCAAAGAGAGGGGGTCTGGACAAGTTGCCAAATCTTTCATATTTCTCGTCCACTGTTTGATTTTAAGAAAACAATTTCAGAAACACAAGATCTTTAAAGAAAAATTTCCCAAGCTCTGATACCAATTGAAAAGATGTCATTAAGTCGTTTAATTCAAGATTAAACTGTCTAAGTAACTCCGAACTATTTTTTGGGGAAACTCTTTTCTTTAAATCAAACAAATTAACAACAAGACGTGCTTAATAAAAATATGTACAAGATACGTTCAAGATTATGTAACTAGTTTTGAAAAACAAAACTAAAACAGTTTAAATCAGCACACCAACAAGAATGAGATGAGGAGATGTAAAAAGATTAAGTACACACAGTTTTTAACGTGGTAAAACCTCACCCAACTGAAGAAACCTCCACGATGACTTCTAAGTCACAAACCAAAAATCCACTAAAATGAAATATACAAGTTACAAGCTACTTAACACACATGAAAACAAAACACACCTATACAAGTTTAGAATATGTACCCACTGATTTGATTCTAACTTCTCTGCAGTTCTGATATTGATGTGGCTTTCTCAGCTTGCTAACTTCTCAACACTTTATTCCAGCTTTACGTAGACTCTTGATGCTTCTTGTGTTGTAGTGTGTCAAGTGTTTGTGATAGTGTTCTAACACATGCATGCACACACGCACATTTATTTATGCAAACAAGTCCTATCAAATTACAGAAAGATCTAAATGATTAAGGTTTTCAGTTTCTCTCTTCTTTAGAAACAACAGACTTTCTTGATCTTTCAAACTAACCCATAATCCAAGGTAACCTTGCTCAGAAGACGATCAAGGTATAAACAATTTCAGAATGTTTTGAAAATGTTTTTGAAATTGTAAACCACCAATTGTGATTCCTAGATCACAAGTTTTGTTTCATGAGAACTAGAAACATAAAATGAATTTATTGATTCTTGAGTCGTGAAAAACATTTATAGAAAAATAATCAACAAATATGATTTCTCAAGATGAGAAATGAAATAATGCAGATCTAAGAGATATATGACATAGAACAACAAGATCTACAGTTTCTATAAAAAGAAATAGAGATCAAACTTAAAATGTCTAAGTTGGTTAAAAGATTTAAAACTCAGAGGATTCAACTTACGAACAAACTTCAAACCATCTCCAACATAACTCTCAAACACTCAGGTTTGGTTTTGGTTGTAAACTGATTTTGGATTTAGACGATTAGGGTTTTTGGAATTTAGGGTTTGAAATGAGATTAGGGTTTAGATGATTTTAGGGTTTTCCCTCTCTTCTTTTTCTCTATCAGTTTGACGAACTGGCCAAAAGTTTTTAAAATGCTGAGGCTCAACCTCCTTTTATTCTAGGTAAGGAAGGATCGAGAACATCAGCTCAAATCTAATGGCTGAGATTTGGTCTTTGGCATTGGACATTCATCCAACGGTTTAACATCAGCGGTGGATTAAACGTTCGCTGATTGGTCTAAAGAGGGTTCACATGGATTGGGATAAAATGCATGCAATCCTTTGATTAAATAGATCCAAGGGCTGATATTACATACAGGTTTTGAGTCTAACAACAAACACAAATCAAGTCGTCATAACGTTGACAGGTGTAAGGCTCAGATGAAACCCAAACGCGTGTTTTAAAACTAATAACAAGCACACCCTCAAGTCTCAAGCGCTTTCGGATCAGGCAAGATTAGATAAAACTAATAATCACAAAATGACCCTAAATGTTTTTAAAACCCAATTTCTAAATTCTTAAAAATCATTTAAAAATTGTTTAAAAAAATCCCAAAATTAGTAAAATCTTGATTAAAAGGGAATTAACTTGCACAATCAATTAATGCAATATATATATATATATATATATATATATATATATATATATATATATATTATGTATGCACTTCTAGTGCGTGTGTGTGGGGTTGAGAATTTACCTTTAAATGAATCAAATAAGACATCATGTGTAGAATTTGAAGTTCTTTGGTATCTAGGGGATGGGACTCAAATTTTGTCACAATTTCCAAACTAGATGAGCACTTATACAATGTAGATTCAAGTAAGTCAAGAGTATAAGTTGCTTCACTTTGAACTGATAATACTTTAGCACCAAGACTAAAGTGATTTCCACATTAGTTGTCATATTAAGAAAATTACCTATTATCCTTGAAAATGCAGGTTATATGGATAGTCTGTATATTATACTAAAGTGAGTATAAGAGATAAAGCGAAGCCAATTTCAAAACCAAATAGGAAGAAGAAAATATAGGAAAAATCTTTTTCAAGAAAAACGTATATTCAACATTGTTTAAGACTCAACAGACCACGACAGATTTATTAACAACTTAGATTTCCACTAAGTTTAACGTAGTAGTGTCTTCAAATCTTTAACATCAAATAATGAAATCCAACTCTACCCACAACAAGCATCTCTTGCCTCGGTATTTACCGGTCAACCTCAGGAATTCACAGTTCTTTTCTTCTTCAGTAGTAGAGTCTCAAATCCATAAATCAACAGCAACAAAAAATCTCCACAAGGGTTTAGAACTCAGAATATATTCTTCTTGGTTTGGCAAATAGTTCTTGAAATATCCAAGGGGTTTGGATATTTTTTTGAAGAGTTTTATCACAAAAAGAACTCTTAAAAGGCTTAAAAATAAATTCATCCCCGCATCTCTATTTAAGTAAAGAGATCAACTGCTGAGAAATATGAAAGAGAGCATTTTAATTTAGATAAAAATAAAAATTTCATGTACTCGTTTGAATGAAGTACGATCTCATTCAAATGAAGTACCCATTCTCATTAGAACAACCTTCCAATGAAATATTGAACGACATTCCAAAGCCGGCCAAAAGGCGAAACGTCAGAACTCATTCAAACAAACAGGGAATTATTCCAACGGCCAATGGAGACTTGTTCGAACAAAATTTCAAGTCGTTTTAAGGAACTTTAGAAAATTTAACTTTTAAAAACTAGTCTAAAACATTTTGAAAAACATTTATAAAAACTAACTCTTTGAAAATACCTTTGAATAATTTTAGTTTACCAAAACCACCTCATTAACCATCTCGGGTAAATTAGTGACACTCGATTTTTGATTTTTGAATATGGCCACTAGATCTTCTTCACTTAAAGACTTGAGAACCTTCATGAAGAAGCAGTGGGGTGTCAAGGGATAAGCCAAAATGAAAATAAATATTAAGCAATCATAATTCTCTCTTACAAATCTCCCCTTTTGATATTCCGTTACAAAATACAAACCGAAGCCAAATTAACCACTAAGATTAATACAACTAATGCCCTAACAAACCAAGAAATGAAAAAGCATAGGATTATTTGTCTTCAACTAAAAGACTTTATTTTGTGAGTTCCATGATATCATCTCCAAGGCGGAACGACCCACACACATAAAGAAAAAGAAATACCGTGATGCATACGAGAGTTTAAAGAAATATACCCCCCTAATTCATTCTCCACCCTTTTGTCTGTAATGGAAAAATGGTTAGAAACTAAGCATACAATGTTAGCATCACTTAAATCCAAAATAAATACTATCACAAAGATAAAAAATTAAGCACATGGGATTAATTTCCAAGAAGCAACCAACTATTTTTGAAAAATTTTCAATTTTTAATTATTGGAAAATATAATGATATACCAAGTATATGAGTACAAAAGGTATAGTATAAATACAATACACCATGGAATAGAACTAAAATATCCGAATCATGAAAGCGAAATCTAATTGTGTGAACATGTTTTAAGGGAAAATAAACATAGGCATACGTATCAAAGTTGGACGAAGTCAATGAGATACTGTTAAAGAAATAAATAAATGTCAACCTTAGGTGTAAGAATATCGAACAAGATGAAATTGACTCAACTTATGCAATACGCCATGGATTTAATTGATTATTAAATAAATATTGTCAAAATATTTAATATTTTTCAAGAAAGTGTAATACCCCGTATTTTCTGTGATATTTATTTTTGGGGATTAATTGAATTAAATGTTTATTAATTGGAAATTAATCCGGATAAAAATATTAACGAGATGTGAGTTAGTATTTAATTATAATGTGTATATTTGGAATTATATGAATATTGGTAATATTGAAATTGTCGTGAGATTTAAATACGGCAATTTGGGAAATTTTGTTGAGACGCGTGTGACCGCCGCGTCATGGTATTTTATTATTTTATTAAAAAGTGAATTTTAGTTCCATTAACCGTATGGTCGTTTTGAGTGCGCCAACGCATCCGGAAGGGTCGAGATAGTCAGAAAACACTAGCCGGGGGTTAAGTTTGGGTCCCGGGGCATTTTTGGGCCATACCGGTAACTTATAGGGGTATTTTGGTAATTTCAGAAATTTGGGAATTAAAAGTGACGAAAATTGGAAATAGAAATCTGACTTCTTCTTTAACCCACTAAACCCACTAACTACACTAAGAGACTTAATGGGCTACGGGAGAAGTTGAAATATAATTCCAACTTACCAAAAAAACCAAACACACCTCCATCACCTCCATTGTCTTCAACCTTGGGAAGAACTTGTAGAGAGAGAGAGAGAGAGAGAAGGAAGAAAATTCCGCAGAAGGAGAGAGGGAGAACAACTTAGCTTTCAAGATTCAACACCAAATTCAGAGAAAGATTAAGGCAAGTGGTTTAAACTCATTTGATTCAAGCTATGCTTTTCCATGTTTAGGAAATTTTCGAAATTGATTTTGGAAGATAATTTAGACCCATAAATTGGAAGTTAAAAGCCATGATTTATGTAGGAATTGCATGTAGTGATATTCTGGACGAATTATATGTTCTAAATAGAACCTTTGATGATTTAAAAATTGAGTTAGAAGAAGTTTATTGATGTTCTTGAATGAAGAAGAATTTTGGAAATTTTTGATATAGTTTTGATCTAAACTAAGCCTTGGAATGATGAATTATGGAATTTGGAATGTTAATACTGTTGTAGGATGTTAGTATGATGATATTGTAACCTTGTCTTAGAGTTTCATGCTTAAAAATGGTGTTTTGGGATGAATTGGTAACTGCAAAACGAAGCAGTCCGTAACCAGACCTGGTGCGTTCGATCGATCGATGTCCTTCAGTCGATCGATCGACCACCATCGATCGATCGAAGGTAAAGGTCGATCGATCGACCTTCCCAGAATGAGTAAAGTTTTTCCTTAATTAAATTTTAATGAGGTTAATCCTTGAATGATATTATTGGAGACCTTGTGAATACCCTTAACCTTAAGGAAGACCAGTAGGCATGATTATGAAGTTGGACTTTAATTGGAATTTAATTTCAGGAATTATTCTAATTTAATGAAATTCGATATGTGAGATAATATTTGGGTTAATAGTGAAAATTTGAATAAGTTGATGAAATAAGGTTTTGGGCAGAAGTAAAGACCTTAGGTATAAAGATGTTATATGTGGGAATAATGGGAACTTAATAGTCTATTTGAGATAGGTTTTAAGTTTAAGAAACTACGACGTGAGACGTGTCGACAATTTAATTTCTATATTATCGGAACACTTGAAATATATGAATTTGGAATAATGGTATCAAGATGTAGAGTATACCTTTATTAATATCGAGATATCTAAGATGTGTGAATGCTTAGTATATAATTTTATGTGTATGACATACCTACCATACTTGCTATCACGGGAGGTTTACGTTCGCTTAGGGCCTTCTTATCCTTGTGTTGCTCGGATTTAGATTGGTTACCTCGATGAACATAGGTCATAGAAGGACTTATTGGGATGTTAATAAGTCTGCTGATCGTGGGAGCGTAGGTATGTGCGTGACCCATGTGATGGTGACTGTGTTCGCCTCCACTATTTGTGATGTTGTTATCTGAACGATTCCTGAGAGATTCGGAATGCGTGACCCTTATGTATGTGATGTACCGGGATGGATAGCAGAGTATGTGTGCACCGCAGCTTAGCCTTTGGGTGCTTGTATTGTATATTTATGATGTGAAAATATACGGTTAAACGAGAAGGAAATTAACTATGTTAAATTGTGAGTATAGTTATGGAAATTTTTATGAAAAGATAAAAAGGGGACTTTTATCAAAATGGTGTTGTTAATAATTGGGAATCCGGGAATTAAAGTAGAACTCTCTATTTAATTGTTAAGATTGGAATTTAAACGTGAACCGAGTAGAAGTGTCAGAAACTCTTTAGATAGTTTTGAGATAACACATGAATGGGTACAGGAACGTTAGGAGTGCACAGTTAGACGAGAGGTGAGTATCTCATACGAGAGCACGTCCTAACATGTATTTTGCATATACTGTTTTAAATGTTTTTAAAGCACTTGCAGGTTTTTAAAATATCTCCACATTCGGGCTCTGACCCGTTTGCTTTCAAATCTATATTTTTGTAAAACCATTTTAGGTGCCCAGCCACAAGGTCACCATGCATAGGATTCTCACTCAGATAACGAGCTGTAGCTGCTTGTGGAAGCTACAGGGATTTGCTTTTAGACGCTTATATCATTTGGATTCCATACTCAGTATTCCTCAGTTGTAGGGCATGTTGCCCAAAATCTATTAGATACATTTCCATTTCAGTTTTTCAGACTTTGGCATGTATTAATTCAGTATTTTAGTTCTCGTTACTTAGTTCAGTCGTGGAATTTGTAGTGAGGAGTTTTCCTCCAGATTTATTTATATCATGTGTTGGTTATTCTATTATTTCGTTATGGTGAATGGTGTTATTATTCTTCATTATACTTGTTGCATGTTAATCAGGCTTTAATTAAAATTTGACAACTTACTTTTTAAATACTAGGTGGTTAGTAATAATAAAAATGTTTTCGACAGTGATGCTATTAACTGAGCCAACTTGTCATTTTGAATTAATTTAATAAAGGAGTAGCTACCCGGTATTTAATTAGTCGGGGTGTCACAGAAAGTACATTGTGCAAACCCATTGATTTTCTACTTTATAACACCCTAAAAATCTCACATTTTTAAGTATACACTCTCAAAATTTTATAGATATCATAATTCTCATGTAAGAGAAGCATCAATGAAATAAAAATGACTTTGTCACTTATATTTTTATGTGTCATTAATATTTTAGGTCCTTTTCAATGGTGCATTTTAATGCAAAGAGATTTTCTCTTTCATATCCCCTTTTCATTGCTTAAAATAAAACAAATTTTCAGGGAAAATAAATCCAGGAAATGGTTTTTACAAGCACAACTTATCTCTAGTATATTTGGTTCATTATTAAATACTATTGAGATGATAACACTTTATTCGACATATCACAGGTAAGTACAATGTTAAAAAACTCCGTGCATGTATGCAATAAAGGTGATAAAAGGTCTAACATGAAGAAAGTAATCATCAATGAACAACGAAATGCTAGCCATGCAATATTAAACACAGTAAAGAAACAATTCCATGTATCAAGACATCATAAAAAAGTCACATGAATGGATGAAAGGCAGTTGTAATTCGAATATCCTAAATGCACATCCATATATAGTGGAAAACAAATACAAAAATTCTTTTGAATTTTTTAAATTTTTTATCAACAATAAAATCTTTTTGATTATTTTTCCCGAAGTTTTTCTATAAAAAAAGAAAATATTATTGTATTTTCAATAAATATAAACATATATAAACATAAAATTACAATCTAGTAATAGGGACAAAAGATAACGACATGATAATTACCCTATACTAGATGCAAGTCTTGACCTCAGTCATTAGGTTGAGAGGTGTTATCAATAGGAGTAGATATCTCTTTTGAAGCTCCTTGATCAAACATTGAGAAGTCTTAACCAAAAACTCTACTTGCTATAAAAAACCTATCAAAATCTCAATGATGGTGTGTGGGAGCATGTGTGGAAACATGTGCAGGAACTCATATGGGAGCATGTATGGGAACACGTGTGTGAAAAACACTCCCTAGCTTAAAACAAAACTCCCTAAGGTGACCTATTTGTTTGTAATGGGAATAAACATAGACATGTTTGGGTCTACCTTGGTTAAAATTCCTAGGACAAGATCTTCTTGTTGGGTTATGTCGAGAACCATAAAGATCCATCACAAACTGGGGAACCAGTTCAGGTGCGACATTGTAAGTGAATGGATGATCGTAACCTATTATTTGCGTCTTGTTAAAACCTAACGCGGGAGCGAGGAATTTTTTTTCAACCTTCTTAGGTGTGTCCTCTACAATGACCTTGACCTCCTAGGCACGTTCATGATCTTTCTTGATTTAGAAAATATGGGCTTTAAGTTTCTCATGAGTCCATGAATATTGAAGATCACTTATAAGACTATTCACTATGTTGGTTAAATAGATCTTTTCACTACTAACCATAATTAATTGCTCACATAAAAAACTTTCAGTGTTTTGATTTGACTCATCGATGCTTCACACACTCTCAAAACTTTCAAATATTTCTCTAAATCTAACACCCTAAGAGTCAAACTTCTATTTTTGCCTTTTGGTTCTCAAATACTCTTTGTAATGTTCGGTGTAGACACGTTGAAGACCACTTTCTCCCTCACTCAAAATCTCATCGTCACTCTCACTCTCTGCAGAATGGATCGATAAATTATCGCGACAATCATATTTAGATATGTCCTCACCGGTGTGGGATGAACTAGAAATACTAACGTGACTGGCCATAAACTTAAGAAAATATTAATGTGGTGATTCATCCCCAAAATCTACTGACTCGACGTTATTATCTCAAAGAGTGGCATTGTATGTAACTTTGTCTTTGCTCTGTCTCTTTAGCTTAGTGGAACACTCATGGTCTTTGTGTCCATTTTCCTAATATTCATAATATCTCAGCTGATCATTCTCAGAATTTTTTTTGTCCTCATTTTTATTTTATCAAAACTTTTATTTTCTTTGGAAGATTTTTCTTTATTAAATTTGAGAATTTGTTTGAATTTTTTCGCTAACAAGGTAAAATCATCAAGTGCAAAATTAAAATCAGAGTCAGAATCAAAAACCCTTTCTTTCTTATTTGCTTGAGATTTTAAAGCGATCCCCTTTTCTTTATTCTTTTGATTTGGGGGGATCATATCTATTTCATAAGTTTGAAGTTTTCTTACGAGTTCTTCTAACCTAAGAGTATCTAAGATTACCAAATAATTTAGGATCGTGACTTTTGGAATAAGTTGGGACAGAAGAGATCTCAAAATCTTTTTAACTACACTCGTCTCAAGAATTCTCTCTCCTAAATTAAAACTAGAGTTCCCAATATTAGATAATTGTGTGTAGAGTTCATGAAATGTTTCAATATCTAGCATGGTAATGGTCTTGAACTGTGTGGTGATATTTTTAAGCTTTAAGGCTTTCACATCATTGGTACCCTTGTGAGTTAGTTAGAGGATATCCCACGCATCCTTAGACGTGGTACACGTCATAATACTCATTGAGAGTAAGTGCACTGGAAATGGAACTTAAGCCTCGAGAATTAAAAATACTCCATTTAATATCATCTTCTGTCCAAACAGTGATATGTTTTAGACTTATAACATCATCATTAATCACGGTGGGTGGTGTCCACCATCTTTCACAAATAAGTCAAACTCGTTCGTTAATCGATTTTAGTGCCGACCTCATTTGAATTTTCTAATATGCATAGTTAGACCTGTAAGGACACAAATTTCCAATTGAGTCTTAATGTTGTGTTGGCTCAATTTTGGACAAAAACACTTGAGTCATAGGATAGTGTTCAACTTTATCCATTCAAGCCTATGACGTGTTAGTCGAAGACGTATCGACCAAGATTATAAAGCTTCATCAAATGTCGAGTTTATTGTGCCTCGTTTCTACGTCAACAACCTTTGTTCCGTTTAATCCTAAGGTATGAATGAACTACATATTTATATAGGAGATTGGAACAATTTTAATTGGGTGTAATTTTTTTTAAACAGTTGTTTGTGTTCAGAAAGTTACTTTAAAACTCTATAATAAAGTTTCTGGGCTAAAATTAATTTTTTAAACATTCTGGAAAGTCGTTCGATATTGTCGTTCGAACGAGTTTTTCGTTTGAACGAGAATATCGTTCGAACGAGGTTTGACAATGAACTGCCCCTGGAACTTCGTTAGAAGTGTCCTTCGAACGAGACTTCGTTCGAACGAAAATCTCTTTCGAACGAGATTTTTGGTCAAAAATTTTTCTGGCAGTTTTGAGCAGTTTTTCTCATGTTTCCACTTACCTTTACCCACTAACTTTTGTTAGAAGTTATATGTGCGGGAACCAAGTTTGAAAAACTAACTTTTGACATTTTCTAAACACCTTTTAGAGAGAACATTTTTGAGAGAAAAATTCCTAAGTTCAAAAGTTCATGTTTAAGTGTTTATAGTTCAAGAACATTATTTAAAAAACACTTTCTTACACCCATAGTTTGTTTATTCCAAGTTCCCATATAAATATCTTGCTTGGAGTGTTTGGCACCGGGTTTATTCTACCGAGTTAAAGAGTTCGTTTGGGTTTTTACTTCTACATCCTATAAAGAAGAAGTTCGTTGGTTTTGCTGCGGCATTCTCACATGGAGAAAGGCACCTTGTGTGGTTGACGGTGGTTCCTAAAGTTCGATCGGTGGATTCCGAGACCGCGTTGGAGCTCCGTGGTTATTCACCAGGCAAAGGTGTATACAAGAAGGAGCGTCGTGGCTTGGATGGAATCAAGTCGAGTGTTGTAACTCTTACTGTCTTGTATTTATAAAACCGTACTTAGTGGATTTAAGGCTAGGGTCGTCCGACTTTTTTTCCCGTTGTGGGTTTTTCCTCGTACATCGCGGCGTAGTGGTTGTTTGTTTATTTTTTCTTTTGCAAAATTCACCTAGAACGCATACTTAGGTAAAAAGATAAAATTGGTTTAAATCACTACTTACTTAAATTGGTGCTAATTTAAAATTTGGGTATATATTAATTTAATTCAAGTCATCGTTTAGTTTGTTAAAATTGGTTTGGCCTTTTTTGGTAATAGTAAAAATATGACTTTGACAAATTTCTTGGACTTGGATTGAATTAAGTTATTTAAGTGAAATATGTATTTGTTGATTAATCTAATTTCACTTGGTTTAATTTTAATTTGAAAGAGATTAAAATTTAGTGTTTGTGTGTGTTTAATTGAACCATCTCGCTTCCGCATCTTTAAAAAGGAAATTACTTTTTGTGTAAGTTTTAAAATTGGGGGTCCGACCGTTTTCAAGGCCCATAAAAATATATACCCTATTATACAAATTATTCATATAATCCCAAAATCTAGATCACATAATAATTTAGTGTAACCTGCTTTGATACTGATTTAAAAATGCGGGTTATATGGGTAGTCGGTATATTGGGTCAGACACACACAAAGATTCATTTCTTATCAAATTTTTTCTTGATTATACTTAAGTGAGAATGAAAGATAAAGTGAAGACAATCTCCAAGCCAAAAAGGAAAGAAAAGAAAATAGAGCAAAAATTCCTTTCGGAAAAACCTACATTCAACATTGTTTAAGACTCAACAGACCACGACAAAATTATAATCAACTGAAAGATTCATTAAGTTTAATGCAATAGTGACTTCGAATCATCAACATAAAACAATGCAGTATAGCACTGCCCACAACAATCAACTCTTACCTCGGTATCCACCAATCAGCCTCATAAATTTTTAATTCCTTTCTTCTTCAATAGTAGAGTCTCGACTCCACAAATCAGCATCAATAAAAAATCCCCACAAGAGTTTGGAACTCTAAACATGTTCTTCTTGGTTTAGAAAAATGATCCTAAAACCTCTAAGGGGTTTAAATAAATTTTTTGAAGAGTTCGGTCACAAAAAGAGATCTTAAAAGGCTTAAAAATAAATGCATCCCCTAATTTCCATTATAGGTTAAGAGATCAGATAATGATATCTTGAAATATTGCATTTGATTAGGGATATAAATAACAATTTTGCATACTCATTCGATTGAAGTCAGATCTCATTCGAACGAAGTACCCATTTATATTCGAACAACCGTCCAACAAAAGATCAAATGACATTCCAGAGCCTGCCAAAAGGAGAAGTGTCAGAACTCGTTTGAATATATAGGTAAGCGTTCCAATGACTAATGGAGTCTAGTTCGAATGATAATTTTTGAAAATTCTGAAAAACTTTTAAAAATCATTTTAAAGAATTTTAAAAAACATTTGTAATCAAACTCTTTGAAACGACCCTTGAATAATTTAAATTTATGAAAAACCACCTCATAAACCATCTCGAGTAAATTAATGATGCCACAAGCTCTTCTTCACCTAAAGACTTGAGAACGTTCATGAAGGTGAAGTGGGGTCTAATGGTATAAGCCAAATAGAAAATAAAGAGTGGGCAATCATAATTTTTTCTCTTATAAGCCTATACAATAGATGATATCTAGAATATCATAGATTCCCTATCGTATGTCTAATAGAGAATCTCTAATATTGTACTTATTAAGTTGTTCCAATATTTCTTAAATGAAACACCCAACAAACTACTGAGTACATTTCTCAGCCCAACCCAAGGACCATTCGCCATCATCGTGGCCATACTATTTCTGAATTCTCACCATTACGATTTCACTTCAGTCTTAATATCCATTTTTTGAGACTCTTTAGTTCATATTGATGGTGAACTAACAATAATTTCTTATTTATTTTCCCCATAAATAATAAAAAGTTATTCCTAAGAAATCAAAAGTTATAAGGCATTAACTTTGTTATTAAGTGTTGATTTATCCCCTACCCTTGGTTTTTTCATGAAACAATACGACCTAACTATTATTGCATCCAATCGTTTTTTTCAATAAACAAGTTGTGGATCCCTTATTTACATCACATTCCACTCTTGTCAAGTATGTAATCTCTATATCCAAGGTAAAGATCTTAACATGAAAATCAATGTATTAAGATTACGCTCTTGTATTATCTTGGCTTGTTCGCATAGAGAGAAATTGAGAATAAATAATATAATAAACAATATATACTTTAAATCTTGTACCCAAACTCAAGAATTAGAGTGAAATTCATGAAGACTAATCTCAACCGTGGATGTAGTTTTTTTACAACTGAACCACATAAAAAGGGTTTTTGTCTTGTGTGTGTTTGTATTTATTTAATGTTTTTTTCATTCTTCTCTCTTGATGTAGCAAATTGTCTGTAGAAACACGTCATTTCAACCTTTGGTGAAAACATTGTATCCATTAACTTAAGAACTGCATCATTTCTTAGGTACCATTTTTTTTTATTTCTTCATTCCAGGGAAGTTTAATTGCGCATGTGATCGAAACCAAGATGGTCGGACGATAGCCAATTAAAATCACTTGTCAATAAAGATATATTTTTTTTCTTTTGATTCGAGTTTTAGGGTAGAAAAGACAAGGACTAAGGTCTACGCGACAAATTATTTTTCGAGAAGATCATACCATAGTTTATTCAATATTAGAGCATCCGTAATGGTGTGAATCGGGGAAAGGTAGGTGTGAGGTGCGTGTGTGTGATTTACCTTTCGCCCAAATGGGCAGCGAGTAGTGGGGGAGATCCTATAAACTTCTATAGTTCGTTGGAACTTCTTACGGACAAATGAAGTCCGTAGGAAGTTCTTACGAACTATAGAAGTTCATAAGAACTTAACGGTCAAATTTAAATGGTAACATTCCTCCGTTTATATATTCAGAAACTTCATCTTTCTTCTCCATTCTTCTTCACTCTTCTGCATCACTCTTCTTCATCATTCAGAACCGTTTATATTTATTCAGCTGATCTCTTTCTTTCTTCATCTTCTTCTGCATCTCCATCTTCTCCATTTTCAAACCAGTCTCTACTTTTTATATATATATTTTTAAATTTATTCATATACTCTCAAAAATCATTCCATTTATTCCCAAAAATAATTTCAAATCAGTCCCAATTTAGATATAGAAAATCCTCCAAATCAGATCTTGTCAACACGATGGAATTAGGTAGAAAATGGAAGAAATATATTAATATCGGGAAATCGAAAAAACACGGGGCGACTTCAATGACAATTTCTGATTCTTCCGCACCGATTCAATCGTCGAATCCCGTAATTGACAACTATACCCGTATTTACGACGGAGTATCACACACGTCGGACGGCGAAACTCCGATAATAAACGAAAATAAATTCGATTTTTGGGGGAATTGGGCGGGGCCAATGAAATTGTACAAGTTGATTCAAGACAAAAAACCAGATATCAAAACAATTATCGATAGTGTCGGTTTTATGTCGAATTTCTTTTCTATGGTGATGCCCAATTTCGATCAATGTATCGTGACGGTGATGATCGAACGTTAGTGGGACACGACGCATACCTTCCAACTACCATAGGTCGAGCTTACGTTCACTCCGCTGGACTTCACAATGCTTTCCGGTAATAATTTATGGCTTATTTCGTTATACTTATATTCATAATTATTTCAAAATGTGAAAATAATATGTTGTACTTAAATTCCTAATTAATTGTTTGAAATATATTTTTAGGTAATTATATTCATAATTATTTCAATATATGACAAAAAAAAATAAAAAATATACCCGCATTCCGATTGTGTCAATATATGAAAATAATTATTTATATTCACTAAATGTTTTAATATGTGAAAAATAATTAGTTGAACTTAAATTCATAATTGATTGTTTGAAATATATATTATGGTTATCATATTCATAATTATTTCAATATATGACAAAAAAATTGAAAAATATACCCGCATTCCGATTGTGTCAAAATATGAAAATATTTATTTGTATTCACTTAATGTTTAAATATGTGAAAATAAATTGTTGTACTTAAATTCCTAATTGATTGTTTGAAATATATATTATGGTTATTATATTCATAGTTATTTAAATATATGACAAAATTTTAAATATATGTACCGGCATTATAATTGTTTCAAAATGTGAAAATAATATGTTGTACTTAAATTCATAATTAATTGTTTGAAATATATTTTTAGGTAATTATATTAATAATTATTTAAATATATGACAACAAAACTCGAAAAATATTTCCCGCATTCTGATTGTGTCAATATATGAAAATAATTATTTATATTCACTTAATATTTCAATATGTGAAAATAATTAGTTGTACTTAAATTCATAATTGATTGTTTGAAATATATATTATGGTTATCATATTCATAATTATTTCAATATATGACCAAAAAAAAAATGAAAAATATACCCGCATTCCGATTGTGTCAATATATGAAAATAATTATTTATATTCACTTAATGTTTTAATATGTGAAAATAATTACTTGAACTTAAATTCATAATTGATTGTTTGAAATATATATTATGGTTATCATATTCATAATTATTTCAATATATGACAAAAAAATTGAAAAATATACCTGCATTCCGATTGTGTCAATATATGAAAATAATTATTTATATTCACTTAATGTTTAAATATGTGAAAATAAATTGTTGTACTTAAATTCCTAATTGATTGTTTGAAATATATATTATGGTTATTATATTCATAGTTATTTAAATATATGACAAAATTTTAAATATATGTATCGACATTATAATTGTTTCAAAATGTGAAAATACTATGTTGTACTTAAATTCATAATTAATTGTTTGAAATATATTTTTAGGTAATTATATTAATAATTATTTAAATATATGACAATAAAACTGGAAAAATGTTTCCCGTATTCCGATTGTGTCAATATATAAAAATAATTATTTATATTCACTTAATGTTTCAATATGTGAAAATAATTAGTTGTACTTAATTTCATAATTGATTGTTTGAAATATATATTATGGTTATCATATTCATAATTATTTCAATATATGACAAAAAAAATTGAAAAATATACCCGCATTACGATTGTGTCAATATATGAAAATAATTATTTATATTCATAATTGTTTCAATATGTGAAAATAATTAGTTGTACTTAAATTCATAGTTGATTTTTTGAAATGTATTTTATGGTATTTATATTCAAAATTATTTTAATATATGACAAAATTTTAAACCTTCGTGCAGACATTCCAATTGGACAAGGACGACCCATTCAAAATCTACGAATTGAACAATATACAAATTTTGTTAATACCATAAATGAATTTTTCCCAGAAATTCATATACAGAGATTTACTGGTGCGGGAATTCCAGTTTCTAACCTAAAAAAATACATAGAAAATTTTATCAATATTGAACCTTTACCAGATTATATGTCCCCAATCATAGCTCGGGCATTTTGGTTTTATGTATTGGGGAGTGTATTTTTTCCAAATGCTCACTCCACTTCCGACCTCGGCTATTTACATTATCTAGAGGATATTCCTGCCATCGGCACATACGACCAGGGTTCGACTATTTATGCCCGTATTTTATGGTCTTTGGACAAAGCCAGTCGACGATCGTTGACTAGCGTTGAATGCATGTGACAAATATTGGAGGTATACTTTCGTTTCATCTTATTTATTAAAATTTATGTTTCATTACAATATATGTTAACTTATTCTAATGAATTAAATTTATTGACAAATTTTGCAGTATTTACATCACGAGTACATGGCCACGGCATGTCCTATTCTTATCGATCCGTCCATCGATGCGTGGCCCCACATATTTCGTTGGTCGAGGCTGAACAAAAAGAAAGTAAAGGGAGCACATCGTTTTAACATCTCAAGCAGTCAACATCAGCTTGAGATGCGGTCACCCGAGTCCATTATATAGCAGCCATACGAGACTTCTCCCTACCGTGACTCTGATGTCATCTTATATGCTCGTGAGATATCGGGGTTACGGATGATTTTTTGGGATCCCTTATTTAAGGGTTTTTGTTACTTGGGTGATCGGGCCATCCGGCAATTGACTAGGCGGATATGCATAGCAGACAACCCACCATCAAGTTTGTGTTGTGCCTCAGAACACGATTTTCAAGCAGCTGCCACCCAAAATTGGCCTATCGCAAATCAATACGTAAAAGATGTGTCACAAGAAGAGTATAATGCATGTTGGAAGGCAGTAGCACTCGGGCCATTACTATCGCCGATTGTCAGATATGTTCATGTAGATTTTATTGGAGTTGGTTCAGTGGCACCTTCGACGTTGCGAATCCCGCAAGCACTAACGCCGACAAATGATCCGCATGTGTATGAGACACAGTTCTCTGTGGGTGGTTCTATGCACAACCAACCACCGAGGCAGAATTGGACGGTTGACGTAGGCCTACCGGAGGGGGCTTCATATACTATAGATGTGCCGAGACTTGAGTTTTCAACCAACGCACCTCCAGCTCAATCTTTGACGCAGTTAGAATGGCGTCAGTCCTACGTCGAGGCAACAGATAACATTCGAGGTCTACGTCATTTAATATAACACGAGACACGTCAGCGAGAGGATCAACTCAAAGCACGTGATGATCACATTGATGAGTTGGAGCGTAGACTAGCACGTTTTACTATGCCTAGTCGTGGGTTTGAGGAGGGTGGTACTAGTTCTAGTCGTCCGAGCGTTTACAGACCACACCTAGCCCCACCCTCTGACCCGGTCCCGACATATGAGGTACAACAAGGTTGGGGTAATTTATTTGGGTCTGACCCTTACACGGGTTCACATGCAGATTTTGAGTTCGGCCCGGGGCGCCAGTGATGTATAATGTACAATTGAAAAATTTTAAGAATAAATATTGTATTGTTGTCTCAATTTAATTGTGATGATAAATGTTATGATGTATAATGTCTCATATTTATGAAAAATGTTATGATGTATAATGTCTCATATTTATTACACATATAATGATGATAAACAATTATTACGATTGCTCTGATATCATTTATTATTAGTATTGAAATATTGACTTAAGTAGTAAAAACAATAATACATAATAAAAATGATTATTAGGAGTATGTGTTCAAACGCTTAGGTCGAACCTAGTAGAAGTACAACAATATGGTTTCCCATTGCGGACTAAACATTTAGGTAAGTAAGATCATTGCATATCGGAATCAACATATTCTTCGTTGTAGTTTGATATATTTGGTTCGTACTCTTCCCCATCATTTTCATAGTTACATTCCGAAAAGTAATCATAACCAAAATTGGTGTAGTCGGAAATATCATTATCTGATGCCAACGTAGAGTCGTTATATATGTTAATTAATTGTTCTTGGATGTGACAACCTGATAGCATCGCGCGTTGTGCTTTGTGATATCGTTGTAGACGCCTCTCCATCTGCCATATCTCTTCCTCCAATAAATCAAGACAAAACATATCCGCTTCTTCGGGATACGATATTGGCCAAAGTGCGACAGCACGATTTTTTGGCACGGATATGTGATGGTAATGGCAAAGCACCTCCAGGTCACACCTTTCATCATATTTATCTGGCCATGTGAGGTGTTCCCAAGGATACACAACTCCGTCTTCAGGTTCTGAATTGGGAGAGATTATGAATATATGACCAAAGTCATTCAGAAAACGTCGAGAAGTATCAATTGGATATGTTTGAAAAATTATTTTTTTCCCATACCAATCGTTACCAGCAATATCTGTGTAAGAGCCATTGTAAATGGATGAATAGTAGGGAGATGAAGCCATTTTTGAAATTTAAGACAATGGTAGATACAAAATTGTTGCAATCCTTCTAATTTATTTATAGGTAATTTTAAACCTTCGAAGATATAATTTTATTTTGCAATAATATAAAGGCACACATACCAATGTAAAAGATAAATTATATAAAGGCACACATAAAGCTGAAAAATCATCATGTAGTAATTTTATAATTTTATAAATTATAAAAAGGTACATATAAAGGCACAGTAATAACATGCAGACGATTGAAGTTACCACATAGTAACTTTCTAAATTAACTATACAACATATTGATTGCCTGAAGAACCTTTCCCAAAATGAAGCACACTTATCAATAGCACAAATAATATCTGTAGCACACTTACCAAGATCATACAGTATATTTACATACGGAAAGGACACAGATATTATTGACGATGAACGAGCGCACTAATTTAGATAAATTTGTATTGCACACTTACCAATAGGACACATAAATTAACATTTTACCTATATTATCTGTAGCACAGTTACATGTAGTAAACTTACATATATAATATTTTACCTATAATTATAAATACCCGTGTACCGTAAAACTATACAGGTAGAGTATAATATTTCATCTACATCAAAATTAATTTATTTATAGGTAATTTTAAACCTTCGAAGATATAATTTTATTTTACAATGATAAAAAATATTTATAATAATACAAAGGCACACATACCAATGGAAAAAATAAATTATAGAAAGGCACACATACCAAGGCACACATAATGCTGAAAAATTATCACCTAGTAATTTTATAATTTTATAAATTATAAAAAGACACATATAAAGGCACAATAATAACATGCAGACGATTGAAGTTACCACATAGTAACTTTCTAAATTAACTATACAACATATTGATTGCCTGAAGAACCTGAACCCAAAATGAAGTACACTTACCAATAGCACTGATAATATCTGTAGCACACTTAACAAGATCATACAGTATATTTACATACAGAAAGGACACATATATTATTGATGCTGAACGAGCGCACTGATCTAGATAAATTTGTATTGCACACTTACCAATAGGACACATAAATTGACATTTTACCTAAAATTATAAATACATGTGTACCGTAAAACTATACATGTAGAGTATAATATTTCATCTACATCAAAATTAATTTATTTATAGGTAATTTTAAACCTTCGAAGATATAATTTTATTTTACAATGATAAAAAATATTTATAATAATACAAAGGCACACATACCAATGGAAAATATAAATTATAGAAAGGCACACATACCAAGGCACACATAATGCTGAAAAATTATCACGTAGTAATTTTATAATTTTATAAATTATAAAAAGGCAAATATAAAGGCACAATAATAACATGCAGACGATTGAAGTTACCACATAGTAACTTTCTAAATTAACTATACAACATATTGATTGCCTGAAGAACCTGAACCCAAAATGAAGCACACTTACTAATAGCACTGATAATATCTGTAGCACACTTACCAAGATCATACAGTATATTTACATACGGAAAGGACACATATATTATTGACGCTGAACGAGCGCACTGATCTAGATAAATTTGTATTGCACACTTACCAATAGGACACATAAATTGACATTTTACCTAAAATTATAAATACATGTGTACCGTAAAACTATACACGTAGAGTATAATATTTCATCTACATCAAAATTAATTTATTTATAGGTAATTTTAAACCTTCGAAGATATAATTTTATTTTACAATGATAAAAAATATTTATAATAATACAAAGGCACACATACAAATGGAAAAGATAAATTATATAAAGGCACACATACCAAGGCACACATAATGCTGAAAAATTATCACCTAGTAATTTTATAATTTTATAAATTATAAAAAGGCAAATATAAAGGCACAATAATAACATGCAGACGATTGAAGTTACCCCATAGTAACTTTCTAAATTAACTATACAACATATTGATTGCCTGAAGAACCTGAACCCAAAATGAAGCACACTTACCAATAGCACTGATAATATCTGTAGCACACTTATGAAGATCATACAGTATATTTACATACGGAAAGGACACAGATATTATTGACGCTGAACAAGCGCACTGATCTAGATAAATTTGTATTGCACACTTACCAATAGGACACATAAATTGACATTTTACCTAAAATTATAAATACATGTGTACCGTAAAACTATACATGTAGAGTATAATATTTCATCTACATCAAAATTAATTTATTTATAGGTAATTTTAAACCTTCGAAGATATAATTTTATTTTACAATGATAAAAAATATTTATAATAATACAAAGGCACACATACAAATGGAAAAGATAAATTATATAAAGGCACACATACCAAGGCACACATAATGCTGAAAAATTATCACCTAGTAATTTTATAATTTTATAAATTATAAAAAGGCAAATATAAAGGCACAATAATAACATGCAGACGATTGAAGTTACCACATAGTAACTTTCTAAATTAACTATACAACATATTGATTGCCTGAAGAACCTGAACCCAAAATGAAGCACACTTACCAATAGCACTGATAATATCTGTAGCACACTTACAAAGATCATACAGTATATTTACATACGGAAAGGACACAGATATTATTGACGCTGAACAAGCGCACTGATCTAGATAAATTTGTATTGCACACTTACCAATAGGACACATAAATTGACATTTTACCTAAAATTATAAATACATGTGTACCGTAAAACTATACAGGTAGAGTATAATATTTCATCTACATCAAAATTAATTTATTTATTGGTAATTTTAAACCTTCGAAGATATAGTTTTATTTTACAATGATAAAAAATATTTATAATAATAGAAAGGCACACATACAAATGGAAAAGATACATTATATAAAGGCACACATACCAAGGCACACATAATGCTGAAAAATTATCACCTAGTAATTTTATAATTTTATAAATTATAAAAAGGCAAATATAAAGGCACAATAATAACATGCAGACGATTGAAGTTACCACATAGTAACTTTCTAAATTAACTATACAACATATTGATTGCCTGAAGAACCTGAACCCAAAATGAAGCACACTTACCAATAGCACTGATAATATCTGTAGCACACTTACGAAGATCATACAGTATATTTACATACGGAAAGGACACAGATATTATTGACGCTGAACAAGCGCACTGATCT
Organism: Sambucus nigra; assembly: GCA_949130495.1. Classification (NCBI taxonomy): domain Eukaryota; kingdom Viridiplantae; phylum Streptophyta; class Magnoliopsida; order Dipsacales; family Adoxaceae; genus Sambucus; species Sambucus nigra. The sequence continues at coordinate 311,102,319 of OX422217.1, read as the reverse complement.
AGATAAATTTGTATTGCACACTTACCAATAGGACACATAAATTGACATTTTACCTAAAATTATAAATACCTGTGTACCGTAAAACTATACAGGTAGAGTATAATATTTCATCTACATCTAAATTAATTTGTAACCATATTATATCATGGACTCCTCTAGTTCTAGCGATGAGGGGCGAAATATTTTGCTCCAATATGCACAATTTAATGAAGGTGGATCATCCGATGATTTAGACAAGGAAATGATTATTATGATGGAGATTACCCGGTGGTGTGCTGATAAAAATATAATTCGCGATGGGAAAGAACTCGAAACGAGACGTCGAGTGAATCGTAGGAGAGAAAGGGGACATGCAACACTATGGGAAGATTACTTTGGGGAAGATAAGGTATATAACGAGTATTTTTTTCGAAGAATATTCAGGATGCGGTATAGTGTTTTCAATCGCATCCTTGAATCTGTTTGCCTTTATGATAACTACTTTGTTCAGAAGAATGATGCTTACGGTCGTCAAGGTTTAGGATCTCATCAGAAAGTGTTGGGGGAAATTCGACTGTTAGCTAATGGGGGTTCCCATGATGTGTGGTCTGAGCAGTACGCTATGAGTGAAACCACTCTATTATAAACTGTTATTAGATTTACAGAGGCAATTGTACGAATTTTGGTCCCCAATACGGCATAAATCCGACACAAGGCGACGTTACAAGGTTACTCGAACAAAATGCAAATAGAGGTTTCCCAGGAATGCTAGGCAGCATAAATTGCATGCATTGGCGTTGGAAAAATTGTCCAACAGCATGGCACACTCAATATAGTGGTCGCAAAGAGTCACCAACTATAATCCTTGAAGCGGTTTCCTCCTACGATCTTTAGATTTGGAAATCATTCTTTGGGGTTCCTGGTTCTTGCAATGATTTGAATGTCTTGCACCGATCTAATGTCTCTCAAGAAATGCGCAATGGGACGACAGCTCCCGTTAATTACAATGTTAACGAAAATTCTTACGACATGGGCTACTACCTTGGAGATGGCATTTACCCTCCGTACGCTTCAATAGAAAAAACATTTAGGAACCAAAATGATATTACACAAAAATAAAAATTATTTTGCAAGTACCAAGAAGCGTGCAGAAAAGATGTTGAACTTGCGTTTGGTGTATTACAAGCTCGATTAGCTTTTGTTCGGGAACCTTATAAATTATGGAATAGGACGTCACTATCAACCATTATGAAATCCTGCATTATAGTGCATAATATGATTATTGATGATGAATGTAAAGATTATCCATGGCAAAATGAGTACGAACACAATGATGAAACACCTGTAATTATGAGGGGCCAAACTAATTTCTACGACTGCCTCATATGGGATGCTAAGATAAGAGACGTAACTAAACATCAATAGTTACAGAATGATTTGGTAGAGCACATTTGGAACACCCACGGTGATGAAATGGTCGGTTGATGAATTTATTGTATTTTTTATTTTAACCGTGGTTAAATGTTTTGTTTGTTCCATTTTCAATTTGTATTTGTAGGATTGTCGTAGTGATCATATACTTGTTATTCTATATAAAATAATGGTTTAATCGACAATATTATATAAGCGAAAAATTATTAAACAATACTCACATTTCATCTATTTAAGGGTGGCATTTTATTTATTAAGACGGATAGTGAATCACTCTCCATATACCGAAAAAAATGAAATACAATTATGAGGGTTCAATACATCATTTAAAAATACTACTAATCATTAATTGAACCGCTTGGACCAGACGACTCGACAGAGTTCGATTGCAACTCAGATATCGCAGTTTCGGTCGCAGCAACCATCGTTGTTAGGTCATTGAACCTTTTAAAATGAAACTGCTTTTGAATTTCATTCATATGGGTCATATCCACCTCCATGATGTACGATTGCTCTCGTCCTAGGCGCACGAGCTGATCCTACTTTTTGGTGAGTTGATTAGCTCGCTTCATCTGAATGAACGCATCCATTTAAGAGTCAAATTTAAGGGCACGATTATTCTTCCACTCTTGCTTGCTTTTAAACATTGCATTGAAGTCTTCGCAATGTTTTAGTACTGCCGTGTTACAATCCAAGCTGTCAGAACGCGCTCGTTGACGTGCACGTTGTTTCTCACCCTTCCTGCCTGGGGGTCTATCCGGTACGTCTCGTACCCCCGGAGTATCATCTTCGCGTACAGGTGTAGGGCTGTCGTCATTCCCCGCTGTATTTTCCAAGTCAAATTTTGGTAAATCTTTTAAAATTTGATAGAAGTTATCGAACGTAAAATGTTTGTTGGTTTCGGCGTGGTATGCGTCGCGTGCATTAGTAACCACTTGGAATTCGTTCGTCTCGCTTCCCATATTCTTCATTTGGTGAGAAAGCTTTGCAATATATAGCATTATTTGATGCGATATATGATTATAATGTGTTGATATCATGGATCTCGTACGAGTAATTATAATTCCATGCGTGACGTTATACTCATCTTTCACAGTGTCCCAAAATGTGCCCGATGATATTGAGTTTCCTTCAATACTTCGAGCTGTATATTTTGCATAAATGGTACATAATACTTCATCCTCAAAAGGAGTCATATTAGGTTGTCGAGATGTACCAAAAATAATTGGTTGAGAGGAAGACATATTTTCTATAGAAATAAAATATATTTAGAATGAAAATAAGAAAATGAAACAGAAGACTCTAAAAATTTATAAAGGGTGATAATAACAAATTGTGAGAAACTTGGCCCCTATTTATAAAGAATTACCTCAAACGGTGTTAGATTTTACAGTGGGTAAAAAGGGTTTCCTGCGAACTTCTTTTGTTTGTAGGAATTCTTACGAACTTCTGAAGTTCGTAGGAACTTTCTACGAACAAAAGAAGTTCGTAAGAACTTCTTACGGACAAAAGAAGTTCGTAGGAAGTTCCCACGACCATCAGAAGTTCTTAAGAAGTTTTTACTGATTCACTACACAAACGGTAACTTTACAAATCCCTTACCATTCCTCTCTCCATTTTTGCCAGCTGCCTATCCCCATTGTACGTCTACTAATAGGTAATTTTACCATTTTTTTGTCCAAACCCTCCACCATTGTGGATGCTCTTAGGTGACTTAGTCCAAGTGCAAAAAGGTAAACAATATAGCACAACACTAAGGTGTACGAGGAAAAACCCACAACGGAAATTATTTTTTGGCTGACATAACGATAAATGAACTACGGTATGACTTAGAGAGGGGAACCGCGTCTTACAATACCTAATGCATAACTTCCTCTTAATTCACTTTTACACAATATCTTCCACCAACGGGAAGGCATCAACAGCTGGAGCACGCTTCACAATCGCCACCGATTTTGGTCCTCCAGTGTGTATAGTACCACCTTTTAAGGTGCGTGAAGGACCTAAATTGAAAATGTCTTTTGAAAAATATGGCTTAACTCATAATTTTATTTTTGAGATAAGTAAAATCTAAAAATAACTCAAAAAGAAATTAGAAAGAGATTTGTTCAAGGTGTAAAAAGATTTTATAGAAAATAAATTTACTTTAAAATATTTTTATATTCCATACTTTTAAAACTAAAACATCTCAAGAATATTAAGAGTAAAAAATAAGATTAAAACTTGGAAGAATACAAGATTAAACATAAAAGAAGTTTTTATCTGACAAACATTTTTCTGTCTTAAAAATAATTCTTGTGCCAAGAATTTTTTTCAAAATATTTGGCCTTACAACGAAATAACAAAATCACACTTCTCTCACACTTGTTGCACACTTCTAAAATGAAGTTTAACCCCCCAGTAGGTAAGTTATAGACTTACATTGATGTGATAAGATGAAAAAGATAAAAATATATGGTTGGATCTTTAGTGTTCCACGAGTACCAAGAAAGATGTGTATAATCTAACTCAAAAAGCAATCTTTTTATGCTAATTTGATACCATTGCTAGTGCTTCACTGCTTCTATATTTTCTTCACTATGACGATGACTTAGCGAAAGAGGTACAATAAACTGAAGAAACATACCGGGTTAAATACGCGTCCAATGAAGACTTTTCCTTTAGCGAAGAAAAGCTTTTCTACGGTGATGTGGGGCGACAAACACAGTAGTAGCTAAAAATGGATTTTGGCATTATTTCGAATTCTGACTCAACCATAATATTTTTGATGCAACACACAACATAGATTTTTTTAAAATAAGTTTTTTTATTATATATATTTTCTACAATAAGGAAGCCATACTAAAGCACACACATACAATGGTTTTTATGAAAAATATAGTTTGTGTGAAAAAATATGCATATGAGTCTTTAAGTCTGTTTACATTCTTAAGAGTAGCATAAAAATGATACGTGTCTTCGAGGATATTCGTTGAATGAGTTGAACATAACTTTGCCGGAATGACCTCAAAGACAAGATATTTTGGCAACAAGATAAGACAATCAAGTCATATGGGACACATGAGTATAATGCATACTCTAACAATCTCCTCATTTGTTTATTTCGTGATAAAATATACGAAAAGAAAATTAAATCATTATATGCAAGTCTAACGACTTATGGCATAGAGACACAAGCTCGACCAAAGGCAAAGTCTAACCTATACTACTAATCTTCAAATAAAGATGTAAGAAAAAATTTCCAATTGAGTCAATTTTTATGTATTGGCATAATTCCAGACAAAACATTTTGAGTCATAGGTTAGGTTTTGTGTTAATGACCTTTCAATCCTATGACGTGTTAGATTGAAGATGTAGCGGTAAAGCTTTAGATATTACATATCATGCCATATTTTGTTCCACGTTTCGTCTTCATATTTTTGCGGATCTCTCAGGTATGAATGCATATGAATTTTTATCCTTAGAAGTTTATTTTTGGGTGTATTTTTCTATAAATTTGTTTGGAGTCATTTTTCAAAAAGTTTTTTTAGAGAAAAACAATTTTTGTTTTAAAGTTGTTCAAACGAATTTATAAGTTTCGTTCAAAAATTTGTTTAACAGTTCGTTCAAATGAACGTCAAATGACATTTTTCTGCTTATAGAAATAATATCATTCAAAGCTAGTTTGAACGAGATTGGTTGTTTGCTCGAATGAGTTTTTCTTTTGTTTGACCTAGTTTGAAGTTTCGTTCTAATGAGGTCTTGTTTTCCTTCGAATGAATTTTTGAAAAAATATGTAGCCTTGAAAAACGTGTTTTCTATATAAAAGGGTTCAAACATTTTTTTTAGAGAGACTTTTGGTCAGAATTGTTTTTTCATCCAAAAGCTCCCAAACCCTAGTTTCACCCAATGTGTGTAAGATCCAAATTTCATTATTTTATATGCTTTGAGATCTTGTTTTATGGGCACCAAGAAGTTTATTCTCTTCATCTTAATTGAGAATCATTTCATGCGAAGTGATTTCGTATCTATTTTGCTGTTTACACACGGTGGACTCTATGGTGTGGTGTTACGGTAAAGAAATGATGCGTCTGTATTCTATATCTATAGACTGTTATAGGGCCTATTCGGTGGATACCGAGGCATGTGTGGACTCACACAATTTTGGAACTTCGTAAGTGGACTGTTGCGTGTACTATGGAGGAAAGGTTGAATACTGTAGAGTGTCAAGGCTTACGAGGGCATCGAATTTGTGTTGTAAGTCTACTATTAGTCTTTTGTAATTACTCATCACAGTGATTTAATTGAATAAACCGTTTGAGACTTTTCCTATGTGGAGTTTCCTCTTTCATCGGCGTGTTATAGTTAGGTTCATTTTTTTATCTTCTATCTCTTAGATGTATGTTTTAGGTTACGATAAAATTTGATAAATCATTTTATCACAGCGACTTGGTTTAAAATTAGTGCAAAGTTTTATTTCCGTTAATCGTGTTTAGGTTTAACATTTGATTTGAAAAATTAAAAATTAACTTTTTTAGACCACCCTCCGTATTGCCTAGCGACTTCGAAAGAACTCATGAGTTGAAGAGATCTTGAATTTGTTAAGTTGTTATACATTCTATATAAGAAATTAATGATACCAATGTATAGAAACATTTTAAAGGTATAGGAGTGATAAATAATATATCAGAGTTGATTTATCATTTAAATACATATATTAAATGTGTGACATGCAAATATCCTAAATATGTAACAAAATTGAGAAATGTACTTGATTGCTTGAATGTATATTCCATATTCTTTTAGTTTCTTAAGAAATAAATCAAAAATATGTTCATTAGTACAACTCCCCCTTAATATAATCTTTCTCCCCGTTTTTGTCATGGAATGGGAAAAGGTAAATAAGTATTAAGTTAAGCCAGTGTGGTATCATAAATCACATAATGATTTACGTCACTTGAAATTAATTAAGATAGTATATGCAATTTAGGGAATGCAGTCCAATTCACATCAAGGCAATAAAAAGACAACAAACTTTTTCTAAGAAATGAATATACATGAGTACAAGTCTAAACCATTTATAAGATATCATAATGAGTAATAAATTCTCATCAAAAATATTTTTAAACATGGAGTCATAGGAAACAAGTATGAGACAATGAATAATAATGCCTAAAAGATCCATAGTCTCTCAAGAAGAGACACATAAAGATATGAGTTGAAGATCACATAATAGATAAGCAATACAAAAGAGTCAATAACCCATATCATAAAATGACATATAAAAGGTTAAAAAGATGTTCTAAGAAGCCATAAAAGCTTCATCAAAATGTACCATATCAACCAAGTACAAATAAAACATCCAAAAAGAACAATTAAAAGTCACTAAACCAAAGTACTATTAAATAATAACAAAAAAGCCATCTAAATAAACAAAACCACCACAAAATAAGCTAAGACGATCACCACCAGGAGAAATCACCACCTCACTATGCATCGTCATCATCAATAGAATTCTCATAGTAATTTAGGATAAAGACCTCACTGCTACGTCCAACAACGTCTTGGCGTAATGTTTGCATTTGTGCAAAAATCGATGTCCAAAAAATAGTCCGAGTCTCCTAAATTTACGCGAACTAATATGCCATATATAAATAATGAAAAATAATGCTAAGATGAAGAAGATATGTAACCTCATTGGATATATGAATAATGTTTTTGTCGAGGATGTGGAATCCACCCGAAGACTATGAGGGTGCACAACGAGGTCTTTGTTAGTATAAAAAACCCGATTCACCCATGAGAACTTCTTTCAATTCATCAATTTTTTGCAAATTATCTAGTTGTGCGAATTTGTTCTCCTAATATGGAATCAATGTAGGTGAAAATAATATATATGGTTGTCATGTTCTCATTTGAAAAGATGTGGACGTTCTGAACCTTAGAAAGTCATTGGATGAAATGACCATAAAAGACGAAGGGGAGCTTCTTCCATTTACTAGTGATCACATTTATCATCAAACGGTACATAAGACATCCCAAATCTAAATTCAAGACTTTTCTAACAACATATAATAACTGGAAATTAAATGACGGGATGGTGTGGTGGTGAATGTTTTGGGTAACGCTGACAGAAAATATCATATGTAGCATGTAGTAAAAGTTCGTCAGATACTTTTTTCCACCCGAACTTCCCAAACATGGTAACTCGACCACTAATAATCTTATGAAGCACGATGATGACTAAGAAAAGTCTTAAAAGTGTATGGGTACTCAGTTTTATTAACGATAGGAAGCTTAAAAAGTCTCGCTAAAAAGAGCGGGAGTGATAGTGACTGTAATTCCACAAACTACAGAGGTGAAACTAGTGTCACCGGACAGAAAGTGAGTTGAGTGTAGATTTCTCTATCCAGGTCGGGATACATCTCTTCGCCTTCCAGTCCTTGATTTACAACGCCTAGCCAATAACGTTGCTAAAAACATCTAATTCATTATAGTGATTATCCTTAAGGGGATTCTAGTATATGCTATGTTCATATTGAATTGGACGTTCCTTGAAATCTTCAAACCTTTGATAATGACTACAATTGGTAAATCATGGAGGTGAAAGAGGTGGATATGGAGGATCTTAAGGATTTAATGAAGAGCGACCTGTGCCAGAATGTCTTCTCTTCATGAAGCTACAAAGTCCTTGCACTGTAGTTGAAGAAAATTCGGTATAAACAAAATAATTCTGACATGATGAAATCCTATAATGGGAGCGAGTTTCAATCCTTGGTGAAACACACCAAAGATATCATAAACTCAAGAAATCCCAAAACTAGAGTTTTAACATGTAAAGTAGGTAAATACATAGGATTCGAGCAATAAACATGAACATAACCTAAAAATGCTATAATATCAAGTTAAAAATGATGCACAACTCCAAAAGTGAACAAAATAACAATACATTTTTCAAATCCATGAGAAAATGTAAAAAAGGATCTAAAGAAACAAATCTCAAAAGAAAGGATGGAAAGAATCTTTCCAAATAGTTTCTAGAAGTGGAAATCCGAAAGAAAGATCCAAGAAAGATCTCATAATAAACTAAAATGGATCCTTATACGAAGTGGTGCGCGACCTGATTGAAGAAAAAGATAGAGAGCGAAAGGGAAAATGACAAAAGAGATTTTTCTAACACCATCTAAACCCTTATTTCGCTAAAGAAAACTACTTCTTTGGTAGGTTCCTTCGCTGAAATGATGAAAAACTTCGTTGAATTGGATGCGTCGTTACAGAGATGAAAATCTTCTTCGGTTATGATATTGACCAGAGATTTTTAATCGTACAAAATAAGAGTTCAAGAGAAAGAAACCTCTCAAAGATACAAAGTGATCATATACAAAAGATCCACTATCTAAAATTACTTTGATTAATAAATTTAAATATCTTTATGATATGCATCATCATAAACAAATGGTTATTCCAAATACTCTAATCAAAGAATAAATTAGATAATAAAAGGTCTATAATATGTTTTAAGTCAATTAAAAAACATCACATAGGAGATAACTCATGCGTAGAAGGAAAATTACAAATATGAGCATTTTTTCGATGAAAACAAATATCGAAAGAGAAGACTTTACTAGGAAATTTCAAATTATTAATGATTTTCTTTGAAAAAGTCTCATTTCACTTGAAAAGTAAAATTTTTAACTAACATTTTTTTCTTCCTCACTAAGCGATTGCGATTAAAACCTTAAAAGTCTCATATCCTTAATGTTACTTAATATTGGATAGATAAAAATCTTTGAGATATCGCTTTTAAAACAGATTCTTATATATACCAGGTGTGGGACTTTTACCAAATAAAAGTTAGTTCTCGCAAACCTATACTTGCAACCCTCACCACACCATCTCTCATGATTTTTGAAATATGAAATTATCAAGTCTAACCATGATGATAACAATCTCACAAGCATAAAGGCTAAAAATAATGCCCTTTTTCAATTGATATACATTTTAAAAACTTTATAAAGCATTACTCAAACATGTTTAATTTATTAGTTCATGTGATAATGCTCAAAATGTAGTGCAGTGTATACTCATGATAAATTTAGCTCAAAAGATCATAACCTTTTAAATATTTTAAATTCTAGATATATAGTTCACAGTCATAGACACAATCAAGATACAAACATCATGTGCAAACAAGTAAATAAATTAATCTATTATTTTAGCAAGTAAACTCATTAGTACACAACTAACAAAAGTATCAAGAAATAAAATATGCAATAAAGCATCATAAGAATAGAATGAACCAAGGAAGAAGATAAAATATCTAAAGGGTCCTAAGAATAACAAGAAACCTCTCTAAGGAGTAAAAATTGAGGGAATAAAAAAAATGATTCGATCTAGTATCTAAACATATCTTATGCAAACTATCCTTCCTAATCAAAACTTGACTAATACAAGCTAAATTGGCAGTAGTTTGGACCCTGGGCATATTATCTATCTTCTTTACCCTTTTGTTTTGAAAACGGTGAAAATGTTCACTATATTTCCCCAAACTATTATCCTTAACAAAGATACAATTCTATCTAGTAATTCAAAAGTGCAAGATCAACCTAAGTAAATAAAAAACTCTCTCAATTTTCATTTCCTATTGCAATGATTACATTTATAAATTATAGGATGAGGCATGGGATAAACAGTTTTTGGAACAACCTTTTTAAAATGTTGAACCCATTTCAGCTTAAAACAAAAAAGTTATGATGACCTTTCTTATAACAATGAGAGAAAGTAATATCTGTAGTAGGTCTTTTATCATGAAAATTACAAATTTTACAATTGGTGGGAGACCTATTACACTTATCTTTCAAATTATTGATCATATCATGTTTCCTTGGTTTGTCAACGTTTTGAAAACTATGATCAAAAGTAAAAGAATGATTTGATGTCGAAGGTTTGACATTTAAAGTTTATCCTCTAAAAAATTCTCTATAGTTAGAATATAGTTCCAATTATAGATCTTTAACTTTCTTTAAAAGTTTGGCACTAAAATAAATATTATTTTGAAATTTCTTTTTCAAAGTGTCCACGAAGATAGTCAAATCATCTATGTCACTTTTCAAAGTGGACAAGCATTCATACTCAACTACAGGTAACTTCTCATCTTATAATAATTCATCAAGAATTCTAAGAAGCATTAAAGTCTAAATCTAGATCTTTAACTTTAGGATAGGGGGAATGAGAATGAGCATCTATAGATTGAAAACAATCATTTTCTTCTTTAATATAGCCAAGCTTATTAAAGAGTTTGCTTTTATCCTTTTATGGGGATTTGATTTTATCAAGTAAGCTATCCCATTGAAAAAGTAACAGAGAAGATTCATAGTCTTCATTTTCTTTGATGGTTTTTCTTTTCTCAAATGTTTCACTCTCATATAAAGTTTAAAATTGGGGTTTGATAAATCTTGTTTTGAGAAACAAGTGCATTAAGAGACAAAAGTCGATCATCATCGTCAAAATCACTAACATAAGATGTTGAAATTTTGGTTATAGAGTAATTCAAAATATTGATGGGTGTGATAAGTTCGGGTAAAGTATGACACTTTTTAATACCCATGATTTTACACATTTGATCATTAACAAAAAATTCCATATTTACAAACACTTGATCTACCTCTATGCGATTAAACCTAAAAAAAAGAGGTCAAGCTCTGATACCAGTTGACAGTGCATGTGCAAACCAAGATGGATGGAGGTTACCCAATTAAAATAACTTGTTAATGAAGAGACAAGGTTTTCCTTTAATTCATGTTTTTGGGTAACAAAGACAAGGCTAAGGTATACGTGGCAAATTATTTACCAAGTATATTACAATAAATTTCATGATCAATATTACGTGACTTAATCTAAGTGTAGAAACGTAAATAATATAGCACAACACCAAGGTGTACGAGGAAAAAGACACAATGGAAAATAACCTCGGGCTGACAAAACGACAAATGAACTATGGTAGGACTTATAGAGGAGAACTACATCTTACAGCACCTAATTAATATCTTCTTCCTAATGCTCTTTCATACCATATCTTCCAAAAATAAGAAGGCATCACTAGTTGGAGCACGCTTCACAACTGCCAACGATTTTGGTCGTAACTTTTGAAGTGGAAGCAGAATTTCGTGTTTTAAATCTTTGGAACAAATTTGAGAAGCCTCCAATGAGTATAATACCACTTTCTAGGTGTGTGAAGAACCTAAAATGAAAGTGTATTTTGAAATATATGGCTTAACTCTTAAATATATTTTTGAGATGAGTACTAAAAATAACTAAAGAAAAAATTAGAAAGATATCTGTTTAAGGTTTAAAAAGATTTTAAAAGCCAAGAAGCCTTTGATCGAATCAAGAAATTCCTAACCCAACCTCCGATACTCATGCTGCCACAGCCTGGTCTTCCCCTACTCCTCTACCTGATCGTAACGAATATTGCCACTGGGTTTTTGCTAGCTCAATACCTTGAAGAGTCCCGTAAAGAGAGGGCCATATATTATGCCAATCGTAAGTTGGTCGGGTAAGAAGTTAACTACACATCCTTGAAAAAATCATGTGTCGCCCTTATCTGGGTCATCCCAAAACTATGACACTACATGCTCACCTTTCCCATCAAACTCATATCCCAAATGGATCCCATTAAATATTTGCTCAAGAAGCCTATCTTATATAGACGATAGCCCGATGGTTGATGCTTCTAGCTGAATTTGATATTGTGTATGTCATGTAGAAATCCATGAAAGGAAGAGCTATCTCTGACTACCTAGCTGACTACCCTATAGAAGAAATCGATGTTTGGATTTCTGATTTCCCAAATGAGAATATCCATTGTACCTCCCAAGAAGACCTCCGATGGAAAATGTTCTTTGACAGTGCTTCCAACAAGAAAGGGTATGGCATTTGTATACTCCTAATCACACCTAATGACTCTCACACTCCCATTGCCATCAAACTAGATTTTCCCTACACAAACAACATGACTGAATACGAGGTGTGCACTATAGGCCTTAAAGTTGATCTTAAGAAAGGAATTCGATACCTAGATGTCTATGGGGATTCAACCCTCATCATCAGTCAAGTACTCAGAACATGGAAAGTCAAAGACGATAAACTCTCACCCTTTCATGCCCATATAGAAGAGCTGGCCTCCTAATTCCAAGATATTACCTTCCACTACCTGCCCCGAGCAAAGAACAACCTAGCCGGTGCCATTGCTTCCTTAGCCTCCATGGTTGACATGCCCAAAGGAATAACATTGTCACCCTTCCTAGTCTAAAATAAAGATAAACTAGCCCACTACTACCACATTAAGCTCATAGCAAAAGAAGAATGTGATATAGCCAGCTGCTGGTACTATGATATTTGGCACATCCTCAAGCATAGTAGGTATCCACAAGGTTCTAATAAGAAATATCGAGTAACTCTTCACAAACTGGCTGCCCAATACAATATCTACGATAAAGCACTATTTAAGAGAAACTTCAATGGAACCCATTCACACTGCATCACAGGGGTTGACATTGAAGAGATAGTGTAGAAAATTCACAGCGGGGAGTGCATACCCCATTTGAATGGCCATATGCTCGCCAAGAAAATCATCTGACAGGGTTACTACTCGACTACCATGGTTCAAGATTTCACTGCCTATGTTCGAGGATGTTTTAAATCCCAGTAGTTTTCCAACCTCTGACACTTGCCTCCGTGGGAATTGTACAACATGACTCCTCCTTGGCCGTTATCCACATGGGGTGTTGATTTCAAAGGAAATGATACACCTCAATCCTCTAACGGGCATGAATTCATCTTGGTTTCCCATTTCATCAAATGGGTCAAAGACAAATCATACGCAATTCTGAATGACAAGAAGGTGGCTAAGTTCATCCGAAAAAATATCATCTGTCGATATGGGGTCTTGCATGACTTGGTGTCAGACAATGGGTTGCATTTTTATACAGAGATCATAGAAGTAGTTGACGAGTTTGGGATTCAGAGGCATAAATCTTCTCCCTACCGACCTCAAACCAATGGAGCCATTGAAGCCGCTAATAATAACCTTAAAGACATCATCAATAAGATGATCGAAAGCCATCGAGATTGGACCGACCAAATCCCTTACGCCCTCTGGGTCTACATCACTTTAGTTAGAATATCTACTAGGGCTACCCCCTCTGTTATACCGCATGAAAGAAGTCCTACTCATTGAGATAGAAATTCCTTCATTACGCATCATGCTTGAAAGAAAAGTCAGCGAGGAAGAGTGGCATCAAAACCGTCTTGATGAGTAGTCACTCTTGGACGAAAGGAGACTGAAGGCTCTGTATCACATATAAGGATACCATATTTGGATAACGAAATCGTTCAACAAGATAATCAAGGATCGTGGTGTCCGAGAAGGGTATTTAGCCCATAAAGAAATAGTAGAACCCATTTGGGACCCCAGAGGGAAAGTGAAGCCCAATTGGAATGTCCCCTACATTATAAGGAAGATCCTATCCGGTGGTGCTACTATGCTCATCGACCTTAATGGGTAAGAGATGAGCCATCCAGTCAACCTGGACCATCTCAAGAAATTCTACCGCTAGTCTGAAATCTCGGCGCGCTACGACTCTTCTCATCTCCCTTCTGTTCTTAAAAAAAATAATAAAAATAAAATTCTTCATTTCCCTCTATTCAGAACTACATGGGGACTAATCCTCTAAAAATCTTTTTACTTTCAAAAATGAAACTCATAAAATTTTCAACCCCCCTTCATTTTTACAAAATGTTATTCTTTTCTTATCCCCGAGAACGACAGTTAATTTTATCATAAACAAGGATAAAAGGATTATGTATGCCTTTGCGATTGATATAGATAATTCAAATTCAAAAACTCATCAAGAAGCAAAATAATATAATTAAAATTTTCTTTATTCCATTGATGAAATGCTTCTACAATTACATCAGCATAGGGTGTCAAACAACTTCCATAGCCAACCTACCCCTACTTTCCTAAAACCAAATAAAAACAGAAACCCATTACTCCTAAATAACCTTCCTAAATTTATTCTCCTACATAACCAGAAACACCATACAAGATCTTCGCAAATGAATTCCCCAAGGATCCTACCCGCAGCTGCCAGAAGAACCATCCCCATCATCATCTACATTTTGGGATCCCCAAATCTCCCCTGTCTGAATAGAATGCCATAGGAACTCCATAGAACAGTAAGCTCGGACCATCCTAGGAAACATAACAACACATACCTCCATGGTGTCAGATATGGAAAACCATCTTTGCCCGGTCTCCACAGCCAGCATCTTGGTAACAACCCTCCTCCATAACCACTTCATGTAGTCCTCAGAAACATGTTAGACCCTACCAACAGACTGTGAAGGACGGTATGACGGTCGATGATTCTCCCATAGAGATCCCCCCCACATACACAGACACTCTGTCAAATCCTCTACAGTAAAAAAGTTTAGTGTTCGAGATGGCACAATCTTCTCCCAGCCAAATTGATGTAAGAGCCGCTAGGGAAAATAAAAAGAAGTATGCTGGAGGTCAACCAACCAAACATACTGGTATTCCCCCAGTTCTATAATGGGCATCAATTCTCCCCACCAAGGCAATGACCAATGCAAACCTTGAGCCCCATTGTCTATAAACCAGTTCTCCCATCTCTCAATGTCCAAGCCCACACTGATAAAGTAAAGAGAAAAGAAGTTTGGCACAACTACTAAGGGATATTTAGGAGGGACTGCCATCTGAAATCTCTCGGACAACCACATAAACATCATAATGGGGATATCCCTCAGAAAGTCAGAACGGCCTTCCCGTTAGGCATCTAAACCATTCAGAGTCTCCGCTAATGTCACTGCCATAGGATTGAAGTGATACGACATCCATAAAGTAATGGCTTTGAGTTATGGGTCCACCACCAGTTCTTTAGTCCCCAACAATAATTTTGAAATCAAGCCTAGAATGATGGCTCCAGCGTAGCCAACTTCACCAACATCTTGTAAATGCACATAATGTAGCACAACAGGGAGAGAAATCATCCTTCATGTAACCAGTGATCGAGCCACTAAGGTAAAGATATGGAGAAGTCCCACTAATAACTCCCGAGGAGACCCAGAGAATTCACGCATAGCTACCGTAACACTGGGATTTATCCCCAGGATGGAAGAAAACTCTTCATAAGTCGAGCAGACTTCATCCAGGCCAAAGCGAAAGACATGGTCTTCAGAATACCAGAACTCTACCACCACCATCAATATGTTCCATTCTATAGGCCGATTGAGCCATAATGAAATCCGACGCATGTTGAAAGCATCGTAGTCGACATTGTATGAGCTCTTCACCTATAAGTTTTTTAGGTAAGTAGCAAATTCGACACTTTCGGGGAGAGCCATACTGCAAGACAATGAAACAAGAAGCAAAACGAATGCAAAAGAGAAGGAATGTGGAGGAGTGCAGAAAATGCTCCACCCTTACCCCCAATTTATAATTGGAAAACCTCAACCAAAGATAAAAACCCTGCAAATCTCGGAGAAAAAACCCTGTCCCGCCAAAGTACCAATAAATTAAACAAAGTACAATCAAAGCCTTGGGTTGATTACACTGGAATGACATGCCAATAGGCAGGACAAGGAGCATGCCAATCAGCAACCCCCTATTTTTTGAAAATTCTTTTTTTCCATTTTTGTCAAAATAAAAAAAAACTCAATAAAGGTAATTTTTATTCTTAAAGAATTCCGAATTTCCTTCTCCCTATGTTTTTACTTATCCCGTTTTAAAATAAATATTCTCTCAAATCATTTTAAATTCTTTTTACGGTCTCAGCAACAAAGTAAAAAGAGCATATGCATTAAGTCACTAAAACAAAAATTAATAAAAACCTCATTTCATTGCATAGATATTGTTTTATTACATTTGCCTTGCAGGAAAGGAAAAATACAACAGGACTCAACCCGAACCCCCCAACTTTCTCTCTATCTCTCTCTCGCCTACCTTCACCTATACTCTCTCTCTCTCTCTCTCTCTCACACACACACACACACACACACACACACACGCACTTTCTATTTTCTCTCTCTCTCTCTCTCTCCTAAGAACCTCCGTCCCTGTGGTGCACGTGCTTTCCCCAACGATGAGATGACGTGCCTCCCCTCCCCGAACCAAACCCCTCCTCTAACACGGTAGACGACACCAGATAAGATGGAACCAGGATCGACTCCCGAATGTGAGCCATCATAGAGGCTACCCAATCTCGAATGTCCCTCGTCCAGTTAGTTGACACCCGAATGTGCTGTAAGAAAAATCGAAAAGAAAAAATAAATCAGTTAGTCTGAGGAAAAAAAAGAAATCAGAAAATCAAAAGATAAAGAGATGAAAAGTATACTTTTGGCTGAAGAACGTCCTCTGTCATCCCTATATCCTTCGGGTCCATCTCATTGGGATGATGCAACATACGTACCGACCCTCCATTAGCTCATCGGATGTTATAAGAAGGAGGATCCAGCCGCACAAAGGGGACCTCCGAGGTCATCACTACTATCGATGTCGATGCACCACCTGCACTATGGGAAAACCCCACTGGAAAAATCGAGCCCGCATGGGGGAGAGGTATCACGTCATATATGTTAGGAGATATCAACCAGATTTACACAAAGTCCACATAATCATAAGTCATCACCGTGTTGGTATATGATGAATAAGGCTTGTCAATTATCGCCGCCACCCTCGCGTCCTCTGACATCTCCCCCTCTCGCCTCATGTACACTGGGGGACTCAAAAGTGGCACCATGACCTTATACTCCACCACCTGTCAGACTACCAGGAGTAGTTGAACTCATGCACTAGTAGACGCTACAGCTGCACGTTTCCCTCGGTCACCCCCGTACGCTGGATAGTCGTCCCACAGGGATAGAAGGTCAACTGCAAATGCCCAGCAGAAAATCAAGATCTAAAAAGATGATCTAGGAAAAATTGTCTCAAGAATAAAGAAAATTTACCCTATCACTCGTCAAGCTGTTCAAGACCTGACGCATCGCCTTTAAAGAAAGAGAATGCCTAGACTGCCGGTTAGACTTCCACCACAGGTACACCCGACAGAAGTCCCAAATAGACCCATCCTTCAAAGCTATCAATTGGGCATTGATCC
Source organism: Sambucus nigra (assembly GCA_949130495.1). NCBI lineage: Eukaryota > Viridiplantae > Streptophyta > Magnoliopsida > Dipsacales > Adoxaceae > Sambucus > Sambucus nigra. The sequence continues at coordinate 311,084,752 of OX422217.1, read as the reverse complement.
TAATCACCTCATAAAATCACATCTGCAAAGGACAAGGGTCAACAATCGAGAAATCAAAAGAAGAAAATGCATAAAGGAAAATGCGAATGCATAAAGGAGAATTCATAAAATAAAGAATACTTCTAGAAGATATGTGGTGCCAATAAAGATCTGTCGGCAACACTAACTGAATGCGTCCAAAGAAAAATAAAGGGTCGCCAAAGTCAGGCTCCCCTAGTCAAAAAGAGGGACATTCAAAAATACCCTAAAAAATGGCAAAAACTACAAGTAGACGACATCGCCACATGTAGATAATAAGGACCCTCCTAATAAAAGCTGAATAAATAAATGGGCTATCTACCGCACCTGTCGCTTGTCAATCTCGTTGGAATCAACAACCAGTACCTCAAAAGAGACAAACGAATAGAGTAACCATAGACTACCCTCTCTACATCACCTAATGCCGCCTCCACCGCCACCGGCGTTACCCGCAAGGTCCTATCCACCTCTATTTTAAACCCCTCACAGTCCAGCTAAAATAGCTGCTGCAAATCTATGGGAGTCATCGTCATCTCCCTAAAGATGAAATGAATGGTGTGGGTGGTGTCCCACCACCTCTCCCCCCAAAGCTCAAAGAACAGTCGTCAAACGAGGTGTTTTACCCAGTGCAGATGCCTACCAAAGCTAGCTGATGATACCACCCAATGCACCACTGACGAAAGGTGATCTCAAACATCCTTAAGCCCCTTCATCCATCGAGACCACAGGTTTAACGTAGAGATATCAGTATGTTAAAGACAAGAGAAAAACCCTTGTAAAAATTCAAAGAAATAAGGAAATATCACCAAAAAAGAAGAAAAGAATACCAGTGGTCGTTAACACTTACATAGTTGCCAGGGTTCACCACCCTAGAGTATTGATGATGTGTCGGCTCGCACAAAATAGTCTGCTCATTCGCGGCTGGCTCGAATGCGTCAAAATCATTCTCACTACCCAGCGCAAGGGGCACCCTGGCCTACTATTCCAAGTTCGCCCAATCGTCGACATTTAGCCACGCCATATGGGTCTCAGTGCTTGAGAAATTAGACATTTATTGTTTTTGGAACCCTAAAACATCTTGCAGAAAGAAATAGCAGAAGAGAGCAAGTATGGAGGGTGTAAACAATGAGTAAATCTCGTCCCTTTTTATAGGAGGCTAAGGGGCATGCTGATCGACAACTCCCAACTATATACCGATCAATACTGTCCCTTCACCTACTCATGACATTTCCGTTTGGTACCCATCACACCATGGTGGTCAACACCCTGTTTGAAATATCGTACAAAAATTCCCCAAAAATGCCCAAAAATCCCCAGAAAATTCCTAAATTTACCAAATGAATTTTAGAACCTTTTTCATCAAGAAAAACATTATTACCACACTTACTTTCTTAGCAAAACACTTACTTTCCCACCTAAACACTTATATCCCCCAGCAAATGGTTGGATTAATTCCCCAACAAGGAAACATCCAATCCTTGGATTAATTCCTCTTCCCCAGCGGAACCAAAAACTCAAAATCAAATGCTTTCCCTAAATACCTAGTGGAACCACAAGATAATTTCCCAGTGGAGCCTCCAAATTTCCCCAAAGAAAATACAACTTAAAGCGCGTAGAATTAGCTTCGACCCTTAGAATTGGTCACCGCTAGTCTCAAAATTGGCTTTGACTCGTAGAATTGGTCGCTTACATTTAAGATCTAAGAATTGGTTTCAACCCTCAGAATTGGTCGCTTCAACTTAAGCCCTCAGAATTGACTTTAACCCTCAGAAATGGTCATCGCCACTTAAGCCCTCAGAATTGGCTGCTTATACTTAAGCCCTCAGAATTGGCTTCGACCATCAGAATTGGTCGCTTTAACTTAAGCCGTCAGAATTGCCTTTGACCCTAAAAAATGCTCACCGCTACTTAAACCCTCATAATTATCTTTAACCCACAAAATTATTTGTTTCTACTTAAGCCCTCAGAATTGACTTCGATCCTCAGAATTGGTCGCTTTAACTTAAGAACTTAGAATTGGCTTCGACCCTCATAATTGGTCGCTTATACTTAAGCCCTCAGAATTGTCTTCGAACCTCAGAATTGGTCACTGCTACTTAAGCCCTCAAAAATTTCTTTGACCCTCAGAATAGGTCACCTTCACTTAAAACCCTCAAAATTGGCATCGACCCAAAGAATTGGTCGCTACAACTTAAGCCCTCAGAATTGGCTTCAATCCTCAGAATTGGTCCCTCCCCCCTTAGGTCCTCATAATTGATCTCGGCCCGCAGAATTGGTAACTCCCACCTTAGTTCGTCAAAATTGACCTCAACCCACAAAATTGACTATCCCCAGCATTTCCATAGGTCCTTAGAATCGACATCGACACCCTGAATCGGTCATCCTCAACCCTTAGGTCCACAAATTTGACTTATTTCCAAACATCATATGGTGTCTATTTGACAAATTTCACTCGTTCAAGATCACCCATTGAGGGGATCTATAGACACCACATTATAAGACCCATTAAGTCTCTCCTCAGGTCACACTCCGAGTATTGATGTAGAGGTCATTGGGAACTCCCAGGCCTCGTTTGACTTCGATTAACTCTATCGACAGAGTAAAAGCTCTATGGATCTTCAAAGGGCTCTGAATCCCCTTTCTAATAGTCTTCCCCATGCATAAATCGACATAATGGTTTGGGTGAACAGATAATTTTACTACTGAAAATTGATATGGCGGCCACCGAGCGCTCCCGACCCCGATTTGACTCCAATCAATTTCATCTTTAGAGAAAAATATCTTTGAATATTCGAAGGGCACTAAATACCCTTTCTAACTGTCTACCCCATGCATGAAACGAAATAACCGTTGTGACGAACGGTCTATTTCCCCTAAAAATCAATCTGGAGGCCACCGGGCATTCTTGGGCTCTGTTTGACCAAGGTCAACTCTTTAGCTCGAATGAGACTGAATGAATCTTTGAGGGGTACTAAATACCCTTTCCAACGGTCTACCCCTGATTAAATAAACCTTACGGTACGAATGAATGATCCGTTTTACTCCGAGAGGTCATAAGATAATTTCTGTATTGGTTGACCAAAGTCAACTTTTCGAACCGAGCGAAGCTCTTTGGAAAATAATAACACAAACCCATGAGAGGTCGAAAGAGCGATATAGGTGCCTAATACCTTACCATTTCGTCATTTAGCCCCCGAGCCTTTGAACTATTGGTTTTGTAAGCATCAATTTACCTTTGAAGCCGCTCTCTCGAAGTGGCGACGTGCTCTTTTGCCTATTTTGCACAAAATAGGCTGGCGACTCCATCTCTTTACATTCACCCACACCTACGACGACCAAAGTGCTCCTAAAGTAGAGATGGCGCGAGACCTTTCTCCCCCTTCTTTTCCCCCCCGCGGAAGGAGAGAGTATATATATATATATATATATATATATATATATATATATATATATTCACCTTCGAAAAATACATATTCAAATGCATTAACTGTTATATTTCCGAAAAACTTACGCATCCAGATTAATTTACACTAATTTTCTAAAGACTTACTTTATTCATACTTGGCATTTCTCATTTTGTTTAACACACTCGGTTCAACAGTCAAAGCCACTTCACTTGATTTATCCCAACCCATTCCTTTACAGGAATCACCCGTTTCTATTCATTTAAATATACTTTAGTATTTCCATTGGAAAACACCATTTCAACACACACATTCACCGTGTTAGGAAATACTTATTTGTCATTTGAAAACCCTTACAATACACTCTTATACAAATTATGGGTTTAACAACTTTGATGCTTGATCACCCATTTATCCACTTACTTTACCCTTTTAACCTTATCTTATGGACATTTATAAATTTATGCATTTACTTGTCCATTTCACCTTTACCAGAATATTTATTACATTCATTGAAGTTATATTGTATTAACACATTTCACTAAGCAACCCATTTCTTAACATGTCCCTTATTCACTTTATCTTTTCTCGAAATCTTCCTTTATCGCATACTTACACGGGCTCCACACTGCCAGCTATGCGCACCAGATGCTCTGGCCAGTGATTTAGGGATTTTCACCCAAGGGTTACATGCCCTTCTTGCTTATTCCCGATTGCATCCGAGTCCTTAATAACGTCTTTAATATTTTACACATATCCACATTATTCTCTTTCTTTACTTTTACCCGATCGAAGCCAAAACTTGGACCTAACCATCCGTTTTTCCCATTAACACTTGGAAAATTGTTTGTTTCTCCTTTAAGTCCCTTATTCACACACACATGATTTATACTAAAATAATTTATGCCTTAGGACTTAATCCATTTTCATCCATACTAGTGTATAGACGTTCTTTGATATTTTTATTCCATAAAATGTTCCATTTTAAGAAATTATCAATTTACCCTTTATTTACCAAAATCGCAATTTAGTCCTTTAACAAGTGTTATTTCTGAAAAATGGTTATTGAGTTTCTAACTTAACATTATAACAACTTAAGAACATAACACTTGTTTAATATCATACCCTTGCCCAACTTTCATACTTTTCACTCTAACACCTTCAACACATAAAATAACACCCTTTACAAAATAGTCCAAGTTTATATGCATAGAAAGTGGACTTTAAATATTTAACCCTATCAAATAGGACAAACATACATTTTCTTCTAGAATTTTTGTACCATTTACAAAAAATATACTTTTCAAGTAATAAAGACATTTTATCAATTTCTTTAAACTCAATAAATGCCCATTTATTCATAAAGTCTCCATTTTGCAAGAAACTTAGAAATATTTATTTCATAAATATTTTGACAAAATTAACATCATTCCATTTTTAATCCATAAAATGTCCATCATTTCCTTTTTACTACAGATACACCAAAATAACTGTTGATACAAAAAATTATCCATCTACGTGGATCAATCGAAAATGAACATTTGTCCTCTTATGTGGACAAACTTCTAATCAGCAAATAGTAGCTCGGCAGGCCTGCCAACCAATATAAAGAATGCAGACCATCAATACCAATGAAGTGCCACCATACCAAGGGTCTTACCACAAGTGGTTCATACAACCAATCATCACATTCATTATGTACATGTGTAAATGCTTAAATGTATAAAGGCATTCTGATTAGGCATAAATTCTTCCGAATTTGTCCCCTTAATTTAGAGACTTTTTCATGCCTTTTACATGTATGTTATACAAGTGAGGAGAAGAATAATTCAAGACAAAGAAATCAGGAATGGAATGAAAGTCAAAGGGTAAAATAGTCACTTTACATCTGGAGTTCAGACGAAAGACAAAAATGAAAATTGATGATCTTGCGTCTTCAAGAATGTAGGAAGAAACGACGTCCCAATCCGAGCCTCAGGTCAGAAGTTATGGAGCTTCAAAAATGAGAGAAAATAAAGAGAAACAAGAAAAGAAAGAATTCCAAAACTGGACCAGACTGGTCAATGGCAACAATGAACCGATTCAAAAAAGATCCATACTATGAATAGATTTCACCACCAGACCGAATCGGGGTTGTTAAAAAATGAACCAATCCGGGATGAAGGAAGAGTCTGAATAAATTCCAATAGCAGATTGATCTGGGCGTAGTTAAAAATGAATCGGTTCGGTGCCTAGAATATCTCTGCATAAAATTATAGACCGAACCGATCCATTATAATAGGAAAACGAACCGATTCGGATGATACTAGATCGAACGGAAGACCCCCACCGGATCGGTTCAGATGATATTTTATCTGAATATTCTTTTCCAAATTAAAAGTTTTATCTTTCTCAAACTCTTGTAATTTTTGTGGGGTATTTAATTTAGCTTAATGTCAAACATTGGAGATTTGATTATTTTTAGTTTTTGAAGGACTCTTGCATTCAAGAACCCTAGGTTTGAAGTTTTGTTACAGTAATTCATGATTCAAGTTTTAATTCCATAATTTCTTTATTACAAGTATTACTTAATTTCTGCTTTCAATTACTTTCATAGTTTAGATTGATTAGTCATTAAATTTAGATTGCAATTCCTACTTCCAAATTTCTTCTCAATTTTTCACACACGCTATGAACTTCTGCAACTTTGATTTTGTGTTCATATTTATTTTTAATCATGTCCAACTAAGTTTTTAAGGGTTGAGATGCGTGAACTCGACCTGATGTAATTTATCTATGTAGAAAATAGGTTTTGAATTGAAAATTGAATGAATCATGTTGTGTAGTACGTACAACCATCACAGACCTTTTAACCTCGTTTGCCCTAGGTAACCGGTGTGTTTAAGGATGCGATGCGCATGTTAGCTATCCGATACCGCTTTATTCTTACCTTTGATTACGTATGATACGTGCTAGTACCCTTATATATGAAATGCTTAGGATTAATAAAGACTGGGTTCAATCGACTTTGTAATTCAAAAGCTAGTATTCTATCAGGTAAATGTACTAGGGTTTGGGGGATTGTATCCTAACATATCTTTCCCTTATTCATATTCGCTTCACTAAAGCAGTTTATTTCTGTGCACTTAGTTAGTTAGTAGTTTAAATTTCCTTCGCATCTAGTTAGTAGTAATTCAGTTCAAAATTAATAATCTTTTTAGTTTTTTTGTCGAACCAGTTTAGGATTAATCTTCTATTCCTACGTCGTCACGAGCTTTCGTCCTAGTTCCCTCTGGAGACAATTTTGACTTATTAGATTATTAATTGAGCGACAGGCTTATACTTGAGCCTATATAGCACGCACACTAGATACACATTTGTGATTGCGTAAAGTTTTTGGCGCTGTTGTCGGGGAACTAGGTAGACTTTAGGTTAGTAGATTCAATCCCCAATTTGATTCAAAAGTAAAAAAAAGGTATAATAAACAAAAAAAAATAAAAATAAATCATCGCTCAAAAGCCATTTTATGCAAAATCCACAACAAACTCCTCAAAAAACTCCAATAAGAATCCACAAAAATCCCATCGTTGAGTACAATTCCTATAGTCCCCATACACCTTGCATTCCATAATTCTGGGTTCCACCTCCTACACCTCCAAACTTCATCACAAGTCACACTTCTAGAACACTTAGTGAGGATTCTAAGTCAATTCTAGAGAGAACGATGTCGGATATCGATAGTTTGGGTACGGGTGAAGGAAACCCACCGTATCGTCCATGAAGGTTCTCTTATTTCCTGAGATAATGTCATACTAGGATGCATTCTACTTCCGTACAATGCTAGACATTTCCACTTTCGTAAAGGGATGATACAAATTCTTCCAACATTTCACGGTATGGATTCGAAGAAACCATATCTCCATATCCGAGAGTTCGAAGAGGCGTGCGAAACCTTTAGTGATCAAGCTTGCATGCAAGACGTTGTTCGCTTAAAGCTTTTTCCTTTTTCCTTAAAGGATAAAGCTAAGACCTGACTTTGGTCTTTACCACCGAACTCAATCTTATCATGGTAGGATATGCAATCCAAGTTTATTTTAAAGTTCTTTCCACAATATAAAACCAACTCTGTCAAGGCTCAAATTCAAGTTTTTCGACAACAAGATCATGAGTCATTTGATAAGTGTTGGGAATGATTCCAAGAGTTAGTTAATACTTGCCCCCCACCATGTATTTGAGAAACATCACCTTATCTCGTTCTTCCATCACGGGCTTACTATAACATCTAAACAACTTGTTCAAATAATGTGTGAAAAACCATTTTAGGAATTAGATGCGAGTGACGCTGAGGCTCATCTTAAGTATATCGCCGAGACTACTCAAGCATGGGACACATCTGATCCTAATGCCCTAAACCGACCTCGAAAAGTATCCACCACTCCTGCTGTGTCCAGTCTATACCAATTGAATCATGATACCTTGGCATACCGTTCACTTGATCAATTTGAGAAAAGTATGAGAGACCTACTCGATGTGCGACTGGGAGAAGCTACCGGATCCACCCGTGCCGAAAAAAAAGGTGTGCACCATTTGTGAGGTAGGCCATTCAACACGGGAATATCCGATGATACCCACCTACAAAGCCATGCTTACCGATCAAGTAGAAGCAATAAGAGGGTTTAAGGAAAATTTTAATGCCCCTTATGGAAACATGTAAAACCCTTTGTGGATAAACCATTATGGTTTTAGCTACGGGCAACAATATGCTGCTATGAATCCTACTTCACATGTTTCCCTACTTCCACCCCTTCCTCAATTTCAATAAACGCCACCTATGCAACCATAAATGCAAGCACCACCTCCAGTCCTGTACATTACCCCACTACGAAGGTCTCTTGAGGATAATTTAAACTAAATCATTAAATATCAAAATGCAACCAATGATAAGTTTGAGTGAATGTTCACCGAGATGAATACGAGTATTTCTAGGTTACAAGCATCCTTAAGTGTCCAAGAGAAGGGTAAGTTTTCGGCCCAAGACCAAAGAACGCCCGAAGGTCAAACTAGCATTAGTTCTACATACCACGAGCATCCTTAGCAATGTAGTGCAATTGACACTCTGCGTAGTGGGATAGTGGTTGACTTGTTACCTCTTCCTTGCGCTAAGCAAAATGAAAAAGAGATTTCGCCCGACACGAAAGAGTCCGAAGATGTTCCCATGAAAACGAGTGTTAATGATGACATCGGTGGGCCAGAAGTGGTGGTGAAACCTCCCAGTACAGCCCTATATCCTCAACGATTGATCCCTCAATCCAAAGAGACTTCTCGGGATGATGTCCTTGACGTACTTAAGAAAGTAAAGATAGATTGACCTTTTTTCGAGACTATAAAGCAAATTCCAGCGTATGCTAAGTTCCTTAAGTACTTGCTCACGGTGAAACGAAGGCTAAAAGTAAAGAAAAATGTGTTTCTAACACAGAATGTCAGATCAGTACTATATAGTGATCTTCCACTCAAATATAAAGATCCGGGTGAACCCACCATCTCGTGCATCATGGGGAAGAACCGAATCGAATGAGTATTAAAAGATTTAGGGGTGAGTGTTAACATTCTTCCCTATTCCATTTATAAACAATTAGATCTGGGGACCCTTAAGCCCATAACTATGATTCTCTAACTCGCAGATCACTCCGTGAAGATGCCTCGGGGAATTATTGAAGATGTAATTGTCCAAATTGACACTTTTTACTTCCCGATGGATTTTGTTATTTTGGATGAGGAGCCATCCATTCTCTCGAGAAATCATGTTCCCATCATCCTTGGTCGTCCATTCTTAGCTACAGCTAATGCACTTATCAATACTCGGAGTGGGCGAATGCAATTAAAGTTTGGGAACATGACCTCGAGATGAATATTTTTAATAACATTAAGAATGAGGGCGACAAAAGCCAATTGCGAGAAATGGATCTTATCGAGGAAGCACACGAGCATGAGAGGATTCACAAGAGAGAGCCGTTAGGGGTAGGCCTTGTTGCAATAAGTGAGAACGATGATTGTGACGTTAAGCAAGAAGTAGGGGAGGTGTGTTTAGTGATCATGATTGAAAGTGAAAGAAAGCACGTAGTCATGAGCGGGATAGAAACATTAGAGGAGAATGAGAGAAACTGTTCAAAAATTAATCACGAGAGAGAGTTGGGTGATATGAGTCTAGATGACTTTGAGAAAGAATTCGGGCCGATGGATGAGAACCTTAATGTCGATGTCTAACCTTTATTGGACTCATTTAGTCACTTAGAAGAGAGAGAATGGCAAGAAACGATGGATAAATTTCTTGTTTGTGACCATTCAACCATACCCCTAGAGTCCTCTAATGCTATTGAGGAAAAAACTCAAGTATCATTCGAATTAGATCCCGATCCTGCACTCCTGAAATTAAATGAAATCGAGATACCCCTTCCAAGTCGGTGCACGTAGGTAAAGAACAAGTTGGGGACCACTAGTATCCCTTCCCAGTGAGTCAACCTGAGATCAAGGGTCTCTCTCTTATCTATGGGACGGGTACTAACTTGTTTTGATTATTTACTTATGACAGGAAAATAGGGGAAACTAGGAGAGCAACAAACCTCGTTCTTGGGGTTGGGTGAGTTTTAAGCAAGGGAGAGAGGTCGTCACACCCTCAACGCATATGGGTTGATTCTTGTGTATAGTAGATGTGAGTCGGTTAGGTTAGTTAGAGTCAATAGGTATAGGCCACATAGGATACGTGCGGGAGAACACACGTCGAGAGCGGGTCTAGGTTTTTGAAGTAAGCGATGGGAGATTTTAAGTCAATAATGCGTAGGTAAAGTTATGGGAACATCCATGAATCAAGAGAGAAGAGTTAATTTTGCAAGCAAGTGAGAGCATAAAGTCTTAAGGAACTATATCGGTCCGCCCTTGGCACCCGAATCGATCCGAATATGCAGAAATAAAAAAAAAAATGACTGAATCGGTTCAGTCCTGGGACCCGGTTTGGTCCGATGTCTGCAATTTCTTAACCCTTCCCAAGATGCACCCCCATTCCCCCAATCCATATCCTTCCTTCCATATCCATTCCCCCCCCTTTCCCTTACATTTTCCCTCCAAAAATTGTAATACCCCGTACTTTTATAGATATTAAAATTACATAAGTGGGCATAATTTAGTAATTAGAGGAATTATTATGAATAGTAATTCGAGATTTATGAGTGTGGTGACAATTATAATTCAACACAAAGAGATAAGAAAAGAACAATCACCAAGCACAATAAGGAATACGAAAATGCCAATCACACAACAAGAGATGTACATAGTTCGGCAAAAATGCCTATATCCAGGGTAGTACAGTCAGTATTATTTCTATATACTCCAGAGAGCGATTACAGAGAATACAGTGCGTGTCCTATGCCCCGGACCTAGGGTTTATTATATACATATCCATTTTCAGGGAGTGGGGGTGTTGCACTCCCCCACGTTTTCCATCTTCTCCAAGAATCCCTCTTAACGAGATCATGGGAGAAGACTAAATCATAACCGATTAAGATATGGAGGGTCTGGACTTTGGGCCACTACAATTGGGCCACTCGTCTAGGCCCATCATTCTAATTTCGGGTACCCACAATTGCCCCCAAATTTGTTGGGCCACGCTTTGGGCTCAATAAATTTAAATGATTTATCGTAATGGCTCCTTTGTACATCGTGCAACTCTTCCCAAAGTTTGAGGACTGATTTAGGCAGTACTTGCTTCGTGGTCTGTGCACTATGATTATTAACACTCAAAAGTTATTCAGAGCAGTCGTTTCTCAATCGTTGTTTCAAACTTCTCAGTACTCTTCCATTTTGTGCGAGTTCTATCGATTCACGTTATCTTCTCCTGGTCTTCATTCTTATTGATTTCGATCTTCCTCATTATTTGGGCTTGTGATTCTTCATCGTTCAAGTCGAACTTTCATCTTGTAAGTCCCATGTGCCTTCTCTTTGTATTTTCTCTTTGAATTTGTAGTTTTTTAGGGTTTTCCGATGGCAAAGATTGGTAATAGATCAGTGTCTGAGTTTAGGAAGTTTTACAATATCCCAGAGTGGGTAGAGATTGAGTGTGCCTCTCCCCCTAGGAATGTTAGAGAGATAGAGGGTGCCCATTGGATCCATGTCCTGTTACTTTCCCAAGGGGGACTTACTTTTCCTCCCAACAATCTATTCTTTCACTTCTTTAGTTATTTCAATATTGTTCCTGCACAGTGTTCGCCTAATGTGTGGAAGATAATGAATGGTATCCATAGAATAAACTAGCTATATGGCACCAAATTAGGGCTCGCTAAAGTCTACTTTTGTTATTCTTTTTCTCGAACTAGTTCTAGTGTCCTCTATCTCAAAGCCAGAAGTCCTGATAGGGTATTGGTAGTAAACCTACCTGATTCCCATAAGGACTATTGGCAGGATGGCTTCCTTGCTAGAAATTAGCAGTTTTCCCCCTAGACTTCGGGGTCGAGGTCTGATAGGTCCTCTGTTCCCTTTTATGGGGAAGAATATATAGGTAGTTTTTGCTCTGTTCTTTCAATTTCTTTACTGATTTGTGATCTTTCTAACTCTTCCCTATTTTTTCTTCAGCGAGGTCGAAGAACTTGGAACGTGCTCTCAACGAGGTTTGTCTCTCTGAGTTGGTCAAAGCTTGGAATATTAGGGAGCCCCTAGCTGACGGTGAGCACCCCTGATCTGCTTCTTTCTTGCTCGAGTATAAAAACGTTGGTTCTAGTTTTATAGCGAGACCGGTAGATAACATTCTCGAGTTTGATACCTCTAAAGAGACTGCTGCTGATCCTATTTAGTTACACGAGGAGGAGAGCAATTCTGAGAGTGATATCGTAGGAGGTGTTGGAGGCAATTTTCACAAGGGGAGTTCCAGTAGTGATAGTTCTTCTGATTCTGCAGAGGCTTCTGAAGCCCGAGAACCTTCGAGCACGTCTAGCAGCTCAAGCGAGGATATGGTTCCTCCAAGGAAAAATTTGATTCGGTATGATGATGATGATGATCATGTGCTCCTTGCTCATAGTTCAAAGAAGCAGAAGTCCAGTACTGGGGCTGTTGCTACTGGCTCTCGGTTTACTGCTTAGGAGCAGGAGAGGAAGAGGAAAGAAAAAGAACAGATGAGAGAGAGAGAGTAAAAAGGAAGAAGAGATAAAGAAGATGGAAGAAAAGAAAAAGATGGAGGAGAGGAAGATAATGGAGAAGGAGGAAGAGAGGAGAAAAATGGAATCGAGGACGAAGGTTGGGCAGGCCTTAGTCCCGGTGTCTGCATTGCCCGAGGGGGCCTCAGTTGCCATTTCTCCTCAATTGGCCCTGCGCTGCTCGAGAGGGCAGTTCTTCCTGCAGATCGCCAAAGGGTGCTGGGGTCTGATCAATTGGCCCTGCAAGCTAGTCAGAGGCTAGCCTTGGCAAGACCTTTTCCTTTCTCTAATGCTTTAATAAATTTTGGGTATTTCCTTTTTTATGATTTCCTCTTTTATTTGCAGTTTGTGACTAACTTAGCCATTCTCTATCGTTCTCGCGGTGAGATGGTGAAGAAAAATGTCGAGCTGGAGCAGCAGAATGGTTACTTAAAGTTAAAGGGTACGGAGCTTGAGGCTGGTTTAAAGGTTACTAATGTTGCTTGGGCTTCTTCTGACTTGGCCCTTATCGAGGCCAATCGAGAGAGGGAGGAGGCGGTTAAATAGCTGAACGAGCTTAGGCAAGCCTATGACCTGGTCTGCTCGAGCAAGTTGGCTGTCGTGGAGGAGAATAGGGTGATGACGGAGCAGTTGAAAGAAAAAGATTCTCAGCTAGCTACCATCAAGGAGGACTCTTATAACACCGGGTGGGCTACTGCATATAAAGATTCCGAGGTTCAGATAGGCTACATCATCCGTCTAAACTTCAAGAAAGGTTGGAACAAGGCCCTCATAGCTGCTGGTGTCGATGTTGCCTCTCCTCTGTTCGATGAGCACAACCCGGGTCCGAAGCCAATTATAGAGGATGCCCCTGCCCCAGCCACCAAAGGTGCTGATTCTATCTCCCAGATGGTTCTTGCTGATGCTCCACCTTCTCAGGCGACGGAGGTTATCCCTGCTGAGGGAGGCGCTTCTACTGTCGCTGATAAGGGGAAGCAGCCAGCCTCGTCTGATCATCCTGAGGTTGCTGGCTAATTTATCTTTAGGGTTGTACTTTGTTTTTTCTATTTGTAATTTTCCCTTTGACCCTTCAATGTATGCTGATTCTCTTTGTATTAATGAACTGAGAGGGTTTTTCATTCCCTTAGTGTACTGAATGATTTTATTCTTCATTGATCTTTTATTCCCTATAGTCGATTGATGTTGATGATTATATACCAGCCACTTCTCAATTGGACCTGATGTAAGCTCTGAAGTTCGTCATACTTTTATGAGGATTTGCAAATCTCTGCGATTGAGAAACAAGCGCTTTATAGAGAAGACTGAGCTCATCATTAAATTGAAGGATAGGCTCCAGGAGATGGAATAAGTTGGTGCTGTAGTGCAAGAAGAGGTGAATACACTGCGAGAAAAACTTCTAGATGCTTCTGAGATCAACCAGGTTGGGGAAGTTCTTCAGTAAGAGAATGAGGCTTTAAGGAGAGAGGTCTCGTGACTTAGGGAGCATGCACCGAGCATCGCTCCTGCAGTATTACGAGGTTCCTCCTCATCGTGAGCTAGAACTGCCCCGAGCGACATTCCTCCTGTACTGTGAGGTTCTACCCCTCTAACCGTTTCGTGAGCTGGCAGGAACACCATGAGTTCAGCTAGGGAAATGGAAGATCTTCGTGGTGATGTCCAGCGAGCGTATGTGATTGCTGCTGGGCTCCAGAGGGACATCACCCGGTTGAGGCATTTATTTAAGAAAGGACCTCGACGAGTATGGGACGATGTTTATAATCAGGGTTGGCTAGATGCTCCAACGAGGCTAATAGAGTTTGAAGAGCTTGCCTTCATCAGGGGGTGGTTGAGTGCCTTGAGGGAGCTCCAAGTCCCGAGGAACTCGATGCTCTGGTACCGTCATGAGATTTCTCCTTCCACCCTGATGCCTAACCCCTTTCGGAGAGATGATCAATGGATCCCCATCGATGCCATCTCTTGGCAGTTATTGGAGTCGGATGTGAATGAAGTCGAGGAAGAGCTAGTTCCTCATCCTGACGACGGTCGAAGAGCCTAAGTGGCTGATTATCTCGCTCGAAGGCCTCACCCTCACTAAGATTCTGTCAGTAGTAACTCTGTGTATTTTGTATTGAAGTGATGTAAAGTCGATGTTTTGGGTGAGCTCGCTGATTAAACATGTATTGTATTTGCTGTAAATGTGATGAATTAATATAAAATTTATGTTTTGGGCAAATTTGCTGACTAAACAAGTGTCTTATATTTTCCACATCTTTGCTCCAAAATCTTGAGCCTATCTTGGCTGACTAGGTTTGTATGTTCGCATTATCAAGTAAGTGTCATTTGAGTCTAGTATGCCAAGGAGATACCATTCTGCCTCACTTTACCTTTTAGGTTGTGTCGTCACACTCCCTTAGGCCTAAGTGTGGCAATTGGCGAGGACACACCTGGTGTCGGATGTTCTATCCGATCAGGATTTTATTCAACCAAACATTGTTTGGTGACCAATTTTGACTTAGCCATATTGCCTAAGGATCTCCTGTAGGGCTTCATATATTTCCAGGGGCAATGCTAAGAGGTCTTTCATATTTCATAACGAAAACCTGAGGAGGGTCATTTCCCTGATATAATGTAATGATCAGTGTGCCTTTTGCTTGGAAAAGGTGTGTGGGTTATAAAGTTTATACATTGACACCTCATAAAATGAAAATTAGTTAACTGATACTTCGTAGAATGCAACTGCCAAATAATTTTTTATTAATGATAGGGAAATAAACTTCTAGTTTCATAATTAAAGATCAAAAGAAGAATCTAGAAATAGAATTTCTTAAGGTTGGCTACATTCCACGCTCGAGGTATCTCTCTGCCTTCCATCGTTTCTAAGTGATAGGCTCCCTGCAGATCATCTCTAGTTATCTTGAATGGTCCTTCCCAGTTTGGCCCTAGCTTTTCGTCTGATGGTTTTACTGCGCTGCCCAGAACTTTCCTCAGGACATAGTCCCCAACTCGGAATTTCCTTGGATTGACCTTCTTGTTGTAGTGCCTTGTGAGCTGCTGCTGATAGCTTGCTAGTTTTACAAGGGCCAGCTCGCGGCGTTCATCGGCTAGGTCGAGCTCGACGAGCAGTGCTGCATCATTATTTCCCTGATCGACAAGGCTGGACCTCATTGTTGGCAAGCCTGCTTCCAAGGGGATGACTTCTTCCATTCCATACATCAATGAGAATGGGGTTTCCTCTATTGCTCATCATGGAGTAGTACGATAAGCCAATAGAATATGTGGTAGCTCATTTACCCATAAGCCTTTGGCTTGCTCTAATCGTTTCTTTAATCCGTTGATCACTATTTTGTTGGAAGCCTCGGCTTGGCCATTGCTCTGAGGATAGGCCATCGAGCTGAAATGGTGTCTGATTCCATGCTCGTCACAGAAACTCTAAAAGGAGCCGATCTCGAACTGCATTCCATTGTTAGTGATGATAGTTCTGGGGATGCCAAAATGGGTGATTATATTTCTCCATATGAACCTTATCATATCTACATCTTGGATGTTCGCTAGGGGTTCCGCCTCGATCCATTTGGTGAAGCAGTCAGTCGCAACCAACATATACTTACGATTACCGATGGCGGTAGGAAGTGGTCCATTCCCCATTGGGCGAACGACCATGGGATGGATAGTGATTTTAGGTTGCTAGACGGTTGGTGGACTATAAGAGCGTGAAGTTGGCATTTTAGGCACTTGCGAACATACATCGCAGAGTCCCTTTGCATATATGGCCACCAATAGCCTTCTTTCATTGCTCGAAAAGCTAGAGACATTCCTCCAATATGGCTTCCACAAATTCCCTCGTGAAGCTCATGTAAAACTTTCTCGACATCCCTTGGGTGAACGCATTGAAGGTAGGGATCAGAAAAGGATCTCTTATACAGCTTGCCCTCTGGAGAGAAGTGAAAGATAGCAGCTTTGACTCTTATCTGGTGAGCGATCTTCTTGTCATCTGAGAGCGTGCCATCCTTCAAATAGTCCCTTAGAGGGTCCATCCAGCTGGGTGCTGACTCCATTTAGAGCACCTGCTCCATTCCTGGTGGCTTGCTGTTATGATTAATGCTTGGATGAGTGAGGAAATCAATGGGGATTATTCTTTTTAAGTCGGAATCGATTGCTGAACTCAGGGCTTCTAGGGCATCAGCATGGTTGTTCTGTCCTCTGGGAAACTGCTGGACATTGACTTCTTCGAAGCTAGCCATTAGTCTTTTTGCTAAGGCGAGGTAAGATGCCATTATTTCGTCTTTTGCATTGTAGTCTCCACTTATCTGATTGGAGACTAATTGAGAATCGCCAAACACCTGTACATGCTTTGCCCCCAAAGTGTGCGCCTTCTAGAGGCCGGCTGTTAAAGCTTCGTATTCTAATTCCTTGTTGGAGGCTGCAAATCCAAGCCTGATTCCTTATTTAAGGATTGTGTCCTCTGGAGTAATGAGGACAATGCCTATTACTGCCCCCTTTGATTTGGAGGCTCCATCAACGAATAATTTCTAGATTCCCTTCGTCGCATGGTTCCCTCTTTGCTTTGCTAGTTGATGTTGGTTGCAAGGCTGCTCACCTGTGAATTCAGTAATGAAATCAGCAAGGACATGCCCCTTGATTGTGTTCCTTGGTTAAAATTGGATATCAAATCGTCCGATCTCGACGGACCATTTAGACAGTCTGCCCGACAAATCCACCTTCCTTAGGATTACTTTAAGGGGGTACGATGTGAGGACGATGATAGTGTGGGCTTCGAAGTAGTGCTTCAGCTTTCTTCAAGCCACTACTAGTGCAAAGGCGAGCTTCTCCAGTGTTAGGTACCGCTGCTCGGCGTCTAGTAAGGTCTTGCTTGTGTAATAAATGGGGTGTTGGATTCCTGCAATTTCGCACACCAATGCAGAACTGACAGTGTGGTTGGAAACGGAGAGGTATAAGTACAAGGAATCTGTTTCCTGTGGTACGACGAGTAGTGGTGGGGAGTTAAGGTAAGCCTTGAGCTCATCCAATGCCCGCGAGCAATCTGGGTTCCATTCTACCATTTTGTTTCCCTTTAGAAGATGGAAGAAAGGCTTGCACTTCTCGGAGGACTTAGAGATAAAGCGGTTTAAGGGAGCGAGCATACCGATGAGCTTTTGTATGTCTCGGATTGTTCGAGGAGGTTGTACCCTATTTATTGCATCGATCTGGTCTAGGTTAGCCTCGATGCCTCTCTTACTGACCAAGTACCCAAGAAATTTTCCTGACTGGACATCAAAAGAATACTTGTTTGCGTTAAGTTTCATTCGGTACTTCCTGAGGATTTCAAAGGTTCTTGATAGGTTCGAGAGGTTGGATTTCTTTCTTCCTGCTTTTGACGAGCATATCATCGATGTAGACTTCCATGGTGTCTCCCATTTGGTCCTTGAACATTTTGGTGACCAGTCACTGGTTGGTTGCCCCTGCATTTTTGAGCCTGAAGGTCATGACCTTGTAACAGTACAATCCAACGGGGGTGATGAATGCTATTTTGTCCTGGTCTGGGACGTGCAAAGGGATCTGATGATACCCTGAGTATGCATCCAAAAAACTCATTCTCTAGTGAGCTGCCGTGGCGTCCACTAGCTGCTCAATTTTTGGAAGAGGGAAATTATCTTTAGGGAATGCCTTATTAAGGTCAGTGAAGTCAATGCAGACTTTCCACTTTTCGTTGCTCTTGGGAATTACTACTGGGTTGGATAACCATTTGAGGAATTGGACCCCCCGTATGGATCCTGCATCCAGTAGTTTTTCAACCTCTTTCTTCACGGCTTTTGCCTTCTCGGGTGCAGTTCATCGTGCCTTCTGTGCGATTGGTTTGAAGGTGGGATCGATGTGCAACTGATGACAAACCATGATAGGATCAATTCCAGGCATCTCGTATGGTTCCCATGCAAAGACGTCTATGTTGTTCCTTAGTAGGGTCGTTAATTCCTTCTTCTCCTGATCTGTGAGAGAAGCTCCAATCAAGAAGATCCTGTTATCGCCGCTATCTCCAGCTGCGACTTCCTCTAGGTCCTCGACGACCCGTTCGGAGGGTAGGAGCTTGGTTTCCTCTACTCCGAGCCTTCCGTACTTTAATTACTGTTTTGAAGGTATCAGACCTTCTTGTTCTTCAACTTTCTCGCTGGGCTTATCAGCCTTCTTTTTCGGTCTTGGGCGGATGGCTGCTATAAAACATCTTCTTACCATCACTTGATGGCCACAGATCTCCATTACCCCTCGCTCGGTCACATACTTGAGCTTCTGATGGTAGGTCCAGGAGACTTCCTTCATTGCGTGCAGCCACCCTCTGTCGAGGATAGCCTAGTATGGAGAATCAATGTCGAGGATAGCCTTGGAAACATTTCCTAACCTTACTGAAAGCACAATCTTTCCCAAGGGCATAGTCACTTTCCCAGCGAAGCCAACTAAAGGGACAGTTGCTTCCTTTAGGTCGGCGATGCTTAACTTAAATTTTCTGAATAGGTCGAGGTACATTACTTCGGACGAGCTTCCTTGGTCGACGAGACACTTATCGATGTCATAGTTAGCTATTCTGAGAGTAATGATCAGAGCATCATGATGTGGGGTTCTTACTCCCACCAGATCTTCCTCTGTAACACGATATGCTTACTATAGTCGATGTCATCTGTTCGCCGGCATTTTCTTGACAGCGTCTTCGCTGGATCGATCTGAAAATCTTGCATCACCGCTGTAAGTTTTTTTACCTCCATTCGAGGTGAATTTCCTTGGATCCGTTTCACGTCAGATGTCCCATGAATTATTGCAAATTCATGGCTGACATCGTCATCGAGTACGTTGTCAGGCCTCGCTTCTCTATGGGCAGCAACTTTCTCTGCCTTTTTTTCCACGAATTCCTTCAGATGCTCGGACTGGGCCAACTCTTCGGGTGGGACTTAAGAGTTTTGCAATGCTCAGTCTTATGTCCTCCCTCTTTGTGAAAAGTGCATCTCAGTGCATTATTCCTCTTCGAGGGATCTCCTCCCATCTTCCTGGGCCACTTGATAAATGGCTCGTCTTTAATTTTTGCAAGAATTTTGTAAATTGGTTCTTTGAAGACGGTGTTGACTGCTTGAAATGCTTTCGACACATAATTGTTGCCTCCGTTCTTGGATCCATTCTTGCCC
Organism: Sambucus nigra; assembly: GCA_949130495.1. NCBI lineage: Eukaryota > Viridiplantae > Streptophyta > Magnoliopsida > Dipsacales > Adoxaceae > Sambucus > Sambucus nigra. The sequence continues at coordinate 311,065,027 of OX422217.1, read as the reverse complement.
CCATTCTTTCCTCCTTTCTTCTGGTTCTCAGTTTTGTCACTGTCCTTGGCAGCGAGCTTAGCTCGACCGTTTTCCCCTGTGTTGATGCGGGTCACATCTTCCACCTTCGCATATTTCTCGATGCGGGCCATTAGGTCGTTGATGGTCATGGCTTCTTTCTTTGTCAGGGACTGGTACAGAAGGGATGAGCTGGGTAGCCCAATTTTGAAAGAGGCCACTGTCACTTGCTCCGAGCAATCCTTGACCTCATTGAATAATTTCCAGTACCTCTTCGTGTAGTCTCGGAGGGTCTCTTGAGGCGTCTTTTTCATTGTTAGAAAAGCATCCATCCTTTTGGGATGGGAGGTACTAGTAATGAATCGGGCCGTAAATAGCTCGGTCAGGGACTTGAAACTCCTGATGGATCGGTGGGGAAGACTTTCGAACCATTTATGTGCCACATCATGCAGGCTTGAGGGAAAAATTAGGCACATTAGTGCGTCTCAATGGTTCCAGAGTGTCATGGCCTACCGGTACTGCCTGACGTGATCATTGGGATCAGTCTTTCCATCATAAATTTTGAACCTTGGAATAGCAAACTTCTTGGGGGCTTTCGCTTCTTCTATTTCCCTCGAGAAAGGTGATTTCATCTGAGTTTTGAGAGCTCGCCTAGCAAGTTCTCGGGTCGATCTAGTACCGTGATGTGCAAGGTGTTGGTTCATCTCCCTTCGGACCAGACTTCATATGTTTTCTTTGTTGTGATCTAGGCTCCTGTGATTGCGAGCTAGTCGCAGTTGCTCGAGCAGGTCATCCTCTGACTCGTTTCCCTCAGCTTTTTGGGATTCGCGCCTGGGGCTCCTTCCTCGGCTGCGAGACTTGCTCGCCTGAGGGCTAGGAGTGCGGTATGGACGTTTCTAGGTACCACGATATAACTCTTTCTCCATTCTTTCTAATCTTCTTTTGAGGCGAGCATTCTCAGCTTCGTGCTTGCGAGAAGACTCCCTCTGCTCGTGGAGCCTCGCTTCATATGCATCAATCAGCTTGGATATTTGTGTGGACCTCGTTGGTCCTTGGCTTTCCTCTGAGGCTATCCTTTCTAGGCGAGCCCTTTGATCTAAACGCCGAACTTCAGATCTAATCCTGCGAGGAGCAGGTGGTTCTTGGATATCTCCTGCCTGGGGAGCATTACTACTGTGACCAGACATTTCAAACCCTTTTCTTGGTGAGGGCTTTCTCAGGGAAGATAAACGCTTCCCACAGACGACACCAATTATGGTGACAATTATTATTCAACACAAAGAGATAAGAAAAGCACAATCACCAAGCAGAATAAGGAATACAAAAATGTCAATCACACAACAAGTGATGTACGTGGTTCTGCGAAAATGCCTACGTCCACGGTGGTGCAGTCAGTATTATTTCTATATACTCTAGAGAGCGATTACAGAGAATAAAGTGTGTGTCCTATGCCCCGGACCTAGGGTTTATTATATACATGTTCATTTTCAGGGAGTGGGGGTGTTGGAATCCCCCACGTTTCCATCTTCTCCTAGAACCCCTCTTAACGAGATCATGGGAGAAGACTAAATCATAACCGATTAAGATATGGAGGGTATGGCCTTTCGGCCGCTACAATTGGGCTACTCGTTTAGGCCCATCATTCTAATTTCGGGTACCCACAATGAGTATTAGATAATTACCAATGTGTGTTACATTTACCTTGGGGATTAAGTAAATGAGTCGTAATACTTTTATGTCATGTCGCAGTTGGGTTAAGTGACGAGTGATAATTTACGTTGTAGAAAATGCGTATTGAGAAATGTCGGCTCTGATTAGTGAATTTTATTTAAGTGACTCGAATGGAGATTTTCAGTGCACGATTGGTTTCATAATGGCCAAGATAGTCAAAATAGAGTATCCGGGGGTAGTGTTTAGGTTTTGGGGACTTTTGGACTAGTAGGGGCTCGCATTTGAGTGTACGAGTCAAAATTGGGTTTTATAAGGGATAACCCTTATTTCTCTCTTATAAGGCTCGAAAGAGAGGAAGAGAAGAAGCAAAAGTGATAAAATAAATAAGAGAAGAAAGGAAGGAAAAGAGGAAGAGAAAGGGGATTATGAGCCATACTCCCCGGGATTCGACTCGAGGTCATTTGATTTTATCCACGAGGCAAGTGTTTACTTTCTTTATTCAATTGATTGTGTGTATCTCATATTATAGTTGGTAAAAAATATAATTTTTAGGTTGAAACCCTTGAAATAAATTTAGGAAATTTTATTTTGAGTTCACAAATTGAGGTGTTGTTAACTCTTTATGAATTCTAGTGTTAAACCCTTGGTAATGGTGTGTATATATGGGTAGAAATGGGATGAAATGATAAATGAGAGTTTAAATGGGTTTAGGGTTTAAATCCAAGAGAAATTGTTCTATCCCATAAATTAATTGATGTGTTAGTTATAAATCAGTGTTAGGATGATTAACGTGTTGTTGGTTGAGATTAGAAACCACAAAAATGGAGATTGGGATGATTTTTGGGTTTTGGAGAAGATGATAACCCGTAGGTATGACAATCCGTTTAAAATAATAACGGGTGGCCAGCCCTATACTACATTAAATCAGGTATCTCAGTTGGCTCAGTCTCAACATCAACTGACAATATTAAATAATATAAGGCTAACTACCCGAAACTATTACAAGCGGATGCCAAAAAAAATAAAAAATAAAACATACCACGAACAACAAACCAACACTATAGATCTGCTAATAAAGGAAAAATGCATACAAGTACTATGATAAATGCAATGCAAGACTAAAATGAAATGAGTACATACAAGAAAATATACCCGAATAAGCTGTCAGGTCACAGATAGTACAACATCCACAGGGAAGAAATATAAACAGATATAAATAACTCTAAAGTATGATCCCGATGTACACAATGAATTCTATCTAGATTTACAAAGAAATAGAGGCGACTATAATCTAAATCCCGCAACAGTTCGCACATGTTACGGCTCCCACGACTCAGGATGGAAGGGCATCCGGCATCCATGCGGTAGGACACCTGTAGTAATATATATATATATATATATATATATATATATATATATAAAGGAGAGAAATATAAACGAGTCAGAGCTCGAGTGTAAAAATGTTTAGCAAGTGTGTTAACAGTGCATAATAAATATGAATGCACCTATTTCATAATTAAAGTGGAGTCGCACTCTCGTGAGCCTCAAACTCACCTCTCATCTATCAGCGCACACCTATTCGCGTCCTGAAATTTTAATTAAGTTACCCCACCCAAGGACAACCTAACTTACAATAGGCACGACCTATACCCGCAAGACCTGCCATTCTAACATAACCCAGGAATCCAACCCATTTTAATCACACTTAAATATATATATGCCTATATGTCGTACTAGGCTTAATTGATTCCGATTTTTAACTTAATCAGTTATAATTCTTAATACGTTAATCATATGATTTAATTTTTAAATAACATGCATACAATTTAATAAGGAAAAAACTTCTCTCCACTCTCAACATTGTACTACGTTTCGTGCGTGGGGCGTCTCGCAAAGCGAAATCCAAACAAGGAACCCCCCCAATACACTACTCCTTGACAATGTCGATCGCGGGGATCCATCATGTCATATACAATTCTACTACTACAACTACCTACAAATACAAAGGACATAACTTCTCTCTACACTCAACATGTCACTATGTTTTGTGCGTGGGGCGTCTTGCAAAGCGAAATCTAAACAAGGAACCCCCCCAATACACTACTCCTTGACAATCGCGATCGTAAGGATTCATTTTGTCATATATAATTCTATTTCTATAACTACTGAAATTAGATTAATCTCTAAGAGTGACCTCAATATCTCTAATAAATATCCTTGGGATGATGTAATCGAAATCTTCCTTAAATGCGATACATCAACCCCCAACAATCAAGTACATCAGAATATCCCAAGATGTAAACCATAGAACTTTTATATCCTTCCATCTATAGGATATGTATAAGTATACATGTATTTACTCTAAACATATATATAGATATAATCATTCATTCCCATAGCCAAGTGTACATACCACATATGATGTACAATGGCCATTCACATAATATAACCGGCTATATATATATATATATATATCGCCGATATACTGCACCATGCTATCATCTTCCAGTGCCCAAACCACGTAGCATACTGGGGACCACCTGGTGGGGCTAAATGACACCCACCTCGTGATAAACTCACACACACAACGTCCGGGAAGCGGTCATAGTTCCCAACCGGCAATGAGACGAAACATACCCACCACGTCTCATCCCCCAAAAATGTAAATCATAGAATTACACAATGGACGACTATGACCTGGGGAATATCCACACTCTGCTCCTCGAGCCAGGGTGCTCACCCTCAATGCGCAACTTTCCATTGATAGCATGTGCGGGGTATGCTTATCCATACAAGTATATATATCATTTACATGCACAATATATATACATCCAGATAATCATATCATATAACTAAACCTTCATATACGGTTTAGCTATTCACGCCATGAGTATACACATATATTCATATCTATACAAATATATATACATACATATATACATACTATCTCTCATTGTATGTAAGAAACTTATAAACTCGCCTATTGGTGTCCATATTACTCAATATACTAACCATCACTTCAATCATATTAGCTTAATTCGTTATGTGAATACGATCCCACACTTGAAGCATATGCGTCCATCTTCATTATGATATAAATAATCTTCCAACATATCTATATATCTCCAACATTAAGGTTGTCACCCAAAGTTGAGTGTAGGTAGCAATCACTACACTTCTCATCTATATTCGAAAGTACATCAATATCTCTAGCATTAATTCGACCATTTGTATGCACATAATTATTAGTCTATAAACCTCAAACTCAATCTTAAATTCATCTCATGATCCCATCACTTTTAGGGAAATACTACATCGATATATATAATCACTATCCCGACTATGGTTCAATTATTCTTATGAGCCCCTAAATCTTATTGTGTTTACAATCTATTCCTCGAGTTAAACATTACTAAGGATACGCGACCACTCTCTCTCTCGTCGGCCCCCAATTCTTAATCTCAATGGAATCCTAATTACTATAACGATTTGGCATAACCTCGGCCTACGATTTCATATCTTACTCTTACCACTCTCTCGAAGGGACCTTAACCTTACATCATAACTAGGCACCTTTATGACCCCTACATAGAACTCCCGTTCTCAATGGGATTTCCCCACTATATCAATATGACCCTCTCCAATACATATGGATATAAGTCCCCAAAATAACTCGATAAGTACCCGCGATCCCATCATGGGAGAAACTTTTAATAAATCTCCAAAACATATTTCTTACATCATATAATCATGTCCCAAATCAATAAACCCAACCAAAAAGTGTTAGAAATCATTCTAGAGAAAATTCTCAAAACAACCCTATTTCCGAATCGATTCGGCCTGGACCGAATCGATTCGATCTCAAGGGCGAATCGATTCGCTCTAATTGCAAATCGATTCGGTCCAAAGGACCTGGGACTCTGTCTCAAGCCGAATCGATTCACCTTGGGTCCGAATCAATTCGGTCATGCAGACCTGCCAATTTTTCCTAAGCCGAATCGATTTGCTTAAGGGGCGAATCAATTCGGGTCTGCAGAACCCTAAAGGTCTCTTCTTCTTCATTAAACCCACGAATTCTAAACCCTAAAATTTCACTTCTAACCCCTAAACCTTCATTATACTATGATTCTAAGCTAATAAATCAACCCAAAGTTGATCCCAACCATTTCTACACCATCAAACCCACATCTAAACATCAATATCAAGATTTAATCTTCAAAAACTAGGTTTTGTTATAAATACCCGTGTTGATACCAAATTTAGTCTGCTAACGTGGACCATTCACTTGAAGACACGTGTCAATCTACGTGGCAATTACAAATACTTTCAACAAACAACATACTATCACCGAGCTACTCAAGCTCCCTGAGAACCTCAATCATACCGAGTAGCTTAGGCGCCCCGAGGAGCTTAAGGCTCTGAGCAACTTAAGCTTACCGAGTAACTCAAGCGGTCCGAGCAACTCAATGTACAGAGCATATAAATCAGGAGAATAAAAAAGACGGCTGCGCATTAAATGCTCATTATTATCGTACATATGTATATGTCTACCAGATAACAACGCATTGTCCTTTCACATGTATAGCCTCAAGGATATAAATACATTATAACCTCCTCATTAGAAGGGGACTCTGGATCTATTGGTAAACCATTTATCGAGAATTCCAGTCAAACAGTCAGCAATACAAAAACAGTGGACGTAGACCATTCTCATAAGGCTGAACCACTTTAAAAATCTATTGTCTTATATTTATTTATTCATTTTTATCTGTGATTAAAATAATTAGATCAAATCTAGTTTTTTAAAAAAACAAATTGGCGCAGTATGTGGGAAATGACTGTACTTAGCGTTTTTCACCAAAACAATTCATTATCAATGGCCGATAATCCAGAATCCAGTAATCGAAACACTGGGGTCCCTCCGAACCTTTCTACTCCCCCAAATGTTCAAGAAACCATGCGACAACTTATACAAATTGTTCAAGGCGGGGTGCCGGCTCAATCAGGACAACGAAATGTTCAGAGAAATACCCGTTTACCCTCTTCACGAACTAGGCGAATGCTATTCCCAGAGGAATATCGATCCAAACTCACCAACTCATATCATACTGAAATATCTAATGATCCTTCTTATCAGCCTGGTCGGACTTCCTCAGTACGAGCTACAAACTCTCAACGAAATGACACTCTATCTATGGAAATGACAAGTGCTCTAGAACGGTTGAGTAGAGTCTCTCCTTTTGATCGTTTGAGCCCTAGGAGGAATAGAAGTCCTCCTAGGATTGTGTCGAGGAACTCTCAACGACCATCCGATCTAAGGGAAGGCTCTGCCCAATTACGACCAACTGCTCGTAATGAAAGATCCCAAGAGGCAAATTCAACGCGATCAGTTACTCGAACAAATAGTCCTGAGGAGGGAAACGATGCATGGAAGGGCTCTATTCAGAGGTTGGAGGACATATTAGGGGAAATGACTAAGGCCAAGAATCCTCTACAAAGAACTTTTGTCCAAGGGACACCATTTGTACAGGAAATTATGGATTTTCCCACACCATCATAAGTCAAAGCTCCTATGGTGACGCCTAAATATGATGGAAAAACTGACCATGTCCTTCATATAGAATAATACCAAGCTGCTACCGATATCTATGCAGTTACAGACGAGATGAGATGCAGGGAATTTTCAGGAACTCTTACCGGAACTGCTCAGATATGGTACAACAACCTTCCTCGGGGGAAAATTGCGACTTTCTTTCAACTAGAAGAACTCTTTATTGGAAACTTATATTTTAGAGCGAAACCAGTCAAACGAGTAGCACACTTGCTGAGGGTTAGACAAAAGATAGGTGAAAGCACCAGAGACTATATTACTCATTTTAATAACGAGAAACTTGAGGTAATTGATTACGAGGAGAAAACAACAATTACTGCTCTAATGAGTGGACTGTTGCCGGATAAATTGTACAACACTTTAGCCAAGGATTCGCCTAGGACCATGGCTGAACTGATGGCAAAATCAGCCAAAATCATGAATGCCGAGGAGGCCATTGCTGCGAAGAAGAACGCAGATACTAAAGAAACCAAGGTCGAGGCTGACAAGATTGAGAAGAAGGATAAAAAGAATAATGGTGGCAATAGACAGTCAAAAGCAAAGCAAGCACTGAAACAGTTGAAGAAATTTGGAAATTATACTCCTTTGAAGGTAGATATAAACCACATTATGGAAGAGATAAAGAATAGTGAGGAGCTAAACTAGCCAGAAAAATGAAGGCAGATCCTAACAAGAGGAACAAGTCCAAATATTGCGAGTTCCATAAAGACCATGGTCACACTACCAAGCATTGCATAGCTCTCCAGAATGAAATTGAAGCACTCATCAGGCGGGGAAAATTGACCAAATATGTTGATCGCCGAAATGGTGAAAAGACCAACGACCGCAGAAGGCAAAGATCTCAATCTCCTCGTCGAGAAAAAGAAGACAAGAAGAGAAGTCACGAAGAAGATCCAGAAGATGACCAAGATGACCCCGATCTCCCTAAAAGACCAAGGCAGCCAGAACGTGAGGTATTTTCAATCCATTTTGGATCATTTGAATGTAATGTTATTATAGGTGGAGATGCAGGAGGTGGGGATATGACTGCAGAGAGCAAAGCTTACCTCAATGAGGCTCAAGCTTGCTCGTACATTCAGCGAATAAATCTGACTGAAGATGATCGCCCGAGGAAGGTTAATAAAGACAAATTGGTCATTGGTTTCTCTAAGAATGACCTGGCAGGTGTACTATATCCTCATGATGCCCCATTGGTGATCAAGATGAGAATGAAGGAAGTGGTGATTTCACGAGTACTGGTAGATAATGGTAGCTCGGCAGATATCATATTTTATCCATGCTTTGACAATTTGAATCTGAAGCTAGCCCAGTTGGAGCCATATCATAGGCCCCTCCTTGGTTTTACTAGCGGAAAGGTTTTTCCACTTGGGATGATCAAGTTGGATATGCTTATTGGTACATGGATTGCTTGTCGAACTGAAAGAGTACGCTTTTTCGTAATGGATAAAAAAGTCTAATCAACTTATAATATCATCATGGGAAGGGTAGGTCTGAAGAATTTCGAGGCAGTACCATCTACTGTACATTAATGTTTAAAATTCCCAACTAATTTTGGAGTGAGAGTTGTGAAAGGTGACCAAAAAGTAGCTCGGGAATGCTATTATTCATCTACCGAACAGGAGGAACGTAAAGAATCCAGGAAGAAGACTACTACCTATCAAGTGGAGGAAATAGAAGATGTAGAGATTGAAATATTAGACCCTAGAGATGAGTCTCATCTCATGAAGGGACAGGTCATGGAGGCTACTGAAAATATCATTCTGGACGACGAGCATCCAGAACGAACAACTCAAATTGGTGCATCACTGGATGTATCGATAAAACAGGAATTGATAGCATTTCTAAGGCATAGAAAGAAGACTTTTGCATGGAGTCATGAAGACATGCTAGGGATAGATCCGAATTTCTTGTGCCACGAGCTCAACGTGAACAAGAAAATCAAGCCAGTAAAATAACAAAGAAGAGTGTTCAGTCCTGAGAAGAACCAAGATATACAGGAAGACGTAGAGAAACTACAAAAAGCCTCTTTTATTGAGGATGTCGAATATCCTAATTGGCTAACAAATGTGGTCATGGTAAAGAATAACAATAACAAGTGGAGGATGTGTGTAGACTTCACTGATCTTAATAAGGCATGCCCAAAGGATCATTTTCCTTTGCCCCAAATCGATCAACTGGTGGATGCTACCTCGGGGCTTGAATTGTTGAGTTTTATTGATGCCTATTTTGGTTACAACCAGATTAAGATGAAGCCTGAGGAAAAGGAGAGTACCTCTTTTATCACCCCAAGGGGAACTTATTGTTATAATGTTATGCCTTTTGGACTTAAAAATGCAAGTGCAACATATCAGCGGCTGATGAACAAGGTGTTTGCGGAGCAAATCAGTCATAACATGGAGGTTTATGTTGATGATATGCTGACGAAGTGCAAGAAAGTTGCTGATCATCTCGTTGACCTAGGTCAGACCTTTGAAATATCAAATGAAATTGAATTGAATCCCACCAAATGCATATTCGGAGTACGAGAAGGTATGTTTCTCAAATATATTGTTAACCAACGAGGGATTGAGGTGAACCCTGAAAAGATCAAGGATCTATGGGAGTTGCGATCTCCAACCACAAAGAAGGAAGTGCAAAACCTCACAGGGCGAGTTGCAATACTTAATAGATTTGTGTCACGAGCAACAAACAAATCCTTTCCCTTTCTCTCCACCCACCACCTATAAATTCACCTCCTTCTCCCCCATTTCACCACCACTCCATTCACCCAACATTCTTACTCTCTCTTCCATATTTTAAATCAAACCACTTCATTTCAACATGGCAAACAGGGGTCTCCCAAAAAAATACACCTCCATCGAGGTTCTTGGCGACGGAAATGGGGCATTCCGATCACACCAAGAGCAAGTATGATAAGGGCATTTTTTATGCCATACATGAAAATTACACATGGAGCGACAAGTGCGCTAGAATGAGCTTCCCCAGTCCATAACAAGTCTCTTCCTTCGGACGGGGTGGTGCCATTTTCTCAAAGAGCTTCACGGGGAGGTATAAGAAACTAAGGTACGTGCCTTTTACGGTTCACTCGTTCGCACTGTTGAATTCACCTCTTAAGCATTTGTTGATGCCACTCCTGTCCCATTCTCTTTGGACATTCTGATCCAGAAATTAGCGGAAAGAAGGGTCCTGAGCCCGGCCCAATTTACATACCCCAATAATCTCACCCCCTCCACAAAGCCACATGCATGTCCCGCATCGCACCTAACGAGAATTGGGATTTTGAGACATTCTCGGTGGGCCAGATGAATGACAAGGACCGCATCACTTTTTAAATAGTGTGCGAAATATCTTCCAAACCTCAAATGACTCCGCAATGCGACCACGTCAAGCTACCCTCGTCTATCACCTCTTCGACCCCACTACTCCCATCCATCTGACTCACATTCTCTACAAAGACATTTTTTACGTGGCCTTGAATAACAAGGGTATAACCCATCTCCGATATACCCGGCTTATCACGTCTATTTTAGTCGATTCCGGCATTATCTCTCCCCAAACCTTCACTCGCCTTCCCAATCCTTATGGGGTAGGGCACATGCACAAAAATTGAGCGGCAAAGGGAGATCATCCGGGCAAGGAGGGAGGAATATGAATCGGACGATAACGAGTCAAATGAAGATGAGGACGATGATGAGGAAGAGGAGTCTAGGGCTGCTGATGTGGTGATGAGCAAAGGAGAAGAAGAAGAGTATGATGAGGAAGCATATTCTGATTTTGAGCTTCCAGGGGCCGATTTGGATCGACGCATCACCGCGCTCGAATCGCACTTTGACGGGTTCATCATTGAATACCACACTGACCGTGATGTGGATTGTCAGGCATACCAACGCGTCACTAATATGATGCATCGCCTTCAGGCGGAGCTATATCGTATGACCATGGGTGCGCCACCAACCGAGATACTTCTACGACCCATACGACCCGAATGCTCCCAGCTCTTCTCACCCCCCAGTAGTATGTTTGAGTGGTTGTTTGATGTATTTTCTTCCATTTTACTGTTTAACATTCCTGTACTTTGAATGTATAATGGAAGAATATTCTTATCTATCCTTGTGTTCTTATACTTGCTTATTTATTCTTGCATTTATCCTTTGTTTCTTTTTATGCATTCTCTCTTTAATTTTGATTTTATTCCTTTTGCATAGGGAATTTTTTTTGGGGGGGGGGGGGGGGGGGGGGTACGCATGCGCTTCAAAAATTTCACAAAGTTCAAAATGCCAAAAAAAACCCAAAAGTAGAAAATTTCAAAAATTGAAAAAAAATTGAAAAATTCTGAAAAATCCAAAAATATTTTTCTTCAAAGAAAATAATAATTGGGGTTTAAAATTTTGAAATATATCACCAAGGTTTTGTTTAAAGTCTCAAATTTGTAAAAATTCAAATGCACTAAGCTGAAATTTACCAAAGATGGAAATTGAGCGAAAAATGACGACTTAAGGAATAAATTTGGAGATTAATCAACTCGGTGAGATTTCGAGCCTATCGATTTTTCTGAGTTTTTAAATCAATTCGAGTTAATGATTAACTCAAAGTTCAATTCAACGTTGAAATAAGTCATTGTGATCTCAAAATTTTTGTTTTAATTGGTTAGGGACTAGTGTGTGATGTTGCCTCAAAAAGTGCGCTAAAATATCTCCAAATGAAATTAATCTCGAGACGCATATGGTAATATGATTAGTAATTCGGATAAATGAAGTTAGGCCATTGTTTGTTACCCAAAAAGATTAGCCATAAAAAGTTGTGAAAAATTATCTCTTTGCAACCCAAATTGAGCCGAATAAAATTTTTCCTTCTCGTTTGGTAACCCGAAAAATCCAAATAACCCGGAATTATGAAAAAGAAAAATTCAGAAATTGAGTCCAAACAGTGCAATAAAAAGGGGCAAGAAAAAAAATTCGTATAATGCTCAACAAAAATAGTAAGAAAAGAAAAAAAACAAAAAATAGAAAAAAATAGAAAAAGAAAAGAAAATGAGCAAAAGCCTGAAAAAGCAGTAACCGACATTATAAGGACATTTTCCAATTTCGAACTTTTCAAAAATTCCCAATGTACCCAATACACCTTAAAACCCGATAAAGTTTTAACCGAGTCCAGATTACGAAATTAATTATCGTGTGGAAAGTTAAGACATAAAAATATAATAGAGAGATCAATTGGTGTGTACAAGAGGCAATGTTCCCGATTTTCTAACGACCGTAACCCGATGAAGGGATCTTTTCACCTATAAATTTTCATCTTTTAAATTTGTGTGTGTGAATTCGTGTTCCAATGCATTTACTCCTTATATCACGTATACCGAGCGAAATATCCACATTTCAAGTGATTCGTTTCCGAGAGTATCCCGTGAGAATTTGAATTGAAATGAATTTTTGGAAAAGTAACGTAATGATCAATCGGTGGAAATTTGCGATTAAATTTCTGGCTTCGCACACACACACGACAAATAGAGACTTATGAATATAAATATATGGTGATTATTTTCTGAGAAGATTGAATTATACAATTTTTAGGTATTTTGAATTTTGCTTGAGACAAAATCGAATTTTGTGGGTATATTCACCACAAACCCTTACGAGATGCAACTCGTCCTATTAGGGTAACCTAGGGGTTTGAAGACTTATTGCATATGCTCCATGTAATCGCTTGCCCGCGAAAGAGGTATTCTATCTTAATAAAATGATTTTCAAGAGTTGAGCCTTGGTTGAGTTCTTTTACATTGCTCGGGACGCGCAAAGTTCTAAGTTAGGGGGGTTTGATTAGGCATAAATTCTTAGGAATTTATCCCCTTAATTTAGAGACTTTTAGCACCTTGGACGACGTAAATTGTGTTGATTTATCTCATATATGTTCTACTAACACTTCTTACATAGTGCCTCAAGTTTTGTGTATTTTTTGTGCTTTTTACAGGTATTCTATACAAGTGAGGAGAAGAAGAATTCAAGACCAAGAAATCAAGAATGGAATGAAAGTCAAAGGGTAAAATAGTCACTTTACATTTAGAGTTCGGACAAATGACCAAAATAAAAATTGAAGATCTTGCGTCAACAAGCACATAGGAATAAATGGCGTCCCAATCCCAGCCCCGGGTAATAAATTATGGACCTTCAAAGATGAGAGAAAATTAAGCGAAAATAAGAAAATAAAGAATTCAAAAATCGGACCGGACTGGTCAACGCCAACAGCAAACCGATTCGGAAGATATCCATACTATGAATAAATTTCACCACCAGACCGAACTGGGGTTGTTCAAAAATGAACTGATCCGAGACAAAGGCAGACTCTGAATAAATTCCAATAGCGGACCGATCCGGACATAACTGAAAACGAACTGGTTTGGTGCCTTGAAGATCTCTGCATAAAATTAGAGACTGGACGGATCTATTATAAAAGGAAAATGAACCGATTCGGATGATACCAGACCAAATCGAAGACCCCCGCCGGACCGGTCCAGATGAGATTTTCTCTGAATATTCTTTTCCAAATTAAGAGTTTTATCTTGCTCAAACTCTTGTAATTTTCGTGGGGTATTTAATTTAGCTTAATGTCAAACATTGGAGGTTCGACTATTCTTAGTTTTTGAAGGGCTCTTGCATTCAAGAACCCTAGATTTTAAGTTTGTCTAAAGTAATTCAAGATTCAAGTTTTAATTCCAAAATTTCTTTATTGCAAGTATTACTTAATTTCCTCTTTTAATTCCTTTCATAGTTTAGCTTGATTAGTCATTAAATTTAGGTTGCAATTCTTACTTCCAAATTTCTTCTCAATATATCACACAAGCTATAAACCTCTACAACTTTGATTTTTTGTTCATATTTACTTTAATCATGTCCAACCAAGTTTTTAAGGGTTGGGATGCATGAACCCGACCCGATGTAATTTATTTATATAGAAAATAGGTTTTGAATTGAAAATTGAATGAATCGTGTTATGTAGTTCGCACATCCATCGTAGACCTTTTAACCTCGTTTGACCAAGGTAATCGAGGTGTTTAAGGATGCGATGCGTGTGTTAGCTATTCGGCACCACTTTATTCTTACCTTTGATTACGTATGATGGGGGATAGTATGAAGAACGTGTAGCTACAGCGGAAATATGGCGACTTCTCAAATAAAAACCAATTTTAATTAAACCCAAATTTTAGTTAATCCCTAAGACATGCATCTAGATGATTTATCAAATAAAATATAGCATGCAGGATAAAACAAATTGAAGACGTGTGTGCTCGCGTTCAAATGATCAAATTATATATAAAACCCTTTTAACACAAACAAACCCTAAACATGCAGCAGTATGTGATTGAATAAATTGATAATCTACGCAAGAACATTCAAACACATGCAATTAAGGAAAAATCCCCCACAGGGGCAAAACCATTTATTTTCACTATAATTTGTAAGAAAACGGCTTACAATCGGATTACAATGAAAATACAAGTTAACTAAGAATTACCCTCGGGTATCGGATTTTGTAGTCGCGGCTGGAAATATCCCTTTCCAGTAGGGCTGCAATGAAGAAGAAGAACGGTCTCCTCCACAAGGGTTGAACAAACCAAAGTTGTGTTCTTGGGTTGCAAAAGGATTCACAAATATTTGGCAAGGATGTGTGAATCAAAACATGAGTCTTGGGACTCAAAAATATGAAGACTAGATGTATTTGGACTCTCAAATTCGTCTCCTAAAGTCTTGCAAAACAACTCTCCCGAAGTTGGTATTTATAGGGAAATACATGAAGAGACCCACGATCTTAAAATGCTGAAATTCTATCCAGCGTACAGGTACCCCGAACCGGTTCGAGTACCCATGCGAACCGGTTTACCCCCCCGAACCGGTTTGGGTCTGGGTTCGGGAAAGTGTGCTGGGAAAGGTGCTTAAACACTTAGAAAAATTCCCAGAATTTTCAATGAACATATCTCCATTTTCAACGGGCCATAACTTGTTCACCGTAGCTCGGATTGAGGTGCCGTTTCTTCCAGTATCTTTGTTGCGGAAAGATCTTCAACTTTCCAGTTGATTGGTCCTCCGGACGGTGGCTGTAAAATTACCAATTTTCCCTTGAACTTCCCTATCATGCCTTGTTTCACTGATTTGACTTCTCTTGCGTACCACTTGCATTACGAGCCTAGAATCAAGGAACGTGAAGTCGTTGATGCAGATGAGGGACACATTAATGGAGATAATGCATGCTTGATTCCCGAAATTCGGATAGAGGCCATCATGTGAGATCGTGAGGTGACGTGCCAAATGTAGCGGCGTATGACATAAATAAATGAAACATTTCGGACATGAGAAAAATGTCCTTACATAGTACCCTCATATATGCAATACTTAGGATTAATTAAGACTGGTTTCAATCGACTTTATAATTCAAAATCTAGTATTCTATACGGTAAATGTATTGGGGTTTTGGGGATTGTATCCTAGCCCATCTTTCCCTTATTCATATTCACTTCACTGCAGTAGTTTATTTCTATGCACTTAGTTAGTTAGTAGTTTAAATTTCCTTCGCATTTAGTTAGTAGTCATTTAGTTCACAATTAATCACCTTTTTAGTTTTCTTTCTCGAATCAGTTTAGGATTAATCTTCTATTCCTACGTCATCATGAGCTTTTGTCCTAGTTATCTATGGAGACGATCCCGACTTATCGGATTATTACTTGATCGAGAGGCTTGCACTTGATCCTATATAGCACGCACACTAGATACACAACTGTGGTGGCGTCACATGCCATCCCTTGATATCGTAAACCTTAATCTTCGGATCTTTATAAATACATTACATCCCCTTCATCAAGGGAGAAATATAACAGATTCTAGGATATTCTTATTGACAAGAGTACCTAGCTTTCTATAACCTCTAAAATTAATACTATAGCCGTGGACGTAGGCCTTCTTACATAGCTGAACCACTTTAAAAACCTTGTGTCTATCTTTTATTTATCATTACAATTATATATTTTATTTGTGATAATAAAATTGGATCAACTTCAGTTTTTTACATCAATAGATTGGCGTCGTCTATGGGTACGTGTGTCTAATCACCGTTCTCAATGTTATGTATCCTTATTCAAGGAAAAATGAATGATCTAGATCCCAGTGCCAGAAACCAAGGCAACCTTACTATTCCATCTGCTCCACCTACAGTGGAAGACCTAAATGGAATCCTTACTAGCTTTGCTAGGGGTCAAGATGTTATGCAAGAATCAATGATACAATTAGCTTTATCACTGCATGCCAGATCTTCATCCCTATCCAGACAGCAGACCGGTTTATCACCACTGAGATAAATGTGAACCCAACTTTTGAGGCATAGCCAACGCAACTGTTATAGGTCATCTCATGATATTACTTATCAACCAAGAATCATTCACTCAATCAGAGCCTTAGAATCTTATGATGACCATTCTTTCACCCATGAAAGGACAAACGTCTTAGAGAGATTGAGTCGGGCTTTGCCTTTCTTTCAATTAGGACCCCAAGTAAATTGAAAACCTCCTAGAGCATTATCCAGGAACACTCAACATCCAACCGACCAACGTGAAGCCACGATTAGATCACGATCAAGTATTCGACGATCTGTATGCACCGAGAAGACTTCTCAGGAAGAAAGTTTAGCGCATACACATAGTCGGGGCAGCTGAGCTATTTTGCATAAATTTGATGTAGGAAATCCTTCATGGAAAGGACCAATTTATCGATAAGAATATCGGATATGAGAGATGGCAAAGCAAAGAATCCTTTACAAAGAAGTTTTTTTTAAGGATCCCCTTTTATTCAAGCAATTGTGGATATTACTAATCCATCTAAGTTTAAAGCTCCTGTGGTGACCCACAAATATGATGGAAAAACTGATCCCATTTTACACATTGAAGAATACCAAGCTACCACCGATATTAATGCGGTCCCCGATGAGATGAGATGTCGAGCATTCTCAAGTACTATTACGGGTTCTGCTCAGATATGGTATAATAACTTGCCCCGAGGACAAATTACCAACTTTAACCAGCTTGTCGATCTGTTTATTAGCAATTTCTATTTCAGGGCCAAGCCATTAAAGAGATTGCCCATCTATTTTGTATAAGGCAATAAATCGGGAAACAACCAGGGAGTACATCACTCATTTCAATAATGAGAAATTGGAATTGGTAGATTACGAGGAAAAAATAACCATCACTACTCTCATGAGTGGGTTACTTCCTGAGAAATCATACAATACTCTAGCTAAAGATCCTCCTAAAACCATAATTGAGCTCATGGCTAAGGCAAGAAAAATAATGAACACCGAGGAAGCAATGACTACAAAGTAGAGTCCAAACCCAAAGATTGAGAATAAAGATTAGAAGGAACAGAAGGAGCTAAAGCTGAAAAAAGAGGATAAGATAAAAAAAAATATGGAACCTACACTCCATTGAGTGTTCGAATTCATCATATCCTTGAGGAAATTAAAAATAGCAAGAATCTGCGATGGCCTGAAAGGTTGAAAGAACCTCCTAATAAGAGGGACAAATCTAAATATTGTGAATTCCACAAGGATCACGTCTATACAACAGATACCTGCATCCCTTTGCAAAATGAGATTGAATCTCTCATCCGTCGAGGAAACTCAATAAATTTGTTGATCGACGTGAAAGTAGAGAATCAAGAGGAAGGTCAAATTCTCCATACATGCCTAGAGATGATAGGAAGAGAAACCATGAAGATGATTATTAGGATGATCCCAATCTGCGGAAGAAGATTAAACAGCTAGAACGTGAGGTAGCTATGATCAGTTTTGGTTAATTTGATTATCATGTCATTATAGGGGGCGATGCTGGAGGAGGATATCACATTGCTAAAAGAAAAACTTACTTGAATGAGTCCCAGGCTTGCTCTTATATCTAGAGAATTAATCTGAACGAAGAAGACCGGCCTAAGAAGGTCAACAAAGATAAACCAGTGATCAGTTTTTCAAAGAATGATCTCTCCGAGGTGATTTATCCCCATAGTGATCCATTGATTATCAAATTCAGTATCCGGGATACTGTCATTGCTAGAATTTTGATTGATAATGGAAGCTCAACAGATATTATACTTTACCCTTGCTTTCAAAGTTTGGATTTGAAGCTCAGCCAACTAGAACCCTACTATAGGCCATTAATAGGATTTTTTGGTGAAAAAGTTTACCCTATTGGAATAGTCAAGCTAGACACTACACCAAAATGACAAAATTGTCACCTTTCAGCTGGCCACCCTTGTCAAGGTCATTGACCGTGACAAAAAACACGCGTTTTATGTCACGATCATTCACCTTGACATGACCGTGACAAAGAATTATCACGGTCATTGATCGTGATAAGTCCGTGACAAATTTACTTGTCACGGTCAAGGACCTTGACACGACTGTGACAACTTCTGCAGTAAAAACCCTTACCCCTTATTTTTTCCCCCGCCGTTCCCTCCTTTTTCCAACTCTCTCTCTCTCTCTCTCTCTCTCTCTCTCTCTCTCTCTCTCTCTCTCTCTACTTTCAGGTTTATTTCTCTCTCTCTATCTCTCTCTCTTCCACTTATATATATGTTTGTGTCTATATATGTGTGTGTGTGTGTGTGTATATATGTGCGTGTGTGTGTGGGGGGGTGGGGCAGGGTGGGGGTAGGGGGTGGGGCAGGGGGGCTGTTGTGTGTGTGTGTGTGTGTATATGTGTGGTGGGTAGGGTGTGTGGAGGGAGGTGCAGGGTGGGGGCTATTGTGCGTGTGTGTGTGTGTGTGTATGTGGTGGGTGGGGGTGGGGGTCGGGGTGGGTGGGGGCAGGGTGGGGGTAGGGGGTATATTCACGAGTTATTTGTATATATATGTGTGGTGTTTTTTTTTATCTTTATATGATGTTTATATGTTGGAAATAACTCATAAATTTGTCAATTTATTTTTGTATTTGAATTAACCTAGGGTTCTTGAATTCTTTGCACTTTTGTTGAAACTAACTCGTGAATATATGTTTGTGTATGTTTGGTAGGTGTATATGATGTTTATATGTTGGAAATAACCTATGAATGTGTCAATTTGTTTGTGTGTGTGGGGGGGGGGGGGGGGGGGGGAGGGGGGGTAAGGCAAGGTACCAGTGTAATTCTCTTAATATCGTGTTTTGATGATTCTATGAGATAATATATATTGTTTCAAGGTTAACTCATTGTAGATAAAAACATTCACATAGTAAGATTAAATTGAATCCATCCATAGATTCTATAATTACATCCACTAAAATATAATTAATAAATGAAACAGTTTTAGATGAAAGTAAATTAATAATTAGTGCCCATTTCATATGAAAGTAGGATTACCCCTGAGTGTAAATTAGTAAATTAATAATTGTATACGTTAATTGTTAGTTTAATTGATGAAATGAATTAATTGAGTAGATGAATTAGAAGGAGTACGAGATACACATTTGTTGTTAACATTGCTGTTGGATTATTTGGTTTAGTAAATGTTTGGTTGGTTAGTTTTAAAAGTGGCATGACCACTGGATTATTGTTCATATGAGGGTGGGATTTTTTAACTTTTTTGAAAATTACTTTGTATTTCGAACAATATAAATAAGACATAATTAAATGAAACATACTATATATAATTATTAATAATTGAATTTGAATATAAATAAGACATAATTAAATGAAACATAGTATATATAATTATTAATCATTAATGGATTATTATGTGTGTGGTGGGGGGCAGGGGGTGGTGTGTGTACGTGTACGTGTGCGTGTGTGTGGTGGGGGTGGGGCAGGTACTTTAACCCAAACCACATGAAACGCAGATGTTGTATGATTACAACTTATGATCATTAGTAAGGTTCAAAATAGTTTCGAAATTGATAAAAAAAAGTTGTCTTAAATCATTAATGTTTCTTTAAAACATATGATTCATCAATACAATACATATATTATATCAGTTTAAACAAGTGTTAAGCAAAAAAACACGATTTTAATTAAGGTACAAACCTATAATGAATTAAATTTGGTTTCTTTACATAAAACCCACATAATGAACAATGGACCCCCCCCCCCCCCCCCCCCACACACACACATGTGTTGGATTCAAACCTGGCATGTTTTAAACCCGAATAGATTATTTATGGCAACCAAACATAAACAGGTAACATGTTAAACCTTGATAAAGTAAGATATTTCTTTCCTGAACAATTAAGAATGGTAAGCCATATAGGCTCGATACTTATGTGGCTCTTCGAACGAAGAAAGGGAAGGACAAGGAGGTGTCCCCGAGTGTCGCGGCCACGATTGTAAGTAATTCGACAGTTTAATTTTTGTTAATTACGTTATAATTTTTTAGTTTACTTATTTTACTAATAGAAAATTGTCCACAGACAAAGCTTTAGGAAGTGCATGAGTCGAAGTCTGATGCCGACAAGGCGTCTTTGTCCACAGATGCACTCAGCCAAGTGCTTGGATCTGATCACAAGGGGAGGACAAGGGGGTGAGCTCGCGGGTGGCCAAATCTAGGATCATCGGATTGGAGACGAGCGACACCGGGTTGGCTCGAACGGTGGATTCACATGACGCGAAGTTGTCCCGTTTGGAGGCGAAGGTCCAAGATATGTACTCATTCATGAAACGTACGTTGGGCGGAGACCGTAAGGGGAAAGGGAAGGAGAAGGTGGTGGAGGAGGAGGAGGTGCGGGAGAACGAGGCACAGGATGACGAGGATGTGGACCTCGCCGCTTCATAACCGACACGTGCATACTTCGATGATCCACTTCCTTATTTGGCTCCCTTCCCCAGACCGACGTCGATAATTGGTTGGCCGAGCGTGTTCATATTGGACATATTTGATGGCCAGCGGATAGGGCGGGGGTTGAGGGACCCGAATATCATCCAGGGTGGAATAGTTCATGAACGTGCACTTCAAGAGATCGAGTCCAAAGTGCTCGTCACGCATGTGATACCCGGGGAGGAGAACTCCCTATTGTGGTTGCGCGAACAATGCGGCACGATGTATATTAGTGAGTGTGTCAATTCGTATATCGTGTGGCCTACTCACCTCCTCACATTTACCCCAGACATGTAGTGACATTATTTTTAAGTTGGTACATTTGAATTATATTTGGATTATATCGTCATGTATATTGTTTCTATTTTGAATATATATTTGCATTATCTTTAGTTTGTTTGTATATATGATGTTTGAATAGGTACAACGTTGCTATAACAGGTACAAATATACTGCTGGGCAGTGGCAGTGGCCATACTGCCCAACAGATTTTTTTTAAATTCTGCCCAGTATTGTCACGATCATTGATCGTGACAAGTTCGTGGCAATATTATTTGTCAAGGACTTGTCACGGTCAATGACCGTGATAATGTTTTTAAAAAGGGTCAAGGCTTTGTCACGGTTATTAACCGTGACTAAACTTGTCACGGTCATGGCCTGTGGCATGACCGTGACAATTCTAACGAACTTGTCACGGTCAATGTCCGTGACAAAAAAGTTGTCTCTCCCCTAATTGTCACGGTCATTGACCTTGACAAGTCCAACTTGTCAAAGTCAATAACCGTGACAATAGTGCAGATTTGGTGTAGTGAGAAGTGTTATTCGACACTTGGTCGACAAGTCGTACAGAGAAAATACGCTTCTTTGTGATGGATAAAAACGTTCAATCTTCCTATAACACGATCCTCGGCAGGGTGGGATTGAAGAAGTTTGAAGTTGTACCATCAATAATTCATCAATTCTTGAAGTTTCTAACTCACTTTGGTGTAGGTGTCATAAAAGGCGATCAAAAGGTGGTTAGAGAATGTTACTACTCCTCAGCTAAGCAAGAGGATTTGGTCAAATTGAAGAGGAAGACCACCACTATGAGGTGGATACTATCGAGCCCAACAGTGAATGTGAATTTGAAACTTTAGATCCATGAGATGAGAGATAATTAGTCAAGGGACAGATTGTGGAAGCTACTGAAAGTATTATCCTGGACGATGACAAACTAAAAAGAACTATGCAGATCTGTTCAATAATGGATCTAATCCTTAAACATGAATTGATAATGTTTTTGAGGCAACAGAGATATGTATTTACTTAGAGATATGAGGATATGCCTAGAATTGATCCCAACGTCTTTTGTCATGACCTTAATATCAATAAGGATGCCAAGACGATTAAGCAGAGATGAAGGGTTTTCAGTCTCGAAAAGAATCAAGCTATCCAAGAAGAGGTTGAGAAACTTCAAAAAAGCCCAGTTTATTGAAGATGTTAAGTATCTAGCCTAGTTGGCCAATGTTGTAATGGTCAAGAAGAAGAATGATAGATGGAGGATGGGCGTAGATTTCATTGATTTAATTAAATCTTGCCCAAAAGACCATTTCCCCTTGCCTAGAATTGATCAATTGGTGGATGCTATGTCGGGACAAGAGCTTTTAAGCTTCATGGATGCCTATTTTGGGTACAACCAGATAAAAATGAAACTTGAAGATAGGGAAAGAACAACCTTCATCATCTATCGAGGAACTTATTGCTACACTATAATGACCTTTGGGCTAAAAAATGCAGGAGCAACATATCAAAGATTGGTGAATAAGGTCTTTGAAGAGAAGATAGGAAAGAACATGGAGGTTTATGTGGATAATATGTTAATAAAAAGTAAGAAAGACTTATATCATATTAGCGATCTCAGTCAGACATTTGATCTGTTAGAAAAACATCAGATGAAGCTGAATCCGACGAAGTGTGGGTTCGGAGTACATGAAGGAATGTTCCTCGGCTTAATAGTTAATCAAAGAGGAATTGAAGCTAATCCATCAAAGATAAAAGATTTAATCAAAATGCAGTCGCTGACTTGCAAAAAGATGTGCAAAGGCCCACCGATAGAGTAACAACTTTAAACAAATTTGTTTCCCAAGCAACAGATAAGTGCTCACTGTTTTTAAGGTGTTGAGAAAGACTTTTGAGTGGAATGCAGAATGTGAAGAAGCGTTCCAGGAATTAAAGAAGTATTTGGGATCACCTCCTTTGTCATCTCGACTAATCTTGGGAGAGAAATTATACTTGTACCTAGCTATTTCTAAATTTGCGGTTATGTCGGCTTTGGTTAAACTAGACAATAGGATCTAAAGACCAGTTTATTACACCATTAAAACATTCAGGGGAGATGAGACTAGATATCCACGCTTGGAAAAATTAGCTTTAGCACTTATTGAGGCTTCAGGGCGTATGAAACCCTATTTCCAAACACATCTTATAGTGATGTAAACTGATTTGCCTCTTCGGTAAGGACTCCACAAGCCTAAAAAGTCAAGAAGATTGGTGTACTGGCAGTAGAGCTCGGAGAACATGATATTGTCTACGAACCACGGTCTTCATTAAAAGGCCAAGCTTTGGCGGACGTTATTACTGAATTCACCAATCCAGAGGATCCTGACCATGAAAACTTGCCTACCGAGCAGACTTGCAAAGAAAGTAGCTTAGGAACTGGACTAAAAATATGTAGAGGAGAGCAAGAAAATATTACATCATGGAATTATATCTGAAGAAAGCTTTAAGGATGATATCCTGTTATGAAATTTATACATCGATGGTTATTCATGTGCAACTGGAAGCGGAGCAAGTATAATACTCAATACTCCATATGACATTGATGTTGAATATGCACTTAGGTTTCAATTCAAAGCTTCAAATGAGGTAGAATACGAAGCTTTAATAGTTGGACTAGATTTGGCCCCTTCATTAGGTGATGAGCAAGTAATGGTGCACAGTGATTCACAGTTAGTGGTTAACTAAGTTCTTCAGCTATATGGAGTCAAGGGAGAGTTGATGACCAGATACTTCACCAAAACCATGGAAGTCATTTCCAAATGCACAGGATTCCCAGAATAGCCAACGCCCGAGCAGATGAACTTGCTCGATTGTCTTCAACAACCAGAATTAAACTCAAGTGCACCATCCCAATAGAGATCCTATCTAATCGAAGTATTGATGAGGACTTGATGGTTAATTTATTAACGTAGATTTTTGACCTTCCTGAATGGACCCAATTAAAGCCTATATTGAGGATGGCATCTTGCCACCTGATCCCAGAGAAACTAAATAGCTTCGATATAAAGTAGCAAGATATGTGTTAGATAAAAGAGTTTTGCACAGAAAGGGGTTGATGATCTCCTTGTTGCGCTGTGTTCATCTAATGGAGGTGGAATATTTGATGAAATAAGTGCATGAAGGTTCCTGTAGAGCTCATTCCGCTGGTTTGTAATTACTCCAATGAATCGACACTGAGGGATACTACTGGCCGACTATGAGGGTAGATTGTACAACCTTTGCAAAAAAGTGTGACAAACGCTAGAAGTTCTATGCAATCCATCAAACTCCCAATGCCGCTCTCAGACCCATAACTTCACCTTGTCCATTTTCTATTTGGAGAATTGACTTGGTCGGACCACTGCCGATCACTAAGGGCAGGTTCAAATATTTGGTCATTACTATTGCTTACTTCACTAAATGGGTGGAGGCAGAACTATTGTAGAAATGACTTATGAGAAGGTGTATCAGTTAATTTAGAAGAATATCATATGCAGATATGAGCTACTGCATGTCTTCATTATGGGTTATGGAACTCAATTTGATAACGATGAATTTGAAGCGTATTGTGTCTAGTCCAAGATCCTGAAGTTTCATTCTGCACCAGGCCGTCCCCAAAGTAATGGTAAAATAGTCATAAAAATAGGACTTTGCTCAATGGGTTGAAGACTAGACGCTGCAAAGGATAATTGGATTATTGAGTTACATTCTATTATTTGGGCTTACAGAACAACGCCGAGAACAACAACTGTATAGACACCCTATATGCTTACGTTTGGGACTGAAGCGATGGTACCAATGGAGATAGGCCTACCAAACCACAGGGTATTTAACTTTGATTATCTAACTAGTGACTTTATGAGCAAACTAGATCTAGACATGTTGGAGGAAGTTTGAGAAGATGCTGCCCCGAGAATTGCTGCATACCAACACAAAACTGCTCGCTTATACAATAAAAGGGTTAGGTGGACCAACCTTAAAGAAGGTGATACAAAAGAACATAAGCTTGAGTCTAATTAGCGTGGCCAATATCACATTTTCTGCTGTTATCCGACCTGGAACCTATCGACTTAAGACTTTGGAAGGGGAAGAATTCAAAAACCCCTGGAATGCCTAGCATCTCCGAAAGTATTATCAATAATTCACGGGATTATTAATACTGTATTTCTTTTGATTTTATAAGTCAAGTTTCAATAAAAGATTAATATCAGTCCCTTCAATTTTTTCAATTTTTTTCAGCATATGGCGATACAACATCACATAAAACAAAACAAAACAAAACAACAAATCAGAATGTCTCTTGTCGATCAACTGTACGTACATGCTTAATCATTACAAATTCAACAGCTTGTAGTGCAATTATTTCTCTCTCAAATGCAAACTTAGGGTTTGACTTCATTTAACATGTCACGAATAAGAAGTAAATATAACTTCATGTATGGCTTTGTATAATCAAATCATGAATAAGAAGTCTTATTCGACCAAGTTAAAGGAACACAATCCTAAAATGCTTAGTCGACGAGAACAATTTACTTCATATATGACTTTGTAAAAATGAATCACGAAAAAGAAGTTAGTCACTTCATGTATGATTTCCAATAAACAAGTCAAGAACAAGAAGTGTAAAACTTCATATACAACTAAAATTGTTACAAACAAGTTTTACCCGACTAAGTTAAATGTAGGAAGGCATGTAAATATCCCTAAAATACTGGAATACAAACATATATTCCTCATACACTTGGTTACCACTGATAACTAATGCTAAATTTGGATTAATATATCGAAGTGCATAAGTAGAATCAATGGCATTACAATCACAAGTTGACTGACTGATTATAATAATCATAAGTTAACAACACAAATATATGGATTTTCATTCATAAAAATTGTATTACATTTAGATGAATAACAGAATACATAAGAATTATTCAATAGGACATTTTCCTTCAGATTTGGAGGTCAGCTGAGATGGATGTACTCTTTCCATTCTAGCAAGAGGATCATCCAAAGTATAGGGATAATTAATGAAGTTAAAATCCCTTAATATTTTTCTGTTGCTACTGGTCGGTACATTGATCAGGTGAGGAGGACGAACAATCTCATGAACATCATGTAAACCATAGTCCCCTAAATATTTAGTGATCAGGCATAGGGGAATTGCATCAATAGGGATCTATGAAGTGTCCAACTTGAAAGGGAAATTATCACAATCTAAAAGACCTGGCTCATTCCAATACCACAACTGGCTATTATAATTATGCTTTAACAAAGTCAAACAATTAGTCCAACCCCATCTATAGCCTTCATAATGGGACTGAGCAGGGTGATTATCTACATGACCTAAAGATTCATTATAGCATTCCATCCAAACCTCTCTAGGTTGTTTGCGAAATTAAAAGATCAACCTTTCAACTGGCTGTTGAAGTTCCTTTAAAACACTGTCTTTCACCTTTAACTATGTGGACTGGTCGGCAAGGGTTTTGTCCTTAGCTTCCAACTTTGTAGACAAGTCGACAATAGCTTGATTCTTTGCTTTCAGTTGGGAAGCCTGATCGGCTAAGGTTTTCTTGGTCCTACCTTTCTCAATAGCACGTTGGCTTGTTCTTTGTTGTCTGGAAGATGTCATAGATTTGGATATCTTCGCAATTTCAAGTTCTTCCATCAGCCTGTCATTATCATTCTCCAAAAAGGAGGCAGCTTCATTGTTACCACTAACATAAGACTGTTTTAAAGTTTTTAACTCATTCTGGAGTTTATTATTACCCTCCTCCAAGAGCTTAGCTATCCCTCTAGATTCATCAAGTTCACGATTCAATTAGAACTCCTTTTTTCTGTATGCAAAGACATATTTTTCATGTTTTTTCTTAAATCCCCCGCTTTCAGTGAATGCCTTGTACTTGGCGTCATAGTCGACATGTAGTAAAGCTTAGGATTCGTTATAGTCAGCCTGTAAGCCTTTAATCATCTTAGAGTAAGTAACATTATTGGCCACAACCTGGTAAAGGAAGAATTGGATATAAGTGTATGCATCCCTTGATTAATTAGAAGCGTCTGTGCCGAGCAAGTCTGTGAATTCTTCATCTGTCAAGTCCAAGTTAGTTTAAATAGATTATTGCAGCGTTTGAGTAGGTCAGAACCAGTGGAAGAAATTTGTTCAATCTTGGCAATGAATAAGAAAGATAAAGCAATAATTAATCAATTATAAAGGGAGACAGCGCAATAGATAAGCATAAAAAAATGACAAGTTAATTGAAGAAAACAGTTCTTTGCATTGATAAATGGTGATATTACAAAAAAGGTACATCAGAACAAGATAAAAAAAGACAAAAAAAAGGTAAAAAAATTCAAAGACTAGGCTAAACAAGTCCACACCTCTTCTTATCATTCTCTGTCTCAAAGTTTATCTCTTAGTTGGCAAGAGGGGCAGCTGAGCAAACATGAGCTTTATTTTGATCGATTGGAGGAGAAATTGAGTCAATTGCCATAGAGGATTCCCTCTAACCTGCATCATCATCAATTTCATCATCAAGATTAGGAGGGGATCCTGGATTGTGCCTCAAAAATAACTCTGAGTCTTCAATAGTACCAACTTCCCTCAAAGTTGCCGACCAGTCTTCCTTAAAGAATTTTTTCTTAGCATACGCTATTTGGGCAGAAGTAGAAGATATGGATTTATCCCAACCCTTGTTGAAGGAATCATCTTTAGTTTTCTTTCATTTGGTGTTATTAGCAAAAAGGTCAACAGACAACTTGACTACCTTATCCTCAGTAGCCTTATCCCTGTGCTCAGCTTGAGCAGAAGCCAAAGTAGCCACAGACAGAGCATCATCAGCTTTTTGTCGTGCTTCTTCGACAGCCTTGATATTTTCCTCCCAAGACTTCTGCTTTATCTCCAAAACTTGTCGGGACTCCTCCAAAGATTTCTTAAGACCTTCAAAGTCCTCCTCTACTTATCCTAAAGAAGAACGTAGATGATCATCCTTCTCCAACATTTAGTTGTAATCAACTAGGAACTATAAGAAAAAACCAAGTTAGTGAAAATAAAAAAATATGAAAAATATCTGACCAACTTAAAATATGAAAAGTTACCAAGGCTAAACTTTGAGTAGCCCTTTCTGATAGTTTTGATCGGGACATGGAGGCAACAACATCTCTATGGTCCGGGAGAGTACCAACCTTGACTAACTTCCTAGCCAAGCTAGGACTAAACTCTACAGATGATCCAGCAGTAAATGGAATCTTACCAAACAATCCGAGTTAATCAACATCAATAACCTTCTCAACCTGCTTATCAGCAGATCCTCTCCTTAGTCTCGTGAGAGGAGACACATCACCTTTAGGGGTTGAGGGCTTTTTGCCAGTCTCAACCTTCTTCTTTTAGGCATTAGTATCAACTGGTTTCTTGTCACTAGTAGTAAAATCCTCCTCTAGGAGATTGGGAATTTCCCTTTTTTCCATGCTAACAGATAGGGGAAGATCAGAGTGAAAAGATGAATAAGTGCGACCAGTAGCAATTTTCAGCATCAGCACCAACAGACTCAGTTGCGAAGGAAGTATACACTGGATCCCTCTCCAAGTTAATTACAATTGAAGGCACATTAATTGTTGGCCGAGATACTAAAGAGGTTATCGAACTTTTATAGTCAAGCAATACAGACGCTGATCGTGGATGGTCTTCTCCTGTCCTTTGGTTAAGACCCCATTGTATTTTAAGTTCTTCCAAACGTACTTCACCTTGTTAGGGGAATTTCTCTTACATTTTTTTTAGCAATAGGCAGTAACAATTCGCACATATTAGAAAAGAAATCAGTACAGAAAGGTGAGAATTGAAATAATAACCTATCGCATTCCCCCGACTAACTGACGACATCTGGGACCATGGTATGCCACTCCATTCTTAAGTGGAGCATGTTGCCAATTCTTAAGTATTAAAGCATGATCCCAATAATCCTTATTGGAATTAGGCAAATTCAGTACTAAAGCCCTATTGGCTTGTCTTGTTTTTAATTAATATGTGTTCTCCCCTGCAATAGCCCATTTATAGCAGAACATGATCTCTGGAATTCCAATATGGGTTCTATAGATTTCATTCAATCTATTCAACCCATTGACAACCCTCCAAGTATTGGGGGTTACTCTTGCTGGAACAATGTCAAAATATTCGTAAAAATGGACTTGGTGGAAATGTAAAACCACACTCATCTATAAACAAGGTTCGGATCCAATAACCCTAAACCAAAGAATATACATCTAAAGAGCCATATGGTATTTCTAAGTCAACCCAAGATGGGATTTTCTTTTCTACCCTAAATTCCTGCAGAGAATCGTCATTAACTAATGGAACCAAGGCTCAAAAAGAAAGGGAACGAAGAAAAACAAAGAAAAAGAAAGAATTCTTATAGAAGATTAAGGATTCGGTAAGAACTATGGAAGGAAAAGACGAATAACGTTAAACGATCACACAAAAGCTCAGAAATATCTTTTATAGTTCGAAGATTTGGGGTAAGGAAAAACCTGGAAAAAACTCCCGCCTTTTATATCTTATCTCAAAAATAGCAAAAGTAATGATTAAACATACAAAAAATTGACATTTTGATGGCTTCATGATACTGAAGGTGTAAAATACCCATTTACCCTTTGGAGGTTCGCTAAAATTCAAATTATTCACAAAAATTCTATCTTCAAACGGACAGGTAAAATTTTACAAGTGTGGGAGGTCGGCTACCTACCAGGTACCATGAAAATACTCCAAGCTACTTCTAGAATTGAATATTATGTACTTTCATGCAAGCAGCAAGCATAGAGCATTGGGGATTTAAGTTGATACAAAAAAATTATCCACCTACGTGGACCCATCAGAAATGAACATTTGTCCTCTTACGTGGCCAAACTTCTAATCATCAAATAGTAGATCGATAGGCATGCCAACAACCATAAAAAATGCCTACCATCAATATCAATGAAGCGTCACCATACCAAGGATCTTACCACACGTGGTTCATACAACCAATCGTCACATTCATTATGTACGGGTGCAAATGCTTAAATTTATAAAGGCATTCCATCCCTTGATATCCCAACCCTTAAACTTCGAATCATTATAAATACATTGTATCCCCTTCATTAAGGGCAAGGTAGAATGGATTCTAGGATATTTGTATTGACAAGAGTACCCAGCCTTCTGTAACCTCTGAAATCAATACTAGTGGACGTAGGCTTTCTTATATAGCTGAACCACTTTAAAAACCTTATGTGTCTCTTTTATTTAACATTACAATTATATATTTTATCTATGAATATGAAACTGGATCAAGTCCTGTTTTTTACATCAATAATAATATTTCTTACATTTTTATTCCATAAAAATGCCCATGGTTTATTTTTACTAGAAATACACAAAATAATATTTCCTCATATTTTTATTCCATAAAAATGTCTATTTTTAGTTTCACTAGAATACTTATCATTTTATTCATAGAAATCCTACTCTTAATACTCAACAACAACAAGACTACAATCTACACCAAATAGAGTCTTAAATACAAAGAGTAGAATATCCCACCTAAATGGTCTTCAAAGATGGTGGTGGTGAAGGTGAAGATGGGCGACTCCCCCACCTCCAAAGGTGGGCTTAAAGGGAGCTCCACCATGAAAGCTCCCAATACTCCAAGAAATCCCCATCAAAAACCTTCTTCAAAACTCCATAAATTTATTTATTTATATGTAGTCACCACCTCTAAAAGTGTTAGTTTTGAAACCTCCCATTCAACACTCAAACTTGACATTCTAGACCTACACAAAGGTTTATAGTGTGTACACAAGGGTTGTGTGTTAGTGCCTTAAGCCTAGATTGATTTTTGTGAAAATAAAATAAAAGCAAATAATTTGAAGCGTCCCTATTTTCGATTTGTGAGGGTATTTCCTCTACTGTTTTGGCTGGACCTTTATTAAAAGAAAGAAAAATTATGGTGGTTTATATATAATCTCCAAAATGAACTGACGGTTATAAATGAATTTTCAGGCCACGTTTTGGATGGTAATAGTGTCTTGCTCTTTTCTTATCCACTCCTCGCTAATGTGGTCCACACCATATTATGTCACTTATCTATTTCTCACGTGTGGAGGTCTTACCCTTTTTTTTATTTATATTCACATAATTACCTCATTTCGTCAATAGTGTCGATTAATTCCCATGCGATGTCATGCATACGACGTGCAGCCTTACGTATGCCCACTAAAATATGTGTAAAATCCATGTGATCCCTTGTTTGTACATAATTTACGTAAACTTCTCATCGTTACTCCATGCACACCACATAGTTATTGCTCCAACTATTTAAATCATAAGTCGGGGTATTACACAAGCCAGTAGGTTCTCAAAAGATCAAGAGTTTCACTTAGCTTGGGATTTAGCACCCAAGGAAGAACTCCACATGACTCCTTCCATATTTCTGACGATTATGGATCAGATGGGCCATACCTAGACATTCCCATATCATCATCAAGTTCGAGTATTGAAGGCTTGAAAATAAGAATAGAGCAAGTTGTACCCTAGGTGGTCTGAGGATGTAAGAAACAAGAAAAGAACGAGAATTTAGATAATAAAAAAGTGTGTTCTATCTTTCGTCATATGTGGTGTGGTGTAGTGGCAAGACGACAATTACGTTATATGTAAAATAATTAGTACAACATTTATGCATGTGTTCTTATACTAACCTAATGTAATATATCTTAAACATGAATAATCTAACTAGTTATTTTATGTATGACATTTGCAGCTATTTTATTTTCTAGTTGTTTATCATTTAGGATGGTGAAAACATGAACCACAAAAGCATCATAAAAAAGAACACAATAAGATGAGCATGTTTTACCATCTTTGCCTACCATTACTAAAAACATAATGCAATGTTTACAAGAACTAATGGCATTAACCCAGTGTAACATAATATACCATATCACCATCTAGTAGGTACTGAAAGATCTACTAAAGCTCTTAAAAGGGATGCTCGAAAGGAATTTCTTTGACAATGACCCTTAGCATTCTACAAAAAAAAAACAGAGCACATAAGACAAAAAATAGTTTAGGTAGAATCTAAAGGTACTAAATGGAGTGGGTATATCATCCAAACTTAGGGTAGCTTAAAGACTTATCTTTTCGAAGGAAAAGCGGATCACTGGTGGAAATCGGTAAGGTGTATTCAAAATATCGAGTCGATGAGATATTTTTCAAAAATTATTTTCACAATTAACCAAAGATCAATTAACAGTAGAATTTATGGGATTACAACAACAACAGATGACTATAGCTCCGTATGGGGTATGATTGACAAAATTATCTCGATACGCAAAGGAATTTTTGAATATAAATGAAAAAAATATTAGCACTTAGAGAGAGGACTGGAGGTTAGCATTAAGACCTCCCTTATTCCTTTACAGATCCGAGACTTCGGAAAAATTATAAAAATATCCACTCTCATTGAGAAAAACGTGGTATCTAGTGGGATTTTTTGATATCTACCCCCAATTCCCAAAAATAATTACCTCAATCGAAATTCCAATAATCAAGTCAAGGATCACCCATTTTTCAAACCCAAATATGGTCTTATGTACAATTAATTACACTGTAAAGAAAGTAAATCCACGATCCGTTGTCATGAATGCATGGAAGGAAATCAATACTAGCCAATATGACTCAACGTCGGACTTTTATAATTTTAACAACTCCAAACTCAAATAATCATGATGTCATCAAGGGTAATATCTCTTTTCAAAATATTTTGGCACATATATTAATTGATTCTGGACTATCGCATTCATTTATTAGTACTAATTTCATGGAATTATTAAAATTAATTCCCTATCCTTTAGATTACCCCTATTTATAGGAATGCTAACCGGTAACGTAGTACTAGCTAATAAAGTTTCTAACAAGTGAAGGATAAAATTGGAACATGAGTTCTTACCATCGATTTGGTAGTACTCGATATCAACGAATTTGATCTCATCATTGGAATGGATGTCCTTTTAGTAAATTTCGATCATATTGACTGTCATTGAAAAAAAGTGACTTTTAGGAACCCTCAAACTAAAACATTTTATTTTCAGGGACATCATTCAAAGTTTAAGTAAGACATGTCATCTTATTTCCTATCAATTTTACATAAGTAATAGTTACCTAATATTCCCCCAATAAGAGAAATAGAGTTTGTAATCGACCTCTTACCTAATACTCTTCCTATCTCTGCACCTCCATATAGAGTGGGACCATTAGAATTATGGTACCTCAAAACCCAATTGGATGAATTATTAGTTAAAGGATTTATCCGTTTAAGTACATCCCCTTGGGGAGCTCCAGTGTTATTTCTTAAAAAGAAAGATGGAACATTTAATTTGTGGATTGACTACCGCAAATTAAATCAAGTTACAATTAAGAATAAGTACCCATTACCTAGAACGTGTGATTTGTTTGACTAGTTACGAGGCATGAGCGTATTTTGAAAGATAAATGTAAGGTATGGATACAATCAATTACAGATAAGAGAAGAAGACATACCAAAGATTGCATTTTGAACTCGCTATGAACATATTGAATTCTTGGTTATGTCCTTTTGACTAACAAACACACCTCCAGCTTTAATGAATTTAATGCATCAGGTATTCAAACCATTTTTAGATAAATTCATAATCATATTTATAGATGATATTTGAGTATAATCCAAAACCAAGGAACATCACAAGAAAAATTTACAAATTGTACTAGATACTTTATGGCAACACCACCTGTATTTAAAGAAAAGTAAATGCCAATTTCTAATTAGGGAAGTAAAGTTCGTAGGACATGTGATTAAGGAGTTATGAATACAAGTTGATTCAACAAAAACTACGAAAGTAGTTGAGTGGCCGCAACCTTCTACTGTTATAGAAATTCGAAGTTTCTTAGGACTTGAAGGTTATTATAGATGTTTTTTGGATGGATTCTCAAAAATTGCATTACCATTGATGAAGTTAATTCACAAAGATGCACGATTCGAGCGAATGAACGTATGCAAACAAGCATTCCAGACATTGAAGGAAAAATTAACTACCGCCTCTCTACTTACTATACCCTCTAGTGATGTTGTTTACAAAGTATACACTGATGCCTGTTTGCAAGGATTAGGGTGTGTACTCATGAAACTAGGAAAGGTAATAAAATATGGGTCTCATCAACTAAAGATTTATGAACGTAACTACCCAGTTTATAATATAGAATTGATCGAACTATTTTTTTCATTAAAAAGATGGAGATGTTATTTTTACAAAGAAAAGTTTCAAATATTGTCAGATCATAAAAGTCTCAAGTACATATCTACCCAAAAATACTTAAATCCTCAACAATAAAAATGGATAGAATTTCTAGAAGATTACAATTTTGACTACAATATCACCCCGAAAAATGCAAGTAGTAGCAGTTGCACGGAGTTAAAAAGCAAGATTAATATTAACAAGAATGTTTTCGTATGAAGTTATGACTATAATGGAGGAATATAATTTATAGAGGGAAAATGTTGGAATTCCCGTTCTCCAAAATATTATCACATACCCAACTATTCAGAAAAAGATCATTGAGCAATAACTAGTTGACGATTTCCTTAAAACCCAACAACAAAATGTAGAAAGTGGAGAGGAGAGGAAAGATTGGACTTATGGCCACGATGGAGGACTAAGATTTAAAAATCAAATATGAATACATTCCAATCCCTCTCTAAAATAAGAAGTGTTACAAGAAGCACACTACTCCAAGTTCATTATACATCCAGGAAATACAAAGATGTATCACGATCTTAAAAGACAATATTTGTGGCAAGGAATGAAGCAGGATGTCAATAAATTTGTAGCAAAATGTCTCACCTGCCAACGAGTAAAAATTGAACATCAGTGCCCTATAGGATTGTTACAACACCTCCCTATATCAAAGTGGAAATATGATCATATTACCATGGACTTCGTTAGTGGACTACCCACGATATCTCAGTGTCATAATTCAATCTGAGTAATCGTGGATCCTTTAACTAAATCTGCACATTTTCTACGAGTTAGGACTACTAATTCCTTCCAAAGACTCAATGAACTATACATTATTTGAGAGATCATTAGACTCCATGGAGTAACCTTATCCATAGTATAATACTTTAACCCCCAATTTATAGGACATTTTTGGTAAGCTTTACAACATGCTATGGGCACCAAGCTACATTTGAGTACCGCTTTTCATCCACAAACGGATGGCCAGTCCGTGAGACTAATCCAAACACTTGAGGATATGTTGAGAGCATGTGCTTTAGATTTAACCAGAAATTGGATTGATCATTTGTCACTAATTGAATTCTCTTACAACAATAGTTACTAAGCCAACATTCAGATGGCTACTTATGAAGAACTTTATAGGAGATCGTGTTGTTCCCCATTATGTTGGAATGAATCAGGAGAAAATAATGTCTTTGGGCTTGAAATAATTGAGGAGACAACCAAAAATATACACACATTATAGAAAGATTACAAGCTGCTCATAATCGACAAAATAGTTGTGCAGATCTTAAAAGGACTTGGAATTTCAAGTAAAAGACTGGGTATTTCTAAACATATCACCAAGAAAAGTAATCACATAGTTCAAAAGGAAAGGGAAATTAACACCACAATATATTGAACCCTTTGAAATCATAAAACGACTAGGACCATTAGCATATCATTTAAAGCTACCCAAAAAATTAAAAAAATACAGGTCGTATTTCACGTATCATAATTACGAAATTACATACCTTAACTTCAATATATACTCACATGGAAAGGAATATATATACAATCAAACCACAAACTTGAGGAGAAACCCATCAGGATATTAGATTCTCAGGACAAGATTCTTCGCCACAAAATCACTAGGTTAGTCAAGGTACTTTGGCAACATTACACATGGGAGACTAAAGACGCAATGAAGCGACATTATCATGAAATCTTTCAAGGTAATTTTGAAGACTTTGGTA
Organism: Sambucus nigra; assembly: GCA_949130495.1. Classification (NCBI taxonomy): domain Eukaryota; kingdom Viridiplantae; phylum Streptophyta; class Magnoliopsida; order Dipsacales; family Adoxaceae; genus Sambucus; species Sambucus nigra. The sequence continues at coordinate 311,028,608 of OX422217.1, read as the reverse complement.
GATAGATTGTAATCAACCTTACTTTCCATATACGTCATATTCCATTTATGCATATTATAGTTATATCGAAAGAAACATTGCATCAAAATCATATTCACCAAATGGTACCTATATACCACATTAGTATAAGAATTCATAGAAACTAGATATTAGATAAATAGCCAATAAAATTCTAAAAAATACAAATTTTCGAAATGACCCTTAAGTTTGCCAATTTCCAAAAATGAGCTTAAGAAAATTCAAAACTTTATTTAAACCTCACAACCAAATCCTCACCCTAAAATTTATTTACATAAATAAAGTAGTATACTTAAAATTACTATAATTACAAAGACCCACCCTCACAAGTTTGTAAAGTTTCACTTTAGCCCCTAAGACTTTCAAAAGTACATGAAAATGACTTAATACTTCAACCTAAACTACCTAGGGACAAAATAATCAAACCAAAATAATCTCAGTAACCCCCTACTAAGTTGGAAGCTACCTACGCCACGACACAAGTTGGTAGCACATGAAAACACATGCAAAACCTTAGGTACCTACCATCCCTTACACCAAAATCCCTATAACCCCCCCCCCCCCCCCCCCACCTGAAATCCACCTCTAAAACTACTAATGAACTCCCATCCTTCAACCTTATAAAAGCCCTTAATTTCCACTGTAAAAATGTATGTTTTTACTGCTCAAAACTCAAGCTCAAAATTAGGAAATTCTAGTATTCTAACATTTTATATGTTAAACTTAGCTCTCTTGATTGGGTTGAGTTTCTGCACCATCCTAGAATCATTTTTAGCCTTTACATGTTAAAGTTTACGTTGGTTTAGCATTGAAATGGGTTCAAACAACAGAAAACTCCATCGAAGCTTGAGCTTCAGTGGTGAATTTTGTGTTCTTGACCTTGAACCAGTTTCAAGGTGGAAAAATTCAAACTGTAGTTCTTATGAACCTAGGTGCAATGGTCAATTTGTATATTATTTAAATTAACTGCCTCAAATCAACAATTCTATTTTATGGCTTGAAAATTTTCAAAGATAAAATTCTCTTTGTAAAGTACAAATTATAACCTGAAACCAAAGCCAATCTCTTATATGTTTTACCTCGGAATACTACTTTAATAAAGTCGTAGTTCGAATTTACCCAAAAACTCACAAATATTCTGTCAAAATTTGGCCATTTTTATAGAAAATGGATATGAGGCTACACTCAACCTCAATCCATTAAAGTTATATATTTGAACTTCCTTGTGAAAAAATAGGAAGAATGACTTTTGAATCAACTAAAATGATATTCTATACTGGATGTAATCGATGATCATACTTTCTAAATTCTAAAGTCAAAATGTCTATGGTAGGAGATGAAGTGGTATACACGTGTGCAATTGAAGTCAACCAGAGCGCATAGAAAGTTTGACTTCGTGCGTACGGGCGAGTGGACAATAATTTTTTTTGATTTTTTTAAAAAAATATATTTTTTGTATCAAAATGGTATATGACATCACCCTGTTTGGTCAACCAGAAACCATTTTTGCAGATTCCTTAGAAATTGAAATTAAAAATATAAAGATTACTTTGCACATAAACCCCTGAACTTTTTCAACTTAAGAATTTAAACCCTAAATTTCATATTTAGGCCTCTGAGTATATAAGGAACGAAAAGTCTACTACACTCAATGCCAAATATTCCCATAAATCTAAATAATTTAAACAAATATAAAATTTTAAGTTAAACCCTAAAGTTATTATCATTACACAACAAATACCTTACACTTCCAAGTTTTTTCCAAAGAAATTCTTATTTATTTTTATTTTCATTATAGATAAACCCGGTTCCCCTCCTTTACCATATGAATAAATTTGAAAACCAAGCTCCTTAACAAAGTAGGTAACTTTTATTTCGGTATTATTTCATGCAATTACCTTGATTAAGCCAATTATTCATATCACTTTGTGATAGTCCCAACAATATTGTTCTCGTTTATTAACTCATTTGTGTAGTTCACAATATGTTAAATTTGATTCGATTTTAAAAACCTATGTTATTTTTATCGATGATTTCAATTTAATTTGATTATATTAACCTTTTATAGCTTACATTATAACCAGGGAATAAACTACCATTCTACCCACGATAGTGTTATTTGACCTGTAGGACTTAGGGTATTGACTGCCTAGTTTTGCTTACCGTATGGATAAGCTCTTTGGAGTTTAAGCTCAATAATGTTACTGTGGTTACTATAACTTTATCTCAAATTTTATATTTGATGATTGTTATCTGTATTGCTATTAACTCTAAGCCTTTATAATATATAATTATGGGTTATCTTATTTTAGAAACTATCCACAACTTTACCCCTTCTGATTTGATATTTCTATTATTAGTTATATCATCATATTGCTTTATTTACAACTGCTTCATTCAAGTTATCGACACTTCAAGTTTCACTTCCTCTTATCTTCAAATATATTCAATTGATTAGGATAATACTCCAAAACTATTTTATAAATTGTTATAGATGTAGAATTATCTACTTGACAAAGTTTTGCTTATTCTTTTCCCTTCCAGATGGACCCCGAGCATGAGGAAGGCAAAAGACTCCCGAACCCTGTGTATTTTTTAGCACTGTAACAATTGTCCCTATCACTTACGTACGTTTGGAAAATCTTTAACAAAGCAGGGAAAAATGCATAAATTATATATATACTATCACTTATAGACGAATGCAGTTATTATGTGTAATTTCCTTTTATTTTCAACTTCGATAATGAAAAGACTTATGATTGTAATAAATAAGGTGCTTAGGCACCACACTTTAAATAAAGTTCTATTTCAGTGGCAGTTCATTTGATATTATGTGTGAATATAATAATGTGGTTACTGTAACACCCCGTGACTTTGGGATTGAGAAATTAATTTTTGGGAGAAATAAAATTTATTTAAATTGAAGAATTTTAAAATTTGGAAATTGAAGTCCAAAAAAATGAGAATGTTATCATGTATTCAGGATGATGATTCTGACTGCGCCATTGGTTCCGGATGGATCGAGATAGTCTAAATGACTGTCCTTGGGTTTTATTTCAGTTTCGAAATATTTTTAAGTTAGTTGACTCGAATTGGAGTAAACGAGTCATTTAAAGTGTGTATTATCATTTAAAACTGGGATTTAGGTTTTAAAGGCTTAAGAGGCTTATGAAATCAGACCATCTCATTTGAGAGAAAGAGAGAAAGAGAAAGAAAGAGGGAAAGAAGAAGAAAGGAAGAGAGAGAGGAGGAAAGTTGGAGATTTCCGGCCCGTACGCTATCTCGGGGATGATTCAACCTCTACAATTTTGAGGCAAGTATTTAATCTTGCTAAATAATTCATTTGTGTATCGTATTTCATAATTTATGGGCAAAAGAATTGAATTTTGGGTTATATACCAAAACCTAGATTTTTGTGATTTAAATCTTGCAATTGATGTTTACACATGGGTCCAAGGAGTATAACTTGATGATATTAGATATAGGATGGGTTTTGGTGCTATGAACTTTATTGGGTTAGAGATTTATGGCTGGTAGTGGTATAAATTGAATTTTTAGAAATTTGGGTTTTGGAGAAATTAACCCCATTTCGTGGCTTGCTGAACAGGCCGAATCGATTCTCCCCTTACGAATCGATTCGCCATGTTGTAGAAGCATCGGGTCTTTAGGGCCGAATCGATTCACCCCTTGTGAATAGATTCGGTATGTAGAAGACTTACATGTCTATTTGGGCCGAATCGATTCGCTGGGGCCGAATCGATTCACTGTTGGAATTGAATCAATTCGGAAACAGGGCAGTTTTGAGGAATTTTCCTAGAGTGAGTTTTTCTCCATTTCGGTTGGGTTTCTCGATTTGGAACTTTTATATATGATGCGAGAGTTATGTTTTGGGGATTTATTGAGGGTTTCTCACATGTAATGATCATGGGGACGTATCGAAATAGTTTGGGGAACATATATATATATATATATATTGGAGTTTGTAGTATCGATATAGTGGGGAAGTTTCATAAGGGATGGGAGTCCCATTTGGAGTTTAAAAAGTTAGTTAGCCTAGGACGTAGGTGAAGGAACTTCTGAGAGAGTTGTGAGGGCATGGCATGGAAATTGTAAGCCGGCCTTTGTGTCGAATCCTTATAGCGATATGATTATATTTAAGGTATGATTGGGGACCGAGAATAGGGAGAAGTCGCAGATCCTTAGTGATGATAAACTCAGGGAATAAATCGTAAGTGTGGGAATGTTAAGGGTTCATAGGAGCAACTGAACCGTAGGCAGAATTGAGAAAAATTGGATTGTGCTATCAACGAGAATAGGTTGTGTTGTAGGGGTAGTCGGGGTAGTTACTACATATCTATGCATAATTAACGAGGGGTATCCCAAAATATGATGGGATCATAAAATGAATTTAAGATTAAGCTTGAGGTTTGCAGACTATTAGTTAAGTGTATACTTATAGTCGGGATTATTATTAGATATATCGATGTACTTTCGGATATAGATGGGATGTGTAGTGATTGTTACATAGGTTAAACGGTGGGTTATTAACCTTAATGTTGAATATATTGGAAGACTATTCATATCATAAGGGTAATGGATGAATATGCTTCAAGTGAGGGATCGTATTTATATAACGATTTAAGTTAGTACTCTTGAGGGCGACGGCTAGTATAAAGAGGATTATGTACACTTATAGTCGAGTTTAAAAATTTTCATACATACGAATGAGATATGGTATGTATATATATATATATATATATATATATATATATATATATATATATATATATATATATATATATATATATACACATATACATCCATATGATCACATCATATAATCAAACCTTCACACACGGTATAGATATCCACGCCATAAGTACACATGTGTGTGTGTGTGTACTTATGGCGTGGATATCTATACCGTGTGTGAAGGTTTGATTATATGATGTGATCATATGGATGTATATGTGTATATATATATATATATATATATATATATATATATATATAGTGTGAATGATATATATACTTATGGTGTGAAGCATATCCGAGACATGCTATCATGGGAAGTTGCGCGATGAGGGTGAGCCCCTGGCTTGAGGAATAGTGTGTGGATATTCCCCAGGTCATAGTCATCCATTATTATTTGTGTGATTTTATTTTTGGGGGTGAGTAGTCTTGGGTATGAGTCGTTATCACTTTTCAGTTAGGAACTATGACCGCTTCCCATACGTTAGGATTGATTTTGTCGCCATGGCGGTGTGATAATAGTCAGATAGGTGGTGACCCCAGGAGAAAGTGAGTAATTCCTGGAAGATGATAGCATGGTGCAGTATTTTTGGTATCCTATAACCGTTTATGCTATGTGTATTGCAAAGTGTACATTATGTGTGTTATGTATACGTGGTTATAGGAATGGATGATTGTTTATTTATACTTAGAGTAAATATAAATATATTTATATATATCCTCTAAGTGAAGGGGTATGAATTTCCTAGTATGTACATCTTGGGTGATTTTGGTGTACTAGTTTATCAGGGTCGAAGGGTCGTACTTAGAGACAATTGCGGTGATATCGACCCCAAGGATTTAAATAGAGATTTAAATTGTGTATTTAGAAATGGTATTTAATAATTAGGTAGTTGCAGTAGTAGGATTTGTGTGGACATAATGGATCCCTACGATCAACATTGTCAAGGAGTAGTGTATCAGGGGGGTTCCTAGTTTGGATTTCGCTTTGCGAGACGCCCCACGCACGAAACGTAATGCAGTGTTGAGAGTGGAGAGAAGTTATGCCTTTAGTACTAGAATGTATGTTGTTTAGAGTATAAACTTTTATATTAAATCCTAATGTTAATGTGTGACGTATTAAGACTAATAACTGGTTTAAGTTAATAATTGGAACCAATGAAGCCTAGTAAAGAATATATATATATATATATATATATATATGTGTGTGTGTGTGTGTGTGTGTGTGTGTGTGTATATTTAAGTGGGATTAGAATGAAAAGGATTTTTTGGGTTATGTTAAGATGGCGGGTCATGTGGGTATAGGACACGCATACAATTGGTAGGTTGTCCTCGGATTGTGTCGAGTAGCCTATTTAAAGTTTCAGGACACGATTAGACGCGCGTTGTAGTTGAGAGGTGAGTTTGGGGGTTTCACGAGAGTGTGACTCCACTTTAATTATGAAATTGTGCTTTTATATTATGCACGGTTAACACACTTGCTGCAAATATTTTTACACCTCGGGCTCTGACCCGTTTATATTCCTCTTTTGCTATATATATATATATCTGTATGTTGTACTTCAGGTGTCCCACCGCATGGATACCGGATGCTTTTCTATCCAGAGTCTTGGAAGTCGTAGCAGTTGCGGACTGTTATGGGATTTAGATTGTAGTCGCTTCCTATTCCTTTGAAAATATAGATAGGATTCATTTTGTATATCGGGTTTACACCCAAGATTTATTTGTAGCTATTTATATTTCTTCTTTATGGTTGTTGTACTGTCTGTGACCCGACAACTTATTCAGGTATATTTCCTTTTGTGTAATCATTTTATTTTAATGTTAGCACTTTCTTTTATCATGGTAATTGTGTACATTCAACCCTTGCTGGTAGTTTTATATTGTTGGTTTGATTTGCATTGTATGTTTTATTTAATTTTGGCATCCGCTTTTATAGTTTTGGGTAGTTAGTCTTATTTAATTTAGTATTCTCTGTTGATGCTAAGAATGAGCCATCTGAAATTCCTGATTAAATGTAGTATAGGAATGACCACCCATTATTATTTTAAGTGGGTGTCAGAGTTACTAATTAGGCTTGTGAAAATTTTGAGATGTGACATTTTCTCAGTCCTCTCATTCTTTCTATGCGTTTTTTGATAGAGATTGGGCTGGTTATCCCATTAATCGTAGATCTACCTCATGCATTTATGTTTATTTAGGTCGTAATTGTATCATATGGGCTTCCAAGAAATCGTAGACCTTGCGACCACCACTGCTGAAGTTCTTTGGCTCACTCATTTACTTCAAGAAATTAGCATGCCACTGTCCAGACCTCCTGTTTTCCATTTTGAAAACCTAAGTGTTATTTATCTCAGTGCCTATCTTGTTCTTCATGCTAGGATAAACCATGTTGAGTTGGATTACCACTTTGTGCGCGAACAAGTAGCCAAAGGTGCTCGCATTACACTATTTATTCCCTCCAGTGAACTGCCTGCTGACATTCTTATCAAAGCCTCACCTACGTCCTCTTTTGATTCATTACGCTTTAATCTTAGTATGGTTCCTTCCCACACACTTCACTTGAGGGAGAGTGTTAAGGATTCACATAAAAACTCCCATGCACACCCATCTCATCATCAGTTATAACCAACTATGTTCTCCTCTGAATGTTATTTCCCATACATTTATTTCCCACTACTTCCATACTCTTTGTAAATTACTCTATCTCCCACGATCATGCCTTAGCTATTATGTTCAGTTATAGTCAGTTGATGACGTACCTATATATACTTGTACCTGTTGTATAGATAATATGCATTGAGTTACAGTCCACACTTTATACTATTTGATCTTGTGTGTTTTCATTTAATTCTGTACTAAATGAATTTTATATAATTTGAGAATGATAATGATATGATATTTTAGTTTGTACAACAATTAAAGAGAGAAAAAATAGGTGTACACATATTATATTCATAAGATATATATTGAGATCAAAACCAAGAACTAGAGAGAGAAAGAGAAATACGGAGAAAGCTTCTATTTCATTCAAATGAAAAATCTGTTCTTTTTACAACAAACTTACTTTCTACTATATGTAGAAAAGAAACTAATTAATTTAATTATGACAGCTCAACAAGCTAAACAACAAACTAACCAAATTTAACTAATTACAAGCTTAATAATATATTGAACTATTAGTGTTATGTTTTTGAATATCTCTTCCAATCTCTTCAGTTCATCCAATTCTGCACACTTATGAGAAAATATATAATGTCATTACCACGTGTGCTCTAATCTTGTGCCAATATTATTCTGCTTATTTATTCTTAAGAGTGTTCCCTACGATGAAATCCTTAATGTATTTCATTACGATGATCCCACAATTCATGATGTATTGAGATTGTATGTATCAGTATGGGTTAAAGATATTAAGGGAAGGGAAACATGAAAATCTATAGAAAATTTACGGGTTTAGTTATTGCGGGAATATAAGATCAAGTTAAATCTTGGTATACCGTTGTCCATTTGATCATGGATTGGTCAAATGATATGGATGTGGTCTTAAACTGTAATATTTCTATCTTCCTTTTCATATATTATTTTATATTGTTTGAATTTTTTTTTATTGCCAATTGATTTTTCTTCATATCCGTGAGGGAATTTTCGTCTGTATATGAACTACATAATAAAATTTTGAGTTAGTATTAAAGCATGGATATATAATATTTAGTTGGTTTTCAAGGAAGAAAGGGAGTCAACTAATAATTGTGCACCCTTGTAGGGATCGCCACTCAAGACTTTACGCAGTGCATCCATATGAACTACCTTCATTGTTTGTTTGTTGAGTACTAAGAGGGTGAAATTTTAATAGGTTTGGTGTGCTTGATGGGGAAGAAAATGATATCGCCAAAGTATTTGTACAACGAATGCATAGATTTTTGGCTACCCTAGTCTTATCTATATAACAAAAGCTATGATGTTTCATTGAGAATCCATTTTACATATTTTTGTAATATGATTTTGTATCTCAATGTCAAATAGTTTTTATTGTGCTTACATACGTCATTAGGGAATAACAATCCTAGTCTCATCACTTCTGTGTATTTTGTAAAAGAAGAGGATGTACTACTGAAGAAATTTTTGTACAATTTAGGAGATGAAAATATTGTAATTCTAAAGAAATTGAATATATTATTTTTCTTACTTGGTTTGATACTTAATTACTAAAAAGTATCTCCTCGATACATGTTTTGTCAACTTGCGTAGTTTCACTATTGTAGAGAAACTTTCTTTAATGTTATCTAATGAATAATATTTGTAATATGTTTAGTATTATTTGAGAATTTGGACGTTTGTACTTCATTTAATATTAAAAAATAATGGTGAACCTTATTTAAACTCGGTTTTAGTCCCACGCGATGTGTGGGATATTTATAAATTTTTTATTACAATATTAACGGAGATGCAAAATATGAAAATTGAGTAAAGAAAAGCCTTTTTTATTTACATTATCCTACTTCTATTTCCTATTAAACATGGGAATGGAATTTCAAAACAATTAACCACACTGTTTAATACAATCCAACTATCATCTCTATACAATCAAGTATATTTTTAAACACCATAAACATCATCATAATAATGAATATATGACAAGAAAATGGTAAATGATCTAATTCCAACTCCTTCAATAGGTTTCAAAACAAATAAGAAACCAAATACATTCAACAAAACATTGCACAATGATTTAAAAGTAATAATGCTTGATTAAAGCACAATAGCTATCTTAGGAAATGTCAAATATTTCATGAATATCCATAGTAATGTTTTTCCCCCCAAAAAAGATAGGATGGAGTGTAATTATTTAATACCCAAGGAAAATGAGGCATGTAATAAAGTCTAAAAAACGACGACATTAAAAACTAAATGGATAGCAATATATTCTTATTTTGCACTCCTTAATAACTTTGAAAATGAAACAGTTATGTTGGAAGAGAGGGATTCGGCTGAAATAAGGTAAAAACGAACGCAGTAAGAACGAGTCAAAAGGTAAACCAAAAATGAAAAAACTATTAAACTTGTTGAAACTTATAGTATGATGTAGGACATTCAATGCAAAATCCAATTTTATGTGGATTGATACTGTCCATATTAGTTTCACTAACTGTGAAATGCTATGCTAAGAAATGATATAAAATATTTATGTGGATATGTAATTCAAAATTAAGACAATACATACAATCAATTACTTTTTTTTTGGAGAAGACAAAATGAATAAATTTAAATGAATTTGTCTTATGTATTACACATGAGCAATTCCTTAATAAAAACTAAATGGATAGCAATATATTCTTATTTTGCACTCCTTAATAACTTTGAAAATGAAACAGTTATGTTGGAAGAGAGGGATTCGACTGAAATAAGGTAAAAACGAACGTAGTAAGAACGAGTCAAAAGGTAAACAAAAAATGAAAAAACTAATAAACTTGTTGAAACTTATAGTATGATGCAGGAGATTCAATGCAAAATCCAATTTTATGTGGATTCATATTGTCCATATTAGTTTCACTAACTGTGAAATGCTATGCTAAGAAATAATATAAAATATTTATGTGGATATGTAATTCAAAATTAAGACAATACATACAATCAATAACTTTTTTTGGAGAAGAAAAAATGAATAAATTTAAATGATATTTTTTTATGTAATACACGAGCAATTCCATATATAAGTATATTGAAAAAATGAAAATAACATGTTATGTTTATGAGGATTTGCAATTGGATAGGTTAATATGTTAGAACGAGCAAATCAAATCTAATGCAATTCATCCCTAATAATGATTACCTTAAATATTTGATTAAAATATATATTATTTTGACGTAACCAAGCATGGTAAGCGATACTTTATTCAAAAATTGTTATATCCTTCCACCTTGAGATCCCAACATAAAAATTGTGAAATATATTACAGTAATGTGTTTACAACATATTTGAATCAGAATTCCTTGATAGTAGAAACTTTATATATATATATATATATATATATATATATATATATATATATATAGAGAGAGAGAGAGAGAGAGAGAGAGAGACTCCTATACATACCAAATTTCCATACCAATATTTTTAACCTGGTAAACAAATTATTTTCGAGTTGAAATTTTTTGAGTGATATTCAAACATTTCAAGAAACCAAAATAAAAAAACCAACTCAAAATAACTTTTTTGCTATTTTAAAAAAATCGATCAAACTTTCAGACTTTTAAAGCACTTTAAAAGCTATGAAAGTTTGATCAATTTTTTTAAAATAGCAAAAAACGTTATTTTGAGCTAATATTTTTTAAATGGGTCCCTTGAAATGTTTAAATATCACATAAAAATTCAACTAAAAAATGTTTATTTTAATATTTAAAAAAATAGGTTTGCGGCAGCAAGTATGTATACTTGGTATGTATGAGAGTCTCTCTCTCTCTCTCTCTCTCTCTCTCTCTCTCTCTCTCTATATATATATATATATATATATATATATCTTCACATAAATAATATTCTTCCCATGTCACACATGTGGATAACTTTCATTTTCATATTAGATTATTAAAATAATTGCCAAAATATTGGCCCTATTATTACACTATAAATGTCATTTTCATGAGTCCATTAAATCCGACAATGTCAACCAAAAAACAACCACACTATATGATGTTACTATACATTTGATCCATGTTGGATGTAGTGTTATTCGTAGTATTGGGTATGTAGAAACGTTGATTATTTTATAGCATAACACCCCATCAATCACATATAAAGTTATACAGATAAACTTACAATCTTATATAGTAAAATCACTTATTAGGTTTATTTTTAAGCAATTATAAACAATGTATATGATGTAGTATATTTTTTGCAATAATGCAGTTTAAAAAATCTTTGGAAGACACATTCAAAATTTTCATGGGTACAGATTATTAGCAAATACATAATATATTTTTCACAAATAATGTAGAAGTCTTCATCTTGAATAAGGAAAAAAGGAATGAAAGTAATAAATCCACAATATTTTTTCTTCAGAACCCATAACAACTTCACTAAAATCAAGAAATACCTGTCATGAACCAAAAGATGACTACACTTTCAAACTATTACAATGCTTTTAAAAGCCACATTGGAGCACAAATATAGAACATCGAAAAAAAATACATAAATAATAAAATTTAAATGGCATGTGAGTGTACATTTATCATAGAGCTGGAAAATGACAAATGTATAGATAAACAAAAGGTTATGTTCTCACCATTCGTTGGCCAAAGTGCCCCCTCCGAGTTACATATTAAAGTCTCACAAATTCTAAACAAAGAATATGATATTCCATAAGTGTAACAAAAAAGAGAAGCGATAAACAAAGAGAGAGTGAAACCTATTTGAATAGTGCGATGATGGATTTAAGAGATCTCCATTCATAGTGAGACAACAAAATCAATTTCAAAACAATTATTTGATGGATCACGCAACACATTATCAAAGGCATGAAAATAGCAAGAAAAAATACCATAAAAATAAAATTAAGAGGCGGGAGAGATAAAAATTGAGAGTATACAAGACGTCGTGACATACCTGTTATGTCTACTATTTATAAATAACAATTGTACAGAATTATGAATTTAATATAATTACAGAATTAAAACAGAATTACGTAAATGAAACACTTACTTGAATTTGCAAAAATAATAAAAGAATAAAAGATAAATCCGAGCCCTGTTATGAACAACAGTTTTCTTAAGACAATTTATTCCCTCCAATGTGCTCCGAGGTTGATGAATATTGTCTCCCAAGATAGAACGGATTTTCCCAATTAATTATGTAGCACAACAATAATTAATGTCAACGAACTCAAATTCTGTGTGGCCTTTACTCAACAACACTACAACATATGTTATGCAGGAGAAAGAAATTTCGGAAAAGATATGACAGAAATTCTGGGACAGAAATGACAGCAATTCTGGAGGAGGGAAAATTTCATTGTTTAAAAACGGAGGGAGGCATCTGTATTTATAGCAAAGTAGGTGACGGTTGGCAAATAACTGCCAAAACAGTTAAACGAAATTAACTGTTGACTGTTGGCAATAACTGCCAACAGTTTATTAATTAATTAATTAATTTCGTAATTAATTAATAATTAAAGCCCAAAAAGTTAAATAAAATTCGGCCCAAAAAAGTAGGAGATTTTTATAAGCCCGAGCCCGAGCCCGAACCGAACCGAGCCGGCCGGCCGGACGGACGCGCGCGCGCGCGCGTGTGGACTTTTGACCGAAAGTCAACCCGTGCATAGCTTAGGTCATCTCCCCTTCAAAGAGTTGGGATACCCCCAAGGCATCCAAGCCTTAGTCCATACTTGGGGTGTTATTAACTCATCAAAATTCCACTACTCTTTCAATGTGGGACAAGAGTTAAAACACACCCAATTCATTTAACTTTCATTGCTTTGTGAGTCACTTTGGGGACATAATTATCATTCATAACTTATTGAAATTGGACATATGAATATACTACGTTAATCTCCTTGCGGAGGTGAACGCGTTCGAATATGGTCCCACAATTTTCGTAGTGTGGGTCCCACCTAAATTTGAGCTCAAAGTTGCTCAAAATTCTGTCCAGAAAATTCTGGACAGCTTTCTTAAAACCCATTTAAGTCCAATTTTTCCAACAATCCCCCACATGAATGATATATCGCTATAAATAAAACAAATCAGATGCTAATGCAGATGCAGACACAAGTTGAGTAAAACTGAAGACTTATTGCATCAGGAGAAGTAGCCTAGTGGCCTTGAACATTCCTTAGTGATATACTATCGGATTTACTTGGTTAATCAGTAGACTTCACGTCCTTGAACCGTCAACCGTTTTTGTAAACCTAGACAATAGTATTCACACAACAATTCTTCAACACAGTTGGTTCTCACGTTTGTGTTCATTTTGGCCGTGAACACCACTTGGTTCCGCAAGTATTTTAGAGAATATGCCTTTCATTATTCTCATAGAAGTGGCCCCCTTCTTACTCACGTAGGTGACTTCCATAAAGAGTATTCTGCAATACCCCACTTAGACGTACTAAGATATAGATGTCATTAAAAGCATAACTTATCCTAATTTCGCGGCAGATATGCACTGTCTCATCTTTGGAATGGATAGGATTAAATATCCTCCAGTGCTTACTGAATACAATGTAGTTCGGTTTGCCCATTGAACCTAGATCTTGGGATCTCCAGTCAGCTAGGTTGGGTTGCCACTATATTGATTCTTATTTATTTATAGGCTTTAGACCCATTCCTCTCGATGATCTTTCAACTTGCTCTCGGTTTAAACCTTTCGTTAGTAGATCCGATATATTATCTTTTGACTTTACATAGTCAATTGTGATAATTCCGTTTGAGAGAAGTTGTCTAACGGTATTGTGTCTACGACGAATATGTCGTGACTTTCCGTTATACATGTGATTTTGTGCCCTTCCAATCGCTGATTGGCTATCGCAATGTATACATATTGCGGGCACAGGTTTAGACCAATTTGGAACATCCTCTAAGAAATTTCGAAGCCATTCAGCTTCTTCTCCAGCTTTGTCTAGTGCAATGAATTCAGATTCCATTGTCGATCTAGCAATGCACGTTTGTTTTGAGGATTTCCAAGATACGGTTGCACCTCCGAGGGTAAACACATACCCACTCGTAGACTTAGAGTCTTTTGTATCAGATATCCAATTTGCATCGCAATGTCCTTCAAGAACAGCTGGATATTTTGAGTAACGCAATCCATAGTTTTGAGTATATTTTAAATAACCCAAAACTCTCAATATTGCTTTCCAGTGATCTCTTCCTGGATTACTTGTAAATCGACTTAGCTTACTTATTGAGTATGCTATGTCCGATCGCGTACAGTTCATGACATACATTAAACTGTCGATAATACGAGAATATTCTAGTTGAGATATGCTTTCACCATTATTTCTTGCTAGATGTAAATTTACATCTACAGGTGTCTTGGTAGGACTAATATCATACTTCTTGAAATTTTCAAGTACTTTCTCAATGTAATGAGATTGAGATAATATAAGTCCATCCGATGTTCTAGAAATTTTAATTCCTAATATAACATCGGCGATTCCCATATCTTTCATGTCAAATCTACTACTCAACATTTGTTTTGTAGTTTTGACAATTTCCAAGTTACTACCCATGATAAGCATATCATCAACATAGAGGCATACAATGACATATCCATTTTGAATGTATTTAAAGTAAACACATTTATCGCATTCATTGATTTTGAAACCATTTGATAACATTGCATTATCAAATTTTTCATGCCATTGTTTAGGTGCTTGTTTTAATCCATATAGTGATTTAACAAGCTTACATACTTTTCCTTCTTGTCCGGGAGCTTTGAACCCTTCAGGTTGCTCCATATAAATTTCCTCGTCTAGTTCACCGTTTAAAAATGCAGTTTTTACATCCATTTGATGTATTTCAAGTCCATTAATAGCAGCTATTGCTATTAACATCCGAATGGACGTTATTCTTGTTACCGGTGAATATGTGTCGAAGTAATCCAACCCTTCCTTTTGCCTATAGCCTTTAGCTACAAGTCTAGCTTTATATTTGTCAATTGATCCATCGGCCTTCAATTTCTTTTTGAAGATCCATTTATAACCTAACGGTTTTGAACCTGGTGGAAGATCCACTAGTTCCCATGTATGATTTTGTAATATGGATTCAATTTCACTATAAATTGCTTCTTTCCAATTGTAAGCAACGGGTAAGGATATAGCTTCTTTATACGATTGAGGTTCATTTTCTAACAAATATGTTAGAAAATCCGGACCGAAAGAAGTCGAGGTTTTTGCTCTTTTACTACGTCTTGGTTCATCCTCTATTGATTCAATAGGTTGATGAGTACCACTTGTAGTAGCTTGATTTGTCCTTTTAGAAGGACCAGATTCTCGGGTCATGTTATACGGGAATTCATTTTCAAAAAATGAAGCATCCCTCGATTCAATAACCGTATTTACATGAATGTCCGAAATCTCAGATTTACAAACTAGAAATCGATATGCACTGCTATTAGTAGCATAACCGATGAATACACAATCCACGGTTTTTGGCCCTATTCTTACCTTTTTAGGTTTAGGAACCATCACTTTGGCTAAGCACCCCCACACTCGTAAATATTTATAGGAAGGTTTTCGACTTTTCCATAATTCATAAGGTGTCTTATGAGTCTTTTTGTGAGGTACTTTATTGAGAATGTAATTAGCAGAAAGTAAGGCTTCCCCCCACAAATTTTGTGGAGCTCCTGAACTTAATAACATTGAGTTCATCATTTCTTTCAAAGTACGGTTTTTGCGTTCAGCAACACCATTCGATTGAGGAGAATAAGGAGCGGTTGTTTGATGAATAATCCCATTTTCAGAACAAAATTCCTCAAATGGATATTCATATTCACCTCCTCTATCACTTCTAATAGCCTTTATCGTTTTGCTTAATTGATTCTCAACTTCATTCTTATATTGTTTAAATGCATTAATAGCCTCATCTTTACTATGTAACAAATATACATAGCAATATTTTGTGCAATCGTCAATAAAAGTAATAAAATACTTTTTCCCACCTCTAGTTTGAACAAATTTTAAATCACAAATATCGGTGTGAATTAAATCTAAAGGTTCAGTTATCCTTTCAATAGAATGGAAAGGTAATCTAGCTAATTTAGATTCCACACAAATTTCACATTTATGATTTTTATCAATATTGAATTTTGGCAAAAATTCCAAGTTAATTAATCTACGCAATGTATCAAAATTAACATGTCCCAATCTAGCATGCCAAATATTAGATGACTCAATCAAATAAGAAGAACTAGCAACTTCATTCATAGAAACAGATGTTTTAGGGGTTACAGTAAGAACATTCAGTTTAAAGAGCCCCTCATTTAGGTAGCCCTTTCCTACATACATGTCATTTTTAGACAACACAAAGCGATCCGACACAAACACAAGCTTGAAACCATTCTTAGTAAGGAGAGATCGAGAAATCAGATTCTTTCGGATGTCAGGCACGTGAAGAACATTGTTAAGAGTAAGTTCCTTTCCAGAAGTCATTTTCAAAGCAATCTTTCCTTGTCCCACCACCTTAGAAGTGGAAGAATTTCCCATAAAAAGGTTCTCCTCATTTTCCAAAGGCTTATAGGTGGAGAACATCCATTTGTTTGCACAAATGTGTCGTGTGGCTCCAGTGTCCACCCACCATTCCTTGGTATTTCCAACCAAGTTACATTCAGAGACAACGGCAGAAAGATTCATATCCGCCAAATCATTGACGATATTCACACCCTCAGTTACATTAGATTGAGGATTGTTTTTATTTTGCTTCTTCGGCTTACGACACTCACTTGAGCGGTGTCCCGGTTTACCATAATTGTAGCATTTGCCTTTGAACTTTTTCTTATTATGTTTGGAAGTGCCTTCCCCATCATACTTTCGTTTGTTCTTTTTAGGACCTTCAACGACATGGACCTTTGTTTCCATCGGATTCTTCCCACTTTTCTTTTGAGACTCCCGGTTGTCTTCTTCGATTCTTAGCCGGACCACCAACTCCTCCACATTCATCTCCTTACGCTTGTGCTTGAGATAGTTTTTGAACAAAGTCCAAGAAGGTGGCAACTTTTCAACAATTGCAGCAACTTGGAAAGTTTCACTAATTGACATTCCTTCAGCATGAATGTCGTGGAGGATCACTTGGAATTCTTGCACTTGCGAGATTACAGATTTAGAATCAACCATTTTGAAGTCCAGAAAATGCCCCACGATAAATTTCTTCATCCCAGCATCTTCTGTTTTATACTTCTTTTCCAAAGAATTCCATAATTCCTTGGAAGTTTTGATAGTGCAATAGACATGGTATAAAGTCTTGTCCAAGTAGGCCAAAATATAATTTCGGCATAGGTAGTCCGAATGCTTCCAAGCATCGACAGCAGCAACCTTTTCAGCATCATCTCCCTCTTAAATAGAGGGGCAATCTTCATATACAAACCTGCCCAGTTGGCAGGTAGTGAGATAGAAGTACATTTGTCCTTGCCAACGTTTGAAGTCAGCCCCAATGAACTTTTCAGGTTTCTCCCCGTGTGGCATAGATACGGGTGCAGTCACACTTGTGTTGGTGACAATCAGTTTCGTAGGAGTAGTGTTCGTACTTTGCGATTCCATTTCTGTTACAAAAACAGAATTTTTATCAATGATAAAATTCATATATAATGAATTAATCAAAACAGAATACAAAATTCTGTGCACCAATTTCCTCCAAATATAATTCACAATAAATGAATTCCAAAAGAATTCAAATAATAATTCAGAATTAAAGTATAATATAAACAGAATTCCGTACAAAACAGAATTAAATATAAAATCTGTGTCACACTAAATTTTAATAATAAAAGGAATTTTGTACAAAACAGAATTTTTAACAAGAATACACAAATAAAATTTTATTTTCTAAAACAGAATATAAAAACAGTATAGAAATTAATTTCTATATCAAAACTGTTTTATTAATTTCTACAATAAAGCAGTAAATTAATCCATTTTATTCTGTCAAAACAGATTTATTTTTAACAAAAAAATTTCTGTAATAAACAAAAATTATGTACACTAAAACAGTAGAACTTTAATAAATTGTCTTAAGATTGTTATGTCTACTATTTATAAATAACAATTGTATAGAATTATGAATTTAATATAATTACAGAATTAAAACAGAATTACGTAAATGAAACACTTACTTGAATTTGCAGAAATAATAAAAGAATAAAAGATAAATCCGAGCCCTGTTATGAACAACAGTTTCCTTAAGACAATTTATTCCCTCCAATGTGCTCCGAGGTTGATGAATATTGTCTCCCAAGATAGAACGGGTTTTCCCAATTAATTATGTAGCACAACAATAATTAATGTCAACGAACTCAAATTCTGTGTGGCCTTTACTCAACAACACTACAACATATGTTATGCAGGAGAAAGAAATTTCGGAAAAGATATGACAGAAATTCTGGGACAGAAATGACAGCAATTCTGGAGGAGGGAAAATTTCATTGTTTAAAAACGGAGGGAGGCATCTGTATTTATAGCAAAGTAGGTGACGGTTGGCAAATAACTGCCAAAACAGTTAAACGAAATTAACTGTTGACCCGTGCATAGCTTAGGTCATCTCCCCTTCAAAGAGTTGGAATACCCCCAAGGCATCCAAGCCTTAGTCCATACTTGGGTTGTTATTAACTCATCAAAATTCCACTACTCTTCCAATGTGGGACAAGAGTTAAAACACACCCAATTCATTTAACTTTCATTGCTTTGTGAGTCACTTTGTGGACATAATTATCATTCATAACTTATTGAAATTGGACATATGAATATACTACGTTAATCTCCTTGCGGAGGTGAACGCGTTCGAATATGGTCCCACAATTTTCGTAGTGTGGGTCCCACCTAAATTTGAGCTCAAAGTTGCTCAAAATTCTGTCCAGAAAATTCTGGACAGCTTTCTTAAAACCCATTTAAGTCCAATTTTTCCAACAATACCATATTCACTGTTATTGGCATCTGTGATAGATGAGAAAGATATCATCCTTTGGTGACTGCTATAGAAACACAACAAAAAAGTGAGAGAGAGAGAGGGTCTTTAATTATAATGCATTTGACTTGTTTTATTTAAATAGGAGTAGAGAGGGAGAGGGATATATATATATATAATAAAGGAGGAGGAACTTTTTCACATCATATAAACTTATATACAAAACCTATATAAACAGATTTTGTATCTATTTTTATATAAGCTAACTCATAGGTCAAA
This sequence comes from Sambucus nigra, assembly GCA_949130495.1. Lineage (NCBI taxonomy): Eukaryota > Viridiplantae > Streptophyta > Magnoliopsida > Dipsacales > Adoxaceae > Sambucus > Sambucus nigra. Next base: position 311,008,955 of record OX422217.1, on the reverse strand, counting down.
TTAAATTGGAGGGATTTGTATCTAATGGCTAAATAGGAAGCCACGTGCACAATAAAGTTTGACTCTCGTATGTGGTTCAGCATGACCCATGCTTGGGCACAGAGATTTCGTGTTAAAATATTATTTGGATTTTTGAGGTGCCGTTCAAACAGAGCGCAAGCCTCAAGGAAGATGTCTTTAGTTTATTTTCCACGCCTCTTTCTTCTATTCTTACCCTTTCTCCATTTTCTATTCCATGATCTATTTTATTCTACGAGTTTTACTGAAGGGAGAGCAATTTATCTTTCTATTCCTTTATCTATCTTCATCTCAATCTCTCTCTAAATTCCCCCCTCGATCTAGAGATATAGAGCCTTTTGTGTGATTTTTTTAAGGTTTGCAGCTAAACATCATGTTTTACTTTCTATTCCAAATCATCAAGATCTTAGGGTTCTGCCCCAAAAACATCTCTGCTGAAAAGCCATCGTGAAGACCATAAATTGGTGGTAAGCTTCACAGATGAGAACACATTTTCGTGTTTAGTTTTAACTCCTCTTTTACTTGAATATTCTCAGTTGAGGTCTTAAAAACATGTGTGATTTTCTTTTTACTTTGCTTTTAGAAAATAGGTAGCCACTTTTGGTTTGGTTGGCTAAATCCAAAGCTACTTAGAGGACTTGGTAAGCAAAGTAGAGCATGGTTCGAAAATTTCATTTAATACCAATAATGGCGGTGGATACGAAGGATGAACCTAACTAACGACTCAGATTTAATGCTATATTTGTATCTTGACGGTCCCATTCACTCTGCCAGAATGCCGTGACAACCCGCTCAAAATAATAACGGGTGGCCAGACCTATACTATAATAAATCAGGTATCCCAGATGGCACAGTCTCAACATCAACTGACAATACTAAAATATAAGGCTAACTACCCGAAATCATTAAAAGTGGATTGTCAAAAATTTTAAACTTTTATTTAACAACAACAACAAAACCAATAATGCAATCACAACCAACGATACACATCTAACTATGATGAGCGATAACTGCAAACTCCATTAATATACAAGAGTACAATACAAAGTACAAATAAAATACCTGAATATGCTGTAGGGTCACAGACAATACAATAATCTAAGAAATAAAATAAGAAAGTGTTAATCTACAACACCTTGAATACTAAATCCATATACAACTGAATCCTAATCTAGATATACAAAGATAGGAATTGATTAAAGAAAAATGCCGCAACAGTCCGCAATTGCCACAACTCCACGAATACACTGGATGGATGAACATCAATGGTGTCCTTGCGGAGGAGAACCTAAAGTAATAGAATATATACATAGAGGAAAAAATATAAACGGGGCAGAGCCCGAGTTGAAAAATATTTTATAGCAAGTGTATTAAAATGCATAATAATTATAAATGCATTATTACATGATTTAATGGAATCGTCCTCTCCATAAAAATCCATCTCACCTCTCAACTAGAGCGCGCACCTAACGTATGCACGTGGTCTCCAAATGTATGCCCAAATCTAATTAGGCAATTAAATCTAATTAGATCCCAAAATAAATATTAGATTTTGCTATCTAACTTATCTTGAAAACTAAGCTTATCTACATTCCCATTTAAAACATTTCTTTTCATTTAATGTGTAATAATTCTCCTTATATTTGTTCATTTAGTGAACATAAAAGGTTACATAATCAACCACATCATCACAATACATCAACATTCTAAATTACTAGAATTTTATATTCTAGTGATGCCCTCATTTGGCTTGTAAACAATATATATAATTATATACGAGTTATTAGCATCAAGAGTTAAGGACTAAACTCCTCCCGATTCTCAACACGGCACTGCGTTTCGTGCGTGGGACGTCTCGTCGAAGAGAAATCCAAATAAGGAACCCCCCCCGTTACACCACTCCTGACCGTATTGATACTCGAGGCTCATTATGCCCTCAATGCATGATGCATGTAACCCAAATTATTATCCAATTTTAATTAATTAATATTCCCAATTCTCAACAGTACACGGCGTTTCATGCGTGGGACATCTCACCGAGGCGAAATCCAAACAAGGAACACTCCCCATTACACTACTCCTGGCACTGTCGATTGTCGGGATAGGTGAGATATATATATATATAATATGAGCATTAAGGACTAACTTCTCCCAAATTTCCAACATTACACCGCGGTTCGTGCGTAGGATGTCTCGCCGAGGCAAAATCTAAATAAGGAACCCCCCTAATACACTAATCCTGACAATGTTAGTAGTTGAGGTCCATTATGCCCTCGATACCCAAATACAAGCATAATCAATAACCATCTAACCGAGTTATAACTCGAGGACGCATGCTCACTCGCTATCATCTTCCAGCATCCCATACACGTAGCAAACTGGGGCCACCTGGTGGGGTTCAACGACACCCACCTCGTGATCAAGTCACGCACACGACATCCCGGGAACCGGTCATAGCTCCTAACCGGCGAGTGAGAACGACACATACCCACGACTTCTCACCCCCAAAATAAATAATGTATATCACATAATAATCACCTGGACGACTATGACCTGGGGAATATCCACACCCTGCTCTTTGATCCAGGATGCTCACCCTCTACGCACGTAACTTCCCAATGATAGCAAGGAGAGGGTATGCCTAACCATGTATATATACCATCATATAGGGTATACAGACATCCCACATAATAAAGATATACTCTCATATAAGGTATACCTACCACATCCTTTTCATATTCATTATACGCCCTTAGGCGTAATTCAATTAATATCATTGTTTAGTATATTCTCTCTCGCGATATACTAATCGTCAAGTCTCACACATTTTTCCACTTAGTATACTCGATACTATTTCTCGCTTGAAGTTCATATGTCACTTCAATTGATATTTCTCATCGTGTGAGATATCTCCCAAACCAATCACCATTAAGGATATTTCTATATCCATATGCACATCAATTAGCATTTATAATTCTCCATCCATAATAGGGTTCAATTCTTTTTATGAACCTTTAAAGTTATCCTATTTGGGATTGGATCCTAAGATCCGATGTCTCTAAATTATTCTAATTCTCTCATATGAATTGTAATTATTATCTCCAAGTAGAATCTCCAAATCAAGGTGGGATTCCCCACTTGGAATATACCATAATATCTATTCAGTATTCCTCAAATTTAGTCAATATGACTCCAATAATTTCTTATAAGGGAAACTCGCTAAAAGTCTCCAAAACATACTCCAAATAACTCCTATATAGGTTTCCAATTGATAACCTCGAACAAAATGGAAATAAATTCTTCCTAGAAAAACTTCCCTCGAAAAGCCCTGTTTCCAAATCGATTCGGGCCAATTTCAAATTGATTCGGCCCAGCGAATCGATTCGGCCAGGATGGCAAATCGATTCGGGTTATCAGACCTGGGACTCTGTCTTAGGCCGAATCGATTCGGCTGTGGTCCGAATGGATTCGGTCACTCAGACCTGGGCACCTACATAATTTCGAATCGATTCGGTAGGAGGCCGAATCGATTCGGCCCTTCAAAAACCTCGAAAATGGCTACTTTTTGTAAGCCTAAAATTCCCAAAATTCATGCTAATCATTTCTCTCCATTTCTCTTCAACCCAATCACATATATATCATCAATATTCATCCTAGAATACATATAAACTAATTTCTATTCCCAAATCAAAGATCTACATATCAAATCTAAGATTATACCCAAAAGTTAGGTTTTGTTTAACTAAACCTAAAACCCAAAGATTCAATCCACAAATCATGCAATAAATGGTACACAACAATTATTTAGCAAGTTTAATCACTTGCCTCGGGTTCGTAAGGTCTGAATCCACCTTGAGATCGCGTATTGACCGAAAAATATCCACTTTCTCTCTTTTTTCTCCTTCTTTCTCTTCTTCTTTCTTCTTCTCTCTTTCTTTCTTTCTTTCTTTCTTTCTTTTTCTCTCTAAGTAGAATGTTTCTCCCGTAAGCTTTTAATCCCTAACTCCCAGGATGCACATCTTTAAATGATAATACACACTTTAAATGACCCGGTAACTTTAATTCGAGTCAAACGGTCCTAATTTATTTCAGAACCTAAATAGACCCCAAGTACAGTCATTTCGAGTTTCTCGACCCTTACGGAAACAATGGTACCCTCAGAATCTCCATTCAATACACTTTCTAACGACTCCAAGTTTTGACCTCAAGTGCCAAATTTAATTATTCTCCAATAAAATATTATTTATTTCTCCCAAAATAAATAAATCCTCGTCTCCTAGACCTCGGGTTGTTACAAACTTCCCCACTTACAAAAATTTCGTCCTTTATTTTTTTTTAGCTAAGCCTAATTCTCCCAAGCTCAACTAGTTCTACTACAACCATTCTCACTAATCCTATCTCCAAATCTCTAACTTCCCACGACGAATTAGTTTACTTTATTTTATTTTAAGTTGATTTTTGAGTCTTATAAAACCAATTTCCACAACAAGGGCGCCCATACACCCTTTATATTCGAGCTTTGTGCTCGTACCAATCATAATGAGGCTTTATTTACCTCCAAAATTCCACAATTCCATAGATATATAAAGTATACTAACATTTTGATAGTGTAAAAATTTTGAATGGTCCAAAGAAATAACTCCTCTCAATTCCTGACATTCGCCGCTTTCGTGCGGGGGACGTCTCACAAAAGCGAAATCCAAACAAGCAACCCTCCCAATACACTACTATGTGGCGACGTCGGAGATTGAGAGTTTGTTAAATCCAGACTAGAGTTTGAAAAATAATTAATGTTATGAAAATCATTTTGAAATGGCCCAAAGGCCGATAAAAAGTTTTATTTTAAAAACAGTTTATTTTAAAAACGGTTTATATAATATAATATAATATAATATAATATAATATAATATAATATAATATAATATAATATAATATAATATAATATAATATAATATAATATAAAATGCCTTATGTCCAACACAAAGTCTTTTAAATCATCATACATATACAAACATATTGCTCACAAGAATTAGCATAATTGTGAGCTAAAATTTTCCTGCGTCCCATCAATCCACAATCTTTAAACTCTTATAAAAAACAACATCTTTTCAATATATCGCCATTTATAAGGCTCATCCATATCTGGAATATAACAATTATGTAAGTCTAACATGAATATATAAAAGAAGTAGCTTTATCATTACTACCATCACACCATAACCATTCTTACATTTACCACAAGGTTTATAGCGCTTTTTGAGCACCTTGCAAAATCATCTATTCTTTTACAAAATAATAGCATAAGAGCCTATCTTGCTCAAAATTCCCCTTTTAGGGTCAATACATACGAAATAGGACTATAGCACTACCCTTTCATAAATATCTCACATACGATATTCCCCAAATTCATTTTAGTCCGATTGCCCATCTCTAGTCCGATTGCCCTTCCTCATCAATGGGCTCCCAAACAAAGTCCCCCGGTCTAAAATGACCTCGAATCTGTTGTAGGGGTTGTACTTCCAAAATTTCCTCAAACTGTGGTCCTTTACCTCTTTTAGGACAATCTCTCTTTTTATGACCCATTTCTTTACAAAAGAAACACTTACCCATCCTTTCTGCCCACTCGCATTACTGGCACTCTCCTTGATAAACTTACTTGATGAACTCGAATATCCAAAGTTCTTTCCCTCTTGCGAACGAAGACGATACTCATGACACTTTAATAGTTCCTCATTCACTACCTCATTGAAAGTCACTAACTTAGGACTCTCTAACAAATGTTGCTGGATTTTCCAATCTAAACCTCGAACAAACTTCGATATACACTTCTCTTCCGTATTTACCTCATCAGGTACTAATTTTTCCCATCTACAAAAATCTTCCTCATATTCCGCCACCGTTCTATTTCCCTGAAAAATCTTTATATCTCGAGAAGAGGAAGGAAAATATCTTCGATCAAAAAGTTTCCAAAATTCTATTATAGGTAACGTATCTCTCCGTTCAGATTTGGTGACAGACTCCCACCATTGAAGAGCTGCACCCGATAACTTAAAGGTGGCTAAAAATTATTTCTGCACCTCACTACACTCAACCATACGAAGGTGCCTCTGTATACTATTCTTCCATTGACTTGCAGCCATTGCATCAACTCCCCTTGCAAACTCGGGAGGATGCCCCTTACTAAAATCTTCCTTCACTCTCTCCCATAAAGACAATCCTAAATGGGGTTGGGCTGCTCGAGCGGTTGATTGCTGAGCCATCGTAGAAACGGCAACAGTTACTGCTTGTGCCACAATATTGGCAACATCATCTGTAGTCATGTTCCTTTGAGGCATTTGGGGTTGCACTTTTTCAGCCCCTTTGTTTGCCCTTCCTAAATGACCTCCCTTTGGTGGCATCTGAAACAAGAACAATTGTATCAGAACGCCTTTCAAATATTTTCATATCGCAAAAAAATATGGACGTATGAATGTAACCATCCAAACAATAAGGCTCTACATCAAGAACGCTTACGGAAGATCGTAGTAACGCACACAGATCCTAAAGACACTAGAACCTGATGCTCTGATACCATCTATGACAACCCGCTCAAAATAATAACGGGTGGCCAACCCTATACTATAATAAATCAGGTATCCCAGATGGCACAGTCTCAACATCAACTGACAATACTAAAATACATGGCTAACTACCCGAAATCATTAAAATTGGATTGTCAAAAATTTTAAACTTTATTTAACAACAACAACACAACCAATAATGCAATCACAGTCAACGATACACGTCTAACTATGATGAGTGATAAGTGCAAACTCCATTAATATACATGAGTGCAATACAAAGTACAAATAAAATACCCGAATATGTTGTCGGGTCACAGACAATACAATAATCTGAGAAATGAAATAAGAAAGTGTTAATCTAAAACGCCTTATATACTAAATCCATATACAACTGAATCCTAATCTAGATATACAAAGATAGGAATCGACTAAATCAAAATGCCATGACAGTCCGCAATTGCCACATCTCCACGAATAAACTGGATGGATGAACGTCAATGGCGTCCTTGCGGAGGAGCACCTAAAGTAATACAATATATACACGGAGAAGAAAATATAAAGGGGGCAGAGCCCGAGTTGAAAACATTTTATAGCAAGTGTATTAAAATGCATAATAATTATAAATGCATTATTACATTATTTAATGGAATTGACCTCTCCATAAAAATCCATCTCACCTCTCAACTAGAGCGCGCACCTAACGTATGCACGTGGTCTCCAAATGTATGCCCAAATCTAATTAGGCAATTAAATCTAATTAGATCCCAAAATAAATATTAGATTTTGCTATCTAACTTATCTTGAAAACTAAGCTTATCTACATTCCCAATTAAAACATTTCATTACATTTAATGTGTAATAATTCTCCTTATATTTGTTCATTTAGTGAATATAAAAGGTTGCATAATCAACCACATCATCACAATACATCAACATTCTTAACTACTAGAATTTTATATTCTAGTGATGCCCTCATTTGGCATGTAAATAATATATATAATTATATACGAGTTATTAGCATCAAGAGTTAAGGACTAAACTCCTCCCGATTCTCAACACAGCACTGCGTTTTGTGCGTGGGACGTCTCGTCGAAGAGAAATCCAAATAAGGAACCCCCCTGTTACATAACTCCTGACCGTATTGATACTCGAGGCTCATTATGACCTCAATTCATGACGCATTTAACCCAAATTATTATCCAATTTTAATTAATTAATATTCCCAATTCTCAACAGTACACGGCGTTTCATGCGTGGGACATCTCACCGAGGCGAAATCCAAACAAGGAACACTCCCCGTTACACTACTCCTGGCACTGTCGATTGTCGGGATAGGTGAGATATATATATATATAATATGAGCATTAAGGACTAACTTCTCCCAAATTTCCAACATTACACCGCGGTTCGTGCGTGGGACGTCTCGCCGAGGCAAAATCTAAATAAGGAACCCCCCTAATACACTAATCCTGACAATGTTAGTAGTTGAGGTCCATTATGCCCTCGATACCCAAATACAAGCACAATCAATAACCATCTAACCGAGTTATAACTCGAGGACGCATGCTCACTCGCTATCATCTTCCAGCATCCCATACACGTAGCAAACTGGGGCAACCTGGTGGGGTTCAACGACACCCACCTCGTGATCAAGTCACGCACACGACGTCCCGGGAACCGGTCATAGCTCCTAACCGGCGAGTGAGAACGACACATACCCACGACTTCTCACCCCCAAAATAAATAATGTATATCACATAATAATCACCTGGACGACTATGACCTGGGGAATATCCACACCCTGCTCTTTGATCCAGGATGCTCATCCTCTACGCACGTAACTTCCCAATGATAGCAAGGAGAGGGTATGCCTAACCATGTATATATACCATCATATAGGGTATACAGACATCCCACATAATAAAGATATACTCTCATATAAGGTATACCTACCACATCCTTTTCATATTCATTATACGCCCTTAGGCGTAATTCAATTAATATCATTGTTTAGTATATTCTCTCTCGCGATATACTAATCGTCAAGTCTCACACATTTTTCCACTTAGTATACTCGATACTATTTCTCGCTTGAAGTTCATATGTCACTTCAATTGATATTTCTCATCGTGTGAGATATCTCCCAAACCAATCACCATTAAGGATATTTCTATATCCATATGCACATCAATTAGCATTTATAATTCTCCATCCATAATAGGGTTCAATTCTTTTTATGAACCTTTAAAGTTATCCTATTTGGGATTGGATCCTAAGATCCGATGTCTCTAAATTATTCTAATTCTCTCATATGAATTGTAATTATTATCTCCAAGTAGAATCTCCAAATCAAGGTGGGATTCCCCACTTAGAATATACCATAATATCTATTCAGTATTCCTCAAATTTAGTCAATATGACTCCAATAATTTCTTATAAGGGAAACTCGCTAAAAGTCTCCATGTGCTGTCAATGTCACTAAAAATATTTCCATCAAACGGCTAACTTAGGAGGCCCACTACCACATTTAATATTTAGCAAACGGAAGTGCACATACAATTGTGGGGTCGGGTTATCTTTGCACTTCATCATGAAACCCACTTCGAACCTCTCAACACCTCTCCTCTCACCCACTCCCTGTTACATACCCACTAACTCTCCTCTTTGATGAAATGAGATATTTTGAAACATATCAAGGTATCATCACAGTCTGAAAAATAGTTATTATAGTACAAAAATCAAATTTCAACCGTTTTTGAGGTTCTTTAGCCAAAATGTGAATGAGTAATATATGCTAACATGTTTTGAGTGTGTAAGTGCAGATGGAAAGATGGTAATGTTTAGATCATCAAAGATGAAAACTCTAAAATCTAACATGTTCTTAAATAAGACATTGAAATTGAGCAATAAGGACATCATTTGCTGTGAAGAGACTGAATAGAGGGAGTGCAGAGGAGGATCGAGGTTTCGAGAGAGAGTTGGGGGCAATGGCGGATAAATGTTGTAGAGAGTCTGGGCTGCAATGAGGTTGCTGATTTGAGTCGATGGAGGCAATGGTTTCAACAGGTGGCTGTCCTACGATGGTGAATGGAGGATGAGTAGTTGATTATCACTTCTCTCTCCCATGTTTCCAATGGTTTCAAAGTTTAGAAAATATTTTTTTTTACTCATAATGCGTTTGTGTCTCTCTATACTCATTAATTTCATTTTTTTGAAACCCATAATTTCAAGATGTTCATTCTCGCTCACTTTCTTTTATTTTTAGGTTTTGAAATTTTGCAATTTTAGGAGATGGGTACCTATTTTTACATTTCCAAGTGTGTTTTTTACGGATTTGAGTAAACATGTAGTATCTTTGTTTTTTCCATATCTCTGTCTCTCACCATCATTTTTTAAACTATAATTTTTATTCATGTGGTTTTGATTAACTAGAGTTTGTAGAGGCATATTTGCGCGTTGTGTTCTACTTACATTTTTCTATTTTGCAGATGGAGCTACTGTTTGGTAACATTATTCGGTACGTTCTAATTTTTTTGGGGATGTGTTTTGAAACTAGAAGATACTTTAGGTCAAAACCTTCGTTACACTTTTGGTTTGTTTTGAAGTATTTTGTAATACACTTTAAGTTTATGTTATAGTTGTCTAAGTATTGAATAAATTATATTATTTATTTATGTAGTATTTTGTAATACGTTTTGACAAAAATGTTCATGTGATCATTTTAATATTTTTTAACTGTATATTTTATTAGATTTGTTGTATTTGTTCATTAGTGAGAATGAGACTTTTTGATTATTTGTGTTGTATATAGACTTTATATTAAGTTTGGATTGGTTTTGTTTATGACATATGTGTTTATCAGTTGTGTTGAATTAGTTTTGCTTTTCTAATGAATAAATTATGTTGTACTTTATTGTTTAGAACAAGGCCAAAGAAAACCCCACTTCTAAGTTAATGTAAATGTTGTAGAAGCTATTGGAGAAGGTAAACAATATTTATTGGCATCCTTTGACATTATTCATAATCTAATTTGGACACCACTTGAAATATCATTTAAGCTTTCTTTTAACTATTTTATTAGTAGGTTTTTAGATCATTTCTCAAAGGAAAATATTTTTTTGGTAAATAATGAGAAATTTTCTAACTTCTGTACCATCTTTATTATTAATAATTGTCACCATCGTCCCATTTGCAGATATGTACAGATGGTTGTGAAACACCAGTTGAGCAAGCAAGATCAGTGGTCTAATTTACTACGGATTGGAAAAGGCCTTGAGGGCATTAAAGTGATGTGTAATGTGTTCATCTATCAAAGAATGAATATAATTGTAGTTGTGTATTTTTTATGTTTCATTATAGTAATTTTTTTATTAGCCTATACAATAAAAAATAAATTAGTTTGGATGTGACAAAAGTGTCACATAAATTTGGTGCAACTTTAGTTCTCAAACGTTAAAATTTATTTGAAATTTAAAATTCATTGTGTTGAGTTTATGGGTAAGAGAGAGAGAGAGAGAGAGAGAGAGAGAGAGAGAGGTGGGTGAGGGTGATGGGTTGTGTGTGTGTCCACAGATAAAGGTGTTTAGTATAGTAAATATGGTTAAGTCCTTGCATGAAATATTTTGGGGAATATTTTTAGTTACACGAGTTGTATATTAATAATACTCACATATGTGTTGTAAAAATAATTTTTATTTCATTTTTCTACTTAAGCATAAATTCTTATATATCTCAAAAATTTTATGCACGTCTCTATTTTTGAAGCATATATATGCTGGAAGGATAATGTGTGTCATTTTTCATCTTAGTGGGTGTGTGTTAATTATAGTCTATTAAAAGAAAATGGAACTATTATTTTAATTTTTAGTATATAATTGAAAAAAATATTTTGTTGTAGACACTAAAAAAATGGGATTAAATATAGTTTCTTTTCAATTTTATTTGTTATTGTTTTTATTGGTGATCAAGTGATTCATATATCCCTAAGTAAAAACAATAATGATAAAAAAGTAATTAATAATCCATTTAGACATAGGGAAAAAATTAACTTGCATTTTTTCAAAAATATCATTTTAATCTATTTAAAATTCTAACATAAGTCAGTTAACTTGCATTTTTTCAAAAATATCATTTTAATCTATTTAAAATTCTAACATAAGTCAGTTTTAAAACGAATATGATACTTTCATGTATGTAAATTTTGACAGAAATACATCTTCATAAATTTCAAATCAATGTTTTAATTTTTCTTTCGTGTATAAAATTATCAATTGCTCTATTATGATTAAAACGTATAAATTTGAGAAATAATAAGGCTTATAAAATTTGGTTCAATAAATATTAATTGCAAATTTAAACAAGATGTTTCCAAGACAGGCATGCATTGTATTAGAATCGTAACCATGTCACAAGCGTTGGATCAATATGCTAACCGTGCCATCAACATGGGTTACACTTATCCATGATAAGCAAGTGTACTATGGGATGATGATGACGAGCAAGTGTACTATGGGGCGACGAACAATATTTATATTTTCACTATTGGTGACACATTTGAAATACAAAATATCAAGGGAACAAATTTATCACAGTATCATCGACACGGGTATAAAATATCACGGGAACAAATTTATCATCGTGCCATCGATACGGGTGCACCTAGTATATAATAAAGGAGGAGGGATTTTTTTGTCTCCTCCAATTAATGGTTGAGATTACATCTTTGGAGGTTTTGTCTTTATCAACTAGCGGTTCGGATTGAATGTCTTTATCAATTGGTGATTGAGATCTAATGGTGAGATAGAGAGACACATGTCAAAAAATTTATGTCACCTTGAAAACACAAACACGTCTAAGTAATTACACGCCTACAAAAAGGACAACGCGTGGCTCTAAGAACAGAAATTACAACTTTAATTTGAAAGGTATTGTACTATTCTCTCTTTTCATCCGCTGATAATTTTTTTCTTTCCAACAAAGAACTCTCAGGGTATCTCGCTCGCTAGTCTGCTCTTCGCTCGCTAGTCTTTGCTCTGGAACTTGTTCGCACCAATCCAACATGTATTTTTTTACTGTTTTACAATAAATATTTCTTCCTTTGAACGCTGGGTGGCCTATTCCGGGAAAATATAGGTCGAACATTTGCTCCATAGTATACTGACTAGATGTTGGAAAACTAGGTAAAATTGGATGGATTCCAATTGGAATTCCTAAAAGCATATAATTTAAGAATTATTAAATATGGAAACATACAACAATAACTTATAAAAATACAAATATTGTGTGAAAAAACATTTCTGAAATATTTACCTGATAAATGAACAAAATCATAAGGGGTAATCCCCAACTCCACACTCGATAGATGGAATGTATGAGTTATTTCCGACCATCTACTTACAAGTGCTCCAGTCAATTAGTTGTTTGAGTTAGGAAAATATTCGCTAAATAAATGACTAAAACCAAAATTCCCAATGGCCGCTCGAACAAATAGAATATGGGATAATTCAGCATACACATCTATCAGACCGTGGATACTACCGCGCATATGAAATTAACTGTCGGTTGGATTCGCTGTAGGATCAACAATCATGTCTCTCACATGCAAAAAACTATCGCCAAACAATTGATGATAATTCCGATACAAGACTGGAAAATTCGATGGTGGGGGTAGAATGGGATTAGGTTTTGCAAGTTTGCCACACCATTTTCTTTGAATAGATAACATATTTAAAATAAATGGTATTGAATATATAAAAAAATATGTCTTTGAGTTTTGGGATTTAAAAAATATTCAAGGATATTGTAGGAGATAAAATTTGTTATAGGAATAATTTTGTAATAAGGATGAAAAATAGAAGAGGAGAAAATGTTATTTATAGGGGTAAATGCATAATTAATACTTAGTTAAAACGACTATATTTGCAACGGGTATAAACGGCTGAAAATGTGGGGAAAATGTGGGCGGTAATATGTTGGCCGCCTAGATCTGGGCGGTAAAAAGGTTAATGCCCAACATGCGCCACGTCCTCACTTTACATTGTCCCAGTGTAAAACTTGGACCAACAATCTAAAAAAAATAATGTAAATTTATATCTCCACGTACTCACTTTGCACATTACCACTACAGATGGTCTCATTTACTCTTCATTGGGCTCAAGATTTAGAGGCCATCTCACTTCGAAGGCAACACCGTCTCTCAAGAATTTTTGGTAACTTCGAAAGGTTTATAACTCTTAGGATTTGGATCGTTGGTGACTTCTGGTTTTGGTTTCATTTTAGAAGAAAATTTGGCTGACATCGATGTCGGCGCCACAGTCGAAGTCGCGGTCGATGATTTAGCAGAAGGGGTGTCGCAGTTGTAGATGCGAAATCGTTAAGGGTTTTTGAGGGAAAGTTTTGTTCCTTGGGGGGTGAGTTGGAAAAGGGGTTTTGGTCTCGAGAGGGGATGGCCCAGGGGACGGGTTGTTGTCATGGGAGGATGCTAGTGCCTTCAACATCACCAGATCAAGGTATACTCTGAAACTGTCTTTCTCTTGCTCTCCTTCATAACCGGATCCAACCATATGCAACGAACAATGCATGCGGTTTAAATTGGATCTAATTTTTCTCTGTACGTTCTATAGACTGAAGGTCTCTATTGTCCATGAGCAAATAGAAACCCTCTGCAACTAAAAATAGGTGCGGATTTAACCCGAGCTCATATATGTTTTCCCTATCTCCGATCTAATGACTAAAGGTTTGTGCCTTTAGTTTTTTTTGTGATTTGAGAGGTTGAATCGATTTATGTGGATGGTTTGTGGTTGAATCTGTTTGTGTAGCTTAAACTTGATCAAGCTCTATGAAATAGCAGAAAAAACTTTTGAGCAAGACGGGCCTGTTTCCACTCCTAATGAAGCATATGCATGAGATTATTATAATTTAGATAATTTTAATTTCTTGATAAGACACTCGATGTGTCATTTTAATGTAAGTTTGTATATTTATATGTTGGTTTTTATTTTAGAGAGCTTGGGTTTTTACATGTATATATATGTTCTGGGTTTTTTATGTTTATATATCTGAGTGCGTTTTTAATGTTTTTATATAGATGTGCCAGGTTTTTTATATTTTCAAATGGTAATTTGGAGTTTTGGGGGATATAGTGGTGTTTTTTTATATGAAATGGTCTGCAACTCTGGCCACAAGGAAATATGGAGAAAAGATATTAAGGTTATTACTCATTTTTTTGAGTTATTGGTTTAGAATTTTTTTGAATCATCCATTATATATATATATATATATTTTGCATTCTCAGATCTGATTTAGAATTAGTAATTGCTTAGGCCTCTTTATGTTTGTTGTTCGGTCAGTGTAAAAATTACATTTGTAAGATGCGTGCAAATAACTTTTTATAACTGTTTAAAAAAATGAAAACTCATATCCACTATAAAAAAAATTAACTGATGTTTTTAATGTTTGTATAAAAAATGTTCTATATAATATAAGAGAGTGACTCTTTATGTTCTATATAATATAAAAAAAATTTATATATAAAAAAATTAACTGGTGTTTTTAATGTTTGTATACAATTTTAAATTATACGTAAATAAAAAATAGAAATATTTTTGTATAAAAAACTGTTTTAACTTTTTATGTAAAATAAAAAACTGTTTTTACGAATGTAGCCTGTTTTTTTTGTGGTGTGCTATAGACAATACATTGAGTGTGTGTTTTCGTGGTGATGTATGTATTTTTACACATTTTGAATTATTATTGTCATAAAAATTATGATTTTTTCATTTTAAAAAACATGTTTCAGAGATATATCAAAGTAACTTTTGAGGAGTTCGAGGTGTCAGTTCTAGATGTTTGCATGTAACTTTGTTTATATTTTGTGTCCAAGGAAGATTGATATAGAGAAAGCATATAAAGTCGATTAATGTGGGGAAATTGGTAGTCAACAAAAGTACATATGGTCCTTAGCCACACACTACTGCCACTATGCGCTGAACTAGATGTGATTTATCCATCTTTTGAATTAAAAGGATATCTCGAGCATCAAAAAGATTTCGATAAAAAATAATATCTTTGATGCACGACAAGATGGAGGTGACTAAACCAGTCATCAATTTATTTTTTAAAATCTACATAATGGCCACAATACGTGTAATATGCTTCTCAATGAGGCAGATATGCTTACCGAGATTATTTTAAAAAAAAACTATCTAACCATTTCAATGTTTCTCTCACTAATTCAGTCCAATCATTTTTTTAAACCACCTTAAAACCTATGTACAGTTAGCCTTGAATGAATGCTTGGTTTGTATTCATGTCTTTTTTGTTATCTAAGGTATAAAATTTGGATACCTCAGGCTTTCGGGTTAAAAGGTATTTTAATATTAATGTTATAAATTAAAAATTTTTTGTGAATGAGCACATGTGAAGATAAAGTGAGGTATATTATTTCTGACATTATTTTTATAAAAAGGACAGGTGGTATATCGTATTATTTTTTACTTTATTTTTGTGAATGAGCCCATGTGTATGCCATGCATTAGTACATTTATGTAAAACAATTGTATTTTGCTGTTAGGGTTATGCTAAGTTTAGTTGGTAGGCATGGGTTATATTTTGCTGTCAATAACAAATGTAATGTTTGTTTCTTTGATAAGAAATTTGAGAAGAATTGAATAACATAATAGGAAATAAAATTGTATTATTTTTACCTAACAATTAATTTTTACTAGATATTTTTTTACGTAGAATATTGTTTACAAAAACATGTAGCTATAATGTGTAGTGTTACAAAAGTGTCAAATGCATAACACCATCATACATGGGAGTGAAAGTGTTCTATAACTACAAATACTCGAGAGGAATGTAAAAGTGCTATAACGACAAATATTCGGGAGTCAATTTATCACCGTTCCATCGGCACGGGTACACCCTAGTATATATATATATATATATATATATATATATATATATATATATATATATATATATATATATATATATATATATATATAGAGAGAGAGAGAGAGAGAGAGAGAGAGAGAGAGAGATGCTTTAATGGAGTGGAAGGTGAAAAGATGGATGGAATTTGGGTTATAACTCATGTGTCATTTTGGTTCCAAAGAATTTATAGCTGAATAGACTCGAAGAGGAATGTTAATTGTCATCCAATGGAAAATTGTAGTAATTCACAATTGATTGAAAATAATAAATGAAAGGGAGTTTCTTTTAATTGTATCTAAGTTTTGAAGCCACGTGGAAATCTAAGTTTAGAGACACGATTTTATATTAGTTATGCACCTACCTTATTGAAATTTGTGTGTAACTATAAGACCATACATGCTCTCTATTTAACTATCCATGAAATGTATAGATATTTAAGTGTACTATATTTCATTATGTGTATCACTTATACAAATATGTGTGTACTGTATTTTTATGATTGTATTATAATGAAAAAATCTTATAAATCTGCTACATAAACATGTATTATGGAAAATTATTTGTGTAACTTTACCCATATTATTCGATTGTGTAGTTTTGTTGTATTTTGTTGACAACCTCTTCACTCAGGTGTTTTGCTCTTTTCTTCCTTATAAGTTTATTGGGTTGTGGGGTTATGCATCTCTATTGCTTTTGGGATATGTCCATCGACGTATATCACCTTGTCTTATTTTTGTTTAATATTTGCACATGTTTGTTCATCATTTTCTATATTTTTTTTAAAATTGATTTATTTATTATGGCCTCATTGATTTTTTATTTATGGGTTAGCATTAGAATATTTTGTTGGGAGACCTATTTCAGTATTTGAATCCAATCTCTTATGGGATCATTTTTCCAAGGATTTTCAATATTTTCTGAATGTTCATACTCAAAATTGGAATATTGGTTGTTCTTTATGTCAACCATTTGATGTACATATTTGTACATTCAATTATGTTCCCCCGTCTTCAATTATCTCATTTTAATGTTTATTTTTATTTTTATTTTGTTATTTCTCTCATCGTTTGGTTTTCAATTTTTCAATATGCCTACCCTTCTCGTTAAGTTTTTTTTCTAATGGTTCCCTCTATACATTTCATCCCCGTTCTACATGATGCTGATTAATTTTTCGTTTTCTACAATTTTTAAATTAAGTTCTTCATCTGTTTCAATAAGTTATTGTTGGGTCTCAACAACATGTTAAATTTTTATTATGTGGTTGTAATTCTTCTTTAGAGACTTATTTCTTCAATTAGTTATTTCCATTCTTTGAGTTAACTTTTGTTGAAGGATTTCCTAAAACAAAGAATTGATGCGTACTAAGTTATATGCTAATGTATTAATTTTTAGGATTTATAATGTGTCGTCAATAGCATGCAATGCTATTAAATGAAATTTTACCTTATTGTAAAAAATATTATTGGTTGTCTAAAGTTTTGTGATTGGAATGTCAATATTAATAATATTTAAGCTAATATTAGACTATAAATCCTTATTTGTAGTTGAGATTGTTCAAATATCATCAAGATGTCTATTTGTCTGAACACTTTAAAAAACAATATATTTACATGTACCAATTTAATAATTCACGATATTGTTGTAATTAGGTATATATAATGGGTTCAAAGGGGTGTGTGTGTGTGTAATAATAAATGAGATATACATTCTCATTAGTTGTTGTAAGTTTTTTCTTAAGCTTATTGGTTAGGTCTGTATTCTCGACAATCGTATTTCCATCCTCGATTTCCATGTTTTGTTAAAAATTTCAATTTAAACTTATAATTCATAAAATTAGCTTTCAAATTGAAATACATATTTTGGATTAGGGATTTTTTTTGGATTAGGTCTTCAGCTGATTATTCATAGCTTTTAACAACAAATCCTTTTACATATTCAGTGTCGCTGAGCTTGAGCTACATTTCTATTATTCCACCTTTGAGAGTGTTAATTCGTTATTAAAGGTGTGTGTTATTTTCTCTCTTTCATTTAAAGAGGTTTTATATACATATAACCTTATTTTTCTTGGCCTCAAGGTCAAGCTCCAAACTCTCATGTAATGAGACTGAGACGCTAAAATTGAATTGTTCAACATGATATTTTTGTTGTCACTCGGTGTTCTATTTGCTACGGGGTGAATGCTATCATTTATTACCCGTTTATCCACTTCAATTCTGGATAAATCATGAGTCACTTTTGTCCATATATTCTGATACGATGTTGTCTCTTCATCATCGTCTCCATCGTCATGAGTAAAAGAATTGATTAATTTTGAGCTACTAGTTTCTTTGTATTTTTGGTTTTTGATTTGTTATTATTATTGCATTAATAATTATGTTATATTCTAAAAGAATCTCAACACACTGTTGTCTTCGTCATCCATAATTTGTTTCTCATTGCCGATAAAAAGTCAAGTCTTATTGTTATTATCCATATTACAAGGAAAATTGATAATAATTGCATGTGGTGGAATTTAATTTCCGTTTACTATGCATGAAATTATTTAAAAATATTCGTTTGTATATTTTCCATTGAATATTTTCATGTACCAGAAGAATAAATATGCATGTACCTTAATAAAGAACACGTAACACGGGAATATTTTTTAGGAGATTATTATTAAAATCACGCGTGACTTTATTTTTTAATAAAGGACTGTCAGTTTCATTTTGAAAAAAGAATCATGTTTGTGAGAATACCTTATATTTGTTTTAGATATATTGTATGAATGTCGATCAATTGGACTTAGTAGGAATTTTTCTCAGTTGGGTTTGTCTTGATCACATATGATAAGAATTCTTGTCTAGTACAATTGAACAGTTTACAACCTAGATGAGGAGTTGTCATCATATTAGTTAAGCTATGTATATAATTTTAGTGGTTTATCTTAACTACAGGAATCTATTTGATGGTTCAGGAGCTTTTTTTATAGTTCCAAGAGGATTGTTCTAGTATATAATTAATGTATTAATCAAGACCACATGTGAGATTCAAGTCTATATGCTAACTAGATTAGACTTACATAATCTCCGAAAGTTTGCAAAAGATGCATAGATTCTTAATCCCAGGGATTAGGAGGATTGAAGTATTTTACATAATTATTTATTTGATTATTATGGTTGAGATTACATATATTGGGTCTAAATATCCACAGGTTGGGCAATCATTATGTGGGTATGTTTGAGATCATATTTTAGAGGATTTTGCATCCAGGAATTTTCTTGAATTTTGATACATCCTTGATAAACTTATAAGATTTGATTCTATCAATGAACATGATCGGTGGATTTTATAATCTCGTAGAGTATTAAATACGTTAAGTTAAAGATTAAGGAATAAATAAGATATCGGTGAAAATTGATTAACATCAAATTTAATTTGACCAAATGGGTAGTATGTGCTTTACACGGGTGGCAATTGTAATACCCCGTATTTTTATGCTATATTAATTTGGGGATTTATTAAATTTAATGTGAATTAATTATTTAATAAAAATCCGAAAATTAATTATGTTATAATTATTAACGTGATAAGAGTTAGTAATTATGGGAAAATTTGTTGAATATTACTAATGAGCAAAGTAATATATAATAGTGGCCATATTAAATGTCACAAGTGAATAAAATGACAATTTTAGAAATTTGAGTCGGGACGCGCCCATGTCGCGTCGGGACTAAATATTGATAAATAAAAGTAAATATTTTATAAGTTATTCGTATGGTCATTTTGAGTTCGCCAACACGTCCGGAAGGGTGGAGATAGTCAGAAAAGTATACCCGAGAGTTTGATTCGGGTCTCGGGGCGTGTTTAGGCTTAATTAGTACCCCGTGAGGGCATTTTAGTCATTTTGTATTTTTGGGTAATTAAACCCACGAAAATTAAAGGGGTTATATCAGATGTTTAGGTTATCTCCTAGGGTTAGATAATACTATAACGGCCATTGGAGAGGAGAGGAGAGAGCTCTCAAGGCATTCCAAGGCTCAAAACTCACCCGTTTGCACCATCGCCACCGCCAACGCGTAGATCGCGAGACGGGGAACGCAACCACACCAAATTCAACACCAAACCAGATTTCTGAAAATCCCAAGCAAGTATTTATCTTTCTTATTTCGTTGATGCATCATCCATATTAGTTTAGGAGTTATTAGGATGAGATTTATGGATGAAAAACCCAATTTGAGATAGGAAATTTTAATGTAGTGATGATTTATATGATATTCTAGAAACCCTTTGTCATGTAAAGGATTAAGAGTTTGATTAAGAAAAGAGTTCTAATCAGATACAAACACTAAAAAAAAAATTTATTCCGGACGATCGGACAGTTGGAATTGGATGAAATTTTACAGAAAATTAGCTGAAGACGAGAGGAAGCTACAGAAAAAAATTCAGCTCGATCGGACCGTTCAATATTTTTTAATATTTTTTTTTGCTAGACTGTTTTATGTTTTGAGGACTCTTAGAGATAATAAAAATTCAATTAAAACTCCATTTTAATTCCGATTTCGAAACCGTTTGAAATTCTCATCTTTGAAAATAAAATTCAAAATCCTTTAATGCAAGGCGAAATCTATATTTTTGGGATATTTTGCATAAGGGATAATGTAAGTATATATTAAAGGGGAGAGACACGTAAGAGAGAGTTACGTTGGAACATAAATGGATATCTACTGAATTGTACATTTGGAAGAATAGAGTCCATGAGGGTTACGTAGTAAGTTGGAAAAACCCTTCGAATTAAAGTTAGAAACGAACCATTATACTTGATAAATAATAATGGGAAAATAAGGATAAATGTTGTGAATGTGGGTTATTGGATAAACCTAAATTGATATAATAAAAGTGGTATATTTATATGATTGTGTATGCATATATTATATACTTGTGAAATCATGCCCGCGCTACTTGCTATCCCTGAGGTTTCCGCGCTGGGACGATCTTATCTCGTGTGCCTTATGGGGGATATTGACCCGTACCCTAGAAGATAGAAATCCTAGGTACAGGCTATCGAATCGGTAGTCACGGTCCTAAGAGACGTGAGGGTATGTACTGACCTCTTGGACTTGGAAACTATGCTTCGCCTCAATATTGTTTGTGTATGTATTTATACAGTTCGAGAGTGATTCCGAACTTGTATTCCCTTTAGTACGATTGATACGGGGATTGGATAGCAGAGTATGCCCGCACCATAAAATTTTATGTGGGGTGCTGTTAGAATATATATATTATACAAGTATTTAATATATATATATATGAACTTCTGAAATATGGGAAACTGCCTACTGTGTTATGGTAAGTAAGACATGTATAATGACTCAAATTGGAAATACTTGTTTTGAAAAGATGATATTGAAAAACTTTATGAATCAATAAAGTTAAAATGAGCGTTTTGTACTAAATGAAATTATCCTTTTTAAACCATGATGTTGTTAAATCTTAAATTTTGAGAGCCACCTAAGATAAGTTAAATCCTTGAGGAAGGATAGTGTGATATATGATGAGATAAACCATTGGGAAGGTTAGTGCGATAGGAGTGCACATTAGAAGAGAGGCGAGAATTTCTCAAGAGAGTGTCGCACTAATATGTTGTTGCATTGGCCTGTATCAATTTAAATACTTGCTAAACGAATTTTTAAATCATATACACTATCGGTCTCTGACCCGTTTCTATCCCTCTTTCTCTCTTGTATATATATGTATATATTACAGGTGCCCAGCCACATGGGCGTCTTGTTTAGGAACCCTTGGAAGGAACGTGCTGCATCTTAGGTGGGAGTTGCTGGCCACTTGCTTAGACAATTTCATTTACTTGATTCCACTTCTATCATTCTCCTTATTGGGCATGTGTCGCCCTTTCCACTATTTATCTGTTTTATTGAGACATTTGTATTTCAGTTATTTCTAGTACTGTTACTTTGGGATTTATTCAGCATGTATGTTTTACTTTAAGTTTTAAATGCTGGGGTTTAGTTGTTGAATGTTTAAATTAATTGGATTATATGTTCCAGGATTATTGTGGTGTGATTCTTTAAATATTGAATTGTTGTAGATAATTAAATCTTTATTTTCAAAATAAAATTTGTAATGTAATGTTAAAAAAATGGTTTTGACACTTAGCTTAATTAAATAGGGTGTTAAATTTGGAAAAGTTATTTTTACGACGGTGATGCTAAGAATGAACCAACTGTTCACCTTGATTTTAATTTAATAAAGGAGTGATCGCCCGGTATTTAATTAGGCGGGGTGTCACAGCAATGTCCTATTATGAATTTGCATGGTGGATGTGATGATGATAATGATTTTCATGAATGGCGTGAGTGTGCGTATCCAATGTCACTATTGAGTTCAGAGTACATAAATGGGTTATATACTTGTTGTGGTATACTTTATAGGATGTCTACATCGATTCGTTAGCCGATGATGGATGTATCTTAGTACATGAGGATATGTGCGATGAGAAGCATTTATATTATAAACAATTGAGGTATATTGAGAATTATATGTCTAGGGGCGACTTTGGTTACATGAAGTAGTGTATGGTCACGTGTGAGCATAGTGATATTTTTGAGGTGATTGGTGATAGTAGGCCCTTATTGGGATGGTTAGATTTTTAGATGTAAATGAGTGGTTGAAACATTCTATTGGATTCAGGATGGGCAAAGTATGCTCTATCGGATGTTTGGGAAAACCTTGACATTTTTCAAGATTTATTGGATTTACTAACTTTGAAGGTTGGGTATGACTTTTATAATGGGTGATCCTTTTATTGGAATTGTCACAGTTGGGTTTTACCTCCTTTTGTATATTTGGGTTATGTGAATATTACATTTTTAAATGTTTTGGCCAATGAATCTTAAAAAATTATTGATCTAGGTAGTAGTATATTGGGAGGGTTCTTTTATTTGAATATCTCATGTGAGACATCCCACACACAAAACTTAGTAATGTTCAGGAGTTGATAGATACTTGGTCACTAAGACATTTGGTTATTACATTGGAAGTTACTTATGTGGAGAGATAACTCATTGAGCTACGAGATATTCTAAGGTTTAGGGCCAGAG